>CM077909.1:81779893-83272393 GCA_039720435.1 Amazona ochrocephala | reverse complement strand
ATAACCACCTGAGGAACCCGAACATACATAAGACCATGGAACCTGTCAAGATACTTCCAAGAGTCCTGAGGGAATTGGCTGATGTAGTTGCCAAACCACTCTCCATGATATTTGAAAAGTCTTGGGAGTCAGTTGAAGCCCCTGATAACTGGAAAAAGGGAAACATTGCAACAATTTTTCCATTTTTAAATAGGTTAGAAGGGAGGACTGAGGGAAATTCTGGCTTGTCAGCCTCATATCTGTGCCCAGGAAGATTGCAGAACAGGTCCTCTTAGAAGCTGTGTTAAGACATATGGAGGACAGAGAGATGATTTATGACCACCACATGGCTTCAGAAAGGGTGAGTCCTGCCTGACCAACCTTGTGGCGTACTATGATGGAGTGACTGAATCAGTGGACAAGGGAAGAAGTATGGATGCCATCTATCTGAACTTCCTTAGGCCTCTGACACAGTTCCCCACTACATCCTCCCCTAAACAGGACAGAGAGGGATTTGATGGGTTGGCTGTTTGGTGGATGAGGAATTGGCTGGATAGTTACATCCAGAGTAGTGGTCAATGGCTTAATGTCCACATGCAGTTTGGTGATGAGTGATATCTCTCAGGGTTCATACTGAGACCATTACTGTTTAATATCTTCACCAATGACATAGCCAGATGGATCGAGTGAAACTCTTAGCAAATTTGCAGATGACCCCAAGATGAGTAATGTGGTTGACACATCTGAGGGACAGGATGCTATTCAGAGGGACCTGGACACACTTGAAAAATGGGTCTATGTGAACCGCATGACGTTCAACAGGGCCAAGTGCAAGGTCCTGCAAGTAGGTCAGGGCACTACTCAATATCAGTACAGACTGAAATCAGCCTTGCAGAGGAGGACCTAGAGATATAGGTGGATGAAAAACTGGACATGAGCTGGCAATGTGCACCTACAGCCCAGAAAGCCAACGGTATCTTGGCCAGCATAAAAGGATGCATAGCCAGTAGGTCGAGAGAAGAAATTCTGCCCCACTATTCTGATAGCTCACCTGGAGTCCTGCATTCAGACCTTGGGTCCCCAGTATGAGAAAGACATGGACTTTGTTGGAGATTGGTGAGCATGAAGCCCAGAGGAGGGGCATAAAGATAATCGGGGGCTGTACCACCTCTCCTATGAGGACAGTCTGAGAGAGCTGGGTAGTTTGGCTTAAAGCACAGAAGGCTGCAGAAAGACGTTTTTGCTGCCTTTCAGTACTTAAAGGGGGATTATAAAAATAGACAAGAAAGAAACTTTTCTCCAGTGCCTGTAGTGACAGGACAATGGGTAATAGCCTGTAATATCAATCATAGTGCTATAATATCATATCAATAATATTGCTTGTAATATCATTTCAAGCCCTCTTTTCCCTAGCATATTCTCATAAAAATTTTATAATGAATATGACAATGTGGTACTTAGTTCCTGCACAGTTAGCATAGGGCACAGCTAACGTGATCATGGCCTGCTACTAGCAATGACAACACAACTGTTATTATGCCTCTGGGTACCAAAAAGTTATGCTACATTTGAGCACCTAAGATTGGGTTCGAAAAAAGGTAGTAGCAAAGGCTGCTTCATGATACTTTTTCCTTTAGGGGTGCAACAGGTCTTTATTTTTACTTCATGAGTCATTCTAGCTAGTGTTCCTATTTCAGACATAGGGTGTCCTTTTAGGGTGCATATGACGTACTGTTTCAGAGAGCAAGCATTCTCACAACCCAGGGTAAGCAAATTAGTGTGCTATATTTATTAATATCTTACAGCTAGTATGTATAACAGGAGCTGCACCTTTTTCATATGGGATTGAATGAAATAAGTGAGCAGTTTCCAAACTCAGGAGTTTTTCCACCTCCTTTTCTACACACTACTGAAGCATCCTTGCCATATGTATTAACTCAGAAGACAAAGAATTGGTTGAGATGGGTTACTAGTCAATCAGAACTAGCAGAAAATGCAAGAAGGAGAAATGTGAGAGAACACCATTCTAAGGCTCCTAGCAAGATCAGAGTCTCAGAAAACAAAAGTAGGTGTAAAATCTAACATGGCAAGCAAGGCTAAAGGAGGACTTCAGAAAAGATGACATCATCAGATTGACACAAAGTGATAGTTTGGGTGGGCAGGGCAAAACTAGTAGCGCCACAGAAGATGGACATCTTCCCATAAGGTCTCATCTGTGACAAGGCATCTCAGAGAATTAGCTTACTTTATGCTCCAGAATATGCATGGTATTGAGCAATTCTCAGTAAGAGATCTTAATTTACTGTGAGATTCATGCATGAGGCCTTTACAAGACTTGATGCAATCAGCTGCTGTTGGGTAAGAGGCTCTATGATATTTATACCCAAAAATATTAAAATGGGCAATAGAGGCAATACAGAAAAGGAGAAAATTGGAAGCAGTGTTGTTAGCAAATGTCAAGTCAGTAAAATTAAATGTTGGCAGGCAGTGCCTTCTGCCTCTGGTTCTTTGCGTTTATTCCCAGAGCCTGCTGCTGGAACATGGAGAGATCTTTGGTAAGACTCTTATTCTCAGTGAGCACTGTACTCCTCTTTCACAGGCAAGGAAAAAGTTAAACATCTTTGTCAAATGTAATGGACACATCTGCCTTGTAAAAGCTAACCACAGAGAAATGATCAGTGAGGCAAACAGGAAGGCGTAGTGACATTTTCCCTCTTTCGATCAGCTTTAAATGCTCCCTTTCTAACTGTGCACAGCTGGCTGATTAGCAGCTATGATTTGTAACTTAATTTTGACAAATATATGCAGCTACATGCAGGTACTAAAGCAGACTTATCACTCTTCAAACACTAGCCATTTTCATTTTAGGATACAAAGCAAGAAATTGTCAGAAAAAGTGATTCTGACAGAACAGTTACAGTACAGTTTACTTTCTATAATACACAGTCTTTCCAAGAAAGAGCAGGGTAGCTCATTATTCTGGAAAGAAGTGATATCCAAGAGGCAACATCTCATTTAAATGACAGTTTTCATCCCTCATGCTGAATTTTTTCCATTTTTCCAATACATTCTATTAATCTTCACTGATCATAAACTGTAGATATGAGAGGCAGAGAATGGAAAAGATAGATAATACACTTTAGGATAAGCCAAGAAAATGTGCAATTGTGTTAAGGAGCTTTATTTAGTTGCTTCATAGGAAATGGAGGAAGAGAGTGAGTGTGAAATGCAGGATAGCCTTAACCAGTTTATTTTAAAGACTGTCATGCTAGTGACTTCTGTACTGGCTGTAATGCAGACTTCAGCACATTCTTAAAAAACCAACACCGACTATGTGAAAATTCATTATGAGACCATTTAAAGTGCAGGTGATCTCGTATACATCTGTTCACAGTCCTTTATTATGATAATTATTTTAGTACCATTACCAAATAAGAGAGGAAAAAAAACAAAAAAAAAAAAAAAAAACAAAAAAAAAACCAATATAAACAAAACCAAATAAGCAAACAAAACCCCCAGAAATACAAGCAAGCCAAGTTATATTTGATTGTGATTGTAACTTTTGATCATAATAAGAATTTAACAGCTTCAAACTTTAGAAAAGACAGAATTTGGAAGACTGCTAAATGGAAGTTACTATTTAAGCTGCTTCAGAAGTGGTATCTTTGGTAATCATTTTAACATTTTTTTTCCTTCTCAATACTTTGAGTCTTTGTTAGTTGAAAGCTTCACACTGGAGTTTCAACCTTCTGTTGTCACAGGTCTTGCAGCACTGTTTTGTTGGTTGGCTTTTTTTTCCTTAGGTAATCTTTGCACCAGCAAGCATAGGAATACAATCTATTTTAATTGCTTAATTGAAAGTGGTTCTAGGAGAGTTTGATCTAAAATCCATGCAAATAATCAAGGGAAATATTTGTACTAATTCAGGTAACATTAGGATCAGGTTGTAAGACAGATGTAGGCCTAAGTATCAAAAATTCCTTTTTGCTAATGTGGTTATTAGTAACAGCTCTTAATGCCGAAGAGTCAGCACAGTTTGCCATTATACAGCTAACCCGTACTTTACTACTTACAACTAAATTCAATGCCGTGTGTTATGTTTTGGCATACACACTGCAAATACAGAAGAAAATGCCTATCTGACACATGCACTACTTGTCTGAGTTATTCTGGTACATTTGTGCCTTTCTTCCAGACAGCTATCACAAAATGAAAAGGTAATACTGTGACTATAACTTGTGATAATAGGAGTATTGCAAGGCTGAGCAAATATCTGAGATCATTTCAGCTTATGTTGAAAGAGCTGTGAAGTGGAAAAAATATATTTGTCCTGTACTTAAAAAAAATTTAGGCAACTATTTTCTAACATTGCCAATACTAGCTAGTAATACTGTACTAAGTGCACAGGATGTTCAGCCACTGTCAGAGTGGCTCAACAAACTTACAGAAGTTTACGGTGAGATAAATCTGTCCGCTTTATAGCACCTCTAATATAAGCTCACTGAAGGACACATTAAAAAAACATAAATTTGAATTTGTTCCAGTAAAATAAATTCAAATATTTTGGCAAATACACAGAAAACTTATTTCTACTACCTTCAGGAAAAGCCATGTTGTGGAGTTTATTTTTGGGTTTTAGGTTTTTTTGTTTGGTGGTTGTTTTGTTTTGCTTTGTTGGGTTTTTGGTTATTTTTGTTTTGTTTTTAAGGATATATTAATTTCCCACATGTGGAAAATGCAGAAGAAAATAGGTAAGCCCAACACCAGAGTCAAAGGGTAAAGAGTCTGAAGTTTGTTTGGAAATGGTTTGATAATGTTAACTGTTATTAATAAGATTTTTCTGTTTAACTGAGATAATTTGGGATGATATCTTGCTGCTGAAACATTGATGTGTTCAAGGCCGGGTTGGGCAGAGCCTTGGTCGGCACGGTTTAGTGGGAGGTGTCCCTGCCCGTGGCAGGGGGGTTGGAACTAGATGATCTTAAGGTCCTTTCCAACCCTAACTATTCTATGATTCTATGATTCTATGTGGCTAACAGCATTCTCTCAGTTCCATACGTATATGGTTTGCTGACTTTAGTCAAAACAAGGTATTTAGTGTAAGTATTGAGCTGCCTTATTGTAGGAAAAACTAATCATTTGCATTAGCAAGTTACACTCACCCTTGGTTTAATAGCATTCATGAAGTAACTTCCTCCTTTGTCTAACTCATCAGCTCGTGCATCAGATTTAAGGTAATTTAAAAACTTCTACCAGAGCACTGTCATTACTTAGACTTTGCAACATTTCTGTTTCCTTTTGCAGAATCACATTAAACTGTGAGACTATTTAATCCAAATGTTGAAAAGTTTAAGTGGTGTTTCCTTCTCTTATTTATATAATGTACTCAACAGTAAAATTGCAGAAAAAATTCAGTAACTTATCTGTTGTCCTCTAGGTTTCTGGCCTACAATCACAGGGGTAGAAAAAGAAACCCCATTTCACTCTCAGGGTAGCAGTTCATCTTCTACAAAGCTGCTACTGCTGCACCTTCACTTTTGAACACTAGAACTAGCTAATTTGTAGTGGGTAATTAGGGGATGCGTCTGAGTCACAGCAGCTTGTAAGAACAGGTGCGTAATACAAGGTACTTCTTGAGAGGGGTGATGACCCGCGTGTTCCTTGAGTAGAAAAATTAGAGACTAATCCTACACAAATAAAAAAAATCCTCAAAATTGTGTTCATTTGGTAGTTCAGAGGAAAAAATAATGTGCAGTTAAACATGGAGACTAATAATTCCATTAAGCATATATAATGTACAAGTTACTTACAAGTTTTCATCTGCTACTCGTTCTTGGTAACTGTAGATTATTAACACTGTCTGCTGAGCATTGGTGATTGCTGATAACTGAAATGTGCTGTTAATCTGACTGTGGGTTGTACCAGTGCTTGGAGCTAATGTGTTCTCAAAACAGCAGAGTATGAACACAGTGGGTACGAAGTAAAAGCAATAAAAAAAAAATCAAACAAGCCTTAAGTTCTATGATTATTACTGTGGTCTAGTTTTTATCTGCCCTTTGGAAAGTCTGTTTCTTGAATATCCTTTGTTAGAAAGTATTAGAGGAATTAGAGATGTGTGCACATCTACGGGGGTATGATATCATAAGCATCACGGAAACATGGTGGGATGGCTCCTATGGCTGGTGTGTTGGAATGGAAGGTTACCGGCTCTTTAGGAAAGACAGGCCCAGCAGACGGGGAGGGGGAGTTGCTATTTATGTTAGGGATAGGCTGGAGAGTATGGAACTCTGTCTGGGGACAGGTGAGCAGTCGACAGAGAGTTTGTGGGTCAGGGTTAAAGGGAGAACAGTGATGGGTGACATTACTGTGGGGATCTGTTACAGACCGCCTGACCAAGGGGACTTGCTGGACGAAGCGCTCCATAGGCAGATAGGAGCAGCCTCACGCTTGCAGGCCCTTGTTCTCATGGGAGACTTCAACCACCCTGATATCTGTTGGAGGGATGGTACGGCCCGGCACAAGCAATCCAGAAGGTTCCCCGATTGTGTGGAAGACAACTTCCTTCTGCAAGTAATAGAGGAGCCGACAAGGAGAGGTGCCATGCTTGACCTTGTCCTCACCAACAGGGAAGGGCTGGTTGGGAATGTAACGCTCCAGGGCAGCCTTGATTGCAGCGATCATGAGATGATCGAATTTGAGATCCTCAGGACAGTGAGAAGAGCGTGCAGCAAGCTCACTGCCCTGGACTTCAAGAGAGCAGACTTTGGCCTCTTCAGGAACCTGCTCAGTAAGGTTCCATGGGATACAGCCCTAGAGGGGAGGGGGGCCCAAGACTGTTGGTTGATATTCAAGGCTCACCTGCTGCAAGCTCAGGAGCGATGCATCCCAACTAGAAGGAAGTTCAGCAGGAGGGCCAGGAGACCTCCTTGGATGGATAAGGAGCTGCTGAGCAAAATTCGAAAGAAAAAAGAGGCTTATAAAAGGTGGAAGCAAGGTCAGGCGGCCTGGGAAGAATACAGGGATGTTGTCCGGGAAGCTAGGGACCAGGTTAGGAAAGCTAAGGCCCACTTTGAATTAAACTTGGCTAGGGATGTTAAGGATAACAGGAAGGGATTTTATAGGTACATTGCCGATAAGAGACAGGTTAGGGACACCGTGGGCCCTCTCCAGAAGCTATCGGGAGAACTGGCTACCCTGGATTTAGAAAAGGCTGAGGTTCTTAATGACTTCTTTACCTCAGTCTTTACGGGCAAATGCTCTGACCACACCACCCAAGTCTTGGAAGGCAGACGCGGGGATGGTGAGGGTGGGGACCCTGGGCCCACTGTGGAGGAGCATCTTGTTCGGGACCACCTTAGGAACCTGAATGTATACAAGTCAATGGGACCGGATGAAATCCATCCACGGGTCCTGAAGGAGCTGGCAAATGAAGTTGCTAAGCCATGGTCCATCATATTTGAAAAATCCTGGCAGTCAGGTGAAGTTCCCGATGACTGGAAAAAGGGAAATATAACCCCCATTTTTAAGAAGGGGAAAATGGATGACCCAGGGAATTACAGACCAGTCAGTCTCACCTCTGTGCCTGGCAAAATCTTGGAGCGGATTCTCCTGGAAGGCATGCTAAGGCACATGAAAACCAACAAGGTGCTTGGGGACACCCAGCATGGGTTCACTAAGGGGAAATCCTGCCTGACCAATCTGGTGACCTTCTATGACGGGGCTACGGAACTGATGGAGAGGGGCAGAGCAGTTGATGTCATCTACCTGGACTTGTGTAAAGCATTTGACACTGTCTCCCATGACATCCTTGTCTCTAAGTTGGAGAGACATCAATTTGATAGGTGGACCACTCGGGGGATAAAGAACTGGCTGGATGGCCGCACGCAAAGAGTAGTGCTCAATGGCTCAGTGTCCAGCTGGAGACCAGTAACGAGGGGTGTCCCCCAGGGATCGGTGCTGGGACCGGCCTGGTTCAACATCTTTGTGGGTGACATGGACAGTGGGATTGAGTGTGCCCTCAGCAAGTTTGCCGATGACACCAAGCTGTGTGGTTCAGTTGATACATTGGAGGGAAGGAATGGCATCCAGAGGGACCTTGACATGCTTGTGAGGTGGGCTGATGCCAACCTGATGAAGTTCAACCATGCTAAATGCAAAGTCCTCCACCTGGGTCGGAGCAATGCCAGGCACAGCTACAGATTGGGCGGGGAGGAGATTGAGAGCAGCCCTGCAGAGAAGGACTTGGGGGTGTGGGTTGATGAAAAAATGAACATGAGCCGGCAGTGTGTGCTTGCAGCCCAGAAGGCCAACCGTGTTCTGGGCTGCATCAAAAGGAGTGTGACCAGCAGGTCGAGGGAGGTGATCCTGCCCCTCTACTCTGCTCTCGTGAGACCTCACTTGGAGTATTGTGTGCAGTTCTGGTGTCCTCAACATAAAAAGGACATGGAACTGTTAGAACAAGTCCAGAGCAGAGCCACGAAGATGATCAGGGGACTGGAACACCTCTCGTATGAAGATAGGCTGAGAAAATTGGGGCTGTTCAGCCTGGAGAAGAGAAGGCTGTGTGGAGACCTCCTAGCAGCCTTCCAATACCTGAAGGGGGCCTATAGGGATGCTGGGGAGGGACTCTTCATTAGGGACTGTGGTGAGAGGACAAGGGGTAATGGGTTTAAACTTAAACAGGGGAGGTTTAGATTGGATCTGAGGAAGAAATTCTTTACTGTGAGGGTGGTGGGGCCCTGGAATGGGTTAGCCAAGGAAGTCGTGAATGCTTCATCCCTGGCGGCGTTCAAGGTGGGGTTGGACATAGCCTTGGATGGCATGGTTTAGTGGGAGATGTCCCTGCCCATGGCGGGGGGGTTGGAACTCGATGATCTTGAGGTCCTTTCCAGCCCTTACTATTCTATGATTCTATGATTCTATGATTCTATGATTGATAGCTATACTGACCTCATATTTTTCTCTCCTGGCAGCAGAATACAGAATCACAGAATCACAACCCCACCTTGAACGCCGCCAGGGATGAAGCATTCACAACCTCCCTGGGCAACCCATTCCAGGGCCCCACCACCCTCACAGTAAAGAATTTCTTCCTCACATCCAATCTAAACCTCCCCTGTTTAAGTTTAAACCCATTACCTCTTGTCCTCTCACCACAGTCCCTAATGATGAGTCCCTCCCCAGCATCCCTATAGGCCCCCTTCAGGTATTGGAAGGCTGCTAGGAGGTCTCCACGCAGCCTTCTCTTCTCCAGCCTGAACAGCCCCAACTTTCTCAGCCTATCTTCATACGAGAGGTGCTCCAGTCCCCTGATCATTTTCGTGGCTCTCCTCTGGACTTGTTCTAACACTTCGATGTCCTTTTTATGTTGAGGACACCAGAACTGCACACAATACTCCAAGTGAGGTCTCACGAGAGCAGAGTAGAGGGGCAGGATCACCTCCCTCGACCTGCTGGTCACACTCCTTTTGATGCAGCCCAGAATACGGTTGGCCTTCTGGGCTGCAAGCGCACACTGCCGGCTCATGTTCATTTTTTCATCAACCCACACCCCCAAGTCCTTCTCCGCAGGGCTGCTCTCAATCTCCTCCCCGCCCAATCTGTAGCTGTGCCTGGCATTTCTCCGACCCAGGTGGAGGACTTTGCATTTAGCATGGTTGAACTTCATCAGGTTGGCATCAGCCCACCTCACTAGCGTGTCAAGGTCCCTCCAAATGGCATTCCTTCCCTCCAATGTATCAACTGAACCACACAGCTTGGTGTCATCGGCAAACTTGCTGAGGGTGCACTCAATCCCACTGTCCATGTCACCCACAAAGATGTTGAACCAGGCCGGTCCCAACACCGATCCCTGGGGGACACCACTCGTTACCGGTCTCCAGCTGGACATTGAGCCACTGAGCACTACTCTTTGCGTACAGGAACATGCTAGAGGAGGGAGGAAGTGTTCTGGGTATTTATGGGCTTCAGGTGACATTTACTTCCAGATGGTTGAACAAGAGAAAAAGAAAACACCTTTTAATCTACAGAAATGTATCAGAAAATATCCATCTAATCTGGTAATGTTATTATATATTTTAAAGTACCGATGGGACTTCAGTAACGGATATGTTACCTGTAGTAAACAAGTAATGAAGCTTACTGGATCACTCTTTTTGTCTTTTGTTGTTTTGAAATGTTCACTACAGGAATAGTTTTGCAATTAAAATTTTAAACCAAAAAGAAACCACTAAGTTACTTTAGGGTAACAAAAATAGCAGACTTTAGCCCAAGAAAGGAGGCATAAAACAATCTCTTGACTGAAATATACGCTGAATAGCACAAAAGCCAGATGGGGGGGAAACGCCAATCGAACTCCATGAAATTCAGTAAGGAGGAGGCCAAGCTCTAGGCCAGGAATGCAGAGCCCTGTAGGAGTGCAGGCTGGGGCTTATATGACCATGGAGCAGCTCTGGGGCATAGGCATGGACCCTGGTGGGTAGCAATCTGTGTAGGTGCCACACATGCATGTAGGTAGGAAATAAGGCCAAGTAGGGTTGACTGTGGAGACACCAGTCAGAGAAAAGGGATCCCTCTTTAATCAACAGTTATTAAACCACATTTGGACTCTACATAGTTTTAGACCCCCACACCTCCTTACGGGAGTGTACATCATTATTTTTGTATATAATAGAGTTCAGTGTTCCTCTTACTGAAGGCAGCAGGACGCAGCTTTTGATCAACTGAATTCACAAGGGTTTTAAATTTAAGTAGCTATATGCAATCTGTTCAAATTTTAGTCAATGAGGCATGAAGATTTAATGCTCCCCTAGAATTCTTTTTTAAGCTCTGGTTTTAAGAGAACACGATACTCAAGAATAAGTGGCCTTGCCTTGACCAAACATGTTCCTTCTCTCAACTATACACACACATAACTGAAGGATATGGAAGTCTGGATACATAGTATATGTGTTTGTATGAAAATAAATGTATTTAATAGGCATAATCATAGATGACTTCTTAGCTGCCTTTTCCCAGTAAAACAAAGGATTATTTCTTTGTTTTTAATGCATGTACATATTTCTTCTCAACTCATCTAGACATAAGAGAATAAAGATATATAAACTTAGCTGGAAATCGGCAGTAAGTTTTCTTTTTTGATGATTCCAATCTGAGAAGGCTGAGAAGGCTGAATTTGGATGCTTCCAGTCTGAGGAGGCTGGAATACCAGAAATTTAGTCAAATCAGAAAAAAATGAAGCAAAATGCTTTCTTATTCCAGACCAGGGGTGCTAATGCAGTAACTCAAATAAGCATTGCAGATTTGATAACTATATATTTTCATTAACATGGCTTCCAGTGCCAAACATGTAGAATATAACAGTAAAAGGAAAGAAGAGGAAGCATCTGTGTTACATTTGCAAATTGAATTGTAGGTTGTCATGCTTTAAGCTCAGTGAGCCACGCAGCCTCTCTCTCACTCCTCCCCCCTTCCTTCCACCCTGGCTCCTGGAGTGATGAGGAGGAGAATCAAAAGAATGTAACTCCCACCAGCTGAGATAAGAACAGTCCAGTATCTAAAGTATAACAGAAAACTACAACTGCGACCAGCAATAATAATAATGATAAGGGAAACAACCAGGGAAGAGAATACAACCATCCACCACCCGCCAACCGATACCGAGCCTGATCCAGCAGTGACCTAACCCTTCTGGGTAACTGCCCCCAGTTTATATACTGGGCATGATGTGCTGTGGTACGGAATACCTCTTTGGCTAGTTTGGGTCAGGTGTCCTGTCCTGTTTCCTCCCGACTTCCCCTCCTCCCTGGCAGAGCATGAGACT
Organism: Amazona ochrocephala; assembly: GCA_039720435.1. Classification (NCBI taxonomy): domain Eukaryota; kingdom Metazoa; phylum Chordata; class Aves; order Psittaciformes; family Psittacidae; genus Amazona; species Amazona ochrocephala. Next base: position 83,260,593 of record CM077909.1, on the reverse strand, counting down.
CAGAAAGTCCTTGGTCAGACTAAACATTACTGAGCAGCAATTAAAAACATCACTGTTATCAGCACTGTTCCCAGGCTGAAAGTCAGAAACACAGCACTGCACCAGCTACTAAGAAGGAGAAAAATGACTGCTACTGCTGAACCCAGGACATAGGTATACAAGTTAAAAGACAAATGAGAGCCCAAGTGAAAACTTCTGACAAACTGCTTTCAGAGCTAGTAGTTTATTCTGTCTCTGCTTGCTCCTGCACTTCCTGGACCACATGATAGTTATGAGATTGCCACAGTGCTTGCATAGTGTCAAAGAGCAATGTTTTTTCAGTGTCATGAGACATACATCTTCAATGTCACTAGTAAAAAGCCTTGGGTTTTTGTACCGGCTTGGAAGTGTGGAGTCTCAGGACTTGGTTGGCCTGGCCTTTGCTCCTGTCTTGTTTTAGTTTGCATTAACAGGCATCGGGTGGCCATTGCCAAGCATGATATGGATGCACCTCTGTAAGCGCTGTATCTGGACAAGACCTGAGTCTCCCAGGGAGGGCAAGTGTGACCAGCAGCTCTCACTACACCCCCAAATGTGGGACAATATCATTGTATACATTCCAGGCATCAGCTGAGAAGCAATAAGAAGGAAGCAGGCTGTGATATGGAAACACAAAGAAACAAAGAAACAAATTCAAGCCAAGTCCAGCAGGACTGAGAGGAATCCCCAGATTGTCCTGGTGAAGATATCAAGTGGCTGGAACTTGTTGCCCAGCCTATCCCTCGACCTCTGTCCTTCCACAGGAAATGTGAACTGTTAGCCTTAGGACTTGGAGAGTTGTTGGATAGGTGAGCCCAACACCAGAGTCAAGGGGTAGAAAGTTTGAAGTTTCTGTATGATGATAACTGTGTTATTAATGAGATTTATTTGGTTTACTGTTGCAGAGTTTCTTGTTGTGAGCAATCCAGCCTCTGACTTAGCCTCACTCGAGTAGTGAGCTGAGGGCTTCACAGGCTACTGAAAGGGTCAACACAGGATGCCTACGTGCCGACATGAAGAGGACGTTGCCTTGGGGAGGCACTGAGCAGGCTTACCACAAAGGCACTGAGCACCGCAATCAGGCACTGAGCACCTGCATTCAGGTTTCCACAAAGGCCCTGAGCACCCGATTCAGGTTGCCACAAAGGCACTGAGCAGGATGTCGGCGCCAGATCAGGTTACCACGGAGCAGGCCTTGCTTGCAAGGCAGGAGCCTGTCGCTATGGACGTTTCACAAGTTAACCAATCAGATAACGACTGTTCCAGTACTTTGTAACTTTTCTATAAAAGCTGATGCTTGCGTTTAATAAATTGTCAACGTTCGATCACATTGGTCGTTGCTGCGTTGTCCATGTTCTCCCGCCGCAGTTTACAGAGAAAATTTTGGATAGTATTATGCTGTTGAAATATTAACGTGACTAGCAGCTTAGTCTTGATTCTGTGTATACAGTTCCCTTTTGCCCATAACAAGGTTTTGAGCATAATATGAAATTCCAGTGTCCTGTCTTTAAATGTCCTACAAAGCATACTCCCAGGCATAACTGATAGTTGCATGTGAGGTGCTTAGAATGACCAACCACTATTTGTAAATCCCTTGGCCAATTATTTGGTTCAGAAGTTGACATAGTAATGAAGCTCTTCCCAGGTAAAAGGCTGGGAGACAATAATGAATGAAGTAGGCACGCATGCCTAAACTTACTACTGCAGAAAAAAAAAAAAATTAAGAATCTACCCAATTTAAAAGAATCTCAAACCTATGTTTAAAATAAAATTTAACTCCTTGCCTGAGCTTACAACAAGCACTCCCAACCCTCCCCAAAAAAATTGAAAAAAACCCCAACCATTAACCTTATCTTACTACATAAAGCACCCCTATAGAATTTTACCATTTTAAAGGTATTTATATGCATCTGCTGCCAGAGAAGTATATAAGTGCATACAGAGTGTGTAATTGAGCATAATAATTTCCTTGTTTTAGGAAGTCAGATGTCTCTTTATTTCTATGACTCAATAAATTGTTCTCAGTTACTATCAGAATAGGAAGCACTTTTTCGCCCCCCCACTGCTTTCTTTCATTTAAGTTTTTCAATTTATTTATCAAATACATTCTTATTTTTGGTATCACAATTTATATTTTAGCAAAATTAATATAGCTTGGAGAATGGCTCTGTTGATTTGGTTTTGGTTGGTATTTTTTTTTTAATTATTATTACTATTACTCTTACTGCTTCAAAGAAACCCCATAAATAAACATATACAGAACTCAGAAACATGTATGTAACACTTTGAAAGCCGCTTTTCTTTGGAAAAAATAGGTCTTGAACAGGTAAAGTAATCTTATGAAAATACAGAGGTTCTTTTTTAGCATTCATTTAATTTTGAATTTATTTAATTCCATGAGAATGATCTATTATTAGCTCTAAAAAATATCTGAAGAGAACTCTGATTGCTTAATTAAAGCTTTTTAATTCTATATTTTTAAATACTTTTCTCTACATTGGAAGTCAAAGATATAAAGGGTCAACTAAGCAAGGCTGGCTATTTAACCTTATTCTAATCAAACTATAACAGGTTAGACTACATACCAATATGAATCTGTATTTAAAAAAAGAAAATTGACTTTTTAACTTACTGATACAATGAAAAGTGGTTTCAAATAAACTCAAAATTCTCGTTATGAGAACGTGCTCTGGGAAGTGACATAAAAAGTAAAAGACATTTAAAAAGGCCAACAGGTGAAGAAGAAAACATTTTTCCACTTAATTCATAACCTTACTCAAGGTTTCCCTTGCTCTGCAAAACATATTGCTGTGTTTGTAAGCCCGTGTCCCCTAATTCCCATTAGTCACTATTACAACTGTTTGTACTTCAATTATTTATGAAAAACTTCCCCACAAAGCATTTGACCTTGATGAGGAGAGTAACTTTACATTAAGTTTGAACAATAACCACTCATGTCTGTGCAATTAAAGCAGAGTGTTTCAGTTTAACATCTCTAACGCAAGAGAGCACTAAAAGCGCCTCTTTCATTAGGGATCAAAAGTAAACTATAGCAATAACCATGAAAGCAATTTCAGCAGTGCTGTTGCAGTATCAGCTGTGCTGTTATCATAGCAGTGAGGTCTACAGTGCAGTTTGAAAAAAAAGAAAGAGTGAGAAATAGCATCTGAGCTATAAATGGTTTTGCACTTCCTAGGCTCACTACTACAATGTACTTGACCTCATTTTAGAAGATTTCCCATCTGTTTTTTTTGCCGGGTTTTGTTGTTGCTACTAAGTTTTATCTGAACCTGACAGTCCATCAATGCTATCTGTACCTTTAGCTCTATGCAGAGAGCTTGAAAAAATGGGTATTCTGGCTATTTAGCATTATTTCAAATGACACCACATTATAAATCACAGAATCACAGAATCACTAGTGTTGAAAGGCACCTCTAAAGAACATTTAGTTCAACACCCATGCTAAGGCAGGGCCACCTAGAGCAGGTTATGCATGAATGCATCCAGGTGAATTTAGAATATCTCCAGAGAGGGAGATTCCACAACAGTGGAGTTCAGTGCTCTGCCACCCTCAACGAAAAGTTCTTCCCCATGTTGAGCTGAAACTTCTTGTGTTTTTGTTTATGGCTTTTGCTCTGCATCTTGTAGCTGTGCACCACTGAAAAGAGTCTGGCACCATCTTCCTGGCACACACCTTTAAATTATTTATATGTATTTATGGGATTCTCTCTTAGTCTTCTCTAGACTAAACAGGTCCAGGTCCCGCAATCTCTCCTCACAAAAGAGATGCTCCAGACCTCTAATCCTCTCTGTAGCCCTCCAGTAGACCCTCTCCAGTAGCTCCTTGTCTTTCTTGTACTGAGGAGCCCAGAAATGGACACAGTACTCCAGATGTGGCCTCACCAGGGTTGGGTAGAGATACTGGAACATGATGATAAGGTCTCCACTAGGCCTTCTTTTATCAAGGTTAAACAAACCTGGTTCTTTCAGCTTTTTCTCACATGGCAGGCTTCCCAGTACTCTGATCATCTCTGTGGCTCTTCTGTGGACCCTCTCCAACCTGTCCACATCTTTTTGTTTAATGGGGACCAAAACTGAACACAGTATTTCAGGTGTGGCCTGAAAAGCGCTGAATAGAGTGGGATAATGACCAAAGCGATGAATAGAGTGGGATAGTGACATCTTCAACTCTGATGGTGATGCCTTTGTTGATGTAACCAAGCATTGTGTTGGCTTGCTTTGCTGTAACTGCACATATTTCACTCATATTGAGCTTGCTGTCCAGTAGGACCCCCAGGTCTGTTTTCATAGAGCTGCTGTACAGCGAAGTCGATATCAGCCTCTGCGGCACTCTTGGAGTGTGCTTACCCAGGCACAAGACCTTTCACTTGCCCTTTTTGAACTTCATAAGGTTCTTGTTAGCCCACTCTTCCAGCCTATCCAGGTCACCCTGAGGGGTGGCTCTCCATTCCAAAGTGTCCACTTCCTGACAAAGTTTGGCGTCGTTGTCAAAATTCATCAGGGTACATTTGATCCCATCAATCAGATCACTTACAGAGACACTGAACAACACTGGGACCAATATCAATCACTAGCGGAATGCCACTAGTGACAGGTCTCCAGCTGGAACAAGAGCTATTTACCACTGCCCTAAGGGTGTGGCCTGTCAGTTCCCCCTCACTGCACAGACCACTTGTCAAGACCATAGTGTGACAATGGAAGAACTTCCACAGAATGAAAAGTGAATTGCTGAAGTGTGATATAATGTCTGATATCTGAAGGTGCTATTTGGAAAGGTGGTACTAGTTTACCTACCAGTAAATGGTGATGCAAGATTAATCACGATAGATAAAAAAGTAGTTTTATAATCTACCATAATTTCGGTGGTTACTGGAAGTATAGTTCATTTTACTACTGTATTCTTCCTTGAAAATTGACTATTTTTCCCTCCAGTATTCAGAAGCACGTTTAAGGATTCAACTTAGGAAAAGATCTATTCAATCACTTTTCTGCCAGATCTTGAATCTCTAGGTTAGCCCAAAACTTTGTACAGTTATACTGAAGCCAACCTCAAGGCAAGGCAAGAACTAGAATATTGGGATGCTTTCAATGTACACACAAGGCCTTTATTGTGTTTTAGACACATTTTAGATGTTTTATAAAGTTCTAAATGTCTTGAAATATTAATATGTTCTTATTGCTAGGACATCAGTATAAAAGAAGCAGATTACTGAAGGGTCTACTTTTTTTCCCTTTTCTTTTTATATTTGAAACTTTATGTTTCTGTAGAAAGTTAACTCCTTTTTAAATTCAATTAAATACAAAGTACTGTAGAGTGGTACCTTTTGCTTTGTCTATGCAGTCTTTCCTGTGTTCTGTTATGCAAACTAACAAGAATTGAATGTTTCAAACACTTCCTTCTAGCAACACTTGCAGTCTGTAAATTAAAGACATGAAATTCTCTGGAGTATGCTTAATAATGCTTTGATTATTCCATTTCATCTTACACTTTTGTTTTCAAGGTTGTGCAGAAAGAGCAAATGACCCAACAAATGAGAATTTGGGTCAATCAGGTTTATGCTTGGCAGATCTTTAAGATTTAGTGTGCCAAAAATTACCTAATAAAATATAGATAAGAAATATATTAAATTAAAGCAAAGATATTGAAATATCAAATAACCGAAGAATTAAGGGATTCAACATACACTTCCAGCACATCATGCAGCTTGAAATATTCCCAAGGTATTTCCAAGTTTATGTCTATGGTTTTAAATTAACTGATGAACTCATTAACTTAATTTGGACAGTTAAGCTACTATTAAGGAAGGAATATAAGTTTCTGTATAACTGTGAGGTTTTTTTGGTTTTGTTTTTGTTTTTTTTTTTGTTTGTTTTGTTGGCATTATTTTAGTTGTTTTTGGTTTGGTTTGGTTTGGTTTAGTTTTTGTCTTTTGTGGATTGTTTTTGGTTTTCTTTTTTTCTTACACAGACAAAACATTGATATTACATTAAAAACATCTGTTAAATTCACTTCTGATTTTAAAATTATCAGAGTTATAATCATTATAGCAGAAAGTTAGGTTACGCTTTACCTAAATTCACAATAATCTTTCTCAAAAGTTTTAGTAAAACAGGATAAACTGGTTTTAGACTTTGTCATGTTAAGGGAAAATCAGATACTAGTCCAGAGTTTGATCATGTAAATGTCAAACCTAAAAAGATTCAAATAACTTCTTTCAGTGGAGTGGTTTGAAAGCTTTTATATGGAGGAGCAAGTTTCTGATTTTGAAATTATAAAACTGCACTTTTAAATATCTTATACTCAACACCTTGGAGGCATCATGAATTAGAAGGTGAACTGCAAAGACAGAGGTATCCAAAAAAGAAAGTAACTAGCCAATTCTAAATCTTAGTCGAGGTCAATCCAAAACAAATTGATCTTTCCAAAAGCTTCTGGAAAATCGACTGTATTTTTACCCTGGTGATGTTCAAAGAAGGTAGAGAGAAGCCTGGCTTATGAGATATTTAGGTGTTTAAATGTACTCCTTACACACCCATGAAACTTTCCGTGTATCGGCTTTACCGTTTTTCTCAGCAGTGTTTGAATGCACCATTAGAACAGTACATTTGTACAACACTATCCCAGTCATCTGAGAGCTGAGAACCTCATGCCTAAAATGAACTGAAATCTACTTGGGACTTATAAGTCTCACAGTGCTCTAGAGCTTATAGCATTGTCACAGTACATCCAATACATGTTAACAAACAAATTGCATTCAAACATGATACAGTTCTCGAGTGCATTTTTAGATGGCTGGAAATGGAAATCATCGTGTCTTTCTTTAATGCAAGACATCTGGTAGTTCAAGCACATTAGAGGTAGGCTTCTGTGCCCATCTGAGTGCTCTAACTAGATGAAGTGATTTTCTCTCCTATATAGGAAATATATTTATCTCCTCTCTCTATAGATATTTTTCTCCTATATATGTATATATTGTGCTTGCCTTAGGGAATCCCTGAATTTTTTACAATCAGTAGCACAATTTCAAATTTAAATTAGGAACATGTCTCTGATCAGGCAAGGCTGCAATGATTCAATAACATATTCTACAGGCTCACTATGGGAGGCACCCTCACCAGGCTTCTAATCAGCTGATTTTACACACTTTCTAACATTTGCCAGTGTGACAACTGAATATCCTGACTTTCTGTTCAATAGCACCAATTGGAAATATGTGAAACTTTTTCATCCTTTTCAACTGCAACATTTCTAGAGACACTGACTCACTACATATGGATGGATTAATTTTTACCTGGGTAGCTATAATTTATAGAGATGGGCCATCATCTTAAGCAAGAGTGAATTGCTACCTCATCTGTGTTTATTGCAGTAAAGATTTCTTGCAGACATCTTGGGGACTTTTGGCTAAAAAAAACCCAAAATGATATAGGTATTTATTTTCAGAATGATGTGAGATGGACAGAGAATTTATGTGGCTAAGCTATAAGGGAGTTTTTTACATGTTTTTTTCTCTACCTGCTTGCTTTAGGTGGCCATCTGTAGCGGCCACTGATAAGTGGATTCTTACAGTTGTAAGACTCATATAGCTATATGTCAGTCACCTTGTACCACATATTTGGTCAATTTGGAACTTAAACCCTTATGAATGGCTACTATAGTGTCATACAGGAAGTAAACCTTCCCTGCTGAGGGTTAGCACTGCTTTTTTTCTGGTTTTTTGTCTTCCCTTCTTGTGGCTGGGGACAATGGGATGGAGCCTGGCTGGCCACGTCCTGCCCTGCCACCCTGCCTCCTGGAAAGCTTGCTCCATCCCCAGGCCATGGAGCCATAATGGATTTCTAAGTCTATTACCTTTTATTGTCATTACTAAGGAACTGGTTTCTAGTTCCAAGAGCTTTGTCAGTTAAGTTCTAGAACTGTTTGTTTGCTTCTGTTTTGTTTTTATTTTTCTTTTGTTTTCTGTATATCTTCAGTGAATATTCTTCTGATAAACTTGAATGCTATGCCAATAGTCACAAAAGATTTGTAAATTCAATTTTCCTTCACAGAATATTTTAAATGCAAGCCATGTGAACAAGGCACACTGACACAAGCGGAGTAGCGTCTGTGGTGCATACATAAGAATGGTGTTGCACAGCAGCTGTATAAACAGCAAAAGTTTAATCTACATGTTCAATCTGGAAGTCAGCAAAATACCTCATTGGTAGAAACATCATGTTCTTTGACTCCAAAATAGATTGGCAGCTCATGTAAAAAGGAAACTATGCATTTTTCAGTTTTTAAAAGACAAAAAAAGCAAAAGAGAAGAACCCAGCATAAAACACCAAAATGTTCAGCTTCTTGTGCATTAAGAGCCAGAAACACAAGATTTTGTCACCAGTATTTGCCTTTATTCCAAACAACTTTCAGGGAATTTATGTGGAAGTAGGTAAAGGGAAAGGTTCTGAAGAAAAATGAAATAGTAGCCTAATAATAACTTATGATAATAGAATTAAATATATATCTGGGAACAATCACATTTTACAAAGAGTAGCAAGAAAAAGTGGGGGATGAAATATGAGTATAGAATCATAAAATCATAGAATGGATAGAGTTGAAAAGGACCTTAAGATCACCTAGTTCCAACCCCTCCTCCATGGGCAGGGACACCTCATTCTAGACCAGGTTGCTGTCTAACCAGACCTTGAACGCTCTCAGAGATGGAGCATTCACAGCTTCCTTGGGTAGCTCGTGAGTGCCTCATCACTCTCACAGTAAAGATTTTCTTCCTTACATCCAACTTAAATCTTCCTTTTTTATATTAAAAACTATTGTCCCTTATCCTATTGCTACAGTCCCTGATAAAGAGTCCCTCTCCTGAATCCCTATAGGCCTCCTTCAGATATTGGAAGGCTGCTATGAGATCTCCACACAGCTGCTTCTTCCCCAGGCTAAACAACCCCAATTTTCTCAGCCTGTCTTAGTACAGTGGGTGCTCGAGGCCCCTTATTGTCCCTGTGGCCCTCCTCTGGACTTGGTTTAACAGCTCCCTATCCTTCTTATGAGGACACCAGAACTGCACACAATACTCCAAGTGAGACCTCATAAGAGCAGAGTAAAGGGGCAGGATCATCTCCTTCAACCTGCTGGTCAATCTCCTTTCAATGCAGCCCAGGATACAGTTGGCTTTCTGGGCAGCAATCACATACACTGAAGTCAGCTCACATTCAGTTTCTCATTGGCCAATACTCCCAAGTCCTTCTCCTCAGGGCTGCTCTGAAGATCTTCTCTGCACAACCTGTAGCTGTACCTGGGATTGCTCCATCCCAGTTGCAGGACCTTGTCCTTGGCTTGGTTGAGCTTCATGAGGCTGGCATTGGCTCACCTCCCAGGTGTGTTCTGGATGGCATCCCTTTCCTCCAGCATGTTTACCACGCAACACAGCTTGTTGAGGTGTGGTCAATCCTATTGCCCATGTCACTAACAAAGCTATTGAACAGGATTGGTCCCAACACTGACCCCTGAAGAGCAGCATTCTGGTCTCCACATGGGCACTGAACCATTGACGACAATACTCCTTGTGCAACCATCCAGCCAATTCTTCACCTACCACGTGGTCCATCCACCAAATTCATGTCTCTGAAATCTAGAGACATGGCTCCCATGTGGAACAGTGTCGAACACTTTGCACAAATCCAGGTAGATGACATCAACCGACGTCATCTGCTGCCCCTATCTATCAGGTCTGTAGCCCTTTGTAGAATGCCACCAGATTGGTCAGGCATGATCTGCCCTCAGTGAAGCCATCTCTGCTCACCAACCACTTTATTGGTTTTCATGTTCTTAAGTAATGAAAAACATTTTGGAAAGTTTGTCTTTAGAATTCAAGTTTACCAGAGCAGTAAAGGTTCTGCTGGCCTGGATAAACAAAAATAGTAAGGTATTGAATACACTACACTGTGATGTAAATGTATCAAAGGTAAAACAATTTCTCTCCCCCAATCCCTGCTCCAAAATAACATGAATAAAGAAGTAAGCATAGTAAAAAGGAGACATTGAAAGAGAAGATAATATTCCTGAAATAGAAATGCAAGTCAAATATCTGGGACCAACTTCAATGTCAGTTAACACTACTTAAGAGGAAAACATCAGATGATGTCAGCTGCCACAATAAATTAGCCTCAGTTGTGCTGTGGTAGTGAACAAAGATATTCCCGTATTCTGTCTGAGCATTTTCTTATTGCAGAAGTCTCTGGTTTTCACAGTTAAACGAAGTCAACGCAGGACTTAGGATGCAAAGTATTCATTCCCCTGCTTTGTTTCCTGGAATTTGTTTCCTGTCCCAGTGCTGCAGACTGTTACTTAAGAATAATTATGCAAGACAAGAGGCTCACTCACAAATATTAGCCACAGCTAAGTATAGTCTGATTCCTTGTGTTCATGGCTCCTTCACTGTTCAGAAGCACAGGTACATGCACACATTTAAGCAGTTACTGAGTGAAACATAAAAGCCAAATCTCTAATTCAGATATAGATTTTAAAGCAATTTTTAAAAACTCTTTCCTGTAAACATCAGGAATTAAACACTGTCCATTTGTCCAAACATTTCCAGTTCCTCCTTTATGTGACTGAGATATGACTCTTTAGGTTTTCAAATGCTACAAAGATTTTAACAGTTCCTGTTGATTTTAAGAAGGCCTTCTCCGATGTGTAAAATATAAGGAAATGATGTAAGACAGCACTAAGATAAGGACAGAGTGTGAAGAAGTGTCTTATATTCTTTATATTTTTGAAATAAGTATTTATAATGCAGCACAGTTACCTGAGAATCTGCGTAACTATGGTTTACAATAAAAAACGCAATTGTAAAACATTGCAAATAAATAAAAAAATTATGAGAAATTTCTTAAATCAGTTTATCTATTTCTGTGAATAGATAGTAATTTTGCTTAAACCCCACATATTCTTTAAGAAAGAGCTCTAATTTCTAATCATTTTCATTATCTGAGTAAACAAATAACAGCTTCCAAGTCTGCGTATCTACATTCTTAGCAGTTTCATGTGTTTTCGTTATTGGTACTAATCAAAATAGGGGAAGAAAGATTTTTCTTTACACAGCAAAGGTATGTAGACAAAGTCGATATCAAATTACTCTCATAGCAAGTAGCATTTCAAAGGTTTATTTTTTATAGCTTTATTATTCTTGAGAATGTACAATTACTGTCTATAAAAATCCAAAGAAAAATATTTTAGGGAAAGAATTAGAGATTCAAGAGACTATAATTTGTATCTAAACACCACTACAAGCTGATTGTCTTTATTGTATTAATCCAAGAGGTGACTGCGATTTTTTGAATAAATTGCAGCAACAGAGGGCAAATTCAGAAAGAAAATAAATTACTTAATAAAATGTTATGAACTATATGAAATCAGAAGCAGATAAAACATGACTTTCAAGTGTTTTGACAATATTTTTATTCATGTATCCCTTTTGGTGGGCTATATAAATTTTTTTCAATGCAAGAAAATCAAGCAAAGTGAAACATAGAGTATGGATGTAAGGAATTGAACTCAACACCCCATGCTCTGTCACCTTTCTATTTGTTGCAAACATGCCATTAGTGTTTGCAACCAGTGTCAACTACATCTTCGAAAATTTAGACATGCAAATTTTGGTAAGATCTTTCAAAGAAACATTTCTAATACCAGAATTTGCCTTGTATTTCCTGGATTTTTTCAACAGAATTATTCACTGATCTGACACAAAAGCAGAAGTAGGGAACAAAAATCATGAGTAAGTTTTTTTCCTACTTGTTCTGAAACTTTATATATAAACAATATACAAATATATATATATTATATATATAAAAATGGTCAGCTCTTCTTCTAACAGTAGCAGTAGTTTCAGTCTTTCTCCTTACATAATTATCTATGAAACGTATTACTTGCAAAATATTTTTTGCCTACCTCTATATAAACTTAACCTTCCATTCCATTTGTACCTACTCTTTAGCAGACCTGTTCTCTACTAGTGAAAAGAATCAGCATAATGGATAGTAACACAGTAACAGTCAAGTGAAAAACATATTGCACCTTTATAGTTAGAGATATATCCTCTTAACTTCACTGAGAAGATTGGCATATATCACTGCTTTAACCACAAACCTGCTCCACATTCTATCTAATTAAACCAGATAATCCATAGTTTAGAATATGTTTATGCCATGTTTACAGTTATTTTTAAAAATCCCGTGCACTAAAGTTTTCAAATCCTTTAGGCACTAAGGGCAATAGGATAGTTCATCATAATTCTGTTCTTGAAGCAGAGATTGCAGTCCTCAACGACAACATGATGAAGAGGCACATTATATCTTTAATAAAATTTCTAGGGTCTTAACTGGCAGAAACACTCCTACAAAAAATCACTATTCTGTCTTTTAATATGTTTTGATGAATTATATATATTCTGAATACAGCTCATAATATGAAGCTGTGTTTAAAATCCATAACATTATTCTAGAATATGGCCACCATTTAGTAGGTACTAAAATATTTGATTAGCTTTCAAGACCAAAACTGTTGCATGGTAAAGAAGGACTTTTTAAATAAATATAAAGAACCCCACACTGAATATGCCATTGTTTCGATTTATGAGTGATGGAAGGTTAACACTTACTTTCAGCAAGAGATAACAATTACATGGGATTATTAATATATTTTTAAATAACATATAATACGTTAACAATATTCATATGTTATGATTAATATTATTGTATATATTAATATTAATGATCTTATTAATACTATATCACTTTCTTATTACGAGTATTTAACCACTTACTATCTTGAGATGTTCAAAATGCAAAGTACTTCTGACACTCATTTCACTAATGATGAGACACATCTGTGAAAAAGACAAGGCTTTTAACACTAACAGTTCTGCCTTTCATACCCCTCAATTCTCCATGTCTTAGTAGTGATAGAAAAAATTGTGAATTGAAACATTCTTTGGGTTTCTTCTTTCATTTTGGGCCACAGATTTGATAGTAGATTTGCAAAACTAGAGAGATTATCACTAGTCCTTTGGGGATTAGAGAAGAAAGAAATTATTTGATTTTTTTTTTTATTTTTCTTTTTCTTAACTTATTTGGCTGTGGGGGTGGTGAAGCACTGCAGCAGGTTGCCCAAAAAAGTGGTAAGTGCTCCATCCCTGGCAGTATTCAAGGGCAGGTTGGGCAGAGCCCTGGGCGACATGGTCTAGTGCGGTGGGTTCCTACCTATGGCAGGGGGGTTGGAACTAGATGATCTTGAGGTTCTTTCCAACCTTAACTATTCTGTGATTCTATGATTGCATGATTTTTTTTTCACAGGCATGAATTAATTCTTATTAGTGAACAAGTTTTATCTTAACCTTACTCCAAGTCTGAAAACCTCCTGTACCAGCTTCAGAGTTTTTTTTACAAGACATTGCATTAAATGCAAGTAAAAGAAGCTACTCACATACCTTTCATTGTAAGACAGATAGAACACAACGAATAAACAACAAATGTTGTAAATGCAAAAGGATGGTGTAATTACCTGTATTGGACATATCTTCAGGAAAATGTGCTGATTAATAGGACTGCAGAAATTTATCCATTTATTTTATAAGTTCAGAATTTTTTGCTGCACAGATCGAGAATTTTGTAGTGCGTTTTTTGAACTAAGCAGAAGAATAATTATTTCCAGGGATAAAGCATATGATATCTAAGGTGGGTAAGATGACAGCTACTACTTGATACATTTCTCTACTTCACAGACTGCTAGGGAGTGGTAGAGTTTGTTGAATGACATCTCCTGTGACCTTCAAGTAACTGCAGTACATCTGAGGTCAGTGTTCATGGGGCAAAAGGTTCTTCTAAACTTAAATGCTACAATAAATCACGTAGGCATAGCCATAGTAAACCAGATCTGCAGTTCATTGAATCCATTATCTTGCTTTGAGGCCTGCAATAGTGGTTTCAGAGGAGGAGCAGCAAGATACACTATTTATTTCTCAGAAGTATAGGTTGTAAAAGCTAGCTTTTACTCTGCCTTTCCAAAAAATATTCTCCCTGGCATTCTGAGAGACTGAATAAAGTGCCTGGCATGTGGACAAGATCTGTAAAAATCTCTTTGGACTTTATTCATACTTTGCAATTAAGGTGTAATTAAGCTGCATTCGTTCAAATGTTGATATTGAGCTGAGTTCTTCACAGATAATATTATGATTTTTTTTTTTTTTTTTTTTTTTTTTTTTTTTACTGTTAATAGAATTTGGAACAGTTAAGAGAAGATGCTATGGTCAAAGTAGGAGGTTAGGAGTTAAACTGCTTTTGGGTATGCTGAAGACTTCCTACGTAACTTCAGCCAAAACACTGTCTCAGTGTTTTTCTGAAATAAACTGAGTCTGAAATTTAGCTTAAGTTAGGTCAATTTCCCATATGACTTAGGTTTTTAACAAATGTCAAACTTCTGTATATATTCATTTTAGCCACGGAAACTCTGTTCTCATTGCACAATCAATACAAAAATGAGAAGAAATGTGGACTCTTCTGCAATGAACAGATTTCCTATCCCAGTTTCAACTTGAAAATCTTTAGTACCAATGGACCCCAGGGAGCCAGAAACAGAATTTGACTTCCAAAACAGCATTTGAGTGGTTGAATGCAGTTAGGGAGTGGAAAAAAGTGATTAAAATGAATCTAAGAGCCACCGTGAGGTTCCAAGTTGGCCTGTCATTCTCACTTCTCACAACGTTATTTCTTAGAGTATAATGTACCTCGGGTTTTTTTTTTCTGTTCCATAACATAATACAAAAAAATGCATTTTTTTTGACAACAACAAATAATTTGCATTGCAACTGCAAAAGGAACACACTTGAGGAAATACTTTTAACAGAAGAGTTTACAGAATTTGCTGCAATTTTTAACTTGAGCGCAATATGCTTTTTCTATCTCCAATGTAGATTTACTGGTAAATTAGAAAGAAATAAACAAAAGCTAAGACATGCATTTGTTGGACTCATGCCCTTCCATAGTCTAACTTTGTTTACAAGGCTGATAATCATGCAATTGTTTCTTCTGCTTCATACAGAAAATTTAGGGTGATAGCTATACTTGTGAGGAATTACAACATTGATCATGGCTCTAGCATTTCATTCTGGCATTAACAAACCTTGCTGGTTAATGGTATCTGGTGGTAGCAACATGCTTTGCAGTCTTTTCTGTCACCTTCCATAAAAAAAAAAAAAAAAAAAAAAAAAAAAGCAGCCGATTTCCATGCATGTGACTGTCAGCAACTTGTCCAAACCTCTTAGTTTTATTTCTGCACAGATCACTGCTGACTGCTTTTCAACACTTTCAGAGTTGGTGTCTAATTCCAGCTATTGCCAGCTTTCCTTATCTCTTGTGTCACATATTGCTCTCACCATTGAAATTCAGACTTTTGGACTGGAGGTAGATAATTCAAGTTTAGCACCAAACGGTGAGGAAAATTCAAGAAGGGTTTTGTTAGGATTTTCTTGCCCTTCCCTTCCCTTCCCTTCCCTTCCCTTCCCTTCCCTTCCCTTCCCTTCCCTTCCCTTCCCTTCCCTTCCCTTCCCTTCCCTTCCCTTCCCTTCCCTTCCCTTCCCTTCCCTTCCCTTCCCTTCCCTTCCCTTCCCTTCCCTTCCCTTCCCTTCCCTTCCCTTCCCTTCCCTTCCCTTCCCTTCCCTTCCCTTCCCTTCCCTTCCCTTCCCTTCCCTTCCCTTCCCTTCCCTTCCCTGTTTTCCTCTTCAGTTAATTTCTTTTTTCTTCTTTTCAGTTCTTTAATGCTTTCTGCTAAACAGAAGACTGAACTGTGACTCAAACGTGTAGCAGGGAATAACTCAGGCACTCAATATCATCTGTGGTCATTGGGCCAATAATTTATTCTTTCCTGACTGTCATGGTATTAAAGTATTTCTCCACTTGCAATTCCATTTTAGGTAAGATGGCATTCAGTTGCCCTTGGAACTCACTTATTGCCAGATATTAAATGTAAGCACCAGAATGCTTTGGAACACCATCAGGTCTTTCTTAAGCTGATGTAATGAGTTATATTTAGATAGAAAGATTGAGATAACTTTTCATTTTGTCATTATAGTTTTATTTTTTTTTAACATGCAAATATGTATTTCAGCTTGAATTGTTCTCCCATTCCTGTTTGAATTTGAGTTATGGATTTAAGCTCTGGTGTCTTGAGGAAATGGTATGTTGGAGCAGACATATTTTAACAGTAGGAATGGTAATGCAGAAGTTGTATGATTTCTTGTACAAGTTAATATTTATTTTTTCAGAGTAAAAATATTTACATATTTACATTGCTTTATAAACAAAAATTGTCTATAGCTGTTTACAAACAACAAGTTTTCTTTAAACACAGCCAATGTTTATATGCCCAAATCAGGCTCAGGGCTCATGCCCAGTACTCAGGCTGAGCACTGACATCACGGTAAGTATACTGCACATCTTTAAAAGCTCAGCTCTTCCAATCCTTTTTCTATAGACATAATCTAAGTGGCTACCTTCTGATAACACCTTAATTTCTGTTATATCATTCTGTTTCCCTCATTTCCCTCTGCTGACTGAGAAATACAGGCTGCCTGTTGCAAACAGAAAGAAAAAAGGTTAAAAAAAAAATTAACATTTTCCCTTTTCACCCCTTTCATAATCCTGTATGACTCGCAAAGGATACGGGCAAATTTTTCTTTAACCTGTTAACATTGAAACATGGAGAGATTTCTTGGTAAACTGCAAACAGAAAAAAAAAATCATGTAGAGTTTCTCTGTTCAAATTAGTATCAAAATGCTGACTGCCTTCAAAGCTGGACTATCCTGTCAGGTGTTGTGGAGAGCTTCTCTACATAAGTATATGTGGTAAAGTGGGAGGCTGGGCAGGGTCCACTTCTAAAGAACTCCAGTGAAATGTAACATAGGTCAAATCGTACTAGTTGTTTCCTTTTAATGGAAAGTTGAAAATGAGCACCAGCACAGACCTGAAAAAAAAGAGGTTTGGCTGATCATCATTTCTGTGCACTGTGCACTACAAAAGAATGCAGAAGACAAAGAATAAAACCACCAGTCTTTGATCTGGGGTTTTGTTTGGTGGGGTTTTCTCGGTTGGTTTTTTTTTTTTTTTTTTATCCCCTTCAGGAAAATGCAACTGGATAAGCAATCTTAGACACGCATGATTAAAAATCTGAAATTCTAATGGTTTATGAGTTAATTCAAGTAAGATTTATATGTTCCAGTCAATTATTTTCAAACAGCACCTTTGAAAACACTTTAAGGGCAGTAATAAGTTTTTGGAGTTTCTATAGCTGGTTCAGTTGTAAAAATTGTGGACACTAACTTCCAGGCAATAAATACTGGGGGGAAAAAAAAAAAAAAGAGGGAATGTATATTACATATACTGTAATGAATGTTGCAAAATTTCTCAAAACAGTGAGCTATGGATAACATTCCTGAGGTAATTCTCACATCCTATAGTAAATTGATCATTTATACTTCGTTTAGAGAGCTACTGTTCTTTTGTAATGCCATCACAGAAGTCTGCGATGGACTCAAGTTCATATTCATCTACTACCTTTGCTCCCCTGGGAAATGGTGGTGGCAGAGCACTCAGTAATTTAAACTGCTTTGATGGACTCATGTTAGGCTGCTCAGCAGCAGTTCTGATGGGATGAAGGAGTAAGCTTTTTACAGCCTCTCTAGCCTCTCTAGAAAGTGTTTATGATGTAGCAGCTGTCCAGAGAAACATGACAAGGAGGAATGAAAGGGCTGTCCAGGGAAATACAAAACAAAACAAAAAAACAACTTTAAGGGAGCTTCTTAAATCCAACCATAATCTGCCAAACCTACTCTTTGTTGACAATTAGCTCTAGAGCCTAACTCCAATTAAACTCCCTGAAAATGAAGAGACCTTTTTCTCACCTCTTGCAGACAACAAGAAGTTAACTTTAAAGCAGTAACATCATAATGGTGATTTTCAATGCATTTCATGAGGGATAAAAGAGCATTATTGTGTGAAAGAAACATTCCACTGAACTGCTTTTTTTTTTTTTTTTTTTTTTTTTTTAAACAGTTGAATTTTTGAGTAAGGTGTCCCTTAGTTTAAAAAATCATATATTAATTTATAGCAACTAATACTTGAACAGCTTAATAATCAGAACAACAATACACACTTATAGAATGCTTTGCTTCCTGTAGCAAATAAGGTGTCATTGCACATCCATCTTGAGTCGTAATTGAGTATCTATGCAATCTCACAGGAATTCCGAAGTACGCTACTTGCATGTTTACCCAGCAGTACAACACTGTGTTGAAATTTTTGGCTGAAGTACGTTATGAAATCTAGTTGATCCTGCAGTGTACTTACAGCTGGGTAAAACTATTTTTCAGTGCAAAGCACCAGCCTATCCACTTTCACTAATGCTAAATGGGAGAAGTAGAGGAATTTCAACTATTTAAACATTACATTTATCATGCACTCAATTTGTATATTTGAATTCAGGGGGTTTGCCAACATGTTTCTTGTTTTGAACATCAACAATAGGATAATACACAGCTGTTTTCTACAGTGTATTTATTCTAATTTCTTAAAATATAAGAAGGGGAAAATGCATGGCAATCAGCAGTTCAATCTGTTTGGGAGGGATTTGAGAGAGAGTTTTTTGCTTTGTTTTCTTTTGTTTTCATTTCTAAATGAAAAGGAATCAGCAGTAATGCTAAGAAAGGCCCTAGAATATGTATATAAACATATTATATTTATTTATATATATATAAACACCCTTGACATATATTTCAACTATATTCCATTTTTATCCATTTTTAGTGCTTTGGTTTCTTCAGCAAGAAAGACATAGTTCACTGTGGAGTGACACTACTGGCGAGGAGAAGAATGAAATGTTTTAGATTTCGTCCAGAACTTTAGTATAGATGATTCTACATTTCCAAAATAATTTCCACAAATACTGACATGAAAAACTTCCATAAGAAGAAGTAAAGTAAAGCTTCTCTTGGAATTCTGTGGCTCCAGCAGCTGCTGTTATAACAAACCCCAAAATATATTTGAGATCACCAATTTATATCACTTGATATCATGTGCTAAATTAGACTCATTCTTAGCAAGAGCAGTAATGTTTTCTTGAAAAGGAGGACTTCACACTTTATCCAGATTATTCCATCCTGTGTCAGGAGAGGAGAAATTCCCAATATATTAATTAGATTCATCTTAAATGGAAATCTTTTTCCCATGAGAACTCTCACATTTCACACCATTTATCTTATCAAAATTTCATTTAAAGCAGATACTGACTTCATAAAATTTTTTATTTTTTTTGTTTTTATTTCTATTTGTTTTTCATTTCTGTGGTACATTCTGAACAAGGCCTCGTGATATAGAATAACTCCATCCCCTTTTGTAGCCAGATTATAGTCTTATTTTGGTTTCATTTACTAGTAAACAGATGATAAGGAATACTTTTTATTTCACACAAGTCTTTATTTGATTTTATTATGGTATAAACCTAGCCAGCAATTAAGTATCACATAGATGCTTGCTTGCCCTGCCCCTCCTTTCCCCTCCCCCAGGAAGGATGGGAAGGAGAATTGAGAGAATGCAAACCCACAGGTTGAGATAAGAACGGTTTAATAACTAAAATAAAGTACAATATAATGATAACAGAAATAATAGAAATAAAATCAACAGTAACAGTATTGATAATAATAACACAAAAAAGAAAAAGTGAGATGAAATTTCAGAAAACACAAGTGATGCACAATGCAATTGCCCACCACCCACTAACTGATACCCAGCCTGATCCGAGCAGCGATTGGTCCCTTCCAGGTAACTCCTCCTGGTTTATATACTGGGCATGACGCACTGTGGCACGGAATATCCCTTTGGCTGGTTTGGGTCAGGTGTCCTGTCCCTACTCCCTCCCAGCTTCTTGTGTCCCTCCTCACTGGCAGAGCATGAGAGACTGGAAAGTCCTTCATCAGGGTGAGTGCTACTGGGCAACAACTAAAACATCCGTGTATTATCAGCACTGTTCTCAGACTAAAACCAAAACACAGCACTGCATCAGCTACTGGGCCAGTTACACCTGACAACAAGGCAGATCTCTAATTCGTGACCAAGTGTGTGTAAAACAGTATCTCAATAGTTACACATAGTTTAAAATAACACTATTATGTTAAGGAGCTTGAGGGACAATTAACTTCTAATAAGGCTGTTTACATGGCTCTTCCCTTTTCTTTTTCAATGGTTCAAGGGACAATTAGCAGCATCAAAGTTTAGAAACTGTCCCTGATCCCTGGTGTCTGAAGAAATCTCTCTCAGAAATAAATAAAATATATCATACCTTAGCGAAATTGCAGACTCGTCATGAAGCCACGTAGATTGCTTATTGTCGTGGTTTAAGTCTCTCAGCCACGCAGTTTTGCCTGCTCACTCACTTCCCCCCCTTTCTTCTCTCCGCTCCTGGAGGGATGGGAAGGAGAATCGAAAGAATGCAGCTCCCACAGTTAGAGATAAGAACAGTTTAGTAACTAAGGTATAACACAAACCACTACTGCTACCACCAATAATAATAATGACAATGCAAATACAGGGAAAGAATACAATTTCTCACCACCCAATATCAAGCCCCACCACGCAGTGCACCCCCACCAGTAATAATAATGACAAGGCAAATACAAGGAAAGGATACAATTGCTCACCACCCAGCCCGACCAAGCAGTGCACCCCACCGCAGTGCACCCCCGCACTTCCGGGTCTCTGCTCTCTGTTTTTACATCCTGGACATGACGTGCTGTGGTATGGAATAACCTCTTTGGTTAGTCTGGGTCAGGTGTCCTGTCTCTCCTTCCTCCCGGCTTCCCCTCCTCCCTGGCAGAGCATAAGACTCACAAAGTCTTTGGCCAGCCTGAACATTACCAAGCAGCAACTGAAAACACTGGTGTTATCAGTGCTGTTCCCAGGCCCAAAATCAAAAACACAGCGCTGCACCAGCTACCAAGAAGGAGAAAAATGACTGCTACTGCTGAACCCAGAACACTTATCATCAGCTAAATTCTGATAATTTTGAAAACATTTTATCGTGACCAATAGTAATTACAAGCTTTTCTTTTGTTCAGTGTTTGCTTTTTTCACCTCCCATCCTCTCCCAGATTTTGAGGTTTAATATCAAAATTGCACCCAAAAATAACAATTTATCATGTCTGACAGGCATGACCAGAAATGACAACTTAGGGTTCTTCCAGTAGGTTTATAGTCCCTTCACATTACTAAAGCATTCTGAGAATAGGCTATCTTAATGGCACTGGATTTTTTTCTTCCTCTTTATAAATTGTTAATTCAATCTTCCGCCTGTACAAGATGGCTAATTAAAAGCAGGGAAGGTATGAGACAAGAAGCCAATATTACACCATCTTTAAGAAAGGATCTATGTGTGATCCCTTAATCTCCCTTAATCTACACAGCCATGAAATTAAATTAATTATTGTGTAAAAATGGCTTGAATTGATAGTTACTCAAGAGATGGGGGACAGATATAGAACTATAATAATGTTTAAAATAGCAAGCATGAATTCACAAAAGGAAGATATAATACCTTGGAACTTTCAAAGAACAAAGAATCACTTATGGAAAATGTGTATATATTTTCCATAGGAATTTATATACAGTTCTTCACACAATGTACCTTGATATTTCTTTTTGTATATACTCTACATACATTCCGTATTAGTTTCTAACATAACAACTTGATTTTAAAATGCATACATTCTCTGTGGAGGGGTGAGAAATAACATTAAAAAATTACTTGCCCCTTCAGGAACCAGGACAACCATAAAACATTTCTTCCGATTTAAAAGCAACCTTATAATTGAAACATAGTGCATCACATTGATTTTTTTTATTACTATTATTTTTCTGTAGGTATATTCAAGAGTAGCATCCAAACAGAATTCCTTTTGCTATCATAACTCTTCACTTAAACTCAGTGTATCTGTACTCTGTGTTGGGAAGACTACAGCCTCATGTTACAAAACTGTCATTTTGGTGAATGTAATTTGAAGAATATATAGATTGGGTTTGTTTGTCAAGCTTTTGGTAGTGGAGGGAGTGTGGAGGGGAGGTCTACAAGAGTGGCTTCTGTGAGAAGCTGCTAGAAGTTTTCCCCAGCCAGCCAACCAGCTCCAAGATGAACCTGGTGCTGGCCAAGTCTAAGCCCATCAGCAGCAGTTGTGGTGCCTCTGGAATTAAGAAGAGGAAAAAGTTGCTCTGCAGAAGCAATTTCAGCCAGAAAGAGGAGTGAAAATATGTGACAGAAACAGCTCTGCAAACACATGTGAGGCAGCTGTTCCCCTGCAGTCCATGGAGGTCCATGGCAGAGTAGATTCCACCTGCAGGCCTCGGAAGGCCCCACGCAAGAGCGGGTGGGTGCTCAAAGAAGGCTGTGGCTCCATGGAGAGAGGAGCCCACACTGGAGCAGTTTTGCTGCAGGACTTTTGATCCTGGGGGGACCCACACTGGAGCAGCCTGTTCCTGAAGAACTGCATCCATGGAAGGGCCCACGATGGAGCAGCCTGCTCCTGAAGGACTGCACCTCATGGAAGGGACCCATGCTGGAGTAGTCTGTGAAAAACTGCAGCCTGTAGGAAGGGCTCATGTCACTGAATTTTGTACAGGACTGCCTGCTGTGGGAGGAACTCCACACTGGAGCACAGGAAGAGTGTGAGCAGTCCTCCCCCCGAGGAGGAAGGAGCAGCAGAGACAGCTGATGAACTGATCACAGCGCCTATTCCCTGTCCTCTTGTGCCTCTGGTGGGAGAGGAGGTAGGAATTAAGTTGATATCAGAAATAAGGGAGGGACAGGAGGAAGTTATTTCTGATTTACGTTCATTTTTCATTACCCTACTCTGATTTGATTGATAATAAATTAATTTTCTGAAGTCAAGTCTCTTTTGTTTATGATGGTCATCAGTGAACGATCTCTCCCTGCCCTTGTCCTGACCCATGAGCCTTTTGTGATATTCTTACCCCTGTTCATTTAAGGAGGGGGAGTGACAGAGCGGCTCTGAGGGCATCTGGCATCCAGCCAAGGTCAACCCACCACAATTTAAAAAAAAAAGGCATTCAATGTGTACCCCAAGACAACCTCCCTGTGATGTATCCTGTGACAAAAAAGAATTCTCTTAGGGCTTTTAACTCTGTAAATGATTTTTTGGTGTACTGTCCTCTCCCATATGCATTCCCTACATATCCTCTTCTAGTATCATTCAAGGCAAGTGCAGAGGAAGACAGTCGCTCCTTTCCTGACAGCAGGTGTTTTACCTCCAATAAACTGGTCTACACCACTACAATGCAAATTAAGATCTCTCATAAATGTTTGTTTGTTTGGTTTTGTTTGTTTATTTGTTTTTAATGGCATGTAAAATCAATTAATTAACACAGTGGAAAGGCAGACGGCTAAGGACTAGCCAATTAGGTACTAGGAGAATGGAAACTGAAAGAAGTGCTGGAGACAGATTACTTTTTGTGTAAGTAAGTTGATAAGTACGTTTGACTCTTCAAACATTTGCTAAGGGGAAATCCTGCCTGACCAATCTGGTGACCTTCTATGAAGGGGCTACGGAACTGATGGACAGGGGCAGAGCAGTTGATGTTATCTACCTGGACTTGTGTAAAGCATTTGACACTGTCTACCATAACATCCTTGTCTCTAAGTTGGAGAGACATCAATTTGATAGGTGGACCACTCGGCGGATAAAGAACTGGCTGGATGGCCGCACGCAAAGAGTAGTGCTCAGTGGCTCAGTGTCCATCTGGAGACCGGTAACGAGTGGTGTCCCTCAGGGATCGGTGTTGGGACCGGTCTTGTTCAACATCTTTGTGGGTGACATGGACAGTGGGATTGAGTGTGCCCTCAGCAAGTTTGTCGATGACACCAAGCTGTGTGGTTTGGTTGATAAGTTGGAGGGAAGGAATGGCATCCAGAGGGACCTTGACACGCTTGTGAGGTGGGCTGATGCCAATCTAATGAAGTTTAACCATGCTAAATGCAAAGTCCTCCACCTGGGTCGGAGCAATGCCAGGCACAGCTACAGGTTGGGCGGGGAGGAGATTGAGAGCAGCCCTGCGGAGAAGGACTTGGGGGTGTGGGTTGATGAAAAAATGAACATGAGCCGGCAGTGTGCGCTTGCAGCCCAGAAGGCCAACCGTATCCTGGGCTGCATCAAAAGGAGCGTGACCAGCAGGTCGAGGGAGGTGCTCATGCCCCTTTACTCTGCTCTCGTGAGACCTCACTTGGAGTATTGTGTGCAGTTCTGGTGTCCTCAACATAAAAAGGACATGGAAGTGTTAGAACAAGTGCAGAGGAGGGCCACGAGGATGATCAGGGGACTGGAGCACCTCTCATATGAAGATAGGCTGAGAAAATCGGGGCTGTTCAGGCTAGAGAAGAGAAGGCTGCGTGGAGACCTCCTAGCAGCCTTCCAATACCCGAAGGGGGCCTATAGGGATGCTGGGGAGGGACTCTTCATGAGGGACTGTGGTGAGAGGACAAGGGGTAATGGGTTTAAACTTAAACAGGGGAGGTTTAGATTGGATCTGAGGAAGAAATTCTTTACTGTGAGGGTGGTGGGGCCCTGGAATGGGTTGCCCAGGGAAGTTGTGGATGCTTCATCCCTGGCGGCGTTCAAGGTGGGGTTGGACATAGCCTTGGATGGCATGGTTTAGTGGGAGGTGTCCCTGCCCATGGCAGGGGGGTTGGAACTCGATGATCTTGAGGTCCTTTCCAACCCTTACTATTCTATTCTATGATTCCATGTTGGGAAGAGGGAGGAATGGCAGCTTTTCAGAGTTATGGTTTTTTATTTCCTAAGTGACCATTGCAAGTGATGATGACCTAATTTTTTTGAGATGGCTAAACTTCTGCCTGCCAATGGGAAGTAATGAATGAATTCCTTACTTTGCTTTACCTACGAAACTGTCTTATCTGAAAGCAAGAGTTTCTGCACTCTTACACTTCCAACTCTCTTCCACCTCCCAGAGTCAGGGAGTTAGAGGCTGTGTGGGGCTTAGCTGCCTACTGGGCTTAACTCACAATAAACTTCTAGTATTGTTAGGTCATACAATTAAAATAAATGTAACCTTTAATTCAGGTTTCTTTCACCTTTGAAAACCACATCCTAGCCAGAACTCTAGGAACAATAGCATAGACCTAACTTTCAGACAAAATAGCTCTCTCTAAAGATGGCAGATGTCAAGCAGATCCTGCCAACAGGTTTGTATTTTTCACTGAAGAGACAAATTCTGTGCAAATTTACATGAAATTAGGACATGTCTATTAATATTCCTTTCCCTGGTTTCTAGTTCTAGTAAAATAAATTATTTTCACTTGTAATATATATGCTAATAATATAAAGTCTGTGGAATACATGATATGTAAAGGATTGAGGACTTGACATTTTATGTCTTTGAAACATTGCCTTTTCTCAGTACTGTTTCTATGTGTCCTGGCTCCAGAAGTAGCAGGCATTTTTCTCCTTCTTAGTAGGTGGTGCAATGCTGTGTTTTTGACTTTCAGCCTCAGAAAAGCGCTGATAGCACCGATGTTTTCAGTTACTGCTTAGAATGTTTAGTCTGACCAAGGACTTTCTGAGTCTCATGCTCTGCCAGGGAGGAGGGGAAGCTGGGACGAAGGAGAGACAGGACACCTCACCCAAACTAGCCAAAGAGGTATTCCATACCACAGCACGTCATGCCCAGGATGTAAAAACTAAGGGTAGTTACATGGAAGAGAGGGGTTCTCTGCTGGGTCAGGCTGGGTACCGGTCAGCGGGTGGTGAGCAGTTGCATTCTTTTCCCTTGTATTTACCTTGTCATTATTGCTATTGGTGGTAGCAGTAGTGGGTTTGTGTTATACCTTAGTTACTTGACTGTTCTTATCTCAACCTGTGAGAGTTGCATTCTTTTGATTCTCCTCCCCATCCCCCCAGGAGCTGGGGGGAAGAAAGAGGGTGGAGTGAGTGAGGGAAATACATGGCTGACTGGGCTTAAACCACAGCACTATGAGAGGGTGGAGCACACTTTAATCTGGCTCTAGTTATCTAAACTGAAAAGATATGGCTTAATCTGGGTGATGCCTGGAGAGATTTCTCAAAGGAATATTATGAATTAGGTACCCATCTTCTGCTTGGTAATCACAGGGATTTAGAAGTCTGAAAACCATCTGTTATCTTTCTATAAATTTTTGCCTTTTTGTGTGGTTATAATTGAAATGGGGGGGTTAATTAACGCATGAAAACAGAGAAGGGTCAAAGTTCATAAGAAGTTGACATATAAATTTGTAACTGTTGCAAGAAAATTCATAACTTTTGTGAGTTCTGTAAACAACATATAATTAAGTGCAACTGTGAGCACCTATCAATCAGTCCAATTATCAACTTTAAAAATTTTGCCATAGAGGTGTTGAAATACCCTAATCAACTATACTTTCTCTCAAGGTCTGAGAGCTTGCTACAGTTGAAATTTAAAGACTTCCTACAAGAAGACAAGGAGCAAAGAGCGAGCCAAGGAATTGTTCAAATAACAAAGGTAAGAAGTCTACTTTCCTACCCACAGAGTAAGCTAGCAATAGTTCATTTTCCCATAAAGGGAGAAGAAAGGCTATCCAGTGTTAACAGAGCTGCTGGCATCAAGTAAAAGTGCTGCTCAATATCTGAGTCACCAAATCTTGCTGACTACTTGCAGGGTTATAGGGAAAGAGTCTGAAAGCAGCTGAAAAACAACCTTGCTTATGTACCTTATGTAAACCAGACCTTCATGCTATACATCATTTAGCGTTCCTTATATATCTTTCCCAGTTTTGGCTGATTTCAAACCTTCGTTATAACTTTCTTCAGTGTGATGTCTGCCTAATATTAAGAAACTCTTAGACAACATAATAAAGTGGATAGAGATGAAGCTGAAAATGTTTCACTTTCTCTCCAGATGCAATAAAATCGACATACATAAGTATACGAGCACACACACACACACAGACACACCCCACCACATATCATTACCCCCACACACATACGTAAGCACTTCCAGATGGGTTTGAAAGCTGACCATGGAATGAAGATCTGAACATTTCTTTTAGCCAAGTTGCTAGGAACCAGTGTACTGCCCAATGTCAACTTTGGGGAATAAATATATCTCTGGGAAACTGAATTTCCTCAGGCAAGAGTTCTATGAGGAGCTGCTGGCTAAAAAGCACCTTGCAGCTGCTGGAAAATTCACATGTGTTCCAATAAAGAGAGGACATGTTTATACAATTGCTTAAAACAGATAGAGAAATCTTGACATGAATGTCACAAAACTGAAAGATTAATTTAAAGTAGTAATATGCAGGTCTTGTCCTCCCAGAAACAAAGAGCATATATTTTGGCAATTTTAACCAAAGAGCATAGCTTCTACATGAGTAATTAAATTCCACCTGAGATTGTATTGAAATTCTCTACACATTTGTTTTCTGCAATGATCACCATATATTTCCTTTTTTTTCTGTAAAACAACAGAGAGAGTGGAGGAATAAAGTCCACAAACTGTCTTGCTTTTATAGTGATTTATTTCCTCATTAGTTTTGACGATGATCTATTTGTTTATTTTTGTTGCTAATGGGAAGGTTAGGTTCTTGCATGCCTATGGCTGATTGCCTTCACGAAGTCCTCAGTAGGACTAGTTCTTCCATATTTTTTGGATCATTAGCTGTTTGCAAGGTCATGAATATGAGTGCATTTGATATCAAAGCTGGATTTGAATTTTGTTCATTAATCCTCATAAAATATGTTTGCAACTGAAAGCAAAATCCTTCCTGCGCAGCAGACAGACAGACCGGAGGAGACGTAGACCATAGCAGAAAAAGACTATCTCCCTTATACAACAACCCGTAAGTTACTAGGTTCAGTATACACTGGTTCAGCTCAAACAGAATACTTGGAAAAGCAGTGGGATGTGTTTCTCTTGCATCTTAGATGATGACTGTCATATTTGTAAAAAGCCTCACATCCTATATATTCTCTTTGAGAAGCTTCATATCTGGATATTTAGCCATGAAAAGCTAGTGACTTGAGTCTCTGTGTTCGACTGAAGCTAATGAAACCACTACAAGTGGCTGATACTGTGGTTGACAACGTTCACAGAACTAGGCTCTTGTAAAGTAGGTTTTGCAATATCATGCTTGCTGAATTGCATGGTAGCATTGCTATTTTTCTCACATCAATCAATAAAATATGCTTCTTACTTCCCGTGATAGTCTATGGCTGTCATGGGTTCAGCAGCAGCAGTCATTTTTTTCTCCTTCTTGGTAGCTGGTGCAGCGCTGTGTTTTTGATTTTGGGCCTGGGAACAGCGCTGATAACACCAGTGTTTTCAGTTACTGCTTGGTGATGTTTAGGCTGGCCAAGAACTTTGTGAGTCTTATGCTCTGCCAGGGAGGAGGGGAAGCCGGGAGGAAGGAGAGACAGGACACCTGACCCAGGCTGACCAAAGAGATTATTCCATACTACAGCACATCGTGTCCAGGATGTAGAAATGAAGAACAGAGACCCGGAAGGGTGGTGGGGGTGCACGGTGGGGGGTGCACTGCGTGGTGGGGCTTGATATTGGATGGTGAGAAATTGTATTCTTTTCCCTTGTATTTCCCTCGTCATTTTTATTACTGGTGGCAGCAGTAGTGATTTGTGCTATACCTTAGTTACTAAACTGTTCTTATCTCAACCTGTGGGAGTTGCATTCTTTCAATTCTCCTTCCCATTCCTCCAGGAGCGGAGGGAAGAAAGAGGGGGAAGTGAGTGAGAGAGCGGCTGTATGGGTTTTAGAGAAGCTTAAACCACAACAATGGCTTTGAGGTGATTCTGGTGAAGATAACAGACAAAGCTCTTAGAATAATATGCTGTGACACGCACACAAATTGTCCAAAAATCACACATCACAGGTGATACGAATGCAAAGAACTTTGTCACTCATCACTTCATGAATGACTGCTCTTTATATAACCATGAAATATTATGAAATATGTTTTGGTAAGCAGAGTATCCCAGAAGAAAGATAACACTGCTAGTCTCCTCTAGCTATAATTTTTTCCCAGTTCAGCAGAAATCTTGGGAAAAGGTGGCATTAGCTTCCAAATTAATTACAAAAATGTTTTACTTCCTCAGATCCACTGAGTGAAGTGGAGAGTATTTTTCTGAAGAAAACTTTTTTCTGGCTTTTGAGTAGCAAAACCAAAAAAACTACGTTAACAACATTAATTAAGAAATATACAATTTCTGTTGCAAAGCAATGTTCTGAATTGTCAGAGGAGTCAACAATAAGTTTTCTAACTGAACTGCTGACATGCGAAGGTAAACGCCCACTACGTAACAGATCTATTTTTATACATGCTACAAGAAGTATAGAAAGCTTCATGGCACAGAAAGTCATTCTCTTCTACCAACAGCTTCCACAAGCAAGAAACTCCTTTCTCTACATCCAGAATCTAGAAGACTTCTCTTGCAGTCAAAATGTGTTATTGTCCTACACGTCACGAATATTGTTACTAATGACTAGGGGTGGTGAGTTCTTGCATTCCGAAGTCTGTAGAAATTAATTTTGATGCTATTAAATAAATCTGTTTTTTTATATCAAATAAATGTTTTGATTACTTTTTAGCCTTACATGACCTGTTGGGTGCTCACATCTCCAAGGTATTGTCTCATGAGTGATTATTGCATATACCAGAGACAGGGTATGAATAGATACATGTTTCTTCAGTTTTTTTTACTTGAATATGTTTAAAATATATTTCATGGGAAATCCTTCTGTTTGGACTTCACACTGTCAAACATAAAATGTCAGGAAGATCATTACTTCATCTCTTCTCTCTTTATGAGGCTCGTAACAAAAATCAGTCTGCTAAACAGCTGGTTTAGATGAATTATTTTGTAGGACTTCTGGACCACAAAGTATCACATCTGGTAAACTATGCCTTGTTAGAATCATGCAATCATTTAGTTTGGAAAAGGTGCTTAAGGTCTTCGGGTCCAAACAGAAACCTAACAGTGCCAAATCTACTATTAAACCATGTCCCTAACTGCCACCTCTATGTATCTTTTAAATACCTCCATGAATGGTGACTCAACCACTGCCTGGACAACCTGCCCCAATGCTTGATAAGCTTTTAAGTGAAGAAGTTTTTCCTAATGCCCAATCTGAATTTCCCCTAGAACAACCTGGAAAAAAAATTGAATAGATTTGCACTGCATAGAGGGCAGATGTGGCATGACAATATTCATTCTGGTGCTTAACTTTTCAGTTATTAACTCTGCAAATTTAGTAAGCTGCTTTGCAAAAGCATAGACTATGTACTTCCAGGTTATATGTGAAACAAAAGGCTCTGGAAATTCTTGACAAACACCTGCAACACTGGTAATAATGAAATGTGTCCTAGGTTCAGCAGTAACAGTCATTTTTCTCCTTCTTAGTAGCTGGTGCAGTGCTGTGGTTTTGACTTTCAGACTGGGAACAGTGCTGATAACCCCAATGTTTTTAGATGCTGCTTAGTAATGTGTAGCGTGACCAAGGGCTTTCTGGGCCTCATGCTCTGCCAGGGAGGAGGGGAAGCCGGGAGGAAGCAGAGACAGGACACCTGACCCAAACTAGCCAAAGAGGTATTCCATACCACAGCACATCATGCCCAGTATATAAACTGGGGGCAGTTACCCAGAAGGGTTAGATCACTGCTGGGTCGGGCTGGGTACCGGTCAGCTGGTAGTGAGTGGTTGTGTTCTCTTTCCTTGTTATTTCCCTTACCATTATTAGTATCGGTGGCAGCAGCAGTGGTTTGTGTTATACCTTAGTTACTGGACTGTTCTTATCTCAACTGGTGGGAGTTACATTCTTTTGATTCTCCTCCCCATCCCTCCAGGAGCAGGGGGAGGAAGTGGGGCAGTGAGGTGATGTCTGCATGGCTGATTTACGGCTGGACTTAAGCCACGACATGAAAATATACCTAGAGAGGCAATAATGCCTTAAAGGAAGATGTAGTAGAAAGAGAAACAAGGAAGAGATTCTTGGGTGACAGAGCCTGTTCTGTTCATGCTCCTGAGGGCCATGGGTGTGAAAGGATGTACTTTACGTGTGCTGCCCAGCAATTCTCAATGTCAAATGAAGAAATCAGAAAGGAAGAAAAGAGCTTTGCTTGTTTTATGTCAGAAAGAACTCCCTGGCCCAATGTAACCGAGAACACAAATATGATATTCCCTGGGTGCTGTGTGGTCAAGGAAACAGGCAGTAACACCTCCATTACTGCTCACCAGCCAAACAGCTGATATCCACAGGGGAAATATTTCACACCCTTTGAGACATGTAACCATATAACTGAATTCCTAAGTAGTAATCTAATTTATTCTTTCATTTTTCTGTATCTGTTCGTAATTTCTCATCAACATACTTATCCTTGGTATGCCAGTTGCCATAACAACTTCTTGTTTTGATCTCTTCCTTAACTGTTTTCATGGTAAAGGTTTTCAGTTTAAAGCAGGGTTGCACCCTTCTAGGATTGCTCAGAAGCTGTTGAGAATAATGACCTCTTCCGTTTGGCTAGAGGTGAAGGTGGTGATTTGGCACAAGCAGATTGCAAAATAACAGAAGAACCCATTTCGGCACATCTCCTTGAAAGCAACTAAAATACAGTAGCCCTTTAAAAAGGACTCTAGCATGCATGATCTGAATTTGATTTGGAGCCACTATATGAAGATAAATTAACTATTGAAACTGCCACAAGGTATTAGCATAATTTCTTCAGCACTTGACTTGGAATTTGCGTACAGGAGTTTACAGTCTTCATGAAAAAAAATGGTTTAGTGTTCACAGGCTATAGAGGCTGAAAATGCCTTTACTGAGATAATGTCAGTGCGTCGCACACACTTTTTAAGTAAGAGACATAAATTTTTGTGGCTTAGTGAACTGAATGAAATAGCTTTTTTAGAACGAAATCGTGCAAGACAGATAAAAAAAGCTGGTCTAACAGCCTCACCAACTTCAGCATGAGCAAAGTCAGAGTCATGTCCATTTGTCTCTTTAGAGCATTACAGTTTAAATAGCCTTTGCAGAACCTACTCTCTCTTTGCTAAGCGAACAATTGTTCTTTAAGTAGTAACTAAAAATTACTCTATAGACTGCTTTTTTCAGAAATACTTCAAAACTTTTTTTATTGTAAGCAATCAATAACAGATGTCTGTTTATTGAAATTGCCTAGGGAGAAGAACAGTGACAATAGAACAGTTAAAGGATGAGTAGGAGTACTAGTACAAACAAAATTAAAGTGACATCAATAAATATAACAGGTCATTTAGCTTTATTTGTGAGAGAATAAAGGGCATTTATTGGCAACCTTGTAAGAGCCACAAAACTTAACAATGCAAGTGACAATGTTCTTTATCTGTGTTGTGTGGGTGGAAGTGCTTGTTATTTGTGTATTTGCATTTTAACTGGCCCAGAGAGAGAGGGAGGGAGAAAGATAGACTCCATTAAATTCAAACAAATATGTTGTTAGGGTTTTTTTGTTTTTCAATTAGATCTTGAATTCAAGCACAGTACTGCACTTGTAGACCTGTTGCTGGAGGACTGAGGAACAGAGGGGAAACAAGAAACTCTGGAAACAAGTGCTACATTCACAGAATCGCAGAATTATTAGGGTTGGAAGAGATCTCTGGAGATCATAAAGTCCAACTGCCCTGACAAGGCAGGGCTACCTAGGGCAGGTTACAAAGGAAAGGAAGCATCCAGGAGAGTTTTGAATACCTCCAGAAAGGGAGACTCCACAGTCTCCCTGAGGAGCCTGTTCCAGGGCTCTGCCACCCTCAACATGAATCAGTTCTTCCTTATATTGAGGTGAAACTTCTTGTGTTTCAGTTTATGGCCACTGCTCCTCGTCCTGCTGCTGGGTACCACTGAAGAGACTGGCAGTATCTTCCTGGCACTCACCTTTGAGATATTTACATGTATTAATGAGATCCTCTCTCAATCTTCTCCTCTCTAGACTTAACAGGCCCAGCTCTTGCAATCTCTCCTTGTGTCATGGATTCAGCAGTAGCAGTCATTTTTCTCCTTCTTGGTAGCTGGTGCAGCGCTGTGTTTTTGATTTTGGGCCTGGGAACAGCACTGATAACACCAGTATTTTCAGTTACTGCTTAGAACGCTTTGGTCTGGCCAAGGACTCTCTGAGTCTCATGCTCTGCCAGGGAGGAGGGGAAGCTGGGAGGAAGGAGACAGGACACCTGACCCAGACTAACCAAAGAGGCTATTCCATACCACAGCACATCATGTCCAGGATGTAAAAACGGAGGGCAGAGACCCGGAAGTGTGGGGGTGCACTGCGGGGGTTCGCTGCTGTGGTGGGGTGCACTGCTTGGTCGGGCTGGATGGTGAGCAACTGTATTCTTTCCTTGTATTTCTCTTGTCATTATTATTATTGGTGGTAGCAGTAGCGATTTGTGTTATACCTTAGTTACTAAACTGTTCTTATCTCAACCTGTGGGAGTTGCATTCTTTTGATTCTCCTCCCCATCCCCCCGGGACTGCGGGAAGAAAGAGTGGGGTGTGAGTGAGAGAGTGACTGCGTGAGTTTATAGAGGCTTAAACCATGACACCTTGTAATAAAGATACTCCAGACCCTTTATCATCCTGGCGGCCTTTGCTGGACCCTTTTCAGTAGCTGCTTGTCTGTCTTGTACTGAGGAGCCTAGAACTGGGCTTCAGACGTGACCTCACCAGGGTTGAGAAGAGGGGGAGAACCACTTCTCTCGATGTGCTGCTGGTCACACACCTCTCTCCAGGATACTATTGGCCTTCCTGTAGATGGGAGCTCTTTTTATAGATGGAGTAACATTGGCCTTCCTTCCATCATTGATCACCTCTCCTGCTCTCCATGATTTTTCAAAGATGATGGAGAGTGGCAGAACAACATCTGCCAGCTACCTCAGCACCCATGGGTGCATCCCACTAGGGCCCACTGACTAATGGGTGTTAAGTTTGCCTAGCTTATCCCCAGCCTAAGCTTCTATGATCAGGAAGTCTTTCTTTCTCTGTCTTCCTTCCCTTTCTTCCAAGGTCTGGGGCTCCTGAGGGCCATCCTTAGCACCAGAGACTGAGGCAAAGAAGGTATTCAGTAATTCCACCTTCTTTGTATCTTCTATTACATGGATATCCATCTGATTCAGCAGCAGCTCCACATTTTCCCTTATTTTCCTTTTGCTGCTGATACGCTCAGAGAATCCTTACTTGTTGTCCTTTGTGTACTTTGCCAGGCTCAATTCCAAGTGGGCCTTGGCCTTCCTTGTCACATCCCTCTATACTCTGACAATGTTCCTATAGTCCTTCCACTTGACTTGTCCGTTTTCCGAAATCCCATAAATGTCCTTCTTGCATTTGGGATTTATTAGGAGCTCCCTGCTAATCCATGCAGGCCTCCTGCCCCCTTTGCCTAATATCTTCATTATAGGCATATACTGGTCTTGGGCTTGGAGGAAGTGGTGCTTAAATATTGACCAGCTCTCTTGGACCCCCTTCTTTTCTAGAGCCCTATCCCGTGGGATTCCTCTAATTAGGTCTTTGAAGAGACCAAAGTTAGCTCTCCAGAAGTTCAGGACTCTAGTCCTGCTTACTGTCTTGCTCTCCCAAGCAGGATCCTGAGTTTCACTATCTCATGATTTCTACGCTCCAGGCTACCCCGACCTTTACATCTTAAACCAGTCCCTCTAGTACAAGGTCCAGCAACATACCTTTTCTCCCTGACTCCTCCACCACTTGTGTCAAGAGATTATCTTCAGTGATCTTTGGGGACTTCTTCAACTGTGTGTACTGGGCCATGTTATCCCTCCCACAAATAACAGGGAATCTAATCAGTTTTACTACTTCACTTGCTACAGTAGGTCTAGTCCATAAGAAGGCAGGGTTTAGAGTGTTTTTGAAGGTGATGCATTTTAGTCAGCACAATGTCACAACTATGAGCAAATCATAGAATCATAGAATAGTTAAGGTTGGAAAGGACCTTGAGGTCATCTAGTTCCAACCTCCCTGCCATGGAAAGGGACACCTCCCACTAAACTATGTCATCCAAGGCTATGTTTAACCCCACCTTAAACACCGCCAGGGATGAAGCATTCACAACTTCCCTGGACAACCCATTCCAGGGCCCCACCACCCTCACAGTAAAGAATTTCTTCCTCAGATCCAATCTAAACTTCCCCTCTTTAAGTTTGAACCTGTTCCTCCTTGTCCTCTCACTACAGTCCCTAATGAAGAGTCCCTCCCCAGCATCCCTATAGGCCCCCTTCAGATATTGGAAGGCTGCTAGGAGGTCTCCACGCAGCCTTCTCTTCTGCAGGCTGAACAGCCCCAATGTTCTCAGCCTATCTTCATACGGGAGGTGCTCCAGTCCCCTGATCATCCTCGTGGCCCTCCTCTGCACTTGTTCTAACACTTCCATGTCCTTTTTATATTGAGAACACCAGAACTGCACACAATACTCCAAGTGAGGTCCCATGAGAGCAGAGTAGAGGGGCAGGATCACCTCCTTCGACCTGCTGGTCACGCTCCTTTTGATGCAGCCCAGGATACGGCTAGCTTTCTGGGCTACAAGAACACACTGCTGGCTCATGTTCGTTTTTTCAATGCTCGATATGAGTATTGCAAGACCAATTGGAACTTATGTCAAACAATTATTTAATCTTGCATGTACTAAATCCTGCATCATTGCTTAAAAACAGAAAAAGAAAGGAAATGGAATATGGTTTAACAAGTATAACCAATCCTTTTCTCTGTAAAATCAAGTTCTAGTTTAATATATAAGAGCTAAAAGAAAACCTCACTTGAAATTCAAAGCAGTTTTCAACAGCTCTTTTTGAAAGTAAAATTAAAGCTAAAATTATGTGCTCAAATAAATTTTTAGGACTCTATTTGAGGTATAATTTTAGAATTCTTTTAGTAAGACATAACTGAGTGACAGAAATAGATGTTTCTAGTTTACATTAACAACAAAGTCTTCAAATCATATCTACTTTGTTGCAAATCTTTTTTATTTCTCCCTGTATCAGAACTTAACAGATACAAACTAAAAGTTCATTGGCATTAAAACTACTGAACAGGACAATTTTAGTATACACTGAAAAAGAAAAATCAGAAAGGGTGTCAAATAATCATTTTAAAGTTAAAATATTTCTTTTTTTGAACATGTTTACAAAATTTTAGTTTCCTTTCTACTGTTCTTTATACTATAATACTTTGATCACCCTTTTTATTTTTCCAACCAGTTTCAGCAGCAAATATATGGAATATCTCTACCATGATTCTGATGCCCTGTTCAGTTAAGATGTTGTATGTTGATGAGCTCTTTGTTTGCACATGTAATTTGCTTCCATACAGACAAGAAGAAACATCTTTATCAAGAACTTTATAAGAGGCATGTGGTAGGTTGCATTCATTGTTAATTGTTATAAAATATAACTTATGCTTCCTTTGAGAATCCCTTGGGAAAACTTTCTTATAGGAGTACCTCTTTCTCCTACACACCTACAGAAGCACCTGTTTCTTTTGGAAGGCATCTTTTACTTTACAAACAAGTATTTATTCTTCTTGTGGTAAGCCACATAACGAAGGCACTTGTGGAAATGATCTTGACAGGTCTCATACGGCAGTGTTGTGGTGAAGGGCTTTAAGTCTATTTGGCAGCCACTCACAGGTGGTGCTCCCAACGGCTCAGTGGTACATGCATGAGAACACTACTAAAGTGGTTTTTTCTGCCTTAGAAAACTTAATTCTTGCCATCCATAGGATTTTTTCTGCCGTGTAAGTAAACATATTCCTAATTGTATTGCTCAGTCCTTAACAGAAAAGTCCAATTTATCTGTCATCATTCTGTCTATTCTGCATTCCTTATGAATGAATATTTACAAAAATGTCCCACAAAATCCTCCCCAGACAACAACCTAAAGCCAGCAAAAATTAGCTAAAATAAATACAAGTGAAATACTCACCTTTACATACTGTCTTTATGCTTTAGAGTCAAGAGTAAAAAGGAAATTTTTCTCATCAGGAAAGTAAAACACTCAGATAAGTTAAATGATTGCTGCATGGCAGTGCAAATGTATCAGAGATGAATGTATGTGCTTCCCTTCTCTCTTCAAGCTTACACGGATGTTTTTGTTCACTTTCTCTGGCAGGATCATTGGAGAGCCTATCAGCAATCAGTTGTTTCCACGTATCTATCATTTGAAAAGGTTTGCTAATATTTTTCACTTTGTAGGAAGCAAAAAAAAAAAAAAATCAGTCAAGAGAGGTTGGTAGCAGTTAGAGATAAAGTAAAATACTCTTCCTGGATATTTCTGTTTCAGTCATTCAGAAAGGTCACACTGAAAAATGAGAATTTTAGCCAGATAAATGAAGCATAAGATTAATGATAAGATGTACTGGGGGAAATCCTGCTCTTAACAGATATGCCCACTCAGATGATGTAGTGAGGGAAAGCAAAGCAAGTGATTCCAGACACTTCTCTGGGAGTAAAGCCATCTTGCTGATGCAGGTTGGCTAGACTAAGAGGTATGCTGCTGAGCATAAGGCAGTACAAACTGGCAGAGATCCTGCTCTGTTATGCAGGATCAGCACATTGATTTCTTTACCCTGTTTCTTTTGAAATCTTTTTGAAATTACACAGAGAAGAGCATCAATTTGTCCTTTTTATAACAATTCTTAGAAGGAGAGTAAGAATACCCAGCCACACAGTGTAGATCTCTTAACAAAGAGGCTAGAAACAGGATAGATTTGGTCTATTGATAGAAGTTCATCAGCTTTCTTCTGTGGGACATGAAGTATTTGCTATAGCATGAAGAAGTGGGTTTAGGTGACAATTTGACTAACCTGAACTCACTAAGAACATTTTTAGAATGCACATCTGGGAAGAAATTTCTGTAGGTTCAGAACTACTGTTAATAAAGGTACTGAAAGTGCATAATAATGTTGCTCTTATAGGATGAATAAAAATAATTTGATTAAGACTGAGAAATAAAGTGCAGGAAGAGCACGATTCAATTTGATAGATATCAATTTCGTTTAGATTTGCTAAGTATGGGCAATTGGGTAGGTGCTGTGAATAATACTAGAAGATGTGAATAACAAGGGCATGTGTTAAAGATGTAGTTTTAATGAATAGAACAAGATTGAACATTAATGACTAGAAAAAACTGAATAGATTTAGGAAAAACCTCCTTCAGTTTTCTCCTTTAGTTTAAACCTGGTATCCTGGAGGTAAAGGTGAAATTTAAAATGACATAAATTGAATTCTCAGTAACTTGACTGAAGTGGTAAATTCTGTCAGCTTTTTTTTCATTTGTTTTTCCTGTGGTGGAACTCTATACGTCAGTATCTGCATAAAGGCTAGATGCAGACCAAAGGATCAGAAAAGTAAATGACTACTTTTAATAAAGACTATTGCAATGAATTTTCCTGACACATATTGTGCTCGACTATTGTGGTTTTACAGAAGTAAAATTCAATCTCTCAGAATTTTCCCATATGGTTTTAAAACATAAAAACTGTAATGTAGGAGAAACTGGGGCAGAGAGGTGGGAATGAAGAATAGCAACAAGAAGAAAAAAAAGAAAAAAAAAAGAGGAAAACCAAAACCAAACCACTACCAAGAAAAATCTGCAAATCTCAATGTTCTCATTGCACTTTTCAGGATTGTTAATGGTCACCCTTAAATGCATGTGCATATTTGGAACAGAAATGAGGAATAAATTTGGGACAAAACAAACACAAAAACCCAAAACCTAACCTTCTTGCATGTAGGGACTGAAGCTAGCAAATTTCATGACAAAACCCATAACTCTCTACCTCAGCAATGACATATGGATACAGTTACAAAATCTAGATGCAGCACATTTTTGACATGCAATGATGATGCAACTTATCTTCACAGCTGCTCCATTCCATGTTGCACGAGGCAGTGATGATTAGAAATCATTATTTCCGTAAGACGCTTTCACATTGGAACATGAGTGTGTCACCTGTAAATTTTAAGATAAACATATCCCTATATTTATTTAGATATGTTGTTTGTAAATACAATAGCTTGTGCAACAGGACTTCTTAAAAACCTACCTTGAAGAAGATAAACATTAAATAAACAGCATATATAAATATTTTTAAAATGTAAAATCAATTTTTTTAGTCACCATCTATTAATTTTTCCTGTGCTATACCTTCATTTCTCAGAGATACCTCTTACTTGGTCTACATGTTCATAGCTTCCTAACAGTGCAGACTCCTATGAAAAGACAAGATCATATCCATATTATATAGCTAACACAGACTTTATGAAAGCGTTCTCAAGATCCTGTATAGATTATGGGAATCTTTGTTTTAACCATTAGAATATAATAATTTAAATATTCACAACTAGTGGGAATAGCTATGCAATTGTTTCTGAAGTGGGATAAGCACCCCAGATTAATTTTTGTTCTAAATTACATTCTTAGGGGGTGAGATAAGTTTTTGCTTGAGTTCTCATGCATTCTTATGTAGCATCAACCATTTCTCATGAATCTAAAAGATTCAAGCAGTGACCAATTGGCAGCTCTCAATTAATATAATTTCCTGGAGCTCTTTCACATAAAGATGATTTTAGAATTCCTAATGTGGTATGATCAATATAAGTAAAACTGATGGTGGTAATCACCTCAAATAAAAAAAGTAAATTTTTATAATGGCTGAAGTAAATTACATTTTCTTAGTGTCTTAGCTTTTCTTGCTAGAATCATGCATGAATGGCTTTTCTTGAGACACTCTGAGTACTACCAGAAGCTGAGGGTAATTTGGGGCCTCACGAAAAAGGAATTATTTTTCAGTTTTACATACAAACTCTTAATTCAGTTTGTAATGTTAAGATATAAAAAAAATTAACAGTCCGCTTATAAACAAAACCCTTGTAAACAATTCCGTCATGGAGATAAAATTTTGAAAATCCCTCAGTGATGTAAAAAACCTAGTCTCAGTTTTTTAAGTGGTTTAGACTTTCTAGAGAGAATAATGAAATTACAAAAAAAAAAAAAAGTCATATTTATAGCTGTATTCTCTAACAGAACCAAAGTGAATTGCAAGAACTCTTTCCAGCATATAAAGTATGGTTATGAAATATTTTGTGTTGTGGGAGCTGTGCCTCCACAGTACAAGTCCATCTAAATATTCAGAAAATTGTTGTTTCCTAAGGAAAAAAAAGATAAAATTATTATTTTTTTACAGTCTATTTATTCATTATTGGATAGCAATGATTTGCTAGTATTTCATGCATTTATGTTTTTGAGACTGAGTTCTACAATTCATTCCTTCTGGCCTCAGAAGAGAAATAGACCAGCAGGTCAAGGGAGGTGATCCTGCCCCTTTACTCTGCTCTTGTGAGACCTCACTTGGAGTATTGTGTGCAGTTCTGGTTTCCTCGACATAAAAACAACATGGAACTGTTGGAACAAGTGCAGAGGAGGGCCACGAGGATGATCAGTGGACTGGAGCACCTCCCGTATGAGGATAGGCTGAGAAAGTTGGGGCTCTTCAGCCTGCAGAAGAGAAGGCTGCATGGAGACCTCCTAGCAGCCTTCCAATATCTGAAGGGGGCCTATAGGGATGCTGGGGAGGGGCTCTTCATGAGGGGCTGCAGTGATAGGACAAGGGGTAACGGGTTCAAACTTAAAGAGGGGAAGCTTAGATTGGATATGAAGAAGAAATTCCTTACTGTAAGGATGGTGAGGCACTGGAATGGATTGCCCAGGGAAGCTGTGAATGCTCCATCACTGGCGGTGTTCAAGGCCGGGTTGGACATTGCCTTGGGTGGCATGGTTTAGTGTGAGGTATCCCTGCTCATGGCAGGGGGGTTGGAACCAGATGATCTTGAGGTCCTTTCTAACCTTAACTATTCTATGATTCTATGAATGATGAGTTGATTCCTTGCACAGAAACATCCCTCTTTAATATGATGGATGAGACAAATTATGTTAAATGAGTATTCCACAACTGGAACAAACTGAACCGGTGTTGGTCTACTGGATTCATAGGTAAATTCCAGTGCTAAATTACAAGTTCTAATCTGACAAACTAGAATTTTCTGTACTCTTTCTTGGAATTTTAAGATGCAGTACTGTAATTGTCATTATAGAATCATAGAATCATAGAATAGTTAGGGTTGGAAAGGACCTTAAGATCATCTAGTTCCAACCCCCCTGCCATGGGCAGGGACACCTCCCACTAAACCATGCCATCCAAGGCTATGTCAAGAGCAACTAGTGTATTAAATAAAAGAAAAAATATCAGATGTCTCTCTACCTCAAGTTAAAGGTACTGCATGTTTTCTTCTGAAGTCATCAAATCACACTGAATCACTTGACTTCAAGTTAACAGATATAAAACTAAGCAGTCTTCTCAGCAGTAATATGCATACACACATGTAAAAAAATCAATCCAATTAATTCCAAATAGGAGATAGAGTGCAAAATTTCTTAGTGTTTTATACATGCACATTACTTGATAGACTTTTCAGATACAATGATAATAATTTTTGTGCAAGAAAAGATATTTCTTTCACAACTTTAGACTTATAAATATGTGAAAATCACTTATTACAGAGATATTTATAAGAACCTTCCCATCTGCTGAATGATATTGTAGCTCACATTTATACATAAGCTGTGTATATGTAGAGTGTGTGGAGTGTGTGTGTAGGGCTTGCTATCTTTTTCTAAATACATTGACATACATTCTGATGATGGCCCTGATGGTACCATGTTTTACTATAGCTAATGAGATAACATTTTCTTGTGTGTTTTGAAATGTTGTTTCAGCCCTACCACTTAAAAAGAAAGTAAAGAAAATAAAGTAAGAAAATGGGAGAATGGGTACAGCAGTGGGTAGTAAATCTACAGTCGGCGTTCATCTCTGTTATTGCGTAAGCAACTTTCTCACATTGCCTCTTCTGTCTTACTCTCTCTTTCTACCTCTGTCTGTGGCTTGTATTTGGACTGTAAACTCTTTGAAGCACAAATTGGTGTTCATTCTCTGTCATGGTGTAGCATAAACCTTTGGAAGCTGATGCACTGCTGTTATTTTAGAAAGAAAGTCATGGTGACTGTAATAAATATTACTACTGGAAATATGATTTTTATTTATACCTACAGCATGGAATTTCAGTATATATTCCAGTGCAAGCCTTTCAATGGTTGGCTACTGCATCAAAACCACTAAATGAATCAGGTTTTCTAATGTTTCTTTATGAAAAGTTAGTTCAAAACGCAGCCCTGTGTTTTTCTTCTATAGGAGGACATGGGAATTTTGATCACTATTGTTAATACTCTTATAGCATTAGACACCCATGAAACTCAACTATTTCCACTCTAAGACTTAATGTTTCTCTTACAGTCCACAGGAGCCATTTACAGAGAAAGACAGAGAAAGAAGGGAAGAGAAGGAAAGTCACCACCACAGATTAAGAAGAGGCAAATCCAGACAGCTAGCTTCTCTGAGTTTCCGTAGCCTTCTTTTGAACAATCTTTGCTTCCTGATGCCTTATTAGGTCAAGAAGTAAGAATGACCTTGTAAATAAACGCCAATTTTTTCATTGTTTGCTGTTAATGTATCCTATTAATCTTCTTCACTAAACACAGAACTAAAGAAATAAAAAACAATGAAAGCTAAATAGTAATATAAATACATTGTTAATAAAACTGTTAGTAAGTGCACCAAGGAGCAGAAATACCTCTCTACAGAGTTTTATCTACACTTCCTTTACCTACTTAGCTGTTAGACAAATATATAACGTCCTGAAAGAAATTCTGTTTCAAGCTCTAATTCTGTTAATCTTTACACTTCTGAGTAACTTCACCTGAACACAGCAGAGTTCCTTATGACAGTGTGTCTAGCCTTGTTTTTAGCTTTTTGTTAGGCTTGACAAATAAGAGAATGTAGAAGCAACTGTCTTTAACTGGGCAAAAACATCTGACTGAACTTGCATGAATAAATTATGTCAGTGTATCAAATGACAGGCAGGTGATTCAAGACTATTACAGTAGTATAGATTATTTCAGAGTTGCTTCTTATTTGTCACATCTGATGATTTGTAGCCATCAGTACAAGATGTAAAAATCTGCTTCTCTTAGAGGCTATACTAACTCAGGAAGAAAGAGCGCAAATTAAGGAATTTACTGGTGCTCAACAGATAACATAGACCCTATTTTTAACTAATCATATTTTTGTATATATGTGTCTTCAATTCACAGCTTTACAAGTACTTAATCACACACTTGATATTAATAATATAGACTTAAAAACATTATCTAAGGAGAAAAATACAGAGCTGAAAACTTTGCTTTTCTTTGGAAAGCTCCCCATTTATTAAGAATGTTGAAGAAAACTCAATGGGTTGTTAACCAGAAATACATTTGAACTACTACTAAGATAATATAGTCAGGTTGAGAAAATATGTGCATGGCATACGTATAACACATAATAAGTATAACGCATAATGCAGTATCTGATAAACAAGTCATGCAGTCAGACTTCTTAAATGTAAGTATATTAGAATGGCTCAAGAAAGAAGTACTAGTTGATCAAGCTGAAATATATAGTCCACAGAAAAATGTTTATGTACAACTTGCAAAGAGTATGTGTTATTAGCTTCAAAGAAGCATCAACACCAAGATTTACAGCACTCAGATTCAAGTTGAAAAAAGATCACTAAAAAAATGGGAAGGGGGGAAAAAAAAGGCAAATGCATTTATCAGAAATGTTACGTACAGATCACATTACAGGATATTTCAATAAGAACTTACTTTTGTAATAGATCAGGCATAGTTTTCCCTTGTGTTTGGAAAAGTGACTCATTCTCTACCTGTAAGATGATTTAGTTATATAAGGAAATATTCTGAATCACAGCCTTGAATTACATTCAACAGCACTCTTTCTGAAAATACGTATTTACAAATAAGGAAAGACATCTTTCAGAGTAAATTCATTCAGCCTCTTGGATTAAATTGATTTAAATAAACATTGTGTGGAGGAGAATTACCCCCTGGTGTTAAACCCAATCTCCACAGATGGTCTTTTTGATCTGTTAATCATATTTTGTGTATCCTTAGGCAATATCTTAATTGCTCATGCCCTCACATTAAAAAAAATAATACATAAATAGAGAGAGAGAGAGAATTGAAAGATATTCAATTATCCTTAAGGAGGCAGGAATAACCTG
This sequence comes from Amazona ochrocephala, assembly GCA_039720435.1. Taxonomy (NCBI): domain Eukaryota; kingdom Metazoa; phylum Chordata; class Aves; order Psittaciformes; family Psittacidae; genus Amazona; species Amazona ochrocephala. The sequence continues at coordinate 83,216,218 of CM077909.1, read as the reverse complement.
GGGAGGGAACCCTACATGTTTTTCACCAAACTGTGAAAGTATATTTAGTATAGTTCACCAGGACAGAAGAAAGCTTGTATTTATATATTAAAAAATATACTGCAAGTTCTGCATGTTTTTCATTACTGTATTTTCTGCGTGATATTCTGGAATTGTATTCGTATTCCAGAAGCTTTCTTTTGTGACACTTCCAAAATATTTGGATTACTGTGATGAAATTTATATATTTAATGCAAAATTGTTCCATGTAGTACAGGCTTTCTGGATTCACCACTATACAGCAAAAAATCTATTGATTCTGTTTCCAGAACTCTAGTAACATCTTCAAAGATAGTTGGAGACATTGATGAAGAAGCACTGTAGGTGATTTTCTCTCCTATAATATTTGACACAACTAACACTACTATAACATTTAGTCCAGTATTTCTGCCGTTACAGCCAGAAAAGATGCAAGACACAGACTATCAGATTTTTATTCTTACTATTTAACCATGAGACTGTTCTTTATGCTAGTTGGAGTTTATTTATTTGATTTGCATAAAAATATTAATATATCTCTTTAACAATCAACTATTATTTGACTAGAGTAGCTCAACTCCTTCGCTTTTCTCCTGCACCCTGTTGGATTCCCAGAAGATCTAAGAGTAAAGAAAACATATGCATCCTCACTGATAATTTTAGATTATTAGTTTGTGCATGCAAAAACCTGTGCAGGAAAGACAGAACGTAACTATTTCATTTAGAAACAAGTGAAGCAGCCTACATGCCTACTAGTTTGTGAAACAAACAAACAAACAAAAAATCAACTCATTAACCTTAACTACACTGCATGCACCTGTTTATAATGCTGATTCCAAATTGTCGAATAGCTGCCAATATTAGAGTACGTACTCTTAAGTGCAGGCATGTATCTGCCAATTATTGCATCATCCAAACACACTTTCTGTATCAGTAACTAAAGTTCTAAGAAGCACCTTACAAGTCAGCATGATATAATGTCTGTGATTAGGTAAAAATAGCTATCTGAATCATAATGTCTTGTACAAGATACCCCTTCATCTCTCTATTCTCTCCACAGCTGATAGTTCTAAAATGAGATTATTGCACTCAGCAACATGCATTATCTGAACATGAATTGGTATCTTATACTATTAAAAGGAGCGTGTGTGTTAGTGTATGATTGTGTGCATTACAATCTTAGTTATCAGACAAAAAATCTGAAATTGAACCTGGAAACCTGTTCAAAACTGGAACATGAACTGAGAGGACTGTAACTGTCTAAGCTTTATAGAACTAAAGCAAAAGATACATGCCAGTTAATTTCTTGGATCACTGAGAAAATAACAGATATCAATGTTACGTACATGTCAAGTTAAAGTTGACCTTCAGCTAAAGTGTAAGACCAACCAAGTAGAAGCTACAATTGCTCCCATATTTCCTTTTATGTATGGATGACAGTGGAGAATTTCTGGTTATTTTTCCAACAATGTCAGTAAATCTCAAACAAACATTTTAGACAAAACTTTCCCTATGCTGCTTATGAGGCCAGAAATCAATGTTGTGCTGTTCATGTCTACAGACATTTTTTATTGGCAAAAATAATACCAACAGCACAGCAATAACAGAAACAACAACAAAAAATTAAGCCTTGCCTTCCAAAGCATACCTGTACCACAAGTTACTTGTATATCCTGAAGGACCAGAAAGTGTGATCTTATTTTTATACAGCACAAACTAACTGTAGATATAACAGTTCAGGGAGTAACTGTGTGCAATATGCCCAACCAGTAGACTCACAAGCACAGGCTAGAGACATTTATACATCTCTTTGGATTAGTTACTTGCTTAAATAGTTATTTGGCTGTTCACAAAACTAAGCATGATCACATATGCATGCTGAAGTCATATTAGTCGTATTTTTTATTTTGTACTTCTTGTTCTAAAACTACAATTATCACAATTATAGAAACCTTGTTTGGTCTTCAGGCTGGTATTTTCATGCCTGGTGAACCTAAAACATAATTGCATGGAAGAGTGTCTCTGCTGCCTGCAATGCACTTCTGCTGCTCTATTGACATGAAGACTCAAATGAATTGACTAAACAGAGTGAGAAGCCTATACTACATACTCAGTAAATCCTGCAGACATGAATCCATTTTGGACAGTTTGCCCGAATCGTGCTGTCAGCCAAAGACCTTGCATGAGGCCTGTTCCTCATTGGCCTCAAATATTGCCTGCATGCTTTACCTCAGTTCTCTCTCACATTATTTCCTTTGTTGACTTTGGTTGCTTAATTTTTTAGTTCATAATTTTTAGGTTTTGTTTTAATTTATACCATGGAAATTCTTATGCCAACAGTACTGTGGCTGATATTTGAAAATGCAAAAAGTATGTAAATGACTAACCTTTCTCTAATAGCTGGTATATAAATTCATTTTTTTTCCACACAGTATATGTCAGTGCATATGAGTTTTTCTTTTGTTAACTATAGAAAACCTTACAGAAAAGCTTAATCACAAGTACATAAAAAAGGAATAATATTCTCTACTAAAATCTTTAGACAAAAATCTAAAGATTAAGATTTATACAAGGATAAAGATTTCTCTAGTACCCAATTTGTCTTATCCTTTATTAGATTGCCAGATTTTTATATTGTATTTCCTTGTAGTTGTGCATCTCTAATGGCTTTGAAAGATATGGTATGTTCTCCTCTGCCATTATTCAAAAAGGTGTGCCATTTTTGCCTAAGTAAACCACAAAAATGTTGCATTCTTTAATTTAATAGCCTGAAAATGCATTTCTTATTGACTGTTTAGTGTCCTAATCCTGCACCCCCAATATAATAAACTGATTAATTATATAACTTGTGAATCATTTGAGGTGCTGGGAAGAAATATTGCTATCATATGGCCAAATGATCATATCTTCAGTACTTAGTCTAAATAATGTGAGGCGGCACCTGTCATGCTTTCACTTTTCAGCCATCCCACAAACGCTACTGAGAAAATAAACAGAAATTTAATGTTGTGACTGGATTGCCTGGTATCTTGGATGCCACTGATTATACACAGCAAACATGTACATATTTAGAATTTTATTTAAGCACAAGGTTACTGAAGCTAATATATATTCTATATAAATTTAGAATTTTACCTCATCTTGTGGAGGTGTATGGCAACAGTTTCATATGAGTAAAAGGAAAAAACATTAGAACGTGAACTCCATCATCAAGTGGTAAACAATTAAGATGCCAGCGGTGATGCATTATTCTTTTTTTCTTCTTTAAAAAGGCCAACACAGACAATATACTCAAGTGGAATGAAAATTATTGAAATGGATCAAGAATATTTGATGTTTTTTTGGAGGCATTGAAAATATCAGTACCTTTCAATAAGTAATGCTGCTGTATCCTTAGAGAAGCTATCAAAAACCTTGAAGACTTTTGTTACATCCAATAAAAATAATCAAAAATTAAGAAAAAATTCCTAAGGAATTAATGAAATTTTAAACAAATATAATTTTCATTCTTTAGAATAAAATTGCTTTCCCCCACATAGGTATCTCTAATTTTAGTGTCTAGAATTAGATTACATAATTTTTGTAATATCATAAGACAGTTCAAAAAGAGCTATGGCATTTGATAAAGTTGAAATTTATTCACATCTCTTATACTAATTTAGAACAATATATAATCATGAAACCCAAATGTTTAACTGTCAAACAGGCACACATCTGATTCTCTCTGTTTCTTTAGGCAATAATTACAACACCACTGACAGGCAAACCTTAGCAGTGCCTAGATCAACTTCCATAAGTTGATCCAAGAAGTGGAGACACAGGAGGTGATGTAGAGGAACACAGGCATAGGTTGGTGAAGCAAAGGGCCGGGCCTGGCAATGGAGACCTTACGGTTACAAACTGTACTCTGGTGCTTCATTAAAAAACTGCAGGACAGAACTGGAAAAACACAAATTCACGTGGAAAAAAAAGGGGGAGAAAAGGTGCCATATGTAATAAAATTAGATGTAATACGAACTTGCAGACTAGGGGAAAAAACCCCAACATCTAAAAATATATTAGCAAACATGTAAAGGTGAACCCAAGCATATCGTAGATTGTGGAGGAAGAAACCATCTATAGACATATAGATCATATTCCTGGCTAAAATGCTCTGACTGACCACAACTTACTGTAGAGACTTCTGTTCCCTTTTCACGCCAGCTGATGTTATGAACCTTAGGCACCGAAGAGGAGCAGTGGAAAAGTGAACATGATGCAAGGAAAAGTAGAAGTTCCTAGGAGGTGTGTGTATAGCAAATTCAATTATATAACAAATCTATTATTATTATTATTATTATTATTGTTATTGCTGTTGTCATAGTTATTGAATTTTTTATTCCTTTTTCTTTCTTTTTCTGTAATGACTAAGTCTGGAACAGTAATAATTCTTGAACTAGAGTTTCAGTTTTAATAAAATAAATTATTGGCTTTATCTATAAAGTGTGTTTGCTCATAACAGGATTTTGAGCATGACAAAAGTAACCTAGGGAAAACTTTTCCAACAGGAAAAGTAGGAGAAATAGCTACTGATTGGATAGCATCAGAAAAAATAATGCTTGACTGTACAGCCACACCGAGCTGATGTTAGACAGCTGACAACATAGACCTTGTGTGATAAATCTTGGAGGGTAGTGGGTAGGGGATATGCAAAGACCCCAGAGGACCACCTGCGTCACGCCTAGCTGTGGCATGGGAGCAGAGGAGCTGCAAGGGAGGAAGCATCAGAGCTGCCTCCTCATCTTCATTGTAGCCCGCAAAATGTAGCCCACAGATTTAAGCCCTGGCTCAACTCACATCGTTATGGCTAATCTGAGCCCATCACCCAGTAGGGAGCTTGTGTTGGAAACTGACTTCTGCTGGACAGCCGTGCAGTGTATTGTAGATAATGCACAAAAGTGATGGGTCTGGTGTGAGGGGAGAGGGTGGGTGTGCTGTGCTAGTAGTTGCTGCTGTTTAAGGAGGATTTAAGGACCAATTTTTTCTTAAAATTTATTATTGTTTTATTGATTTTACTTAATAAAGTAGTAATTGAACAAGAATTTGGATGAAGGAAAGGTTCTCTTATTTTTGTGGCAATAAGCATTAACATAGTAATTGACCAAATGCCAAAGTACGACATAACAAGATATGGCGCACACTGTGTACCAGAAGACATCAACAGATTTGATAGTTGAAAACTGATCCTTGTATTCCAGTGCCAAAATTTCCTGCACAAATTGGTGGAGACAGAGCTGCCCTAGACAGCAAAGGGTGTTTTACAGAACTTTGATTAGTAGACAAATTCTCTGTTAGCGCACAGTTTGAGACTTCAATTACAATATAAACAGAATTAAAGTGTCAAGAGAAAAAGGGGATGATAGGATGAAGAATTGTTATACGCATTTGTGCTTTAGGGGGAAAAATAGTTGGTTCTCTGCCTTCCCTTCCAGTTTAAATGGAAAGGTTAACAAGTTCACCAGAGTTAGAAAAATAATATAATTATAATTTAAAGAAAATAGCATAATAACATATGAAGTCAACTGTAGAGTACATAGAGGCACTTCATACAATGTTTTTTCTAGAGCTAAATGATATACTGTCTTACTTCCCCAGCTATTATTTTTTTCTGTCCTTTCTATCCCCTTATTTTTTCCACTTCAGCCTTTTGTTGGTACATTTTTCCTCCTATTAAGATTTCACCTTTTACTCTCCCTTCCCCATTCCCCATCCCCGCATCTCCCAAGTCCCCTTCTTGTTTTCTTGTTTAATATAATAGAAGGAAGTTTATTGCTAACTTTTTTTTTTTTTTTTTTGGTTAATGCCTTTGAACAGTGTGTCAGTATATACAAACTACAAAACTTGTTTAAGCTTCTTGATACAATCCTCATGGTCTCTCACCACTTGCTTCCTCCTCCCCACTTCCCCCTCCTCCCCAGCAGTGGCTTCTTACTACCTCGTTATGAAGATCTGAAAAGAAATACTTCAGTACTGGTTGGTGGATGTTGTCAACATTATTCTATCTGAAGTGTGATAGAATGGTGATACCAGTAAAGGAAGCATACATTAATTTCCCAGGCAAAATGCTTTCTGATTCCTGATAACCTCTGAACCAGTTTCTAAACAATTGTTCATATTCACAGTTGTTAACAAGAACGTAAAACTGACCTTTCAAAACTCATAAATTTGTACATTTATTTCACATTTATAGAAGATTTAGTACTCCCTTCTCTGGTACATGGTACATGATCTTCTCTGATTTCATCACTGATTGCTGGATTAGAAAAGGACATGTAAAACCTGTGTTCTCACTTATTATATTTTGAGGGTCAGAAGGGTAATTTTTTTTTTTTTAGTTTGAAGGTGTCAGTATTGTTTTTTCTTTGGGTTGTTTTAAATTGAACAACTGGAAAACTTCTTTAGTTCTGCAATGGCACCAATACTGCAATTCTAACACTGGCAGCGCAAAGCTCCTATTGTAGACATTCTTTAAGGTTTTTTGCTTAAATCTGAATGAATCAAAAAATTTTTTGACTAGTATTTGCATATGGGAAAACTTGAATATAATGATGGTCATGATAATGTTTCTTGTGAGTATATTTTCAGGGAGCTAATTATGGTGGAAAAATTAAAAAGAAATCTGTTTTGATCATAGTATTTTCACTATCCAGTAGCTGAATTTTTTTGGAGATTAAGGACCTCACATTATTTTGGTCTCCTAAATGACCTGCTGTGGCAGTGAATTAAAAAAAAAAAAAAAAGAAAAGAAAAAATCAGGAGAAACACAGGGTAAAAAGAGAAAACAAACCCAAAACCCAAATAAAAAAAACCTTTCAACCAAGTCAGTTGCCACCCCCAAGCTTCACTCAAGTTTGTGTTTCTGAGGAAGAGAGGTTTTTTCAACATAGTATCAGGGTAGTAGTTTTTATTTATCCAAAAACCATATAATTTACATTTTTCCCTAGCTTTTAGCTGCCAGAAATCAACTTTGTTTCATTATACTGCTAGATCCCATAATTTCAGAACTGTAATTCAGTAATTGCTGGTATGCTGCCACAGCTGAAACACTTGGATTGATCTGCTTAGTTTGATCTAAACACCATACCAGGCTTTTTAATTCAGCATTCAGAAAAAGAGAAATAGGCATTCCATAACTGGAGTAGGTAGTGCCCATTATTTTCTGGACTGCACCTATTACAGTGGGGTGTATTTGTTTTGGATTGTACAACATTACATTATCATTAAAACTGGATAAGGAGATGGCCTGGGTCCAGCAGTAGCAGTCATTTTTCACTTTCTTAGTAGCTGGTGCAGTGCTGCTTTTTGACTTTTGGCCTGGGAACAGCACTGCTAACACCGATGTTTTTAGTTGATGCTCAGTAGTGTTTACTCTGACCAAGAATTTTCTGAGTCTCATCCTTTGTCAGGGAGGAGGGGAAGCCAGGAGGAGCAAAGACAGGACATCTGACCCAAACTAGCCAAAGAGATATTCTATAGCACAGCACATCATGCCCAGTATATAAACTGGGGACAGTTACCCAGAAGGGTTAGACCACTGCTGGGTCAGGCTGGGTGTGGGCCTGCAGTTGGTGAGTGGTTGTATTCTCTTTCCTTGTTATTTCCCTTGTCATTATTATTATTGTTGGCAGCAGCAGTGGTTAGTGTTATGCCTTAGTTACTGGACTGTTCTTATCTCAACTGGTGGGAGTTACATTCTTTCGACTCAACCCCCCATCCCTTCGGGAGTGGGATGGAGGAAGGGGGGGAGTGGGATAGCGGCTGCATGGTTCTCAGTTGCGACTGGGTTTAAACCATGACAGGAGAAAAGAGGAATTTAACTCTTTTGAGAGGCTACAAATTGTCTGACACAGTGAGTGCCTTTTGAGGTTCCAAAGCAGGAAGGGCAGATGTATAAATAAATATGAAATGGCATGTTGGCACATTAAGGTACCTGATATTTGTTAGGTTTTGGTTTGGATTGAGTCTCGGTTTGATTTGGTTTTCTCCTTCCCAGTAGGTAACTGTAGTGGTATCCTTAATAGGGGGAATTCACATGATGAATTTGAGGTTTCCAGTGACACCTTTTAGTGCTTTCTGTGGGTTTTTCTTGAGGAAGAAATGAAGCTGGAAGTACTAATAGGGTGTGACAAAAGCCATAATCATCTGTGTGCTTTTCCTTATCACAGTTTTATTTAGAGTGGTATATAAAGTTGTCCATCTGTAACATCCATTGCTGTAAGCAACATAGAATCATAGAATCATAGAATCATAGAATAGTTAGGGTTGGAAAGGACCTCAAGATCATCTAGTTCCAATCCCCCTGCCATGGGCAGGGACACCTCCCACTAAACCATGCCATCCAAGGCTTTGTCCAACCCCACCTTGAACGGCGCCAGGGATGAAGCATTCACAACTTCCCTGGGCAACTCATTCCAGAGCCTCACCACCCTCACAGTAAAAAATTTCTTCCTCATATCCAATCTAAACTTCCCCTGTTTAAGTCTGAAGCTGTTACCCCTTGTCCTCTCACTACGGTCCCTCATGAAGAGTCCCTCCCCAGCATCCCTATAGGCCCCCTTCAGGTATTGAAAGGCTGCTAGGAGGTCTCCACGCAGCCTTCTCTTCTCCAGCCTGAACAGCCCCAACTTTCTTAGCCTGTCTTCACATGGGATGTGCTCCACTCCACTGATCATCCTCGTGGCCCTCCTCTGCACTTGTTCCAACAGTTCCATGTCCTTTTTATGTTGAGGACACCAGATCTGCACACAATACTCCAAATGAGGTCTCACGAGAGCAGAGTAGATGGACATCAGAGAGCTCTGTTGATCTGATGCAACTGTTTAACCATTTTCTGTTTTCTATACAATATGCAAGTCTTACAGAGAAGGAATGCAGTGTTCTACCTGGAGAATACCATTCCTGGAAAATATTAAGATGAAATGCATCTGACAGGGGAGGTATACACACAAAGATATTTCCAACAAATTATACGCTATAAACTTGCTCTAGTTATTCTTCAGTGTTACTGCTATGCATTTTTCTTCAGCTGTACTGTCAAAATGTCCTCAAGTGTTTTGTTTTAAACACAGCCAGGAACTAAGTACCACACTCACTCATCTCCTACCTTTCTTCACCCTGGGGCGATGCAGGAGAGAATCTAAAGAATGTAAAAACCAAAGATTGATAAGAACAGTTTAATAACAAAAGTACAGTATACTACTGCTACTACTACTAATAATAAGGGAAGTAAGAAGAGGAGAGAATATAAAATCAAAAGAGGAAAGGGAAAAAAACAAAACAATGAACCCAGTCCAACCTGAGCAACAGTAGGCCCCTTCTGGGTAACTCCTCACAGTTTATATACTGTGTTGTGGTATGGAATACCACTTTGGCTAGCTTGGATCAGGTGTTCTGTCTCTGTTCCCTCCCGGCTTCTTCTCCCCCTCCTCACTGGCAGGGCATGAGAGACTGCAAAGTCCTTGATCGGTGTAAGTACTACTGAGCAACAACTTAAACATCAGTGTGTTATCAACATTGTTCTCAGACTGAAGACAAAACACAGCACTGAACTAGGTACTAGGAAGACAATGAACTCTATCCAGGCTGAAACCAGAATGTCAGGGAAAAAAAAGCATTATATCTTTCCACTTCAGAGGATATAAATGCCAAAGTCCCACTCAAAGCACGTGCAAATTTCAAGAAGCGATTTTACAAGGGAAAGGTGACCCACATTCTAAAGAATATAAGCCTCAATTCTACTAGTTTAATTCCCATCCCTCTCTCTTTCTACAGATTGGGCACAGAAGAGATTCAGAGCAGCCCTGCGGAGAAGGACTTGGGGGTGTTGGTCAACGAGAAACTGAACATGAGCCTGCAGTGTGCACTTGCAGCCCAGAAAGCTAACCGTGTCCTGAGTTGCGTCAAAAGGAGCATGACCAGCAGGTGGAGGGAGATGATCCTGCCCTTCTACTCTACTCTCGTGGGACCTCACTTGAAGTATTATGCCCAGTTCTGGTGTCCTCAACATGAAAAGGACATGGAACTGTTGGAACAAGTGCAGAGGAGGGCCACGAGGATGATCAGGGCACTGGAGCACCTCCTGTATGAAGATAGGCTGAGAAAATTGGGGCAGTTCAGCCTGCAGAAGAGAAGGCTGCGTGGAGACCTCCTAGCAGCCTTCCAATGTCTGAAGGGGGCCTATAGGGATGCTGGGGAGGGACTCTTCATGAGGGACCGTAGTGAGAGGACAAGGGGCAATGGGTTCATACTTAAAGAGGGGAAGTTTAGATTGGATATGAGGAAGAAATTTTTTACTGTAAGGATGTTGAGGCACTGGAATGGGTTGCCCAGGGAAGGTGTGAATGTTCCACCACTGGCGGTGTTCAAGGCTGGGTTGGACAGAACCTTGGATGGCATGATTTAGTGGGAGGTGTCCCTGCTCATGGCAGGGGGGATTGGAACTAGATGATCTTGAGGTCCTTTCCAACCTTGACTATTCTATGATTCTATGATTCACTTCATGGGAGTTGTTGGCCAAAAAAGGTGTATGAAACAGGGAAGTGAGCAAATGAAAGGAAATTTCTGTGACTATGACTGATGCAGAAAAAAGAGAAAATTGGAAGTTTGAGAAATCGGACAATACAGCCTGCTGAAAAATCAAATTTTCACTGGAACTGAGGAAGAGTAATCAGGCTGAGCTGAAAGTCAGCAACACGTGAGAAGATGAATACGTAATGAAATAAACCCTGTTTTTCTGGGGGCCACCATGGGAATATCATCGATTGAAGCAATATTGAGTCAAATCTGCTAAAATAATAACTTCATGGCTTAACTCAAACATCATTTATTAGGTGTCTATTTATCTGCCCCTTTGCACTAGATGGTTTCATCTTCTCTATTTTCTAAATGGAAGAGAGGAAGTTAGTAACACAATGCATAACAGTTAAGACTGAAAGTAGACCTTCAGATTTATAAAGCCTGTATTATGATAATACATTGCCAAAAATTATATGAGAGTAATAGATGTGCCAGTAATTTTTTTTTTTTTTTGTGTATTTTGGCCAATTAATGTTAAGATTAATCTCTTTTCTCCTTTCAACACATCCACAGCTGATTCTGATTTACCTTACTAGAAGGGGATCAGAGAGCCTTCGGACATGACAGAGGAAATTCCTGTTTTCCAGGAAAACCCTAGACTTCTGTTTCTGAAATACCATGGTAATAAACAATACAGTCACTTTCAAAACTGTATTCCTGTGTATCTATGTAAATACTTTATTGAAGCTCTTGACTACAGAGTTGAAAATACATGAAAACATATTTATATTTTCATAAATCTGAGTACGGATAAAGTACAGTGAAATATGACTCATTTATTTTAACAAGGAAAGTTACAAGTTTGTGTTAGGTGTCCATCTCAGTCTTCTGCACTTATACAACAAGAATAGCAGAGGTGAGACTCTCCAAAGCTCTAAACATGATTTAGTTATTTAAAATGGTTTAAAATAAATTTTGATTCATGCATTTTGTTTTAGCTGTTTCATGTGTGTTTCACTTTGCTGCAGTTGAGTTCAAAATCTGAGTGTGACAAAAAGATTGTGTATAGCATCTATATGTTGGTATCATGGGTACAAAATCATTAGCATTTGTACACATGCATCTAACATGAGAAACATCCACCTGTTTCTGTGAAAAAATTCTTGGTCAGTTATTTATGATAAAGCTACCTTCAATTCTGTCTTTAGATACTACATGTATCTATCAATACATACCTACACACAGAGATAAGAAATAGCTTGGTATAAAGTGCAGTAACTGACATCCATTCTAAGACAGCATTATATTAGTTTTTTATGCAAGACTCCATTTGTGGTGTTTATTTTTTATTAAAAGTCTGATTCTTGACATAACAGCTTTCTGGCACTAAGCAAAAAAAAAATCTAAGGTATATTAAAAATAACCTTGAGATACCCCAGATCATAACATTACCATCATCAGCATTTTAAGTAGTTTTATATTTTATATTTTCTTTCTGATATGGAATCACTTTTCAGTTTATGTACCTTCCAACAATGCAATATATAATTTTATGTTTTGGCTAGGAATTTTATCCTTAGATTTATTTTTTTTTTTTATTAGAAATGCATCTTTTAGAACAAGAAAAGCCTACAAAAACCCACTTGAAACAGAATAAATATTACATGTTGACATGATTCAAGGCATTATTATGATAATGAAGATTTTTAGGAATAGCAAAGGCAAAGCTGATCTCTCACATTTGCACAGCAACAGCACATCTGTGCACCTAGGTGTTGATAAAGACAGACGGTACATCGAGTAACAGCTGCCAATTTAAAACATGCAATATGCAACGTAGGAGTTGAAAAGAAATCATTTTGGGCCAGATCAAAATGCTAAGGTAAGTCTGCATGTATCACAATGCTTCAAGATTAATTGCGTTTCTGAAGCTAGAACCACAAAATCCTATCTGAGTCAGATCAAAAACGTTTTGAACAGTACAGCTCTTTAAAATGGACTAATTCAGATGCTGCAGAGAATCACTAGTCTTTAGCACCTGAATGAAGGATAGTAAACAGAAAATTAAGTGAATGAAGGTGACGGGCTAGAACAAATATCTAGAGGTTCTGCTTGGTTATTGTCTCCTCAGAGTCTGAATAGCTTTTAGAATTAAATGCTTTCTGTATGAAAGCACGACAGTGGCAGCAACTTAAAAGAATTTTAAACCAGAGTACCGAGAAACTCCACCTTAAGCTAAACCCAAGGTTTGATATGGCTTCTTATTTAGCTCAGGCATTATGGTGCTGGTATTCTACTTACAGTGTTAGTAACAAGTTGAGATGACCAAGAGCATTATTTTCAGTGGGATTAGGCTTCCTATTCTTCTTAGTTTAGAAACTGAAATAATATTGTCCATGCATTTGCAGAGCAGTAAAACATGGCAGTGTGATAGCACCATAGAATATTGGGATGGCAAGGATTATATTTCTGCTAGGAAAGGAAGAATACAATTCAGTTCAATTCAGTAGTTAGATCAAATGTGGACATGAACTCTTAGTTGGCGTCTCTTCTTAATAGGAGCCTTCAGTAGAAGTCTTCAAGTACTGTCAGATGTACAGCACCCTGCCATTCACGTACAAATGGCCTATTGGGGTGTTCCCAACATGATATTGTGATAAATCACAGAAGTGCCAATTAAAATGTAATGTTTATTGTGTCAATCATATAAAAGTAATGTTACACTCTCATAATGCTCTTTCAAAAATAGAAGTTATAATAAAAGTTTCATGCGCAGAGCTTCCTCTTCACATTACTGCCTTCTATAATGGATTCTACAGCTGTGATTATAATTGAAATTCATTTGCTTTATCATGGCCATGTTTTTAATTTCCAATTACCCTAATTGAGGGTATTCTTCATCTGATAAAACTGGACCCAAATACTGTTTTAGGACATTCTTATGTCAGGGTTTGATTGGAGAAAACCCCAGTGCTGGACACTGTTTCAGTTCGTGATCCCAAGAGTGAAATTAAGACGCAAATGAGGTCAAGTACCGTAATCAATATTACAAAAAGGCAGTTATTATAAAAAAGGGAAATTATTGTAATAAAGGGGGTAGTGAGATGATAGATTGGGGAAAAGTTAGAAAATGAAGCAAGGATTCAAGGTGCAGAGAGAGAGAGATAGTCACCACCGTGGATCCAGCGGTGTCTCGGGGATTCATTGTCATTGTTGTCGAGAGTGGGAGTTCTTCAGGGTTCGTATTTGGCATCGGAGCAGTGTCCCCAAGAGTCCATCAGAGGTGGGTGTCCTCGTGGAGGCGTTCTTCTGGAGTCCCCTTGAAGGTACCCCATGGAATATGTCTCGTGGAGTTGCTCTCATGGAGATGTCTTATGGAGGGTTTTCCTCAGGGTCCATAGTAGTCATCGGTGGAGAGTGTCCTCATGAAGGTAACCTTCTGGAGTCATCCTCATGGCAAGGCTCCCTAGTGATGTGCCTCTTGGTGATTACCTTTTGCCCCTTTTATAATGAGTTAGGGGGAGTGCCTCTGTTCTTTATGTCACCTATTACACGTTCCAGGTGGACCAACTTCCCTGGTCTTGAGCAAGCTCTTCAGCTGCATGTGTCTGCACACACATGTGTCTGCATCAATTCTTGGTATAACAGGCAGCAATTCCTCACACCAGTCCTTTAGGTAGTGGGCAGAAGTGTCTTATCTCAGCTCTTTCCCACTCATGGATGGTGGAGGCCCAGTTCAGCTCCTCACACCCTTCTCCCAGGCAATTATATTAGAGTCTTATCTCATCTCCTCACACCCATGTCTGAGACAAAAGACAAGTGGAATTCCACCTCAACTTCTCAGACCAATCTTTGAGACAATGGGCAGTAGAGTTTAATTACAGATCAGTCTCTAACATCTTGTTATACATAATTGCATTTACTGAAATTTTCAAGCCTCAATACAATCTTTCTCATATCCACTCAAAAATCCCCAACACCTCTGCTCACAAAACAAAATATGAAAGTACAAGATGAACTAAAAGTGGAGAGCAAATATCTCTGATGTTCGCTATAAGTAACAGTTACCAGCTAAAATGGATTAAAAAATTTTCTTCATGGGACCTGCTCTTTTTTTCTCTCCCTGTTTGCCAATCTGTATGTGTCATGGGTTCAGCAGCAGCAGTCATTTTTCCCCTGGTGCAGTGCTGTGTTTTCAACTTTCGGCCTGGAAACAGCGCTGATAACACCGATGTTTATAGTTACGGCTTATCCAGAAGAGTTCAGTTCATGGCTCAGTCATCAGGTGGTGAGCAGTTGTATTCTCTTCCCTTGTATTTCCCCGGTCATTATTATTATTGGTGGTAGCAGTAGCTATTTGTGTTATACCTTAGTTACTGGACTGTTCTTATCTCAACCCGTGGGAGTTAGAATCTTTTGGTTCTTCTCCCCATTTCCCCCCACCTCGGAGTGGGGGGGAAGACAGAGGGGGGAGTGAGTGAGCGGGATGAGTTATTTACGGCTTAAACCAAACAGTATGCTACTGGTCTGGATGAAGTTTGGATGCGGCTTTTTCATTGTCACTGCATAGCCTTTCTGTTTTCTTTAACCAAATTATTTTCTAGCTTTGTGATAAGAAGTCTGGATCACACTGGCTCAATTAGTCGTCTTTATGCCAGTCTAGGGAAGTATAACTGAGAAGAATAAAAGCAAACTGGCCTTGCCATGGCTCCCATGTTTTTTGTATCAGCTTCTAGATGGCCTCCAAGGGTTACATGAAAATTCTAATTAAAGGATAGAGTTCCTCATTTCTTTCTGACCAGAAGGGGTTTTTCTACAAATGTCACACTTTCTCTTGAAATTGATATTTTCAACTTCCTCTTCTTTGGAACATGAAATAATTATTTTATAGCTCACCAATATATTTGTGTTGGAGCTTATTACATGAACAATTCAGATTGCAGAATTATAAATTCCCATCCACACTTGTCCTTTCTATTTAATCACTGCTTTACCACAGAGGTAAGCCTTTCTTTCTGTCCTTAAATTTTTTCATTAAGAGCTTAGGTAGAGGAGCATGTTTATTACAGACTTTACAATTACATTGCTATGTACTAATCTTACATACTGTATTATTAGCAATAATAGGGCACAACAGAGTAAAGCCTTCACCTGAATTTTTTTCCTTTATGGATTTTTGTTAAAACTGTAAATGCAGATTTTTATTTCAGTGTGTGTGGGTTTAGCCACTCAATTTCCATTAATATTAAGAGGAATCACACAGCTAAGTCCATGCATGCCACATTGAAAATACTCCCTAATGTTATTTTAATGAAGATTCTTTTATGAGTAAATTATTTCAGAGTAGCTGAGCAGTTATTATCTTCCTCAGTTACTAGTGATCACCCACAGGGTAAGTTTCTCTAATATTATGTTCCAGCCCCTGTGTCTTTGTCATGTTGTTATGGTACCTCCCTATTTATAAACAATTTTCATTGCAGTGTGCAATTAGAAAGTAGCCAACAGAAAAGCAGCAAAACTTGGTTTTGTCTGCAAGTTGGAGCTGCCCTTGGGGATCTTCAATTTATGCTCTGCCCTTTTTGTATAATCAAGGGGTTTTTTCAAATGCACCCAGTTTGTTCCTTAGGGTAACATTTTTCTCTTTCTTGTGGTTCATTCCACCTTGTCCGTTACTTACAGGTCTTTCAAGGTTGTTCTGGATGGTTACTAACATGCACAATGACAGTATAAGACTTTAATGAAACTCGGAACCGTAATTCAGACATTTAAGCAAAGTTGCACTTTGTTTTTGAAACCTAGAAAATTGCACCAAGAAATTCCTTGCATAGTTAATAGTTATGTGAACTCTCTTCTTTTATACACAAATTACATTCATGAGCAACTACCTTATCTTTGCACAGAGGTGGGTACCACCACATACCTGCTCACATGCATGATTTCATAGAATCATAGAATCATAGAATAGTAAGGGTTGGAAAGGACCTCAAGATCATCGAGTTCCAACCCCCCCGCCATGGGCAGGGACACCTCCCACTAAACCATGCCATCCAAGGCTATGTCCAACCCCACCTTGAACGGCGCCAGGGATGAAGCATCCACAACTTCCCTGGGCAACCCATTCCAGTGCCTCACCACCCTCACAGTAAAGAATTTCTTCCTCAGATCCAATCTAAACCTCCCCTGTTTAAGTTTAAACCCATTACCCCTTGTCCTCTCACCACAGTCCCTAATGAAGAGTCCCTCCCCAGCATCCCTATAGGCCCCCTTCAGACATTGGAAGGCTGCTAGGAGGTCTCCACGCAGCCTTCACTTTTCATGGCTGAACAGCCCCAACGTTCTCAGCCTATCTTCATACAGGAGGTGCTCCAGTCCCCTGATCATCCTCGTGGCCCTCCTCTGCACTTGCTCTAACACTTCCATGTCCTTTCTATGTTGAGGACACCAGAACTGCACGCAATACTCCAAGTGAGGTCTCACAAGAGCAGAGTAAAGGGGCAGGAGCACCTCCCTCGACCTGCTGGTCACACCCCTTTTGATGCAGCCCACGATACGGTTGGCTTTCTGGGCTGCAAGCGCACACTGCCGGCTCATGTTCATTTTTTCATCAACCCACATCCCCAAGTCCTTCTCCGCAGGGCTGCTCTCAATCTCCTCCCCGCCCAATCTGTAGCTGTGTCTGGCATTGCTCCGACCCAGGTGTAGGACCTTGCACTTAGCATGGTTAAACTTCATCAGGTTGGCATCAGCCCACCTCACAAGCATGTCAAGGTCCCTCTGGATGCCATTCCTTCCCTCCAACTTATCAACCGAACCACACAGCTTGGTGTCATTGGCAAACTTGCTGAGGGCGCACTCAAAACCACTGTCCATGTCACCCACAAAGATGTTGAACAAGACCTGTCCCAACACTGATTCCTGGGGGACACCACTTGTTACTGGTCTCCAGGTGGACACTGAGCCACTGAGCACTACTCTTTGCGTGCGGCCATCCAGCCAGATCTTAATCCACCGAGTGGTCCACCTATCAAATTGATGTCTGTCCAACTTAGAGAGAAGGATGTCATGTGAGACAGTGTCAAAGGCTTTACACAAGTCCAGGTAGATGACATCAACTGCTCTGCCCCTCTCCATCAGTTCCGTAGCCCCTTCATAGAAGGTCACCAGATTGGTCAGGCAGGATTTCCCCTTAGTGAAGCCATGCTGGCTGTCACCAAGCACCTTGTTGGTTTTCATGTGCCTCAGCATGCCTTCCAGGAGAATCCGCTCCAAGATTTTTTCAGGCGCAGATGTGAGACTGACTGGTCTGTAATTCGCTGGCTCATCCATTTTCCCCTTCTTAAAAATGGGGGTTATATTTCCCTTTTTCCAGTCATCGGGAACTTCACCTGACTGCCAGGATTTTTCAAATATGATGGACAGTGGCTTAGCAACTCATTTGCCAGCTGCTTCAGGACCCATGGATGGATTTCATCAGGTCCCATGGACTTGTATACATTAAGGTTCCTAAGACAGTCTTGAACAAGATCCTCTCCTACAGAGGGTCCAGGGTCTTCATTCCCACTGTCCCTGTGTCTGCCTTCCAAGACTTGGGTGGTGTGGTCAGAGCATTTGCCGGTAAAGACTGAGGCAAAGAAGTCATTAAGAACCTCAGCCTTCTCTAAATCCAGGGTAGCCAGTTCCCCCGATAACTTCTGGAGAGGGCCCACGGTGTCCCTAACCTGTCTTTTATTGGCAATGTACCTATAAAATCCCTTCCTGTTACCCTTAATATTCCCAGCCGATTTTAATTCTAAGTGGGCCTTAGCTTTCCTAACCTGGTCCCTAGCTTCCCGGACAACATCCCTGTATTCTTCCCAGGACGCCTGTCCTTGCTTCCACCTTTTATAAGCCTCTTTTTTCCTGCGAATTTTGCTCAGCAGCTCCTTATCCATCGAAGGAGGTCTCCTGGCCCTCCTGCTGAACTTCCTTCTAGTTGGGATGCATCGCTCCTGAGCTTGCAGCAGGTGAGCCTTGAATATCAACCAACAGTCTTGGGCCCCCCTCCCCTCTAGGGCTGTATCCCATGGAAACTTACTGAGCAGGTTCCTGAAGAGGCCAAAGTCTGCTCTCTTGAAGTCCGGGGCAGTGAGCTTGCTGCATGCTCTTCTCACTGTCCTGAGGATCTCAAATTCAACCATCTCATGATCGCTGCAATCAAGGCTGCCCTGGAGCATCACATTCCCAACCAGCCCTTCCCTGTTGGTGAGGACGAGGTCAAGCATGGCACCTCTCCTTGTCGGCTCTTCAATTACTTGCAGAAGGAAGTTGTCTTCCACACAATTGAGGAACCTTCTGGATTGCTTGTGCCGGGCCGTACCATCCCTCCAACAGATATCAGGGTAGTTGAAGTCCCCCATGAGAATAAGGGCCTGCGAGCGTGAGGCTGCGCCTATCTGTCTATGGAGCGCTTCATCCAGCAAGTCCCCTTGGTCAGGCGGTCTGTAACAGAACCCTATAATAATGTCACCCATCGCTGTTCTCCCTTTAACCCTGACCCACAAACTCTCTGTCGACTGCCCACCTGTCCTCAGACAGAGTACCATACTCTCCAGCCTATCCCTAACATAAATAGCAACTCCCCCTCTCCGTCTGCCAGGCCTGTCTTTCCTAAAGAGCCTGTAACCTTCCATTCCAACACACCAGTCATAGGTGCCATCCCACCATGTTTCTGTGATGCCTATGATATCATACCCCCGTAGATGTGCACATATCTCTAATTCCTCTTGTTTGTTCCCCATGCTACAGGCATTTCTATAGAGGCATTTGAGCTGAGATCCAATTGAAACCGGCTCATAGGCTGGAGCAGCTGGAATATCTCTACATTGCTCCGAACGCTTACTGTAGGTGCTGCCAACCCACTGGGTGTGTTGTGATGGAATGATGCCCCCCTCCCCCAACACATCTAGTTTAAAGCACCCTTGACCAATCTGGCAAGCCTCCTACCAAGCCCACGCTTCCCCTTCTTTGTCAGACCAGTTCCACCAGCCCCCAGTAGACCTGGCCTACTATATTGATTCCCATGTTCAAGGTACCCAAACCCCTGACTATAGCACCACCCTTCAAAACATTTATTAACCTGCCCAATCCTCCTAGCCTTTTCAAGGTCCTGCCCTGTATCCTGGAGGATTGACAAAAAGACAATCTGAGCTCCAGAGCCCCTAACCACCTCTCCCAGAGCTCTGTAGTCCTTCTTTATGGTCTCCGGGCTACTGCTATCTATATCAGTAGCACCCACATGTATTGCCAGGAATGGGTAATAGTCAGTGGGACCGACTAGAGCAGGCATCTTCTCGGCCACATCCCTGATCCGAGCCCCTGGTAGGCAACACACCTCCCTTGAGCCTGGGTCAGGCTGACAGATGGGTGCCTCTGTGCCTTTCAGATTAGAGTCCCCTACTACTACAGCCCGCCGATTTTTCCTGGCAGCACCACTAGTGATCTTCTTTATCAGTGCACTAGCTGGTTGTGCCTGGTGGGAGCGCTGTTGCTCATCAGCCCCCTGTAGGACAGCAAAGTGGTTCTGGGTGGGGACAACAGATGTAGGAGGAAGCCCCTTGCTTGTAATTGCCCTCTTCCTCCTTTTTTTGTTGTTTTTTTCTGTTAGTGTTTCCCAGCTTCCTGGATTAGTGGCCTCCTTTCCTGCATGAGCAACAGTGGACACTTGAGGCCCCTAAACAGTCTGGTCCCAGAGCAAGCAGTGCTGCTTCCCCTCAGCTTCCCGACACCTTTCAGCCTGGTAACAGCTTCCTGCAGTTCAGCCACCTTCTGCGGGAGGACCTCCACCAGGGAGCACAGAGTGCAGCCCTGCCCATTGCTCATCCTTCCCTCAGGACAGCAGTGGAGGCACTCTCTACACCCCGAGCTCTGCACTGCAGCCTCCCTTCCCGTCGGCTCCGTTTGGGTGCCTACACTGGCCACTGCCAGTGCAGCCAGAGCGGAGCTCCCAGACCGAGCCTTGCTCGTATATTCCCACCTTGCTCTTCCTCTTCCTCCACTTGTTCAGGAACACAGTGATTTATTCTTATCAAATTGGGATGGAGCACTGCAGAATAATACACTGGGTTAGAGTGCTGGTGATGGCACTCATTTAGAAAAAGCTACATAAATCTATAAAGAACACCTTCAAATTGTTGTAATAAATTTTCAGAAAAAGACTATTTCTTTTTTGTCTTTTTTTTTTAACAATTACTGAATAAAAATTGCTTATGCTATCCCAGCTTGTTACTTAGTTCTAGTATCACAGAATCATAGAATCAATTAGGTTGTAAAAGACATTTAATGTCATCAGGTCCAACCGCTACCCCAGCACTGCCAAGTCCGCCAATAAACCATGTCACTAAAGACCTCATCTACATGTTTTTTAAATACTTCCTGGGATGGTGATTCCACCATTTTCCTGGGACGTCTGTCTCAATACCTGACCATAATTTTGGTGAAGAATTTTTTCCTAATACCCGACTCAGCTTTTGCTATTGCATATATAACAAAAAAATCATTTTGAGCTATATCTTTTATGTGGGTGCATTTTCTTAGTGTGATGGTAAAATTAAATCCACAACAATAAAATGCCTTTCTGTGACAAAGAACATTGCATCAGTTTTATAATGTATATTACACTATTCTCTGTGGAATTACTTTGATAACCATGAAACAGTAAAAGTAAACAAGTGCAATGTTTTGGTGGTTTTGTTTGTTTTGTTTTGTTTTTTCCAACTCACATCAGATTTTGTAGGTTGCTCTCTAGAAGAGAGAAAAAATCTCTTATATAAGTTAAGTAAATATTCTTCCTAGTAATCAATATAATCATCTCATTTAAGGTGTAGACTACCATAACCAAGAGAATCAAGAAAGCCATTTACCGTGTGCTGGTGTCCCTCAGAATGATCCCACATAAATGATTTCTTTGAGATCCTGTCCTAAAGGCAGAGAAGGTTTAGCTTGTGAATATATGAAAACTGATTAACTTCCACTGACACCAGCTAATCTTGAAAATTTGTTGCTTGCTGCTTACTAATAAAGAGTTCATGTGATGTGTCACAGCCTATGAAAATAGTAATGAGCATTAATCAGATTATCTGCCCCCGATTGACTTTGTATCATGTTACCCAAAACAAAGCAATCCACACACTCCATCAGTTGAAAGGACTTTTCAACATACCTAAGAAATAGAAACTAGGTGAAGAATTTAGTTAATCTGTGTTTCTTTCCTTCTGTATTTTGCTGAGTTTTTATCTAATAAGTGGAAGTTCATAGTTATGTATCATACATATCCCAACAGAAAGTAGCAATTTAAACATGTCGTTTGTTTCTACATTAAGTCAATGTGAGTTAAAATTTGTTTTTGAACTGGAGGTGCTCCAGTCCCCTGGTCATCCTCATGGCCCTCCTCTTCACTTGTTCCAACAGTTCCATGTCCTTTTTGTGTTGAGGACACCAGAACTGCACACAATACTGCAAGTGAAGTCTCACAAGAGCAGAGTAGAGAGGCAGGATCACCTCCCTTGTCCTGCTGGTCACGCTCCTTTTGATGCAGCCCAGGATACAGTTGGCTTTCTGGGCTACAAGTGCACACCTCCAGCTCATGTTCATTTTTTCATTGACCAACACCCCCAAGTCCTTCACAGGGCTGCTCTGAATCTCCTCCCCGCCCAACCTGTAACTGTGCCTGGCATTGCTCTGACCCACGTGTAAGACCTTGCTCTTGTCGTAGATAAACTTCATCAGATTGGCATCAGCCCACCTCACAAGCATGTCAAGGTCCCTCTGGATGCCATTCCTTCCCTCCAATGTATCAACTGAACCACACAGCTTGGTGTCATTGGCAAATTTGCTGAGGGCACACTCAATCCCACTGTCTATGTCACCAACAAAGATGTACAAGACCAGTCCCAACACCGATCCCTGAGGGACACCACTCGTTACTGGTCTCCAGCTGGACATTGAGCCATTGAGCACAACTCTTTTCGTGTGGCCATCCAGCCAGTCCTTTATCCACCGAGTGGTCCACCTATCAAATTGATGTCTCTTTAACTTAGAGAGAAGGATGTCATGTGAGACAGTGTCAAAGGCTCTACACAAGTCCAGGTAGATGACATCAACTGCTCTGCCCCTCTCCATCAGTTCCGTAGCCCCTTCATAGAAGGCAACCAGATTGGTCAGGCAGGATTTCCCCTTAGTGAAGCCATGCTGGCTGTCCCCAAGCACCTTGTTGGTTTTCATGTGCCTCAGCATGCCTCCCAGGAGAATCCGCTCCAAGATTTTTTCAGGCACAGAGGTGAGACTGACTGGTCTGTAATTCGCTGGCTCATCCATTTTTCTCTTCTTGAAAATGGGGGTTATATTTCCCTTTTTCCTGTCATCGGGAACTTTACCTGACTGCCATGATTTTTCAAATATGATGGACAGTGGCTTAGCAACTTCATTTGCCAGCTGCTTCAGGACCCATGGATGGATTTCATCAGGTACCATGGACTTGTATATGTTCAGGTTCCTAAGATGGTCTCGAACCAGATCCTCTCCTACAGTGGACCCAAGGTCTTCATTCTCACTGTCCCTGCATGTGCCTTCTAGGACTTGAAGCTCCTGGACACTGAGCCTCCCCCTGATCAGGCACTGAAGGCATCCTCTCTCAAGCTTGTCACCTCAGCCATTCAATAAACTCCATATAGGAGCAAAGAGAGGTAATAAAAACACGTAGATGAAAACATCATTTTAATGAGTACTCAAAAAATCTACAGCAGAGTTCTGAAGAAAAAGCTGTGTGAACAGTCTCCCTGTTAACCAGGGAAATTCAATAGTATCATATGTAATATGACCTGGACTGCAAAGATGTAATGTTGAATTTTAAATTAAATTTGAGTTTTATGAAAAGACAAGAAAATAACACTGTAGAAATCTCAAAGAAATCTTGTGCTCATTTGCATCAGTAGCTAAAAAAGAAACAAAACCAGATCCAAAAAATCCACACGCAATGAATGCAAATGACAGAAAATCAAGGAAGTAGTTCTGTGAATAACACAACATAGGAAAATCAGCTTCCTGGACCATCAGTGCGCAACGTTCAGCTACCAAGCAAATTCTCACAGAGTGTTTAATGACATATCTGAGCTCGCTGAAAGCTTTCTCATTTAAAGCAAATACAAGTCTCCACAATCTGCCTAGAAGGCTATTTCATAAAACTAAAGGAACTGATGTATATTTGAGATCTCTCACATTCCCAAATGTGAATGAAACTATTGCAGCCAAAGCAAAAGCCTGTGATACCTATACATCAAAGCCACGTTTATTCAGATGCAGGCAATATCACTTTGCTGTAAACCCTTAGTTCACAAAACCTTCACAAACTATGCATGTGAAAACAGTATGTATCTGCTGTGTTGTACTGCATGAAATAGCCAGTCACAATTTAAAACCATGCTACAAAATATGTGAACAAGGTGGCCAACCTAAGGGCAAAGATGGGTGCAGTTGTACATCCAAGTAACAAAAAAATATTAGTAGGCTGTGCAGCACGTAAGGGAAGAAAGACTGCTTACATGCACAACCTGCTAGATGCAAAGAAGGGTGACTGGCAAAACCGAAAGAAGATAAGCAAAAGTAGGAGCAGAAGGTGGGAGCAAAAAACCATCATGCATACGCAGGAAAGCCAGATAAGAAAACCAGCCTATTAGTTCCACCTTCTTCTGTCAAAGAGTTCAAAGGCTCATAGAATGGTTTGGTTTGGAAAGGATCTTAAGATATAATTCCACTCCCCTGCCATGGGCAGGGACGTCTCACACTAGACAATGTCACCCAAGACTATGTTCAGTCTGGCTTTGAGCACTGCCAGGGGTGGAGCATTTGCCACTTCTTTGGGCAGCCTGTTCCAGTGCCTCACCACCCTCACCCTAAAGAACTTCTTCCTTATATCTAACCTGAGCTTTCCCTGTTTCAACTTAAACTCATTATCCCTTACCTATTGCTACAATACCTCATGAAGAGCCCCTCTCCAGCACCCTCGTAGGCCCCTTTCGGATACTGGAAGGCTCCTAGGAGGTCTGCATGCAGCCTTCTCTTCTCCAGGCTGAACAGCCCCAACTTTCTCAGCCTATCTTCAGATGGGAAGTGCTCCAGTCCCCTGATCATCCTCATGGCCCTCCTCTGGACTTGTTCCAACAGTTCCATGTCCTTTCTATGTTGAGAACACCAGAACTGCACATAAAATTCCAAGTGAGGTTTCACAAGAGCAGAGTAGAGGGGCAGGATCAGCTCCTTCAACCTGCTGATCACTCTTCTTTTGATGCGGCTCAAGAAACAGTTGGTTTTGGGGCTGCAAGTGCACACTGAAGCCAGTGCATGTTCAGTTTCTCATTCACCCACACCCCAAAGTCATTCTCTGCAGGGCTGCTCTGAATCACTTCTCCACCTAACCTGTAGATGTGCCTGGGATTGCCCTGGCCCAGGTATAGGACCTTGGACTTGACTTGGTTGAACTTCACAAGGTTTCCATCAGCCCACATCACAAGCTTATCAAGGTCCCACTGGATCCCATCCCTTCCCTCCAGCATATCAACTGAACCACACAGCTTGGTGTCATTGGCAAACTTGCTGAAGGCACACTCAATCCCACTGTCCATGTTGCCAACAAAGATGTTGAACAAGACTGATCCCAGCACCAACCCCTGAGGGACACCCCTTGCTAACAGTTTCCAGCTGGACATTGAGCTGTTGACCACAACTCTTTGCTTGTGGCCACCCAGCCAATTCTTTATCCACAGGGCGGTCCATTCACCAAGTTTGTCTCTCCAGTTTAGAGACAAGCATGTGGTACAGGACAGTGTCAAACACTTTGCACAAGTCTAGGTAGATGACGGCAACTGCTTTTCCCTTACCCATCAGTTCTGCAGCCCCACCATAGAACACCACCAAATTGGTCAGACATGATTTGGCCAAGATAGCTTGCAATCCTGATCACCTCAACCAGATTAAGAAGATCTTTATAAGGCACCATCACCACCCGTGCTAACTTCACACCATTGACACCATGGCACTGTATTCTCACAGCAGGTTTAGGATATAAGTGTTAATGACTATTAATTACCTAATATATCTATCTATATCACCTTCCTCAACATCAGTGAATAGGGACTAGTAAATGCAGAGGGAGACAGAAAGAGCATGGGCTGACAAGCAGCAAGAGCATGAAAGCACCTGCGGTGGGTTGACCTGGCCAACAGCCAAGAACCTACATAGTATCTCACTCACCCTTGTCTTCTGTGAAACGGAGAAAATGGAGTAGAGGAGACTCATGAATTGATATAGTGGCAGTTTAGTAGCTAAAGCAAAAGCTTTACATGCAAGAAAATTATAAAGAGGAATTCAGTCACTATTTCCTATTGCAGACAGACGTTTAGCCAGCTCCTGGAAAATAGGGTGTCAGCATGTGTAACAGCTGTTTCGGAAGGAAATCACCATAGACATGAATGTTTGCCCATCTCCCGCCTATACTTGAGCTTTTATTTCATTCCATGTGGCCAGTGCTGGTAATCTGTCTCTACTATGTGCCCCTACAAACCTCCTGCTCAAACCCAACCTGCTCATTATGAAGATGAGGAGAGCACACTGCGAATGAGATAAAGCCTTGACACTGTGGAAACACTGTTTACAACAGCCAAAACCTTTTATTGTCAATACAGTAAAGAAAACATGTATCTAATGTGCTACTGGTAATATTTTAATTTATGTGATTTGCCTGCTTCTAAAAATTGAATTTAGGCTACGCTACCTACTTACTTTAAAATAATTGGCCATTAGCTTGTGTTAAAATGGCTTAGGTTTGAATGATGACATTTTGTAACCTTCATTTTGGATGAGAAATCTCACAAAATAAACTCCAGAGATTCAAAAACAAACTATCAAAAGCAATATCAGCTTTACAAATACAGTGAAAAAACATGTAGTTTAAGCATGTATTGATGAGGAAAAATAAAATAGAAAGCCAAGCCTCTGAGTCATGTTCTAAAAAAAAGCCAAATGGCCCCAAACCAGAATCAGTCATTTAATCATATAAAAAGACAATCATTTTTTTTCAATGGAGCTTCTGCCACTTGGCAAGGTACTTCATACCTCTTCAAAAATTGTTGAATGAAACAGTCATATAGTCTACTGACAGGCCTATTTGTAGACTTTCTAACACTGATTTTCCTTCAGAAATTTAGAAGTATTAGTACATCATTTTATTATAATAATTCATTAACAGTTATAGTGACAGAAAAGATACCCATAAAAGTTCTGACTAGCATTAATAGATACTTCACTGTCATCTGATCCTATAGACCAAATGTTAAAAAATGAAACTCGTTTGGGTTTTCTCTATTTCCTTCTCATCTGTCTCAAAAAGGCAGCAGGCATTCTCAGGGCTGTCATGTGTCCTATACTGGGTTTGCTACACATAATGACCCCCCATTGTGTCACACCTGTCTACAGCCCAGCTTGTTTAATGTACCTTGTCACTTTCCAAATAAAAAGAAGAGTCTTTCTGTTCCCAAAATAAGGTGCCTTATTAAAGTGTTTCCAGATATGCTGCAATTGCAGATAGTGTTCAGACTATGGAGTTGTTTTATATGACCATCTCCAAAGGCTTCTTCTCTGAATTTTGGTCCTCTATCTTCAACTTTCATGCTAATTGTCACATTTTCTTTCTAGCAAGCTATTTTTTGCAGCTTTTTCATTCTTTTGAGTGTTATTATTATTATTATTTTACATTATTTTCTGCTAACAAGTGATAGTATTTTAGGAATAGAACTTGGAAACACGCAACCTTCCAAGGAGGCCTGACCTTTACTGCTATCCTTTTCTGGTCTGTTGTCAGGTATAAGAAGATATTTATCCAGTAAAATGGCTTATTGGAAACAAGAAGTTCATCAGGTCTATAACACTTCCTTCAAACCTTCAGATGAATCACAGAATGGTGTAGTTTAGAAGAGACCTCTGGAGTCCTCTCCAAGCTGCCTGCTCAAGCAGTATCAACCTGGGGACTGGTTGCACCAGGACTGAGTGCAGGGAGCTTTTGAGTATTTCCAAAGGGAAAGACTCTCCAGCCTCTCTGTTACTGTTTGCTTGTACCCCTTGCATCCTGTCCTATCACTGAATACTACTGAAAAGTGCCTGGCTAGCTATGTAAGCCTGGTCACCTAGCCCATACTTCATCAGTTTCCTTAAGAGAATGTCATATGAGACCTTGTCAAAAGCCTTGCTGAAGATGTGCTAGACAATATCCATTGCTCTCCCCTCACCTACAGGGTCATTTAATAATATGTTATCAGGTTGGTCAAGCACGACTCTAGCATATAGGTCAATTCACACCATGAGCATTCATACTCACCAAATGATTTAGCAAAACCTGTCAGAGGGCTGGAGCTCAACTACGTTGGTATTCCAGAAGCCATTTTTAACACTATACATGGCAAACGCCTCTGTCCTGAATAAACCTGATTTTGTAGTTCCATTGCTGGCAAAGTCTACTCACTTCTTTCATGTAGATTGTGTTCACCATTGAAGATTCTCAGTTCTTAATGTATCTAATTTTTCCATAACTTTTAATCATTGTCTGGTATGCAGTTTCTGCCTGTCTGATATCACACATTCAATAGTCCACACAGTGTAACTGGGAACAGTACTTTCTCAGTTATTCTCTGCTACTGCTGAACCCAGGACACTGCTCAGAATGGATTTGAATTAATTTATCTGGAGCCTTTTCTATATTTTGTTTGTGCGGCTGTACATGTTTAATCCAGTTTAGCTGCACTTGCTGCTTTATTCTTATTCAAATCACACTGTAGAACATACACCTGTGAATGACCAAACTCCACAGGACTTTTTAAGGTTCTTGAGTGGGGTGGTTGAGGATTCTGGAAGGACAGGCTTCTTTTTGGACTGAGCTTTGAGTAAAGGATTCCTCTCCCAGCAAACAAAGGAACCTTCAGTTCCAGTTGCCGGCAAGATATGCAGTAGTTTTTATGAAATATTGTTTAGCCAGACTGATGCAGATCCAATCGAAAAAGGCAAAAAGAAGAAGTAAAAAAAAAAAGGGAAGCAACAAAACAAGACAACAATAACATAAACAACTCAAACCCCAGAAGAGGACATACAACATTTTTCAAATTTATCAAGTTGCTTAAAATTGGAGAATTGTAACTGGAAGTAGGATTGCACCAAGTGATGTATACTGTTTAGTACAAGAATAAACTACAGAAAAAATAAAAGGTATTAAAAAGCAAAACATTGTGCAATTCAAAAACTTCGAGACTGTATTCAGAAGTGGTCTCAATTATATATTAATTGTAGTTGTTAATAAAACAGTTTTTACATTATTTTGCATATATTAGAAAATATTGTTTTCCAATATTTGGCTGCTTATGCAACTGATCAAATAATGTTCACCAATTTAGCTGAAGAATGACAGCAAAAATTGACTCCTTGATGTACTCAGTAAGTATTTTGCACTTTAAATTGCCTCTAATCAAAATACTAACTCTTGAACTCTGTTGCTTAAGCCCTCTTATTACTCAGTCATATTATCCTGAACTCCCGTAGGAGAAGGAAAATAAAACCTATAGTTGTCTCTCCCTTCACAGTTCCTTGATTGTTTCTTTTTCTAAGGGGTAAAAGCAAGTTTAAGCTCATGAATATTAACAGTTTTGTATTCCTCTTTCCTTATCCTGATTCAGACAGCATGTAGGTAAGTTTAAAAGAATCTCATATAATTTCTTTTATAAATATTCCACACTACAAAGAGTTACAATCAGGTCACGCTCTTGAGTCGTAATTAACTTCAGATGGTCACTTGAAATCTGTGGCTCTTTTATAGGTGTGTTTTTAGTTTGCAACACCCGATATAGCTCCAGTTACCTCTTATTGATGAGTGTTTTTGAATGAGCCATAGTAAAATGTCTTAAGTGACTGCAAAAGAAAGAGCTTATTCAAATATGTAGAAAAGCTGGAATTTCAAAGTTGAGCAATGCAGTCTATAACACAAATATTCTCCTGTTTTTCTCATTAAACATTACATGAAAACTTTTAAAAAATTTTCTTTATATAAACCAAATTAACTATACTATAATTAAAGTAACATAATTAATAGGATACATAAAATTCTCTGTATGGATGTGAATGATAAAAATATTGTGAAGGACATTCACAGAGCGTAATGATTTGCTCTATATTTAGTAAAATTTCATTAGTGTGTATACATGTGTCATGGGTTCAGCAGAAGCAGTCATTTTTTTTTTTTCCTACTTGGTAGCTGGTGCAGCTCTGTGTTTTTGATTTTGGGCCTGAGAACAGCGCTGATAACACCAGTGTTTTCAGTTAGTGCTTGGTGATGTTTAGGCTGGCCAAGGACATTGTGAGCCTCATGCTCTGCCAGGGAGGAGGGGAAGCCAGGAGGAAGGAGAGACAGGGCACCTGACCCAGACTAACCAAAGAGATTATCCCATACCACAGCACGTCATGTCCAGGATGTAGAAACGGAGAGCAGAGACCCGGAAGGGTGGTGAGGGTGCACGGTGGGGGGTGCAGCCGGTGAGGGGTGCACCGGTGGGGGTGCACAGCTTGGTCGAGCTGGGTGGTGAGCTATTGTATCCTTCCCTTGTATTTGCCTTGTCATTATTGTTACTGGTGGGGGTGTACTGGGTGGTCAGGCTTGATATTTGATGGTGAGCTATTGTATTCTCCTTTTCCTTGTATCTGCTTTGTCATTATTATTATTGGTGGTAGCAGTAGTGATTTGTGTTATACCTTAGTTAATAAACTGTTCTTATCTCAACCTGGGGGAGTTGCATTCTTTCGATTCTCCTTCCCATCCCTCCAGGAGCAGAGGGAAGAAAGAGTGGGGAGTGAGTGATAGAGCGACTGCATGGGTTTATAAGCTTAAACCACAACAGTTCTTTTTGGCGCCCAACGTGGGGCTCGAAGGGTTGAGATAACGACAGGATTAATAGCCACTCGTCACAATGCTGATTTATTGGCTCTCAAAGTTGTTGCTCTGGTTTTCATGGTTTCAGTCTGTTCTACCTTACTTACAGCCAGTATTTGTTATCTTAGCACTCAGATATGAGTTTTGGGCTAAGGTTCTTGTTTCAGTGTGCTTTATAGGAAGGGCTTGTGACACGGGTGGGCTCCAGAAGCAGGGAGGGGCGGACGGGGACATGGACGTGGACGTGGACTTGTACCTGGCAGGTCGGCTGCTCTTTACTGTCCAGGCCCTCATTTTCGCCTCCGTCTTTGAGGGGCTGTGCGGAGCGGAGGAGGGGCGGCCCCGGGAGCAGCCGACGGCCGAAACGGCCCGGGAGACCGGCGCGGGGGATCAAGAGGCCGGGAAGGGGGAAACGGCAGAGAAGCCGAACCCCGCAGCTCCCGAGCGGCGAGGGGGGGCGGCGGCAGAGGCCAGCCCCGCAGCGGCCGAGAGCATTCCTCAGCAGCCGCCCGCAGAGCCCCGTGAGCCCGAGCCCCGGGAGGATGCAGGAGACCACGCAGCACTTCCCAGCAAGGCAGAGGAGGAAGATGTGGACTCAGCCAAAGAGCAGCTGGTGGTGAGAGAGCCGGCAAGCCCAGCAGCTACACCAGCCCCAGTGACAAGTACAGCAGCCTCATTTGAGAGTTCTGAAGGGTTTCAATGGCCTTTGGGTACCCTTGAGACCTGCCTGCTGATTCTGGTGGGGATCAGCATGTTGGCATGCATACAGAGTGTGTTTTACCCACAACCATTTTGTCTGGTCCTGAGAGTTAACCAGAGTGGGGTGTGGGCCTTGCCTGTGGCTAGACTACGATGCAGGGTGACCAAGAGATTTTCCCCAAGGATGGACAGTCATGAGTGGCAGGGTGTGTGGGACAGTATGGGCGAGTATCTAGTCCTCTGGGCCCCTCCAGTGCTTTGGAAGCATTGGAGATGGAAGGCAGCTGTATGGAGACCCCAACGACAAGCTGCAGAAACTGCTGGAGGGGAGGGTGAATTATTTTGAGCCTGGTGGGCCTACGACACATTAGGCCATCAGGGCAGAGATGCAACATACAGATGGACTCATGATCGAGGGGTGGACTTAGCAATGGACACTATTGCCCAGGTTATTCACGAGTGTGAACACTGCACAGTCTCCTGCTCTGAAAGACTGTTATAAAAGATGGAGCCCAGCATCATGGGCTGGATGGACTAAGCAGCTTTGTAGGGATTGGTCCATGCACTGAGGGATGATGTCTCTCCCTCTGGGCATGTGTGTGGATGTATATATATATATATATACACATGTGATTGTATATTGAAAAAATGTGGGATCTGAGCATGACGTGAATGGTATGGAATAAGGGGTGGAATGTCATGGGTTCAGCAGAAGCAGTCATTTTTTTTTTTTCCTACTTGGTAGCTGGTGCAGCTCTGTGTTTTTGATTTTGGGCCTGAGAACAGCGCTGATAACACCAGTGTTTTCAGTTAGTGCTTGGTGATGTTTAGGCTGGCCAAGGACATTGTGAGCCTCATGCTCTGCCAGGGAGGAGGGGAAGCCAGGAGGAAGGAGAGACAGGGCACCTGACCCAGACTAACCAAAGAGATTATCCCATACCACAGCACGTCATGTCCAGGATGTAGAAACGGAGAGCAGAGACCCGGAAGGGTGGTGAGGGTGCACGGTGGGGGGTGCAGCCGGTGAGGGGTGCACCGGTGGGGGTGCACAGCTTGGTCGAGCTGGGTGGTGAGCTATTGTATCCTTCCCTTGTATTTGCCTTGTCATTATTGTTACTGGTGGGGGTGTACTGGGTGGTCAGGCTTGATATTTGATGGTGAGCTATTGTATTCTCCTTTTCCTTGTATCTGCTTTGTCATTATTATTATTGGTGGTAGCAGTAGTGATTTGTGTTATACCTTAGTTAATAAACTGTTCTTATCTCAACCTGGGGGAGTTGCATTCTTTCGATTCTCCTTCCCATCCCTCCAGGAGCAGAGGGAAGAAAGAGTGGGGAGTGAGTGATAGAGCGACTGCATGGGTTTATAAGCTTAAACCACAACAACATGTCAGCAATAATCTGCATATTTAAAACCCCCAAGTAGTCATAGACAGCAAAACTATCTCAAAATGGTGTTAAAGATTTGGTGAAAACCTGCCAAAAAGCTAGAAAGGTCACAGTTATAGGAAGAACATTCTCTCTTGTGTCACCCTATGAGTGCTGTAAATGTACTTCCTAATAGAGAAATTTGGAAGAGACAGTGATCTAGCATCCATTCTCTTGCAAACATAGTCGATTGTATCAAATTCAAAGGTGTAGGATTATACTCACATCTTTTCACTTAGATAAGAAACTCAGTGTCCTGGGTTCAGCAGTAGCAGTCATTTTTTTTTTTTTTTTCTTTTTTCCCTTCTTGGTAGCTGGTGCAGCACTGTGTTTTTGATTTTGAGCCTGGGAACAGCGCTGATAACACCAGTGTTTTCAGTTACTGCTTGGTGATGTTTAGGCTGGCCAAGGACTTGCTGAGTCTCATGCTCTGCCAGGGAAGGGTGGAAGCCGGGGGGAAGCAGAAACAGGACACCTGATCCAAACTGACCAAAGAGGTTATTCCATACCACAGCACGTCATGTCCAGGAGGCAAAAGAACTGGGGGGCCGGAACCCGGAAGAGGGGTGGGTTTAGTTCACAGCTCGGTCGTCGAGTGGTGAGCAGTTCTGTCCTCTTCCCTTGTATTTCTCTCGTTCTTGTTATTATCGGTGGTGGTAGTGGTGGTTTGTGTTGTACCTTGATTGCTGGGCTGTTCTTGTCTCGACCCGTGGGAGTTGTGTTCTTTCGATTCTTCTTCCCCCCCCCCCCTTACGGAGTGGGGGGGAAGAAAAAACTCTTCCTTTGTATTTTTCTCTTGTCATTATTATTATTGGTGGTAGCAGTGGCGGTTTGTGTTATACCTTAGTTGCTGGACTGTTCTTATCTCAACCTGTGGGAGTTGCATTCTTTCGATTCTCCTTCCCATCCCTCCAGGAGCGGAGGGAAGAAAGAGGGGGAAGTGAGTGAGTGAGCAAAACTGTTTGTGGCTGAGAAGCTTAAACCATGACACTCAAGTGAAAGAAAATTGTGACTGTGGGCTGTGCTTTTATACACAATTGAAATATTGAATCATATTATTGCGTCTGGCAATACTTAATCCTAGCTGGAATATTTAAAAAAAATGAAAAGAAAATGCATTTTGGCTTTAGTTGTAGAATTTTATCAAGAAATAGCATGAACCAATCAACCATTTTAAGCTGTGAATATTACATAGACAATAACCTAAATTGTGTTTGTGAACAACGCAATTTTCATAACTTTCATTAGACTTTTCTTTTTTTTTTTTTTAACAAAAAAAAAAAGAGGCAGAATTTATTTTCATATTGTCCGCAGCTGTTTTTTTTTTTTAATTCTTTGTCTTAGATTTATATCTATTTATTAATATGATTAGATAGCTCAGGCCATTCCTAAAGACTAGCAATTTGCAATCTGTATAGCCATGGTAAAATCCTTTTTTCTGAATAATTCTGGGATTTCTTAGAAGGGAAAATATCAGACGCCAGCCCAAAACTCTCAATATTTCTTTTATTTTATGTCTTCCTGCTCTAATGGCAATGCTGATACTGGAGCTGTTGTCAAAGGGGAATAGTAACATTATGACTCTCAGAGCCCCTGGCACTATGCTGTATGTACTGCATTTTTAAAACAAACTGCATATTTTATATTTACTTGACTCATCAGGATGTCATATCAGATGCACTTAATGTCAGCATTTTTTTACCTGCTGTGATATAAATATTAACAGCATCAGGTATGACCTAACATTTTATTATTGTTGAAAATGGAAAGAAAAATATTCTTAAAACTCATATTTACACAAAAATATTTAAAAACCCCAAACCAAAAGAAAAACAAAACTTCTAGAGATAACACAATCCACTTGTGGGTAACATGGACTTTTTATCTACAGAACATAAAAATGAGGAGGGGTATTAGAAATCTACTAGTGCATCTCAAATGAAGCAACAAAGGTATTATCATGTTGTTTTTCAAGGCAATAGTCCAGTTGTGAGCTGGATAACTCATTATGCAAAATACACATAAACCAGGATTTCAAATAAAGCATTAGGAACCTTTTGATAGCATTATTATAAGTATTTTAAAGAAAGCTTTTTTAAAAGAACGTTTCAAAACCCAAGCAATTAGCAAAGGAAATATATGACAGATCATGTGAAACAAAAGATCAGTGAATTACAGTAAAGGTGATGATGCTTACTTAGGCACTAGTAGATTTTTCTGTTTTCAAGGTGAGCAAACAAAAAGGTGTAGCAAATGAAATCTTACAATAGGAAAAAAATTTGTAGTCCTATGGCTATTTTTAGATCTTTGCTAAAGGCTGTAACTCTCAGAATCCTTATACCTATTATATAATCATATAAGCTTTCCAAAAGGATTGAAAATTCTGACTACTGAATGAATTTCATTTCATGAAATCATTTGAGTATACTTATCCTCTCCCTTCTTCCCAGTTACTCGTTGCTGCAAAAACCCAGAGCATTTCAAAACCTTGAGAGTTTGTTAGAATGGGATTGTAAAAAGTGAAATGAGATTGATCAGTAAAATGGGATTTTCTGGCCAACAGAATAGGAACAAAAGCGACTTTCCTGTAGTCAGAAAGCAAGACTAAACAGAACACCTACAATATTGTCCAGCAACTATTATTCCTTTATTGGTAGATAGTTTCCCAAGAAAAACAGCAACTACGAAAAGGTGATAATGTAAAACAAGGGTTCAGTAAGACATAGCATTGAAAAATACATATACTGACAAAAACTACAGGGTGAGCAAATGAGAAGAGCCAATACAGCACAGAACAAAAGACAAGTCCGAATCACAAAGTGGTTAGACAAGATAAATTTTTTTTTTTTTTTTTTTGATGTGTAAGTTATTACTGTGGCAACCTAAGCCATTTAGGAATAAATGTTGAAAGCATTTCAATAAACACATTTTTTTTCTCAATTCCAGAATTAAAGTGTATTAATGAAACTAATGATAATGTTAAACTTTCAATCAAGTACTCCTGCAGCTCACATCTGTACACTTTAAAGAGTGTCTTCTCTAACATTATAACCAGTATTTTTATCTGTTTTAACATAACTTCTTCACTTCTGCAAAGTTTATCATGTTCTGCTTATCTGAAGCCATTTAATTTTTTCTCTAGGCTTTCACCCTGTGGCTGCAAGAGAAGAATAAAAACAAAAATGCCAGTAACCTGACCCAACTTCAGCCAGTGTATTTTTCAATAGTTCCAAAAGGAAGGCAAAAAGGAGAGGCAGGCTATACACAGTATTTCTCCAAAACCAGCAAACTGAGCAGGCCATTTGTGTGGAAAAGAGATTCCAAAGTCCAAGTCTGTCATGGAATAAGCTTTTCTGAGAAGGCCCCAGCAGGAATGCTTCTGTCTCAGTGTGCTATGGGCAAGATGTCGATCCTTCAGATCATCTCATCCCAGACCACATAACCCCTTATAGTTTAAAGCCATCAGGAAAGAAAGATTGTTCTGTGATTATCACTTCTAGGGCTCAGAAAATTTAGGTTAACCACTCCGCCAAAAACTTCCAAGCAACTTCCCATACTGTGTGCAGTTCTGAGCTTTTGAAAGGGAAATGACTAATGTTCACTCAATTGCAGATATTTTGAGGGCACCAAATAAAATTTCATCAGTTACTGAAGATCTATATAAGCTTTTACGCAGAAAGAACAAGTTCCTTACAGTCAAACATCAGTCTGAGTCTGAAGACATAGAATGAATACTGTGAAAATATCAGTTCTTCCCAGCTTTCAGTTTTATTGGTTTCTTAAGTAATCAAACAACCTGAGATTCTTCATGGACTTTCCTAGGCTTTTATTTCTGAACTGTTCCTTTGACTAATTCACTTAGACTCTTAGATTTTTCTGAACTGAAGATAACAAGGCCAACCTAGCCTATGAAGCAAGGTGAATTAGGAAATAATATGCTCACGGCTCTCAGCTTAGCCACAATTACACATCATACCCTCACACAAAAACATGTTCACCTGAATTGCAGAAGTGCCTTTTGATAGTTTGTTACAAGCCTCATAACTATGTGAAATTTGGTTCTCCAGTGATAATCAGAATCTGTTGTCAAAAATCATTTAGAATCATAGAATAGTAAGGGTTGGAAAGGACCTCAAGATCATCGAGTTCCAACCCCCCCGCCATGGGCAGGGACACCTCCCACTAAACCATGCCATCCAAGGCTATGTCCAACCCCACCTTGAACGCCGCCAGGGATGAAGCATTCACAACTTCCCTGGGCAACCCATTCCAGGGCCCCACCAACCTCACAGTGAAGAATTTCTTCCTCAGATCCAATCTAAACTTCCCCTGTTTAAGTTTAAACCCATTACCCCTTGTCCTCTCACCACAGTCCCTCATGAAGAGTCCCTCCCCAGCATCCCTATAGGCCCCCTTCAGGTATTGGAAGGCTGCTAGGAGGTCTCCACGCAGCCTTCTCTTCTCCAGCCTGAACAGCCCCAATTTTCTCAGCCTATCTTCATACGAGAGGTGCTCCAGTCCCCTGATCATCCTCGTGGCCCTCCTCTGCACTTGTTCTAACACTTCCATGTCCTTTTTATGCTGAGGACACCAGAACTGCACACAATACTCCAAGTGAGGTCTCACGAGAGCAGAGTAAAGGGGCATGAGCACCTCCCTCCACCTGCTGGTCACACTCCTTTTGATGCAGCCCACGATATGGTTGGCCTTCTGGGCTGCAAGTGCACACTGCCGGCTCATGTTCATTTTCTCATCAACGCACACCCCCAAGTCGTTCTCCGCAGGGCTGCTCTGAATCTCCTCCCCGCCCAATCTGTAGCTGTGCCTGGCATTGCTCCCACCCAGGTGGAGGACTTTGCATTTAGCATGGTTAAACTTCATCAGGTTGGCATCAGCCCACCTCACAAGCGTGTCAAGGTCCCTCTGGATGCCATTCCTTCCCTCCAATGTATCAACCGAACCACACAGCTTGGTATCATCGGCAAACTTGCTGAGGGCGCACTCAATCCCACTGTCCATGTCACCCACAAATTTATAATTTATAATTTATAATTTATACTTTATAATTTATAATTTATACAAATTTATATCATAGTCACTCATATATTTCCTATACATTCACTTTGCACATTCATTCAGGTTTACTTCATTCTCCTCCAATGTCATTGGACATCAATGGGAGCTGGGAATACATTTGTAATATTGATTTCACTAACTAGCTGGCTTTTTATTTTTCTCCTAATGTAATTGCTGCAGCAATGTTATTGATAATTATGATTTCAACACCACAATAGAGACTGGGATTACAAGAAGTTCCTAAAATCATCTCAAAAGTGAGGTTCTGCAGAGCTCCAGTGCTTATGTGCAAGAGCAATTGAGAATGTCCAAGTAGTCTTTCTGACTGACATTTTCTTTAATTTCCTTCAATATTATTTCTTTCAGTTAGGAGGTATGTGGTTATGAATTCCTTGAGATGTTGACTTAATTGTTCATAAAATAGATGTGTGATGCCTTTTTACAGTAAAAAGGTAAGATGTTCAATGGAGATAATTTTCTATAACAGATATGTTGAGTGCCTAGATAAACGGCTTGCCTTCATTTCAGATCTATGATTCTTTATATGACCTACCCACTGAGTTAGAAAGGTAGACAAAAATTTCTTTCTATGAGGTACACTGTTGATTTTTTTTATTGTTGTTACCTTAAGGCTCCACTTCCCAGGAATTTTTTAAGCTGCATCAGCCACTGCCAAGGGTCATATAGACGCACACATAATATTCTATACCATATTAAACACTTGGCTCAATAGTACTAAAGCCGCTATCTCCAAGCCACTACAGTAATGTACAATTAGCATAAAAGGGGAAGCTTGCTAGCGCAGAAAGAGAAATGGGCGCATTAGTTCTCATTATAGCCAAAAAGGGTACATTTTGCCAGCTCCTATTCATAAAATCATAGGATCAGAATGGATCTTTAGGTTATATAGTCCGAACCCTGCTGACACCCTGCTGACACGAGCACGGACACCTCACACTAGATCATGTATTGCGTGCAGTTCTGGTGTCCTCAACATAAAAAGGACATGGAACTGTTGGAGCAAGTCCAAAGGAGGGCTACGAGGATGATCACGGGGCTGGAGCACCTCCCATACGAGGATAGGCTGAGAAAGTTGAGGCTGTTCAGGCTGGAGAAGAGAAGGCTGTGTGGAGACCACAGAGCAGCATTCCAATATCTGAAGGGGGCCTATAGGGATGCTGGGGAGGGACTCTTCATTAGGGACTGTAGTGATAGGACAAGGGGTAAGGGGTTCAAACTTAAAGAGGGGAAGTTTAGACTGGATATGAGGAAGAAATTCTTTACTGTGAGGGTGGTGGGGCCCTGGAATGGGTTGCCCAGGGATGTTGTGAATGCTCCACCACTGGCGATGTTCAAGGCTGGGTTGGACATAGCCTTGGATGGCATGGTTTAGTGTGAGGTGTCCCTGCCCCTGGAAGGGGGGTTGGACCTAGATAATCTTAAGGTCCTTTCCAACCCTAACTATTCTATGATTCTATGTCGCCCCAGGCCATGTCCAGCCTGTCCTTGAACACTGTCAGGGATAAAGCATTCACCACTTTCTCTGGCAGCCTGTTGCAGTGCCTCATCACCCTTGCAGTAAAGAACAATATGAGTATCTAACTATGTAAATGCAGTATAAATATCTAACCAGAACTTCTCCGGCTTAAGTTTAAACCCATTGTCCCTTGTCCTGTTGCTACAGTC
This sequence comes from Amazona ochrocephala, assembly GCA_039720435.1. Lineage (NCBI taxonomy): Eukaryota > Metazoa > Chordata > Aves > Psittaciformes > Psittacidae > Amazona > Amazona ochrocephala. The sequence goes on along the minus strand of CM077909.1, from coordinate 83,176,765 downwards.
CCTCATAATGTGTCCCTCTCTGGCATCTCTGTAGGCCCCCTTCAGATATTGGAAGGCTGCTAGGAGGACTCCACGCAGCTTTCTCTTCTCCAGGCTGAACAGCCCTAACTTTCTCAGCCTGTCTTCATGTGGGAGGTGCTCTAGTTCCCTGATCATCCTCATGACCCTCCCCTGGACTTGCTCCAACAATTCCATGTCATTATACTGGGGAGACCAGAACTGTAAAAATTGTATTGACACTTTATAGAACTAATTTTCCAAATTAAATTTAATTTAAAACCTGTTAATGGTAATGAAGCCTGGAGAAGGCTCAGGGGAGACCTTTTATCAGCCTTCTAGTATGTACATGAAATCTGAAAAGGGACATTTTACAAGGATATGTGGTGACAAGACAAGGGGGAATGGCTTTAAACTGAAAGAGGGGAGATTTACATCAGATAATAGGAAGAAATTCTTGTAAGGCTCTATAAGTGCAATGAGACACTGGAAAAGATTGCCCAGAGAAGTAGTGGCTGCCCCACCCCTGGAAACATTCAAGGCCAGGATGGATGGGGCTTTGAGCAACCTGGTCTAGTGGGAGGTGTCCCTGCTCATGACAGGGGGTTGGAACTAGATGGTTTTAAGCTCCTTTCCAACCCAAACCATTCTGATTATATTTTCAAGAACATTTTAAAGTTACAGCTTCTGTTATAAGCAACTTACAGTCTGTTTTTATAAAATAGGAGAAAAAAAGGGGGGAAAGAAAGTCCTAATGGTCCAACTTACAAAAAGTTATTCGGTAAAACACTTGAACAATCTTCATGGTTTCTGAAACTGGCACCAAAAAGAAATAAGGCTAATAGTGCAGGTGCAATACCACACTGATGCAACTGTACTACTTCTGTGATTTGAACCAGATAAATATTTCAGCGTAACTGCATTATTTCATATAAATATATCAGTTCAGGTGGAGATACTATCTGTATTTTTAACACAGCACCTCATTGTACCACATGTACCACATACACCACATACCCTACAGCTTGTTGTTCCCCTAATAAAGGGACTTTGCAGATAGAAAACATCTTCCCACAAATTTCAGCAGGGCTAAAGCAGAAGAGTTACCTCAGATAGTCTTAAGTACATTGATGGTATCAGAAACTTGTTTTTAATACTTATTTCAAGATGATCTATCCTTGAGCACAACTCTTATTTAAGATAAGTTAATGGAACAGAGATTTCTGCCAAAATACACTGTTTACAATTCTGTGGTTGATTTACAGCATACTCTCTGCCAGCAGTGGGAGAAGGTTGAGAGGTCTCAGGTCTGACCCTTCATTATCCTTCTTTTTTGGGGTAATGACAAGTTTAGGAAACATCCAGAAAATACATATAAGCTTACTGTATTACACCAGCATTTGTCAGGTCTGTATAATTACATGTATGACTCTGGGAAATGGGCAATGATTTTGAACACGTGCCGATGCAGAAAGGTCTGGGCAGGCTGGAACCTTATGCAGTCCATCAGAACTGAAAGCTGCTGGGACAGGTGAAGCAACAGGTCAGGCTGGAGTTGACAAGGAGCAGCAAACAGCTCCTGAGGCAAAAGAAACACTTCAGCAGGACAGGCAGATTTCACACTGTAGTAGCAGAAAAGTGCCCAGGGCCCCAGGAACACCAGGATGGCTGTCAAGCAGCAGTACCCCTGGGCAGCAAATTAGTCTCCACTACATTCTAGATAACATGAGCTAGAGTGCTGCTGGAAGGTCTGGGAAGGGATCTTGCCATCCTGATCAAGAGCTGAGAGAGAAACCTGAGACTTTACCCAGCATGCGGCTCTCCCACATGAGATAGACACTAACGTATTGGGACAAGTCCCACAGAGGCCAGTGAAATGATTAGGGCTGGAACACAAGGCACCCAAGAACATGCTATGGGAGCTGGGTTATTTCAGTCTTACACAAGAAGATTTCAATGAAGAGTGCACTGCTGTCTTCAAGTAAAAGGAGACAAGACAGGGTCAGAGTGCTCCCATACATGCACAATAACAGGTCATGAGACAACAACAGAAAAATTAGAATACATACAATGACTCGTTCATTGTCCTTCTTTTCCTTTTTCTTTTCCCTTTTCCTGTTTCCTTTTTTTTTTTTTTTTTTTTTATTATTTTCTTTTTCTTAGGGGAAATCCTGCCTGACCAATCTGGTGACCTTCTATGAAGGGGCTACGGAACTGATGGACAGGGGCAGAGCAGTTGATGTCATCTACCTGGACTTGTGTAAAGCCTTTGACACTGTCTCACATGACATCCTTCTCTCTAAGTTGGACAGACATCAATTTGATAGGTGGACCACTCGGTGGATTAAGATCTGGCTGGATGGCTGCACGCAAAGAGTAGTGCTCAGTGGCTCAATGTCCAGCTGGAGACCAGTAACGAGTGGAGTCCCCCAGGGATCGGTGTTGGGACCGGCCTGGTTCAACATCTTTGTGGGTGACATGGACAGTGGGATTGAGTGCGCCCTCAGCAAGTTTGCCGATGACACCAAGCTGTGTGGTTCGGTTGATACTCTGGAGGGAAGGAATGGCATCCAGAGGGACCTTGACACGCTTGTGAGGTGGGCTGATGCCAACCTAATGAAGTTTAACCATGCTAAGTGCAAAGTCCTCCACCTGGGTGGGAGCAATGCCAGGCACAGCTACAGATTGGGCGGGGAGGAGATTCAGAGCAGCCCTGCGGAGAACGACTTGGGGGTGTGCGTTGATGAAAAATGAACATGAGCCGGCAGTGTGCACTTGCAGCCCAGAAGGCCAACCATATCGTGGGCTGCATCAAAAGGAGTGTGACCAGCAGGTGGAGGGAGGTGCTCATGCCCCTTTACTCTGCTCTCGTGAGACCTCACTTGGAGTATTGTGTGCAGTTCTGGTGTCCTCAGCATAAAAAGGACATGGAAGTGTTAGAACAAGTGCAGAGGAGGGCCACGAGGATGATCAGGGGACTGGAGCACCTCCCGTATGAAGATAGGCTGAGAAAATTGGGGCTGTTCAGGCTGGAGAAGAGAAGGCTGCGTGGAGACCTCCTAGCAGCCTTCCAATACCTGAAGGGGGCCTATAGGGATGCTGGGGAGGGACTCTTCATTAGGGACTGTGGTGAGAGGACAAGGGATAATGGGTTTAGACTTAAACAGGGGAAGTTTAGATTGGATCTGAGGAAGAAATTCTTTACTGTAAGGGTGGTGGGGCCCTGGAATGGGCTGCCCAGGGAAGTTGTGAATGCTTCATCCCTGGCGCCGTTCAAGGTGGGGTTGGACATAGCCTTGGATGGCATGGTTTAGTGGGAGGTGTCCCTGCCCATGGCGGGGGGGTTGGAACTTGATGATCTTGAGGTCCTTTCCAACCCTTACTATTCTATGATTCTATTCTATGATTATTTTCGTTTTATTTTTTTTCTTTTTTTCCTCCTTTTTCCTTCTTTTTCTTTATTTTTCCCATGAGGGTAGTAAAGCCCCCTTTGAGAAAAAAAGGTAGACTAGAAGCACTCCAATGATGTTTTCCAACCTTAACCACTCTGTAGTAGGAATGGCAAGGTCAGAAAAAAAAACCTTTTGCCCCATTCTTTTCCAGAATGAGGATAATATGTCTGGCTAATAATGAGATTGATATTTGAAACTTCTGTTTGGACATAGTCTTGGATGGCATGGTTTAGTGGGAGGTGTCCCTGCCCATGGCAGGGGGGTTCAACTCGATGATCTTGAGGTCCTTTCCAACCCTTACTATTCTATGATTCTATGATTCTATGGTTGAAGGATTCGGAGATGCAACACATACTTCTGGAATTGTTTGATCCCTAGTTAACAGTTGAAGAAGTTTCATGTTCAGAGGGCTGAAATGATTTATTACATGTATACTGCCAGTGTGTATATATATATATATGTATATACATGTGTGTGTGTGTGTGTGTGTGTGTAATACTCAGATGTGAACTTCGCATTCACATACATACTATGTGTGAAAGACTCAGGAAATAAAGGAATTGCTAGTGTTTGCAGATTCTGCTATGACATTAAAAGCTTGCTTCTCTTCATGATAAATGTATAAAGCCAACAAGAATCAAGACAGAGAAGATGATTTATGCAGCTGCTACAGCAAGTGATTCAATCACATTTATTCATCATTTTACAGCAATTCACATGTGGATAACATTGAGATTTACATGCTGAACTGCCAGTTTTTAGGAATTTTTTCAGCTTATGAATATCTAATATGAATTGAAAGCCTTTCAAAAAATGTAATTATTTTTTCTACCAAATGATAGATTATACAGATAGTATCTTATTACAAACCTCATATACCAGTTCAAATAGCAATTCTAACTGCTTTAATTCATTGGTTTTGCTTCAGGATTTAGAATGCCCTGCAAAATGATTGTCGGGAAATTAAAAAAAAAGAAAGTGGAAAAAGAGGAGGAAAAAAAAAATGAGAAAATAAATTCCTAGCAATAAAGTGGCCAGCAACACAGTGGAGCTGCTACACAGTCACAGAAGAACACTGTGCAATATGAAAAAACAAGGATCTTTGTTGTTACAATCTAAGAAACCCATAACAGTCCAAACCCTGCATACTTTTGCAAACAAAGCAGTTGAAGTCCAGTTTGACACAGTTTACAGCAGGCCATACTGTTTATTGTGCTGTTTTTAAATTGCATTTAAAAAATCAAATGAAAATAAAAAAAAATGGTTTCTTAAACATTTTGGTAAATGACTTCTAAAAGCATCTGTATCTTGGCACTCAAATGCATCTCATAACATTGACTTACAGCATATGATAATGTGGTCAAAGGAACTTCTGTAGGATCAAAATTCCACTTGATTGTGTAAGTAAATGTAAGGTGGCTGAAATAGAGATGCTGACTAAATGGTGTATTATATTTGAATAGCCACTGCCATTGTGCAATTAAAAAAAAATCAAAATGTTGCTACATTTTTAATTGACCATTTTTAATGTATCATGGCTCTGGACTGCAGAGGCATTATGTGTTAAGGACAGTGCTGTTTGCAAAAGTGGCTGCTGCACAATGAAAGTAGCATGATCTGTAAAGACAATGAACCTTCTGCTTCTTTAAAGGATCTTTGCATAATGTGTATGCATTCATAAAATACATTTAATATTGAAACAGTTGCATAGAATTCCTTTCAGTATAAAGATAATGAACTTCAGTAGCTCTTCATATTGCCAGACTAAACTCAGTCCATTGATTGAGTTCACTCTCCTAGCAGAGCTTTAAAGAAAATATCGTAAATCAAAATCAAAGGTTAATATAATTTTATAGTTTTTAAGATGAAAGAAAGGGATGAAGAACCTGCTGCAATCTCAAACCTCTAAACCTCACAAGGACTTTTGAGCAAAACTGCATGTGCAACACCACAGAAAAAGACCGTAGCAGAAAGGACAATAGAAAACAGATATCTAAATATAGAATATTATGTTTCTCCCTATTGTCTACTGTTCCTTTAATTTGTGCTCATTGAATTTCCTTTATTTTGAAACAGAAGTGATCAGCTTAAAAATCTGAGATGGTGCAATAAGCATGTTGAAGGAAAATATATTTGCCATCAGACTTTGTAGAATAGATTGCCTCTAGCGAACAAATTACAGTTATTTTACCTGTATAATGCTTATAAAAAGCCTCTTGATAATAAAAACAATCACAAAGTTCTAATGCTATCACTGATCCAATAAGCCGTTTCAACAGTTCCAGAAAAAGTACCATGAACAAATTAGTTTATTTACTCTGACATTAGCAACTTTATAAAAAAGGATGTTTCTGAAAAAATTTTACATTACTGCTTGAAAATTGGCTGTATGATTATGCAGATTTCATTTATGACAATATTATAAAAAGGAACATCATTTCATGTAACTGTGTAATGAATAGAAAGTTCAAATTGCTTAGTACTCTGACTAGGAAATGTCTTCTATCTGACAGAAAGAGCTCTTCATGGTGTGCTGAAACTGAGATGAATTTATACTTTAGACAGACATATACCTTTCTGATTAGGATGCAAATATTGGTTGCTTCTCCCATGCAATACTGTTTTCAGTAGTAAAACTGAAAGGGGAATAAATGTAATGATTTTTTTTTTCTTCCCCCCAGGGAATTTTTTTTTTTCTTCAGGAGACGATTTCCCATGGAGAAAGGAGCACTTTAATCCCACTCCCAGAACTTTTATCAGGAATATCAGGAGTAGAGTGTCATATAACTAGGGTGCTAAGAATATCCTTCAATCCCTAACAATACAGTTTCAGCACCAAGGGTATGTCACTGAGGCTTATTCTAAAAAAACATCTATAATTTGGAAAGACAACAAAATATCAGAAGACACTACTTTCCCTAGGAAATCTTGGTAGTTCTTGGAGGAACAACCTCTTTATACCCTTGTTCTGACTCACACAAATACTGTTTCTGGACATCCACACAAAACCAGCAAAAACTAGCACCTGTGAGAGAATTGTGTGGTATCATAAGGACAGCTGTCCAGCTATTTTGCTATTTAAGTGAACAGGGAAATGTATCAGATCAGTACAAAGGCACCCAAGAGAACTGTTATCAGCCCTAAGAGTTCCCTACATTCTCAAGAAAATGCTTCCCAGATGATTTTCCAGGCTTTTTTCTCTTTGTGCCATCTATGGCAGAGATTGTTCTGATGTATGTAGGTCTCTATAAAATTGCTCTTAAATAAAAAAAAAAAAAGAGATATAATGCAGTCTTGTGTACAGTGACTGAATGAAGACTGACAGCCTAGAGCTATTGACTGCCAATGTGGTACTCTACAGAGCTCTGATCAAAATCTGTGTTTCTGTGGATCAATACATTGATTTTCACCTACCCCCTTGCTTTAGCATGCATCTCTCTCAAAGTCCATGTTATATTTTTTTTTCTTTCTTGAACAGCCTAAGTAGGTAGAGAGTTTTGACGTTGAGAAACTGAGAACATAAATGTGAGTTAAGTTGCAAAGAAGACATATGAATAGAGACACTCGCTTGTTTCAGTGTTCTTTACTATCTCATGCATTTAAAATATATTTTTGTTTGGTTTATTTCTAGAAATAAACAGTTTTGCATAATTTTAAACAAGACAGGACTGCACAATATGAGCAAATCTCCCACGGCAAGATACAATTTCAGTCTTTGTGCCTGGGTACATTCCCAGCTACGTGACACTGGAAAAACAGGGAGAGCTGTGCTCCTGGGTGGATTATGTTATCTGAGAGGGTTGGTAACGTTTTGTCTACTGTTTTGTTTTCTTAGGTTTCTTTTATTTTTTTTTTTTTTATATTTTATACTAAATAATTGATTTTAAATGTGAAGAGTTCTGTTCTCATCAGTGAAATGCAGATCCAACTTGCAATTTTAAGAAACCTGAAATAAAGAAATTAAATCTCTTACCTTGCCTACAGCTGCTTGCCTGTGTACATAAGTAGTAATTTTCTAATTTTTTATCCCTTGTTGTTTTGAGTGTGTATCCAAGTGAGGTGAACCATGCAATAAACAAACAAAAAAAAAATAATCAGACTGAATCACTGAAATAGGCAGAAAAAAAAATGTGGGAGTAAATTTTTTTTTTTTTCATTTTTAATATTAAGTGGTCATAATGTATGAGATTGGATAAACAATTTACATCTGCCAATAATACCTGCATTTCTTACCTTAACTTTAGATAAAACATTCATAAGCCTGCAAGTGTTGGGTATAGTCAAGAATGGAGACTATGATACAGATAAGAGTAATAATTTTCTACTTACATTTTGCAAGTGTTTGTGGTATTTTTAATCCTTATTTTTTGATTACTAGGTTAACATTTTTCCTGCCAGCTATGATAGTTTAAACTTCGGATTTAAAAAAAAAAAAAAAAATTATGTTCATAAAAAATCTAAGTGCAATTTTTACATTTCACTCAAATGACTGATATCAGTAATTGCAAATATACTTTATTTTTCAATTCATGCAGAATCATTTTTTCTTGAGAGGACTTTACTTGATTTAAAATTTGTCTAGTTTTGCTATCACGTACTTTACTATTGAACTTGATTTAAAAAAAATTTGCCTTGGGAAAATTAGCAGTCAAGTGAAGACAGAGGTAGTTTGTACCACATCTCAAGTAGTGTTGAACTGACACTGAATAAATCTTTTACCATTTAATGATCTTTTTGCAGTGCTTAAAAATTCTGTAAGTGAAGCACCACACACAGTAGTCTCGCTTAAAAAACCTTCTGAGCCTAGGTTGCTGGAGGAGAAAAAGTGTAAGAATACAGTTATTTAAATGCCAGGAAAAGAATCTGGAGAAGCCATTCACTGCTCACATCTTCATATCAAGTTCATGACTTGAACAAGCTGGGCATTTTTTTACTTTACATGCAATTTTTGCTGACATGTTGTGTTCTTTTAGCTGTTCTTACTATCATGCCCCCTGGAGCACCAATGGCTGATAAGTAATCAAGGGGAATTTCAAATATTATAGGATATATATAGCTTTAAAAGACAGCACCAAGCAGTCAAAGGGAAATTCTAGGGAGTTAAGAAGACCCAAAAAAAGAAAAGAAGGATAAAACAGTTATGAATTAAGTTAAATTAAAATTCAAAAAGCAGATAGACTTCAATGGGTAATTACTACTGTCGTAGGTAAATTAGGTTAATTTTAAAATACATGGGCTGTTTTGCACTGGTTTCTTGTTCAAGCTATGTTTTCTTGGTCAAGCTATATTTTCTTGGTCAAGCTATATTTTCTTGGTCAAGCTATGAAATCATGGAACTCCATATTTATTTGTATGTATGGATAGCTAAAACGCATCTTACCAAGCCCTGTGTAATGTTCAGGCATTGACTAACTACTGGATAATGTATTCAAGTCTCTGACGCTGGACACTGTATGTCTTTGTTCCTGTGAAGATTGACAGCTCCCTCTGCTGTTCCCGTCTTGAGGTGAATATAATCTCTAATTTTCCTGCACACAAAGTTGGTATCTCGCAGTTTGTCAATTAATGGTGATCAGGCTGGCATGCTTTCAGACACTGGCTGGCATTCAGATACCTGATGGCACCTGCTTGGACAACCAATCTCTTTCAAAACAGAGCTTGATAGTGTTATTAAAGCAAGGTATGAGAATCAAAACCTTTTTTTACATTTTCTTCCTTCCCTTCCCTTCCTTTTCTTTCTTTTATTTAAATTTTTTTATTATGCTTTCTATTTCTGTTTGTACCCATCTGGTCTATTTACCACAGATGCAAACTTATGAAAGCTGTGCTGCTTGACAGTTGAAATCTGACTTAAGGAACTGGCACTAAAGCACTGCATGGATGTATAACACGCTACACACAATTCTCCTCAAACCCAAAAATATGTTGCTTCTTTTCTCTGATTTTCATCACCTCTTCACCACGTTTTCATTTTAAATATTCATTAGTTCATACAGTGAGATGGGTAAAATCAGTTTCTTTTCCTATTTCTCTCTGTTTTAGGTGTCATTTGCTCGTTTTAATTTAAAGCTCGTACTCCCTGACAGAAAGCAGAAAAAGAGAGCGAGCAATGCATGTTCTCTGTTTACGTAGTAACGATATGTGTTAGACTTAGCTTCTCAGGGCCAAAATTATCTGTGAATGTTTGGATAGTAATGAGGAAGAAAACCCTATATTGATTGGTAATTTCTTTATCCTAGTAAAACCTACACACACAAAACCCCAAACAATATAACGAATCCAAATTCTGTTATAGAACAAATTGGTTGTGTAATTTTTTTTCTTACTAAGCTTTCACATAATCATACGTAATTTTGAAAGTTTTAATTACTCACCAGACACAGCAGAGCCCATATCACCCTGAAAGACAACTTAACATGTGTTTTGCTTGTTGTGTAAATCAGTAGTATGTACAAGATTTCATGCACAGAAGTTTTGAATAAAACTGCCATCTGTTATAAATGGATGGTAAAAATGCAGGACAACCTTTTTGAACAGTAGCGTATGAACCATTCTTTTCAAGGCCTAGTTTGTTTTTTCCTTACCTTGTCATTCTATGTCCTTTGTGACATTCCCCATAAGAGGAAAATCTGAGAGCATAGTTAAGAAATGTTAGCATTTCTACAAGACTATTTGCCATAGTAAAAATAAAAGACAATACATAAATACCAAGTACTGTACACACAAGAAATAGTTGCTACCTTCCTGTCTCATTGTCTCACTGAACCTCTCAATTTTCGGAAACACACTTTCTGTTTGAAAGTATTCTTCACTAGATCGTTGCAAATAGGATTTTGCATAATAGTTGAAACATTGGTAATTTCAAATTTTTTACAAGTTTTCTGTTGGAGATAATAAACTTGGCATTCATGTGTTGGAATATGCTAGCCCCACAATTCTGTTTCAATAATGGACTTCTACAAACAAATCACAGTGAATGTCAAAAATGTTCTTGTTGAAGGGTTGATCTCTCCACTAGCTTTCTTGTGACCCACTTCAGATACCTTCAACAGAACTAAGTAATGTCAAGTGTGTTAAGGACTTACCTGCTAACCTTAGAGATTACTGCTTCTGAAAGATATTTATGGGTAAGCTTTGTATTTATTGGAGACATTTGTTCCCCCAAGCTCACCTACTGTTCACCAAGCAGGTGTTCTCAGTTTTACTGCATCTCAATGATGACTTAGCAGAAATGTTTAGTTCTTATTTTTAATGTAATCACCCATTTCTTAGAGAGAAAGGATAATCAATGAGAGCCAAAACTCTGCCATTTGCATTGTAAAAGGAAGGCAGACCACAGCTACCATTAAAACAGAGTAGTTCTGCTTTAATGAAAAAAGGTATTTCTTTTCCTTTGCTGATTCATCTAGTTTTTTCTTTTTAAGTATGGCTTTTGTGCAAAAGATTTGTTTTGGTCAATAGGTTTAATTATTTCTGTAGTTGATAAAAACACTGCATTAACCAAGGTATTATCTTCTTTACTATGCATCAGAAATTGTGATCTTTACAATACAGTACACTCAGTACATGCTTTGTCTCTCTATCTGTGCACTGAGTATACATGCATAGCCATTACACATGCACATTCTTCACTAGTGGTGCTGCATAAACCCCTTTCCATGCTTTTTTTTTTTTTTTTTTTTTGAGACAATCTCTTGTATAGAGCCGTACAGTGTAAGCTCAAGCAGCGGGTTGGCTTATTCCTGAATTATTGCCTGATCCAGCTAAAATGATATGCTACATATTCAAGAGAGCTTATTGGAAATGGTGCCGGGGATATGTACTGCAGCTCTTACTTTCTTCCTCAAATATTAATTGATAATGTAATAAACCGAAGCTATGCTACTATGGCTTGCACGAGACTTTACCATTGATTTATGCTATCTGTAGTACAGTGACCATAAACTGCCAATCTCCTTAAAATAAAAGCAAGACATGCACAGATCTCTCTTTTACTCTTTTACTCTCTATTTCACTGTATCTGTAAATTCAATTTTTATACCACATTACACAATATAGCATACATTTTTTCCTTGTTGTAGCCTCCTGGGATCACACACAATAAACTCTAAGTTTCCATTATACTAGAAAGGATATGATGCTGTGCTTCTGTTTGATGATTACCTACTTACACAAATATTGAGTACTCCTTAACCAAAAGTGAGAGAATCATACCAGTCAGTTGCATTTCCTGTACCTGAAAATGCATCACTCTATTTTTAATCATTTATTCTAGAACAAAATTCTGCTTACTCTGCTTTTGTATTAACTCATATTTTCACAGTACTAATGTCTGCTCCCCCCTTTCCAACCGTAATTGTCATTCTACTGAACAATTGTATTTTTTACCATCATCAGTGAGATTAACTTGGGCTTTCTTTTATCATTAATAAGACACTGAATAGTTACCTTTAAGTAGGCATTGTTAGCAAATCCTTTCCCCTCAAAAGGAGACATATGAAACATGATATACTGTATCAGCTAATGTCAGCTTCTATCTGTAGTTTATCACTGTTGCTGTGTCACTATTATAGGATTATCCTGATTTCCATTCTGAGTTGCAGCTCCCATCAAGCCTTAGGGTCAGGATAAGCTACCCATTAATCATGTTCTTACAAGAACCTAACAAATCCTCTTTAACTTGTATCTGCTTCAGTCAGACTTGTTTTGTAAAATGCAAGATAGCCAATTACACATGCATAATGCTGACACCTTTTGCAAATCTTTATTTGCATAAACTCATTTAAAATCATGGTGCAGTTGGGATCTCCAACAGAGACATCATGTAAAAACTAATGGGGACAATTGATGTGGAGTAGCATTAATACATGGATTCTCTAGCAATCCTAATTTGAAACAGTAAATACTAATACCACAATTACACAAAATACTGTTCTCTAGATAGTGCTCATTTCTTTAATTTGAATGGTGTTTTCAATTTTCTGACTTAAATATTCCTGCATTTATAGTCATTTTCTAACATACAGAAGTGTGTGCACATACATGTTATGATTCTTGTCCTATTTTCCCTAACACTTCTTTCCAAAGTTGCAGCAGTATATGGGTGTGTGGTGGAAAAAACATCTTCCATGATTTCCTCTCCTTTTCTTATACTGTTATTAATATAAAGATGACTCAAGTGCAGCTTCAAGAGCAGGAAACAAGCAATATCACGAAGCGTTTCAGGGAAGAAAGTGACCAACTCTGAAAGGCAAGTCTTCTCTTCAGGGGAAATCTGCTTCTCCTAGGCTCTTGCAAGCTACAGCTTCCACCTCAAAGAGAGAGCAAAAAGTGGAACGCTTGGCAAAATCTGGAATTTATGCCTGTCAAAATTGGTATGTCATGTACACACTAACACTTCTTCTAAGTACCTAATACAGCAAGTAAGTAGAATAAAAGCGTAAGACAAGCATGGTCAGTAAACATAATTCTGTCTAGTGTCCCCCTTGACAAGGGAAGGAGACATTTTGATAGTTTCCTATCTGTCCTACTTATGTGCACAAGCCTGTGAGACTGAAACTTTCATCTTTTCCCAACATTCAATGCCTAATTAATGGACGTGGTCACACTTTGTTCTTTGCTCTTTCTCCATTAGATATCTGCAACACAGTCTCTTGGCAAACCTACAAATGAAATACTAAACTGTACACAATTCCTACATGCTTCTCTGAAGTATATCTCTGTTTCAGTGCAACTCTGACAGCTGTGTATTAACAAAAAAAAAAAAAAGAAAAGGCAGTGCTAACCAAATGCACTTGTCCCTTATGAACAAAGAGAATTTGTGAGGCTATACTAATCTGTAGTAGTTCATAACTATCTGTCCTGGGTTCAGCAGCAGCAGTCATTTTTCTCCTTCTTGGTAGCTGGTGCGGTGCTGCGTTTTTGACTTTCAGCCTGGGAACAGTGCTAACACCAATGTTTTTAGTTGTTGCAGTAATGTTTAGTCTGCCCAAGGACTTTCTGAGCCTCATGCTCTGCCAGGGAGGAGGGGAAGCTGGGAGGAAGCAGAGACAGGACACCTGACCCAAACTAGCCAAAGAAGTATTCCATACCACAGCACGTCATGCTCAGGATGCAAAAACTAGGGACCCGGAAGGTTTGGGGATCACAGCTGGGTCAGGCTTGGTGTCAGGTGGTGAACAGTTTTATTCTCTTCCCTTGTATTTTCCCTTGTCATTATTATTATTGGTGATAGCAGTAGAGATTTGTGTTACACTTTAGTTACTGGACTGTTCTTATCTCAACCCGTGGGAGTTACATTCTTTTGATTCTCCTCCCCATCCCTTCGGGAGCAGGGGTCGGGCAAGAAAGAGAGGGGAGTTAGTGAGCAAACTACGTTGCTGACTGGGCTTATACCGCGACGCTATCGTAATTGTACCATAAGAAACCCAAAATTTTTTGCTTTAAATTTAAAGTTCCTACTGAAAATTAAAAACCTTGCCTATAGCAATACTTTTCCAAAAGACTGCATTTAGTGAAGTCATACACTATCTATAGCAAAAGAGTGTTTGCCTAACTGCAGTAACGTTAGTATTCACTTACAAAGCAGAAGAGAATTGATTTAGTATAGAAAAGAATTTTTTTCTTTCTTGTGGTTTACAGGTGTTTAACTAGGTATTGCTGAAGCTAACAAAAATTAACAGGGGACCTAAGCTTTATAATAGCACTATGAATGTGCAGTCTGACATCTGTATTAATAGATAGTGTGATGACTAGGAAGAGTAAAAACATTACAGATTGTGAGTTTGTTATATGTAAAATGACCCTTCTTATATTCTCCAATATTTTGCCATTACAACAGTTGTGAATACTCTTTGACTTGCAAGAAGTCTGCTTAAAATACTAAAAATCCCATAATGCTGTACTTTGCACTTGGTTAAATTTCTTAAATGGTACATTTGCTTTCCGTAATGAAACTCCAAAGAAAATGAAGAGACAGAGCTGTAGATATTAAACTTATTGATAAAAATACCTTCTAAAGCCCTACATTCTTATTGGAAAAAAGACCAAGTGAAAATGTCCTGAAGAAAATTATGAGATTAAATCATATTGCCTAAGGAAATGATAGAATGATGGCTCAGAGAGGTCTTCAAACATACCCAAGAAGATGCAGATACAGGCATAAAATTTTGTGTGCCAAAACAGTGGGATAGTGTCCTTTGACAAAAATGGGCAAGTGAAATGGATAGTGGTGGAGTAACAATTCTCTGAGTGACCCATTACTGCAACAACAAGGCTTAGTATTGTTGAGAGCATAGTGTTGCTTTTTGTTTTGATTTACAGGCCAGAAGAAGATACTAGGGAAAAAATAGGAAGAAAGGTGTGAATTATGATTTTCCAAGGATTTTTATTTCAGTATGCTCAAAGAAACAAATTAAATCCCTGCATGGTCTTAATGACCTTTGGACTCTCATTTTTTTTCCTGCCTTTCCTTCTCTAAGAGCCTTGCAAGATATCAAGTCTCAGTCTGTCACGGAGGCTGAAGTAATTATTTCAGGAACACATTGGTTATTGTCAGGAAAGTGCATTTAAGAGCTATCACTGTATGTCCACTTCATCCTTCTCATACAAAGTTACACAGTTCCATTACTATGAGAACAGATTTTGTAAGATTAGGGTTCATTCAGCCCTATTCTGCAGACTTTTGGCAGCTGAATTAAAACCAGGTTTCAAAAGTTATCTAGGCAGATGAAATTCATTTTCTAGAAAGCCTTAAGAAAGCAAGTTCTAGCAACTTTTTCTTATAAACATTTGTATTGACAATAGAGATGATAAGTGCTCATATAAAAATTCTTTAAGAATTCCAGGTTAAATGCTGTAAATAAGGATATCTTTTGCTTTCTTCTTTTCTGTCTTTGTATGGCAATTCCAAGATTCTGTCCATATGTAATTTTTTAAATTGTGGTAATTTAATAAATAAAAATCATAAAAAAATGCCCAAATATGTATTGAGTTAGGCAGAAACTGACAAGGACCCTGACATATGTCACCTATTCCCAGTGGAAGAAGCTTCAAAGCAAACTAAAGAAGTCATTAGATTTAACAACTATGCTCTGAATATTGAAAAGCAGGGATATAAATAGGAACAAAGTCTCCTGTACTGAGGATTTATTTGGATTAAATTAAAATTCACAATAAAAGGTGTTGGCCAAAGGCAATAGAAAAAGTTACATATTTCAGAGGACAAACCCTTATCAAAATTGTCTTTGGATAGTAAAAAGCTGGTTGGTTAATTTCTGAAGTCTATAGTAAAATGGTTAAGATATCAAGGCTGTTAATGATGTGAGCATTTTAATACTATGTTTAGGTGTGTGAATTTGTATTGTTTTGCATTTTTACAAAGATTCAACTGCAGTATTATTTGCTTCATATTTTAAGTACTGGAAGTTATGTGAAGGGTGTATAAGATTACACTATTGAAAAGACTGTGGTAATAATAGAAAATTTAAAGAGATGAACTGGGTGTTCAGTGGGCTATGGTATAATATATATAATGAAGTTTAACCATGCTAAATGCAAAGTCCTCCACCTGGGTCGGAGCAATGCCAGGCACAGCTACAGGTTGGGCGGGAAGGAGATTCAGAGCAGCCCTGCGGAGAAGGACTTGGGGGTGTGGGTTGATGAAAAAATGAACATGAGCCGGCAGTGTGCGCTTGCAGCCCAGAAGGCCAACCGTATCCCGGGCTGCATCAAAAGGAGTGTGACCAGCAGGTGGAGGGAGGTGCTCATGCCCCTTTACTCTGCTCTCGTGAGACCTCACTTGGAGTATTGTGTGCAGTTCTGGTGTCCTCAACATAAAAAGGACATGGAAGTGTTAGAACAAGTGCAGAGGAGGGCCACGAGGATGATCAGGGGACTGGAGCACCTCCCGTATGAAGATAGGCTGAGAAAATTGGGGCTGATCAGGCTGGAGAAGAGAAGGCTGTGTGGAGACCTCCTAGCAGCCTTCCAATACCTGAAGGGGGCCTATAGGGATGCTGGGGAGGGACTCTTCATTAGGGACTGTGGTGAGAGGACAAGGGGTAATGGGTTTAAACTTAAAGAGGGGAAGTTTAGATTGGATATGAGGAAGAAATTCTTCACTGTGAGGGTGGTGGGGCCCTGGAATGGGTTGCCCAGGGAAGTTGTGAATGTTTCATCCCTGGCGGCGTTCAAGGTGGGGTTGGACATAGCCTTGGATGGCATGGTTTAGTGGGAGGTGTCCCTGCCCATGGCGGGGGGGTTGGAACTCGATGATCTTGAGGTCCTTTCCAACCCTTACTATTCTATGATTCTATGATTTATTTCCCATGGAAAGATACCTTCCCTCCCTTATATAAGAAAACATGAGCAGAATCATCTTTAACTAAGGTAAACACCCAGAATACAGTGGACTCAGTATGGGTACAGTGTGGTGTGACCACTGAGATATCCGGAAGAGGAAGATGTGAAAGAGAAGTGACATTTACCCATTAGAAATCCAACATCCCCTTAATGGGGGGTAATTATTTTATGCCTTCTGTTTATACAGGGCTTACCACAATGCAGTTCTGTTCTTAAGAGTAACTCAGATACTGGAGGAGAATAATTTTCCAATCATGAAGCTACCATACATGGCATCTTACTTTGCATTACAGTGCATTAGAAGAGTACTGAAAGGCTCTGATTTGTAGACCTAATGAAGGCAGTCTGGGTGTGCGGTTGTTTCACTTACCTTCTTGTTTCACTTTTTTTTTTTTCTTTTTTGATCGAGCATGCGGCATCATGACAAAAAAAAAAATGGTGTTATCAGAAGAAAAAACCCTTTCATTTGAAAACAATTATAATCTCAAAACTAATTGAGAAAAATTCTGCCTTTCTAGAATCTGGAAATATCGTAGAACTCAGAAGAATTAAAAGTAAAGAATTCATTGTAAAAGCAAACTCCATATAACCACAGAATTCCACTGGTTACATTTTTCCCGTCTGACCACTTTCTCTTAATGCGCAGATTCCTGTCTTTGAAACAATTATTGATATATTCCAAAAATTTTCCTCCTTCCTACCATAGTTACTGACTTTCTCCGGTAAATTTTGTTGTGGGAAGTCGTCATAAAACTTTAGGAAATTCAACTGAATTACCCTTAGGTATGTGTTATTCACCTTTTCAGAACAGTCAAGTAGAGCTTAAAGT
Organism: Amazona ochrocephala; assembly: GCA_039720435.1. Lineage (NCBI taxonomy): Eukaryota > Metazoa > Chordata > Aves > Psittaciformes > Psittacidae > Amazona > Amazona ochrocephala. Next base: position 83,159,125 of record CM077909.1, on the reverse strand, counting down.
GGAAATTTCTTGCACAGAATCCATGCTGGCTTTTCATAAAGGCTTTATATTTATGCAAGTATCTTTATATATTTTATGTCATAATGTTGAATAACAAGCCAAATTCTGACATTAGGAGTTTCCAAGGAGATGTCTGGACTTTTTTACTTTTTTTTTTTCCCTTTTTATTTTTTTTTTTTTTACTGGTATCTTGCTTGCCCTTTTTAATTCTCATAGACCAAGGTACTTCTAAGGAAGACATTAAGCAGTGTTAAGCAAAAAGTAGTCTAGCGTCATGTTAGGAAGAAAGCCAAATGATGCTTGCCAGCTTTTTGTATTAAAGCGTTCTTGATCAGAAAATTTTTTAATCAACAATTCATTTAAGCTGAAGGTGATACATGAAATTTGCTACAGCTCACATGTGAGGAAAGAATGTCTTGTAGGAAGGCTTTTTGAAGTATTATTATAAAGTGTATTAGTATTTGAGCAATTTTCTATTTGTTTACAATAATGAAGATACCAGGAAGTGAGTTAAAGTGTTAGCTCCGCAATATCAATCTAGTATGCCTACCTATTGTTGTTATAAAGTCTTTGTCTACATATCACATGATTGGCTTTAAATGAAACGACAAGCCATATTTCTGTTCAACTCAGGAGTGCCAGAAGTGATAGAAGAAGATCCTGTGTATTGATTTACTGAGATAACAAGACATCACAAACATTTCCGTCTGCTCTATCCTTCTTGAAATTCAAATCACTCCTCCTCCCCTTTTTGGAGGAATACTCCTCTTAATTCCAGCATGAAACAGGAAACAAGCTTCCTAAATACAAGTTTTACTGCTCTGGGCTTTAGATTTTTTTATATGATTTTTTTTCTTTTTTCCCCCATGTTGCTTCCTTCACTCACCATGGGACATGCAATTGCTTCATTTTTCATAAATTATTTTGTCATATTAATGCCATGTTTAAAAAATGCATGCTTTTTTCTTTTTTTTTTTCTCCATAGAAAACTGAAATTTTCACCTGTTTCATTTTTTCTCATCCAATTGCTGTCCATTATTTCTGAATATTAAAAGAGGATATTATGCCATACAAACATAGCAGAAATAAGAATTTGAAGGATAAATGTTTTCCAATAGGAATTAATGAAAAATAAACTCAAGTTCATGCTATCATTTTCATGTGTTACTCATAGATCTTAGCCATCATCTTGTGAACATCCACACAAAAAAAAAAAATGTGTGTAGAAAAAGAGAAAGCAGTCAGAACTAAAGCCCAAGTGACAGACATTCTTGTAATGAATAAAATTTGAGAGACTTTACTGATTAAAGAAGTACCAAAAGTGGATATTTCAAATTAAATTCCTCACTAATATAACTCTAAAAGATTCAATGCACTTACTTATGCAAATTATTTGTCTCTTCTACATAACCACTTTCAGTAGGATTGGAAATAAATTACTGAACAAAATCACAGAACATTTTTAATACCTGCAATTGTATAGCGCTTACAGGTATTAAGGGTTAAATACTCAGGGTCAGCTTCTGTTTGGCTTTGAACAAGCTTCAAAATTTCTAATGAAAGTCAGATTTCTTAGGGGAAAAAAAAAAAAAAAAAAAGTTAAAAACTCCAGAAATCTTTAGCCAGTCTTGGTTAAAAAGCATTTCAGTCCTTTTTTTTTTCCTGCTTCCACTACTTTCCTATTTGCTCACACCAAGTACCAGCTGATGTTAAACAGCATCTTCAGACATAGTTGACAAGCTGCACGGGAAAGGATGTTCCAGAAAAAGTAATCAATGCAAAGTTTGCTGAACTTGAAACACACTCCCTTATTCACTAGCCAAACACTGCAAGATGTATTTGTGTTCTGCTCAGGAATTTTTACACAATGAAGACTTCTTTGTCTCAGGTAGGTATAAACCCTATGCGTGTACATACATACAAATGAATGATCCAGAATAACATAGTATAGTTCATGCTACGTTTTGTCTTTGGGGAAGACTATAGGACACAAAATGACTTCACAAATGACTGCAAAGGCAGATAGTTAAATCAGTCATGACTCTAATGATCCTTAACTGTAGTTATCTAATAATAATAAGGTCTTCAGGGACTATTGTAAGCCAAGTTTCATAAAAGCTATAGAAAATTCCATGAGGTCCAGCTTGCTGCTCAATAGTTACTTCTTTGCTATAGCTGTGCATTAAGTGAATAAATGCATTGATTTGGAAATATATGTGCTTTTTCACAATCGCAGCAGTTAAGTGGATGCCAGACTTTTCAAAAGATGAGATAAACAGGTAAAGAAAGTATTTTATTATAATAACTACAAAAGTATTCAACACAGACTGACTTTTTCCCATTTTTAGTAGTGAATTCAGGGTCTTACAGGGGGATATGCATAATTTCTCCTTTTCTTTAAGTTTTATTCTAAAATTTAGTTGGATTAATCCCAAAATTCGAACTACTCTTTTCTGTCAAGAAAGAAGGATGCTCATTACCAAAAAAAAAGATAGAGTATTGTGAAAGTGATGTTTACTCTAATGTATATTCACACACATATACAAACACTTATGCATATGCATACACATGCATGGATACATTTACATATACATACATAGAGAATTTATGTGTATCTAGTCCTATATTTAGATGATCATTGAAAACAACATTGCGCTATATTTCTGTTTAATTATAATTTTGAAGAAAGTCATGGATCTAATGTCTTACTTCCAATCTAAGTGTAATGCTCTTAAGATTATATAGTAGGACCACATACAAAAATGCGACATTTGGACCCTGGTCAAAATGAGATGCACCTTATACTAACGGTCTAATGAAAAAATATGCAAGAAAACCTGACCATTTTGGATATTTATAAGATTCTGTGGAATAGTTGCCTGAGAAATTGACATACAATATTTGTGGGTCTGTCTATTCGTTTCCTGTAAGTGCAGGGAAAAAAAAAAAACAAACCAAACAACAAGAAGAAAAAAAGAAATGCCTGTGCTAAAGAGAGAGTAGAAACATAGTGTTAATGAGATTCAAACAATAAAGACATGATGGACTGCAGATAAAAAGAAAATGCCAGTTTCTCTGCATTTTAATCAGCAAGATCATAGTTTTGATGAACATGCCGGAGAGACTCTTTTGTGCTCTGCTTCCATAGTGAGTGAAAGGAAACAAAATGGGCAGTTTTATATTGAACATTTAGTGACAGATGATGCATCCTTTGGGATTAACATTAGAACAATGGGGATGACAATACTTACATAGCTAGGGAAGTGGTACAAGATAATTCCAGGAAAAGACAGATATGTAAGTGCAAAATACTAACATTTATTAACACCTTAAAATCAAATTTCCTCAATTATTATTTTAAATCTATTCTGATTTTAAGTGGTGAGTTATCTGTGTGAACATGAAAAAAGGCTAGAAAATACAGGAAAAAAAATCTCAACAACATTCTGTCATTCATCCGTGAATATCCCAGTTGATCCATAAAATACTCCGTATTTTCACATATATGGAAATACCTCTCTCTAGCTTCATAAACCCTGATATGTATAGAAATATAGGGATGCATTTTAAACATATAAGGAATAATAATAAAAAATTCTTACATGGTAGTTTTCAACATATGAGGATATCATTACTGAGAAAAACATAGTCTCACAATGACTGTCATAGAAGTCATCTAAAATCTTTTAAACTACTATTTGCAAAGAAAGTAAATGATTTGCTATTAAAAAAATGCCAATGAAGTAATAGAATTATTTATTCAGTCACTACAAAGGGATGATTCATACCTCTGGGCTGAAATTAACAATTGTGCCCAATAATGTATTGATCTTCTTAGCTGGCCAGTGTCACACTAATATATAAATTTAAAAGAAGAACAACTCTGAAAAATTGACATATAGATTGTACAAATGGGGCAAAAAACAGTACTACTAAAAACTCTGGTACTGAGAGGGACATTAGGAAGAATCTAAACTTCACATATAATACAGTGTCTTTCTTTTACAAAAGCGAGGGACAGCTTTGAACATAACAGTTGGTTTTAATACATGGCACTGCAAGGAACACTATTGAAATAGCTATTTCATTGACATACTTTTAAAATGTCATGGAAACATGGAAAGGAAAACATTGAAAGAAAATGGATACAAGGATGGTATGAAACCTCCCTTGCAGTAAGATTATTAGGGAAACTGTTAAGATATTTTTTAGTTTTTTAGTCTCTAAGGAATATATAATGAAAAAGTCACTTTACCCATCGTCAGTGTGGTGCTGCTTCTGAGGTAAAACATAGCTTCTTTTTAACAATATGAGAAGTGGTGTAAATCAATCCCAGTTAATGGCTTTGCAATGCAATCAAAGAATTCACTGATGGAATTGAGGGAGAAATATGTGAAGTTTAAAACTTTAAGAAGAAAGCAATGTCTGAGACAAGCTGAAATGATTAAAGAGCATGAATTCTCTGTGCAACTGAGTGGAAGGTTTCATTTGTGTCAACATAATGGAGATTATTTTACCTCCCTACCTTACAAATATGTTGTAATACTAATATAAAATTCCAAACAAATGTGTAGCAGTTTATAGAAAAATATTAATGTGGAGATGTTACTATTATCTTTCAACTGTAATTTAATGTGTTTACTTAAGGTTCTTGAAGTTTTTTGATATATTCACAGACGCAGGTGTTCTAACACTATAAGATATTTGACAACCGAGTAATACCTTCATGTACTGAATTTTGACTGAGGTTTCAGAGTAAACACACTTTTTTATGGCTTAAGTAATTTATTGTGCTCTGAAGAAACAAACAGGTTCAGTGTAAAGTCAAAAGACAAGCAAAATTTCAGCAGTGGTGAAGGGAAAAAGAGAAATTTGAGTGTTAATAATATTTACAGGAAGAAAGATAGATGTGCATCACTCATAACGTGAAAACCAGGCCACATAAATCTAAAATGGTGGCAAAACCAAATATTTTGCTATTTTAATTCAGAAAAAATTTACAAAATGTTAAGTAAAATTCAGTATTGATTACAGTTGTAGCAAGTTAAGCCTTGGGCAAAAGAAAAGAAGTTCCCAGGTTTGCAACATATTCCGTGTTATATTACACATTACCAAGAGATCACAACCTTGTTCATATGTTTCAATTGAAAGGTGGCCTCTCTGATTGCACACTTACAATGACTTGGTTGTTTACTGATTGGGATGGAGCTATACCACTAGCTGAAACACCCACACAACTGAGAAGGTCATAGTAACAGAAATAATAAAATAGATTGAGCTGCAAGAACTGAAAGAGCTAACTAGGCAGTAAAAATGAGATTTGCATGTATTACAATACATTTCTGGTGACTTTCTGAACAAATCTCAACAGGAGAATTCCACTTCTGTCCTGCAGTTGCTGCTGTGACTAGGTAGAAAGTCTGGACTTACAAGGGATCTTTGAAGTTTTTCTTTTGCTTTATGTTTCCTTTAGCTATAAAAATAATACTTAAAATTTTATTCATTAAGGAAGATTGGGTCAAAAGGTTATTTTCTGTATGATTCTAATTATACACACCCCATATTTTTCTACTTAGGACTGCACCATAGCTTTTCAGCAAAAAATAAAAGAGGAAAACAGGTTACTTTGGTATTTTTGAATTAGTAATCCCATTTCCCAAAAGGGGCGTACTTTTACAGTATTATAAGCAGAAGGACAGTCATTACAGCAACAAAAGATGATATCAGGTTAATCAATTAAATTCCATCTCAGCAACCTATACCTTTCCATTCTATACCTATTAATGCTTAAGTTGATATGGTACTTAAGAATTATAAGTATGAGAAGAAAAGTAAATTGTTATGTTAATTTGGGGAGTTTAGGTAAGAACATAACTATAAAGATACAAAAATATTTAATGTAACAACTGTCTGTGAAAAAGTGGCCATAAATAAAACTTGGAAATTTCGAAAAACAAAATGTCTGAAAATATAGTGTTTTATGCTTACAATTGCAATCAGATCACAATTAGACAACCTTGCTCAACCTATGATAGAATCATAAAATCTTAGAATCACAGCACTGTTAGGGTTGGAAAGGACATTAAGATTATTTACTTCCAACTCCCCTGCCATGGACAGGGAAGCCTCACACTAGACCACGTCACTCACGATTCTGTCCAGCCTGGCCTTGAACACTGTCCGGGGTGGAGCATTCTCATTTGGGCAACCTGTTCCAGTGTCTCACCACCATCGCAGCAAAGAACTTCTTCCTTGTATCTAACCTGAACTTTCATTCTTTAAACTTATTACCCTTTGTCCTATCACTGCGGTACCTAATGAAGAATCCCTCTTCCGTACCCTTGTAGGCTCCCTTCAGGTACTAGAATACTGCTGTGAGGTCTCCATGCAGCCTTCTCTTCTCCAGGCTGAAGAGCCCCAATTTTCTCAGCCTGTCTTTGCATGAGAGGTTCTCAAGCCCCCTTATCATCTCCGTGTCATCCCTCTGGATTTGCTTCAACAGCTTCATGTCCTTCTTACTCTGAGGACACCAGAACTGCTCACAGTGCTCCAAGTGAGTACTCGTAAGAGCAGAATAGAGGGGGAGAATCACCTCCTTCAACCTGCTGGTCACACTCTTGATGCAGCCCAAGGCATGGTTTGCTTTCTGGGCTGCAAGCACACACTGCAGGCTCACATGCAGTTTCTCCTTGCCCAGCACTCCAAGTCCTTCTCTGCAGGGCTTCTCTGAATCTCTTTGCTCAAGTCATAGCTGTGCCTGAGATTGCACTGACTTTTGCTCTGTTGAGCTTCATGAGGTTTCCACTGGCACACCTCTCAAGCCTGTTAACATCCCCCTGCAATGAACCCTACAACATGGATTCTTAGCATTGTACTGATAAACAGATTTACAGGTGACCGTGAAAATAAGTGGGACCCCATTTACAGAAAAAATTCCTAGGGAATAATGCAATAGTCAATCAATATACACTCAAACTCTTTCGAGAAGTAATGGGATAGCTGGGAGTAATACTTTCATGTTACATGGAGACTGATTTAATGATTCGTAGCATACCAATCAAAACTTTTTTCTAAAAGCAAATTTAAAAAGAATGTTTACATTTTTATATAGGTATATGAATATATATATTACATTTATATATATACGCTTACATATACAAATATATGGTGCTGAAAATGTTTTTACAATTATATTGTTTCAGATTTGATCAGATTGGTGCTAATAATATTATTTTTTTGAATCACCAAGGTTCACAAACAAGCAAATAACTTATCTTTCCTTATGGGCTGCATCAAAAGGAGTGTGACCAGCAGGTGGAGGGAGGTGCTCATGCCCCTTTACTCTGCTCTTGTGAGACCTCACTTGGAGTATTGTGTGCAATTCTGGTGTCCTCAACATAAAAAGGACATGGAAGTGTTAGAACAAGTGCAGAGGAGGGCTACGAGGATGATCAGGGGACTGGAGCACCTCTCGTATGAAGATAGGCTGAGAAAATTGGGGCTGTTCAGGCTGGAGAAGAGAAGGCTTCGTGGAGACCTCCTAGCAGCCTTCCAATACCTGAAGGGGGCCTATAGGGATGCTGGGGAGGGACTCTTCATTAGGGACTGTGGTGAGAGGACAAGGGGTAATGGGTTTAAACTTAAACAAGGGAGGTTTAGATTGGATCTGAGGAAGAAATTCTTTACTGTGAGGGTGGTGGGGCCCTGGAATGGGTTGCCCAGGGAAGTTGTGAATGCTTCATCCCTGGCGGCGTTCAAGGTGGGGCTGGACATAGCCTTGGATGGCATGGTTTAGTGGGAGGTGTCCCTGCCCATGGCAGGGGGGTTGGAACTCGATGATCTTGAGGTCCTTTCCAACCCTTACTATTCTGTGATTCTGTGTGATTCTGTGATTGTCTTGGGAGGTATTCATTTAATAAGGTGAATTATAAACACAATGTGTTCAAGGCAAGGTTGGACAGAGCCTTAGGTGACGTGACTTAGTGTGAAGTGTCCCTGACCATGTCAGGTGGGTTGGAACTTGGAGATCTTATGGTCCTTTCCAACCCTAACTATTCTAAGATTCTATAAATAATAAATCAGAGCATGATGTGAAGAGAGGACCTTTACTTTTTCACCTGGAAGGAATTTTTAGTCTTTTGGGCTCTTTAAGGTATAAACTTCAGAACTGGAGAAACAGACATTCTGGGTGCTCAGCTCCATATAGACACAGATGCACACACATTTCTTTCTGAGTTAGTAAGAATTCAGGCTACTGCTTGCATTTTTGACTTTACTATGATGGATTAGCAAAACATAGCTTTTCCAAACTAGGTCTACTTTTCGTTTCACTATTCTAGTTAGAAGCATTGCTCAACAGTAAGTTATACTGTCTACAGGGAAAGGGGCTTAGAAAAATGAAGCCAAAGCTATTGCACTTATTCATACAGGTTCTTTCCCTCACTAGCCTTAAGAAATGTTCTAAAATTGGAAAAAATCCTTCACATCAAAGAAATCTCTTCTCATAGATTAGGAGAAAGTGATTTAGTTCCTATGGTGTGGAGAGTTTTATTGACGAATGGCTAGTGGACAAAGGCCACAGCCAGATGAATTTGATGTCTCATTAGCAACAGAACTAGGCCTATGAGCAATCCAGACAATTGCTTGACAATTGTAAGGTAGTGACCCGCAGGCACTGAGGCCTCGCCTGAGGGTTACTAAAGTTCGTGTACGTGCAGAAGTCTTGGGAAAAGTTAGCAAGGTCTTGCTGACTCCCCTGGTTCTGTTGATAATCAGATTCCCACTGACTCCCTTGGTCCCACTGGACCACAAGGTCCCTGTGGACAATAGGGCTCTGTGGTAACAAAGCGTCTTTTAAGCTAACCATGCTAACTGTAAACTGCAAGTATGCAGAAATAAGATAAGAGTAACATTTTAAAGGTTAACCAATTAGGAGCTCAGCTTTGCAATATGTATGAGGCTCATTATTTAGGGGATATAACCAAGTATCTTTGTCAATAAAGTTTGAAGTTTGCTGACGACCAAATGGTGTCTGCTCTTCCCTTCGCCAACAAAATGGTGACCCCGACGTGATCCCAAGGAACCCCCGACGGGATCTAGAGAAAACGCGGTGAGACGCGGAGCGGTGAGACACTGTACTGAGCGGTAAGACGCTGCACCACGGTTGAGCGAAGTAAAAAGCGGTGAGACGCTGGGCGGAGAGATGCCGTGCCGAGTCCTGTCTGCAGCCCAGGACGGTGCAAAAGCCAGCGGCCGAATAAAAGCCGGAAAAGTGGCTGAAAGCACCCCCAGGATCATATAGGTGGTCTGGGTCGTAGATGCCACCGAAGCCTAGAAGAGCTGCAAAACAGCGCGCTGACGTCTAAACATGGATAGGCAAGTGGCATATGATTTGTTTACAAGCTTTTTAGAAAAGCGTAATCTCAGGGATATTAATTTGAAAAAGGAGGTGCCAGAGTTGTTAGCTTATGGATATGCGAAAGGACTATTTATTAATCCTCATACAGTGCATGACTTAAATGAGTGGCGTAAATTTGGGGATATGTTGTGGGAGGCTGTATTAGAGGATGATAAGACAGCAAAGAAACTGGGAAAGGTGTGGCGAACGGTGCATAATGCACTGTTGCAGCATGCAGCCGGGAGAAGAGCGGCTGACAAGGCAGTTGAGGCACACAGGAAAAATAGGAATTATGGACAAACAGGGCCAGCAAAAGGCAAGCCCCTTGCACCTGCTGTGACTAGTATTAGGATTCCTCGCGTGCGGGAAAAGCAGGAAGAGGAGGAAGTTGAGCCCATTGCCCCTCCGATTGAGGAGGAGGAACGGGGTAGTAGTCCGGGTATAATGGAAGGAGCCGCCAGCACAGCACTTGATAACACTGAAACTCCAGAACACGTTAATGAGGAGCCTGTGCATTTTCATCAGACTGTTGTTGCTGCTCCTGCGATTCTGACGCCTGATAATTCTGATGCTGACCTGGATAGTCCTTTTGACCTGAGACCTGTTGATCCGGAAAAGAAGCCTGATTTAGATCCCCCAGATCACCATGATAAATGGACAGTTATAAAGGGAAAAGTAAGATGGGTGGGGGACACAGATGTATTGTGTGCTTATAGTCTGTCTGTGATATTCATGTACTAAAAGTTAGCAAATGTAACTACGTCTGTGTTTCTATCGACCCTTGCAGACCTGTATAGAATACTGTTGGCCACTTCTCCCGATGTAGGCTGGCCACCTGCATTGGAATGCGTGTGCATTTTGATCAGTACAAAAGCCCAAGCCTCATGCGATGTGAGGGAGGCAGAGCCTCTGCGGGGACGCCCGCTGAGATTGAGCCTGCCACCCTGCACGGTAATGATGCTGCTCGGAGCTGGTTTCTTGATTGTCTTCACAGGGTCGTTGCAACTACATTTTGTACGTGTGACCATGTAGTGGAAGTAATGATTGTCTGCATTTTGTGTTTCACATATTGTAGTTGTGTGGAGTGTGTTTGTGGGATCCCATGAATGTGTATGTATGTGTGTGTCTGTTGAGGGCAGACAGTGTTCTGTGTATTTTTTATTATTGGGTTAATGTAAAAGTTTTTAATGGATAGCAGATTAACATTTTGGGCAAGAAAGGGTTAATAGAAAAGTGGTGCTCCCTGCAGAGATTTATGGTTGCTGCTCAGCAGGCTGGCAGCTGTAGCTGCTGCTGGGCAGTCCAGCCCGGCTTAGCGTGTTTAAGGTAACCTAGGGGGTGAATCCAAGACTTGAAACATGAACTGCTAGCTGAAAAAGCGAGAGGGGTAGTGTAACTATAAGCTTTGCTAACCTCCGCCCAAACAGCATTGGGGTGGCAGAGAAAGAGAGAAAATGGTTAATGGCACTGCAAACGCGTTGACTGTTAACTGTGCAGTTTGCTTTTGCACATGTTTCACATTCCTGCTTCATCAGAATGTCTTTGCTTTAAGGAATCATTTTTAGCTTGACTTACTTCTCGAGAACTGATGGCATGGGGGAAGGGATATATTTGTGTCCTACCTACAGGTCCATAGCGGCTGCCTGCAGTTTGTCAAGCCTCTCCCACAAGCTGGACAGACGAGTGGAAAAACCCAGTGCCTCAGCTATAAGAGCTGACTGTGAATACCCCAAGCAGAATGAGATAGAGGAAGAGAAAAAGAAATGATTGCAAAACATCACTTAGGGGCAACTGAAAAGTAACAGCTTAAATATGTGTGCTTGCAAAGTAACTGTTAATAGAGGCTGTGATTTTGTGTATAAAACCACCTGTATTTACTAGCCAATTGCTAACAAGAAACTACACCTTGTATTGTATGGATTTGTCACTTGTAAAACAGATGTTAGAGCATGCAAATTTGCAGCAACTGCTAGAAAATGTTAAGGCAGAAGCTAGAAAGATTCTAATACAATGATAGTGTTATAAAGCAGGTAATGGAACGAATTAAGAAGGTAGAAGTACATCACTGGTGGAAAAATTTTCTTTGGCTGGTCCCTCACTGCCAACGGCATCTTCAACATGCTGCTGCACCCTGTAGTGTACATAGTGTTAATGTAAATCTGTATGTGCGTTGCCATAGTAGTGACTTGTTACGGAATGAAGCAGGTGAACCTCTGCACTGACAACAAGGTGCCACAACTGACGTTGGCCAAATACCTCCTACCACAGTCAAGGGCAAGACTGGGTTGGCCTCTGTGTTTGCCACCAAGAAGAACCGTTAGCTCCGCTGCTGGCTGCAACCCAGCAGGCGTTGAGTGGTGGGGACACATGCCATGCCAGACCTTGATGTGAGGGATGGCCTCTCCTGTTATCAGAGAACTATACAGGAGAGAAAGGCAGGCCAAGCAGCCTGTGGTTGGCATATGTTGGACATACAATCTAGTCCAAATCCTCTGTTCAAATAGGGTCGTCCAAAGCAGGTATTATATATAAAAACACCCAAGGGAAACGTAAGGATTTTCTTCAAACAGTTTGCAAAGCGTAATTTGTACAAAAGCTTTTGAATTTGTCTAGTTTTGATTCTCTTTCTGCAATACAGCATTTGTGACATCTAACAGATGATTCCTTGCCCAAACCACCAGTTCTATATAAAGACCTACATGATAATGAGTGGAAAGGACCAGAACCATATCAAGTTATAGAATGTAACAAAGGATGTAATGTGACTGCAAGACTAAAGCAAAGTGTGCAAAATGATTCCAGTGGAAGTTTGTTATGCTGTTTTTAATGGCAATACGTATGTGACTAGGTTAATACAAGTAGAAGTAAAATCTTTAAAAATATAGCTTTGTAGAATTGTAAGGCTTTAGATATATTAACAGCTCAAGTAGACAGAATATGTACTTTAATTAATGAATCTTGTTGTAATTATCGTGATCAGTCTAGAAAGACCTTAAAAGATGTTAAAGAAACTTGGAAGCATGAGAAAGTACTTCATGATGTCTATCAGAACGATAAAATTCCTTGGTTAGATGCCCTTCTTACATCTTGGAACTTTAATGGTCAGCTCACTTCTCTGATTAAAGGTATTGGAATGATTTTGGTAAGAATCTTGACTATAATCATGATTGTACCTTGTATTTTGCAATGTATTCGTGGTATGATTGAAAACCTGGTAAAACAGCTTTGGCTTACTCAAGAAAAGAAAAAGCGGAGATGTGGATGATTTCTTGTTAGAGAATGGACATATGCCTGCTCTGAATGAAAGCCAAGTATGTGCAGCTGGCCATGTAGCAGGGGTAACTCCTGGTTACCACTGTGCAGCCGACCGTGGAAAAAAAGCAACTCCCGGACAGTTAATGAAACAAGAATGCAGGCTTGGAAGATAAGAAGGAGCTAAGATAAGAAGGTTGCTGAGCTGGACTGTAAATTTCGCTTGCTTACAAAAAACACACTTTAAGTTCTCACGAGTGCAAAAGTTACAAGTATTCTCAGAATAGGATTGGTTTTAGAAGTTGTTACAGGGTTGGGGTATTAGTAGTTAGCTAGGAATAGTAATCAAACAAGGTTTAACAGTTTCAACAGTTTTGATTGTTATTATTTTAATCTTTTGTTATTTATGGAAGTATATTGTCAGTATGCTATTTCGTGCTATGAATTAAGTCCGGATTGCTCAAAAACAAAAAGGGAGATATGGGTCAGGTATAAAGACCCTAAAACTGGTATATGGCAGAACCCTGCTAAAGTTCTGTATTGGGGACGGGGCTACCTGTGTGTTTCTGCTCCTGCAGGACCCTTGTGGGTGCCGGCAAAATGGACTAAGCCTGCTTCAGACGTCACATCGGTAAGCTCGGAAGACAGCAACGACACCCGACCAGAAGAAGAGCCAACAGAATAAAACCACTAAGGAAAGAACTGAACATGAACTGTTTAAAGACAATTATGTTATTGATAATTTGGACTGCTTATAATGTAATGTGTAGTCTTAATTGTTGGGTTTGTGAATCATATTTATCTGCATTTCTGATGACATTCACCCTACAGACAGCCTCAAGTCAATATCTTTCAGAGAAGCTGATTGATAGTTCTTGTATGGACAATGTTTGGACAAAATGGGCTCATGAAGCAGGAGTAGACGATTTTTGTTTGTCGTTGCACCAAGCTGGTAATCCATTTAAAACTTGTCTGATAGGGAGTCCGGTCGTTAATCTCTCTGATTTTACAGATGAATGGGTGAACTTGTCAATCCCTTTAAATACTACGGTTATTAGACAAACTGCTAACCTTACCTCTTGGAATTTTATGTCTACTTTGAATGCTTTACTAATCAGGAATTTAACAAAAGTGATCTTACATCCACAGGAATTAAGTTTATTGGGTTCAGAACCGGCAAAAGGATGTATTAAGTTTAGTCCTATGTCCAGTATGAAAGGACCAGTTGAAACTCATGTGTCTCCCTTAGATGTGAGATATAATAATCAATCTTATTGTCCAATGCACGAAATTAAATATCCAGAAACTAGAGCCAAAGCACTACCTTCAGGATATTTTTTAATATGTGGGGATAGAGCTTGGCCTGGTATCCCTTGTAAACCATTTGGGGGACCATGTTATATTGGAAAATTAACACTGATAACACCACAAAGACATCAACGGTTGCAACTTTCTCAGTTACATCAGAAACAACATCGAACAAAAAGAGCATTGCAGGTTCTGAATGATAATTGTTCTGATACAGTACTCTTATGGGACACTGCGGCAACAGTTGCATCTGCTATATTTTTGCCATCGCTTAGTTCTGTACATAATTCTTTGGCAATTAAAGCTTTAACATGTTGGGCAGGAAAACAAATCAATATAACTTCTAAAATCTTGTATGATCTTGCTACAGAAGCTGATAGTATAAGAAAAGCTACCTTGCAAAATCGCGCCGCTATTGATTTTTTATTACTTGCTCATGGTCATGGCTGTGAAGAATTTGACGGAATGTGTTGTTTTAACCTTACTGATAAATCTCAATCCATTCATGATAAGATCAGACAGTTGAATGTCAACATGAAGAAATTGCAAGAATGGCAGAGTCCGTTAGACACACTGTTGAGTGGCTGGGGTTTATCAGGTTGGCTAAGAGAGCTAGTGAAACAAGGACTTGTGATTTTGATTGTGCTCATAGTAGGATTATTGATTATTGGATGTCTTATTTCTTGTGTGAAAACTATGACCATGAAGGCTATGAATAATGTGCTTTTAGCCCAAAAAGAAAACGGGGGAAATGTGGAGAGTTTTATTGACGAATGGCTAGTGGACAAAGGCCACAGCCAGATGAATTTGATGTCTCATTAGCAACAGAACTAGGCCTATGAGCAATCCAGACAATTGCTTGACAATTGTAAGGTAGTGACCCGCAGGCACTGAGGCCTCGCCTGAGGGTTACTAAAGTTCGTGTACATGCAGAAGTCTTGGGAAAAGTTAGCAAGGTCTTGCTGACTCCCCTGGTTCTGTTGATAATCAGATTCCCACTGACTCCCTTGGTCCCACTGGACCACAAGGTCCCTGTGGACAATAGGGCTCTGTGGTAACAAAGCGTCTTTTAAGCTAACCATGCTAACTGTAAACTGCAAGTATGCAGAAATAAGATAAGAGTAACATTTTAAAGGTTAACCAATTAGGAGCTCAGCTTTGCAATATGTATGAGGCTCATTATTTAGGGGATATAACCAAGTATCTTTGTCAATAAAGTTTGAAGTTTGCTGACGACCAAATGGTGTCTGCTCTTCCCTTCGCCAACACTATGGATGTTATCATAAACATCACCAGTTGTCCTGGGTTCAGCAGTAGCAGTCATTTTTCTCCTTCTTAGTAGCTGGTGCAGAGCTGTGTTTTTTACTTTCGGCCTGGGAACAGCGTTGATAACACCGATATTTTAGTTGCTGCTCAGTAATGCTTACTCTGACCAAGGACTTTCTGAGTCTCACACTCTGCCAGGGAGGGTGGGAAGATAGGAGGAAGAAGAGACAGGACACCTGACCCAAACTAGCCAAAGAGGTATTCCATACCACAGCTCATCATGCCCACTATATAAACTGGTGGCAGTTACCTGGAAGGGCTAGATCACTGCTCTGGTTGGGCTGGGTATCGGTCAGCAGTTGTATTCTCTTCCCTTGTTATTTCTCTTATCATTATTATTATTGCTGGTAGCAGTAGTGGTTTGTGTTATACCTTAGTTACTGGACTGTTCTTATCTCAGCCCATGGGAATTATATTCTTTTGATTCTCCTACCCATTCCTCCAGGGGTGGGGGGAGGAATGGGGGGTGGGGAGAGTGAGCAAACTGTTGTGTGGTTTCTGGGTTGCTGGCTGGGCTTAAACCACAACACTAGTGGGTTTGAATCCATTACAAAGACTGTACAGTTTTGAAAATGTTGGTAAAACAAATCAACTTCTGAATTAGATGATTCCCCATTTACATAGATGTAACACTCTTTTTCTTCTTACATGGACTCTCCAGAACTTTCCCAGAGAAACTGTCAGGTCTCCTAGAAAACAGAGGACTGTTTGACAACAAACTGCCAATGGTTTCTGAGGAATTAGAAATAAACCGACATCGTTCCCCACTAATAACTGATACTGCTGTCTGTCCTGGGCTCAGTAGTAGCAGTCAGTTTTTCTCCTTCTTAGTAGCTGGTGCAGTGCTGTGTTTTTGACTGTTGGCCTGGGAACAGCGCTGATAACACTGATGTTTTTAGTTACTGCTCAAATGATTAGTCTGAACAAGGACTTTCTGAGTCTCATGCTCTGCCAGGGAGGAGGGGAAGCTGGGAGGAAGCAGAGACAGGACATCTGACCCAAACTAGCAAAAGAGGTATTCCATGACACAGCATGTCATGCCCAGAATGTAAAAAATGAGGGCAGGGACACAGAAGGGTTAGATTACTGCTCAGGTTGGGCTGGGTATCAGTTGGTGGGTGGTAAGCGGTTGTATTCTCTTCCCTTGTTATTTCTCTTATAATTATTATTATTGCTGGTATCAGCAGTGGTTTCTGTTATAACTTAGTTACTGGACCAGAGTTACCTTGACATGCTTGTGAGGTGGGCTGATGCCAACATGATGAAGTTTAACCATGACAAGTGCAAGGTCCTACACCTGAGTAGGAGCAATCCCAGGCACAGCTACAGGTTGGGGGGGGAAGAGATTCAGAGCAGCCCTGTGGAGAAGGACTTGGGGGTGTTGGTCAATGAAAAAATGAACATGAGCCAGCAGTGTGCACTTGCAGCCCAGAAAGCCAGCTGCATCTTGGGCTGCATCAAAAGGAGTGTGACCAGCAAGTCGACCGAGGGAGGTGCTCCTGCCCCTCTACTCTGCTCTCGTGAGACCTCACTTGGAGTATTGTGTGCAATTCTGGTGTCCTCAACACAAAAAGGACATGGAACTGCTGGAAAAAGTGCAGAGAAGGGCCACGAGGATGATCAGGGGACTGGAGCACCTCCCATATGAAGATAGGATGAGAAAATTGGGGCTGTTCAGCCTGGAGAAGAGAAAGCTGCGTGGAGACCTCCTAGCAGCCTTCTGATATCTGAAGGGGGTCTATACGGATGCTGGGGAGGGACTCTTTATGAGGGACTGTAGAGAGAGGGCAAGGGGTAATGGGTTCAAACTTAAACAGGAGAAGTTTAGATTGGATATGAGAAAGAAATTCTTTACTGTAAGGGTGGTGAGACACTGGAATGGGTTGCCCAGAGAAGTTGTGAATGCTTCATCACTGGTGGTGTTCAAGGCGGGGTTGGACATAGCCTTGGATGGCATGGTTTAATGGGAGGTGTCCCTGCCCATGGCAGGGGGGTTGGAACTAGATGATCATAAAGTCCTTTCCACCCCTAACTATTCTATGATTCTATGATTCTATGACTGTTCTTATCTCAACTGGTAGAAGTTACATTCTTTCAGTTCTCCTCCCCATCCTTCCTGGAACAGGGGGGAACGGAGGGGGGGAGTGAGAGCGACTGTGAGTAAACGTCTGGGCTTAAACCATGACAGTTCTCTTCGGCTCCCAATGTGGGGCAAGAAGGGTTGAGATAACGACAGATCTGACCAGAGTGTGCCTAATCGTATTTGTGATGAGCATTCATTGTTTTGGATTAATAGTCAGTGATCACAAGGCTGATTTGTTGGCTCTCGAAGTTGTTGCTTTTGATGTCACAGTTTCAGCATCTCGTACCTTACTTACAGCCAGTATTTGCTGTGTTACTGTTTATCAGCTGGGGGCCTTGGGCTAAGGTTCTTGTCTCATTGTACTTTCTGGTAATGATTGTAATACAATAGAATCATTGATCATGAAACTGATCTGGCTTGAGTTCCCAGTGTAGTTACCACTTCTATACTTTGTGAGATATATAATAAAAGTGCTTAGCAATTACACATCTCTTTTCCCCTACTTGGGTGGTCAACGTGTAAAGGAGACATTCTTTTATGCTCCCAGCTCCCCCCACCAGACTGTTTACAGCATCCTTTGGGAGTTCTGAAGGTTTTGAATGGCCTTTAAGTACCCTTGAGACCTGCGTGCTGATTGTGATGGGGATTACCATGTTGGTGCGCATACAGAGTGTGTTTTAGTCATGACCATTTTGTCTGGTCCCAAGAGTTAAACAGAGTCAGGTTTGGGCCTTGTCTGGGGCTAGACAACGATGTAGGAAGACCAAGAGATTTTCCCTGAGGCTGGATAGTCATGAGTGGTAGGGTGTGTGGGATAACATGGGCAAGTATTTAGGCCAGTGGGCCCCTCCAGTGCTTTGGAACTGAACAAGTGCAAAATTCAGAAAAAATAACAACACACTTAAATGAGGTGTGCTGTCATTCTGGTCATACCACAGAGCAACAAATCATGGCAACATGCTGGGGCTTGACCTGTGCTTACAGAGCCCTGTTCAACACTATCTAGCACCTTCAAAAGGAAAAAAATGTCCCTGCATCTGATGGCAAAGCAGCAGACACAGCAGCTACTCCAGTTCCAAGCACAGCAGCTACACCAGCCCCAGCGACAAGTAGAGTCACTATTCAAACCCCAGTGACATACATACAGCAGCTACCCAAACCACAGTGATAATCACTGCAGCTAAACCAGAGGACCAACTAGTACCAATATCAATTGCCCTGTACGCAAGAAGAAAAGCAAAAAAGAGGCAAGAAAGGTGAAGCAAGATGAAGAAACAATGTACTTACCACCTGGGACAACATCTGACCAGGAGTCATCATCACATGATGAAGAAAAGAAGAAGAAGAAGAGGTGACTTCCAGATCTCGGACCTCAACCAAGCTACAGAATATGCGAAAAGACTTTACCTGTCATCCAGGGGAGCACATCATCACCTGGTTGCTCCGATGCTGGGACAATGGGGCTTACAGTCATGAACTGGAAGGTAGGGAAGCCAAGCAACTGGGATCACTTGCTAGGGAATGGGGAATTGACAAAGCAATCGCAAGAGTGAAACAGTCCCTCAGCCTTTGGAGGCAGCTCTTGGCAGCTGTGAAAGAAAGGTCTCCATACAAGGACGATGTTATGAGTCATTCGGCCAAGTGAACTACTCTAGAGAAAGGCATCCAGTCTCTGAGGGAATCAGCCATTGTAGAGATGATCTATCACATCAAGCCGAATAACAGGGATATACTCATAGATCCAGATGAAGTCGAATGTACATGACCCATGTGGCAGAAATTTGCACGGAATGCATCCTCATCATATGCCCATTATTGGAAACAGTATCCTAGAATGATATAGTACCACTAACAGTGGATGAAATGATTGATAAACTCCCGGAGTTCAAAGACAATCTCAACCTTTCCATCATCTCAGCTGTGGAAAAACTGTCCCAGGACCTCAAACAATTGAGAGACAATCTATCTGATCTATCCAGCTCCTCACGTGTACCAACACGTGTCTCAGCTATTAACAAAAGTCTTCCTACTGTTCAAGAGAGAAGATATAGAAGATATATGCCAAGGGCCACCCTGGGGTTTTGCCTGTGGGATCACAGAGAAGACATGACGAAGTGGGATGGAAAACATACCTCAGCTCTGGAGGAATGGGTGCATGAATTGAAGAGGAGAACAAAGGTCCAGGCTGATCACCCCATGAAGGCTGCAGCTTTAGTCGCTGGTGAGCAGCTTCCCAGATGGAGTGGAAGAGCCAATTTTACTTCAGCTCCTGTGACAAAGAATAATTCCTGTCAACAAGACATAAGTGACCAATGTGACGACTATTAGAGGGGCCCTGCCTCCAGCCAGGTGGAAGTAGGGGACAATAAGAATTACTGGACTGTGTGGATCAGATGGCCTGACACATCAGTTCCACAAAAATATAAGGCTGTAGTAGATACCTGTGCAGTGTACCCTGATGCCATCAAGCTGTCAAGGGGTGGAACCCATTTATACTTCTGGAGTGACAGGGGGATCCCAAGAGTTGACTGCACTGAAGGCTGAAATCAGCCTGACTGGGAGGAAATAGCAAAAACAACCCATTGTGACTGGTCCGGAGGCTTCATGCATCCTCAGCATAGATTACCTCAGGAGAGGGTACTTCAAAGACCCAAAAGTGCACCGATGGGCACTCTCTGACACTCAGGGTGGGAAAAGACATTACAAGAGTTGGTAATAAAGTGGTGAATTTGAGCCTGTGAAGAAGGTAGAGGTGAGGGGAAAGTGGTTTTACTTTTGTTTTTATTTCTTGCTATCCTGCTCTGTTATTAATTGGAGGAAAAAAAAAATAAATCCCCAAGCTGAGTCTGTTTTGCCTGCAGTGGCAATTGGACAGTGATCTCACTGTCCTGGTATCAGCCTGTGAGCTTTTAATCTTATATTTGTCCTGTAACTTGCTGAGGAGGGTGAGTGAGAGAATAGATTGGGGCACATCCGCTGACCATCCAAGCTTAACCCATCACATCAGTACTATCAGCATCATCTGAAAATGAGGTCAACATCTGAAAACAAACAAGCATAGTAAGATGAAAGGTCTGCTTTGTACCCTTCTGCTTATGTAATTTGTGATCAAATTTAAACAATACTTATTCACAGCAGTGGTCAATCTGAGATGTCTTCACATTATGAAACTTAAACTTAAGCAGTTTGCATCTTTAATGTCTGATACGGCAAAACACCTTTACTTTTTATATTAAGTATATGTTTTACTTTATATACATTATAAATTATCTGCCATCCCACCTATAGTGGAATTTAACGCTTGTAAGTGAATATTGACCAGTACCTACCACAGGGAATGGACAGTGCAGCTTGAACCAATTTTCTGTTTTCCAGGGTAGTGTATAATAGTCTAGAGTTTAATATATTTTGTATAATAAATCTGAAAGTAAAAAAATACTCCCTCAAACCTACATCACTTCTTTTAGCACTTTCTCACCAAAGCTCCTTCTTAACGTATTTTTTTTTTCAGATGTAGTCTAGCTAGAACAACACATTTTCTCTGATTAATCACTATTTCAGCTGCAACGTTCTTTGATGCAAGTTGTCACAATCTGCCTCATTTTAGGCTAAGTTTCTGGATAGGCAGGATTTCAAAACTGCAATAATATTGAGCCAGAGAGATACCTTGCAATCCAGACTGAATAAGTAGCACAGGATAGTCAATTCCGTTCTTATTGTTCTTACATTTTCTCCACCAGATCTTGCTAACTTAAAAAAAAAAGTAACCCAGCACTGTTTTTTTTTTTTTTATATTTTATTTTAAACTCCATTCTTGTTGGGAATATGTCTGGTAATTCTTAGGCTTTTGTTCAGTGTTCTTACCTTTACAATTTTTTTATTATTGTTATTGGGTTTATGCTGCTGATAACCCTGCAATGTTTTAACTACTATTCCTGAAAAATGGAGGGTGCTTCAGCCATAAATTATTTCTAATATTAATTCAATTTCTCTTTATTTCTTTTCCTTTTGAAAGTCTCAGTAAGTGCTAAGGTATTAATTCTGTACATACTGAATGGTTACAATGTATAAATATTAAAAGTCAAGTAAACACACAAATAAAACCAGATCAACAAAATACCCCACCATAATTGCACTCTTGAATTTGAAAAATATGTATACGCCTCACTGAAAAAAATATTTCTTTACATCTAAGTATTCTAATATTTATGAAATAACACAGTTCCCTTAATATGAATTTGTTAGCTCTTACCTGTGTAAAGCAGTAGATGGCTTGCTTTTAATACAAGCCAACCTTTCAGTCCAAATGAGTAAAGGATGATCCTTTATTCAACTGGATGCTTTCAGACATATTTCTGCTTCTACAGTGCGTTCTAGTCTGAGATAACCCCCTGGAGAGTGTTTCTCTGTGTTGAATATACTCATGATTCACCCCATTACACTAAGTAAATAGTGTGCAGCACTTATTACCAAATGTTTGGATTTGAATCATGAATCTCATCACAGTATCTCAGCTGACAAAATGCATGCTATAAGCTATCGCTTGCATAACGGCAGCTTCTAATGCCTAGTTCATAACCTCGCTTCTCTTGATATGTTGCCTTTACGCTGGGCAGTTTTGCATATCTGCTTGCCACAACTGTGTGTTGGTTCTGCACCAGCAAAGTAAGCACGTAAACGTAGTTATAGACACACTTCAAACATGCCAGCAAATACAACTACTCCTAAATGTGACTCACTATAGATAAACATTCTCCAACAGTATTGCAGAACAGAAAGCTTTTTCTTGGAAAAGCTTTTCTACGAGCCAGCTCCAAACAGGTAGAATATAATTTCAGGTCAGGAATAAATGTATTATTTATCCTTGGAGAGTTTGGAGTCCAGGAGTGCCTGACTAAGGCTTCAATTTTCATTCCTGCACCTTCCAAATCATTAAAGAAAATATGCTTGTTAAATGAACCAATAAAGTTTTAAAACCTCTCTGTTTTCCAGACTGCAAAGTAAGTATTAATTGTAACTTTTAGGTACAATGACGAAAGTTTTTATTTTATTCTTTTATTTTAGTGAATGATTAGGTAATTTATACTTTTGAAATTAATGTATAGAGCTGACTTTACAAATAAGGCATAAAAAATCTTCAGTGTTTCTACAACCCCTTTTAATTTAGTTCTTAATGACTGCTTTATTTATCTTTGAATCTTTATTGGGATGCAGGGAAGATGGGAGGAGACATGTAGTGGTTTTGGGGGTGGGGAGAAAGAGAGGCAGGGAGCGTTACTTCTGGGCATTTACTGATAAACTCTCTCCATGGCACACTTGCTGAATTGAATATTCACTTTTCTAAAGCTGTATTCCTGATAGCGATGCTTCTGTATTTCACTCATGATCTGTGCCTTACTGTTTTGATAATTCAAACACAAAACCAGTAAGATAAGATTTCCCATTCCTCATTTGTTGAGGTTGAAATTCATTCCAAGGCTTACACCTGGAGCAAAGCTTATTCATTAATAAGGTGTCACACAGGCTTTATATGACACCTTGCTTGGCTTGATCCTCTCCCTATAAAACTCTGCTTTCTGCTTCTCAGAGTAATTTCCTCAATTTTTTTCATGGTAAAGCCCAACATGCAATATAAACATCCATGGGATGTTACTTCAAATCCAACATGCAGAACAATGCTACCTCTTCTAAGTCGGTCTTACTTAACTTGAGTTACATTGACAAAGGAGCTGGTATGCTAAGCATGTGAATCAGGTGTCTCTGCACAGTATTTTTTAATCTTAAAAAAAACCAGGAAAACTACTTATCTCAGAGGATGATACATATTGCAAGATATTTGGCTTGCATCCCCACAGTTACACTGATGTGTATGATTCCGCCAGATGTGCAATTTTTCTTCTTTTTTTGTCTTATTCCTAAAACATTTTCATAAATCAAAGTATCTTGCTCACTTTTAGAAGGCACAGTTTCTACCACTTAACTCAAGGACTTTTGAAAGTCAGAAATACAGAGAACTGAAGTAAGCAAATCCTTATAATCACAGAAGACTAACCACTGCAATAGATTTCTGGTATCTTAATGGTCTTAGTTTTCAAAGCACTTAGGATCATTTTCGAATCATAAGTCTAGCAGCTTGCTAATATTTGTATTTCACTTTTATTATTATTTATTATTATACAGTCACTGAGAAGACTGTAACACGTCATCTCAAGTCAATCCATCCATGGGTCCTGAAGGAGCTGGCAAATGAAGTTGCTAAGCCACTGTTCATCATATTTGAAAAATCATGGCAGTCAGGTGAAGTTCCTGATGACTGGAAAAAGGGAAATATAACCCTTATTTTTAAGAAGGGAAAAATGGATGAGCCAGGGAATTACAGACCAGTCAGTCTCACCTCTGTGCCTGGCAAAATCTTGGAGCGGATTCTCCTGGAAGGCATGCTAAGGCACATGAAAACCAACAAGGTGCTTGGGGACAGCCAGCATGGCTTCACTAAGGGGAAATCCTGCCTGACCAATCTGGTGACCTTCTATGAAGGGGCTATGGAACTGATGGACAGGGGCAGAGCAGCTGATGTCATCTACCTGGACTTGTGTAAAGCCTTTGACACTGTCTCCCATGACATCCTTCTCTCTAAGTTGGAGAGACATCAATTTGATAGGTGGACCACTCGGTGGATAAAGAACTGGCTGGATGGCCACACGCAAAGAGTAGTGCTCAGTGGCTCAGTGTCCAGCTGGAGACCAGTAACGAGTGGTGTCCCTCAGGGATCAGTGTTGGGACCGGTCTTGTTCAACATCTTTGTGGGTGACATGGACAGTGGGATTGAGTGCGCCCTCAGCAAGTTTGCCGATGACAGCAAGCTGTGTGGTTCGGTTGATACGTTGGAGGGAAGGAATGCCATTTGGAGGGACCTTGACAGGCTTGTGAGGTGGGCTGATGCCAACCTAATGAAGTTTAACCATGCTAAGTGCAAAGTCCTCCACCTGGGCCGGAGCAATGCCAGGCACAGCTACAGTTTGGGCGGGGAGAAGATTCAGAGCAGCCCTGCAGAGAAGGACCTGGGGGTGTGCGTTGATGAAAAAATGAACATGAGCTGGCTGTGTGCGCTTGCAGCCCAGAAAGCCAAACGTATCCTGGACTGCATCAAAAGGAGTGTGACCAGCAGGTGGAGGGAGGTGCTCATGCCCCTTTACTCTGCTCTCGTGAGACCTCACTTGGAGTATTGTGTGCAGTTCTGGTGTCCTCAACATAGAAAGGACATAGAAGTGTTAGAACAAGTGCAGAGGAGGGCTACGAGGATGATCAGGGGACTGGAGCACCTCTCGTATGAAGATAGGCTGAGAAAATTGGGGCTGTTCAGGCTGGAGAAGAGAAGACTGCGTGGAGACCTCCTAGCAGCCTTCCAATACCTGAAGGGGGCCTATAGGGATGCTGGGGAGGGACTCTTCATTAGGGACTGTGGTGAGAGGACAAGGGGCAATGGGTTTAAACTTAAACAGGGGAAGTTTAGGTTGGATCTGAGGAAAAAATTCTTTACTGTGAGGGTGGTGAGGCCCTGGAATGGGTTGCCCAAGGAAGTTGTGGATGCTTCATCCCTGGCGCCGTTCAAGGTGGGGTTGGACATAGCCTTGGATGGCATGGTTTAGTGGGAGGTGTCCCTGCCCATGGCGGGGGGGTTGGAACTCGATGATCTTGAGGTCCTTTCCAACCCTAACTATTCTATGATTCTATGATTCTATGATCTTTTAGTTTCATTCCTCTCTAAAGATGTTGAAAATTTAAAAAAGTGACCCAGTGGGATGTCATGATGGTCAGCCATTATTTCTGTTTTCCTGATGCCCAAAGAAAAGAAAACATTTCTTTTCATTTTTAACCTCTTACTATCCTCATAATTAAGCAATATGCACAATGCTATGGTCTGAACAGAAAAGTTAAGTTAATATAAATGAATCATCTTATTAAATAAGGATCTGTGGTATCCTGCCTGTAAACATTTGAAAATTGCAATAACTGAAATCTACGTGGTAATTAACTAGATTTTAAGCATGCATGTTTTCATTTGAAAAAATCAAAACAAAAAACAAAACAAAACCCCCCAAAAGCCCACCAAGCATTATAAATAATGCTTCAAGATTTCTTCCTACAAAAAAATTAGTTCGGCATAATCATTATTAAATCTTTTGGCCTAAAGCCTGGTGGCCAGTGGCATAAATTATCTTAGATATTGCTTCTTCAAGTGGTCTGACTGCTACGGTGAATATTCAATTTACTCTAATCTTACCTAGCACACAGGTTGTGTCTAACTATTTGTTGACCAAAAAAGCTAGAACTGTTGTATGTGAGTGGCTGACACAGACTGTCTGAACTGTACTATCCTACTGAGTTTTACTGAAAGACGTTTGAATGACAATGCAGTCATCAGGCACAGTCAACACAGGTTCACAAAGGGAAAGACCAATTTGACACCTTTCCATGTTTAGGTCGCCTACTAGTGGAAGGTGGTGGGTATAGTTTTTCTTGATTTTAGTAAAGCTTTTGATACTGTGCTTCACAGTAGCTGTCTGAACAACTTGTCCAGATGCGAAGACTTTAATGTTGTAGGGATTGCTGGTGCTATAACATAAAGACTCTGGTGTTTTTATGTTTCAAAGCTTGAAATGGTTATTCCTGGTACCATGGGTAACATTTATAAGTTCATATAACTAGTGCGTATGAAAATATAAACACATAATTTCATTAGTACATGAGAAAAGATATTATTGAAAAGCATGCCACGCTTCTGGTATGTGTGGGGAAGGACAAATAAAAAGTACTCTGTTGCATGGACACTGGTACTAAATCCTTACCAGCAAAAGAACAAAAAAATTGCAGAGAGTGAGAAATCTTTGCACATACAAATAGCTTAGCTCTATGCCACAACTTCCAACAGGAATATGCAGTTTGTCAATTTTTTTTAAACTTGACTAGGCAGAGGACAGTAATAAACAAAATATCACCTATTTTCTGTCTCTCGAATCGTCATCTTTGCGTCTTGGATAGTAAATATCACAGGTAACAATCATAACTCAAAATTTACTGGCAAAGCACACAAAATCATGATAAGGAATATTATCTGTCCAGTAGCAATGATTCAATCAATATGACATGCAGTATAACTAACTGACTAACTAGCTAACTAACTAATAATGCCAAATATTTCTTCAAATATTTAAGATGCTCATGGAACTGAAAATTAAAAAGAAAAAATACAACAATAAGACAAAGGAATTAAGAGAGCCTTTTGTTGTGTGTTTTCTTGTTGTTATTTTTTTCTCCTTGGCTTAATATCAAATGAGTTTTCAAGGGCAGGCTAGGCATCTAATAGGTTAGAATACACTTTCAAGACTCTGTCCCATATTAGTCATTGCAAATTTCTGTATTAGTAACAACTCTTGGTGGCTTATTTTCATGCGGTTTTTCAGTTAAGCTACATGACTGGGTGATTTACCTAAGAAACCTCTGTGGGAAACCAGCTGAAGAATTTTTTTCTCGCAGTGATATATCAGTAAGAAATATTGTGAGAATTAAGAATATGTGTTTCAAGATTCTTGCTTGCTTGCTCTAACAGTTTGAAGAAAATCCCATGACATTTGTTTAGCAATTGTAACTCCAAATACATTTAAATGCTTCCCCTACATACTTTAGATTGAAAGCATTTTTTTAAAGGTGAATTTGAAAATACCATTAAAAAATGCCCTTGTTCTTCCACACTTCTGTCGTGAGGAGTCAACAGGCATAAGGAGTCAGAGAACGCTCAGCTTGTGCCCCACTGTTTTAAGAGTGGTGCAGCTCAAAGTATGGCACAGTTTGATGTGGCTCAACATCCAAACGTGATCAAGTCGTCAGGCAGAGAAAGATGAGTGACAATTAAAAACTTTCAACAGCAATGTTTGTTTTGTTTTGTTTTGTTTTGTTTAAGGAGAGTTGGAGGAAGTCTTTTAGCAAAGGTGAATAGAACAGAAATTCACTGTTTAAAGTGTCCTTTCACTCTGGCTTGCCTCCTTTTGGTAACCCATGTCAGTTACTCTAGAAAGTATAATTGCTTCTGCCTTCTTCTTGCTCCATGCAAGACCAGCAGTTCAGCAGTGGAATGTCAGTTTAAACTGAGTTAGAACTCAGATAAATTTTATAAAACCCACCCACACTGCTACAGGGAGGATCATTGCCTTTAGTAGAATAAATAGCAGTCAGAAATTTCAGTAGTGTTGAAGTGCTTGTAGAAAAGTCTCTGA
The DNA here is from genome assembly GCA_039720435.1 of Amazona ochrocephala. NCBI lineage: Eukaryota > Metazoa > Chordata > Aves > Psittaciformes > Psittacidae > Amazona > Amazona ochrocephala. The sequence continues at coordinate 83,131,485 of CM077909.1, read as the reverse complement.
AATTCATCATCCATTTATTGCACACACAGTTGTCTTTTGTGTGTGTTTTAGAGTATCACAATGTCTATGTATCTGAATGCTCTGGGACTCTGATAAAGATATTTTAAAGTCTGCAAGTGTCAGAAGATTGTATAGGTTTGGTTGAAACAACAGTAGATGGTAAAATATGCATAAAGGTACACATGCTGCTACACAAGGGATGCTTATTTCAAAATGCACAGAATACGTGAAGGCTCTTGGCTGGCAGAGGCATGGAAGGTGATTTATAGAAATGACATGCACATGGTGTGTCAGGTAATATGGGTCAGATAACACTCTTAAGTTTACTGAGTATTCCAATGCACTTTGGTTCTGAGGACAGATGGTGACATGTTAAACTTGCCAGATGTAAGACATGGCCAGGACTGTAATGAGAGCTGGGAGAAGGAGTGCATGTGATAATGAGAGAGCATTTGCCTTTTGGGAGGAAGAGAACGTAAGGAAAAGGAAAATGGGGAAAAGTCATCTACTCACAGAAAGTAATACAAAAGGGTATCTCCAGTACTACACAGGTAACATAACAGGAAACAACATACTACATGGGAATGGCTGAATTATTTTTTTGACTAACTGTACGCCAAGGTTTCCCTCCCACCCACAGTTACACATATGAGTGTCCAAGTTCACATTAACACCCCCTATGCACTCATCTGCCACCTAGAGCAGGGAATATATTTAAAAGTTGGTTCACTGTTGGCTTTGGAACCCATCATGATAATCCTCATAGGTTTCTGAATCCCATGAATATTTGAAATTTTGGTATTGCTCCTGCCTTTAGTCTACTGACTGACACTGTCAGCACATATTTGTCTAGCACAAGATTTTGAGGCCTAAAAGCTTTGCAGTGTGTTCTATTAAGGTCCAACTTCTAAGGCTTTCCAGCATATTAAAGAACCATATCAAAGACAGAGTTTGCTGTCCCAGGACATGAGATGGACATTTCAGGTAAACAGACTTTCTACAGAACTATAAAACAAATTATTTCTTACTGCAGAAAAGCAGACATCCAGACAATGCCAACTTAACTAAACACTGTCTCAGTTTCTTAATGCAAAAAAATAGTAATTGGGGTTACCAGTGAATTTTATGAAATAGTGAAAATTTCCCTAACATAGATAGCTTCTTTTTGGAATCATGCAGTGTATCCCAGCTCAGCTTGAGGTGACTTTTACTTAAAATACCCATTTTGTTTACCCTAATAACACAGTTATTCTTTTTACCTAAGGTGCATATTTTTGCAAGCTTCCTTGGTGTAGGTACCTTTGGTTTTAAAAGCTACCAGTGATATCTTTGTTGTGCATTTTTACATAGCTAAGTGCCATTTTTCTGTGGTACACAATAATTCTGTGTGTTAGATCCAACCTGCTTTCTGAACTTCGAAAGGAATGCATAACCAGTAAGATCTATTAAGTCCACAGAGCTATCTTTATGTTCATTTGAAATTTCATAGTTTAACAACTCCTACATAGGATAGCTCTCAAATTACCTGAGCCTTTATCAAGACATGTCCTTCTCCACCTTTTTTTGAATTTTTGGATGCAAATCCTCTAGGCTTCTAATTTATTAAGCCCGAGTTCATGAGGGAAAATAAAACTCCGGCAATGTGAATACAAACTACAAATTAGAGTTCATACTTCTCCTTCATATTAAGAAAATATTAATAAACTCCAATATCCCTTTTGAAAGTGGGTTATAGAAAAATATTTCAAACTGATTTTATTTTTTCTTTCAGTACAAATTAAAGACAAGCTTTACTGAAGTTAAGTCAAAAATGTTTGATGACTTTTGGTGTTGGCTGATAACCAAGGCATAATAATGAGCTATTTTCCTACTACTTCAGAGAATTTATTGGCAATTAGCAGCTTAGCTATGTATTTCATACAAATAAATCTATATCTTAATATCTTTCTAAATGTCTGCATGACATATCTTAGGAAAGCATTTTGACATTCAAAAAGAAGTATGTTCTCATAGCACGCAAGCTCTTGTATACTCTTCTAGCATATGAGAAATGTTGTTATGCCTACCAGCATTATTATGCCAAACTTTGCTTCCTGGTTTTCTGATATATTTTAAAATTTCCCCCTACAATAGTCACCATGGTTTCCCCCTTAAGTTAAATTGTTTGCTGCTACAATTTAAAGCTCACAGATTCTCCACAACCTTTTATTTTCACTCCGCTTTTTGAGAAAAAAAATTCTTTATGAACTATACTTCTTGCCACAATTATTTCTAATCTGATAGTCATTTTGGATGCAGGTTAGTTTTAAAGGCAAGTGCCCATTGAATAGGTATATTTTGAAGAAGGTGATTTGACTTCAAAAACCTTCAGAACTCTGGAATTTTTGAGGAGCTAAGTGATTTTAAGCAAACTTGAGAGTTTGAGGAACAGGATAGCGGTCCTGTATTTGTCAAATGAAAAGCCTGATGATAAAAATCCCCTTCTTCTTATAACCATCCCTGGCAGTAAATGAAATGTTCTGTGCTGTATTCTCTGAAAACATCCTAGAGCTCATAATTAAAGCAGAGGATTTGCAAACAAGGGGTACTGACAAATTCTCTTGATTTTGTTGGCAAGCTAGGAGAGATGCATGTGCCCTCTTGCTGTGCCAACGTGTACTGGGACATGCTGGAACATCTCATATGCATTGTGATCTGTTCTTTCTTGTTAAATCAGTAGCTGAAGCTTAGCTTTAATGTTAGTAGATCTTATTTGAAAAGAGTTAGTTTCCTTTCACTCATCTCAAAGCAGCAATAAAGCAGTATGAGCTGCATCAAATTAACTTTATTCTAGACTCCAGCTATCAAAGGGCTATTCACAATCCAGTTTTGTCTTGTCCTATGACAATCACTCCCTCCTAGAGAGCAATGCCTGCACAGAATGGGATCCTCAGCTGTCTTGGTGTAACAGTGAAAGCAGAATAATAAATTAACCTATCTGAAAGGGAAAACAGCAGCAAAAAAATGTCTAGGACAACAATATATTTGCTATGCTGGTTCAATATATTCTTATCCCAGACTTCACTGACCTTACTGAAGAATGATATTCACCAGCTTCTGTGACACATTGTTAGGTCTGATCTTTAGCTGGGGGGAAGGATGCTACTGATTTCGGTTCTGGAATATTCAGTCAGTCTGTTTCACTCTGTATTACCCTGCATACACTGTATCTAATCGGATACTCTGGAAGAGCCTGCTACAGCTGTTAAGTGATTTCTCTCAAGTAACCTATGTGCTATGACAGCTCTGAGATACTACATGGTACCAGCAGTGATAAGAGCAGCCATACTCAACACAAAGTGCACAACTGCATATTTATTTCAAAGTGGGGTTTGCCAAACATAATTTGTAATGCTGTGATTAATTTGATGATTATTTTATTATACACAAAATTAATTAAGAGAAAAATGTAACACCCAACTCCTTTTGAGGTAATTGTTATCTTGTGAGTGGTCATAAACTTCATAAGAAATATAGACAAAGAGAGAAAAGTTTCCTTTTTTTGTGGTTAAAAAAATTGACATTAAAAACCAGAGGCGTGTACTGAGAGACAAGGGGGGCACAAAATTACAAAATGAAATATACAAACTTTTAGAATCAGTTTTATGTAATATTAAGTTTGATGGCTTTGCAACAGTAGCAATGGAAAATTACTGAGGTGCATGATTTACAGAGGGTCCATAATATTTGAATATATTATTTCAAACTACATAGTAATTTTCTGTATACCTTTTATCTCATAACCATGTTAAAATTATTTTTATAACATAAAATATCTTTACGGTGTTTTAAAGAAAACAAACAAAAAAACAGATCTTTAAAAGAACGTGATGGTAAGAACACATTATAAAATCCCTATGTTCCACCAAAAAAAAGAAAGATTGAAAAATCGACAAAGGGTGAAGTTTTCAATATATCTGAATTCCCAAAGGTAGGATTCAGTTTGGCTGAGTTGAAATGAATGTGAGAAAGGCATAGTTTACAGTAAACGTAAATGCAGCAATTGAACATTTTAGTCTCAGCTGTCCCCTGAACTAACTGTACTGAATAGTGTCTGTTCCATTAAAACTAAGTAGGCCTTATTTAGGTTTCTGGAAGGCAAATCCTAAATAGCATAAACCATCAAATTATACAATACTCTGCGTCAGTGACTGAATATGATTTATAAATGAGATGAAGTTATACTGAAGCCTTTCCAGAAAGTGATTACTTATGTTTGTATGCCTACTCATATTTAGGCTAAGGATGAAACATATATTTTTAAGCCTTTATCGAATACCAAGACACCTTTCTTTCAGACTTCATTGCTGCTTGTTTGTATTGTGATTGCATGGCAAAGTTTTGGTAGCAAGAAGGGAGCTACAGTGGCTGCTTCTGTGAGAAGATGCCAGAAACTTCCCGTGTCTGATAGAGACAATGACAGCTGGCTACAAGATGGGCCCACTGCTGGCGAAGGTCAAGCCCATCAGTGATGGTGGTAGCAGCTCTGGAATAACGTATTTAAGAAGGTGAAAAAACTGCTGTGCAACAGCAGCTGGAAGAGGAGAAAGAACATGTGAAAGAAACAGTGCTGCAGACACCCAGGTCAGTGCAGAAGGAGTGGCAAGAGGTGCTCCAGGCACAGTAGCAGAGGTTCCCCTGCAGCCTGTGGTGCAGCCCATGGTGAGGCAGCTGTGCCCCTGCAGCCCATGGAGGTCCATGGAGGAACAGATTCTACCTGCAGGAATGGAGGACCCCACACCAGAGCAGGTGGGTGCCCAAAAGAGGCTGTAAACCCATGTGAAGCTGTTGCTGGAGCAGGCTCCTGGAAAAGACCTGTGGCCCCATGGAGAGAGGAGTCCACACTGGAGCAGGTTTGCTGCAGGACTTGTGACCCTGTGGGGTACCCACTCTGGAGCAGCCTGTTCCTGAAGGGCTGCACCCATGGAAGGGACACAGGCTGGAGCAGCTTGTTCCTGGAAGACTGCACCTATGGAAGGAACCCACACTGGAGCAGCTTGTTCCTGAAGGACTGCACCTATGGAAGAGACCCATGCTGTAGCAATCTGTTCCTGAAGGACTGCACCCATGGAAGAGACCCACACTAGAGAAGTTCATGAAGAACTGTATCTGTAGGTGGGACTCACACTGGAGCAGAGGAAAAGTGTGAGGAGGAAGGAACATCAGGAACAACACATGATGAGCTGATCGCAACCTCCATTCTCCATCTTCCTGTGCCGCTCAGGGGCAGCAGAGAAAAACAGGAGAGAAGTCAAGTCTGGGAAGAAGGGAGAGGTGGGGCAAAGGTGTTTTAAGATTTGGTTTTATTTCTCATTACTGCATTCAGATTTGATTGGCAATAAATTAATTTCTCCAAGCTGAGTCTGTTTCGCCTGTGACAGTAATTGGTTGAGTGATCTCCCTGTCCCATAATCTCAACCCACAAGCCTTTCATTATAATTTCTCTCCCCTGACCAGCTGAGGAGGAGAGTGACAGCTTTAGTGGACACCTGGCATCTGGCATCCAGCCAGGGTCAACCCACCGCAGTGTCTTAGGCTGAAAAATTTGGGCCTGCTCAGCCTGGAGAAGAGAAGACTGCGTGGAGACTTCATAGCAGCCTTTCAGTGTCTGAAGGGGGCTTCCAGGATACAAAAGAGGGGCTCTTCATTAGCTACTGTAGTAATAGGACAAAAGGTAATAAGTTGAAATTTTTAGAGTGAAAGCTCAGGTTAGATACAAGGAAGAAGTTCCTTACCGTGATGGTGGTGAAACACTGGAACAGGTTGCCCGAAGAAGTTGTGAATGCTCCATTCCTGGCAGTGTTCAAGGCCAGGCTGGACAGAGCCTTAAACGACACGGTTTAGTGGGAGATGTCCCTGCTCATGGCAGGGGGTTTGGAACTAGATAATCTTTAGGTCCTTTCCAACACTGTCTATTCTATGATTCTATGAAACCCTAAGCTCTTTGTTAAAGTTTAGTACAAATCTAGGTTCAGATTCTGTGAGATGGTTTTACCTCCTGGTGCAGCAAGGATGCGATAGCTCAGGATCTGAAATACTACAACAAGGGATCTTAGTTCACAGATCACCTATTAACTACGCATGCATAGTTAATGGCAAAAAGCCATGCCCATCAAGAAAGCCAGTGCTTTCAGTGAGGGATGTCTAACCTTCAAGGAGAGACAAATTTGTGTTCACAGCCCTGTTTCTATCCTGAGATTAAGCATTCATTACAGTAAGCAACAACATGATAAAAAAAAAATTTGCGACTTACATCTGCTTCTTTGATCTAGATGTCTTTGTCACATTTTGTGAACTAAATTTTTCAGCCACTGTGAGGATCTTTGTTGCCTCAAAACTGTAAGTGTCTAAGCCTCAATTTTAAAACTTATCAGTGGACAAGTTCTATTCTGCATGAGCCTGTTTGAAGTAATGAATATTTCTGTTACACAACTGTGAAGATAGATACATCTTTTTCTCTCTAGTCTTTCAGTGCAAAAATGCCATAGATTAACACTCAGTACATTGTCATTAATGTGTATGTTCAGAACTGACAATAAACTATTTTATCTCTTCTAATAGCAGTTGTAGCAAAGAAGTGATTGCATAGATATACACCTGTATAAATATGTTTGCAAAAGTGATGGAAACCTACATGCATACTTTAACAAATTAATTACATTAATAATTGGTGTCTAAAATGTTTTCTCAATGAAAATGTTTTTAAAATTAAGGTGTTTAAACTTGAAAATCTCTGACTTCCTTTCCTGTAATCTATTAGCCATCAATTCCATTTTATTTTTTTCTGGCACAATCACATATACAGCAAGCATGTGTATGATACTTTAAAAGTTAGGCTGGACAAAAAACTGCTAAAAAAATGTCAGTAAATAAATAGTACTGCACGGAATGAGCTGTGAATTGAATGACTTCCAGCAAGTTTTCTAGGAGAAGCTTTTGGTTCCATCTCTCTAGACACCCTATTAGTTCAAGAACCTTGTCAAATTTGTTCATGTACATTAAGGTGACTAGTGCTTAACCACGGATTTTCATTGTTGCTTGGCAGTGGTAAAAGGCGTTGCTTGTTGGTTTTGTTGTGGAATGGTTATCTGTCAAAATGCAGTAGATGCTAACTCAAATTGCAGTACCATTTCTTCCTGCATTAACGTGCCTTTAAATTTTAGATAAAGTGAATTGTTGTAAAGAAGCTCTGCCATAAATTACAGCTGACAGTGGAAGTGATTAAGGTACATAGTTTGATTGCATGCATTAATCTCAACAACTTTCCTCTAGTCTAATTTAATTACCCACAGGTGTACATTTCTTTTTAATTTATTAGCTTTGTCAGTAATCAGTTGCACTGTATGCTGTTCCTTGCAGAAGGTGCATTCCAGCTACAGCTACCCACAAATCAGACAGTAAACAGCAACATAAATGAACATTAAGTGCCACGGACCTCACTTAAGTGTAAACTAATACTGTTAAATCAGCATATGAAACAAGACTATTTATTTTATCATGAAGAACTATCAGATATCCTGATTGAGAAAAGATCACCAGCCAAGGCAGAAGTAGTTGAGAAGGCTTAATCCTCTTTTCCCTACTCAGATGTCATCAGCCATACAGATATATTTTTTGTAACCAACTTTGTGTTACAGTTTGGACCTTGCCATTTATAGTTTAGATGACAGTGCTGTCTCTTCCTCCCTATCAAATAGTTGTAAATACTAATATTAAATTTAATAGATCAGGACCCTGATTTTCAACATAACCATAATTTTAGGGTCCTACATACGAACTATGTATATTCTCTCAAAGTTTCTTTGCAACCCAGATGAGATATTTTCAGAATTTTCCATAACTAGAAGAACTGGAATTGGCATTGGTGAGGCCACATCTTGAATATGGTTCTGGGCCACTCACTACAAGACAGACTGAGGTATTGGAGCAGGTCCAGTGAAGGGCAACAAAGCTGTTGAAGAGTCTGGAACACGCGCCTCATGAGGAACAGCTGAGGGAGCTGGGGGTGTTTAGTCTGGAGAAGAGAGGGCTCATTGGGGACCTTATCTCTCTCTACAATGAGAGGAGGATGGATCCAGGAGGTGGCTGGTCTCTTCTCTCAAGAAACAAGTGCTAGGACAAGAGGTAATGGCTTCAAGATGTGCCAGGGGAAGTTTAGATTGAATATTAGGACTCTAATGCATTTGTAGACAATAATTTTTGCTAAACTGTCTACTCAGAAGCCTGGGTCTTGTCTGTGAATTTAATGCTACACGGTTTCATAAAAATCCATGCCTTTCACTTACAAAATCCCTAACTTAAAGGAAGGTTGTCTTTTTGTTTGTTTGCTTGTTTTACCCTTGTACTTTATTCTAATGACATAGACGTAGTCGTAGTTGTGATTAAAGCAACAGGAAGAACAGCTATTGATATTATTGATTATTTCCACAATGACATGGACAAAGCACAAGAAAAAAGCACTGTCATGTACCAAAAAGTAAGGAATTGTCAACATCTCTAAGCCAATCTCTATCTCTTGTATGTCAATTCATAAAATTTGGTACTGTGAAACTCCTCAAATGTAGAGGAATGACAGAATAATTTTTTTTTTTTTTTTAAGTGAAGTATGTTTCCTCCTTACTGGCCCTTAAATAGTGCACAGTAAACTGTTTCAAACAAACATAATGTTGACAAGTTACATTAGGCAAGTAAAAAAGGCCTCCTAGATAAAACAGTGAACTGCCCCGTATATCCAATTATTATTAAACTTGTCTAGTGAATACATGCAAATGAACTGGTTACTTATGGTCAATGGATTTAATGATTGCAGTTCCTGACAACCAGAAATAAGTCTTCCATGAAGGAAATAGGTTGTTCTTTCTGGCTATAAATTTAAGAAAATATTTTTAATATAATACATGCACATTATTACTCTTGTTGAGCAATATGTGCAGTAGCTCCCAGTTTCTGAGAAACTAGAACTAATTAGAGTTTGCTAATGAAAGGAAAGATAGCATGATTTTGAAGAGCACATGGAAGGACTTTATACCAATCATATGATACACCCAGCAGCTGGAGTGCAATGTCTGTATTTTATTGTTCATCTGAACTTTTTTTCTCAAATACAGGCATTATACAGTGGAACTTACTTTAAAACTGTTGTTACTTTCCACAAGTCTACAGGCTGACGAGCAGTCTGACTGACTGACTGAGTAACAGCAGCTCTGGGTAGGTGAAGGGCAGGCTATTCTCCTTGCAGCTCAGAAAGCAAATCCCATGCCAAGTGGAGTAGTGCAGACAAAGGTATTATGGGGCCAACAAGAGTTCATGTTGGACAACCAAATTAAAGAAAATTCCAATCACAGCCGAAAACCTCATTTAGCCTTGGTGGTCCAACTACAAGAGGAAGTCAATCTTTAAATTCAGACCAAGATAGAAAGTGTAAAATGGCTAAAACAAGTGAACGCATACTACCATTCCAAAATCGTGAACTAGTAATAAAAGGAAAAACTTCTTCATATATATCATCCTTAGATAACTTTCTATATTAATTTGCCTTTCTGTACTTTTTTATCTGTTACTGCTACATGTGGAAAACTACTTCTTGTGTTGAGAGACACAAAAAAAGAAAAGGGAAAAAATATTTGCCGACTCATGACTGCCTTCAATACATTGAATCAATTTACAGAAAAAACTTTTCAGTGCAAGATATTAAGAGATAGCTTTAAACCTACCTGAAAAAAAGTTAGAATGGATACATTGATTGGAATAGCTATTAAACCCCAATTTATTCTACAATTGATATTCTTTTCAATTTCTGTATGAAGTCTAAAGCTGTAAAAATCCACTATCTTGAAGCCACCATAAATTATGTTGGATTTTTATAATGGCATATTATGCAGAGTGTATACTGCTGGCCAAGACAATTTTTCACTATTCAGAGATCTTCTTTTCCTTTATTCTCTGTATGCGTATATTGCTCAGCATAATTCGGTTTTTGACACCAGTGTTAAAGACAAATAATGAGCTACAGATAGTGGAAATAAAGACTGGGGGTGGAAGAGGGAAACTAACAGAGACTTCTGAAAACAATCACACACCTTTAAAAGTGTCCTGGTTTCAGCTGGGATAGAGATAATTTTCTTCCTAGTAGCTGTTACAGTGCTGTGTTTTGTCTGAGAACAATGCTGATAACAGTGATGTTTTAGTTGTTGCTCAGTAGCTACTTATCCTGATCAGACTTTTAAGTCTCATGCTCTGCCAGTGAGGAGAAGCACAGCAAGGTGTGAGAGAGCAAAGACAAGACACGTGACTCAAACTAGCTAAAGAGGTATTCCATACCATGGCATATCATGCCCAATATATAAACTGGGAGGAGTCACCCAGAAGGCCCAGAGGGCTGTTCAGGTCAGGCTGGGTATCAGTCAGCAAGTGGTGAGCAATTGTATTGTGCATCACTTGTGTTTATTGTTTTGTTGGGGCTTTTCCTCCCCTTTTGTTTTATATATTTCTCCTTGTTATTCCCAAAAGTAGCAGTAGTAGTAGTATATTGTACTTTATTTTAGCTATTAAACTCTCCTTGTCTCAACCTGCGGATTTTGCATTCTTTCAATTCTCTTCTCCATCCCACTTGGGAAAGGGGGAAAAGGGAAGGTGTGTGAGTGGCTGTGTGATTCTCAATTGCTGGCTGGGGTTAAACCACAACAATCCTTTTTGGTGCCCAACATGATAAGAACAGATCTGACTGGAGTGAGTCAAAACAAATTTAATAATATTTGTGGTATGCGTTCCCTGAGGTGATTTTTATCATCCATGGGGCCTGGGCTAAGGCTTTAATTTTGTTGTACTATAACAGTGGCTTGTGATATGATGGAATTGCTGGTCATGTCATGAGTCTGGTATGTGTACTCAGCATTGCTCTTGCCTTTATATTTTATGACCCATGTAATGGGAACTATTGATAATTATGTTGTTTGGCTTTTCTCCTCAGAAGGCCAACCTATGGAGGAGACACCCTCTCACATCTTCCCCCTCCCCACCAGGCTATTTACAGCAGCATTTGAGAATTTAAAAGATTATGAATATCCTTTGAATACCCTTGAAACCAACCTGCTCCTTTTGCCAGGAATCAGCATGGTGTTCAATGTGGTTCAGGTCTTGTTTAAGGTTAAGCAACTATCTAAGAATGCCATCAAGAGATCTTTTCTGAGGCTGGACAATTATGAGTGGCAGGGTGTGTGGGATAGTACAGGTAAGTACCTAGGACAGTGGGCACTTTCAGTGTTTTGGAACTTCACTTCTGAACAAGCACAGAATCAGAAAAAATAGTAAAATATTTAGAAGAAACATGCTGTCCTTCTGACAATTCCAAAGAGGCACAAATCACTGCAATGTGCCAGGGCCTGGCCTATGTCTTCTGAGTCCTCTTGACACACTCAGTACCCTCCAGGGGAGAAGAAGGTCTCTGGATCTGATGGCAAGGCAAAAGAATTTTTTTCAAACTTTGCAAACAGGGGAAATACACAAACTACCTTATAGTTCAGGTATTAGAACAGAACAAAAATCAGGAGTCAGAAAAACACTACCTCTTGGAAAAAGTTACTTGCTGATTACTGAAAGTGGGGTTAACTGTGTTCACTTTACATGCCATTTGATGAAATAGCTGTTCCTCACATTCAAGAGACAGATTAGGAATCTTTAATCTTATCCAGGTTCTTCCTTTATACATGCCAGTTATTTAAACACCACAATAAACTAACCCTACCACAAAATTATTTCTCAGATTAATTACCACTAAGAAGTAACATTATAGAAGAAAACCATCTAACATATTGAAGAGTAAAAGCTTACTTAAAACTAAAATCTTAACATAGAAGGAAAATGAGGACATGCAGTCATTCTGTCATGGACCTGCACTAGCCATATAGCTAGTACTGCCTAATCAAAGCCCTATCCTGTATCAAGACAGACTGAGCATCCTGTTCCAAAGTCAGTGTCCTTTTTTTTTTGATTCAGAGGCAGAGTGCAGTAACAGGACTTGTGTATTATTTATGCAGCCATGTTATAAGTTTGACAATCTCCAGTGAAAGGTCAATAACAAGAATAAGATATGGGTGGCTAGCAAGCTAAACAACTGACGCTCTGTATACAGAAGAATTATTATTAAATTTACCATGTCTCCTGTTACTTCTTCAATAAAATAATGAGAGAAAAAAAAACAAACAAACATTACTTTCAGGAGAAATGTATTTCAAAGCAAAGGAGAATGGCTTTGTACTGAAGGAGTTTAGATTTAGATTAGCTATTAGGAAGGAGTTCTTTATTGTGAGGGTGGTGAGGTACTGGAACAGGTTGCCAGAGAAGCTGTGGATGCCTCATCCCTGGAAGTGTAACTCTGCCTTGCTCAATGCAAATGTCTATGCAGATGGTAAAATATCTATACAAAAGATACAAGATATAGGCTTATTAAGATGTTTCTTTTTATTTTTTTTTTTTTTATTTTTTTTTTTAAAGTTCTTGCTGTGACTTCCAAGGGAAGGAATGGTTTTTTTCTACCAGTATTTCTGTTTCTTTTTATTAAGCATGCCCACAGGGGAGTTTGGCATCTGTTTAATTTTCAGGATCCCTTGTTGTTAGAGGATGCTTTAATTTCAAATCACAACTCTCAAGCAGGTTGTGCACTGAAAGCTGAAAACATGGAACTAGAAATTGACATGCTCTACAGAAACCAGAGACAGAATATTTCTCCACTTAGTAGCTCAGGCAGAACATGTAATTATTTTCACATCTTCCAGGAACATTGGTTTAGTGTTAAACTGAAAAAAAAGAAGAAAACAACATTTTGGCTCTGTCATTCAGAACTATCTTAGTGAAGTTGTTAGATTTACCTTCAAATTTCATAGGAGATTATTGAACAATTCTATCCATGTAGAAACCAATTACTTTCCAGTTAAATTTCCCATAAAGTTTTCTCACTTTTCTCTTATTTTCTTATACTCAATAGGTTATTTTCAAGAAGGGAGGGTATTACTAAAGGGGTCAGGCAGCAATTTGGTTGCTGCCCTCTCAAGCCTATTGCAATGAATTCAGTCGTTTACATATATTTCAGACTATTGTTGCCCAACTCCTAAAAACAATGTGTATACAGTTATGATATAAATGAATGCAAACTGTGAACAACAATACTTCTGAAGAATCTGAAGGTAATCACAATTTCTAAGAGAAGACCTGTTTTGCCAATGGAATTCTTGAAATTACTAGGTTCTCCTCGTAAGTATTTACACATACATTCTTACTGCCCTGTGATAAAGGAAATTTTTGTTTAAGCTCCGGGAAGCTAGGGACCAGGTTAGGAAAGCTAAGGCCCACTTCGAATTAAACTTGGCTAGGGATGTTAAGGATAACAGGAAGGGATTTTATAGGTACATTGCCAATAAAAGAAAGGTTAGGGACACCGTGGGCCCTCTCCAGAAGCTCTCGGGAGAACTGGCTACCCTGGATTTGGAGAAGGCTGAGGTTCTTAATGACTTCTTTGCCTCAGTCTTTACCGGCAAATGCTCTGACCACACCACCCAAGTCTTGGAAGGCAGACGCGGGGACGGTGAGGGTGGGGACCCTGGGCCCACTGTGGGGGAGGATCTTGTTCGGGACCACCTTAGGAACCTGAATGTATACAAGTCCACAGGACCGGATGAAATCCATCCGCGGGTCCTGAAGGAGCTGGCAAATGAAGTTGCTAAGCCACTGTCCATCATATTTGAAAAATCATGGCAGTCAGGTGAAGTTCCCGATGACTGGAAAAAGGGAAATATAAGCCCCATTTTTAAGAAGGGGAAAATGGATGACCCAGGGAATTACAGACCAGTCAGTCTCACCTCTGTGCCTGAAAAAATCTTGGAGCGGATTCTCCTGGGAGGCATGCTGAGGCACATGAAAACCAACAAGGTGCTTGGTGACAGCCAGCATGGCTTCACTAAGGGGAAATCCTGCCTGACCAATCTGGTGGCCTTCTATGAAGGGGCTACGGAACTGATGGACAGAGGCAGAGTGGTTGATGTCATCTACCTGGACTTGTGTAAAGCCTTTGACACTGTCTCCCATGACATCCTTCTCTCTAAGTTGGAGAGACATCAATTTGATAGGTGGACCACTCGGCGGGTAAAGAACTGGCTGGATGGCCGCACACAAAGAGTAGTGCTCAGTGGCTCAATGTCCAGCTGGAGACCAGTAATGAGTGGTGTCCCCCAGGGATCGGTGTTGGGACCGGTCTTGTTCAACATCTTTGTGGGTGACATGGACAGTGGAATTGAGTGCGCCCTCAGCAAGTTTGCCGATGACACCAAGCTGTGTGGTTCGGTTGATAAGTTGGAGGGAAGGAATGGCATCCAGAGGGACCTTGACACGCTTGTGAGGTGGGCTGATGCCAACCTAATGAATTTTAACCATGCTAAGTGCAAAGTCCTCCACCTGGGTCGGAGCAATGCCAGGCACAGCTACAGATTGGGTGGGGAGAAGATTCAGAGCAGCCCTGCAGAGAAGGACTTGGGGTGTGCGTTGATGAAAAAATGAACATAAGCTGGCGGTGTGCGCTTGCAGCCCAGAAGGCCAACCGTATTCTGGGCTGCATCAAAAGGAGTGTGACCAGCAGGTGGAGGGAGGTGCTCCTGCCCCTTTACTCTGCTCTCGTGAGACCTCACTTGGAGTATTGCGTGCAGTTCTGGTGTCCTCAACATAAAAAGGACATGGAAGTGTTAGAACAAGTGCAGAGGAGGGCCACGAGGATGATCAGGGGACTGGAGCACCTCCGTATGAAGATAGGCTGAGAAAATTGGGGCTGCTCAGGCTGGAGAAGAGAAGGCTGCGTGGAGACCTCCTAGCAGCCTTCCAATACCTGAAGGGGGCCTATAGGGATGCTGGGGAGGGACTCTTCATGAGGGACTGTGGTGAGAGGACAAGGGGTAATGGGTTTAAACTTAAACAGGGGAGGTTTAGATTGGATTTGAGGAAGAAATTCTTTACTGTGAGGGTGGTAGGGCCCTGGAATGGGTTGCCCAGGGAAGTTGTGAATGCTTCATCCCTGGCGGCGTTCAAGGTGGGGTTGGGCATAGCCTTGGATGGCATGGTTTAGTGGGCGGTGTCCCTGCCCATGGCGGGGGGGTTGGAACTCGATGATCTTGAGGTCCTTTCCAACCCTTACTATTCTATGATTCTATGATTCTATATATATATGTAAAACTGAGGCAAATGGCAGATTAAGATCACAAAGGGAAATGCCCTCTGCAGCTCTCAGCATTGTGATGCTATTTTAGCAATACAAATTTTACCTTTTTGGTGTCTACCCTTCAGAAAACAGATTCCTGAAATAGAAAGGCCAATCATGAGGCACACAGATGATGAATTCAGAGAACTAAAAATTGCTTCCCAATATATGAAGAAAAAGGAATCACCTCAACAGTAAAGAAGAAAAAATATATAAAACAAAGCATAAGCTTCTCTAATTCCTATGCCATTGATATTGAAGGTCCTTCACAGCAGTGATTAGAAAGATGCTTGGAAGATCATGCTTTTTATAATTATTTTTTTTTTAATTCTTTATGTTCAAATAATACTCTGCTCTCAGAAAATGTGAAGCTTAATAAATATAGCATCCTACAGTATTCGAGTTAGTATCACACAGTAACTTTTAATAAAAGTGCTGAGATATGGGTAGGGTAGATAGAGTGTAATGTGGGTGGAAAATTGGCAAGACTAGCAGGATCAAAGGTCTATGACCAGTGCACAATCCAGCTGGAGGCCAGTTACAATGGGAGTCTGTCTGGTGTCAGTACTGTTTCACTAGTATGTAATTATCTATTTCATTATTTTTATTACAACCTAGACGATAGAATGAGCTGCACCCTCAGCAAATCTAAGCAGAAAATGTTGGGACCGACTGGCTGGGATAAGCTCTGCAGAACAGGCTCAGAGGTCGCTAAATTGGCAGTGCCCTGTGCAACAATGTAACCCCCCATCTGGGGCTGCACGAACAAGTGCCCAGCCTGCAGGACCAGGATGGGGTCTTCCCCAGCAGTCTGGGGCTTATGCGATGCCCCTGTATATGTGCAAAGCCTGGGGCTTCCCTGCTTGACACAGACACTGACTTACTGGTGTAAGTCCAACAGAGAACACTGAGGCAATCAAGATTGGAGCGCTGGACATCCAAGGAGAAGGTGGGTGTTTTCAGCCTTCAATGAAAAGACGGCCAAGGGGAAGCATGATTGCTATCTTCAGCAGTCTAATGAGAAAGTATAGAGAAGATGGAGCTGTACAGTGGAAAGAGGAGAGAAAACACAAAAAGGAAGTATCATGTAGGTAGCAAGAGAAATTTCTAATTATGGTCAATCAGAGATTTGAACAGGTTGCCCATGAAGGCTGTGTAATCTCCATTCTTGATTATATTCAGAAATCAATGGGACAAAACTGAACAAATTATCTAGTTGAGCTTGTTTTGAGCAGGGAACCTGATGACTACCAGAAATAATTTCTGAAGTATCTTTTTCCATGATTCTGTATTACAGAAAAATAATCTCCAGAACAGGTTTTTTATGGCCTGTTTACAATATGTTGCATTCTCTGGGATTGTATCTACATCTGACAATCAAACAATAATTTCGTTCAAATGATAGGTCACCAAGCCTTGTACTCACATTTTTCTTAATTCTCTTTCTAAAGGTAAGTGTACTACACACATCCACCTAGGACTAGTCACTTATAATACAGGGTTCAGAAATAACAGAAGAACTCATTTTGGAGGTGCAGATTGTTCAGTTCAGACCACATTTTCAGTGTTACAGAGTTTATTCCATGGGGTACTTTGTCAGCTACAACTGCCTGATTGTTACAAGCTCAATGACACCCTAAATATCCCGGGTGTTTTCTAATAATGTGACTGCATAACAAAACGTGTAAGGCAACCGCTTTTTGAAATAGTAAAATGCATTTACATTTCGATAGAGAATCATAGAATCATAGAATCATAGAATAGCTTAGTTTGGAAGGGACCTTCAACAGTCACCTCGTCCAACGCCCCTGCAATGAGCAGGGACATCTTCAATGAGACAGGTTGCCAGAACCACATCCAGCCTGGCCTTGAATGTCTCCAGGGATGGGGCATTCACTGCCTTTCTAGGCAACATGTGCCAGTGTTTTACCACCCTCATTTTGAAGAATTTCTTCCTCACATCCGGCCTGAATTTCCCCTCTTTTAGTTTAAAACCACCACCCCTTATCCTATCACAAGAGGCCCTGCTAAAATGTCTTTCTCAACTTTTTTACAGGCCCCTTTAAAGAACTGAAAGGCCACAATCAGGTCTCCCTGAAGTCTTCTCTTCTTCAGGCTGAACAAGCCCAACTCTCTCAGCCTTTCCTCATAGGAGAGGTGTTCCATCCTTCTGATCATTTTCGTGGCCCTTCTCTGGACCCTTTCCAACAGGTCCATGTATTTCCTGTACTGAAGACATCAGAACTGGAGAAAATCTAGGTGGGCTCTTTCCAGAGCAGAGGGGCAGAATTACCTCCCTTGACCTGCTGGCCATGCTCCTTTGGATGCAGCCCAATATGTGATTGGCCCTTTGGGTTATAAAAACATATTGCCAGCTCATATCCAACCTTTCAGTGGATATGAGATATATCCCCAAATCCTTCTTCCCAGGGGTATTCTCAATCTCTTCGTCCTCAGTTTGTTTTAATACTGTAGGCTGCCCCACTCATGAGGTTCGCAGGGCCCACTTCCTGAGCCTGTCCAAGTCCCTCTGGATGGGTTTTCTGACAAAAACAAGGCAAGCAAGAACTGTGTATCATGCTGCAAGTTTCAGATTTAGGGTATCTCATCCTGACACTATCTTTCTAAATGTTTAAAGAATTCTATTGGTTTATTCTCTTATAACAAAACCTAAAATTTAATTAAAAAAACCCAAACCACAAAATAACCTTCCAGTGTGAGAGATCTATGTTCATTTTGCAATGTATGTGCTCTAAAAGACACATAACCTAACATAAAACTAATTCCCCAAGCTATAATTAAACACCGCACTCACTGGTGATTTCTGTATTGACAGCTCAACTGAAATAGGACCACATAGATGCTTGATTCCAGTGATTACCTTTGGACAGCCCCTTTGATACATGTTTTCAGAGTACTGGCAGCCATTAATCAAACCAAATCATGTCAAGGAGCTTTGAAGTATTATAAAACAGCTGAACTTGACAACGTCAGTATTCAGTGGTAATATGAGGCCCCAAAGGATTAAAAGATAAAAGGCAGACAAGAAGAATGAAAGACAAATGGGTATTGGGGGAGGGGGGGGGGAAGAGGGGAGAGAGAACAAACCCCCTTTTCTACAACCTGAAGCATGTTTACATATTTTATTAATTCTTAACCGTGGTTTTTCGCTTCCACAAAGTTTGTTTGGCGGAAAGCGTTAGGTAGTATCAAACCCTGTTTGCTATGACCAATCAAATGTAAGATACCACTAGAAGAAATATTGCCAAGGTAATTAATGGTTTAACTCACTCTGAATTTTCATTATTAATGAAGAAATGGAACTTTCACTTTTATTGCAGGGGATACTTATGTTGTTGGTTGCATTTTGCTGCTGGAAAATGAAAGCCTAGGTTATTTGTGTGCTCTTTCTCATGGCTTAATGAAATGAAAGCAACAATGGGATCACTGTTGTCTCCATACATCAAAACACGATATAGAAAAGTTTGCTTCAGGGTGTTTTGTTACTTATTTGGTTGAATGAAAAATGCATGATGACAAATACAAGACCTAAATCACCTTGTGTTCAGTTGTCTTCTCTCCTTACTGATCAGCAGCCTATCAGATAGAAGAAAAAAGGTGAGACATACCTGCAGAAAATTATTTGTGGCAGAAGCCTATTTTCCCTGGTGGATTTGCACAACAGTTTAGTAATATTTTTGAATATTTCCCTTTCCTTAAGCAGAGCTTACTTAAAAACTTTGGCATAGGATTGTTCCTACTTTACAGCAAAGGACAAACTTCTTGGGATTCGAAGCTGCTGACATCTTCTTTTAGAAGTCCTGTGATAGTGATTATTTTGCATCACAAAGGGAGTCCATATTCATTACAACTTATACTAAAGGCTCCATCACTCGTGACTTATATAGGAATTTAAAAATTCAAAATGTTCATAGAAAAAGCATTTAATGGACACAATGTATCATATCTATAAAAGGAAAAATCATAGTAGTTTATATTCACTGAATATTTTTTATCCACATTTATAGAAAACCAATAGAATTTCTTTTCAAGGGGAGGTGAAAAGATTAGAGGACAGAGAAAAAGGAACCTATCAAGGATGCCTTCTTAGCATCAGAAATCAAAAAGGTTTTTTTTCCCTCAAAAGTATCGCAAAAATTTAACATATTTCCTGCACTTCTGCATTTCAATTTAATTATATTTTTAATCTGTACCATGCAAAGTTGCCCATGGTTGTCTTTGTTTTGGTATAAAAGGTATGAAGTTAAGCATCTAACATAAACTGAACATTCAAAAAGAATCAATGACATAACAAGCCAAGAGATTATCCTATTGTGTTAGACATTTCTGAACTACCAATGCACTGCTCGGTAAATATGGGATAGAAATAGGTTGCTACCTCCTTATAATACAAACTGGCTGAAATATCAGTTAGTGAAGATCAAGCTATGGTAAATATTTTAACAAGTGATAAAATGTTTTTGAACTGAGAAGGTAATTTCTATGCCACGTTGGTCAGAAAAAAATGTAAGCTGATAGACGCTATCATAAACTTTATAACAAATTATTGCTTATTATCAAGCTATTAAAACTACTTGTCAATATAGCATTTGTAAAGGCCAACAAAGCTGTACTCTGTTCCAATACTATCTTTGCCAACTGTTTTTCAGTTTACCAAAAATAAACTTCTGATAAAATTTATATAGTGAAATTACATCTGTAGTTATTTTCAATGGAGATTTTAAATTCTGACTGGAGCACCTTCTGTATGAAGATAGGCTGAGAAAACTGGGGCTGTTCAGCCTGGAGAAGAGAAAGCTGCATGGAGACCTCATAACAGCCTTCCAACACCTGAAGGGGCCTATAGGGATACTAGGGAGGGACTCTTCATTAGGGACTGTGGTGAGAGGACAAGGGGTAATGGGTTTAAACTTAAACAGGAGAAGTTTAGATTGGATCTGAGGAAGAAATTCTTTACTGTGAGGGTGGTGGGGCCCTGGTATGGGTTGCCCAGGGAAGTTGTGAATGCTTCAACCCTGGCAGCGCTCAAGGTGGGGTTGGACATAGCCTTGGACGGCATGGTTTAGTGGGAGGTGTTCCTGCCCATGGCAGGGGTGTTGGAACTAGATGATCTTGAGGTCCTTTCAAACCCTAACTATTCTATGATTCTATGATTTCTAATATAAGATTTCTAGATTTCTAATATAAAACACTTCATTCAGCCTGACATCACAGTGTAAAACTCTAGATATCATATGCTTTTATAACGTATACTTACAAGTGTAATGTTCTCCAGTTTGCTTTCTTCACCTTCTCTTCTGTGTCTCAGATGCCTATAGAGTGCAAGAAACAAGAAAGCCAAGCATAAGAGCATTGAAATAGGCGCACAAAAAAAGTGAAAATGATACAACTTTTCATGTTTCTAAGAAAAGTTATTGCAGCTCTAATACAGCAAACATGGCTGCAGTGGTCTGAATGTCAGATTGGCAGATGAAGGCAGATGACAGACGATTCAATTGGATCTCGGCTCAAATGCCTCTACACAAATGCCCGTAGTATGGGGAACAAACAAGAGGAATTAGAGATGTGTGCACATCTAAGGGGGTATGATATCATAGGCATCACGGAAACATGGTGGGATGGCTCCTATGACTGGTGTGTTGGAATGGAAGGTTACCGGCTCTTTAGGAAAGACAGGCCCGGCAGACGGGGAGGGGGAGTTGCTATTTATGTTAGGGATAGGCTAGAGAGTATGGAACTCTGTCTGGGGACAGGTGAGCAGTCGACAGAGAGTTTGTGGGTCAGGGTTAAAGGGAGAACAGCGATGGGTGACATTATTGTGGGGATCTGTTACAGACCGCCTGACCAAGGGGACTTGCTGGACGAAGCGCTCCATAGGCAGATAGGAGCAGCCTCACGCTTGCAGGCCCTTGTTCTCATGGGAGACTTCAACCACCCTGATATCTGTTGGAGGGATGGTACGGCCCGGCACAAGCAATCCAGAAGGTTCCTCGATTGCGTGGAAGACAACTTCCTTCTGCAAGTAATAGAGGAGCCGACAAGGAGAGGTGCCATGCTTGACCTCGTCCTCACCAACAGGGAAGGGCTGGTTGGGAATGTGATGCTCCAGGGCAGCCTTGATTGCAGCGATCATGAGATGGTCGAGTTTGAGATCCTCAGGACAGTGAGAAGAGCGTGCAGCAAGCTCACTGCCCTGGACTTCAAGAGAGCAGACTTTGGCCTCTTCAGGAACCTGCTCAGTAAGGTTCCATGGGATACAGCCCTAGAGGGCAGGGGACGCCAAGACTGTTGGTTGATATTCAAGACTGTTGGTTGATATTCAAGGCTCACCTGCTGCAAGCTCAAAAGCGATGCATCCCAACTAGAAGGAAGTTCAGCAGGAGGGCCAGGAGACCTCCTTGGATGGATAAAGAGCTGCTGAGCAAAATTCGCAGGAAAAAAGAGGCTTATAAAAGGTGGAAGCAAGGTCAGGCGTCCTGGGAAGAATACAGGGATGTTGTCCGGGAAGCTAGGGACCAGGCTAGGAAAGCTAAGGCCCAGTTAGAATTAAACTTGGCTAGGGATGTTAAGGATAACAGGAAGGGATTTTATAGGTACATTGCCAATAAAAGACAGGTTAGGGACACCGTGGGCCCTCTCCAGAAGCTATCGGGAGAACTGACTACCCTGGATTTGGAGAAGGCTGAGGTTCTTAATGACTTCTTTGCCTCAGTCTTTACGGGCAAATGCTCTGACCACACCACCCAAGTCTTGGAAGGCAGACGCGGGGATGGTGAGGGTGGGGACCCTGGGCCCACTGTGGGGGAGGATCTTGTTCGGGACCACCTTAGGAACCTGAATGTATACAAGTCCACAGGACCGGATGAAATCCATCCACGGGTCCTGAAGGAGCTGGCAAATGAAGTTGCTAAGCCACTGTCCATCATATTTGAAAAATCATGGCAGTCAGGTGAAGTTCCCGATGACTGGAAAAAGGGAAATATAAGCCCCATTTTTAGAGAAGGGGAAAATGGATGAGCCAGCGAATTACAGACCAGTCAGTCTCACCTCTGTGCCTGGCAAAATCTTGGAGCGGATTCTCCTGGAAGGCATGCTAAGGCACATGAAAACCAACAAGGTGCTTGGTGACACCCAGCATGGCTTCACTAAGGGGAAATCCTGCCTGACCAATCTGGTGGCCTTCTATGAAGGGGCTACGGAACTGATGGACAGGGGCAGAGCAGCTGATGTCATCTACCTGGACTTGTGTAAAGCCTTTGACACTGTCTCACATGACATCCTTCTCTCTAAGTTGGAGAGACATCAATTTGATAGGTGGACCACTCGGTGGATAAAGAACTGGCTGGATGGCCGCACGCAAAGAGTACTGCTCAGTGGCTCAGTGTCCAGCTGGAGACCAGTAATGAGTGGTGTCCCCCAGGGATCGGTGTTGGGACCGGTTTTATTCAACATCTTTGTGGGTGACATGGACAGTGGAATTGAGTGCGCCCTCAGCAAGTTTGCCGATGACACCAAGCTGTGTGGTTCGGTTGATAAGTTGGAGGGAAGGAATGCCATTTGGAGGGACCTTGACACGCTTGTGAGGTGGGCTGATGCCAACCTGATGAATTTTAACCATGCTAAATGCAAAGTCCTCCACCTGGGTCGGAGCAATGCCAGGCACAGCTACAGGTTGGGCGGGGTGGAGATTCAGAGCAGCCCTGCAGAGAAGGACTTGGGGGTGTGGGTTGATGAAAAAATGAACATGAGCCGGCAGTGTGCGCTTGCAGCCCAGAAGGCCAACCGTATTCTGGGCTGCATCAAAAGGAGTGTGACCAGCAGGTGGAGGGAGGTGCTCCTGCCCCTTTACTCTGCTCTCGTGAGACCTCACTTGGAGTATTGCGTGCAGTTCTGGTGTCCTCAACATAAAAAGGACATGGAAGTGTTAGAACAAGTGCAGAGGAGGGCCACAAAGATGATCAGGGGACTGGAGCACCTCTCGTATGAAGATAGGCTGAGAAAATTGGGGCTGTTCAGGCTGGAGAAGAGAAGGCTGCGTGGAGACCTCCTAGCAGCCTTCCAATACCTGAAGGGGGCCTATAGGGATGCTGGGGAGGGACTCTTCATGAGGGACTGTGGTGAGAGGACAAGGGGTAATGGGTTTAAACTTAAACAGGGGAAGTTTAGATTGGATCTGAGGAAGAAATTCTTTACTGTGAGGGTGGTGGGGCCCTGGAATGGGTTGCCCAGGGAAGTTGTGAATGCTTCATCCCTGGCGGCGTTCAAGGTGGGGTTGGACATAGCCTTGGATGGCATGGTTTAGTGGGCGGTGTCCCTGCCCATGGCGGGGGGGTTGGAACTCGATGATCTTGAGGTCCTTTCCAACCCTTACTATTCTATGATTCTATGATTCTGTGATTTGATTTGTCCAAACCCTTAATTTTGTTTATTACTTTGATATTTTATGACACAAAATAAATATTATCGGTTCTTGATCTGAGTAATTGCTTCAGATTTGTGTATATTCTGTTTCTAATAAAGACATAAGATGATGGTGTGTGTCTCCAGATAAAGTGGAAACAATGAAGTGTAAATAAAGACTTTCTTCTCCATTAGCATGTGAGATACCGAGCATCAGGTGGCATTCACTTCAGTAGTGATCCAACAGTATCTTATAAAGAAAGAAGTTTAAAAATAATTTTTGTCAACTTCATGAAGATCTGATTCTGTGCCTTGTAATTTTTTGATATCTCTCTTTCTGCTCGAAGTTATTTTTTGCCGGTGTTTTTTCCGATAGACCTATCACAAAGTGACTGACACCAGCCAGCAGTTCTGGAAGTTGTCTAGACTCATTCAGTCATGCAGATAAGCATGTTGCCTAGGGCTATGTCCAGGCAAGTTTCTATCATCTCCAAGGACAGGGACACTACAGCCTCTTTGGGAAATCTGTTCCATTGTTTGACAGCCCTCAGAGTAAAACCCCTCTTTGTTCTGTTTAAAATTATTTCGGTGTATCTCTGTGTCAATTGCCTGCTCTTGTTGGACACCACTGGGAAGTTTGGCTTCTTCTCCTTAACACAGTCTCCTAGGCGTTTATACACCTAAGATTCCCTTAAGCCTTCTTTTCTTCAGGATGAACTCTCACAGCTCTCTCAGCCTTTCCCCATGTGACAGAGGTTCCAGTCACTTCCTCATCTTCATGGTTCCACAGGGAGCTCCAGTATATTTATTTGATTAAGGCAGCCCGGTGCTGGACACAGCACCGGGATGTTTCTCATTTTTGCTGAGTGCAGGGGAAGGACTGTCTTCTTTGATCTGTTTGCAGTAGTCTGCTTAATGGGTCTGTTTGGTGCTGGGCTTTTTTGCTGCAAGTGCATACTGCTGAGGCAACAGTTTATTGTCTGCCAAGATCACAAGGTCCTTCTTCACAAAGCTGCATACTATGATGGGCCATTGGCATGTCCTGGTGCAAGATATTATTCATTCTCAGCTGCAGGGTGTGCACTTTCTTTTGTTGAATTTCTTGAGGCTGCTGCCTGTCCATTCCTCCAACTTTTTCTGATCTCTCTGAACAGCAGTGCACACATATGGTATATCACCTACTCCTCCCAGTTTGGTACTTTCTATATCAGATTGTGAACTCTTTCTAGCATAATGAGTGAAGTTATCTCAGGCATTGCGGTGCTGATCCTTACAAAAACTTCTTGCATTGCATATTTCAGCTTCTACTTAAACACACAGGCATGTCTTTTCACTCATGGCTATTATAGTTTCAGCTGTCTCATTACAGAAAAACATTAACTGGCTTCTGCTAGTTTACACTGACAGAAAGACAGCTGTTATGCTACCAACTCTGATGGAATTAAATCCAACTCATTCCAAATTAGAATCGACTATTTTGCAGCAGCACAGTAAAATCTACTTGTATCTTCTGCATAAGCCTGTGGAGAACAACATTAAAAATCTTGGCTTTAAACTTGTTTGCACTGAATTTAATGGGCATCTTACCATTAATTCCACTGGAACAGTTAAGCCAATGATAAGTGCTTAGGAAAAAATCCTGCCATATGTTATTTTTAAATATTCATAACTCAGATGAATAGAATGGAATTTTCTCTTGGAGACAGCACTAGTGCTGTTACTCAATGAAGTTTTAATTTGCCCCAAAATTCAATATTGCAACAGAAAGCTTTGATCATGTCTAAGAATTCTCAGGATATAACCATTTGTTTTACATTTTCCTATGCTTAGGAACAGAAACACCTTTACATAAATATTTCAAAGGAGAACAAGAAAAAGTCTCAAACCAGAAGTTTTAGGTAAAGTATGATATGGAATTTGAGCATGAAAACAGGTTAGAAATTCATATAAGGGCAAACTGAAATTTATAGCTCTGTAAAATGTGCATACTTGTACATATTGGGAATACATTGAAGATGCAGTTTCAGTTTCCTTCTCTATCCTACATTATTTTTAGGGGAAGTCTGATAATCTACCATATTTTAAGAATACCATTACTGATACTCAATTAGACACACAGACTTTGCATTCTTTTTATAATAAAACTTCAATAAATAAAAAGAAACATTCTCATAGACTTTATAACCACTATTCATCAATTCTTTATGTTTTATTCCATGTTACTTTTACACTTAAAGAGAAGACTTCAAATTAAATTTAAAAAATTTTTTTAGAGTCTATTACTTGTAAGAATGTATTTGCTTTAAACATATGGACAGTGGAGCAATATATGAGTGTCATAATATCTTCATTTATATTTTAACAGTATGGTCTGATCAACTCTTTGTCAGGAAAACAAGGTAGGATCACCAGTGCTTTTGTTTTCTTGCATCTGAGGGGTTACCTCATTTCCCATGAGGAATAAGGTGGGTACCAAATACTCAGCTTATTCAAACAGGCATTTTTTAAAAGGGCATATTTACTGCACCATGAATATGATAGAACTTTAGGTTCTACGCTATGAAAGAAATCCTCAAGGGACAGAGATGTGTACTTTGCATTCATAGGTTTTGATCTGTAGATTTTTTACACTTGGCCAGGAGAGAATCAGCAGAGAACCTAACTCTCTAAGTTTATGCTTACCAGTTTTCACTTTATTGCATCAAAGCATGGCAACCTTCCCCACCTTTGACAGTCATTACAAGCTAAGCAGTGTCCAGACAGTCCTGACAGCAACAACATTTCTTTTTCAGCCCCTACCAACGCCCTCTGAGGGAGGGTCACCCTCTGCTTTTGCCTCACATTGTTCTGAGGGATCTGCATGTATCTTGAAGCTGATTTAAAAGTACCTTTTGCTAATATAATATGAAATTTCTGCCAGCGAGAAGACATTGTTCCACATGTTGTGTTTTAGTACCAGCTCATTGCTTTATGCCTGAAGTCATTATTTACTGGTATATCGGCTAAACCCCCACCAAATTAAAACCCCATTTAGTTTCTCATAATTATGAGTTTAAATTGGTACAATGTTTAATGGAAAATGTTGTCAGTTTTATCTATGTATTAGAGGGATATATAAAAGCTGAATTCCACCCTTAGTAATTCTAAAGCAATGTTTCTTGCCAGTTTTCAAGTTTAGAACAGAATATCAGTGCATCAAACTGATGGTTATATGATATTGCAAAATTATTCAATATTTTGCTTTCTTCGTTCCTTATTTCTGCTTCTGTCACTGTTTTACTTTTTCTGCCACTTGAAAGTGTCCAATTGACTGATATAAGGCTTGAAATAATGTGACAAAAAAGAAAAGTCCTCAAATTCCTTTATATCAACATCTCTCCAGATGACGTGTTAAAGAAGGTTCCATTTCAGAAATAGTGAGCTGAAAAGGATATATAAACTACATTTACATTTTTGCTTGCATTTTAAGAAGTTTTGCATGTTGTAGAAGTAATATCTAGTTTTAAGTTCTCTTGCTCCCTGCCATTTTGAGGGTGCACTATAGGTTCCATTCCTTCCCTTCCTCTTATTCACACTCCTGAAATGAGATAGCTGAACAAATGCATATTTGTTATGTTGTTGATTAAGAATCAAAACTTGGATATACAGAAGGTGATAATTGAGATGTCTTTGTGTAAACTGGAAAATAACATGTTCTTTCTTCAGAATTCAATAAACACTTCAGCCTCTTTTAGATGCAGAGCGAATTTCATCTCTTTTATATTTTGATGCTAGTTGATTATTGTTTACACTGAATCTTTTGCAAAACAACAAAAATCACTTTTTTTTAAACTAGGTATATAAAAATAAGATTTTGAATTAAAAAAAAGAAAAAGAACAGATTGCTTGAAGTTGACCACTCTTTCTGTATTGTTTGGGAATATGTATCCACAAAGTGGATGCAATTTAGGTGCCAGCAGTTTAAAGCACTACCTGTGCCTAAAGTTAGCGTGACAGAATACTGCCGTATATATTGTAAGGTGTGGACAGTAAGTACCATCAGTACCGAAGATGCTCATAGAGGGAATAGAAAAAAAGAAAGATTCACTGTAGGTTCAGACATAGGAAGATCTAAAGAATAAATGGCAGTTCTTTTGTTTTCTGTGGCAGAGTGATGTGTGCATGTCACAAAAGTACCCACCACAGCTGACAAGTTAGTGGCAGACTTCTTTCCCTTACCATTTAGATTTCATTGTATTCAAAATTTTTTGAGCAATTGGCTATCAGGTGGTAGGTCACACAAAGCAGTTACGCAGAACTGCTTAATTGTCTTCTGGTACATGGCTGAATATTCCTTTAAAAATGTTGTAAAATCTTGTCTTATGAATTGTATGTGAATTATGAACTCTGTTTCTATCTTACAAACTTGCTAACACTGGTTTTTATGCACTACTTTTTTCTTTTACACTCTTTTTTTTTACACTACTTTCTTTTACACTCTACTTTTTTCTTTTACATGTGTTTCTTCATATTTAGGATTTGGATTTAGCAGCTGGCTGAGCAAGTTGAACAACTTTGCAGGGAGAGTTTGTCTCACGTCAACACTGTTTGTGGCTGTGTAGTTCTACTGTTTTCTCTGTCTTGGCTCTCCACCATTCTGTCTGTGAACACAGCTCGCTAACTCCTTAGAATACACTGCCAGGAGAGAAATAAGCCCTTTATTGAGCAGGACAGACTCAATAGTATATATGCAAATAGTATAATCAGAACAAGCAAAGAGTGGCTATGAGTGGCATGGATTATAAGAAGGGAAAATGAATAAGGTTTTCATCTTAAAGGAACACTTAGGCTGATTTTACTTGCTAGCTTTTTTTAGTTGAAAGTATGTTATCAGATATACAAGTTTAGGGATTACAAGACAATGGTAGGACTGATTTTAAAGATACAGGTTGCCGTGTCTAAGAATGGCTTTATAGTTGCTCACTCCCCAGCTAAAGAACGAGCAAGAAAATGCCAAATGTTCCAAGAAGCTAGTAATGATTTTATTTGGGGAGGATTTTTCTTCTAGTACAGAATGGAGGGAGCTGCACCAGGCTCATGCAAACATTAAAAGACAACACGAAACCTGTGGAGTACCACTTTTCTGTACATTTATGTGTTCCAAATGACCTTTGTGTTCAGTCAGTTGCATTAAACTACAGGGTTTTCTGTGTCAGATTTTCTGTACTGGACTACAACTGTTTTCTCAGATCATTTAAGCAGCTTCTGCAAAAATAAATCCAGAAGACCAACGTCTGGAATAGCCAAAAGAACTGCATGAAAGGATCTGCACAAAACGTCAGAGATTTGAGAAGCTTATTCCAATCAGAGTAAGGCATGCATTTGCGCTGTAGGTTCCAGATGCTGGGAAGAGGACAGCTACAGAATGAATACTAGGAGCTGTTTTATTATTCTAACCCTAAAAAAGGTAATTGCGATAACATAAAAAACTATCAGTTCTAAAGCAACTACAGTGCAGAAAAATGTTGCATTGTTTTCTTTTATAAATTGTTCATATTTATTAATTGTAAAGATTATTTTAAAAGTTTTGGCAATATATACTCTGTGAAAAAAAACAAAACTAGGATTTCAGAAGTCTTCAATAATCCAGTAGTTACGTAGTTGTAATCAGTCCAGTGAATGATATCAAGCACATAACAGACGGTTGTGGCAGTGTGTTTCCTACCACTACATCACCCGATACAAAAAAAATGTGTATAACATGTATCTTATTGTGGGAAATCCCATTACCAGTATACTTTATATTAATAAGGACAAGAGAAACAGTACAAAAGTGTTTTGGTTTGCTTTGTTTTGCTTTGATTTATTTTGGGTTTTTTTGTTTTTAAGTCATGACGTGAGTGTGTTGAATACTGGAGTTGGACTGAATTCTCAAAGAAAGGCTCCAATAAAATGAAGCAAGAAAGCTGTCTTTTAAATTGAAATGAAACAGATTCATGTACTTCAGCACAACAGACAGAACTGAGTAAACTCAATCTTGTGAGCAGAAAGGATTTTATTTTGCACATCTTAAGAGAAATATAGAGTAGAAAATAATAATCACATGATTGAACAGAAGTAGGTTATGCATATATAATTTATCTCTATGACTGGTGATTTTCCTTTTTGGAAAAAAATATCCAGTTTCTTTCTACTTTCCACTAAAATCTAACAGATGATTAAATAAAAAAAAAATTCTGGAAGCATAATGTCTAATTTCAAGTTAACAAATATAGATGAAGTACTGTTGTGGCATGGATTACCACTTTGGATAGTTCAGGTCAGCTGTGCAGTTCCTACTTCTTCCTGGCTTCTTCTGCCAATTCTCACGGGCAGAGCATGAAAGACTGAAAAGTCCTTGACTTTGTATAAACCTATTTAGCAATAACTAAAACATTAGTGCGTTATCAGCATAATTCTTAGACTAAATCCAAAGCACAAAACTGCACCAGCTACTAAGAAAGACATGAATTCTACCCCAGTTGAAACCAGGACAGGTACTTGAACTGCAAGTGTATACTTTTCCAGCCAAACAAGATTGTGGAAAAAAAAAAAAAAAAAAAAGATCCTTACATAAGATTTATCAAAGTTTAGCACGACAGCTAGAATTTAACTCTTTTACCTGCAGAACAAAATTCAGAAAGTAGTCAAAAATATTTGGTACTGATTGTAAGAACTGAATAATACATACTAAGCATTCCACAGAAGAAAAATAAATCTGTCGTTCTTTACCTTTTCATGTAGTCCATTTTTTAGTAAGGAAGTTCAGGGATTGTTAGACAGTCATACTTATTTTTTCTTTATGTTAAAGAAAAGATACTTTATTAGTGAAATTCATTAATTTATTTTTAATTGATAGCACTTTCAGTGGGAAATCCACTAGCACGAGCTACTTAAAAAAAGTGTTTCACAGAAAAAGAAAATAAACTGTCTAGTTTTAGTAATCAACCCCATTGGATTTTATATGTTCTAATTCTAGCAAGAGACTGATATTGGAAGAGCATGTACCTTTCCACAAAGCAAACACAAACAAAAGAATAAGTGTGTCGAAATATTGGAATGATCAGCAGCAAGACCTTGAGTCAGTAGAAATAATATTAATATAACAGACAGGCCTCCAAAACTGGATCCCAAAAATCATAACAACTATACTATATAAATATAGTGTGGCAGATCAAAACTGTTCAGTTTTCTCTTTGGAGGGACTATTCATTCTCGGGAGGAACTCTTCATTAGGGACGGTAATGTTAGGACAAGGGGTAACAGGTTAAAATTTAAACAGGGGAAGTTTAGACTGGATATAGGGAAGAAGTTCTTTAATATAAGGGTGGTGAGGCACTGGAATGGGTTGTCCAGGGAAGTTGTGAATGCTCCATCCCTGGCAGTGTTCAAGGTGGGGTTGGACAGAGCCTTGGGTGACATGGTTTAGTGGGAGGTGTGCCTTCCCATGACAGGTGGTTTGGAACTAGATGATCTTAAGGTCCTTTCCAAACCTAAATATTCTATGAATCACCAAACTAGCAGTTAAAAATTGGTAAGTACTGACATGAAAGATACCTTCATTTTCTTCTTTGAATCTGCTCACTGATTCTTTCCAACAATGTTAGAGACACTATCATTAAATTTTTATATTCTGTGTGAGAAAAGAGCATAAAAAAAACTCCTCAGCCTGTAAAGGGACAACATTAAAGTTAAAATTTCCTCTTTGGTCAGGTGGGCCATTTTTACAATAGATCCAGTTTGCTTTCCTAAGTGTAAGCCTTCTATAAACTCGTAAGTTTAGCAGAAATGACTATGTTTCAAAAAATTTGTCAGTAGTAAAATTCTTCAGATTTCTGTTGAGTTTAGCTTTGAGGCTACTGCTTTTTTCAGAATAACGTGTAGCCGGATGAATATGGATAGAATCATAGAATCATAGAATACTTAGGGTTGGAAAGGACCTTGAGATCATCTAGTTCCAACCCCCCTGCAGTGGGCAGGGATACCTCCCAATACCATGCCATCCAAGGCTATGTCCAACCCCGCCATGAGCACCACCAGATATGGAGCATTCACAACTTCCCTGGGCAACCCATTCCAGTGCCTCATCACCCTTACAGAAAAGAATTTCTTCCTCATATTCAATCTAAACTTCCCCTGTTTAAGTTTGAACCCATTACCCCTTGTCCTATCACCACAGTCCCTCATGATGAGTCCCACCCCACCATCCCTATAGGCCCCCTTCAAATATTGGAAGGCTGCTAGGAGGTCTCCACGCAGCCTTCTCTTCTCCAGCCTGAACAGCCCCAATTTTCTCAGCCTATCTTCATACAGGCGGTGTTCCAGTCCCCTGATTGTCCTTGTGGACCTCCTTTGGAATTACTCCAACAGTTCCATGTCCTTTTTATGTTGAGGACACCAGAACTGCACACAATACTCCAAGTGAGGTCTCACGAGAGCAGAGTAGAGGGGCATGAGCACCTCCGTCGACCTGCTGGTCACACTCCTTTTGATGTAGCCCAGGATACGGTTGGCTTTCTGGGCTGCAAGCGCACACTGCCAGCTCATGTCAATTTTTTCATCGACCAATACGCCCAAGTCCTTCTCCACAGGGCTGCTCTGTATCTCTTCTCTGCCCAACCTGTAACTGTGCCTGGGATTGTTCCAACTCAAATGTAGGACATTGCACTTGGCATGGTTAAACTTCATTAGGTTGGCATCAGCCCACCTCACAAGTGTGTCAAGGTCCCTCCAAATGGCATTCCTTCCCTCCAACATATTAACTGAACCACACAGCTAAGTGTCATTGGCAAACTTGCTGAGGGCGCACTCAATCCCACTGTCCATGTCACCCATAAAGATGTTGAACAAGACCGGTCCCAACACCAATCCCTGAGGGACACCACTCCTTACTGGTCTCCAGCTGGACATTGAGCTGTTGACCACAACCCTTTTTCTGCGGCCATCCAGCCAGTACTTTATCCACCGAGGGGCCCACCTATCAAATTGATGTCTCTCCAAATTAGAGATAAGGAAGTCATGTGGGACAGTGTCAAATGCTTTGCACAAATCCATGTAGATGACATCAACTGCTCTGCCCCTGTCCTGACCAAGGGGACTTGCTGGACGAAGCGCTCCATAGGCAGATAGGAGCAGCCTCACGCTTGCAGGCCCTTGTTCTCATGGGAGACTTCAACCACCCTGATATCTGTTGGAGGGATGGTACGGCCCGGCACAAGCAATCCAGAAGGTTCCTCGATTGCGTGGAAGACAACTTCCTTCTGCAAGTAATAGAGGAGCCGACAAGGAGAGGTGCCATGCTTGACCTCGTCCTCACCAACAGGGAAGGGCTGGTTGGGAATGTGATGCTCCAGGGCAGCCTTGATTGCAGCGATCATGAGATGGTCGAGTTTGAGATCTTCAGGACAGTGAGAAGAGCATGCAGCAAGCTCACTGCCCTGGACTTCAAGAGAGCAGACTTTGGCCTCTTCAGGAACCTGCTCAGTAAGGTTCCATGGGATACAGCTCTAGAGGGCAGGGGGGCCCAAGGCTGTTGGTTGATATTCAAGGCTCACCTGCTGCAAGCTCAGGAGCAATGCATCCTAACTAGAAGGAAGTTCAGCAGGAGGGCCAGGAGACCTCCTTGGATGGATAAGGAGCTGCTGAGCAAAATTCGCAGGAAAAAAGAGGCTTATAAAAGGTGGAAGCAAGGTCAGGCGTCCTGGGAAGAATACAGGGATGTTGTCCGGGAAGCTAGGGACCAGGTTAGGAAAGCTAAGGCCCACTTAGAATTAAACTTGGCTAGGGATGTTAAGGATAACAGGAAGGGATTTTATAGGTACATTGCTGATAAGAGACAGGTTAGGGACACCGTGGGCCCTCTCCAGAAGCTATCGGGAGAACTGACTACCCTGGATTTGGAGAAGGCTGAGGTTCTTAATGACTTCTTTGCCTCAGTCTTTACCGGCAAATGCCCTGACCACACCACCCAAGTCTTGGAAGAGAGATGCGGGGATGGTGAGGGTGGGGACCCTGGGCCCACTGTGGGGGAGGATCTTGTTCGGGACCACCTTAGGAACCTGAATGTATACAAGTCCATGGGACCGGATGAAATCCATCCGCGGGTCCTGAAGGAGCTGGCAAATGAAGTTGCTAAGCCACTGTCCATCATACTTGAAAAATCATGGCAGTCAGGTGAAATTCCCAGTGACTGGAAAAAGGAAAATATACAACCCATTTTTAAGAAGGGGAAAATGGATGAGGCGGGGACTTACAGACCAGTCAGTCTCACCTCTGTGCCTGGCAAAATCTTGGAGCGGATTCTCCTGGAAGGCATACTAAGGCACATGAAAACCAACAAGGTGTTTGGGGACAACCAGCATGGCTTCACTAAGGGGAAATCCTGCCTGACCAATCTGGTTGCCTTCTATGAAGGGGCTACGGAACTGATGGACAGGGGCAGAGCAGCTGATGTCATCTACCTGGACTTGTGTAGAGCCTTTGACACTGTCTCCCATGACATCCTTCTCTCTAAGTTGGAGAGACATCAATTTGATAGGTGGACCACTCGGTGGATAAAGAACTGGCTGGATGGCCACACGCAAAGAGTAGTGTTCAGTGGCTCAGTGTCCAGCTGGAGACCAGTAATGAGTGGTGTCCCCCAGGGATTGGTGTTGGGACCGGTCTTGTTCAACATCTTTATGGGTGACATGGACAGTGGGATTGAGTGCGCCCTCAGCAAGTTTGCCGATGACACCAAGCTGTGTGGTTCGGTTGATAAGTTGGAGGGAAGGAATGCCATTTGGAGGGACCTTGACACGCTTGTGAGGTGGGCTGATGCCAACCTAATGAAGTTTAACCATGCTAAGTGCAAAGTCTACACCTGGCTCGGAACAATGCCAGGCACAGCTACAGATTGGGCGGGGAGGAGATTGAGAGCGGCCCTGCAGAGAAGGACTTGGGGGTATGGGGTGATGAGAAAATGAACATGAGCTGGCTGTGTGCGCTTGCAGCCCAGAAAGCCAAACGTATCCTGGGCTGCATCAAAAGGAGTGTGACCAGCAGGTGGAGGGAGGTGCTCCTGCCCCTTTACTCTGCTCTCGTGAGACCTCGCTTGGAGTATTGCGTGCAGTTCTGGTGTCCTCAACATAAAAAGGACATGGAAGTGTTAGAACAAGTGCAGAGGAGGGCCACGAGGATGATCAGGGGACTGGAGCACCTCTCGTATGAAGATAGGCTGAGAAAATTGGGGCTGCTCAGGCTGGAGAAGAGAAGGCTGCGTGGAGACCTCCTAGCAGCCTTCCAATACCTGAAGGGGGCCTATAGGGATGCTGGGGAGGGACTCTTCATGAGGGACTGTGGTGAGAGGACAAGGGGTAATGGGTTTAAACTTAAACAGGGGAAGTTTAGATTGGATCTGAGGAAGAAATTCTTTACTGTGAGGGTGGTGGGGCCCTGGAATGGGTTGCCCAGGGAGGTTGTGGATGCTTCATCCCTGGTGGCGTTCAAGGTGGGGTTGGACATAGCCTTGGATGGCATGGTTTAATGGGAGGTGTCCCTGCCCATGGCGGGGAGGTTGGAACTCGATGATCTCAAGGTCCTTTCCAACCCTTACTATTCTATGATTCTATGATTCTGTGATCAGTTCCGTAGCTCCATCATAGATGGCCACCAGATCTGTCGGGCAGGATTTCCACTTAGTGAAGCCATGCTGGCTGTCACCAGCCCCATTGTTGTTTTTCTTGTGCCTCATCATGCCTTCCAAGAGGATCTGCTTGAAGATTTTTCCAGGCACATAGGAGAGGCTGACTGGTATATATTTCCCCAGTTCATCCATTTTCCCCTTCTTGAAAATGGAGGTTATATTTCCCTTTTTCATATTTAAAATTATAATTCTGAATCAGGGGAGAAGCTTTATCCGATACTGTGTATGATGTATCAGAGGTACAGGTATGTATATATTTCTTTTAAATATTTTGAAATATTTTGTTGTGTTGGTTTTTTTTTTTGTTTGTTTCTTTTGAAATGGGAGAAAAGTATTTTGAAACCCTACAGTGTTTTATTAAAGGAAATGATGTGTCATGTCTGCTGCAGTGAGGAAGAGGGTAAAAATCTAAAAAAAAAAAAAAAAAAAAAAGACGAAAAATCCACTCAACAAAACCACCAAAAGCACTCAAAGACTTGATCCATTATAAAACCCAGCAGCTAATTCTACACATAAAAATATCCGCTACTAACATACAGAGATATGTGAAAACACAGAATCCTTTGAATAATACACTGAAAGTATGAATAGGTATTCTGAAAATGTGTTAAAACAGTGATTAGAGAGGTAGAGCATATAGAAAGACAGACGTGAAAAAAATCAAAGAATGACAGATGTTAGAACAGCAGCAGTCAACTGTGTTAAAGATGACACTTGCTATATCTTGTGAGTAGGAAGAATTTGCCTGGCACCAGTTACGCTGGTGGAATGCAGTAGGCCATAATGAGACTGGAACATCCAGAATGAAACAGTAATGAAAATAACTGAAACAATTGGTAATACATCAATATGCTTTGTGCATTATATGTGCAACACATTCTACATGTACATTTTCTGGAATCTGTACTGTTAAAAAATTTATTTCTGTAGGTTTTGTTCACTTTCTGTTTAAAATCAAAGCCAAATCTCATTAACATGGACTTTTGTTCCACGTATTTGAATTTTACACTGTGGCTGCAGCTGAAATGCGTTGATGTATATAACAGAAACAAGATTAGATAAAGTAAGAGAATCTCTACTGAGATTTGTATAGCGTTTATTTATTTTCATTTTGCACACAGTCATATGTGCAAACTAACGGAAAAAATTAAAAAAAAAAAAAGAACTCCAACAGTGAAATGACTTTGAATAATCATTGTATAACTCAGTGAGATTTGGCAGGAAGATGGCAGAAATGTCCTGAACACCTGCGCTGTATGGGCACAGAAAGGCTGCTGTGGACCATATGTTTGGAAAATCATGCAGGAGTGCTTCCGAGACATTGGACAGCATGGGGAGCAATAAAAAAAAGAAAGTATGCCAACCACAGCCATGCAGCCCAGAAATATCAACATTTGAGTTATCTGCTGAAACAGCTAATAATATGGAGTATATTGTCCAGCAGCGAAGAAAATCATATCCAGCCAAACAGTGTCACACTACATAATTCATAGACTTCAATTGTGAAATATCAATGCAGTCAATATCATTTATAAATAACTTTAAAAGTAAAATCAACTACATATACGCTAAATAACCAACAACCTCCATACAAGCTACAAAAAATATAAAATATTGACAGGGTTATTCTGGGTGGAGGGGAGGGAGGAGCAGGAGGTTGAAAGAAGAAAGGTAAAAAATTCTAACACAAAGACTGCAAGTCCATATATAGTCTTTGAAAATGGAGCAATCTGTTTTGTGCAAATGCAACTGAAAAGGAAAATTTAACTTCTTTCACTTAAAATACAGAGTATTCT
Organism: Amazona ochrocephala; assembly: GCA_039720435.1. Lineage (NCBI taxonomy): Eukaryota > Metazoa > Chordata > Aves > Psittaciformes > Psittacidae > Amazona > Amazona ochrocephala. The sequence goes on along the minus strand of CM077909.1, from coordinate 83,094,290 downwards.
TAGACAGGAGCTATACCGCAGGTATTCAGTGCAGGATGCTGTAAAATTTTATTAAATAAAAAATATAACTCATAGGTATTGTCACATGGTAATCATTTAGAAAGAAAAGCTTATCTTAAAGAAAACACAGTCAAGATACAGAAACTCAATCAGGACTACATAATTTTCGTATTTGTATCCTCGAGATTTAAAAATTACAAATAAAATTCCAAATTTGCTTTCTTTTGTAGTTCAGTAGCTGTAACACTGGTATTTCTACCTGAGCAAATACACCAATTTCAATGACCTTAGAAGAAATGATTAGTGCAGCATTAATATAATGGGATTTCGTTTGGCAGACTTGCTAAAAAACAGGTGCCTGAAAGTTCATTTCAGGTGCATTCCCTCAACAAGCTTTTCCATGAAGAAAAAGATGATGCTTGTCAAGTAATTCTTTAGCTGGAGCTTTTAATCTCTGTCTTTTGAAGCAATACGCATAGTAAAACCCAGAGCTTTACATATCCATGATGCAAAAATAATGCTTTTATTGGCACCTGAATGAGCCATACAAGAAAGTAAAGGCTCATATATCTGCTGACAAGCACTACAATCTAGTCTTAATAAGCAAGCACGGTCAACAGTATAGAGCTTACGGCAATCTAGCGGGAATATACGTAATCTTTTGCTCTTCAATATGTAATGCAGCTATTTTATTGCCTTACGCTGCTGCAATTTGATTGCCTTTCTTTACCCCTGTACATGTGTCACAGCATCAGAGATTTGGTGGTAAAAAGACCTTTTGAAGTTACTAACTGGATCAGTTGCTACAAATAGTCTTGATGAAAAATGGAAAATGGTGAACATGAACAATTGATGACATATTCCTGAGTATCTTTTGACACTCTTCTATTATTAATCCACATTAAGCATAACATTGTTAAACACTACATAAGAAAACAAATGCATTTTGCTTTTTTTTTAATATATTATTTGTATACAAAAGATTCTATTATTCCGTTCATTTCAACCTTTTTTCTCAATTTCCTCACTGCCTGGTAAAAAAATGTTAGTAGCTCCTTAGGCAGCTAAATTAACATTGCTTGTAATGCAAATGAATGATTGGCCTGGGGAATTCTGTGCTGCTCCTAGATGTGATCATTTCAGAGCAACATGAAGATCTGGTATCAGAAACAGAATAAAGTCTGCCTCCTGCAAATCACACAAGCCCTGAGACGCAGATCTGCAAAAAAAACAGTTGCATGGCCAACTCCCAATGGAAGTTAATGGTGGCTTAAACCCACAAATCAGTCAGATATTTATAAAATTCAATATTCTAGTGATCATTAAATGCCAGAGTTTTTTTTCTTCAGAAACAATAATGAGAAAGCCTTTTAATTTGGTACAGAAATAATGATTTTATCACTTGCCAATGTGTGGATGATTATGAAGGGAACGGAAATGTATTTGCTTTGATTAGGATCATGCCAAAGTGAAAGCGCCTAAAAACTCACTCACCTGGTGTTATTAAGTAGTAAAAGGAAACTCATAAATCACTATTTATTTTGAATCACATAAAATAATTATGTTTAATTGTGTCTTTATTATTTCAGTATTCACCTTATTTCATCGTGAGCACTCCAAAATACCAAGTCATAATATATAGTCTATCACAGAACACTGCTATGTGCTGGCACATGTTTGGGTTTCAACAATTTCCTTCCTGCTTTTCATCTTTGCATATTAGAGCCTTTTATTTAAAAATATATGCCTAAAAAATCTACTTCTGCAGTGGAAAATGATGTTTTGTTTATGAAGTTATTGTTAATGCCTTTTGCTTTGGACTTGAAAGATTGTTTGATATTTACAGGATGCCGATTTCTTTCATTAAATTATATATAATAGTTTGGAATCCAGGACTGACGTATTTATTTTTCTGCACCATATTTTCTAAAATGCTATAGTTAGTTTTGCACTAATTATTACTAACACTTGAAATAAATTATTGCACCTATTTTTTATGATAATTTATGCTAGCCTTTTAATTTGTCTGTGGCTTTTTAAACTTATAATGAGAGCCAAGAACTTGTTTCATAACCCTTGACTCCTAGTTTCTGAAACCATATTTTCTGATAAATATCATAAATCTCTGAATGCAGCCTTTCTTGCATATTATGATAAAATAGCTCAGATCCTTTTAAAAATGCTGGCCTGTATGTGCTGAAGCTCAGTGATCCTTTTGAAGTCTATTCCTCATGATCACTGAGAGCTCTTTCTTTTCTAAAATAAATGTTATCTTTTAGTCACTGGTTACAAATTATTTTCTCCACAACAGATTTTCTTGAGCAGTGTGAAAGACAAAAAGGGGGAAGATGCAACAGAAGTACTGAATAACATTCAGCTGAAAAGGGCAATAAGCACTATTTCAACATTTACAATGGAAACTGAAGATAATCCCCATGAAATTCATTCAGTGGAATGCAGAAAGTAGCTCCACAATTGATAGAAAATTGGCAGAGCTTCACTGAACTCAGTGGAGCTATGCTGAATTACATCACCTAAGCATTTGGTTTCCTGGTCGGGGGGAATGTGAAATATTTGAATCTTAAAATAATAATGGATGGCTTTTTTTCGGAAGGGACAATAACTTTTCTATGAAAGTGCTATAGCATTTTATCTTTGTCAGCTGTGTCAGCCGTGTCAGCCAAGAGAATTGTTCTAATTTGTAAAAAAGAATGAAATATGATTCTGAGACAAAAGTAGAATGGCCAGTTGTAGAACAAAATATATTTGTTCATTGAAAAAACTTGGAGGATGGGTTTCTATACCTGAAACATCTTTGGTCATTATGGTAAACGTTGCAAAAAGGAAAGAATGAAAATATAGAAATGTAAGCATGTAGACAGCAAAAGTCTTAACATCAATTAAAAAAATACCATCAAAAATCTAATTCTCAGATAAGGCACAAACTTCTTAGTGATGGTAAATTTGCTCCTGTATCTAGCAATTATGTTTGTATAAAGTTAGCAAATGCACTTTTTAAAATAAAGTATAAATTCGGAACCATTATGTATGCTTCAAAATCACCTTCAGGAAACCTCATATGGAAAAAAATATGCCATTCTGTACTGAAATGTGGTATCAAATATATCTGTAGGCACTTTGGTTTCTAAAAGTTATTGCCCGACCTTCCATGGTAATGTGAATAATGCACTGTATCTAAATTTCTATCAAAAAATCAATATGAATCCCAGAGCATTATATAGCTGTGCCTGTCTTTTAGTAGTTAAAGACCTAGTACAAACCCAGGAACTTAGACATAAACGTCCACTGGAAGAATGTTTTTTATACCTTATCAGTCTGTGTATACTATAATAAAATATTTTTGACATTCTTTACATTGTCTGGTAGAGGTCCAATGGACCACGGCCTTTTCAGGGGCATGCCTACTGTGGCAAGAACTATTCCATGGCCACAGAAGCTTTGAGGTATTCCAGAATGAACTTATCCACAGACACAGACAATGCCAGTTGTACTGCCTCCAGCATCCTGGAGCCACAGTCCGTTCAGGGGTATAACTGCTGTAATGTGCGCATAACCATGGCCACAGATGATTTGGAGTGTACCTCCACCCATGTGGACTTACCCACAGTTCACAATCCCTTCAACTTGAGTTCACACTGGAGTTGCTGCGCAGTACAGCAGCACACAAAGAACAGCAATGTCTGAGACACCTGCGAGCCCAAGTGCATGACTGTTATTAAAATGTTCTGAGGCTCAGTAGAGTAAGATAGTACTTAGACCAAACAACAAACAGCAAACAGCAGAAGTAGCCACTAACAAGCACTAGACTTCAATGCTAGAATAGATTCTGACAAGCTACCTCCATGGCCAGAGAAGGAACTTGCCAGTTGTTAAGTAGACAGCTATAAATTTGATCTAGCAGACTGCAGTCAAATCTGTCATTATCTCAAAGCTTTGAGCCCCATTCTGGGCTTCAAGAAAGGACTGCTGTGGTTTAAGCCCTGTCAACAGCTTAGCCTTACGACGATGCTTGCTCACTACCCCCTAGTAGAATGGGATAGAGAACTGAAAGGGTAAAAATTAGAAAAATGTTGGGTTGAGGTAAAATAGCTTAACAAGTAAAGTAAAAGCTGTAAGAAAGGAAAGGTAGGTAGAAAGATAAATAAGAAAAGAAAAATAAAGAAATCTTTAACTACTTCCCATCAGCAGATAGGTGTTTGTTTAGCTGTCATCAGGAAAGTGGGGCTTCATCATGTGTAATGGCTACTTGGGAGGACAAACACTATTGTTCCCTTCTTCCTTCTTTCCTGAGCTTCTATTGATAAGCATGTTGTCATGTGGTACAGAGTATCCCTTTAGTCAGCTGGGGTCAGTTGTCTTGGCTGTGTCCTCCCCCAACCTCTTTTGCATCCCCAGCCCACAAACTGGCAGGGTATCATGAAAATGAGAAACAGCCTTAGATAATCATAGAATCATAGAATAGTCTTGGAAAGGACCTTAAGGTCACCTAGTTCCAACCCCCTGCCATGGGCAAGCACTCAGCAGTAACTAAAACATGACAGTGCTATCAACACTATTTTCATCAAAAATTCAAAAATACAGCATCATAAGTGCTACTATGAAGAAAATTAAATGCATCCCAGCCAAAGCCAGTACAATCAGAAAGAAAGAACAGTAATGACAGTTAAGGTACCACATCTTGATGACATATATTCCACTGATGAAATTGAAAGTTTTATTTCACTATTTTTTCCTTCTTTGTTCCCCCTCAGCCATCACCTTCTTCCTGATGGTGTGTTTCATTTTCATTTTACAATTACTGGTTTAGCTTTGGATTTGAGCAATGTTTTTTAGAACAGAAGTAAATGGAGCCTACTTGCTATTCTTCCGTCCCAGTTCGAATGTAATTCCTCAACTAATAATACAATAAAATCTTGGAAATTTGTGGAAAAGTTTCTTGCAAAAAAGCAGAATGACTACAGTGGCTCTGTAAAAGAACTTATATTATGCCATCTCCTATGTTTAATTTAGGGTTTATTCCCGGTATATATTTTTGTTCCCTTTGGATTGCACTAATGAGTATGAAATCTGGAAAGACAGAAATCTTATTTCTGCAATTTAAATAAATTGCCTTGTTAGGGTTTCTAGACCTTCAGCTCCATGGAAAAGGAAAAACTGTGTCCTTCATCTCCTCGGACGTAATATCTTACTGATCACTGATATGCATGTCCTTCACTTTAAGTTCAGTTTCTTCTTTCCAACTGTTTTATCATACAAATTACTGACATCTTTACTACTAGATTCCCCTTCTTCTATTTTAAAGAAAATTTTTCTTCCTTAGGGTTTATTCTACTGTTTAAACATCTTAACAGGGTCAATTTTACACACTTGGGAGTGAAAAATATACTTAAGGGTCTCGATTGTTGTAAAAAAACTAGGTCCTAAAGAAGTTGTTGGTCTTTCTCTTTTTCCTAGCAGATCAAGATGCTGCTTAGTTTGTAACTTTTGTACGTATTCAAAAATATGTCCTGTGAAATTCTGAGGATCACAGTAATTAAGGAAAAGCCTCCACTGGGAGGAGAAACTCATATTACTGTTAACACTGTCATTATTCCATTGCTTTTATTATTAACATAATAATAATTTTCTTCATTTTTCATACTGTTGGTCTTACAGTTGATCATGATACTGAAGGAGTGAATGAAGCAAGACTTTGGACTATTCATATTTGGAATCAATATTTTCTGAGCAAAATTTATTTATGGCATAAGATACATTTATTGAACCGTCTCCCAGTTTGTGTCAAAAGAAAGTAGCGTGAAAATATTTTGGTTTGTTTTTATACATAACTTTATCTGGCTGAGATGGAGTTACTTTTCCCCCTAGCAGCCCTCATAGTGCTGTTCTTTGTATTGGTAGCTAGAAAAGGTGTTAGCACACCAGTGTTTTGGCTAGTGCTGAGCAGTGCTCACAGAGCATCAAGGCTGTCTCTCCAACATTCACCCCATCCGACCCAGTAGTCTGGGGAAGGGTAAGATCCAGGGAGGGTACATAGCTGACCCAAACTGACCAAAGGGCTATTCTGTACTATATAATGTCTTCTCAACAACAAAAGCTAAGCTGGGTTGGGTTGGGGAACTCATTATCATGACATTTGTCTTCCAGAGCAACTGCTAGATATATTGAAGCCCTACTTCCTGGGAAGTTGCAGGAGGTCACCTGCTGATAGGAAGTAGAGAATAACCTTTTTTTAACTTTGCTTCCATGTATGGCCTTTGCATTTTCCTTATTAAGCTGCCTTTGTCTGTGAAGATTTTTTCCAAATTGTTTTCTCCCTACCCCTGCTCTACTGAGGAGGTGAGTGGTAAAGCAACTTGCTAGGCATCTGGTGTCCAGCCAGAATCAACCTACACAGCATCTCAGGAAATGCAGTTGTTCATTTATTAGCAAAAAATATAGTTCTTCCAGCACTCCTAGGCAATACAATATGCTGTTCTTTTCAATGCACTATCACAAGCTGCCTTTTAAGTTTAAATTCTAGAATCTTTATTGTGGATGATGAGGTAGGAGACAAGAATACAGTTTGATTTTCAGAGAAAGGACAAATATGTATTTCTGACAGCTAGGAAAATCTCATTTAATTTACGAAAAAGTGAATTTGATATGGAAGTCAGTGACTGAAATAAACACAGAAAAACAATATAATTTTACAGCAGTTATTCTTTTCCCTTCTCTCTATCTTATATGTTTGAAAGCTAACAGGAAGAAGTTTGACTGAGTGCCAGTTCATTCTTTTCCCTTATGAATATCTGATCAAATTGCAGAGGGTTGGACAAAAACATTAAGAAAATGACAGTATGGAAAATGAATGACAAAGCTGTTATGATGACTAAAGGATAAAATGAGAAAAAAAAAAAAAAAAGAAAAAGCATGTGAGAGAGAAAAAGGAAAATAAGCATAGGTGCAGTTAGAAAGAGATGGAAAGATACAGGCTGTGAAGTGAGCTCATATTTAGTAGTTGGTGGTTTAAAGGTACTTAGAAGAAGAAGTACTACATTTCCAAATCTATTACTTAACTTAGGCATTAAAACACTTTACCTGAGCAGCTAATCTTTGTAAAACAGTTAGCTGTCTACACAGTGGGCTGCAATGTGACAGTGAGACACATTAGCCAGCATAGTTTCTGCAAGAGATCTAGCTGTGACAGCAGGTAGATGACTTAGACTGTACAGACCATGTTATTTCTGCAGTGTTTTCAGTATTCAAGCTTGTGTGTATGACTAGCTCAGATATTCACTGGAGTCTTAAGTGAAGAGACCTTGTATATGTAGGGAAGAATGATAATGGGTCAATTCAAAACATATGGCCAACTGAGAAAAGGCAGTCTTCCCCTGCTGCACTTGCACAGCCCCTGGCAACAGTTCAGAATGTAGAGTAACATGTGTATGAGAACAAAAATAAACATTTTCATGACAGTGACAACTTTCCTATGATCCCTTACACTGGTATGGTTTTTTTACAATTTTATGATGGAAAATGTGAATAGTTTGCACAGCTTCTTATTACAGAAGCTTTTAGTAACACGAAACAGTGAAGATCACTGTACGTGTGAACACACTCCTCTCACTGTTGAAAACCTGAAATTCTGTGATCCTATCACTGCCTAAATGAAGACAGGGGCTCTGAAAATACCTTTTGAGGCCACATACACTTGATGAGACTGTTGGTACATGGGTGCAATTAAACTTGTTACAGGCCTACAAGAGGGATACAGAGTGAAAGATATGAAAATTGTAATCCCCAGTCGAGACAGAAGTATCTTATTTAAGATTTGTGCAAGAAAGAATTTTAAATTTACATCTTGTTTATACTCCTGTTTTAAAAGTCAGAACTTTACAAAATTATAGTCTGAGAAAAACATTCTGACCTGTATAGGTGATTAATTTCAGCAATGGGCAATTACTTTACTAATACTTCATTACCTTTCACTCTAGGTTCAGTGTATCATGAAAATAAGCTGCTGTGACAGAGATGTTAAGGTAATTTACGCATGCACTGTAAATCTAACATATCTGGGACACTCCTTTTATACCAATTTCAAATCTGACAGTGTTTTAATATCTGAAGCCTAATCTTTGATTTCTTGGGCTTTACCTCACAGAGTAATCTGGAATGCCCAGGTTTCCGATACCACCTGGTGACACAGAAACACTAACTCAGGTCTTCATACATAGCCATTTCTCTTCTGAATCTTACTGAACTGCTAAGCAACCCCTGTAAATAATACAACCTGTATACATTCCATAACTGAGCTGTGGAATCCTAAAAGAAAAGTACCAGTGTGCAGCCCACAGAACAAATTTCCCCCAGGAACCCAGTAATTAGCAAAGCCATTAAATATTATAATGTTTGTTTAAAACAAAGTTTTATCAAGATAAAACTAGATTTTTTTATCTAGATTTAGCTCTGCCTGAGCTAAAACTTATGTCACCTCATCTCCTCATCCTTCACCTATTTGCTCTCGCTGAACTTTATTTTGAAAGGTTCCTACTCAAAAAGACTGTTCTACAAAAATTGTTTAAGCCCTGTTTGTGATTATTTTTTACTTGTTTGTTTTAAGATAAAACTAAGAGATCAGTCTAAAAAATACCTAAAGCTAATCAAGTAAAACTATAGTAGATATTACTTGATTAGTTGAATGCAGTCACTGTCATCTAGATCACTGAATGCCAGGTAATTCATAGAATCATAGAATAGTAAGGGTTGGAAAGGACCTCAAGATCATCGAGTTCCAACCCCCCTGCCATGGGCAGGGACACCTCACACTAAACCATGCCATCCAAGGCTATGTCCAACCCCACCTTGAACGCCGCCAGGGATGAAGCATCCACAACTTCCCTGGGCAACCCATTCCAGGGCCCCACCACCCTCACAGTAAAGAATTTCTTCCTCAGATCCAATCTAAACTTCCCCTGTTTAAGTTTAAACCCATTACCCCTTGTCCTCTCACCACAGTCCCTCATGAAGAGTCCCTCCCCAGCATCCCTATAGGCCCCCTTCAGGTATTGGAAGGCTGCTAGGAGGTCTCCACGCAGCCTTCTCTTCTCCAGGCTGAACAGCCCCAATTTTCTCAGCCTATCTTCATACGAGAGGTGCTCCAGTCCCCTGATCATCCTCGTGGCCCTCCTCTGCACTTGTTCTAACACTTCCATGTCCTTTTTATGTTGAGGACACCAGAACTGCACACAATACTCCAAGTGAGGTCTCACGAGAGCAGAGTAAAGGGGCATGAGCACCTCCCACGACCTGCTGGTCACACTCCTTTTGATGCAGCCCAGGATACAGTTGGCCCTCTGGGCTGCAAGCGCACACCGCCAGCTCATGTTCATTTTTTCATCGACCAATACGCCCAAGTCCTTCTCCACAGGGCTACTCTGAATCTCCTCTCCGCCCAACCTGTAGCTGTGCCTGGGATTGCTCCGACCCAGGTGGAGGACTTTGCACTTAGCATGGTTAAACTTCATTAGGTTGGCATCAGCCCACCTCACAAGCGTGTCAAGGTCCCTCTGGATGCCATTCCTTCCCTCCAACTTACCAACCGAACCACACAGCTTGGTGTCATCGGCAAACTTGCTGAGGGCGCACTCAATCCCACTGTCTATGTCACCCACAAAGATGTTGAACAAGACCGGTCCCAACACCGATCCCTGAGGGACACCACTCGTTACTGGTCTCCAGCTGGACATTGAGCCACTGAGCACTACTCTTTGCGTGTGGCCATCCAGCCAGTTCTTTATCCACCGAGTGGTCCACCTATCAAATTGATGTCTCTCCAACTTAGAGAGAAGGATGTCATGTGAGACAGTGTCAAAGGCTTTACACAAGTCCAGGTAGATGACATCAACTGCTCTGCCTCTGTCCATCAGTTCCGTAGCCCCTTCATAGAAGGTCACCAGATTGGTCAGGCAGGATTTCCCCTTAGTGAAGCCATGCTGGTTGTCCCCAAACACCTTGTTGGTTTTCATGTGCCTTAGTATGCCTTCCAGGAGAATCTGCTCCAAGATTTTGCCAGGCACAGAGGTGAGACTGACTGGTCTGTAATTCCCCGCCTCATCCATTTTCCCCTTCTTAAAAATGGGGCTTATATTTCCCTTTCTCCAGTCATCGGGAACTTCACCTGACTGCCATGATTTTTCAAATATGATGGACAGTGGCTTAGCAACTTCATTTGCCAGCTCCTTCAGGACCCGCGGATGGATTTCATCCGGTCCCATGGACTTGTATACATTCAGGTTCCTAAGGTGGTCCCGAACAAGATCCTCCCCGACAGTGGGCCCAGGGTCCCTGTTGGAGAATGGTTAACAGCACAAGGTAACGGGTCACTGGTGGAGCTCTGCGAACAATCTCCTGTGTGAGTGTGATAACATCTGTTCTAGCTTGTTGCTGTGGTACATCAAGAAACCATTATCAGAAGATGTAACCATGGTAATAATGATCTAGAGAACCAATAATGGACAAGGACAGTTTCTCCTTGAGCCTTGGGGAAAGTACCTAGGAAGATGGCATCAGGTAGAAGAATGAAGAGAAGACTGATAAGCAGACCACCACTGGGAAGGACTTGGCAAGATTATGTTGTATAGTAACCAATCATGTTATAGCACGTTGCAACATGTATCCAATCAATGTATACGACGTGTATTTTAATCAGAGTAAAACATATATAAAGCGATGATTTTTGCTAATAAAAAGAAGCTTGCTTTATCAACCATATTGGTTCGTCTGCTTGCTTCCCCCATGGTCGCAGGTCCCCACCCTCACTGTCCCCGCTTCTGCCTTCCAAGACTTGGGTGGTGTGGTCAGAGCATTTGCCCGTAAAGACTGAGGCAAAGAAGTCATTAAGAACCTCAGCCTTCTCCAAATCCAGGGTAGCCAGTTCTCCCGATAACTTCTGGAGAGGGCCCACATTGTCCCTAACCTGTCTTTTATTGGCAATGTACCTATAAAATCCCTTCCTGTTATCCTTAACATCCCTAGCCAAGTTTAATTCTAACTGGACCTTAGCTTTCCTAACCTGGTCCCTAGCTTCCCGGACAACATCCCTGCACTCTTCACAGGACGCCTGACCTTGCTTCCACCTTTTATAAGCCTCTTTTTTCCTGCGAATTTTGCTCAGCAGCTCCTTATCCATCCAAGGAGGTCTCCTGGCCCTCCTGCTGAACTTCCTTCTAGTTGGGATGCATTGCTCCTGAGCTTGCAGCAGGTGAGCCTTGAATATCAACCAACAGCCTTGGGCCCCCCTGCCCTCTAGAGCTGTATCCCATGGAACCTTACTCAGCAGGTTCCTGAAGAGCCCAAAGTCTGCTCTCTTGAAGTCCAGGGCAGTGAGCTTGCTGCATGCTCTTCTCACTGTCCTGAGGATCTCGAATTCGACCATCTCATGATTGCTGCAATCAAGGCTGCCCTGGAGCATCACATTCCCAACCAGCCCTTCCCTGTTGGTGAGGACGAGGTCAAGCATGGCACCTCTCCTTGTCAGCTCCTCTATTACTTGCAGAAGGAAGTTGTCTTCCACGCAATCGAGGAACCTTCTGGATTGCTTGTGCCGGGCCGTACCATCCCTCCAACAGATATCAGGGTGGTTGAAGTCTCCCATGAGAACAAGGGCCTGCAAGCGTGAGGCTGCTTCTATCTGCCTATGGAGCGCTTCGTCCAGCAAGTCCCCTTGGTCAGGCGGTCTGTAACAGAACCCTATAATAATGTCACCCATCTCTGTTCTCCCTTTAACCCTGACCCACAAACTCTCTGTCGACTGCTCACCTGTCCCCAGACAGAGTTCCATACTCTCTAGCCTATCCCTAACATAAATAGCAACTCCCCCTCCCCGTCTGCTGGGCCTGTCTTTCCTAAAGAGCCTGTAAACTTCCATTCCAACACACCAGTCATAGCAGCCATCCCACCATATTTCTGTGTTGCCTATGATATCATACCCCCGTAGATGTGCACACATCTCTAATTCCTCTTGTTTGTTCCCCATGCTACAGGCATTTCTATAGAGGCATCTGAGCCAAGCTCCAATTGAAGCCGGCTCGTTGGCTGGAGCAGCTGGAATATCTCTACATTGCTCTGAACCTTTACTGTAGCTGCTGGCAACCGACTGGGTGTGTTGGGATGGAATGATGCCCCCCTCCACCCACACATCTAGTTTAAAACATCCTTGACCAGCCTGGCAAGCCTCCTACCAAATCCACTCTTCCCCTTCTTTGTCAGACCAGTTCCACCAGCCCCCAGTAGACCTGGCCTACTATATTGAGTCCCATGTTCAAGGTTCCCAGTCCCCTGACTATAGCACCACTCTTCTAACCATTTATTAACCTGCCTAATCCTCCTAGCCTTTTCAAGGTCCTGCCCTGTATCCTGGAGAATTGACAAAAAGACAATCTGAGCTCCAGAGCCCCTAACCACCTCTTCCAGAGCTCTGTAGTCTTTCTTTATGGTCTCCGGGCTACTGCTATCTATATAAGTAGCACCCACATGTATTACCAGGAGTGGGTAATAGTCAGTGGGACCAGTTTTTTCATGCTAAGCCCCATCCATGTCCCACAGAGTTAATGAAGCAGAGACTTTGAATTATTCTTGTATTCATCTGATGTTAGAAAATATTATAATTTCTAAAAAAATGAATATTAATGCTGCAGAAGTGTATGAGGTGAAAAATCATGACATGGTTTCATTTCAGAAATGGCATTCATAGTGCATCCTAATTCTTCAATAAATATCGAGTAGGTTATGAACAATCTGGGAAAATTCGCCATCATTACCCAATCAGAGGAGCTGACAACTCCAGTTTAATTTAGGTAATTGAGACCTAATAATGAAGTAGTGGTATTATTGTAATGAATTCTGATATAACACTTGACATGAAGCACTGACACCACCTGTGAAAGCTCTGACATGTCATTTGGAAAGCCATATGAGTAATTCAGCACTTACAGTTTAATTTTTTTTTTCCTAGTATGAAGCCAGTTTTAAAAGTGCAAGGCTATAATCTCTTCCTGATTGCTGATAGTTTGCATGTAGAACTTAAAAAAATTGAATTACTGTTTAACGAGTTAATTATATATTTTCTGAAATCATTACTGTATCATGGGTTGCATCAAAAAGAGCATGACCAGTCGGTCAAATGAGGTGATTCTGCCCCTTTACTCCGTTCTCATGAGACTCCACTTGGAGCAAGCACAGTGCGCAGTTCTGGTGTCCTCAACATAAAGACATGAAGCTGTTGGAGCAAGTCCAGAGGAGAGCCACGAGGATGATTAACACCTCCCATATGAAGATAAGCTGTGAAAGTTGGGGCTGTACATTCTGGAGAACAGAAGGCCGTGTGGAGACCTTATAGCAGCCATCCAGTATCTGAAGGGAGACTACAAGGCTGCTGGAGGGGGACTCTTACTTAGGATAATAATAGGAGAAGGGGTAATGGTTTAAAACTTAAACAGGGGAAGTTTAGATCGGATATAAGGAAGAAATTCTTTCCAGTGAGGGTTATGAGACACTGGAATGGGTTGCTCAAGGAAGTTGTGAACGCTCCATCACTGGCAGTGTTCAAAGCCAGGTTGGATGGAGTCATGTGTGACATGATTTAGTGGGAGGCGTCCCTGCCCATGGCAGGGGGGCTGGGACAAGATGATCTTGAGGTCTTTTCCAACCCTAACCATTTTATGATTCTATGATTACATATAACTATATTTTGTGATTTGCATTTTCAACTGAATGAATTTTGACCAAGAGTGCTGTTAAGAGCAATGCTAGAAAGAATAGATTAGCCCTTTATTAGATTATTGCCTATATCTTTTCAAGAAGAGTAATCAGTTAAAAAAAGTCAGCTGAACAACATTTTAACTTATCACATTATATATATTTAAATAAAATTAATCTTGAAAGTGAAGGTACGTTTACAAAGGTATTACATTTCATACCCACCAATTCATGTATTGCCACGTACAGGTTTGAATGATTTGTGGGTTTAGGAAGAGTTTCTGAAATTTCACTATGGAAAAAAAAAACAGGTTTTTTCCTCTTTTTCAATAAACTTTTGAAAAACCCCAATATTTTCCTCCCTTCAGTCTCCTTTCTATTTTTTTGGGGAAAAAAAAAAAAAACAAAAAAAAAAAAACAAAACAAAACAAAACAAAACAAAAAAACTAAAAAATTAAGAAATTTTTAGTGATTCAATCAATTGGCAGTTACATTTTTGAATAAATGACTTAGCATTGAAGTAGCCCACCTGGGCATATCATCAAATAATAGAATCATAGAATCATAGAATAGTTAGGGTCGGAAAGGACCTTGAGATCATCTAGTTCCAACCCCCCTGATATGGGCAGGGACACCTCCCACTAAACCTCGACACCCAAGGCTATGTCCCATCCCCCTTGAACATCGCCAGCAATGGGCCATTCACAACTTCTCTGGGCAGCCCATTCCAGTGCCTCATCACCCTTATGGTAAAGAATTTCTTACTCATATCCAATCAAAATTTCTCCTGTTTAAGTTTGAACCCATTACCCCTTGACCTATCACTACAGTCCCTCATGAAGAGTCCCTGCCCAGCATCCCTATAGGCCCCCTTCAGATATTGGAAGGCTGCTAGGAGGTCTCCACGCAGCCTTTTCTTCTCCAACCTGAACAGCCCCAATTTTCTCAGCCTATCTTCATACAGGCAGTACTCCAGTCCCCTGACCATCCTCGTGGACCTCCTTTGGAATTACTCCAACAGTTCCATGTCCTTTTTATGTTGAGGACACCAGAACTGCACACAGTACTCCAGCGTGAGATCACGCTCCTTTTGATGCAGCCCAGGATACAGTTGGCCCTCTGGGCTGCAAGCGCACACCGCCGGCTCATGTTCATTTTTTCATCAACCCATACCACCAAGACCTTCTCCACAGGTCTGCTCTGAATCTCTTCTCTGCTCAACCTGTAGCTGTGCCTGGCATTGCTTCCACCCAGGTATAAGACCTTGCACTTGTCATGGTTAAAAGTCATCAGGTTGGCATCAGCCCACCTCACAAGCGTGTCAAGGTCCCTCTGGATGACATTCCTTCCCTCCAATGTATCAACTGAACCACACAGCTTGATGTCATCGGCAAACTTGCTGAGGGTGCACTCAATCCCACTGTCTGTGTCACCAACAAAGATGTTGAACAAGACCGGTCCCAACACCCATCCCTGAGGGACACCACACGTTACTGGTCTCCAGCTGGACATTGAGCCATTGAGCACAACTCCTTTTGTACGGCCATCCAACCAGTTCTTTATCCACCGAGTGGTCCACCTATCAAATTGATGTCTCTCCAACTTAGAGAGAAGGATGTCATGGGAGACAGTGTCAAAGGTTTTGCACAAGTCCAGGTAGATGACATCAACTGCTCTGCCCCTGTCCATCAGTTCCGTAGCCCCTTCATAGAAGGCCAAAAGATCTGTCGGGCAGGATTTCCCCTTAGTGAAGCCATGCTGGCTGTCCCCAAGCACCTTGTTGGTTTTCATGCGCCTCAGCAAGCCTTCCAAGAGAATCCGCTCCAAGATTTTGCCAGGCACAGAGGTGAGACTGACTGGTCTGTAAGTCCCCGCCTCATCCATTTTCCCCTTCTTAAAAATGGGGCTTATATTTCCCTTTTTCCAGTCATCAGGAACTTCACCTGACTACCATGATTTTTCAAATATGATGGACAGTGGCTTAGCAACTTCATTTGCCAGCTCCTTCAGGACCCGAGGATGGATTTCATCTGCATATGTTCTTTTTGTTTGTTTGTTGTTTTGTTTCTTTTTTCTTTCATTTCATACATTCAGGTTCCTAAGATGGTCTCGAACCAGATCCTCTCCTACAGTGGGCCCAGGGTCCTCGTTCTCACTGTCCCTGCATCTGCCTTCCAATACTTGGCTGGTATGGTCAGAGCATTTGCTGGTGAAGACTGAGGCAAAGAAGTCATTAAGAACCTCAGCCTTCTCTAAATCCAGGGTAGCCAATTCTCCCGAAAGCTTCTGGAGAGGGCCCACATTGTCCCTAGCCTGCCTTTTATTTGCAATGCACCTATGGAATCCCTTCCTGTTATCCTTAACATCCCTAGCCAAGTTTAATTCTAACTGGGCCTTAGCTTTCCTAACCTTGTCCCTAGCTTCCCAGACAACATCCCTGCACTCTTCCCAGGACGCCTGACCTTGCTTCCACCTTTTATAAGCCTCTTTTTTCCTGCGAATTTTGCTCAGCAGCTCCTTATCCATCCAAGGAGGTCTCCTGGCCCTCCTGTTAAACTTCCTTCTAGTTGGGATGCATCGCTTTTGAGCTTGCAGCAGGTGATCCTTGAATATTAATCATCAGTCTTGGGCCTTCCTGCCCTGTAGGGCTGTATCCCATGAAACCTTACTGAGCAGGTTCCTGAAGAGGCCAAAGTCTGCTCTCTTGAAGTCCAGGGCAGTGAGCTTGCTGCATGCTCTTCTCACTGTCCTGAGGATCTCAAATTCAACCATCTCATGATCGCTGCAATCAAGGCTGCCCTGGAGCATCACATTCTCAACCAGCCCTTCCCTGTTGGTGAGGACGATGTCAAGCATGGCACCTCTCCTTGTCAGCTCCTCTATTACTTGCAGAAGGAAGTTGTCTTCCACGCAATCGAGGAACCTTCTGGATTGCTTGTGCCGGGCCGTACCATCCCTCCAACAGATATCAGGGTGGTTGAAGTCTCCCATGAGAACAAAGGCCTGTGAGCTTGAGGCTCCTCCCATCTGTCTACAGAGCACTTCATCCACCGAGTCCCCTTGGTCAGGCGGTCTGTAACAGATCCCCAGAATAATGTCACCCATCATTGTTCTCCCTTTAAGCCTGAACCACATAATCTCTGTCGACTGCTCACCTGTCCCCAGACAGAGTTCCATTCTCTCCTGCTTATCCTTAATATAAATAGAAATTCCCCCTTCCCGCCTACCGGGCCTGTCTTTCCTAAAGAGCCTGTAAACTTCCATTCCAACACACCAGTCATAGCAGCCATCCCACCATATTTCTGTGTTGCCTATGATATCATACCCCCGTAGATGTGCACACATCTCTAATTCCTCTTGTTTGTTCCCCATGCTACAGGCATTTCTATAGAGGCATCTGAGCCAAGCTCCAATTGAAGCCGGCTCGTTGGCTGGAGCAGCTGGAATATCTCTACATTGCTCTGAACCTTTACTGTAGCTGCTGGCAACCGACTGGGTGTGTTGGGATGGAATGATGCCCCCCTCCACCCACACATCTAGTTTAAAACATCCTTGACCAGCCTGGCAAGCCTCCTACCAAATCCACTCCTCCCTTTCTTTGTCAGACCAGCTCCACCAGCCCCCAGTAGACCTGGCCTACTATATTGAGTCCCATGTTCAAGGTTCCCAGTCCCCTGATTATAGCACCACCCTTCTAACCATTTATTGACCTGGCCAATCCTCCTAGCCTTTTCAAGGTCCTGCCCTGTATCCTGGAGGATTGACAAAAAGACAATCTGAGCTCCAGAGCCCCTAACCACCTCTCCCAGAGCTCTGTAGTCCTTCTTTATGGTCTCCGGGCTACTGCTATCTATATCAGTAGCACCCACATGGATCACTGGAAGTGGGTAATAGTCAGTGGGACCGACTAGAGCAGGCAGCTTCTTGGCAACATCCCTGATGTGAGTTCCTGGTAAGCAACACACCTCCCTTGAGCCTGGGTCAGGCCGACAGATGGGTGCCTCTGTGCCTTTCAGATTAGAGTCCCCTACTACTATGGCCTGCTGCTTTTTCCTGGCAGCACCACTAGTGATCTTCTTTACAGTGCATAATACACATTCACTCAAGATGAGAGTGAGAAGTAGAAAAAGACCATGCTTTATAGTATCACTGTGGAGAGGGAGAACAATGGACTCTGAAGTTATCATATCAGATATTTGACAAAGTCTTAATGCTGGCAATATATACACAGTCCTGCAGTCAAAGTGTAAATTCTTTTGCAATGACAGAGCTTAAAATGTAAAACTAAAATGTATAAATAGAAGAAATAAGTAGAGGAGGAACAAAAGGATATAAAATCAGACTGCATATTTTAAGTTTGTTTTGGTTTTTTTTTTTCACTTATCTCTTTTTGACAGGAATCAACAGATTTTTTGAAGAAAAACGGAGCTCTTCCTCAGGAAAATGAAACAAAACAACAAATAAAAAAGAAACAAAACAAAACAGAACAAAAAAAAAAAAAAAAAAAACCAAAAAAACCCACTTCTAACTCATGCGGTAAGTTTTATAGGTTTCAATGAGATAGTCAAATTCAAACTTGTGTATGCAGATGACTGACACGGAATCAGTGGATGGAACATCTTCAATATAGTGCAGCAGATCTTTGATTTATAAGAAAAAAAATTTCTCTCCTCCTAATTCAATAAATTAAACTAATAGATGATTAAAACACAGAATATAGAAAATTATGTCAGCTTACAGAATATGATCAAATAATAACAACAAATGTATGGTTCTCAGGATTGTTTCAATGTTTAGTTGGTTATGAAGTAGTAAAATATCATTAATTACCTATCTTAGGACTCATTTGATTATAGCATATACTGGATGAAAAAGCATTTGCAATTACAATTGATTCTACAGCTGCTTCACAGGACTGGAGCTTTTTGACTCTTCCAGCAAGAAATTAGATGGCATCTCCTCTCAGGGCTGAAGACAGTACCCTTCTCTTGAAATAAAATGTGTTGAGGTCACACTTACACTCCATTTTTTGTCTTGGAGACTGAGAAATATGACATCTCACTGCCATTATTTGTGCCGCAGAACTTGAATTGGATTTTTCAAAAACAAACGATTAATGTCTAAGAGTTTGCAATTTAATACTATTTTTTTCCTGCAAAAGCATCTTGGATCCTGTTTTCAGCAACTGATTTAACATATAAATTGGCCAAACTTGGCAAAAGTTGAGAATATTTAACAGGATACAGATGGCACAGCAGAAAGCAATATCCAGAGATTTGGGTGACTTGAGTGCTCTTTAGCCCTCTACCAGCTGCTTTGGCTCAAGTGCGAATAAAGACCTTCTAAGAATCAATAAGTGTATCTTGTGTTGTGCCTAAGCATTGGCCACCCAACCAAACTGACACCAAAAACAAAAGCAACCATATGGTTTTAAGTATATTAATGAACAGGGCAGTACGGCTTGATAGTCAAGATTAAATATGCTAATGTAATATACTCAATTTCTTGTACATTTCTGTTTTCCATTAGCCATCTAATACAATGTATTTCTCTCCAGATTTTCAGGTTGAGCTGTAATAGAAAGTAAGACAGAAAACAAATGCCTGCGGCTAGAGGAGAATGGAAGAGACGCTCAATTTTTTTCTTTGCAAACCATAATAAAATCACAGTCAATAGATTTTAGTTATTGGAATCATAAAACAACACTAGCTGCAGTTAACAGTTAAGTCCTTTGGGGCTCTAAGTATTCTATATGGTGTTTTCAGTTTGTAATGAATGACTACTAATTACAAGGCTCAGATCATATTGCAGGCATTTAAATGCTGATATCCCAATATAATATAGCAAAGAACCTCAAGCAATGTTTTTTGTTGTTGTTGTTGTTGTTTTATTTCCTAGCAGCCTACATTTGATAAAATGATCCTCAAGTTCCTAATAAATGCTAAAACATAAATGATGGAGTGGATTCCAATTGTAAATGGATTCCTAGTGCATTAGATGCTGGAGGCAATATCCTAACAATACTCCATGCTTTCCTTTAACATTGACTTGCTATTACACTCAGAGAGGCATGTGGCTTTGTATATCAAGAGCAGTATTACTACCACAGTTCAGATTATATAGAGTTGTAAAATCTTTTTTCACAAAAAAAGAAAAGATACAAAACAAGTCTACGTAATCACAACCATGCTGACAATCATGATTAATCAACTAAACAAAAAAAATCTTGCTGTTTCACACACATATATGCCTTAATCAAAGGAAGTTATACGTTTAATACCTTACCATGAGATTGGTACATTATGTCTAAGATTTGGTGCTCCCCAAAGTTGTCACTTCCACAACTGAATGAGAGCTTGGATTCAAACACATCTTTCACATTATGTACATTTTTATCTATTATCTGGGATAGGAAACTGTGCTGACACCTTTTTGGTATCTTTATTTTACCATTCTATTCTATTATCAGTCCTTCCTCTATCTTTGATACCTTTGAAACAACCTATAGTCTCTTGCCTTCTACCTACTCCCACAGAATATTTCCCCTACGGTCTCTTGGCTACCCATGCTCTCCTGCTTCTTTCTTCAGCCACACCCCTTCTGTATTTGCACAGCCCGAATTCTCTTCTTCACCCACAGCCTCTTTTCTGTTAAGGCAATCATTATTTATGTCATAGCAGCACACTGAGCTCTGAAGAACACTTTAATACATGGCTCACTGCTAGATCAGTCTCTTTGGAGCTTTGAAGAGATATCTGTGTGCTAGGGATGTACTGTAGGAAGTTAGCCCTTCAGGGCTAACAGTCACAGATGCTTCTGGCTAATTACATGCCCTGAAATCAGTTTTATTTCCCTTAGCTTCTTTATATATCTCTGATGCCTAACAGCTGTTTAATTCATTTCCTAGTCTTGGAAAACAGAGGTCACCCAACTTCCGTGAAGATGGCTTACTTTCAGTTCCTCTGGAAATAGAGATGGCTTCACTTCTGAATACAGTGAAAAGAAAATGCGACCATTTCAGCAAGATGGGGGTCTGCTGGATATAAAAAGGGATCTAGACTTTAGCTGTAGAGGATGTTTTAGACTTATTGCAAAGTATCAGGAGGATCATAAAAATTAAAGAAAACTAAAAGATAGAACTTATCATAACATGGTCAAATTGTAAGTACCAGTTATGAAACAGCATTAAGGCTCAACTTATTGAGAATTTTTTCTCTTGCACATATCAGAAAACATCTATTGGGAAGTGAATCACAACTGAAGAATCATATATCACTTCTAGTTTTGAAAGTTCAGCTAGTAGCATCTCGCTCTGGGTACACTTCTCTGTCTTTCAAAAAATCATCCTCAGGGTCTTTATGGTTTTCAAAACCAGTCTATTGTTTCCCCTACTGATATCCCCCTGATTATCGAGACTAGTCATGTCAACCGCTCTAACCTCTTAGCTCTAGTGCAATAGTGTAAATATAGTAATAATTAACTTGTGAATTGAACAAGGCAATAACAATACTTTTCTGTATCTGTGCATTCATGTTGCAGTAAACCCCAAAAAACTACCAAATTATCAAAATATGAACGTGCTCTTTTAAGTGATTGAACAAAGAGGAAAACTTTGCCATTAGCTACCTAGATGTAAATTAAATAATCAAAATATATGAATATGAGGTTAGATTTGGAGAGCATGACATTTGGTCCATACTGAACAACATCCATAAAACAGAGGAATATGGATTCTGCTATAGAAAGTCGCAGGTGAAATTCCACCAGGGTTGTAGCGTGGAAGGGATCTTCACAGGTCACCCACTCCAGTGCCTGCTCAAAGCAGGTCATATTAGCGCAAGCGGCTTAGGGCTGTGTTCAGTGCAACTCTGGCTGTCTCCAAGGACAGTGATCACACAGCTTCTCTGAGCACCTGTTTCCATGTTTGGTGACCTCCACAGTGAAATAAACTTGTTTTAACTTCAGTCAGAATTCCCCATGTTCTAACAAGAGTGTTTATCCCTCTGTGTAACTGTATGTAGAGAGGAATCTAGCTCTCTTTTCTCTACCTCTCCCTGCTGGATATCTGGAAGAATATATTAAGGCCTCCCTGAAGCTCTCTGTTTCCAGGTGAACAGATCCAGCTCCCACAGCCTCTCCTCAAACAACTTGTGCTCCAGCCCCCACCCACCTTTGTGTCCTCCATGGGACTTGAACAATGCATCAGTGTCTGCCTCATATGACTGAGACCCTGGATGCAACAGTCCTCCAGGTGCATCTTACAGGTCCCAGACAGCACGGCAGGATCCCTTCTGGACTTATTGGCTGAAGGTTGCTTGTGCAAACCAGCAAGCAGCGGCTATTTGCTACCCGGGAGCACTGATGTTTCATGGCTTACCTGGTGTCCTTCAGGCTCTAGAGCCTTTTCTGTATTGCTGCTTCTGACTGGCCAGCCCCAGCCGGTCCTACTGCAGTAATCACAACTCTTGCTACTGCCCCAGTAATCCACCGTTCATGTTATTTTCCAGTTTTTGAGTTTGTGTGTCACTAATTTGGCAATAACATTTAAAGACTCCAAAGTAAAAATATTTTTAGTATTTTTGAACTAAATTCAGATGCAATTACTTCTTTTATGACAAAATTCAAAGTGTAAACATGCTTATTTCAACTTAGATTTTAACCGAAAATATATATGATAAAATTCAAATAAATCTAAAATTAGCTGTTATGAAACTTTTGTAAGTAGATAGATACTTCTTAATTTCATTAAATTTCTTGTTCAGACACATAACTAAATTATATTTTTATATAAACTGGCTTCAGGGGATAAGTATTAACTTTTTCAGAAAATGAGATTAAAAGCGTGCCGTCTTAATCACAACTTGAAAATGTACAAGATTAGTTGAAAATGTCTAAGCAGTTAAGCAAAAGACAATCACTGGATAACTAGTGCTGGAAGAGACCTCAGATTGCTATTCTAGGACAGAGGCAGGATGAAAATCTCCATGAATTTAGATTTCACAATCCCTTAGGACCCCTACTCTGATACTTTGCTTTTTGCATGGTGACTTTTTTTTCCCCTTAGGTCCAGCATGGGTGTCTCATGCTTCAGCTTGTGCCCACTGCCTCTCACGCTCCTCCCACGCACCTCTTTTCATATGTAGTGCATTAAAAAAGTCACTTGTACTTCACGGTAAGTGCCTTCATCCAAAATAATGCAAGCCACATTTTAAAACTAACTGGTAACACAGAGTGGACTTAAACTCATTCTGTCCCAGCTGAAAACATCCATTAAAATATCCTTTGTAGAAGCTCTTGTTTTCATTAGCCATTTCATGGAGCCTGCTTTTGTGTTGGTAAATTTCCAGCAGACAAAAAGCCATCTGTGAAAGGGGATCTAGGCATCTCTCTGATGTCTCTATCAGGCAGTTCAGGACAGAGCAAGGCAATGGGAATGTCAAAGATATCCACTGACACTTTGGATGACATCAGTCATCATAAACAGATGCCGGTGACTCATTAGCATTGGATTTCCAAGTGGAAATATGGGCATTTTAAAATGGTGTTGATAGTAGTCATTCAGGTTGACATGTCAAATATTATCAATACAGCTGCTGCTGCCAGCAACTACTAAATGTGCTTCTAAAAAGCTAAGAAAATACTCTTGTGATTTCTTTACATCATTCATTATATACTGAAAACATGTCTTTGCTATCTTTATTTTCTCCTTTTCAGCACATGTTAAATCAGAATTCACTTAAAGGAGTACTGTTTTAATTTTCCTCTCTTCTCTGTAACTCCTCTGATCTTATTTCAAATATCATCTTCTCACTACAATTTTTTAATCCTTTTTTCCTTCTTATTTTTATGAACATAATTTCTCTCTCTGCTTCTCAGTTGTGTTCTGCTTAATCTGACCTCGCTTCGTCTGGGCTCTTTTCCCTATTAGCACCAAAGATATTTGTGAAATCAATTTGTAAAAACAAAGTGAAAACACTTTTTTCCAGTTAAATGATTTTGTCATTGTCTCCTCTCTTTCATTTTGCAATAAGTTTTAGTGATCAAAATAATTTTATATTATACCTTTCTTCATCATCACTAAAAATATGGTGAAAACCATAGCCAGAGACCTTTGTAGTAAACCAATGTAAGCTAGCATTGTCATGTTCTGCAAAACAAAAGTCTGGTGTGGTTTTGAGTATTTATTTCTACTTGCATCTAACTCGCACTTTCATCTTTTGATCATGGGCATTACTAGATACATGCCCAATGGATTAGCTAGACATAACAGAGAAGTTTAGGATTCTCCTACTATTTTTGAATAAATGGCCATTTATTTTTTTTCAGATTAGGACCAAAAAAAATACAAAAGAGCAAGCACATGCTAAAGTATACTTAAATTTTCTAGCTTAACCATTGTGAAGTTTGCTTCATTGAGCATACTCAATGTCATTTCTAAAATTGCTAGACAAGTCAGCTGCATTTTTTTTTTTAATATTTATTCAAGAGGCGCAAAGATGTGATGACCATATTACCCATATTTTTTATCATAAAAAAAATGCAGCTTGGCAAATGTGTGAAGGCCCGTGCAGGATAGAAGGAAAATGAATATTCAGAATTTACTAAGGAAAATAATTATTACAAAAAATTGAACTAGTTAGCTGCATCATTTGTCAGATCAGTGTGTTCAGAAATACTTTGACAATTGGATATAACAATTAAATACATACAGTGAGAAAACCACCAGTACTCAGCACATATCATAGCATTAGTTCATATTAGATATGCTAATTTGGTACAATTAATCTTTTGTAATTGTTTTAAAGACTTTGTCTGAGTAGGCAGAATATTACTTTATTGAAGGAATAAATAATGAAGTATAAAACTAGAGGCAAGCCTTAGAAACCAAATAGTCTGTCTCTATAAGTACATATTTTCCTGGTAGGACTTATGCCATCTTTTTGTATAATATGTATTTTATTATTTCTTTTGTGAAGAGCTCCTAAAAGGACTCTGATTTCTGAATAATTTGTGATTTACTTTATGCTCTTGCACAGTTTAGAAATTGAAAACCATGACTTAAAGTTAAACATTTGTTTTTCCATCTTCTCCTCTCAGTTACAGCTAAGAAATGCAGCTGAATATTTTCATGGGATGGAGTGAGAGGGAAGAAGGATGATGAAAACAGACTGCAGTTTACGATTATGTATTCAAATTAAGGAAACCGTTTGCAAATTTTGTGCTTTATTACCCAACATATGCTGATACTGACAAAAAGAGCTAGCACAGACATTTTCCCACTAATAAGTTCAGGAGAAACTGGCTAAATGGTAGAATGCTAGAGAACCATCGCTTGAAAAGAGTGAAACTGTTACATGCTAGTATAAACCCAGAATGGTGTAAGCTGCATTGCTCAGATTTCATGTAGTAGAAGCTTATTCTATTTAACCACAAATGAAATGCAGCTATTGAAGAAAGGTGGTCTGGGCCAGCTTGTACTTTTTTGTATTACATCAGAACCTAACTGGTAACTATGTTCTTAATAATAACTTGACAGTGAGACCTACTCTTTAATCTGAGGTACGGCCTTCCATATTTGGTTTGGTATTGTCTGAATGAGTCATTAGTTAATGAAGTACACAATTCTTTAGTTTCACCTCTGGGCATCTCACCTAAAGAATTGCTTACGACTGCTTCATTGCCATGTCACTCACATTAGAAATGAAGGAAATAATCCACCAGAAATATCCTGACTGGAAAAGTAAACTTAACTTCAGATTCTCCTAAACAATTGCCATCTTTGCAAGTATCCTTTACAAGTATCTAGGTTTCCAAAGCTGGAAGACTAATATCTATGTTCAGTAAAAAAAAAAAGAAAGCTACTCGGCATTACTATATTTCTTCTCTATTATTACTATTATTTTAAAGATTTATAAGAAATGTGGTATCACCTTGTGACTGAGCTGCTGCTGAGTTACTAACTATACAAACATATGGTGAAGAGTCAGTTCTGAATATTAAGCATTAATAAATGTATTCAAACAAGTAAGTACAAAAGCACAACTTTAAAGCAAGGCAAATAATTTTGAGGCTTATTGTGTTTTTGCTGTTTAATTTAAGACATAAGCTTTTGGAATATCAAAAATATTTTGTGGGAAAGCGGTAATATTTTTCTTAGTAGATTTCTAAGTAACTTTTCTGTTAAAATTTCATATGACTCTCAAGTTGCACCTAAATTATTTGCAACATAAAGCAAGTCGCAAAAGCAAGGAAACCTGCATGAATGAAAATAGCCAGTCTTTCCTCAAGAGTCTAACTGAACTTCGAACTGAAGTTCCAGGAAAATTAAGACAAAATCATATATTTTCCCCAAACTTTTAACCTGGAGCTCTAAGTTATTCCAAAGGCGCATATTAATGACAAGTATATGCTAGACAGTGGAAGAGTAACATTCACAGCATATTTTGAATTCTGAGAAGCTTAAACTTATCTGACCTTCTTTTAAAATAGTTTTTTAGCCTCTATTGGCATAGCTAGGCTTATATTTGCAAGAAAATAGAGATGAGTGTGCACCAACAAATCTGTTCTTTAGCTCCTCATTTGCTAGTAGGTCATCCAAATTAGAAAATAGAAGAAATATGTGATTCAGATAACTGTTCATTTACCTCAGGGAAAAAAAAAAAAAAAAAAAAAAAAAGTAAATATTTTTCTGAATCATTGAAGTTTTATATCCAACTATAAGCTGAGTGCCTTAGTCCTGTTGGTTATGTCTACTCTCACTTCAACAAAAAGGCAAAAATAGCTGTACAACTGTTGCAGTTTAACCCCAGATGGCCACTAAGTGCTGTACAGCCACACACTCACTTCTCCCTCAGTGGTATAGGGGAGAAAACCAGAAGGGTAAAAGTGAGAGAAATTTTGGATTGGGGAAGAGGCAGTTTAATAAGGAAAACAAAAATCTGTGCGTGAGCAAAGCAAAACAAGGAATGAATTCCTCAATTCCCATTGGCAGACAGGGGTTCAGCCATCTCCAGGAAAGCAGGGCTCCATCATATGTAATAGTTGCTTGGGAAGACAAAGACTGTAACTCTGAAAATCCTTCCTTTCCTTCTTTTTTACCCAGCTTTACGTGCTGAACGTGATGTCATATACTCTGGGATATCCCTTTCGTCAGTTGGAGTCAGCTGTCCCAGTTGCGTCCCCTCGCAGCTCCTTGTGCACCAGCAGCCTACTTGCTGGTGGGGTAGTGTAAGGAGCAGAAAAGGCCTTAACTCTGTTTAAACATTGTTTAGCAGTCACTAAAACATCCCTATGTCATCTACAGTCTCCAGCAGAAATCCAAAATCTAGCTGCATTTTAGCTACTATGAAGAAAACTAACTGCTCTGCTTTTGTAGGACCACCGCCTGGAGTATTGTATCTCATTCTGTGGCCCTCAGCATCAAAAACACATGGACCAGTCAGAAAAGGTTCAAAGGAGGGTTCTGAAAATAGTCAAAGTGTTATAACAACCCTCTCATGAAGGACAACTGAGACGGGGTTGTTCAACATTTCAATATATAACGGTTGTGTGGCCTTTTAATATGCAAAGGGAACTTGCAAGAAAGATGGGAGTTTACTTTTTACCAGGGCCTGCAGTGACAGGACTAGGTGCAATGGTTTTAAACCGAAAAAGGGTAGATTTAAATTAGATATGAG
This sequence comes from Amazona ochrocephala, assembly GCA_039720435.1. NCBI lineage: Eukaryota > Metazoa > Chordata > Aves > Psittaciformes > Psittacidae > Amazona > Amazona ochrocephala. The sequence continues at coordinate 83,066,859 of CM077909.1, read as the reverse complement.
GAAGAATTTCATTTTTTTTACAGAAAAGCTGGTGAGACACTGGGCTCTAGGTTGCCCAGAGTTGTGGATGCCCCATCCCTGGACGTGTTTTAAGTGGGGTTGGATGGGACTTTGGGTAACCTAATATAGTGAAAAATGTTCCAGCCTGTGGCAAGGGGGTTGGAACTAGGTAATCTTTAATGGTCTCTTCCAACCCAAATCATTCTATGATTTTATGATTCTTGAACAATTAGTAATGCACGACTTTATTGAATAATTAGAGAAAATTCATGGCCACAAAAGGGAATGAATTTTAAAAGGTAATAGAAACATCTACAGAAAACTAAGATATTTTTCACAATGAACTATTGGAGCACCCCCACTAAGAAATTGCCCCTCACAATTTTATGTTGCATTAAAGAATAAATCATGGAATAACTTCCATGAGTAACCTTCAGAGAAATTAACAGCTTCTTATAAAGTTCAATTCAAGCCAAAATCTGTGCTAACACTCCAGGTCCCAAGCAATTTATGTTACTATTTTATACTATGAAGCTACTGTTTCTCACTCTAGAAGCAATTGTGACTTGGTGGAGGCTGCAAAACTTGTAGGTGACATAAATGGTTTTGGTGTTTTAAGGCCCTCTGAAATCATACAGATTATGGCAATATGAAGTATTTAAAAGTTTGCTTTAAATCTGCATAAAATATTTCCCAGGAGAGACACAGAAGTAACATTTATAAGAAATCAATATTTTCATTATTGCTGTTTCGCTTACAAGTGCTTACTGTAAAAACATGGGGAATAAAACAATGGATTAACTCACTTACTTGACAGGAAATCATCTGAAATGTTCATCTTTGGTCAGGTAGAGACAGCCCAATTAACTTCAGTAATCCCAGTACTCTCCCACTCCTAGCATTTTAGCCATTTTAATTGGGTGGTTTACTACCAAAATGATTCCTCCTTCACTTGCTGCGTAAAAACTCCATCGAACAAATATGAAGGTATAGTCAGTTTTCAAGCAAAATCATGCCGCATTTCTACTGAAAGAACAGGTATATCCACTACCACCGTACTTCTGAATAGAGCACTGTGAGTAACAAGAATACAGGGTTTAGACAAAGACTGTTTCTGTGGCAGTCCATCTGAAATGCAAATGACTCCTGAACTCTTGAGTTTAACCTGTTGGCTCTTCCCTAGCTTATTTCTGCCGTTGCTCCTTTCTAGAGGGACATGTGCAGACAATGATTTGGACACATGAGAGATATGCATCTGGAATTATTGTACTGATGAAATACCTTTTAAAATCAAACAATACAGCACACTGCTGCGCTGTAGCATCTAATTGTCGCTAGCAGCACAAGCAACTGAATAAGTCAGCTATTCCATAATGCTGTTTTATGCATTGCTTCTGTTAAAATGTCCAGTTGTCAATTACTTAGAAGCTGATGGATGCCTCCATTCATCAGTCATTTGAAAGGAATATTTCTTTGGAATTAATGGATTAGTCTGGGGTTTTGAAAATACAAAGCTGAGAGGGAAGAATTGTCTCTTGCATGTACTACAGAATCCACCTGGAAAATTACCTTTGGTTAACAATCTGCTTAACAAAGAAGAAAAATACACCCACCTACCACCTTCCTCCTTTCCTCATTGCCTCCCATATTTTGGCACTTATTTCTATCCTCTTCTCAGGAGGAAAAGATCCACTGACTTAGCAGGTATTTTGGTAGTTATTTTGCTCTTCAGAAAGGCTGCCATTTTCTCCTCCCTCTAGCATCTTCAATCCCACAAAGCACTGAAAGTTTGAACTTCATAGAACTGATTAAATTGTTGTTATAAATGATAGATTTCTTTCATATGAAAGATAAATATGAAGTTTCCAATTTAAAAAAAAAAAAGAAAACACCAAAAAAAAAAAAAAAACAACACAAAAAAAAAAAAACCAAACCCATAAAAAATATCAAAAACCAAAACTACTTTTTGTTATTTATTGTGCATTCTGTCCTAAGTTCAGCAGTTGCTGTCATTTTTATCCTTCTTAGCAGCTGGTGCAGTGCTGAGTTTTTGACTTCCAGCCTGGGAACAGTGCTGATAATACCGATGTTTTTAGTTAATGTTCAGTAATGTTTACACTGGCTGAAGGTTTTCTCAGCCTCATGCTCTGCCAAGGAGGAGGGGAAGCTGGGAGGAAGTGGAGACAGGACACCTGACCCAAACTAACCAAAGAGGTATTCCATACCACAGCACGTCATGCCCAGTATGTAAACTGGGGGCAGTTACCCAGAAGTCCCAGATAGCTGCTTGGGTCGGGTTGCCGTTGTATTCTCTTCTCTCGCTTTCCCCTTATCATTATTATTATTGGTGGTAGCAATAGTTGTTTTGTGTTATACCTTAATCACCGGACTGTTCTTATATCAACCTGTGGGAGTTACATTATTTCTGTTCTCCTCCCCATCCCTCCAGGAACCAGGGGATGAAGGTGGCGCAGGGGGAGGGGGAGGAGTGAGCGAGCAGCTGTGTGGTTCTGAGTTACCAGCTGGGCTTAAAACATGACACACACATTTTTTATTTACGGGCAAGTATGACATCTCAGCATGAGACAAGACATATTTTCTTATTTTTTGGAGAACTTTTTAAAACCTCCAGTCAAAATTCATTATTATGTTTACTTAGTGGTAAAGTCGTAATGAACATAAGTAGACAACGTTTTTTAATATAATGCTTCTTTTCTAGCATAAGTATCTCTTACAGTAAGTGGCAGTATTATCCTGCAACAGACTGTTTTGGTACACAATGACCTTTCTCAAGGTTTTTCCCCTTTTTTATTATTTAAAACCTCTGTGGCCTCCCCTTTCCTTCATATCACTTGGAGCTTGCCAACAAGTATTTATTTAATGAGAAATATTAAACATCTGACGCAGGAGTGTCAGATGAAACAAAGATCCATTAAACATAAAGCTCTGAACTTGAGTCTGTTATCAGATTATTACTTTTCTAGGTATATTTAATGATTAGCCTTCCAATACCTGAAGGGGGCCTATAGGGATGCTGGGGAGGGACTCTTCATTAGGGACTGTAGTGAGAGGACAAGGGTAATGGCTTCGAACTTAAACAGGGGAAGTTTAGATTGGATATGAGGAAGAAATTCTTTACTGTAAGGGTGGCGAGGCACCGGAATGGGTTGCCCAGGGAAGTTGTGAATGCTTCATCCCTGATGACATTCAAGGTGGGGTTGGACATAGCCTTGGATGGCATGGTTTAGTGGGAGATGTCCCTGCCCATGGCAGGGGGGTTGGAACTAAATGATCTCAAGGTCCTTTCCAGCCCTAACTATTCTATGATTCTATGATTATACATGCTCAGAGAGAAAACTGAAACCCCAAAGTCCTGTTATTAGCTAAAACATTTTGTGAGTGGGAAGTTGAGACACAAAGATGGTAGGTTGCTTCTTGTCACAAAAGGCCAGGGACAGATTTTTAAAAGACCAAATTCTATGGCGGGTAGCACTCACAGATATTAAGCTACAATGGCTTGCTGTTAGAAAGGTATGGCCTGCTTTGCAGAGCTGTTCAGCACCCAAGGAACTGGAAAATTATGTGTTCCTTATTTTGCATCTTGACAGTGTAATCTAAACCTAACAAAAATCTAACTTTAGTGATGACTTCTAACTACATTATCAAATCTATCGCCATGTCACTTTGTACAAGGTCACATAAGGATCCACATCTCTGGAATTTTAGCAGAGTACTTCTTTTGATATGCAAAAAAGTTCAGGGAAAGTGTACCATCATAAACTACACTCAGTAAATGTATTATCTTGCTAGGAGACAGTGGGGAAAGAAAAAAAAAAGGAGAGAGAGAAAAAAAAAAAGACAGAAAAGTTGCTTCAGCATTTTTAAAAGAATTTATGCATCTTATTTTTATTTTAGATTCAATTTGCCTTTACAGCTTCGGCTGAGTGATCTTTCTTGCTTGTTTTCTAAGAGATGTGCTAAATGACCAGGAAATATAGAACACACTAGAGAGTTTGGAGACTTCTTAATTCATTGCCCTGGTGTACAGTAAATCTATTCTTTGAACAGGTTTATTTCTTTTATTCAGCAGGATTTCACCTAATGGATGGCATGGATATAAGATGGTGACTGTATAGTGAGTGATGTTACTAGAGGCAAGACTCATCACTGTGATGAAAAGTAGAGAAGCAGCACTTTAGAAATAAGTGCTTTGTAAAGAAAATGGGGTTTAAACCAAACATTTCATTCATACCTGCAAACAGGTTCATTGCTATGAATGACTTAGACTTACAGCACTGCCTTGACCAAGGCAGACCTTTTCACTCCTACCCATTGACTCCAGCCTTGTGTTCCTTCTAGTCCAGGGTGGAGGAAGAAAGCTTATCAAGTTAGCAGGCTTGACATCGTAGTGCTATGTGTAAATTGTTCTGAATATGCTCACCTATTCTTTTTAGTACTGCCGATATGACCTAAGCCCAAACTGAGTTTAAGGTTAGCTAGCACATTTTAATTTGTATGCTTTTTGGTGGCATTTGGATTCTAATATGAGCTAAGACAGAATGGCTTAATACTAGGCTATGTGTTCAAGAAAACGGTGAGTTCAGGGGTTTTGCCTTAGAGAATAACAAAACTTCTGGATGTGAAGACAAATAAAAGCAGGATGTTCACTTCCACCTACAAACCACAGATTCAGGACTGTGAAGTCTCCCCCCCCCCCCCCCCCCATTTTTCCTGAGAATATTATTTCAATGATAAAGCTTCAAAGTCAGAAAACGTACTATTCCAAAGGTGAAAGAAGAAAGGTGGTCCAAATGCTGCCTTTAAAGGTTATAATGTGGGACTGGCTGAAGAGAAGAAATTCAGACAGAAAGGACTGTGGAGAGGAAGGGATAAAGAGAGAATAGACAGACAATAACAGTGGTGTAAGAACAGGCAGGTACTTTTCACTAATCAAAGCTCAATGTGGCATTGCAGTATCAACTAAACATACCAAGATCATTTTGAGGATTGCGTTCTCATTTTCTGTGTAGACTTTCTGCCGATACTGGTACAGTCTCTGTAAGATTGTGTACAGTCTTAGGGGACTACTAAATCCTTAATTTTTTTCTCAAGAAAATTTGGAAGTCAGTCCCGTCCTCAAAAGTAGTTTTATACCTTCTGGGTGACAATAATGTGATTAATTCATGGTTAGGCTAAGGTTAACACTTATAAAGACCCTACATCCCCTCAGTACACATGCACACATGCACACAGAGAGACCATATGGGTTTTGCTGCCTGAACTGAAGGCCAGCTTTGACATTATAAAGCTGCCTGGACTTGTGTTACACCTATGAGAAAGGGCTATGAACAGTGCCCCCGCTCCCCTAGATTCTTCAGGAACCCTCATAGCTGTGTCAGCACGTGCTGACATACTGTGCTGATCCAGACTGACTCACAGGCTCAACTCCCTGGCTTGACCTCTCACTCTCAGTGAGAATCCTGGTTGGCCCTGGTCACCATAGAATCATGGAATCATAGAATAGTTAAGGTAGGAAAGGACCTTAAGATCATCGAGTTCCAACCCCCCCGCCATGGGCAGGGACACCTTCCACTAAACCATGCCATCCAAGGCTATGTCCAACCGCACCTTGAATGCCACCAGGGATGAAGCATTCACAACTTCCCTGGGCAACCCATTCCAGGGCCCCACCACCCTCACAGTAAAGAATTTCTTCCTCAGATCCAATCTAAACTTCCCCTGTTTAAGTTTAAACCCATTACCCCTTGTCCTCTCACCACAGTCCCTCATGAAGAGTCCCTCCCCAGCATCCCTATAGGCCCCCTTCAGGTATTGGAAGGCTGCTAGGAGGTCTCCATGCAGCCTTCTCTTCTCCAGCCTGAGCAGCCCCAATTTTCTCAGCCTATCTTCATACGGGAGGTGCTCCAGTCCCCTGATCATCCTCATGGCCCTCCTCTGCACTTGTTCTAACACTTCCATGTCCTTTTTATGTTGAGGACACCAGAACTGCACACGATACTCCAAGTGAGGTCTCACGAGAGCAGAGTAGAGGGGCAGGAGCACCTCCCACGACCTGCTGGTCACACTCCTTTTGATGCAGCCCAGGATACGGTTGGCCTTCTGGGCTGCAAGCGCACACTGCCGGCTCATGTTCATTTTCTCATCAACCCACACCCCAAGTCCTTCTCCACAGGGCTGCTCTCAATCTCCTCCCCGCCCAACCTGTAGCTGTGCCTTGCATTGCTCCCACCCAGGTGGAGGACCTTGCACTTAGCATGGTTAAACTTCATCAGGTTGGCATCAGCCCACCTCACAAGCGTGTCAAGGTCCCTCTGGATGGCATTCCTTCCCTCCAACTTATCAACCGAACCACACAGCTTGGTGTCATCGGCAAACTTGCTGAGGGTACACTCAATCCCACTGTCCATGTCACCCACAAAGATGTTGAACAAGACTGGTCCCAACGCCGATCCCTGAGGGACACCACTCATCACTGGTCTCCAGCTGGACACTGAGCCACTGAGCACTACTCTTTGCATGCGGCCATCCAACCAGTTCTTTATCCACCGAGTGGTCCACCTATCAAATTGATGTCTCTCCAACTTAGAGAGAAGGATGTCATGCGAGACAGTGTCAAAGGCTTTGCACAAGTCCGGGTAGATGACATCAAGTGCTCTGCCTCTGTCCATCAGTTCTGTAGCCCCTTCATAGAAGGTCACCAGATTGGTCTGGCAGGATTTCCCCTTAGTGAAGCCATGCTGGCTGTCCCCAAACACCTTGTTGGTTTTCATGTGCCTCAGCATGCCTTCCAGGAGAATCTGCTCCAAGATTTTGCCAGGCACAGAGGTGAGACTGACTGGTCTGTAATTCCCCGCCTCATCTATTTTCCCCTTCTTAAAAATGGGGCTTATATTTCCCTTTTTCCAGTCATCGGGAACTTCACCTGACTGCCATGATTTTTCAAATATGATGGACAGTGGCTCAGCAACTTCATTTGCCAGCTCCTTCAGGACCCGCGGATGGATTTCATCCGGTCCCATTGACTTGTATACATTCAGGTTCCTAAGGTGGTCCCGAACAAGATCCTCCCCCACAGTGGGCCCAGGGTCCCCACCCTCACCGTCCCTGCGTCTGCCTTCCAAGACTTGGGTGGTGTGGTCAGAGCATTTGCCCGTAAAGACTGAGGCAAAGAAGTCATTAAGAACCTCAGCCTTCTCCAAATCCAGGGTAGCCAGTTCTCCCGATAGCTTCTGGAGAGGGCCCACGGTGTCCCTAACCTGTCTTTTATTGGCAATGTACCTATAAAATCCCTTCCTGTTATCCTTAACATCCCTAGCCAAATTTAATTCTAAGTGGGCCTTAGCTTTCCTAACCTGGTCCCTAGCTTCCTGGACAACATCCCTGTATTCTTCCCAGGCCGCCTGACCTTGCTTCCACCTTTTATAAGCCTCTTTTTTCCTGCGAATTTTGTTCAGCAGCTCCTTATCCATCGAAGGAGGTCTCCTGGCCCTCCTGCTAAACTTCCTTCTAGTTAGGATGCATCGCTTTTGAGCTTGCAGCAGGTGAGCCTTGAATATCAACCAACAGTCTTGGCGTCCCCTGCCCTGTAGGGCTGTATCCCATGGAACCTTACTGAGCAGGTTCCTGAAGAGGCCAAAGTCTGCTCTCTTGAAGTCCAGGGCAGTGAGCTTGCTGCACGCTCTTCTCACTGTCCTGAGGATCTCGAATTCGACCATCTCATGATCGCTGCAATCAAGGCTGTCCTGGAGGGTCACATTGCCAACTCAGGGACCTGTCCTGGTTGCCTTGCTCCATTAAGGGGCAACTGCAGTTGCCTGACTCTGGCAGTTGCCTGACTCTGCTGCCACTGCAGAACAGCCCTGCTACTTCCTGAAAATCTTGGATTTTAAATCTCATCTGGCTTTGCTGATAAAAATTTGCCTTGCTGCTTGAGAAATGTGATGCTACACTGCTCTTTTCCAACTTGGAATTTCTTCACCCAAAGGAGTTTCAAGTGTTGTTTTTGCTAATTTTTCACAATGGACTTTCCGTAGTGAAGAATTTTATGGCACATGAAACCACCATTTTATCTCTCAATCTAAATATCCTCCTTGAAGATAACAAAGTGGGCATAACTGAAATAAAAGCAAGGCAATGATCATTTCTGAATTCCAGTCACTAAGGGTGGACAAGTTTCATAATTGTTTATGCAGGCATTTGGAAAGACCTTGGAAAATCAAATTATTCAAGGATAGAAGAATTCAGAGATGACTGGAAAATATGTATAATCCCTGTAGAAACATCCCATGGGTGGATATAATTCATTGGCTATAAGATTTGAATTTTTTTCCTGTCACTGCTCAATTCAACAAAACTTGATTTCGATAACACATGATACAAATACGAACAGTCAAAACAGCTAAGCTGCTATGGCTACTGGGGGTTTACTGGCATGTCTAAATCCAGACTAAATGACATGACACCTATATCCATGGGAATCTTATTAATACAAAACCACCATCAATGGAATTATAGCAGTGTTAGCAACAGTGATGCATACATTCCAAAACCTGTCTTTTATGGACATGGTCATCAGAAGAATTCATCCAGAGCAAATTAATGATAATTATGTCGGTTTTAGCACATCTAGGGTGCCTTTATCTCCAGAATCTCAAACAATATCTCACACAATTTACAAACCTAATTTAATCAAGCTTTATAACTTCAGAAAACAGAGCTAAAGTACACAGACATTATTTTAGCCGTCATCCACCAGGAACAGCTGCTAATCAGTAAAGCCTGTTAGTGCTTCAGCACAACTCTAAATCAAAAAACCATGAAATAGTGGGGAAGGGAAAAGGAGAGGGAGATAAACCCTTGCCCTTCTCCCCCAGGTGACCCTTCTCTGGAAATATTTCTTTGTATTGAAATCAAATGAGATTCATTGCCCCTCATGCTGTCAATTATTTTAATTTCACTAGTAGTACAGAAGAGGCTCTCAAATCCCTGTCTTGTCATACGTGAATATTACAAAAAAAATTCACATATAACACCAACTAGTGAGGATATTAAAACCAGAGATCTTGTCTGAAATATTCACAGAAAATATAGCAGAAAGGGTAAAATTGGCACTGATGACCATTGCAGCTATGGTTAGAGATGCCATATAGGCATTGCCACATACCAAATATTTGCATCACTGGCTCAAAGAAAAGAATCTTCCTGGCCTTTTCAGAAATTTTATTTGTATAAATTAGTTGGCAATGTCTAGTCATGACCCTTTAACCTTTCCTTCCCACATGGGAAATTTTGTGACAACAATTTCTCCACAGATTTTTATCAAGCTGAAAATTTTTAGAGAAAGCTATGTCTTATGCTAAGTGTTAAATACAGAAAATTGAGAAAAGTACAGGAAAAACAAATAGGTTCAGAAAAATGAGTATGATATCTTTGAAAACTTGGAAGAGAAAAAAGTCATTATGAATAGGACCCTAAAAAATCCCTTATTTTGCTGTAATTATAATACCTTCTTCCCACCTAGTTACTGTATGAGAATGGCGTTCACAATCAGGGAATTTAAGTCTGTTCTTTTCTTACTATCAGCTTCAATACATTTTATGCCCTTTTATAACTATATTGCCTAAATTATAGGCCTCTGAAACTGATCCTTTGCAACAGCATTAAAGTATTGACATAAGAGTAAAATAGTATTTTTCTTAACTTATAGGGTAAAAGCATGTACCATTTTCCCACCAACTCCACCGAGAAACTGGACTTCATGAAAAAGGGCTCTTTGCAGGGAGCTCTCCAGATAATCTTTGAGAAAGGGGGTTAGCTTGGCCACACAATGGGAGATTTCTATAATGGTACATTCTCTTTTTCAGAAGCGGATGAGAGAGAGCTTTTCACCTGATTTTAACTTCAACAAAAAAATCCTCGAAAACACATTTATACTGCACAAATGTATCTTGACTATGAACTAAACCAGAGACCTTTATCTGATATTCCTTGGAGTTTTATTCATTGCCTCCATACCACATACACACACACACACACACAAAAAAATAAAAAATAATATGCAAATGGAGAGACAGATAAATTTGTTTCACAATTCTGTTTGGTTTTATGAGCTTTCAATTCTTATTTTAATTCCTTATATTTTGGTATTTTTTGGTATTTTTTTTCCTGAAAAAGGAAAAAAATCCTTTTTCCTGAAAAAGAAAAAAAAATTCAGAAAACTAAGAAATCTTTATCTTATATCTAGAGTGTGAAGGCAATGTTTCAGTCTTGAATGCAATTTTTATTCCTGGATTGGGGTCTCATTGGAAGTTTTTATACAGAGTTCTTTAACCAGTAATGATAATACAGGGTTTGTCATTTCAAAACTTACTCTTGCCTTACAACGATTGCAAGGTCTGACGGCTCTCCTTCTCAAAATTAACAGATTAGACAATTAATTGTTTTTTTTTTTAAAATCAGTATTAAAATATTATACATATATATATATATATAAACTGACAAAAAATCTCCTCAGAATTATAACAAAAATTTTTAAGTGATTTTTGCAACGTGGAATTGCCTCTACACAAATGCCCGTAGTATGGGGAACAAACAAGAGGAATTAGAGATGTGTGCACATCTACGGGGGTATGATATCATAGGCATCACAGAAACATGGTGGGATGGCACCTATGACTGGTGTGTTGGAATGGAAGGTTACCGGCTCTTTAGGAAAGACAGGCCTGGCAGACGGGGAGGGGGAGTTGCTATTTATATTAGGGATAGGCTAGAGAGTATGGAACTCTGTCTGGGGACAGGTGAACAGTCGACAGAGAGTTTGTGGGTCAGGGTTAAAGGGAGAACAGCGATGGGTGACATTATTGTGGGGATCTGTTACAGACCGCCTGACCAAGGGGACTTGCTGGACGAAGCGCTCCATAGGCAGATAGGAGCAGCCTCACGCTTGCAGGCCCTTGTTCTCATGGGAGACTTCAACCACCCTGATATCTGTTGGAGGGATGGTACGGCCCGGTACAAGCAATCCAGAAGGTTCCTCGATTGTGTGGAAGACAACTTCCTTCTGCAAGTAATAGAGGAGCCGACAAGGAGAGGTGCCATGCTTGACCTCGTCCTCACCAACAGGGAAGGGCTGGTTGGGAATGTAACGCTCCAGGGCAGCCTTGATTGCAGCGATCATGAGATGGTTGAGTTTGAGATCCTCAGGACAGTGAGAAGAGCGTGCAGCAAGCTCACTGCCCTGGACTTCAAGAGAGCAGACTTTGGCCTCTTCAGGAACCTGCTCAGTAAGGTTCCATGGGATACAGCCCTAGAGGGCAGGGGGGCCCAAGACTGTTGGTTGATATTCAAGGATCACCTGCTGCAAGCTCAGGAGCGATGCATCCCAACTAGAAGGAAGTTCAGCAGGAGGGCCAGGAGACCTCCTTGGATGGATAAGGAGCTGCTGAGCAAAATTCGAAAGAAAAAAGAGGCTTATAAAAGGTGGAAGCAAGGTCAGGCGGCCTGGGGAGAATACAGGGATGTTGTCCGGGAAGCTAGGGACCAGGTTAGGAAAGCTAAGGCCCATTTAGAATTAAACTTAGCTAGGGATGTTAAGGATAACAGGAAGGGATTTTATAGGTACATTGCTGATAAGAGACAGGTTAGGGACACCGTGGGCCCTCTCCAGAAGCTATCGGGAGAATTGGCTACCCTGGATTTGGAGAAGGCTGAGGTTCTTAATGACTTCTTTGCCTCAGTCTTTACCGGCAAATGCTCTGACCACACCACCCAAGTCTTGGAAGGCAGATGCGGGGACGGTGAGGGTGGGGACCCTGGGCCCACTGTGGGGGAGGATATTGTTCGGGACCACCTTAGGAACCTGAATGTATACAAGTCCATGGGACCGGATGAAATCCATCCAAGGGTCCTGAAGGAGCTGGCAAATGAAGTTGCTAAGCCACTGTCCATCATATTTGAAAAATCATGGCAGTCAGGTGAAGTTCCCGATGACTGGAAAAAGGGAAATATAACCCCCATTTTTAAGAAGGGGAAAATGGATGAGCCGGGGAATTACAGACCAGTCAGTCTCACCTCTGTGCCTGGCAAAATCTTGGAGCGGATTCTCCTGGAAGCCATGCTAAGGCACATGAAAACCAACAAGGTTGTTGGTGACAGCCAGCATGGCTTCACTAAGGGGAAATCCTGCCTAACCAATCTGGTGACCTTTTATGAAGGGGCTACGGAACTGATGGACAGGGGCAGAGCAGTTGATGTCATCTACCTGGACTTGTGTAAAGCCTTTGACACTGTCTCCCATGACATCCTTCTCTCTAAGTTGGAGAGACATCAATTTGATAGGTGGACCACTCGGTGGATAAAGAACTGGTTGGATGGCCGCACGCAAAGAGTAGTGCTCAGTGGCTCAGTGTCCAGCTGGAGACCAGTAACGAGTGGTGTCCCCCAGGGATCGGTGTTGGGACCGGTCTTGTTCAACATCTTTGTGGGTGACATGGACAGTGGGATTGAGTGCGCCCTCAGCAAGTTTGCCGATGACACCAAGCTGTGTGGTTCGGTCGATACATTGGAGGGAAGGAATGCCATCCAGAGGGACCTTGACACGCTTGTGAGGTGGGCTGATGCCAACCTGATGAAGTTCAACCATGCTAAGTGCAAAGTCCTCCACCTGGGTCGGAGCAATGCCAGGCACAGCTACAGGTTGGGCGGGGAGGAGATTGAGAGCAGCCCTGCGGAGAAGGACTTGGGGGTGTGGGTTGATGAAAAAATGAACATGAGCCGGCAGTGTGCGCTTGCAGCCCAGAAGGCCAACCGTATCCTGGGCTGCATCAAAAGGAGTGTGACCAGCAGGTCGAGGGAGGTGATCCTGCCCCTCTACTCTGCTCTCGTGAGACCTCACTTGGAGTATTGTGTGCAGTTCTGGTGCCCTCAACATAAAAAGGACATGGAACTGTTAGAACAAGTCCAGAGGAGGGCCACGAAGATGATCAGGGGACTGGAGCACCTCTCGTATGAAGATAGGCTGAGAAAATTGGGGTTGTTCAGCCTGGAGAAGAGAAGGGTGCGTGGAGACCTCATAGCAGCCTTCCAATACCTGAAGGGGGCCTATAGGGATGCTGGGGAGGGACTCTTCATTAGGGACTGTGGTGAGAGGACAAGGGGTAATGGGTTTAAACTTAAACAGGGGAGGTTTAGATTGGATCTGAGGAAGAAGTTCTATACTGTGAGGGTGGTGGGGCCCTGGAATGGGTTGCCCAGGGAAGTTGTGAATGCTTCATCCCTGGCGGCGTTCAAGGTGGGGTTGGACATAGCCTTGGATGGCATGGTTTAGTGGGAGGTGTCCCTGCCCATGGCAGGGGGGTTGGAACTCGATGATCTTGAGGTCCTTTCCAGCCCTTACTATTCTGTGATTCTGTGATTCTGTGAAACACCCATTACTGAAAATGTATAGCGCATATGCTAGTAATGTTAAATAAAGTTTAATTCTTTATTAGTTAATATGGAAGTTAACTAGCGTAGTCTCTATACCTAAATGGACGCAATTAGAAAAAAAAGTAACAGAGCCCAACACACATATTTTTCTCTTGACCAATATGGGTACCATACAGTTTAAAAATCTTCCATTTACAATGTAATTTTGAAAACTCAAATAAAAATACTGTTTTTCCCCTCAGCAATTTTCTTCCTTTTCAATTTCTTAGACAGCTGTGTTTATTTTCAACTCATTGTTTAGAAAGCAGATGAAATTAACATTAGTATTTGCTTTCAGACAATCTAGAGACACCTGAGAACATCTTATTGCCCGTAAAGCTCAGTGACTGAGAAAGAAATTATTAATGCTTACCACAAAATAATATCTTTCTGGTTTTCACCCATTCTATCAGTATTGTCATAATACACTAGAAATGGTTTTATTTGTTTGTTTGCTGCTTAATCCTATATGAAGACTTAGGTTACAAGGTTCCATCAAATATGTGTTTCAGAAGGAAACTCTTCTCTGCTCTCATGAGACCTCACCTGCAGTACTGTGTGCAGTTCTGGTGTTTTCAACATAAGAAGGACACGGAGCAAGTCCAGAGGAGGGTCATGGAGATGATCAGGGAGCTGGAGCACCTCCTGCATGAAGACAGGCTGAGAAAGTTGGGGCTGCTCAGCCTGGAGAAAAGAAGGCTGCGTGGGGAGCTCATAGCAGCCTTCCAGTACCTGAAGAGGGTCTACAAAGATGCAAGAAAGGGACCCTTATCAGGGACTGTAGTGATAGGACAAAGGGTAATGCATTTAAACTTACGGGAGATTTAGGTTAGATATAAAGCAGAAGTTTTTTCCTGTGAGGGTTGTGAGGCACTGGAATGGGCTGCCCAGGGAAGTTGTGAATGCTCCACGCCTGGTGGTGTTCAGGGGCAGGTTTGACAGAGACTTGGGGGACATGGTTTAGTGTGAGGTGTCCCTGCCCATGGCAGGGGGGCTGGAACTAGATAATCTTAAGGTCTTTTCCAACCCTAGCTATTCTATGATTCTATGATTCTATCACTAAATAATTCACAATGTTTGTTGTTGGTTTGTGCTTCACTCAATGGATCAAATGTTTTTGAGATTCTGTTCAAACAGTGGCCCTTGTTTCTCTGCTGGAAATACCTTTATATAAGGAAGTCAGAAGAGAAAACTCAATTGAAAAGGGAGTTTCATCCCTTCATGTAGCCTGTTTAGATTTCATATGGCTGAACTCAGGAAAGTCCATTCCTGGGGAGGTTTCAATCCGGGGATACAGGTTTAATATTGTTGCCAGGTCCAGAAACATCTTAACGGGTTTTGGTTTCTTTTGGAAATTTGAAAAAAAAAAAAAAAAAAAAAAAAAAAAAAAAAAAAAAGAAAGTATCACTGTAGAGAGGAGTCCTGTGATTAAGACATCTTGCAGCCTTGCAGCACATTGCTTGAACTTGAATTGAGGAACCTATTTCTTTTTCCTATTTGGACAGGCTTAGACAAGCTTTTTGCTCTGTGGGAAGAAGATGCTGGCCATCTAGGAACAAGAAAAGGCAGAAAGATGTGGGCTTTCCAAGTTCAGGTAACTCTTAATTATTTCTATTGACAATCCAGTGCGAGCAAGAATGTTCTTGCACCAAATCTCTGCAATATCTCTGCAGTTTTCAAGTTTACAATTAGATGAGATTACTATAATTTGTCAAGTGATATTGTTTGGCATTATTCCCTTCTATGACAGAAGTAGTAGAACTAGCAGGAATTTTGAATATGTTACTGTTTCATGAAGCACAATTCGTAAGGGAAGTTCGGGGTTTATATGAAAGTCAAAAGATTTGTTGTCATACCCTATTACTGCAGGAGTGTTAGACCATTTGAAAACAATACCAAGCCCTTGTAGACTCTGCAGATGAGATTCATACTTGAGTTAGCTAAGTATCAGAGACTGCTATATTCCAGTGAATGATTCCAGGTATATTTATGCTGTAACTGAATTTTCCAGCCCAAGAATGAGAAGGAGTTGTAGGGAGTTGAAAAATTAGGAAATTGAATTGTAGGAAAATGAGAAGGGATTGTACAGACAGTGTGCCATTGAAGTGTGTGTGCTAAGCAGCCAGCGTGGTAGAATATCTTATTCAAAGGTCTTGCAAGTTTCATGATATTATTTCCAGTCCAAGCAGGGGTAAAAAGTATTGTAAATCTTAATTAGAAATCTGGTTTCAGAAGACTGCTTATTCACATTTGCTAGCATAAGCATATCACATAGCTTGTATTCATAAGTACAGGGTTTTGTCTAGAATAATTTTGGACTATTTTTTTAAGAATAATTTTCTTCTATGACATGTATACTTGAAAGAAACTTACATGAACTGTAACAAATTGTTGGTCTTTATTTCCCCACATATCTTCAGTTTCCCCTACTACATTGATAACTTGAAAGCACAACACCTGGCTTTCCTTTTTTACATGGTTGCCATATGAAAGGTAGACAAATTTACAGATGCTTTGCTTATCTTCATAATACTCAGTAGACTGTGGCCAACCTACTGAAAAACTAATTTTTCACCCTACAGCAAAAACTGGTGTCAGCACTTATGTTGCTTTCGCATTACGTATGTTTGTTCTCTAAGATTAAATCCTGTCTTATGCAGATAGAGAGCTTCCCCTGGGAACTGAGGACCAATGAGATCCTCACTGTCATCTGTTCCAGGCACAGGATACATTTCTTTTTTGTTCCTGCCTTGTAATGAAAATCTATAGTCATACATTCTGGAAGTCTCCACAAAGACAGAAAAAAATAATAAAATTAAAATAAACATCCACTGTTCATTTTTCTCTCCTTGAGAATAAAAACAAAGGAACAAATAAATAAAGAACAGATGTTAGCAGAAATGTGGGATTTCCACAGAAACAAACTCATGCTATAGCCAGAAATGTAAGGCAAAGTTGTTTTGAAAAGCACACCTTAACTGTTAAAATATTTGAATACTGCATTAATTCCAAAGCTTCTTTATGTTTCCTTTCCTGTACTCTCAGAACCACAATTAGCTGTTTATTTGTAAATATAATGTAGAAACCTCACTAAAACTTCTCACAAACTGAGCCAGGCAGGTTCTTTAACTATACAGTGTATCTGTATGATAGTTTGCAAGAATTCATCAGGCGCTAACTTGAGCCAGTTGGGAAAAGGCAGCCTTTTCTTTATTGAAGTTAGTAGATCATCAAGTTATTTATCTTAGCTGTTGTGTCCTTTCTTGCCTTTAGGTTTCAGGAAAATGTAAATCGAAAGCTTTTTGAGTTATAGCTCTTGATGATTCACAAGGTAATCTTGCAAACACAGCAGAGAAATACACTATTTGCCAAGCACTTAAACGACATCTTTGCTATTACCTTAAATAATTGTTGCAGTAAATATCATTTTACAATATTTTATCTTGATTAAATTTTAAAAACTTTGCCTTTCACAGGATAACTACTCTAGTTCCTATTTGCATACTTAATTTTTTAAAAAACTTTATGCTTACTGAAGGACTGAATGTTTTATTTCAAAATGACTTAAGTTTCATTTCTATATGAGAATATCTATGGGTATTTTAAACTATTTCTAAATCCTTAATTAATATAATTTCTTATACAGGAAGATTTTCCTGAAAATTAACATTTCAAAATTATTAGAGATTTCAGGTTCAAAATAACTTTGGATTAAACATAACATTATCCTATGTATCTATATTTCCCTCCAATTCCTAAAAACAAAAAACAATTTTATTAACTAATTCACTCTTGCTTCACATTGTAAAGTAACATAGAATCTTAGAATAGTCAGGGTTGGAAAAAACCTTATAATCATATAGTTCCAACCCCCCTGCCATAGGCAGGGACAACTCACACTAAACCATGACACCCAAGGCTCTGCCCAACCTGGTCTTGAACACCACCAGCAATGGAGCATTCACAACTTCTTTAGACAATCCATTCTAGTGCCTCACCACCCTCACAGGAAATAATTTCTTCCTTACATCCAGTCTAAACTTCCCCTGTTTAAGTTCGAACCCGTTACCCCTTGTCCTATCATGACAGTTCCTAATGAAGAGTCCCTCCCCAGTATCCCTATAGGCTCCCCTTCAGATATTGGAAGGCTGCTATGAGGTCTCCATGCAGCCTTCTCTTCTCTAACCTCCCAAACTTTCTCATCCTATCTTCATGCGGGAGGTGCTCCAGTCCCCTGATTCTCCTCATGGCCCTCCTCTTCACTTGTTCCAACAGTTCCATGTCCTTCTTATGCTGAGGACACCAGAAGTGTACACAATACTACAAGTGAGGTCTTACAAGAGCAGAGGAGAGGGGCAGGATCACCTCCTTCGACCTTCTGGTCATGTTCTTTTTGATACAGCCCAGGATACAGTCAGCTTTCTGGGCTGCAAGCGCACACTGCCGGCTCATACTAGGTTTCTCATCCACCAACACCTCCAAGCTCTTCTCCGCACTGCTGCTCTGAATCTCTACTCAAATATCTTTTGGTTTGTAATAGAAAATAATGAAAAGATGCAATTAATAGTCCCCATGTTTAATTTTCCTCAGTGAAAATGCAGTCAAACTCCATGAAGAGACAGACACCTGACATTTCTTTCCAGGTGTGCTTTGTGGTTATGGGGATCAGCTCCTGATCATTCTAAACACTGGAAAACCTACGGAGCAATTTTAGCCTCCATGTTCTACATGAAATAGATGAATCCTAGAAATAATTGATGTTGTAAAAGGCTAAAACTCTCTTTATGTACATCGATCTGCCTAAATTATAATAACTTTTAAAAGGCATGCTTTCTGAGACAGTTGCTTTCAAGTAATAGTTTTTTAGTGGTGGTGCTATTTTTTTTTAATTTAGGTCTGGAGAAACATCAGAAACTGTAGCGACAAACAGTGAGAGCTCTTGTAAGATCACAATGTGCTTTCAATCTACAAAAACTAGATAGATGTATTTCAAATACAGACTTTTAGTATTTTGGGGGATTTTAGGGATTTGGTGAGGCACTGGAATGGGCTGCCCAGGGAAGTTGTGAATGCTCCATTGCTGGCGGTGTTCAAGGCCTGCTTGGACAGAGCCTTGGGTGACATGGTTTAGTGGGAAGTGCCCCTGCCCATGGCAGGGGGGTTGGAACTAGATGATTTTAAGTTTTTTTCCAACCCTAACTATTCTATGGTTCTTTGATTCTATGATATATGTACTGTATATATTTAGTGACATATTTACTATGCTATATACATTTCCAATTCTATTTTATTCTACTTTTTATTATAACATACTCAAGAATTGTACCTCAAGCATCATTCATAATGATTCTGATCAATTAATAATAATAATTAGTATTTTACATTTAATAATTTATCATGCCTTCATCAAGTTTGTCATTAAACACACATATAAAATTTGATTAAATATTTATGCTTGGCTCTATTAATAAGAGTTGAATGTAATTATAACTTCAGGTGATATGATTTCTCTTTTCTAATCTGACTGGCTACTTCTGTGAAAAATGCTTCAGTACCACGAAGTGGCTGGCTAAGCCAGGGAACTACATGATCAGCTGCACCTGTGCGACTCTGTAGGTAAGAACTTGGCTTGAAGAATATGCTTGCTATTCAGCAATTACCTGCATGTCCAGAGTCATAATTTATGCTGTCCTTTGTGCAATAGCTTTCAAATATACCTTTGTATAAGATATCCTTCTGCAGGCATACATATATCTGTAACAGGAATAAGTATTTGCAAATAAAAAATTGCAATCAGAAAAAAAAAAAAGAGAACAGAAAAAACCCAAAACCCAAACCAAAACAAAAACTAAAACAAACAAACAAACAAACAGCTACAGAAAGCCCCCAAGATAAGTTAAAAGCCAGGTAGCATATCTTTCATTGCACAGATGATGTTCATATCAGATATAGCATTACAGAATTAAAAGACTACTTTATGATATTTTGATCTTGATTCCCTCAAATATTTTTTAGCACTCTGTATAGGGAAACATCAGAATGTAGAACACTTCCAGAAAATAACACGTGGTGTATGCTGGACTTTTTTTTTTTTTTAACAGAAAAGTGGAGGGAGTCTTTAACATGAAATGTATAATGTCAGGAGATGAAAAAAAAATTCTATGATAAAAATGACTGTTCCAGTATTTCTTTCAGAACAAAAAGCTATATTTCAATCTTTCAGTGGTAGAGGCGGATTGTTTGGTTTTGTTGTGTTTGTTAGGGTTTTCTTTTATTGAGCCTCACATGGACAGGTGCTACATAATGCATTCTAACAAGAAAGTATACTGTTTAAATGCTTATTGGTAACACTTAACACAGTCATAGTAGTCAATGAGAAGCAATAATTGCATGTTAGTTTAAAAGGGGTAGATGTTACTTCTACTTCACAAATTGGAGAATTCCAAACAGAAGAGCTTAACTGTAGAGATTTACAACTGCAAAAATATCCAGTAATTGCCACAAACATCTTGTGGATGATGTCTTACACTTCAGAACTTCAAGTGATCTCCCAGTAACTAAGAGCTTAGCAGACAAACCGAAGGATTCCTCTGAAGGAGTTAGTGGAAATGATTTGTCACTCAATGTGTTAGCTGCAGGCATCTCAGAATACCTGGCACTCAGCCAAAATCACTTTGAACTCAAAGTTCTGTTATCACTTTTGCAAGCAGAAACTTTGGGGAATGAAGTCTGAGAACAAGAAAAATCTGAGTTCCTCTACACAAATATCACTTCTAATGAAATGTTTCACAAATAAGAATGGTTTTGCAGAATTCATTTCTACAAATAATATTCAAGTATATAGAACGAACTGCTATACTAGAAGTAGTAACATACCCTGGATAACTCTTACAACAATGAAAAAATGCATTAAAACAATTATATCATCCAAAGAATGTTCTTGGAATTATATTTTCCTGTATTTATGAAAGCTGATGAGGTATGGGTCTAGCCACTTGACATTCATAGCAACCTTCCATTACCTTTTGTGGGGCCTACAAGAAATCTGAAGAGGGACAGTTTACAAGGGTATGTAGTGATAGGAGAAGGAGGATTGGCTTTAAAGCGAAAAAGGGGAGATTTAGAGAAGAGATTAGTTCGGGTGGGACTTTAACAATCTGGTTTAGTGGAAGGTGTTCCTGCCTGTAGCAGGCAGGTTGGAACTAGATAACCTTTTAGGTCCTGTCCAACCCAAGCCATTCTGTGATTTTATTATTTCTTCTCAGGATGTCCGTTATGAATGTTAATGATGTGCAAGAAAATGCAAAAGCCAATGGGTTGCAAGCAACTGGAATATTTTATTTTTTATAATGGTCACTGGCCTGGAGCTGGCTGAATAGCAAGAAATCTATCCAGAATTTATAATTTAAATATTAATTTCCTTTGGTTTTCTTATTATGAAAATGGGTGTATCCTGGGTTCAGTAGTAGCAGTCATTTTTCTCCTTAGTGGCTGGTATGGTGTTGTGTTTTTGACTTTCGGCCTGGGAACAATGCTGGTAACACCAATGTTTTTAGTTGTTGCTAAGTAATGTTTACTCTGACTTTTCTGAGTCTCATGCCCTGCCAGGGAGGAAAGGGAGACAGGAGTAAGCAGAGACAGGACACCTGACCTAAACTATCCAAAGGGGTATTCCATACCACAGCACGTCATGCCCAGTATACAAACTGGGGTCATTTACCTGGAAAGGCTAGATCACTGCTCTGGTTCGGCTGGGTATCAGTCAGCAGTTGTATTCTCTTCCCTTCTTTTTTCCCCTTATCATTATTATTATTGGTGGTAGCACTAGTGGCTTGTGTTATACTTTAGTTACTGGAGTGTTGTTATCACAAACCATGGGAGTTACATTCTTTCAATTCTCCTCCCCATCCCTCCGGTAGCCAGAGGAGGAAGGTGGGGGTGTGAGCGAGCAGCTGCGTAGTTCTGGGTTGCCAGCTGGGCTTAAACCATGACAGTTTTCGTGGCCCCCAATGGTGAGCAAAAAGGGCTGAGATAACGACGGATCTGACTGGAGTGTGTCTGATCATATTTGTGATAAGCATTCATTGTTTAGGATTAATAGTCACTCATCAGAAAGCTGATTTATTGACTCTCAAATCTGTTGCTCTTGATCTCACAGTTTCAGCGTGTCGTACCTTACTTACAGCCAGTATTCGCTGATTTAGTATTTATCTTCTGAAGGGCCTGGGCTAAGGTTGTTATTTCTCTGTGCTTCATGGCAATGACTTGCAATACAATAGACTCATTGATCATGAAACTGATCTGGTTTGCGTTTCCAGTGTGGTCACCACCTCTGTACTTTGGGAGGCATATAATGGAAGTGTTTAGCAATTGCACACCTTTTTTTCCCTCCTCAGGTGGTCAGCCCATGAAGGAGACATTCCCTCATACCGTCTGCTCCCCCACTAGACTATTAACAGTGGGAGTAAATTTTGGAAGATTTAAAGATCCTGAATGTCCTTTCAATGCCCTTGAAAGCACCCTGCCTCTCTTGCTGGGAACCAGCTTGTTGCTGCATATGCTTTCTATGTTTTGCCTACAGCCACACCACCCTGAAAACTTCCGATCTCATCTGATCTTGGAAGCTAAGCATGGCCCGGCTCAAGTCTTCTCCAGGATTAGATGGCGATACAGGAGGACCACCAAGAGAC
This sequence comes from Amazona ochrocephala, assembly GCA_039720435.1. NCBI lineage: Eukaryota > Metazoa > Chordata > Aves > Psittaciformes > Psittacidae > Amazona > Amazona ochrocephala. The sequence goes on along the minus strand of CM077909.1, from coordinate 83,044,684 downwards.
TTTCTCCAAGGATTTACAGCCATGAGTGGCAGGGTGTGTGGGACAGTATGGGCAATAATCTAGTCCAGTGGGTCCCTGCAGTGCTTTGGGAGCATCGGAGATGGAAGGCAGCTGTATGGAGTCCCTGATGACAAGTTGCAGAAACTGCTGAGGGAGAGGGTGATTCGAGTCAGTTTGCTGAGGTGAGAGCCATCCATCTGGCCTTGGACATGGCTGAACGAGAAAAGTGGCCAGTACTTTATACCGACTCGTGGATGGTGGTAAATGCCCTGTGGGGGTGGTTGCAGCAATGGAAGCAGAGCAGCTGGCAATGCAGAGGTAAACACATCTGGGCTGCTGCACTGTGGCAAGACATTGCTGCCCAGGTGCAGAACCTGGTGGTGAAGGTATACCATGTAGATGCTCATGTACTCAAGAGTCAGGCCACTGAGGAACACCAGAACAAAAAACAAGTGGATAAAGCTGCTCAGATTGAAGTGGCTCAGATGGACTTAGATTGGCAACATAAGGGTGAATCATTTTTGGCCTGGTGGGCCCATGACACTTCAGGCCATTAGGGCAGAGATGCAACATACAGGTGGGCTCATGACCGAGAGGTGAACTTAACAATGGACACTATTGCTCAGGTCATTGACGAGTGTGAAGCATGTGCTGCAATCAAGCAAGCTAAACGGTTAAAGCCTTTTTGGTATGGAGGACGATGGCTGAAGTACAACTACGGGGAGGCGTGGCAGATTGACTATATCACACTCCCACCAACCCGCCAAGGGAAGCGCCATGTGCTTACCATGTGGAAGCAGCCACCGGATGGCTGGAAACATATGCTGTGCCCCACACTATCCTGGGCCTTGAGAAACAGATTTTGTGGTGACATGGCACCCCAGAGAGAATTGAGTCAGACAATGAGACTCATTTCCAGAGCAAACTTATAGAGACATGGGCCAAACATCATGGCACTGAATGGGTATATCACATCCCCTACCATGCACCAGCCTCTGGGAAAATCAAATGGTACGATGGGCTGTTAAAGACTACACTGAGAACAACGAGTGGTGGGACTTTCAAACATTGGGATAAACATTTACCAAAAAGTCATCTGGTTGGTCAACCCCAGAGGATCTGCCAACAGGGCTGGCCCGGCCCAGTCAGAGCTTTTGCAGACTGTAGAAAGGGATAAAGTTCCTGTGGTGTACATGAAGAATTTGCTGGGGAAGACAGTCTGGGTTATTCCTGCTTCAGATAAAGGCAAACCTGCTTGTGGGATTGCTTTTGTTCAGGGACCCAGATATATTTGGTGGGTAATGTGGGAAGTGGGAGGTGTCCCTGCCCTTGGGAGGTGTCCCTGCACATGGCAGGTGGGTTGGAACTAGATGATATTAAGGTCCTTTCCAACCCTAATTATTCTATGATTCTATGATTCTATGAAGTCCGATGCATACCTCAAGGGGATTTGATTTTAGGGGAAAACAGCCAATGAGCTCAACAGCATGCTGTTGCCTGCTATGTAATACTTCATAGCCCATCAACTAGATGTCTTCAGGTCACCATCAACTGGTCCTGACTTCCCTCAAACCATCATTCCAACAAAGAATGAACTTTGATGAAACCAGACAAGCTCAGCAGTGACCAGACAAGTTCCACAGTGTCTTCAGCAGGCAACAATCCAACACTGCACACCATCTCTTCTGCTCTGAAATACTGTTACAACAGATGGAGCCTGACATCATGGACAGGGTGAAATCAGCACCTTTATAGGATTGGTCCATGTACTAAGGAATGATATTTCTGTGTGTGTGTATGTATATATATATCTATATGAGACAAGAGTAATGGTACACTGAAAAATGTGGGATATGTGCATGACATGAATGGTATGGAATAAGGGGTGGATACTGTCCTGGGTTCAGCACTAGCAGTCATTTTTCTCCTTAGTAGCTGGTGCAGTGCTGTGTTTTTGACTTTCAGCCTGGGAACAATGCTGATAACACCAATGTTTTGTCGCTAAGTAATGTTTACTCTGACCAAGGACTTTTCTGAGTCTTGTGCTCTGCCAGGGAGGAGGGGAAGCCGGGAGGAAGCAGAGACAAGACACCTGACCCAAACTAGCCAAAGGGCTGTTTCATACCACTGCATGCCATGCCCACTATATAAACTGGGGCAGTTACCCGGAAGGGAAGCATCACTGCTGTGATTGGGCTGGGTATCAGTTGTATTCTCTTCCCTTGTTATTTCCCTTATCATTATTATTATTGGCGGTAGCAGTAGTGGTTTTTTTTTTTTGTTATACCTTAGTTACGGGACTGTTCTTATCTCAACCCTTGGGAGTTACATTCTTTTGATTCTCCACCTCATCCCTCCAGGAGCAGGGGGAGGCAGGTGGGGGTGTGAGTGAGCAGCTGTGTGGTTCTGGGTTGCCGGTTGGGCTTAAACCACAACAGAGTGTAACTGAGGTTTATTTGCATGCATGTGCAATGAAAGTTTGTCTACAGAAACAATGACAAGTGAGTGTGGCCAGCTTATCAAACTACAGACCAGCAACTGTAATGCAGTTGCTATAATTATGTAAGGGATTCCTTTAAACCTTTGCCAAAGCTGTGGTATAGGACGGCTCAAGTGGGGAAATAATTTAGAGAGGAATATATATTTTTAGTTTAAAATTTATTTTGGTTTTAATTTCTCATTATTTTTCTAGGAATGTTAACACATAACTTTTTTTGCAATCTAGCAAAAGTTTCAGGTGTAAATAATGCAATTGAGAAGGAAAGACTGTAATTTTGACAATAGAAACAACTGATGCATTTACTCTTTTTTAGTGTGCATCCAACAACAGATGAAACAAAGCTGGCCTTCTCCCTCTCTCCCGCTCTCTTTCCCTATTTCACTTAGTCTTTTCCTTCCTCCTTCTCACCACTGCTTTATAAAAAAAAAAAAAAAAAAAAAAAAAGATAAAAGAAAATGAAACAATTAAGGCCTGCACTGTTTACAGTAAACGTAAGTCCTGGAGGTACAAAAGGGGGAAGATGAGAAGGAATTCCAATACCATTGGAAACAGCCAATATTCAACCATTTCTGTGGTCTTCCCACTCTGTTTGGAAACATGGTGTGAAGATACAAACACTAAGAAAATAAAGGAATAATGATAAAAAGCTATGATAAAAGTAAAACATATAGGCAGCAGAAATTATATTCATGAGTTGTAGATTGTTAACATACTCACAGGAAAAACAGGTACAAAGTAGCCACTGATTATAATTAGTAATATCTGTGGTGATCATAGTCTCCTCCACATTTGTGATCTGTAACACAAAGCTGCAAAGATACTCCAGCTGTAAGTTACTGGAGCCTTCTAACAAGTTTCAACAATTCCTTTGAATAGCAAACAGAAAATCTTAGATGTTCCAGGAAGCAGAACTGGAGGAGAAAGTGAGGGGGTGTGCAGATATGACATGCATCTGGTGACTCCTCGTTGATTCTGGACTGACAACTGTAGACAAACTGGAAGGGAAAAAAGCCTCCAGCAGCTACACAGAAATAGCAGACCTTCTGTGCCATTACCTGCACAAAGTAACTCTCAGCCTGCTATGGAAAATGCAACCAGCAATCTGTAACAGATAGGATCTCAGAAGTTTCAGAAAGTCTCTGGAAAAGTTCTATGTTACTGCAGGGGATGACGACTACTGAGCTATGGAGCATAGCATAGGACATAAATTTGTCTTAGCTACTGAAACACTCCCTCTCAGATTTATTTCAAAGTATAGAGACCACAACAGAATAGAGATGACTGTATTTTGATTTAGATCTTTGATCAATCATGTGCTCAAGAAGAGCATGAGTTTAAATATGAAAGGGAAACATATACACTTCCCTTAAGATGTCCAGAAGTTTAGCAAATAAGAAACACATTCAGAGGGAAAACATGTTACGGAGGTGAAGACCTGTTCTGTGATCAAAGCTCCACCTGATCTTGGAACTAGATCTAGGACTGTTCTTCCAGGCATATGGTCCTCCTCTGGAACCTTGGCAGTTCTAGAAGCAGCATCAAAATTAATTTATTTTGTTGTTCTTCTGTCACGTTGTACAAGTTCACGAACTGGCAGACACTACTGCCAGTCATCTGGAGAAAAGCCTGAGCTCCAGCTAGCATTTCACATTCCACAACACTGAAAAAAAAGCTGAAATGACTAAGCCAAAGAGTGAAGTACAAAAGGCAGCATTTACATAAGATTTGTTCTCTGTTATTTTTTAGGCTTAGCGCTCAGATTAGGCGCACAGCTTTCACAAATGAATTCTTACCTCTCTATCTTTGGGTCTTATTGATTCGAGTCTTTTGTCGTATGCTTTTTTCTGATCATATAGGAAAACCACAATACCTTTAGAAAATTTACGGTGACGTCACAAGTGCAGATCAAAGATGCCATTACAGAAGCATTATCTGACTATTGTGTCTTGCGAATGGAAAAATTAACCTCATTAACAGAATCAGATTATTGATGGCTAAACACATGAAATGTAATCATACGACAATGGAGTTTGTCATTCGCTGTCTTCATAGACAGATGAAAAAGAAGAATATGACTTTTGGATTTAAGCAGAGACTGGGCAAAACATCTTCTCCAACTAGCTTCTGCTATGACAAACTGGAAAAATTATTTGGGTCACTCAGATTTTGGGAGATAGTTAACAGACCAAGCAAAGAACTGTTGCTTTCACCTAGGTGTTACTCACCAAAGGGAATTCTTATATTTCAGAGCATCTTTTTTTTGCCACTGGGCTCTGTTCCCTCACTCTACACAACATAAGATAGTAATTTCCAGTGAAAAGCTGAGCTTGCTGTGGTTTTACTTCTTTCCCTGACAACAGTGTGCAAATTTGCATGAGTACATAAAATGGCCAGTAGATGCTGAATCCTTTTTCAATATAGGCTACCTACAGAACCTGAACAAGCCACCAGAAAATCACCACCCAAAATTTTTCTGGGTAAAATATAGAGTGAATACAATTTCCTTCTTGCCCTTAAGTGAGAAGAGACAGTGGCTCAGCAAACCTATGAGGCCGTTTTCGGTTTTTTTTTGGGTCAATCTGTTAAAAAGCAGACCACTGAAAATAGAAGCAGCAAATACAAGCAGTATCCCCTTAAACACACTCTAGTTGCCTCAAGCAAGCAAAAGCTTGCTGAAATTAAATTAGAGGCTTTTCCCTTTGTCTCTAAAGAGCATTATTTTAAGACATGAAAATAGACAGTGGCTGTAGGAAAAGCAGAAAGATAAATTGCCTGGTACTCCAAGAGACTCTGTAAACCTCTGTAAACCTTTGGATGTGGAATGAACTAATATCACCTTTTCATGAAACTGTAATAGAGTTCCTTAAGCACCAGAGTATACACAGCATTTACCATGAACATCCAGATACTCCACTCTTTGACAGGGTTTTGGCCTAATGCTTTCAGTAAATGCATTTCAACTGTAATATGCAGTTTTGGCAGCTTGATTCTGCTGTTATAAAGAGATAAACTACATTTTAAAAGCAAAAATTTGCTCAGGCCTTTGATGAACATGAGCAAAACATCATATCTGGACAATCACAAAAATGTAATCTACTAGTGAAACAGTGACTAGACCTCTAATGGGAGCTAGCCCTGCCTGTTTGGAGAAAAGAACATTACCTTTCAAATGACACAGACAAAGCCCTCAAATATTATTTGGTCTGACTGCTACCTTTGGTGAAAAAAAAAAAAAAACAAAAAACAAAAAACAAAAAGGAAAGAAAAAATAAAAAGACACTCATTTTTACACTTGGGGAAATGATCAGTAAAGTGAGTGACACCAGAAGCAGCAGGTTTGGGAAACAAACGGGGAATGAAAAACCCTTTATTATTACAGCGCACATTAGTTGAAACCAATCACTGCAAGGTAAAACATCTATATTAGGTTTTTGGTTGCCAGTTCTCAGAACAGCTAAGTCTGTTGTAAGACCTAAAAGCATCCTGCACTGTGATTTAAAAACTGAACTCATTTATTTTACTGAAATATCTCTGTCCCAAAGGAGGAAGTCCTGATTAGAGAGGAATTTTGAACTAACGATACCAATACCTTTTATAAGGACTACCTTTTATGAGACCTTTTCTATATAACTCCCAAATGCTTATGTATATGCAGGCCCAAACTATGTGATTATCCACTATAAGGGCTGTTGCCAGTGAGACTCTTCAGATAACTCACCCGGCGTCTGCTATATTTTTTATATAATATGGAACTTCAAGTTAAGTCTGTAATGCAATGAAATATTTCAACCGTGTGGAGTCTATTAAACATTTTTTGAAGCTTTTGTATTTTATTACTTTATTACTGTACACCTTCATTTTTTTGTAGAGAACATCTGCATCTCTTAATCTTCTTTTTCTATATAAGTTCAGAAAAACCTAGTGGACACATATTAAAATATTTAAGAAAAGGATATAGGAGTTACTTGAAAAATGCTCACTTGTTTTCTTCTGAAACTAAGAAAATTCGAAGTCATGTGGCTCTGTGAAGCATCACCTAGTAAAAATGGTGCCTTGTGGATACACGCAATTTTACAGCAGTCTCTGGATAGCTACCTATACTTACAGTATAAGCTAGTTTATGCTATATGGTAATGTGGTTGCGTGTGTTTGTGAGTATGAATGAGATAGATTAATAGGCTGTAGAAAGAGAAAATATCCATGATTTTGTCATTTTTAAGTTTTGTCAGAAGAGAAATGTGATTATTAAAATTAGAGGAAGGCAACACAGGGAAGGGGGAGGATAATGGACAAAGTATTGCAGAAAACACTTATTTCATAATCAGCTTATGTGCAACTGCAATGATTTTCAGTGCTTAAGGATTAGATACTCCGTTCACATTTGCTAAAAAGTTAATTATTACTGCAATAATTAAGAGGTATCAGGAATTAAATATGAATTAAAATGAGAATAAGAACCTATCCCATCATCATATTTGATCAATATTTGATCAGTGTACTTTCAGAAGCAGAAAACACACTTGCAAACTCTTGGATTTTCTGCTATCTCAGTCCCATTCCTGCTTTTCTCTGTTTCAGAGTGCTAAAAGGTCTGCAGCCAGTACACTTCAGAAACTGGACGCAACTAGAATAACACCTAGAAAAGGGCAGCTGAACATGTGTTGCCAAAAAAGAAGACAATTGCATAAGTGATGATAGGGTTGTGACAAATTACTTTTCTTTACCACACTTTTCTGGGGATGGAGAAAGATGTCACTTTTCTTGCATACAGCATGACAAACCAATTGAATAGTCTTATATAGCATAAACTTCTGTTGGATTTCCTCGGAGATTAAACTGATTTAGATACATTTCTCAGCTTAAATTTTGGTATCTAAATCCTTCAATCTCTTTAGGTAATTCCACCCTTAAAACTTCAGCTGGCTGGATTCTATATTTACCAGCTTATTTTTATATCTGAATTATATTGCAAATTTGATGCTGTCTGATAATTAAAGTAATAATGTGAATGCATGCAAAAATTTTAGTGTAAAATGTTGCGGCTGTCAGCTGCCTTGGGAGTGACACATCTACACTGAATAGGAATTAAACAAAATTTCAGTTGTTAGACCTTATTGAACACAAAGCACTTGTTAATGTTGCTAACAAGTGAATGCATTTGAAAAAACAAAGACAACTCACATTAATGCTGACAATTTTTAACTCACCTGTCCCTCATGCAGAGGTACTATACTTAATTTGTCCATATTCTAGGCAGATCCTTTCTGTATCTCTAATATATGTGATTTTTCTCAACATGTACATGATTCCTCATTTTCATACTACTTCATTATATTCCTATCAAGAGTTAGATAAACTCATTACATTGACTGTTGCTTAGTCATCCAAAAAAAACCCTTAAGCTATTTCTTTGGACTACCATTTAAGTCAATAATCAGTATCCTATGGCCACTGCATATTAGCATTTCATTGTTGTTCATCTCTCTGTGCTTAAGTGTAATGAAGTGTGTAATTTCCCTGAAACCATCCATTGAGCCTTAAGGTGTGAATCAATTTCATAAGGTCCACCTCTGTCACAGTGCAGCTCCAAAAATGTACTTATCACAGCCACAAACTGCAGAGGGAATAATGATAGGGTGTGGAGAAGTTTGTAACCACCAAGACTTTTTTGTCCTATTCAGCCTGTTTAGATCAATGCTGAAACTGTTTGCTAGGCAGCACCTGTTCATACATAATCTTAACATTCTATCAACTCCGAACAATCCCCATAAGTTTGCATAGAAAATGATTCAACAAAATTAAAGTTTTGCATGATTTCCTTAAGCTAAATCTGCTGGGAAATATTATTTTGTAGCCCTAAGTTTTTTACTTTCTGTTCTCATCCTACAGCCGAAACACAGCACAACATCAGCTACTGGGAAGAAAATTAACTATATCCCAGTCAAAATCAGGATATGTAGTAATAATCACTAGTTGGCAATATGCAAGAGAATTAGACAAAAGTCCTGTTTTTTCTCACTTCCACTTATCTTTTTAGTCTTTATTAAGAACTATCTATTTGAAGCAACATGGTCTACAAATAATTCACTGGATGGCAAATTGGGGTTGGTGGGGAATCTTAGTACCTATCCTATCTTTTCCACCTGTGGGTTCATCCAAATTTTCTGAGATCTGAAAAATCATGACTGTAACTCACAATATGGAGCATAACTGCAAACACATACGTTGATCACATATATGTGCAGAACCTCCCAGAGTGTATTTTACAATCCTTCGAAGCTCCACTCCAGAGCAAAAACCTGAATAACTTTCTCTGAAAGAGCTAATCATCAAATGATATTATACTCAAAGAAGAGATTCAGAGGGAGACTTGGATTCACATAGTATGAATGCAGACAGCCTCAGCCTGCCCACTTCCATGAGCAGCTTCCTTCTTGTTTCTCTGATTGTTAGCAGTTTTTTCAAAAGAATCCACTAGGGTGGTGGTTATTTTTTACTGTAAGTTTCATACTGAGGCAAACAGAACTGGAAGTTACCTCCATATACTAACAAATATAGAATCATAGAGTAGTAAGGGTTGGAAAGGACCTTAACATCATCGAGTTCCAACCCCCCCGCCATGGGCAGGGACACCTCCCACTAAACCATGCCATCCAAGGCTATGTCCAACCTGGCCTTGAACACCACCAGGGATGGAGCATTGACAACTTCCCTGCGTAACCCATTCCAGGGCCTCACCACCTTTACAGTAAAGAATTTCTTCCTCATATCCAATCTAAACTTCTCCTGTTTAAGTCTGAACCCATTACCCCTTGTCCTCTCACCACAGTCCCTCATGAAGAGTCCCTCCCCAGCATCCCTACAGGCCCCCTTCAGATATTGGAAGGCTGCTATGAGGTCTCCATGCAGCCTTCTCTTCTCCAGCCTGAACAGCCCCAATTTTCTCAGACCATCTCCATATGGGAGGTGCTCCAGTCCCCTGATCATCCTCATGGCCCTCCTCTGCACTTGTTCCTACAGTTCCATGTCCTGTTTATGTTGAGGACACCAGAACTGCACACAATACTCCAAGTGAGGTCTCACGAGAGCAGAGTAGAGGGGCAGGATTACCTCCCTTCTCCTGCTGGTCATGCCAATTTTGATGCAGTCCACTATACGGTTGGTTTTCTCTGCTGCAAGCGCACACTACTGGCTCATGTTCATTTTTTCATCAACCCACACCCCCAAGTCTGTCTTCACAGAGCAGCTCTGAAACACTTCTCTGCCCAACCTGTAGCTGTGCCTGGCATTGCTCCGACCAAGGTGGGGGACCTTGCACTTGGCTTGGTTAAACTTCATCAGGTTGGCATCAGCCCACCTCACAAGTCTGTTAAGGTCCCTCTGGATGCCATTCCTTCCCTCCAGCATATCAACCGAACCACACAGCTTGGTGTCATCGGCAAACTTGCTGAGGGCGCACTCAATCCCACTGTCCATGTCACCCACAAAGATGTTGAACAAGACCGGTCCCAACACCGATCACTGAGGGACACTACTCAACACTGATCTCCAGTTGGACATTGAGCCATTAAGCACAACTCCTTTTGCGTGCGGCCGTCCAGCCAGTTCTTTATCCACCGAGTGGCCCACCTAACAAATTGATGTCTCTCCAACTCAGAGAGAAGAACATTATGTGACAGAGTGTCAAACACTTTGTCCAAGTCCAGGTAGACGACATAAACTGCTCTATCCCTGTCCATCAGCTCCATAGCTCCGTCGTAGAAGGCCACCAAATTGGTCAGGCAGGATTTCCCCTTAGTGAAGCCATGCTGGCTGTCACCAACCACCTTGTTGGTTTTCGTGTGCCTCAGCATGCCTTCCAGGAGAATCCACTCCAAGATTTTTTCAGGCACAGAGGTGAGACTGACTGGTCTGTAGTTCCCCGGCTCATCCATTTTCCCTTCTTGAAAATGGGTTGCATATTTTCCTTTTTCCAGTCACTGGGAATTTCACCTGACTGCCATGATTCTTCAAGTATGATGGACAGTGGCTCAGCAACTTCATTTGCCAGCTCCTTCAGGACCCGCGGATGGATTTCATCTGGTCCCATGGACTTGTATACATTCAGGTTCCTAAGGTGGTCTCGAACCACATGCCCTCCTACAGTGGGCCCAGGGTTTTCATTCTCACTCTCCCTGCGTCTGCCTTCCAATAATCGAGCGGTGTGGTGAGAGCATTTGCCGGTCAAGACTGAGGCAAAGAAGTCATTAAGAACCTCAGCCTTCTCTAAATCCAGGGTAGCCAGTTCTCCCAATGGCTTCCAGAGAGGGCCCACATTGTCCCTAGCCTGTCTTTTATTGGCAATGCACCTATAGAATCCCTTCCTGTTATCCTTAACATCCCTAGCCAAGTTTAATTCTAAGTGGGCCTTAGCTTTCCTAACCTTGTCCCTAGCTTCCCAGACAACATCCCTGTATTCTTCCCAGGTCACCTGATCTTGCTTCCACCTTTTAGATGCCTCTTTTTTCCTGTGAATTGTACTCGGCAGCTCCTTATCCATCCAAGGAGATCTCCTGGCCCTCCTGCAGCACTTCCTTCTAGTTAGGATGCATTGCTCCTGAGCTTGCAGCAGGTGAGCCTTGAATATCAACCAACAGTCTTGGGCCCCCCTGCCCTGTAGGGCTGTATCCCATGGAACCTTACTGAGCAGGTTCCTGAAGAGCCCAAAGTCTGCTCTCTTGAAGTCCAGGGCAGTGAGCTTGCTGCACGCTCTTCTCACTGTCCTGAGGATCTCAAATTCAACCATCTCATGATCGCTGCAATCAAGGCTGCCCTGGAGCATCACATTCCCAACCAGCCCTTCCCTGTTGGTGAGGGCGAGGTCAAGCATGGCAACTCTCCTTGTCGGTTCCTCTATTACTTGCAGAAGGAAGTTGTCTTCCACACAATCGAGGAATTTCCTGGATTGTTTGTGCCGGGCTGCACCATCCCTCCAACAGATATCAGAGTGGTTGAAGTCTCGCATGGGAACAGGGGCCTGTGAGAAAGAGGCTGCTCCTATCTGTCTACAGAGCGCTTCATCCACCGAGTCCCCTTGGTCAGGCGGTCTGTAACAGGTCCCCACAGTAATGTCTCCCATCGCTGTTCTCCCTTTAAGCCAGAACCACATACTCTCTCTTGACTGCTCACATGTCCCCAGACAGAGTTCCGTACTCTCCAGCCTGTCCTTAGCATAAATAGCAACTCCCCCTCCCCGTCTACCGGGTCTGTCTTTCCTAAAGAGCCTGTAACCTTCCATTCCAACACACCAGTCATAGCAGCCATCCCACCATGTTTCTGTGATACCTATGATATCATACCCCCGTAAACGTGCACACATCTCTAATTCCTCATGTTTGTTCCCCATGCTATGGGCATTTGTATAGAGGCATCTGAGCTGAGATCCAATTGAAGCCGGCTCATTGGCTGGAGCAGCTGGAATATCTCTGTATTGCTCCAAACTTTTACTATAGGTGCTAGCAACCGACTGGGTGTGTTGGGATGGAATGATGCCCCCCTCCACCCACACATCTAGTTTAAAGCATCCTTGACCAGCCTGGCAAGCCTCCTACCAAATCCACTCCTCCCTTTCTTTGTCAGACCAGCTTCACCAGCCCCCTGTAGACCTGGCCTACTAAGTTGAGTCCCATGTTCAAGGTACCCAAACCCCTGATTATGGCACCACCCTTCTAACCATTTATTAACCTGCCTAATCCTTCCAGCCTTTTCAAGGTCCTGCCCTGTATCCTGGAGAATTGACGAAAAGACAATCTGAACTCCAGAGCCCCTAACCACCTCTCCCAGAGCTCTGTAGTCCTTCTTTCTGCTCTCCGAGCTACTGCTCACTGTATCAGTAGCACCCTCATGGAACACTAGAAGTGGGTAATAGTCAATGGGACTGACTAGAGGAGGCAGCTGCTCGGCCACATCCCTGATCCTAGCCCCTGGTAGACAACACATGTCCCTTGAGCCTGGGTCAAGCCAACAGATGGGTGCCTCTGTGCCTTTCAGATTAGAGTCCCCTACTACTATGGCCCACCGCTTTTTCCTGGCAGCACCTGTAGTGATCTTCTTTACCAGTGCATCAGCTGGTTGCGCCTGGTGGGAGCGCGGTTCCTTATCAGCCCCCTGCAGGACAGCAAAGTGGTTCTGGGTGGGGACAATAGATGTAGGAGGAAGCCCCTTGCTTTTGTTTGTCCTCTTCCTCCTTTTTGTTTTGTTTTTTTTTCTGTTAGTGTTTCCCAGCTTCCTGGGTTAGTGGCCTCCTTTCCTGCATGAGCGACAGTGGACACTTGAGGCCCCTAAACAGTCTGGTCCTGGAGCAAGCAGTGCTGCTTCCCCTCAGGTTCCCTGACACCTTTCAGCCTGGTAACAGCTTCCTGCAGCTCAACCCCCTGCTGCAGGAGGACCTCCACCAGGGAGCACAGAGTGCAGCCCTGCCTGTTGTGTACCCTTCCCTCAGGAGAGCAGTGCAGACACTCTCTACACACTGAGCTCTGCACTGCAGCCTCCTTTCCCTTCGGCTCTGTCTGTGTGCCTGCACTGGCCGCCGCTGGGGAAGCCAGAGCAGAGCTCCCAGACCGAGCCCTGGTCATAGAGCGAGTGCTCACCATCCCGCTCGCCTGCCCGCCGCGCAAACTGCCTCCAACCCGCCCTGGTCGCCATGCATCCTGGTCACTTGCGCTCCCTTGGGCAGGTTTTTAACCAGTCAGAGCGGTGCCGCTCCTCCTGGTGCCGCCCCCTGTGAATCAGCTTCTCGTGTCCGCTGAGCTGCAGGCTTATGGGCAGGCTTGTCGGGGACTTGAGGCTTCTTCGGTGCATTGTTGCTCCTCCAAGGTGAATCTCGTGGATGCCAAGCCGTCCCCAAATCAGGCGCTGCAGACATCCCCTCTCAAGACAGTCACCTCAATGTTTCTGTTTGCTTTTTGAATTTAAATGGGACACAAAACGAACACATTTTATGCAGGACATGCAAATGTTCTTGCTCTGAGTTCTAAAATGGCAGTAGAGTCGAAACATTCCTGTTTCTGCTCAAGAGTAGGCCGATTAAATAGCAATAGCATTATTTTCTTCACCCAGAGTTAGGTATATTGACTTTACCAATTCTGGTGCTGCTATGGTACCTCAAAACCACAGAGGTTTGGGGTTTTTTTTTTGCAAGGTTTTATCAATACAATAATGTAATTTTTTACATGAGAAAGACTTTTACACCCTCTGATGCAGGTGTGTAGACAATGAAGAGATATAGTAACAAAAATTATTCTCCAGACAGGATTCCTTACTACTATCTCTTCATTATTGATAAATTCATAAAGCAGAATCAAAACCCTACTAACACAAAAGGGATTAAATATTTAAATATCCTACTAGAGAGAGTTTGACTTTAATTTTTACACATGGATTGTATTCTCACATAATTAAACCAGTGTATAAAAAGAAATAAATAGATTGTATACTTTGAAAATATTTTTTATTTAGAAAGTATGTTTTTGAAATGCATATTAGGACAGAAGCAGCAGTAAGACTGAATTAAATGAACCATGAGGCTAATATTGCCTGTCCTTTACAGGACGATGTAGTTAGACCATGTCTGTGCTTTAGTTTTTGAGGAATCAAGACAGGCCAAGATTTTTGTGAGGGAAAGCCCTGATCCTGGAAAATTAAATAAAATTTCTGGATAGGAACCAAATCAGCTGGTTTTACTGATTTCTTTTTCCCATAACCATGTGCTACCTGACAGAAAATTGAGCTGTTGCTAAGCAACACCATTCTCCTTTCCCCTGTGTTTTTCAGGCACAAACAAAAGCTCGATGAGCAAGTGGCCCTGCCAAAGAGCACTAAAAGTGCAAACCTGCCACGTGAAGCAACAGCAATGTCAACCCCAGATTCCACATTCACAGGACCTGAGTTTGGGGATTTTTCTGAGTACAGCACAGGGCAGCGAGGACAGCAGTGCAAAGGCGTGCTTTGTGTTCCCTTTGCCATTTTCTGCACACATTTTTAAATGAGTGGGAAGTCAGAGCAGTTATTTTGTGTAAACCACATGACTCATTGGTCCCACTTGGCTCCAGTCTGGCAAAAAACACATTTCCTCTCCGCAGCTGATCCATATGTGGAGGTTTTGTGTTACAATGTGAGGAGTTACCACAGAAATGGTCTTGACAATGTGTGTAAGCACTCCTATAAGACTAACAGCTGTTTCAAGTGTCTGCTAGGTCCTGACTGTACCAAATTCTTAACAATTTGCCATAAACACAGCTACTCATTCAGTCTTTAAGAGGTGAATAAATAAGGCTAGTGTGTTTTTTCCTTGTTATGTTTCAAGTGGACCATATTTTGTGTCAGTCTCCTAAATACAATTCTTATTGCTGTTACCATAAATTGCTTCAAAGGGTGGGTGGGGTGCAGTACAGGAGTGAGATTATACTTCTGCATTTAGGGTCAGATTTTTTTTACTGTTGTTTTCATTTCTTTCTTTTAAGATTTTACTGCTTGCTATTCATGTGAATGCATGATACCCTTGCCAAGACGTCTGCAGTAATCCCTCTGATGATTTGGATTAAAAGCACTAGACACTTTCTATAATAGCTGTCCATACAGCAAAAGGATGACCAGTGTACTTTCACCTGTACATGACACATGCTTTGGTGACAGATTATAATACAGCATTATGGACACTCCAGCTATAGCAAGCTAGAATTTTAACCCAGGGGAGCCTGTATCAAAGGTAGCACAGACAGTGCTCTGTCCTAGAAGGTTGCGAACCAGTGCACAAGTATTTTGCTTTGCAAGTTCAGTAGATCATTTAGCTCATATTTCCTAAGAGGAAAATGGCAACAGAGCAGCGGCTAGCATAACAGACAACTGTCATAATGCAGAAGCTGACTCTACCAAACAATGAGAAATTTAAGTGAAGATCAAATACAAGACCAACTGTGAGTGAAAAAAATCATAGGCAAGAAAATCAGCTAAAACCTACGTTGTGGCTAAGATATTATTAGATGCATTAGGTTGGGTCCAGGTATCCTTGAAAAGCTAGTAGACCTCAGAGGAAGACTCTGAATAGAGTTCATTTTTACAGGTGATTATTTTTCTGTCATTTCACTACCAACTTCTGTAAGAGAAGTTACCTGTCTCCCTTGAAAGCATTGCTGTAAATGTCATGTTTTGTGTATTGGCAGAAAAATGTGGAGTGCATTTAGAAAATCATGTGTACAATTTACATACTCTCTGCAAATTGAACACAAATATAATTATCACTTGCTTTTCAATCAGGTTTTGTTTTGGAAACTAATACTTCATCTAAACAAAATGAATAATATTTAGGGAAATAATTGCTTTTCCTAATTTCATGTACCTTGAAAAAGTTAACTAGATCAGAATTACATCTTGACAACGCATAACACCAGGAAATCCCAACAAATGTTTATCGAATTTGTCTCATTAATAAGACATGAGAGAAAGAAATGAGTAAGTTAAACACATTATTTTTCCTAAAGGAAAGTTTAACTGAAGTGTCGTGTAACATTAAAAAAAGTAATAGCTTTGTAAAACCCTCACTGCTGTCAGGAAAATTCATTCTTAGAAATTTACGTGCGTTGGCTGTTACTATAGTGTAAGGTTAAGTTTATCTATATATGATTAGAAAAAAGTCAAGTATTTATTGTCTTAACTTATTTGAGAAGTCAGCTTTTATATTTGTTCACAAATATGGCATTACTTCATTCATGATCTATGATTGCTGGACCAATTATTTATACTAAAAGGAAGAGCTTTGTCCTGCAGCTCATTTGTCAACTATTAGATATAAATATTTTATATTCACTGTAGTTGGTCTCAAAAGTTGCATTGTAATTATTCTACGTTGGATGGCCTGATACTTCCCAAGATTATAAAAACTGTTTTGCTGTCTAGATTTTTTTGTGGAAAATGTTGATATTTAACAAACATAATTAGTATTTGTCAATTACATTTTTTGTCATCTAAAAAAATAACTTCAAGGTGAAATGTGATCACAGACTTTTGCTAAATAGTTGGCTTAAGCTGCAGAAAAAATAACCTTTTTTTTCCTCTATATGCATGATATTCTGTATGAGAGATAGAATCTTATAAAGCCTCTAAGTTGGTAGAATGATACTGAATTTCTGCTTATAAAACCCTTTCTGGTTACAAAATAACTTTTTCCACAATGGTAGCTCATATAAGGGCTGGATAGAAATACAAAAAGAAAATAGGAAGCAAAATTTTTAATGATATATGCTATTTTTTTCAATAAATGCATAACCCATCTATTCGTTCTCTCTGCTTCACCCCTACACTCCCCAAGCAATTTATCTTGAACAGGCTGACTGGTTACTAGTGGTGCCTGCTTTTAAGTGTGGTCTCATTTTACCTCAATGTACGTTCCAAACTAGGGAATAGGGACAATGATAATTTTTGTAAAGGATAAATTGCACAGTATGGTGTTTAAGTCATGCATTATTGAAATGTCATTTCCCAAGGAGCCGGCCATTTTAAGTAATTAGCATCTAGTTTGTTTTCCATCCTGAGGCAAAGCTGACAATGGGTAATTACCTAATACAGTTCCTTTCCATAGTAGTGGCAGCTTCCATAGGTGTTATTTGAAGACTTAATAAATAGTTTAATGTAATAATATTTCATTTTGAAGACGGTAGACAAGAAGCATGAAAGTGATAAAAGTGGTGCAGCCATTAGGAACCGTGATAGAAAATTGGTTATGTTTACTAGGATTTACAAACTGATTTTCTAGCACTCAGAACAGAGTATACTTTCCATCTGAAAAATCATTAATAAGCACTGCAGCTTCATCTTTCCTGCTGTTACATGACATTCTGTTCTTTTTCAGTCATCTATGAATTTTGTGTTCAGACCAACAAGATTATCCACTGCTGGTCCATTATGAGAGCAGAATTGTCAGCTCACATGCTTCCTTTCTTACCTGGTCTAATAACATATGGAAGAAGGAGTAGCTAGGGATTGTTCCTTCCATTGAAAGACAATTTCACATTTTAAAGACTGTTCTGAATATTCAAACCAGCAAAAGATATCTAAGTAATCCATTGTTGAAAATACTGTTTTGGCAAGTCAATGGCATAAATATAAATTGAAGTGAAATAATTATACTAAAAGAGAAGGTGTCCTGGGTTCAACAGTAGCAGTAATTTTTTTCCTTCTTGGTAGCTGGTGCAGCACTGTGTTTTGATTTTCGGCCTGGGAACAGTGCTGATAACACCAGTGCTTTCAGTTACTGCTTGGTAATGTTTAGGCTGGCCAAGGACTTTGTGAGTCTCATGCTCTGCCAGGGAGGAGGGGAAGCCGGGAGGAAGGAGAGACAGGACACCTGACCCAAACCAACCAAAGAGGTTATTCCATACCACAGCACATCATGTCCAGGATGTAGAAAACGGAGGGCAGAGACCCGGAAGGGTGGTGGAGGCGTGCTGTGGGGGGTGCACTGCTTGCTCAGGCTTGATATTGGGTGGTGAGCAATTGTATTCTTTTCCCTTGTATTTTCCCTTGTCATTATTATTATTGGTGGTAGCAGTAGTGGTTTGTGTTATACCTTAGTTACTAAACTGTTCTTATCTCAACCTATGGGAGTTGCATTCTTTCAATTCTCCTTCCCATCCCTCCAGGAGCGGAGGGAAGAAAGAGTGGGGAGTGAGTGAGAGAGCGGCTGTGTGGGTTTATAGAAACTTAAACCACGACAGAAGGGTACCAGTAGCTTGTAGCTAAAGCAATTCATTTAGCTATGCTCAAATATCTGCCTACACTTTCATAACAAAAGAAATATCATCTTGATATATAGCAATATGACAAAATTAAACACATATTCCACAACTGTAAAAAAAATAATGGCAATTTCTAAGCATTTTGAGAGTATTATATTTTTGCCATTATTATTCATGGTTTAAACTAATATGCAGTTACTTCTAATATAGTAATACCGTATACTGATATAGTTACTTCTTGAGACTTATACCAGCCTTTCATTCAGCCATTAACTTTCATATTACAATGTGCGTAGGAAATTATTTACTCCCTGTTTTACAGAAGTATTTTAGTTAAGCGTCCTAAACAGGGCAGAAAATCGTAATTAAAATAGTGGCATTTGGAATATGTATTCATTAACACAGGTTAAGTTACAAGAATACCATGTAATATTGAAAGAACTGTGTGTCATGGGTTCAGCAGTAGCAGTCATTTTTCTCCTTCTTGGTAGCTGGTGCAGCACTGTGTTTTTGACTTTCGGCCTGGGAACAGCACTGGTAACACCAGTGTTTTCAGTTACTGCTTGGTAATGTTTTGGTCTGACCAAGGACTTTGTGAGTCTCATGCTCTGCCAGGGAGGAGGGGAAGCCGGGAGGAAGGAGAGGCAGGACACCTGACCCAAACTGACCAAAGAGGTTATTCCATACCACAGCATATCTTGTCCAGGACGCAAAAACGGAGAGCAGAGACCCGGAAAGGTGGGTGACTCACTGCTGGTGGGGGTGCACGGCTTGCTCAGGCTTGATATTGGGTGGTGAGCAATTGTATTCTTTTCCCTTGTATTTTCCCTTGTCATTATTATTATTGGTGGTAGCAGTAGTGGTTTGTGTTATACCTTAGTTACTAAACTGTTCTTATCTCAACCTGTGGGAGTTGCATTCTTTTGATTCTTCTCCCCATCCCCCCAGGACTGGGGGAAGAAAGTGTGGGGAGTGAGTGAGAGAGCGACTGCGTGAATTATAGAGGCTTAAACTACGACACTGTGTCTTTTTAATTTCTTTTTAAAATGTTCTGGGAAGCATAAGGAAGAACTACTGAGCCCTAGGAAAGATGGTTAGAGGTTCTGGGGCTCAGATAGCTTTTTGAATTGATCCTCCAGGTCAAAGGGGAGGACCTGGAAAAGGGTAAGCAGATCTGGCAGGTTAACAAATGATTATGGGGTGGTGCCATTGTCAGGGATTTGATTACTTAGACCATAGGACTTGCTTTGGGAAGCCAGGTCTACTGGACTCAGGTGAGACTGGTCTGACAAAGGAAGGGAAGAGCTGTTTTGGTAAGAGACTTTGCCAGGGTGGTCAAGGCAGCTTTAGACTATATTTGTTGGGTGAGTGAATAAGCAATCTATCCCAGCCCCCTCAGTCAGATGCTAGAACCTGCAATGAGTGCTCAGAGTGATGCAGAGCTACTTCAACTGCTCCAGCCAACGAGTTGGCTTTATTGGGAGCTCAGCTCAGATGCCCCTCTTCAAACTCCCGTAGTATGGGAAATAAACAAGAGGAATTAGAGATGCATACATTGCTACAAGGATATGATATTACTGGAATCACAGAAACATGGTGGAGTGGCTCCTATGACTAGAGTGTTGGAATGGAAGCTTATAGGCTCTTCAGAAAAGACAAGCCAGGCAGATGGGGAGGGGTGCAGCTATTTATGTCAATGATAGGCTGGAGAGTACAGAACTCTGGAGATAGGTGATGAGTCAACAGAGAGTTTGTGGGTTAGGGTCAAAGGGAAAACTCTGACAGAGAATATTACTGTGGGGGTCTGTTACAGGCTGCTTGATCAGGACTGTGTGCATGAAGATCTCTAAACACAGATAGGAGCAGCTTTATAGTCACAGGCCTTTATCCTCATGGGAGAATTCAATCACCCTGATATCTGTTGAAGGGACAGTACAGCCCAGCACAAACAATTTAAGAGGCTTCTCGATTGTGTGGAAGAAAACTTCCTCTTGCAAGTAATAAAGGAGCTGACAAGCAGAGGTGCCATGCTTGACCCCGTGTTCATCAACAGGTAGGGGCTGGCTGAGAATGAAACACTCCAAGGCAGCCTTGGCTGTAGCGATCATGAGACAGTGGAGTTCAAGGTTCTGAGGACAGTGAGAAGAGTGTGCAGCAAGCTCACTGCCCTGGACTTCAAGAGAGCAGATTTCAGCCTCTTCAGGAGCCTGCTTAGTAAGGTTCTATGAAATAAAGCCCTAGAGAGCAGGGTGGCCCAAGAATCCTGGTTGATATTCAAGGATCACTGCTCCAAGCTCAGGAGTGTTGCGTCCTGAGAAGAAAAAGCGGCAGGAGGGACAGGAGGCCTCCATAGGTGGATAAGAAACTGCAGAAAAAACTCAGAAGGAATAAAAGAGGCTTATGAAAGGTGCAAGCAAGGACAGGCAGCCTGGGAAGAGCACAGGAACATTGTCCAGGAAGCTAGGGACTAGGTCAGAGAAGTTAAGGCTCAGTTAGAGTTGAGTCTGGCCAATGATATCAGAGATAACAAGAAAGGCTTCTGTAGGTATGTTGCTAAGAAAAGACAGACTAGGGATAATGTGGGTCCTTTCTGGAAAGAGATGAGAGAACTGGCTATCCTGGATCTGGAAAAGGGTGAGGTTCTCAATGACTTCTTTGCTTCAGTCTTTACTGGCAAGCTCTCTGACCAAGCCACTCAAGTCTTGGAAGGTAGATGCAGGGACTGTCAGATTGAAGACCTTAGGCCCATTATAGGAGAGGATCAGGTTCGAGATCCTCTTAGGAACCTGAATATGCACAAGTCCATGATTGGTACACTGGAAGGAAGGGACATTGACAAACTTGAGAGGTGAGCTTGTGCAAACCTTTACAAAGTTCAGCAAAGCGAAGTGCAAGGTCCTGCACCTGGGTTGGGATAACCCCAGGCAAGGGTACAGGCTGGGCAGAGAAGAGATTCAGAGCAGCCCTGTGGAGAAGGACTTGGGGTGTGGGTTGATGAGAAACTGAACATGAGCCGGCTTCAGTGTGCCCTTGAGCCCAGAAAGCCAACCGTATCCTGGGCTGCATCAAAAGGAGTGTGACCAGGAGGTCAAAGGAGATGATCCTGCACCTTTACTGCTCTCATGAGACTCCACTTGGAGTACTCTGTGCAATTCTAGTGTCCTTAACATAAGGAAGACATGAAGGTGTTGAAACAAGTCCAGAGGAGGGCCATGAGTATGATAAGCGGACTGGAGCACCTCCTAGAGCATCCAGACAGGCTGGGAAAAAGGAGGCTGTTCAGCCTGGAGGAAAGAAGGCTGCATGGAGACCTCATAGCAGCCTTTCAGTATCTGAAGGGGACCTATAAGGATGCTGGGGAGGGAATCTTCATTAGGGACTGCAGTGAGAGGACAAGGGGTAGCAGATTCAAACTTAAACAGGGGAAGTTTAGATTGGATATGAGGCAGAAGTTCTCTCCTGTGAGGATGGTGAGGCACTGGAGCTGGTTGCCCAAGGAAGACGTGAATGCTCCATTGCTGGCGGTGTTCAAGGCCAGGTTGGGCAGAGCCTTTGGCAACATGGTCTCTTGGGGGGAGTCCCTGCCCATGGCAGGAGAGCTGGAACTAGATGATCTTAAGGTCTTTTCTAGCACTGACCGTTCTATGATTCTATGATTCTTATGATTCATGCCAACAACAGTTTAGTCTGAAGAAGGAAAATGTGTATCGTCACAACCTCTTGTAGAAATATGTGTTTCTGTTTATATATATATATTTATATATTTGAAATATATAATTACTTTTATGCTTTCTCAAGGTTTCTTATATCCAATGAGGAGAAAGAACAACACTGGTAGACACCAATACAAGATGTATTAGGAAATATGAATTATAAATAGCATAGCAAATAGTTCATGAACAATCCATTGGCTAGAATTTGTGTGAGTAAAACAATGAAATAACTTAATGTAATCTTTTCAAATACACAAAGATACTGGAGTCGGTTCACATACAACTTGCCAATAGGAAATTGAACTAATAATGTTAAATAGATTGGTTACATCAAAGGGTGCACCTAAGTGTCATAACTAACTGTCTTCATTTCCTGATGATTAAAACAATCACTATCAGAGAAGCATATGAATGATTCAGCTGATAAAAATCAACTTAAAATTTAGAACCTTTTGAAGGTATGGCTGTGCTGCAGGAAAAGACCTTATTGAAAACAGCTTTTGAATGAAGGAAGACAATGATTAAGATGCTTGGGACTCTTTTCCCATCTACCCAGCAGCTAAAAGGAGGAACACCTTTTCTCTCACTCTTGCACATACCCTTTCTCAAGTTCTCCTGCCATATGTGCTGGGAACTTTTTTAATTTTCATTTTACATAATGATCCAGTTTCACTAAGGGGAATTTGCCATCTGCCTAACCCTTTGCTATGTACCCTACTGTTTCACTTTGAAAGGATCAGCTTCGTTTTTATATTCTGATATCAGTCTGTATTTGGAGGCCTGGAAGGGGTTACTTTAATCACCAGGGGAAACTAGGCTGAGAAAATTGGGGCTGTTTAGCCTGCAGAAGAGAAGGCTGCGTGGAGACCTCAGAGCAGCCTTCCAATACCTGAAGGGGACCTATAGGGATGCTGGGGAGGGATTCTTCATGAGGGACTGTAGTGAGAGGACAAGGCGTAATGGGTTCAAACTTAAAGAGGGGAAGTTTAGATTGGATATGAGGAAAAATTCTTCACTGTAAGGGTGGTGAGGCACCGGAATGGGTTACCCAGGGAAGTTGTGAATGCTTCATCCCTGGCGGCGTTCAAGGTGGGGTTGGACATAGCCTTGGATGGCATGGTTTAGTGGGAGATGTCCCTGCCCATGGTAGGGGGGTTGGAACTAGATGATCTCAAGGTCCTTTCCAACCCTAACTATTCTATGATTCTATGATTCTATGATTTTGAGTTTAATAATCCTATGGGCTTGAAAACTGACCTACGTTTTAGGTTTCTGGTACACTTGTTTTTTATCATTGACCATGGTTCATGACCATAGTGAACAAACACTCCTATAATACCTACAAAAGAATAAGAAATTATGAGCTTTTGACTCTCTAACCTGCAGTTAAAAAAGACATGTGTAGGTGCATTTTGAAAGATGTGGGTTTTCATGTAAAACTGTGTAAGTAATATCAGAATCTTGTATTAACACTTCTTCTTTCAATCACTACTGGAACATGGGTATTCTTTGGAGTAGTCGTTCAATTTGTCCTTCAAAGCATTACGACTTTGGAAACTCTTTTCTGCCCTCTGACACTATGTCAAAATAAGACAAAACTTCTGGATGATAAGATGTTAAGTCCTGAGGTCAAATATGCCACAAGTTTGCATGCTACAGCTTGCTCTCTGATTTGTTGACTTAGAAGCAGATCTCTTCAAAACAAACCACCTAAGATAACTGCATTCTTCCACTCCTACATTTACTGACTTTGGTGAATGCAAGTGGGAGCTGAAGCAAGTAATTCTACAGATGCATTAATCTGTTCCATGACTGTAAGTGGAGTCTGGTGAATATATGTTATGCAAGGAATAGCACAGAGGTAACTTTAAGATGGCTTAGGTGCTCCTGGGCTAGCTTTGGAAGTAAGAAAGCATGTATCTGACTCCCCATGGTCGAAGGTGTCATTCTTGCAGTTGATTAATTTGGATGCTAGAGTTTTCCCTTTTTATTATTTATTTCTTTTGAACAGCCTTTTTTTTTTTTTTTTTTTTCCACTCTGGAGATAACCTGGTCTGGCCACATTACCTCACTGCAAGAGAAATAGAATACTGGAACCCCCTGGCTCTTTAAAGAAGAGTCATCTATTATGTGGGTTAGCAGAAAAAGCTTCAAGAACTTCTCAGAATAAAGAAATTAGTGTATTAGAAAACAGAGATGAAAAAAAGTGTAATTAGATGGACAGTTTTTTGCAATCTCTTTTTCATATTAATTTCGTGAAGCTTCCAAATAGATGAATATAGGATGTATTGTTAAACAGGGATGTCAGGTGCAGTTATCAGTTTACTGCAACAGAGAGCCCTCAATGATATTAAAGTCCACTTTCAGGCTGAGAGAGTTGAGCTTGTTCAACCTGGAGAAGACTCAGGGGAGACCTTATAGCAGCCTTCCAGTACCTAGAGTAGGTCTAAAAGAAATCTGGAGAAGGACATTTTACAAGGGCATGTAGTGACTGAAGAAGAGGTAATGATATTAAACTGAACGAGGGGAGATTTATGTTAGATATTGGGAGAATTCTTTATTATGAGGGTAGTGAGACACTGGAACAGGTTGTCCAGAGGAGTTGTGGCTGCTGCATGCCTGGCAGTGGTCAAGGCCAGGTTGTACAGGACCTTAAACAGCCTGCTCTAATGGAAGGTGTCCTGGACCATGCAAGGTAGGTTGAAGCTAGTTGATCTTTAAAGTCCTTTCCAACCCAAACCATTCTGTGATTCTATGATTCCACGATTCCCTGTATTTATAGCATTCAATAATTGTCAGCAGTCTGATTGTAAAATTCTTTCTACTGGAAACAATCTGTTGTGTACATAGAATGTATAACATTGTAAAGAAGCGTACTTCTTTCCTGGTAAGTGAAATGAAACCTGTACACATATGTTTCCAGAGACTTGCGTAACACATTTATGATGTTTGAAAAATTAGTACACTTACTGTGTCCATGTCTCACATGTCCATGGGCATAAAAATCTCCTAAGCTTACAGATGCCTATCTGTAGAGATCTATTTTCCATTTCTTTGTCCTTGTGTGGAAGGAGGACTGCTCCAGTCATCTTATGTATTATAAGCAGCCATACTACTAGGTTGGTCATGCCAGCAGATTTCCCAAAATATCCCCCTGCATATTTCCTTTTCCACAAACAGGACCATCAACTGAGTGAGCAGGTAGAAAGTACAATAACTGTCTTGATGTGCCAAGGATGGGCTTTGAGTTCAGTACTTCCAGATGTCCAACCACAGAGGCCCAAATTCCAAGATACCTACCAGTAAACAGCAACCGTTTGTTAGTTGGATCTTCTATCATGCCTAGGTGCTTTACTCTTCCTAACACTGCTGAGAATTAGAGCCTTCTAAGTTTTGAAATTTCATAAGCACCTACATACTGTTCAAGATCTGCCCCAAATCCTCCAGGGTCCACAGGCTCCCTGGAACACTCATGGCTCGGACTTGCAAGAATAAATTTCACATGTATTTATCCAGGACTTACTGAAAAGGTGATCCAGCAGTTCGTTATTCAGCACAAGATGCTCTTCTGTACAGCCACCCAAAATACAAAATCTTCCTGGTATAACCCTTCCACATTTGTTTCTTAGTCTGCAGGTCTGTGGCATTCTTCCCTGACAGATAATGATGCCGTATTCTCCACTTGTGCAGGAGATCTTGTATGACTGTATTTGGATTCTGAAAAAAGTCTTTAGAAATGGGCTGTTTTCTTGTGCAGGGATTATATTCTACAATTCTGATCAGTTCAAAATGAAATGCTGAAGGAAGCAGAGCTCTGCTAGACTCCTTGGCTCTGAGAAATCATGAAGAGCTGGTGGTGCCAGGAAGAAATCACATGGAGAGAAATAATTTGAGTACAGGAATGGATCTGTGAAACGTCACTAGAGTTAGAATGCTCCAGAAACACAGAAGACAAATGTAGAAGGTTTAAACAGCACTCAACTTTTGGGTACAGGCATAGCACTACAAAACAAGGGAGTTAATGCCACTTAAAAGAGCTAAGAAATATCAGTCATAATTGACTGCTTGTGTACTCCTAGCATATATGAATGGCAGTAAAAAGTGTCAGCCTAGTCCTAAAAAGTAAAAAAAAAAAAAAACAACACTCTTCCTATTTACCTGAGCCATGCAAATCTCATGAGGGGCAATTCGGGGCTATTTACTGTGGCTTACTTTCCATTCTATTGCATTTACAAAGACTTAGGCACATACATACAGGAGAATGCAGCTCACCTGTGAACTGATCATATTTGACACCCAAGTTACTATGGTTTATCTATCTATACAAACTCTCAGCAATGGGGCACTGGGGGAGGGTGGGAGGGACTCATAAGGTAATGTAAGGTTTCATAATGTCTGATTTTAAAGTCCTTCTGCTTCTTCAAGTCAACTCTTAACTATCTGTTTGAGTAGAAAATATGCCAGTTAAATATGGAAAAATACGAAGAAAGAGGAAGAAAAACAGAAAACAAAACTAAACACAACAACAGCAACAAAGCAATGAAAAAAAAAATCAAAACCAAAAAACAAACAGTGAAAGAAGAGAGAGTAAAGATGTCAACTTTCTAGTCTAAACCTGATGAAATCCTACATGCAGGGAATATTTTATTTGAAAATTGATACTGTATGCTCAGACTATTGAAAAACACACATAGATATTTTAATAAGTTACATTACACTGTGGTTTTGATGATTTGATTAAAAAATAGTTTTTGCTCAATGGCAATCAGATTGAATTCAAAAATTGATAAGTTTAACATACTCAGTCTTGAGGGGCCGACATTGGTACCTGCTTGTTGTTTGCATTCAGTGGATGATTAGCACTCCAAACTGAGGAATGATCTCAGCTATGACAGTATTTTTGGCATTTTCTATAGAGAACAGATAAACCTACGCTTGAAAAACTATTCCTTTCACCAAACTCCCACTTTTCCTTAGGAAATCCTTTTCATGCAAGTTGTAGTTTTCTGGTCTTTCTGGTAAAGCCCAGACAACTACTGTAATACTTCTGGAGTTGCAGTTCAATGAGATTTGATTTTCTGAACCAAACCAAAGATAAGCTTTCTGGCCATTTCTGTCCCTAGCGTCCTAAAATGCAGTTCACCTAAAGCCACCTCAGAGCAGGATATGAGGAACTGGTAATGATATTCAGCTTGAATGGGTATAAAAATATGGAAATACTATTTTTCTGGAAATAAAGAATGACTACACAACAGTAACATCGGATGGATAATGAAGCAGGTGTTCTTTGGCCTTCAGATATTAGCATTTAAAAAAGAAAATTGGAATAAAAAGCTAAAATAGTGTACATGAGGCAAGACAGAAAAGTAGTTGGAAAGAATTTTTTTAAAGTATTTCAACCTGGTTTTATATTTCTGGCTGGTTGCCAAGGTTTAAATAGGACATCTGGATGAAAAGTAGAAAAGTTTAAAGCGCCTTACTTTTCATTCTTTATTTAGAAAAGAGAAAAAAATGTCTATAAAATATGAAGGCAGAAGTAGAAACAATATTACCTACTGATAGCAACACAGAGCCAGGTGTCTTAGGGCTAGGGTATTTTTACAGTCTGTTGAAGCAGGTAATACAGGGTAAAGATTTTACATTTAATTTGCAGTGCTTTGCTCATTTTGGCTTTTGTCCAGATACTTTAAGGAGAATGGAAATTGAATGTACATATGTACTACTGAAGACTTTAAAAATAAAATTAAAATACACTTTAAATGGAAAAAGTATCTGTGTCCTGCAGATGCCTCCTTTATCTAGAAAAAGTGAGGAATTGCTGAGTGAGGAATTGCTGAGTGATCACCAAAAGTATCTTTGTCTTAACATGATTAATAGTCACTCAATAGCTATACTTTAATAGCATCTTAAATATTTATACTGTCAAAACTAAAACAAAGCTGTGTTTTAAGAAAAGAAGAACTAGAGGTCATATGTCAAGCGACACACCCACAGCCTGAGGTTTTGGATAGCACAATAGCCCAGCCGCTAACCACAACCAGCCATGATCCACACCCAGCCACTATCCACATACCCAGGAATAGGCTCAGATATGCTTTAAAAAAAGCATAGTAGAGACCAGAGATAGTAGAAACTGTCTCTGTTTTCATAATGTCTAACGCTGGAGGGCTAGAGGGTTCTGAACGCCAGCTCCAGGGCTTAGCCAGGCTGAGGAAATATTTCCTCGTGCCATGGGTTGCATCCCAGGAAAATGTGAAATCTAAGAGCCTTAGAGTCTTAAGTCTTGTTTCAGCATTATGGACAATGTCCTGTTGAGTTTAAATGGGCAGAAAGACACAACATGGGGTATAACAGTCCCGCAGGAAACAAACAATAGTCTCTACATAAACCGTGTCTTTGTTACACAATTAATCTAGCATAGATTTTTAGATATCCAGCATTATCCTCTTTCACCTAAAAGTTATGTATGTTATTAAGACTGTTCACAGAAAGGGAAAGTGACATTACTCCAATCACTGTAGTTGACCACAACGACCACCGAGAAAACCAATATGACAGCTTTTCAGAAGTAGGCTACGTAGGCAACAGTTTCTGTTAGCATGACAGACATGGATTTACAGCTTATAAACCTCCAAACTGAGGATAGCAGGCATCCTGGTCTGATTCCAGTCTTGATATTGTCCTGGGTTCAGCAGTAGCAGTCATTTTTCTCCTTCTTGGTAGCTGGTGCAACGCTGTGTTTTTTATTTTCTGCGTGGGAGCAACACTGATAACACCGATGTTTTTAGTTACTGCTTAGAACACTTTTGTCCAGCTAAGGACTTTGTGAGTCTCATGCTCTGCCAGGGAGGAGTGGAAGCCGGGAGGAAGCAGAGACAGGATGCCTGACTCAAGCTGACCCAAGAGGTATTCCATACCACAGCCTGTCATGCCCAGGATGTAGAAAATGGAGGGCAGAGACCCGGAAGGTGGGGGTGCACTGCTTGGTCGGGCTGGGTATAGGTGGTGAGTGATTGTATTATTTTTCCTTGTATTTCCCTTGTCGTTATTACTATTGGTGGTAGCAGTAGTGGTTTGTGTTATGCCTCTAGTTACTAAACTGTTCTTATCTCAGCCTGTGGGAGTTGCACTCTTTCAATTCTCCTCCCCTTCCCCCCAGGACTGGGGGAAGAAAGAGGGGGGAGTGAGTGAGTGAACTGTGTGAGGGGCTTAAATCACAACATATATCTACTACAGTCAGAGGAATTGCAAGTGTGCTGCAGCACCTATCAAAAGAGTTCTGATGTTTCTGTTCTTTGAAAGTGCAAGTTTCAGCTTATTGCTGCCGTATGCACCTTCTTAGCTCCATTAAAAGAATGAGGACACATGCCAAACTCTAGCTCAGAACTGCCAAGAATCCATAAGAGTGATTTAGGACTAGGAATTTCCATCAGGGGTATGGTCCCATCTTGTGTTGAAATCAGAGGTATATGCATAATAAAAAAATAAAAAAAAAAAAAAAGTGAAAAATCAATATAGAGACAGTGAATGTAGAACTCAGTCATTTCATAAAAGAATATCTTCAATTCCTTGAAGAAAACTATACTGCAGGTAGCCTCTATTTCGATCTATATACAAGTAGCCAAAGAAAACAGGTTCTCAGGAAAAGGCAAATATAAACTGGTCAGAATCAGAAGGAATGGTGCAGTGGTGCATGTGGCTTGCTTCAGTTATCTGTGCTCTTTGACAAATGAAGACTCTGTGCACTTGAGACGTCTCTTCAGGATGCTAATAATTTTTCAGTCATTGGGATATCAATGGTGAAGACGAAACTACGCCACAGCATTTCATCTACAACTTGAATTTGGTAAGGATTTCTTTCAGTATCTAGGCTAAATCATAGAGGCAATGTTTTAGATCACAGTATAAAAAGAGCATTAAACATCCATTGTAAAAATAGGACCTTTTGCAGATATATGGCGAAGAATGCAGGCTCTCTATTCACCTTTCAAGTGAAGAAACAAGTGCAGCCTAGAGGATATTTTTCGTTGGAACCTGTGTCTTGGCAGCTTACATGCTAGTATCTATCACTTAGAGGCATAGGGAAGAAAATGTTATGAAAACTTTCCATGCTCTATCAATTATGAAAAGATTTCTGTTTATGTCCACTCAGGTGTTCAGTAGCATCCGCAGTGTAGAAAATGCTGACAGTACAAGTACATAGAATCATAGAATCGTCAAATAGTTAGGGTTGGAAAGGACCTTAAGATCATCTAGTTCCAATCCCCCTGACATGGGCAGGGAAAGCTCACACTAAACCATGTCACCCAACGCTCTGTCCAACCTGGCCTTGAACACCGCCAGCGATCGAGCATTACAACTTCCCTGGGCAACCTGTTCCAGTGCCTCAACACCCTTACAGTAAAGAATTTCTTCCTTATATCCCATCTAAACTTCCCCTGTTTAAGTTTGAACCCGTTACCCCTTGTCCTAACACTATAGTCCCTAATGAAGAGTACCTCTCCATCATCCTTATAGGCCCCCTTCAGACACTGGAAAGCTGCTATGGGGTCTCCACACAGCCTTCTCTTCTTCAGGCTCCCCAACTTTCTCAGCCTATCTTAATATGGAAGGTGTCCCAGTCCCCTGATCATCCTTGTGGCCCTCCTCTGGATTTGTTCCAACAGTTCCATGTCCTTTTTATGTTGAGGACGGCAGAAGTGTACACAATACTCCAAGTGAGGTCTCACGAGAGCAGAGTAGAGGGGCAGGATCACCTGCTATATGTGATACTGTATATTTTTGCCTACTGGGAATCTCATACTTTTCTGATGTGTGGTTTTCTTGTTGTCAGTTAATTGTGTGGGGATTTGTTTGGGTTTTACTGGGGGACTGGGTTACTTGAGTGTGGGGGTTTAGTTGACTTTTCGCTTTTTTAAAAATGTGTTCAGGAGCTAGTTGCACACGTATGAAACTTTGTTTGGTGAACTTCTGTATTGGGTGCCCACCTTGGTAATTGTGCATGCAGCTGATGAGCATCATACCAATAGATCTTCTGACTCCATAAAGCTAGCTAATGCTTAAGGAAAGTGTCATTTGGGTGTCTTTGAGAAAGGTGTCTTCGTAGTGGATCTTTTCTGTGTGTCTTTCTCTCACCCGTATAGATTCGAGATGCTGTAGATGGTTGCATTTCCCAGTTCTTCATGGTTGCAGACTAAGTTGTTTTAGGTACAAGGATCCCTTTCTGTTATTTGGTTGCACCCCAGATTCTAGCAACTTTGACAGCTTTCATAGCCCCTCATTAATTTACTATCTGACCTTTACACTATCTGAATTTCCCCGGTGTTATATAATATCACAGCAACTCTCTATTAGTTGCACTAATTCTAATAATTCTAATCCTAACAAATTCCATTAAAAGGTTGTGGGCTTTTATTTTTCTCTTTTCTGTGTAGCTTTTAATTCCAATGCTTCTAAATAATGTCAGCACTAAATGTGATTCAGTAGCTAGGAATAGTGTTTTTCTAAGCCATACTGCAAAATCTTTGTGTTTTTGTTTTGTTTTGTTTTTTTGTTTTCGTGGTTTTTTTTGTTTGTTTGCTTGCCTTTTTTTTTTTTCTTTAATGTGATATCAGGTTTTTTTATACCTTTCCATGGAGAAATTTGGATTTCACAGTTAAAGAACACTAGATGGAAGAAATCTGGCAAACGTTTTGTTTGCAGTTCAGTTTTGTTTGGATTGCTCTATTGCTTAGGGACAAGTGATGGAGGTCAAAATATTTCTAGTTGTTTGGAGACAAAAAGTTAATTCAGTAGAGATACAAGATCTGTTAAAAACAAATCTTAACTAAGTAGAAAAACATAGTCTCAAGCTCTGTAAAAGTTTCTAATTTGCTCACAGTCTTGTCTTTAAGAAATTTGTTATAAATCTGTCCCTTACATCAGCTGAAGACAATGATTTGAATAAAATACGTAAATTTATAAAATATAAAAGTATTAAAATATAAATATGTAAATATATATGAACATAAATATATAAATGCCTATAAAATATAAATATAGAAATATGTAAACACATAAAATAAATATATAAGTATATAAATATATATGGCGCAGTATTGAGGCATCTGAGAAATGAGATAGAGCATCTTTACGGGCAAATGCTCTGACCACACCACCCAAGTCTTGGAAGGCAGACGCAGGGACGGTGAGGGTGGGGACCCTGGGCCCACTGTGGGGGAGGATCTTGTTCGGGACCACCTTAGGAACCTGAATGTATACAAGTCAATGGGACCGGATGAAATCCATCCAAGGGTCCTGAAGGAGCTGTCAAATGAAGTTGCTAAGCCACTGTCCATCATATTTGAAAAATCATGGCAGTCAGGTGAAGTTCCTGATGACTGGAAAAAAGGAAATATAAGCCCCATTTTTAAGAAGGGGAAAATGGATGAGGCGGGGAATTACAGACCAGTCAGCCTCACCTCTGTGCCTGGCAAAATCTTGGAGCGGATTCTCCTGGAAGGCATGCTAAGGCACATGAAAACCGACAAGGTGCTGGTGATAGCCAGCATGGCTTCACTAAGGGGAAATCCTGCCTGACCAATCTGGTGACCTTCTATGAAGGGGCTACGGAACTGATGGACAGAGGCAGAGCAGTTGATGTCATCTACCTGGACTTGTGTAAAGCCTTTGACACTGTCTCCCATGACATCCTTCTCTCTAAGTTGGAGAGACATCAATTTGATAGGTGGACCACTCGGTGGATAAAGAACTGGCTGGATGGCCGCACGCAAAGAGTAGTGCTCAGTGGCTCAGTGTCCAGCTGGAGACCAGTAATGAGTGATGTCCCCCAGGGATCAGTGTTGGGACCGGCCTGGTTCAACATCTTTGTGGGTGACATGGACAGTGGGATTGAGAGTGCCCTCAGCAAGTTTGCCAATGACACCAAGCTGTGTGGTTCGGTTGATAAGTTGGAGGGAAGGAATGGCATCCAGAGGGACCTCGACACGCTTGTGAGGTGGGCTGATGCCAACCTGATGAAGTTTAACCATGACAAGTGTAAGGTCCTACACCTAGGTGGGAGCAATGCCAGGCACAGCTACAGATTGGGCGGGGAAGAGATTGAGATCAGCCCTGCGGAGAAGGACTTGGGGGTGTGGGTTGATGAAAAAATGAACATGAGCCGGCAGTGTGCGCTTGCAGCCCAGAAGGCCAACCGTGTTCTGGGCTGCGTCAAGAGGAGTGTGACCAGCAGGTCGAGGGAGGTGCTCATGCCCCTTTACTCTGCTCTCGTGAGACCTCACTTGGAGTATTGCGTGCAGTTCTGGTGTCCTCAACATAAAAAGGACATGGAAGTGTTAGAACAAGTGCAGAGGAGGGCCACGAGGATGATCAGGGGACTGGAGCACCTCCCGTATGAAGATAGGCTGAGAAAATTGGGGCTGTTCAGGCTGGAGAAGAGAAGGCTGCGTGGAGACCTCCTAGCAGCCCTCCAATACCTGAAGGGGGCCTATAGGGATGCTGGGGAGGGACTCTTCATTAGGGACTGTGGTGAGAGGACAAGGGGTAATGGGTTTAAACTTAAACAGGGGAGGTTTAGATTGGATCTGAGGAAGAAATTCTTTACTGTGAGGGTGGTGGGGCCCTGGAATGGGTTGCCCATGAAAGTTGTGAATGCTTCATCCCTGGTGGCGTTCAAGGTGGGGTTGGACATAGCCTTGGATGGCATGGTTTAGTGGGAGGCGTCCCTGCCCATGGCGGGGGGGTTGGAACTCGATGATCTTGAGGTCCTTTCCAACCCTTACTATTCTATGATTCTATGATTCTATCGGGTTTATAAAGTTTGTTTAGTCAGTCTGTTCAATGATTAAGTCTTGCTGTTTAATATAAATGTGAAATCCGTTATTCTGCTTCCATGCATTTACTAGACTCTCTTAAAATAAAGTAAACTTTCTCTCCTGTAAATGCTCGTTTCTGCAAGTGATGGTTAAAGTCGCAGTAAAATACTGTCTGGAGACTTGCAATCTTTATTCATCTTGTTGCAGAAGTTATCTGTTGGAGCCTTCCCAGAAGTAGAAGCAGGTTCAGCTTTCTTCCAGTATTTCAGAACTGATTGATCTTATGAAATAGCTGCATGTCTCTAATCTTTCAACTGCCACAGGATACTACTAGAAGGAGAGCCTAAAATTGTCCCCTACATTGCTCAATTTGCCAATGGTGACTAAGGTTGCGTCTCCAATTGGAAAAGTTTTAAAGTACATTTTCCACTGGCCTTACAAAAATGTCAGCTGCACTAAGACACTTTTTTTTCACGACAGCGGTTAATAAAAATAGATAGAAAAAAATCCTAGAAACAACACTGCACAACCTTCACTCTTTGCATTTGACAGTTTACGTAGACCATTTTCTACACACTATTTCTTGCATCAAGAAGAGGTAGGTACTAATATTCAGTCTGAATAAAAACATTAAAAAAAGATTAGGATTTGCAGAAATTAATATCAAATGTTTGGTACGGATGTACTTCTAGTACTAATAGAAATACAAAATTTCCTGTTGAAGAACTCCTTGCTATTTAGAACACTTTCTTCCATAGTCTGTTGCATACAGGTACTTTAAAGGTAAGGAAACTTGGATAGCAACCTCATTCAATCTTCAGAAGCCCACAGAAATATTCCTATATGGTATTTCAAGTGTTTTAGCAACGTATTCTTCCACTGTGTTCTGTAGGAAATCTTGTTACAAACATAATGAGCCTGCGGCAATTGACCCAACTTGTACACTGCTATAAACCTGAGAGGATTTCATTGCTTTCATTTTGAATGCTTTTCTAGGACAGACTGGAAATATTATGATGCACCTTCCTCTGTGGGGCTTGCAAAATTAAAACTTTAATTCTGACTAGGTAAAATAACTAAACTAAGTTAGGACTACAGAATTCATGTTGTATGGTTCAAGGTCATTTCCTAATTACAAGAAGACATATGTAAGGGACTCCAGAAGGCCCAGCTATGACAGCTATGACAACAGTAGACAAATACCCCATGATATGCCTGCAGAGAAAACTGGAAAAGGCAGAGGACATAAACACATTTGTAAGGAGGAGAATGATATGTGGGGGTAGAGTTTTAAAGAAGAAAGTGCAGACAGCATACCTATGAAGATACAGACCTGATCAGCTTCTTACTAGCTTACAGACTCCCAGGGCAACAGCTATAACTTGCAGGAGGTCCTTTGAACAGGAAAAAAAAAAAAATGAGGAAAAGGACACTGGATGAAGGCTTAGGAACAGATCAACTTTTTGCATGAAGAGAGGGCTGAGGACTTTGAAAACAAGCCATGGCTCACAGCCAGACCACAGAAGCCTTGGGACCTAAAAGCAACCCTACTTGATGGGTTGTAAGAAACCACAAGTGTCTCTTTTAGCCTTATCCTGGTCCAGTTAAAACGCAATTGGGTTAATTAATTGCCTCTTACTTGGCAAGATTTTTAGAACAATAAGAAATTGTTCAAGTTAATTCACAGCAGGGATGTAATTTGCCAAGTTCTACAAAATCTTGGGGCTCCCCCTAATTAATTTTGTGGACTGTTGCTAGTGCCTCATGCCTACCCTGATCTCTCTAAGTACCTCTAAAATACAAACACCTTTTGGTATAATATTTTCATTTTCTTAGTTTACTCCCTTTCTTCCACCAGGCCTCTGTGGTCATACATAGAAAGAAAATCCAATCATAAATGTAGATATTTAAATAGAATTATTCTACAATAATGTATGATTACAGTCAGAGCTAGAAATAAGTTTATTTAAAAGTTTATTCTTTTGTAGGGAAATACCTACCTGATAAATTCTTGATTATGCTGCAAACATTTAGTCTTTTCTTATTAACATTGTTATAATTCCACCAGCATTATATGTGTGCTGTTTACGAATAAATTTCATATTGCCCTTAATCATGATTTCGGTGGTAGCACACGAAATATGTCTCTAGAACTGATCATGCTAAGATTCAAGAGAAACCTCCAAGTAGGTATGTTTATCAATGTACTTTTTCATGTTCTGCACACTAAAAAACATATGCTGAAAAAAGGGGGAAGGTCAGGTGTTTGTAAAGGAAAAAAATAAATAGCAAGTTACAAAGAAGAGTACACAAACTCTTGCATTCTGTCAGCTTGGTCAGGAATGTTTATCAGGAGCAAAGGGAAGAATTTGCACAGTTAGCATTGTGTAAAATAGTTTATGTGTTTCTGGGTAACACAGCATTGTCACCAGTATGCTTTCTCTCCCCTGAACACCTCTGTAACTATCCAGTATGGAAACAGAGTACTCCTAAGTCTTAGCCATAGTAGGGGACTTGTGGGCACACACAGGCAAAAATTGCAGATTTTCAGGCTATGTAGAGTAGCACACCCAGAATGCAACGAAGCTGAAAGTGGACGTATAAGATGCCTCTTTGAACTTTCGTAATTATTAACCACATATCTTGTTTGGATCTGGTCCTTGACCTTTGGAGGGAACTGCTTTCTACCTTCTTAATATTCATCGCATTTTTTTAGTCTAACAAGTCTCTTTTATCTTCCATTACCATTACAGACTCCAGCATGCCTACAAACTTATGCCAAAAACACCAGTTGCAATATAAAGGCATGTATACGTTTGAACTGACAGAAATATTCCTCTTTCTCCACCAACCCTTCCTAGGGGTATTAGTCAGAGAATATCATAGCAGAGAATGAGCTCTATCTTGCAGTAGCTGTCATTCAAAGCAGTTCGAACCTTTGTAGGTTTCCTTGGTTTCTCTGATCCAATCAAGCTGGTACTCAGTGTCAAAATTTTGGGTCACGTAATTTGCAGCGTGTAAGTTTGATAGACCAGCAAGATGTGTGGTAGACAGGCTTTGTAATACAGATATAAAACAGTATGCAATTTTTTTTTGGATACATGACTAAGTCTCACAAAATAATTCATACCCCCTGTCAGGCTATACATGCTTCTTCAGAAACACTAGACTGAATTTCCCATGCTGTTTTCAGAAGAATTCCCATTCAGTTGCTTAAAAACTGCATGCAGATCACTAAGTGTGAAAATATAAGCTAGGTGCAAATTTTTATCTGCTTCAAATCTGTTCCTGTTCAATGAAAGGAGGAATATGAGAAAAAATTCTTAATTTCTGTAGTTCCAATTTCCTCTCCTCATAGTTCTAATTCCCCCTCTTCATATATGTGGATACATATATATATATGTGTATGTACAAAACCAACCTCACTAAGGAATTTGCTTTATTTTAAGTGGGTTCCTAGTCTAGGATCTTGTTTTCTTATTTCCTATTTCCCATGCCTATAGCAATGCATCTGCATGTTAGATCAGAGATCTAAAAGCTATTGTTTTACACTACTGTTTTTTAAATTAATTTTTGTTTTTTGATTTTTTTTCTCTAATATAGACAATCTTGTCAGAAATAGTCCTTGTAGATGCCTTCATGATTCATATTCTAAAATATGTTGCCTTGTTTCTCATGCAATGCAGACTGAGCCAAATGCTCCTCCCTCCCCCCCCCCCAAAAAAAATAAAAATCTAGTTTTGAATCTATTTTTCCTAAATTCTGCTTTATCTCTGCAGTTTTTAGTTTAATGGCCCTCTATGTCTTCTGGAAAGTGGATATTATACAAACTGGCAGCAATATTTTACAAAAGTACATTATCCTTTCTTCATTTATCCTTGTAAAAAGTCTCAAGATTTATTTTACAGAATGCAATTTGGAAGCTTACTTGCAATTGTAAAGCTAGAGAAATTAAATCTGCACTTAATGAGCCCTTATGCTCCTACTGGCTTTTTTGCATCATAGAAGGAGAATAAACTTGTAAAATATTTATAAGGGACTACTTTCTCAAATATTATGAATATGAACTCACTTTATGTATGTATTAAGACCTGTGAGACTGGCATGGTTTGTCCTCTGGGGTTCTAGTTCTTGGAGAACTATATGCTCTAGAAGCAGTATGCCTAACTCCTTCCCGAGACAGCCACGCAGGGGTAGCATCAGCTCTTCAAGTCTCATTGGTTCATGAGAATCTATAATCAACACCAGATTCTCACTTAAAAGGGAAAATAGAAAACAGAAACAAAATTTTGGCTTGTTTTGTATTGTTGTTATTGTTGGGGTTTATTGTTTGTTTGTTTTTTGCTTTTCTTGTCAGGGGATGTTTATTTGTTTGTTTTTCTGACTCTGTCTCCGATTTTATATTTTGAACTCTTGATCTGGAAAAATTTAAGTTAATCTACTGGCAATCCTGAAGAAACACAAGTTGTTAGTTCTATATGTGTCTTGTCTAATTCATCACTATTCAGCTATTTCAAAGAGAGAATATTCTGGCACTTGGAAGTGAACTGTCCAAAGTCACCTGTCTAGATTAGAACAAAGCTGGGAAGCTGAATGTAGTTTATAATATACTAAATTTTCCTCTTGTTTTACTATTCATCCATTAACATAAAAAAGCTCATTCTAATATACACTGAGAATAAAATAAAACATTACACAGTGGACCATTTAGTTAATAACTTCCATTTTTCTGAAGACTTCTGTAACAGCTCACTTTTATAAGCAACATTCATTTTCAGGGAGGCAATTTTTAGAGTGCTCTGGTGTATCAATTCTGTGAAGAGAACTGAGCATAATAATCTGAAAAGTTTGACATAGTGTGAATTGATTTTTCTTCTTAACATTTCAAGACCAACAAAGATAAAAGGTGACCTCATAAAAAAAGTTTGATATAAAAATAGAGAAAAAAACAAGTTAGCATTTTGTTAAAATTGGAAGCATGGGAAAAGGAGATGCTTGTGTAATTCTGTGCATTACAAAAGCAACTTTCTGTTGCAGTTTTATGCTGCTGCAGTGCCCTCTGTCTTTTAATGTCGCTATATACACTTAATTATCCCATGAGGTAGCTTTTTTTCCTTCAGAACTGGGACAGGTCTGGCTGCTATTTCTGTTCTTTGGGGTATACTCTTCACCAAAGAAATCATCATTTCTGAGTTCTTCTCATAAACTGAGATTTATTTCACATCTTCATATATAAATGTGTGATCTATTTAAGCCATTTTTTTCCATGAGTCTATTAGTTAACTTCTAATATTTGTGCTACGTAGCCTGAATTTATCCATTTCAGTAACTGAGAAAAACTATGCAAACTGAAAAAGAAATTTCACTGAGAATGTTAAATTAAAAACTACCAGGTGCTTTACTAATATAATTTAAGGATCACTTCAGTAACTTTCAGAAGCTTCATTACACTAATTATCACTTAGTAATTAACACTGTTACCATTAAATCCAGCGATCTTTATGTTGTTCAGTATACTTCAGAGAAATACCTACCCCACTGGCCCATACCACAACCAATATTCAGAGCATATGGATTTCTGGTGTCCAACATCCCATATATAAAAACTTGGCAATATAATTATCGAACATACAGAGCAATGGGATAGATAAATTATTTCAGGCAAGAATCTGTTTTCAGTGGAGAAGAAGGTCCCCCTACTATGTATAGAAAGGAAAAGGCTAGAAAAGGCATAGCTGAAAATACTTTAAAATGGCCACATTGTAAAAATACCTATGCACCTTGCTTTTCTATAAACTGTGAGCTTTGAATTCTCTTAAAAAATCGTATGATTCACTTTTGTATGAAAAAGACTTTGCTAGCATGGCAAAATGCTGTATGCTTTTTTGTGTAAGCCTTATACTTTTGCATGTAACACATACAAGTGATATATACCACATGACACCAGTTATTATGCTCCTTTTTGTAGGAATTCAATCCTTTTTTCCCCCCACCCCTTTTACTCTCCTGTTTCCTCAGTATTACAGCATCACCCACGAGAGCTCTAAATGATGCATGGCTAGAACAAAGGCGGGGGAATCTAGGGCACTGCCACAAGACTAGACAGCCTTAGTTTCTGCTGTAGCATGTAGCAGTGCGAAGTATTAAACATTTGCACATCTGCTTGTTATCAGAATTGCTTATCTTGCACTTTTTTGCCTTAATAATAACTCCTTTGATTTTACTGTAGCACGCAGTCTGCTCTTAGCAGGAAAGCAACACAGAAGAAATGTTTCCAGCTCCAGATAACCTTTTTTTCTGGCAAAGAAATAATGTATATACATTAAAAACAAGGAAGAGAAAAACAGAAAAAACAGTGAAAAAAATGTAGATACAGCATATATATTCTTCTTTCTTCTCATTTTTCAAAATCTGATTATGTAGGATTATTTGCTACAATTGCAGAGACAGAAGAAAATAACCTAAAATTAGACTAAAATTTCAGAGGTACTATGGCTAACCTTAAACTAACACAGAATTCTCTTCGCTTCCTGAAATATCTATTTTTAGCACCATTAAAGAATTCTCATTGTGTAACTTGCCAAACAATAGGAAGACATCTCTCTGGCAGAGTTGTTAGTGAATTTTTCCCATATGCCTTCAAAAAATGAAGTGACAAGTGAAAATTTGAAAACTACTACTGTAAAAGTTCAACATAGCACAATGCCTGGTGACAGGATATTTTCAGTATTTTCCCAGCAGAACTAACAAGCTAAATAAAGCTGCACTAGGTCAGTTATTTGGCTGGCAAATATCTGCTAGGTTGACAGGGGAAGTGGTGGTGGTGATTTAGTACTTAGTTTTCTTCTCTGTGTGATAGTAATGAACTAATGGTATCACACATTACAGAGAGGTGCTATGCTGAGACAGGCAGTTAGTTATCTTGGAATAGTTGGTAGCTGGAATTTGTCTGCCAGGAGGTCCAGGATGCTTTTGTACCAAAAGGATGCTACCTAGGATGAAATTTGTCCAGCAGACTGCAATCAACTGCAATGTATTCAGACTCCTCTGTTGTTTGGTCAGAGTTGACACTGGTTTTACCCTAAGATCATTCATACTTCTTTTCTCCTTTCAATATGTTGTTCAGAAGTCAACATGGTGCCATGCACAGCAAGAAGTGATCAATATGGACAAGATAGTCACACACTTGTGAAAGGCTTATTCCCTCAGCAGATTTTGGTAATGTGGAGAATCTGGTGTGCAGCACCACTCCTGGACTGACTTTTGTTGGCCTCTTCCTACATGATGAGAAGGAAAAGTGTACCAGATACGGATCTCACCCACCAAGTTGCTTCATAACAGATCTCATCCTGCAGCTCATAGTCTTGGCACAAGCTTTGCTTCCTTCTCAGTACTCTTCAAGTAGTGCTACCATCTAGTCAAAAGTTGTGTTACTGTAAGATTCATTCCTGGTTTTACTCTAAAGATATCCACTGATTCCAACATCTCCAAGTGTGTATTAGAGCAAAACAGGCCAATACCATGAGAATGCTTTCCAGATACACCATAGCTTAGGGAAACTGATTTAAGTCCATTCATTCAATTCAAACTATTAGTCTCAAATCCAAGGAAGGAAAGCAAAATCAATATGTCCATTTGAGAAGCTGAGAATGCTGGCACCTGAATTCAGCGATATTAGAGTACACAGCCAGCACTTATTGATGCATGTGGAAAGATCATTCGTAAGATGTAGCTCCATTATCCGTACCAGGATTTTAATATTTTCAAGAGGTCTGTAATGTTTTATATCCCTTGGCCAGCAAAAAGTTGGCTTATCAAAAGAGTCATGCTGAATAGTTCATTTTAGGCATTGAAATTATACCTAAAACACACTTCTGTGCCTAGGTTTTCTTCCTTGTCAGTGACCCCAGGGGAAAAAAAAAAAAAAAAGTGAAACGAAGATATAGCAAACTGTCTTATGTGGTTATGCAGCTTATGTATACTTCCAGGTACTGACAGCAGACAGGCTTAAATTAGAAAACTGCCATTGACACACATTGGGTTAAAAAGTGTATGAATTTTATTTGAAAACAACAATAGAATTTCACAAACTTATCAAAATCCTTTGAACCTTGAAAATAAGATGTTTTGACTGCTATAAATGAACTAGATATGTTCATTAGCTATAACAGAACAAAATCACAATTGAACTGAAGAGAAAAAAAAAAAAAAGTACACATTTGCTTGAAAAACAAGTTTGCTCACAGTAAAGCTTGATATTATGACCCTTTAACAAAATCACAGTGACTTCACTGGCTTCAGTTGAGCTATTCCTGTTCATCCAGCTGCAATAACAGAGAAGCAAGACAAGTATCTGTGACAAAAAAAGAAATCTTCAAAGTCATTCATGCTTTTCTTACATTTCCTGCCACTATATCACTTTAAAGAAAGACCAATCACTCTTTCCCCTCCCTTAGGAAAAGGATCTTTTAGTCACAGAAATCCCTTCACTTTGTATGAATGTAAAAGAGCCTTAGTCAAAATAAAAATTCAATTTACTTGAAGCATGTACCCGACTTTGTTGTTCTAAATTACAGGAGTGTGCTTTTTTAATTATAAAGACCTTTCAGAAATGAGTGTTGAAGCCCAGTTTCAAGAAAAGTCTCTGGTTAACCCTCTGCTTTCCTGCTGAAAAGAAAGGGAGTGCAATTTTGACCAGACTAGGTGAACTCTCAAATATCGGCATTTAAATAGATTATCTTCAGAACTGTTTATGCAACAGAGCTTAAGGCTACTGGCTTCCCTGTGTGCCAGGAAACAGAGGTACTTTATTTTATATAGTTCGTTTGTCCTGCTACTCTTGGATATGAGGCAAGCAAGGCAAAAATTTGAACTGCACAGGAAGGAAGGCTGAGAAGTATATGAATGCACTCTCAATATAAGCTACCTGCAAGCCTCATAGAATCATAGAATCATAGAATAGTAAGGGTTGGAAAGGACCTCAAGATCATCGAGTTCCAACCCCCCCGCCATGGGCAGGGACACCTCCCACTAAACCATGCCATCCAAGGCTATGTCCAACCCCACCTTGAACGCCACCAGGGATGAAGCATTCACAACTTCCCTGGGCAACCCATTCCAGGGCACCACCACCCTCACAGTAAAGAATTTCTTCCTCAGATCCAATCTAAACTTCCCCTGTTAAAGTTTAAACCCATTACCCCTTGTCGTCTCATCACAGTCCCTAATGAAGAGTCCCTCCCCAGCATCCCTATAGGTCCCCTTCAGGTATTGGAAGGCTGCTATGAGGTCTCCACGCAGTTGTCTCTTCTCCAGGCTGAACAGCCCCAATTTTCTCAGCCTATCTTCATACGAGAGGTGCTCCAGTCCCCTGATCATCTTCGTGGCCCTCCTCTGCACTTCTTCTAACACTTCCATGTCCTTTTTATGTTGAGGACACCAGAACTGCACGCAATACTCCAAGAGAGGTCTCACGAGAGCAAAGTAGAGGGGCAGGATCACCTCCGTCGACCTGCTGGTCACACTCCTTTTGATCAAAGGTGTCTAAGTGTAACTGTCAAAATCTTATAAATACAATTAAGGAAAAAATTTCTTACACATTCTGAATAGGTGAGAGAAAGGAAAAGCTGGGTTTACATAATGCTACACACTTCTATCTTGAAGATTTGGTTAAATTTTTTTTTTTTTTTCTTACCTTTTTTGGTCTGAGACAGCACTGGAAAGAGAACACTAAGGTCGCATTTGACTAAGTTACATCTGATTAGAGATAAGATATTAAGCAAAACCATAATTGCTTACATCCTCATTAAATTGTGCTAATATGATGAAATCATTAGCCATTTAATTTCTTGTCAGCCATGCGGACAAGAATCCTGAACTGAATGAGGCCAGTCACCCTGCAGAGCACGTCCAGATACAGAGGACTCCTAACACATTATCTTGGTATTCACCACCAGGTAATTACAAAAGAGTATGAAGACTGGTTATACTGGGTTGAAAATATGGTGCAAGAGACAACAATACAAATACCTAGAAGAAGCTGAGTCTTTCGTGTCTTTTAAGGAAAGGTTCAGTGATAAAATAGAGAATATGAATGAAGTAACTTTTCAGTAGAAAGCATGACATTGCAAAACTGAGAAGGAAGGAATGGGATTTTAGTTACTGATTAATCTTCATCTTTTGCACGTATATAAGGATGGTGCTATCACCATGCAGAACCCGTATGACGACCAGATCTTGCACTCCAACCAGTTTTGGATTTCGCTGGTTCAAAACTCAAAATCTCAATCTAAATATTCTGCAAAGGAATTTATTTTGAAGAAACAGAGTTTATTCTGAAGGTTAGATGGTTGTAATAAGAAAACAAAAAAGAAACAGGTATTAGAGGAATTTTGGTGTTGCTCTGTACTTACACATTCCATTCCACTTTTTCCTTCCTGTGATGATCCACTTTAGATGTTTTATTTGCTGCTAAACTGAAAGAGCAAAAACCAGTGAGTTTAAAATATATATATTTTTTTCTCATTTTGTCAAAGAAAACTAAGTTCCAATCAACTGGAAAAGGATTTCAGTTTGTCTAACAAAAGGTGAAATCATTACACAGCTTTATTCACCAATTCAAAGTCTATGCTGACATCAGACTGTACTGTGAAGCGATTGGGAGTTGCGAATTTCACAATAATTGACACAGATATACATAAGAAGTTGCCTTCTATCAACAGTTAGAATCATAGAATCATAGAATAGTTAGGGTGGGAAAGGACGTTAAGATCATCTAGTTCCAACCCCCCTGCCAGGGGGAGGGACACCTCCCACTCAACCATGCCATCCAAGGCTACGTCCAACCCCACCTTGAACACCACCAGCGATGGAGCATTCACAACTTTCATGGGCAACCCATTCCAGTGCCTCTCTACCCTTACAGTAAAGAATTTCTTCCTCATATCCAATCTAAACTTCCCCTGTTGAAGTTTGAACCCATTACCCCTTGTCCTCTCACCACAGT
This sequence comes from Amazona ochrocephala, assembly GCA_039720435.1. Lineage (NCBI taxonomy): Eukaryota > Metazoa > Chordata > Aves > Psittaciformes > Psittacidae > Amazona > Amazona ochrocephala. The sequence goes on along the minus strand of CM077909.1, from coordinate 82,999,880 downwards.
CCCTCATGAAGAGTCCCTCCCCAGCATCCCTATAGGCCCCCTTCAGGTATTGGAAGGCTGCTAGGAGGTCTCCATGCAGCTTTTTCTTCTCCAGGCTGAACAGCCCCAACTTTCTCAGCCTACCTTCATACGGGAGGTGCTCCCGTCCTCTGATTCTCCTCTTGGCCCTCCTCTGCACTTGTTCTAACACTTCCATGTCCTTTTTATGTTGAGGGCACCAGAACTGCACACAATACTCCAAGTGAGGTCTCACGAGAGCAGAGTAGAGGGGCAGGATCACCTCCCTCGACCTGCTGGTCGCACTCCTTTTGATGCAGCCCACAATACGGCTGGCTTTTTGGGCTGCAAGAGCACACTGCCGGCTCATGTTCATTTTCTCATTGACCAACATCCCCAAGTCCTTCTCCACAGGGCTGCTCTGATTCTCTTCTGTGCCCAACCTGTAGCTGTGCCTGGCATTGCTCCCACCTAGGTGTAGGACCTTACACTGGTCATGGTTAAACTTCATCAGGTTGGCATCAACCCACCTCACAAAGCGTGTCAAGGTCCCTCCAAATGGCATTCCTTCCCTCCAGTGTATCAACCGAACCACACAGCTTGGTGTCATCGGCAAACTTGCTGAGGGCGCACTCAATCCCACTGTCCATGTCACCCACAAAGATGTTGAACAAGACCAGTCCCAACACGGATCCCTGGGGGACACCACTCATTACTGGTCTCCAGCTGGACATTGAGCCATTGACCCTAACTGTTTGTATGCGTCCATCCAGCCAGTTCTTTATCCACCGAGTGGTCCACCTATGAAATGTAGGCTCAACAAAATGATAAACAGGGAAAAAAATAGAAAAAAAACAACAGTAAATTTGTGAAGGCAGTAAGGCCTTTAGTGAAATGAGTTAAGACACACTTCAACTGTCGGTTTCAGATGTTGTCTTTTATTTTTTCCTGAAAGCTTTTTGAATTCCTTTTTCCAACAAATGTTATTGCTGTTGTCCGTGAGGGAAGCACAGTCTGAGTCAAGGTCACAGATTATTAGAGGGAACAGAGAAGACACAAAGGTTGGAGGAAGCCTTATGTATCAATGAGGTCAGACCCTTTATGGAAACATAGGGGCATAAGCATTTGAAGGGGAACACACAGACCTGTATGGTCTGTTGCTACAGCAGAGGAGCAATTCACCTGGTACCTGAATTTAGACAGGATTCTTTCTTTCTTTCTTCACCTGTAACAGAGATTCCCATGGTGTTAATTTTATTAACTAGATAAACTTTTTCTTTGCTTTTTAAAGCTTTTGGGAATTTTAAAAATATCTCCTGTTTTTGTCTTACCAAGTTTCAGTTTCTGCACTGCACGCCATAAATTCAGTATCTGTTAATACTCCACATAGATCACATTCGTGCTGATATTTACTGACCCAGCTTTTGATTGCTCTTCCCACATGCCATGCTTTTTTAATTAGTAAAAATAATTTCATTGCATGCTTTGGAAAATGTACTTTACTCATTATACCTAAAGCCCATTTCCGCATCTTTGTATTGTTACAAAATACTGACTCTAACCCCATCCATCTTCCTTTCCTGACACTCTGCTCACTCCTGTTAGTGCCAAAGAGCCTTCATTTTTCCTGTATTCAGTTTCTTGTTATATTCTTTAATATATAACTATATAACTATATTTTATTCATAGACATTAATTATGTATCTCATATCTACATTCACATACAAACACACATACTATCCTGTAGATTGTGAAGAACTGATTGATTCAGTGATAATTTTCAACTTTTCATCCATTCCATGGCTTGACACACCAAAAATAAGAGGGAGGAATAAGCAACAAAGGCCTTTCACCAGAGATAAATGTAGATGGTTGTGAACTTCAACCAGGAAACCCTTTCAGGCACCTAGACCTATTATTAGGAACTGAAGCACGTATAGCCACTAATTACAGTCATATGTTTCTTTCCTCACCATGCCAGGCAAACAGCAGTATGTGAAGTCCAAGCGAGTCTAAGACAGCTGGTTTTAGGGCTATGTTCTCTCATAATGTATATCATTACTTTAGTTGCCCAGTAAAAAAGGAAAACCAGCACAAGTTAGCAGCCTTGATTGCAGCGATCATGAGATGGTTGAGTTTGAGATCCTCAGGACAGTGAGAAGAGCGTGCAGCAAGCTCACTGCCCTGGACTTCAAGAGAGCAGACTTTGGCCTCTTCAGGAACCTGCTCAATAAGGTTCCATGGGATACAGCCCTACAGGGCAGGGGGGCCCAAGACTGTTGGTTGATATTCAAGGCTCACCTGCTGCAAGCTCAGGAGCAATGCATCCCAAATAGAAGGAAGTTTAGCAGGAGGGCCAGGAGACCTCCTTCGATGGATAAGGAGCTGCTGAGCAAAATTCAAAGGAAAAAAGAGGCTTATAAAAGGTGGAAGCAAGGTCAGCGGCCTGGGGAGAATACAGGGATGTTGTCCGGGAAGCTAGGGACCAGGTTAGGAAAGCTAAGGCCCATTTAGAATTAAACTTGGCTAGGGATGTTAAGGATAACAGGAAGGGATTTTATAGGTACATTGCCGATAAGAGACAGGTTAGGGACACCATGGGCCCTCTCCAGAAGCTCTCGGGAGAACTGGCTACCCTGGATTTGGAGAAGGCTGAGGTTCTTAATGACTTCTTTGCCTCAGTCTTTACGGGCAAATGCTCTGACCACACACCCAAGTCTTGGAAGGCAGACGCAGGGACAGTGAGGGTGGGGACCCTGGGCCCACTGTGGGGGAGGATCTTGTTCGGGACCACCTTAAGAACCTGAATGTATACAAGTCGATGGGACCGGATGAAATCCATCCGCGGGTCCTGAAGGAGCTGGCAAATGAAGCTGCTAAGCCACTGTCCATCATATTTGAAAAATCATGGCAGTCAGGTGAAGTTCCCGATGACTGGAAAAAGGGAAATATAAGCCCCATTTTTAAGAAGGGGAAAATGGATGAGGTGGGGAATTACAGACCAGTCAGTCTCACCTCTGTGCCTGGCAAAATCTTGGAGCGGATTCTCCTGGAAGGCATGCTAAGGCACATGAAAACCAACAAGGTGTTTGGGGACACCCAGCATGGCTTCACTAAGGGGAAATCCTGCCTGACCAATCTGGTGACCTTCTATGAAGGGGCTACGGAACTGATGGACAGAGGCAGAGCAGTTGATGTCATCTACCTGGACTTGTGTAAAGCGTTTGACATTGTCTCACATGACATCCTTCTCTCTAAGTTGGAGAGACATCAATTTGATAGGTGGACCACTCGGTGGATAAAGAACTGGCTGGATGGCCACACGCAAAGAGTAGTGCTCAGTGGCTCAGTGTCCAGCTGGAGACCAGTAACGAGTGGTGTCCCCCAGGGATCGGTGTTGGGACCGGTCTTGTTCAACATCTTTGTGGGTGACATGGACAGTGGGATTGAGAGTGCCCTCAGCAAGTTTGCCGATGACACCAAGCTGTGTGGTTCGGTTGATAAGTTGGAGGGAAGGAATGCCATCCAGAGGGACCTCGACACGCTTGTGAGGTGGGCTGATGCCAACCTGATGAAGTTTAACCATGCTAAATGCAAAGTCCTCCACCTGGGCCGGAGCAATGCCAGGCACAGCTACAGATTGGGCAGGGAGGAGATTGAGAGCAGCCCTGCGGAGAAGGACTTGGTGGTGTGGGTTGATGAAAAAATGAACATGAGCCGGCAGTGTGCGCTTGCAGCCCAGAAAGCCAACCGTATTCTGGGCTGCATCAAAAGGAGTGTGACCAGCAGGTCGAGGGAAGTGCTCATGCCCCTCTACTCTGCTCTCGTGAGACCTCACTTGGAGTATTGCGTGCAGTTCTGGTGTCCTCAACATAAAAAGGACATGGAAGTGTTAGAACAAGTGCAGAGGAGGGCCACGAAGATGATCAGGGGACTGGAGCACCTCTCGTATGAAGATAGGCTGAGAAAATTGGGGCTGTTCAAGCTGGAGAAGAGAAGGCTGCGTGGAGACCTCCTAGCAGCCTTCCAATACCTGAAGGGGGCCTATAGGGATGCTGGGGAGGGACTCTTCATTAGGGACTGTGGTGAGAGGACAAGGGGTAATGGGTTTAAACTTTAACAGGGGAAGTTTAGATTGGATCTGAGGAAGAAATTCTTTACTGTGAGGGTGGTGGTGCCCTGGAATGGGTTGCCCAGGGAAGTTGTGAATGCTTCATCCCTGGTGGCATTCAAGGTGGGGTTGGACATAGCCTTGGATGGCATGGTTTAGTGGGAGGTGTCCCTGCCCATGGCGGGGGGGTTGGAATTCGATGATCTTGAGGTCACACAGAATCACAGAATCACAGAATAGTAAGGGCTGGAAAGGACCTCAAGATCATCGAGTTCCAACCCCCCCGCCATGGGCAGGGACACCTCCCACTAAACCATGCCATCCAAGGCTATGTCCAACCCCACCTTGAACCCTTACTATTCTATGATTCTATGATTCCTGCTGACAGAGCACTATTGAGATCTTGCTCACAATTTATCTGCTCCCTTTGTAGCATTATTCATTATGTAACTTAAAAATATCCCCAAATAGTCCTGTGATGTCTTTGGAAAAATTTCTACAGTACTTTCACCAGTTTTATTTTACATGTGTGTATAGAATTATGACCAAGAAGACTAATGATTCAAACAGGCTAGATCCCAAGACTGTTCTTCTCTCAGAATAGGCCCTGGGCCAGACTCTGACTGGCACTGCTACCGGAAAAGAGAGAATGATCATAATAGTATTCCCTTCCTACACAGTTCCTCCCACGAGGACCAGACAACATTGCAGATCCTGTGTTAGGCAAGATCTGGAGCATGAGCTCAGTTCTGGGTTCAAATTGTGTTACACACAAAAATTTACTGACTTGGACTAGATTTTTAATTAGCTTCTCCATTGACCCATAGTGCGCCCTTAGTTGAATAGTTCATGTTTTATTCTTCATCCCTCCTACCATCTCTGGGAAGGTATTTTCAGAAGGAAACAAATACAAGGCATTATTTGTCCACTTTCTATTTTGTTGATTGAGGTTGAAAATTCAGCTGGAGAGAACGTCTTGCAATGCATGGATCTACAATGCTCACTCCAACAGGATATTTAGCCCATTGATACCCCTTAGGAAACACTGTGATGACATTAGTAGTCATATATCCCCCACCTAAGTGATTCCTTGTATTCTTTGCAGTTCTCTAGTAGAATTCTCATGTCTACTCAACAGCCTTGATAGCAGAACATTTTTATTTCACTGCACAGAGGGATGCAATCCTAAAGTGATTTTGTGGAAAATGATGAATGTTCTGCAAACATAGAGAAATACTGCTTGCTGTAAGTGCAGGTAGAAGAGGAAAATAACCTGTGGTTACAATTAATTCTGCTAGCACTTGTGAATTCAGGCAGAAGCAAATAGTCTATTACCATATTGGTAGATTCTTCAGTCCTTTAGGAAAAGAGACTAAGGAAAATTGCTGAAAAGAAACTAATGCCAACTCTAAAATGACATATTTTTTATTTCTGTGGCTTTTAAGGCTTTGTGGTTTTCTGTGATTTTTGTAAGGTTGCGGTAGGGCTTTTTTGTAGCCTTTTTTTTTTTTTTTTTTTTTTAATTCAGTGAAAACGTACTTTACAACTGAAATAAATTGATCCTTTTGAGTATTCCAGTTTAATTCAATTAAAGAAGATTGTTTGCTTCCTTGCTCAGGGCAAAATGAAGGATAGAATCAGGAAACTGTTATTCTGTCTCCATTATGAAAATATCTGGCAAAGAGACATTGAGGCAGGATATACAGATGGAAGATGTAGTGACTAATTCACCTATCATCCTCTGTCACTGGAAGCTTGAATGCTTGACTGCCACAAATAGCTTATTTCAGGGAAAAAAGCAAACTTACGTTCAGCATGGTGTAGATCCTAACAAGACATCCAGGGAAGGGTATGAGTTAATGACAGAGAAAGCTGCTCAAAATCCCAGTAGGGAACAAGAGAAAATTCTTTGACTACTATAAGTGTGCTCTTTCTGGGAGCAGACAGAGTAATAACAATGCCACAAATACAGTTATTCAGGTGTGCAGTCTGCAAAGAGCAAGATTGTTCATTGCAGCTCTAACAAAAAAAAAACACCAAAAGGAAAAAAAAAAAAAAAAAAATGAGTCAGATGAGCTAGATGAGCTAGCCAGGAAGTTTCCAGTAGTGTTTATTTCAGTACCTTTACTGCCTTATCTCAATTTTCTATTTTCCTTTATCTTTTTATTGTTAAAACTTAAAGCCAGATCCAGAACTTCTATCTTTATCTTCAGTGCTATCTCTGGAAGAGAGCTGACTGCAGGCTTCTAGGACATGCTACTGGGACAATGAAATGACAAACTGTATGAGTAAGACTCCTGTGACTCTAAGAAAAGATTTTGTCACTTAAAAATTAAATAAAAATTTTAAAAAATTATTTCCAAACATTCTGGTTTAACCCTGCTGGAACCATAGCATTACAGAATCTGAAGGAGAAATCAGTTTTCTGAAGTGACTGTTCTGAGAAAGAGATCGTGATCAAGACATCCACAGATTTTTTCTTTTTGTTTTCTTCTTATAACATGATGGAAACATCTAACTCCTCAAGCAGATAAAGATCAGCATCTATGTCTCTCTCCAACATAAATGTATCTATTTTCCTGATGTCCTTTTTAACATTTTTAAGTATATGGAGTTTAGCCTCTTTTATATATGTTGTCCTTCTCCCCAGCCATGTGGGATAAAAGTTTTAACTGTAAAGTCACTTCACTCGCAGACTATCATTCATTTATAATAACAGTAAAGAAAGCTGTAAAAACCTGAGCTGCCTCATTAAGTCAGTATTTCTTGAAAAGTGCAGTAGGTTTATCTATGCAGACAGAGTAACAGAATTTCAAATACTTATTAAAGTATTCACCTTTTTTAATATTACTATGAGATAATTACTGCATCTTTAAACATCACCATTTGCAATGCAAGGTGGGAAAGGAGCTTGCCTTAATAATATCATGTAAGTTCTTGCTTTGGTTCTGCATAGTCTGATTTTTATACACAGTCTAAATAGCAGCCACTTCATCAATGTCTCATTATTTTTGTCTTAACAATGTGCTGACAGTGATTAATTTCTGAAGGCCAGTAAACAAAAGCCTAGCCTCAAAAGTGATTAAAGCTTGGCTGTAAAATATGTGCATGCACACATTAACTAAATACTGTTGCTATAAAGTCAAACACTGCCTCAAAAAGGAACTTTCAAATAGAAGGGAGTATGCAGAAATAGTGCAATACAGTAGTGTTCCTTTGAGATTTTCATTAAAAACAAGCATACATTAACACGATGTGTAGAAAAGAAAAAATATTCTTTAGGTATTAAGAGGTAACTATAAGAATAAATTGCTTCTCAATGAATTTAGTGCAACTGTGCAATCATGTAGGATTAATTTCAGGTATGTTTTTCAACCTGTGTTACACTGAAGTAAATATATTACCCTAAGTAATTATAGCGACACTTATACTTGTAAAATACAATCCTAAAAAGACAGGACTTGTGAGGCTTTGTGTACCTCTTGATTCCCACTCTGATTTGAATGTTTTGAAGTGTGGTACTGTCATTCTCAGTTGTAACAGTTGTACTTTATTAAATGTTATAATTAAAGTAATGAAAAGATTTGTTTTAAAAATCTATGAAATGGCTTCTCTGCGATTTCACATCTAGCAATTCAATATCAACCCAAAACTTGGTAAAATATAATAATTGTGAACACAGCATCCCATTTGATTTCATACTCTCAGGAACAAGGTGGAGTTGAATGCTTAATACTCTGGTAATTCTGTGGGCAGTGGAGCATGCAGCAACTAAGGTCCTGAAGAGCATGAAGATACAAAGAGAAAACAATACTGAAGACATCTAAGGGGAAATATTTCTTTTGAGTTCTGATGGCAGTATTTTTCACAAGCACAAGTTGTGCTGAAGAAGGGTGAAGTGAAAAATCACAGCTTACCTCAGAAAACATAACGCTGTAGCAGCTTTTGCCTGTTGAAAGGGCCATAGAAAATGGCCTTTACAAGCACTTGCATAAGTTGTACATAGGGATCCTATGCAAAATTAACAGGATTTATAAAATTGTGGATTAAACAAATCTATCTGAAAACAAAACCTCTCTTGATTTCTGTTCCCAGTGATCTATATTGTCATAAAGATCAATGACAAATATATAATAAAAGTTTTGCTTAAATAAAGTCAGAAGAAGAATTTTTGTTGTTGTTGTTGTTGTTGTTATTTTTGTTTTTGTTTTTTTTTTTTTTGCACCCTCTCATTCCAAGCATTCTGTGTTTTGTTTTCTGGTTTGCTTGCTTAGATGATTTTGACATTGAAAATCAACATATTGGTTTCTGAATTGCTAGGCTTATTATTTTAAAAAATTTGCTCTGTGGTAATGTTAGGTAGGAGATATTTTCTAGTGATGTATGTGTAAAAATCCAGAAACTGATCTATAATGAAAAAAAAAATTATTATAAAACTTACCAGATTACCATTACATTTGGATCTTTTATTCCAATCTCATTATTGTCATTATTTGTTTCAAAGAAAAAAATGGTTATTTTTAAACAAATTGAAAAGAACAGAGAAAAAAGTGTCTGAATTTGATAATGTCTCACATATTTCAGGTGATTGCTCATGATTTGGAATCTGTTGATGAATCTTGTCAGACAGGCAGATATAAAACTGGAGAGCAGTGTCTTTTAAATATGAATATATCAGTCAGAATCAGGAACCAAAAAAAAAGTTACTTTTAAAATGGATTAGGAAAAATACTTTAATAGAAGTCTTTGAGTGTATGAATAACTTTTCTGTGAAAAAAATCAATTAAAAAAAAATCATTTTATTAGATATCAACCACCCATATCCTTCTTTTTATTTCTACTATTTTTTTGATTTGGAGAGTTTTATTGTATTCTATTAATCAGCTATATAAGCTAATGATTAAATTAAGTAATTTCATGGTGGAACTCAAGTCATGTATTAATCCTTAATTTCATGCAGAAGAGTAAGTTTCAAACTACATGTATGGGTATTTCGTTCAGAATTTTTAGGATTGTAAGATCACAGGATGCATTCAAAACACTTAGCAACACAGCTGCTCAGGCACAATACACCCACTCACATATTCTACAGAAGGGATTTTTTTGGATTTCCCCCTCCCATCTCACCCTCATTAATTTGTTCTAAGAAGTAATTAGCTCCAATTAGTCATCATGAGACTTGTTACCATAATCTAAGTCAAAGACTAAAAAATTCCAAAGCCATAAGGATTGTATAGAAATGAATTATTGAATATTTTGTACCAGTTCCAGTGTAATAGATGAGAGCATTCTAGGCAGAAATACAACGATTAGGATTCAGCTTGCTTGTAGAAGTGCATAGCTTGAACATCAGGCGAGCTATTACTTTTTTTCATTTGGAATGAGTTGTTTTCTGTAGTCAAAGATTCAGTAAAGAACCCCCTGAGGCCATCTATGGCATGTTTACAAGAAGGTATAAGCTCTATCAGAAAGAAAAAGAAGTCATATGGAAGTGCCACAAATTCAGGAGTATTCTGAATGTAGTGATGTTCAGTTCCTTGATGACGTAAAGGCTGTCTCCTTCATACTGCTCACCCGAATTAGAAGTTGAAGGGTAATCTTCCATGCCCTGTGCAAGAGATGTGGGGCCAGCTTGCTTGCTAAATCTTGTTTTCAGTGAGTTTTACAAGATCTTCCTTTCATCTAATCTTCTTCAAGATTTCCAGCCTAACAGGTTTCTTAAAGAATTGTTTCACAGTATTTTGAATTGTGTATCCCTGTATTCCTCCAGAGTAGTCTGGCACTGTTGTCTTTCTGTCTAATCAGTAGGAATAAACTAATGAGCCTAACTTTCCTCAACATCCTTTGGTCACTCAGGAACTACCTGGTACTATGAATACCTGAAAATCCTCATGTCACAGAAACGCTATCCTAATAGCTATTACAAAAAGGAGCAAAGTCTCCTCAAATCCTCCAATGGCTTTGTACTACATTTTCTAGCTTTGCAGATTGAAACTGCAACCACTCTGCCTCGATCTTGCTTCAGGGTTCATCATCAGCCTGTAAAAACAACCTAGATCCTCAAAACAAATATACATTTCATAATAGATTTGATTTGTGTACCCACAATCTTCCTATTGTTGGAAAACTGAATATGTTTCTCCGGAAAAGACAGTAAAATTGCTTTGCATGTTCCACCTGTAAACAGTGATCCATCTCACCAGCACAATTGCACAGTAGTGCTCACTCTGCACCCTAATGAGTCCAAGATCAATGGCCATGACAACCCTTTTTCAATACTGGTGACTCTCGCCCTTGAGCTGCTGCTTATTTACACTGTCTTAAGAAATGCCACTGTCATAGGGCTCACAAAAATCAATATTTCATTAGTAAAACCTTCGTCTTGTTCTGACTGGTCGGGAAACCCAATGACTTGCATATTGGAAATACATTTTAAAAAAATTAAGTTTATGATTTGGTACCTTGATTTCTGATCTACTCAAATACAGTAACTACGTATTCAACTGCGTAAGGCTTAATGCTTGCTCTTCAAGAGTTAAGAGCATTCCAAACTTTACATGATATCAAGGACAGGCACAGTTATCTAAGGCATCTCATGGTGCAGGAATAAAATGAAATGGAATTTTTTTTTAAAAAAAGCTAAAAAGAACTGTCAAAAAGAAAAAAAAGGAAAAAGTCAAGTAAATTAGCAAGCATTTAAATGCATATCTGCATGTTTGTTCAGATATCAACACATGAAACTGAAAAATAGAGATGCAAATCTCAGTAAGTTTTTACTCAGAACTTACTCCTGTTTCATTGCTTGCCTGCTTTTCATTCACTGAAATAATTGTATTTTGGTTTTAGTCTAGGAATATTAAAGTCAATGAAGCCACAGCTACTGCTTTTGTTCTTAAAATTCACTTAAAAAGATATCACCTACATTGCTTTCTTTGTGAGTTACACATTGAAAACTACCTACTCCTCAGCAGTAATAAAAAATAAAATAAAATTCCAGATTTAGGATTCCTACACAGTTCAGTGTGAAACAAATATATCAATGCTGTAATTATTCAAATATATAGAAGTTAATTATTAATCATATACCTGTTATCCAGTGAATCTAACCTTTTGCAGATTACAGAATGATTTCATTATTTTGGAAAACTCTTTAATTAATTACTGTGGAGAACTTAATCTAATAGGCAGCTTTTTCCTTCCTAAGGTTGACTAGAAATCATTTATTCCAATTATTCAGTACATGTGCTCTGAGTTTCAAACTATGTATCTTAATTACAAATAATCATAAAAGAAGAAGGTGGCAAATTCTTGAAATACAATAAAGATGAAAAAGTATTGTGTGTCTGTGGGATGAATTTTAGGCAATAAAAGTATTTTTTATTTTTTTAAGGCACCACTAAAATAAATGCATGACTGATGAAATTACTTTAAAAATTCAAACAATATTTACAGAACCTTTTCTGTTAGGCTACTGTTTTATTATTGCTTTTTTAGTTCATTACTGAGAGAAAATATTTAGCCATCTTTATTCTATATCTGGGTTTAAGACAGCTTGCATTCTTTGTTTGAAATTACAAACCTTAACGATTACATTTCAAAATGTAGTTGAAAGTTGTTTGTGTCTGCTGGGATGGAGATTTCACAATCTTTGAAGCGTTAGGCTGAAAATGTATGCTTCCAGTTCCTTATTCACCTACACTATTAAAAAGGAAATACTTTCTCGGGGGGGGGGGGGGGGGGGTGTGTGTGTGTAAAAAAAACGTCAAACCAAAAGCTGCCGCTCTTCTCCAATCATCAATTTGAAGCTTCAGTGAGAAGGTGTGGGGTGTTACATTTTTCTCCAAATTAAAGAAGTGGTTCTACCTTTGTCAGCTATTGGTGATAATCACAACTGCTGATCTCTTAAGCATCTAACAGAAGAGAAAGGAGGGGCTGTAAGGACTGAATACTCCTAAGGGAGCTTTTCTGACAAATATGAAGAACTGAAAACAACAGAAGGGATTGATTTTACACACCAGTAGTGGCAATATACAAGAGTGAGGAAGGAATGGGAAAACAATCATGTGGTAAGAAGCAGTATAACAAATGTTAAACACAGGAAAAACATTCATTCCATAGTGAGAAAGAGATGCACAATTTCACAAAGATCAAAATTGTTTTGTTGAAAATACGAATAAAATAATAACGCAATCATAGAAGCAATGTTCTAAACCAATTCTTCTTAATGAAAAATGTAATAGACTTCTCTGAGAAATTAATGGGAAAAACAGTGAAGTTCAACATCTGTTAGGTTTGATAATTCACAATTATCAGGATAGGCCACGCGAAGAATAGTCATTTGAAACAGCAGCTATGTATGTCCAGCAGTTGTGATTGTATCCTGCTGAAGTAAACAAGTTTACAATGAGAAACCTAGATGAAGATGCTTTGATAAAGACAGTCACTCCCTGTTTATGTATTTTGCAATGGACAAGTCAGAATAAAACATATTCTCTGGAGAGAAAGGAAACGTTCAGCAATGTAACCTTAAGGTTTTGCTCTCTAATTTTTTTTTTTTTTTCCAACAAGGAGAAACACCTGAAGGCATGAGGTTGAAAGTTTCCCTTCTCTACATAATGAATCTATTTTCCTTACTATCACATAATTGAATGAGACGATAATTGAAGTAAAATAGATAGCTCTAATTCCTTATCTTGAAAGATCCAATTACAGGATTTGCACACGTATGTCCAAGACTTCCACATACAGCTTCAGTGAAGATAAACGGTTAAATATATGAGCCATTTAGGTGAAGTCATGTAGCACGTGTAAATGTATTAATGTCTAACTTCTAACATTATGACACCCTGTCTCCCAGCATGATGCCTTGGCCATTATTAGACTGTCAACACTTCCTCCCTGACACCTAGTCCCCTGACTTGACACTGTCAACTGAGGTAAAATGCTGCACGCATTGCTTATGAAAGGTACAAATGATTCTCTCAAATCACATTGCTGTTGGTGGAAACAAGAGATGGCACAACTCCATATTCAAAAAGTTTTTGCATGTTTGACTGTCACTGTGTCATGGTTTAAGCCCAGCCAGTAACTCAGAACCTCACAGCCACTCACTCACTCAGCTGTTTCTTCTTCTTTGCCCCGGGTGGGATGGGGAGGAGAATCTAAAGAATATAAATCCCATGGGTTGAGAGAAGAACAGTCCAATAACGAAAGCATAATACAAACCCATTGCGACTACCATCAATGATAACAATAATGATAAGGGGATAAAATACAAAACTTAGAAGGGAAGAAAAAAAAAAACAACAAACACAAGTAATGCACAATACAATTGCTCACTACCCTCCTAGCGATACTCAGAGAGATCCAAGCAGTCATCTGGCCTTCCAGGTAGCTCCCTCCAGTTTATATAAGGGGCAGGATGTGCTGTGTTATGGAATATCTCTTTGGCTAGTTTGGGTCAGGTGTCCCGTCTCTGCTTCCTCCCAGCTTCTTGTGCCCCTCCTCACCGGCAGAGCAAGAGACTGAAAAGTCCTTGATCGAAGTAAACACTACTTAGCAACAACTAAAACATCGGTGTGTTATCAGTGTTATTCTCAGACTAAAGCCAAAACACATCACTGCACCAGCTACTAGGAAGGAGAAAACAACTGCTACAGCTGAGCCCAGGACATGCTGTAATGCGGCCGAGGACATAAGGTGTCCTTGGCAGTACTGCAGAGCCATGGCATCACTTGCAATCCTGTGTTTGCTATTACTGATCACTGTATGGGCACATTGTTTCTCATACTTCTTACTGCCTCAATAAAAGTTTGGGGGGTTTATGCACTGGCAGGCTCTATTACTGTTTGAACCACACAGAAAGTGTTAGATCTTTCTTGACAAATAATCCTTTAAATGAAAAACTAAGCTTAGGAGGCTGGTTGGTGCACTGGGCTAGATTTCATTACAACCTTGTATGAGAATGTTATATTTTAAATTCCCAGACTGGTCTGAAAATGGTTTCACACAATAATCTGAAAGCTACTTTACTGCGGAAGATGCAGTTTTGACTAGATGCATTTAATTATGTCTTCCCAATCTGTTTTCTTCTGAATGGCCTCTTATGCTCCTCTTGACCTGAGGACTCCAATCTGGGGTTACCTTTTCCACAAGGCATGAAATAAAAGAATATTAATTTCTTTGCTTTCCTCAACTCTGATAATAGAAATCAAAGGACTGAGAAAACACAAGTTGAACAACTGGATTTACAAGAGCAGTTTGGTTTGATGATGAGCTATTGTGTTACTACTGCAGATTTTTGCCTACACCAAAAATAATATTGTCAGGATTTGCTGCATTTTAGCTGCCATTTCTCTTTAAAATAGCAAAGTTAATGAAAAATTGTAAGGAATTATTTGATTTTTTGCAAAACCTCATATTATTTTCCATTATTCATTATTTACTATTATTTCACGTATTTGTTTGTTATGTACCACTCAAGCACTGCAATGTAATTTTAAAGTTATTGATATGTAATATAACTATGATTAAAATCAAATAGCATGAATATGTTTACAAATAGAATATTTGTCTCAAATATTGTTGGAATTCCCTCCCATTTCAATATTTTTTAAAAAATATTTAATATTTTAATAGTTTTTAATACAAAGTAAGCTATTTTATGCATATTTTGTTCACTAAAATGATCTGTTTATTGAAAGCAGGTTTCCTTCTGCTTTTATTCCATATTCTGCTGAAACAAATTTCTGACTACTCAGTGGAGTACTGTAGTTTGACTTGTGACCAAAGTTGTGTGCCATGCAAACATTAGAAGACTTCAGATAAGCCAGCCTTAAATTCAGAACAGAAATAAATGACAATATAAGTGGCAGGCATCTAGTAGATTTGCAAGTTGAAACTTCATTTCAGAATTATCTACAGTCGTATAGTGCTAGCACAGATAATAACACAGTATGTAGTCTTGGCATGAAAAATATTAAACATATAGTTAACTGTTAGCTTATAATCAAGAAATTAAAGGGGTTCATACCTAGTTAATGTTCTTGGCTGAACTACAGCTCAATGAAACAATGTAAAAAAATACAAAAATATATTTGTTACACACACATAGCCTCCATATAGAAACAAGTATCTTTTCTCTTTCATATAGTTTGTAAGTTTAATTGTCATTACTCAGGAACATTTCTCAGAATCAAAAAATTAATCATAGTGCATGGCAACTCAGTGGAGCAACCCTCTCCCCCATCAGCTTAACTCATTTTCCCCTACACATTTTCCTGAAAGGGTTTTTTGCTCACAGATTGAAATTGAGCTGCTAATACTATGATTTGGATTTTTGAATGATCATGGAACACAGTTTCTGAAGTGTAGGCAGATCAACTCTCCATTCCTTTTTGAACAAGTGTTGTCTTTGTGCTGTCTTTGATGCATGAATGCTCTTGTAAATAAATTATAAACTAAATAAATTATAAGATTGCCTACCATATAAAGCCAGTGTCTATTCTTTTCCCTATGACCTACTTTTCCATCTATTTTTTAAGCATAATCTACCATAGCTCCTTTCTCTCTTCTGCTCATTTACATTCTACTTGCATGGTAATTTCTTCTCACACAGACCATTTATTTTAAGATATGTCTGGTTCTTCAGTTGAAATGTACATTTAATATCTGATTTTCTGTGGTGCCATCAAAGTATATTGAAAAAACGTGGGTAGTTTAGCAGGATAATTCTAAAGGCTTTAATCAAAAAATAAAGCAGCAGTGCAATACATTGTAAGGCCTAGAAATACTGGAAGCCAAAAATGCATCCTGATGTATCTTATGAATGCCATGTACAGCTACCTAATATTTATTTAATTACATATTATTTCATTCAGAAAAAAAAAAGTTTGCAAATTTGAAACCTGAATTCAAAATGTACAAATGTTGTCTACAAGTTAGAGTGAAACAATACAAAGCCATTGAGAATTATATAGTCCAAAACCAAAGCAAATATAGAACTAACATAGTCAATACCTATATACTGCAGATTTAGCTGCTTTAGGCTTATTTGTTATTTATATCAAAGTAAACAGAAAATTATATGCTCTTGATAAAAACCACAGTAGTGTAAAGAATGAGTTATAGTGGGGTAATAAAAATTCATAAGGCAAGTTACTAGATTGTAATGTACTCCCTCCAAGATTAAGCAATAATTATATCCACAATTACAAACATGCAGTATCTGGCAACTCATCTCTGCCAAATCAGTTTGTACCATAGAATGCAGAAGGAAGACATCGTAGCTTTGTGATTTTGAAATTAAAAAAAAAAACAAGCCAAATTTAACTCCTGATTCAAGTGAATTTGTTCTGTTTCATTTCATTTTCTGTGTTTCAGAGGGAGCTTAGATACCATCCTTCAATAAACTCCCATAAATTAAGGCCTCTTAAAGCTTAGAATGTTTTCCTTAGGAGGGAGCAAATGCAACCAGTTGCATAGACTATGTACCTGAAAGACTGTGCTCTTATTTTCCATAATGCTTGCACTTGAGTTCTTACCCAAGGATACACCATATCAATTTTCAGAATCCTAAAAAAGTTTTATTGTTTCAACAATTAATTACATGCAAACAATAATATTAATATTTTGGTATAAAAGTGTCATTCATGTGCTAGACACATGAGTAAAAAATATTAAAATGATCCCAAATATCTAGAGATGTAAAGGGAAGAATCTTTTCCAAGAAAAAAAAAAAAAATGAAAAAAAGAAATGTAGAAAGATTCTAGAAAAATATGAGAAATTTTCACTTTTGCAAAAATTTGCTTTTTTAAAACCAGAGCTAATTTTATATACTCATCCCTAACACTTCATATGCATCTTTTATTTACCTTGGCAATATAGATTTTTCTTCTTTAAAAGTTTACAGTGCTCTAAGGAAGAACGATATTTGAAATATTTTAAATGTTGTGTGTTACTGTGACATATTTCTTTTCAAGTACTACTTTTGTATTGTGTTGACCTTATTTTTAATGACTCCTGTGTGCTAGAGAGTTTTCATCATCTCATAGACAATCAGCAAGTTTGCAGACTCTTTCATGTGTCCCCATATAACTTTCCACAGAAGCCATACAGAGGAGGCATACTGGATATCTATCCTATGTACCACTGCAGCACTGCACATCGTGCTTGCTAATAGGTCATTACAGGAGGAAGTGGGACTGCTGTGTTGTGCAATGATGAGTTTCCCTCTTCCACAAGATGGAAAGAAACTGGTTCACTACTTCATGCTTCATAGCCATAGTCCTACTACTTCATGCGTCATAGCCATAGGCCTTGAAAGCAGAGAAAAACAGGCAAAAGTCCACTGCACTGCACCTAATACATTCTGTTCTCTGCAAGACCCTTTTTTTCTTTAAGTTGCTCCATCACTTCTGTGCTTCACAATCTAACGTCTCCCCAGTAGCAGTTCACACAATTGCAGTGTCCAGTGCACCAGACAATCATCTGTATCCGGCTAGTTTTCATTAGTTG
The DNA here is from genome assembly GCA_039720435.1 of Amazona ochrocephala. Lineage (NCBI taxonomy): Eukaryota > Metazoa > Chordata > Aves > Psittaciformes > Psittacidae > Amazona > Amazona ochrocephala. The sequence goes on along the minus strand of CM077909.1, from coordinate 82,982,256 downwards.
AAGTCTAGCAAGCTAGGGTTGCTACTTTAAGGTATGTGTAGAAGAGCCTACTAGAAACCTCCATGAAGCAGTAGGAGAGGTGTTATTCTTCCATCATCTGAAATAACGCTTAAAAAATATTTGAGGAGACTAAAGTGATCAGGAGTAGCTCTATTTCCTCAGATATTCATGCTTCTACAGATTTTTCTGATTGACACTAAGCATAACAGGACATAAAATGAAGACCTGTATATTTTATCCAGTAGTGCTGTTAAAGAACTAAGCCTCAACCCATATAGAGATTATTTTCACTTGGAATGCAAATTTGGTTCTATTCTTCCTGATCTATTACTAACCTGTTCTGCATGTAGGCAATATTTTGCTGGATTGCTAAAATATTTTTATTTTTCCCCTATTGAAATTAACAATCTTCCTTTGACAGACAGGGGAATGAGATTGGAACAAGAGAAGGGTTGCAATTTAATTTTTTTCTTTTTTTATATAGTCTTTCATCTTCTTATAATGGTTTTCCTCTTTCATGTATAGTTTTATAAATGAAATTAAGGTTCATTGTTTTCATGGATTAACTAAGTGGTTTAAAATGTCTTTAACTTCTTCAAAAAGCAAAAGTTGAAAGAAGTAATTAACACCTTGTCACATCACATGATAAAGAGAAACTTGCCTAAGTGCTGAAGAGGGCCTGTGTCTAAAGAACTCATCTTCCACTGCAGCACTATCCTAGCTACACTGCTTATTCTCCTGATCTTTCTATAAGCTGTTTCTTCCTAGGTATGAAGAACCAAAGAAGCTAATTCTTGACTTAAACGCAACTTTGAGATAATACATACTTATATATGTATGGTTTGCTTTGACTTGATTTAGTCTTTTTGAGATTCTCATTGTGCGTATGCAAAAGTTCCCTGCTTGTAATTTCTTCAGTAGTGAGATTCAAAAACGTTTGGTTAGTAGAAAAGTGAGCAATACATAACCCACAATTTTTACGAGAATTGTGAAGACCATCTACTAAATATGAGTCATCGGCCTACTATGAAGTGATAGTAACTAACAGAAAGAACCCAGGGACTTCAAGACCAGAATGACTTGTTGTTGCTTTCAGTCCCTGGTTCTTAGTACACCATCTTTTGTACTGTAGATAGTTCCTACTTCCATTTGCTGGAAAGGTTACTTTTCCTGCTCTTGAAATCTACTAATCATATTAATCACAAACACTTGGGTAAGCACTCATGTTTAACTTTTAACAACAAAAATAAGCTACAGCAATATGAAAAGTCATTGCAGGTTTCTTCTATATATGGAAAAGATATGTCTATATCTTGTTGCAAATGGGGAGATACTACTTTTTCAACTTTGCATTTTTGTTTTAAAATGATATCTAGCTACTTCACCAATATATATGCAGGAGGAAAAATGTGCAAATTACAGTCACAATTGCTTTAAGGATCCTCCATGGGATCATTTTCATAGCAGGGAACTCAGCATGCATCTTCTGTTTTAACTATAAGAACTTTCTTTGGAAGCCTTCTGTGTGTGTAAGTAAATTAGTCATACATCATAAACTTTTTCACCTGTTCCTTCTCCATTCCCATTTTAATATATAACACTTTATTTGCTTTTATCATTGTCTTCCCTTTGTTTATGTTCCTGCATCCTGTCTTCCATAATTCTTTTTCAACATTACTGGACTAACACTGGAAATTTCATACCCACCCAAATAAATTGCTAGTATTGATCTGCATGGAAAAGTTCCTACTTAATGTCACCTCAGTGACCACTCTATTCCCACAATAACACCAGCTACATTTCCTCAGGAAACATTTTTATGCCTTGTGGCAAATAGAAGCTTTAAATACAATACTTTACAGACTGATACTCTTCTGTGATGCATTTACAGAGCACACCTGGCTGAAAAATTTTCAAGCTATATTCCAAGATCTGCAGTGTTACAATATGCAACCACTACAATCTATAAAGCTCCTCAGTTAACATAACCAGTCTCAAACCTGATGTTTTAATAACCTGAAATATGAAGACTTTCTAGTGACCTTTCTAATATTCCCAAAAGAGATTATACTTATTTTCTGCTTTTCCATGTAATATTGGGGCAATAAGAAAATACTATTGAAAAGTTTATACTCCGTGTTACTTTAGACCTTATATTGGCATGTATGTTTGATGACAATTACTAAGAGATACCAATAATAGATACAGCTCATACTGGGTAAAAGGCTAAGTGGCCAGAAGCAAAGGAAAGAGCAAAAGAAGGAAATGAGGGACCCACAGTATAAAATGCCTTAGATATTCTCTGTGTTCCAGATGCTCAGGTAAATAAAAGAGACAAGCTGACGTAAAAAGATTACCACTTTCCTGAGGGGCATATAGCTTGAGAATCAGAGCAGCGAAAGCTTTCATTTTATTCACAGATGTATCTCCTATATAATGTGTCTGGCTGAAGGAAGAGTCTATTTAGCTCTTACTTAATGAGCAGATACTCTAAGACAAGTTAAGCTTACTTACAAGGCTAAAAGTTTTATGATAGTCAAGAACATAGAATATTATCACAATAATATTCAAGACCCTTCCCAAGAACATAGGATATCATCACAATAATATTCAAGACCCTTCCCAAAAGAGGTAGCATAACTCCAGATTGTCTTATTGATTGCCAATAGCAATAAGCAAGTAAGATCGCACTGTCACAAATTTTGAGTTTTTCTCAAGTAATTTCAAAACATTGCAGTGGAACTGCATACAGTACAGACTGGTTAACTGGTGCATTAACTCTAGCCTTAATGTTCCATGTAGAGCGAATAAGATTCACAGTTACTAACTGGAGATGACCAAACTATTCACGGCAGTTTCTTCAGAAATTTGTCATTTCCTTGAAAATACTTGTCATGTGAAAGTACCTTTGACTGGCTTACTTTCAGAATGCCTAATTGTGGAGATAACAGCATATTTATCCAGTTCTTGCCAATAAATCATGGATGTTTGAGTTTCATACTATGCATAACCATAGTATGAAAGATAAGCCACTGAAGGACGAATGCTTAGAGTGTAAAAATACCCAGGTAAGCATTTTTGAAGCCATGATGTCCTGGGTTCAGCTGTAGCAGTTATTTTTCTTCCTAGTAGCTGGTACAGTGCTGTGGTTTGGCTGGGAATAATGTTGATAACACACCGATGTTTTAGTTGTTGCTAAGTAGTCCTTACACTGATCAAGGACTTTTCAGTCTCTCACGCTCTGACAGCGAGGAGGGGCACTAGAAGCCGTGAGGGAGGAGAGGCAGGACACCGGACCCAAACTAGCCAAAGGTGTATTCCATACCACAGCACATCATGCCCCATATATAAACTGGGGGGTGTTACCTGGAAGGGCAGATCGCTGCTTGAATCCGGCTGGATATCGGTATGCGCCTGGTGAGCAATTGTATTGTCCATTACCTGTGTTTTCTGAGCTTCCATTTCTTCTCTTGTTGTTTCCTATTATTATCACCACTGATGGTATTCTTTCTATTGCCATTATTTTACTTTATTTTAGTTATTAAACTGTTCTTAACTAGAGGGTTTTATATTCTTTCGTTCTGTTCTCCACAACCCATCTGGAGAGAGAAGATGGAAAGTGGGTGAGTGATCAGTTGCATGGTACTGAGCTACTGGCTGGGTTTAAATCATGACACATGGTCAGTCACTGTTTTGCCTCACCCATTGCACATCACCCTTAGAACCAGAATTTAGATTGAAATACTAAACTATGCGTGTACACTTTGCTTAATGAGTCTACAATATTCCATTTAAACAAAGCTTATTACAAAATTTACACTACTCTTTTGTCAGGCTGGAAATTAAGCAGAATTTATTAATTATGGAAACTTTTAAGCCACGTTTTGCTCTTATACTCTAAAGAAGGTAAATATTCAGGAATTTTGCTACTTGACTGACCTTTCTGATTTTAGTGACTTTCAGGGTTAAACTCCCCATTTAAAATTGATTGAAATTTTCTTTATTTTTAGTTAATTATTAAATAAACAGAAAGACTTCTGAATACATTTTCCATACACTCACAAGAAACTTCCTAACAGAAGATATATGGTTCTTTTTTGCATACAAAACTTCTCCCAGAGTTTTGTTGCCCACTTTGTTTAATTGTCACTTGGCAGTGATAGATCCCAGCTGTTACATGCCTGCACAACACATGCATTGAACTCTTCAGCATATACAGACCTTATATTCTTTGTAAAGCAAATGAACTAGAGAATTTGCAAATATTTTAAAAAAGCAATTTTATAAGTTATTGTACCGAATCAAGTGAAGAACCATTTTAATTGCCTCATCAGGAAAAAAAAATATATTATAATTTGAAACTGTAAAGAAAAAAACTTTCATGACAGCTCAATTGGTGTTACGAGAAAGCTTTTATTATTGAGCAGTATATGTAATTTTGTCATAGTTTAAGCCGTAACTCAAGCAGTTTGCTCAGTCACTCCTTCTTCTTTCTTCCCCCCACTCCTGGAGGAATGGGGAGGAGAATTGAAAGAATGCAACTCACACAGTTTGAGATAAGAACAGTTCAGTAACTAAGGTATAACACAAACCACTACTGCTACCACTTATAATAATAATAAGGGAAACAACAAGGGCAGAGCATACAACCACTCACCACCCAATACCAAGCCCTACCCAGCAGTGCAGTTTACCCCCCTCTTCCAGGTCCCTGCCCTTAGTTTTTTACATCCTGAGCATGGCATGCTGCGGTATGGAATACCTCTTTGGTCAGTTTGGGTCAGGTGTCCTGTTTCTGCTTCCTCCCAGCTTCACCTCCTCCCTGGCAGAGCATGGGACTCAGAAAGTCCTTGGTCAGACTAAGCATTACTGCAACAACTAAAAACATTGGTGTTATCAGTGCTGTTCCCAGGCTGAAAGTCAAAAACACAACACTGCACCACCTATTAAGCAGGAGAAAAATGGCTGCTACTGCTGAACCCAGGACAAACTTCCATAAAGTGTATATAATTTCTCAGCATTATTACTTCAGCATCTTTCACTAATACACCATGCAAAATGTGTTGAAAACAGTTCTAAGGGCTAGTGAAAAGTTTTTATCTTTCTTCTCCATTAAAAACATTCTCAGAAAAAAATTCGTACAGAAGATTCCCCACGTACTGCCAGCTTCAGGACTTTATCAACCTGATCTAAATTCATGTCTTCTACTTTGCTGTGTATTGTGTTGTTAGTAGACAGGCAGGCTGGATACCTTAGAAATCTATGTTAAGGAGTTCCCCAACGATGTGTATTACATGCGGCACTGTTGTTAAGGGGGTATTTATGGGCTTCTAAGTCAATAACTGAATCCAGGCACCATATGCCAAATATAATCCTGCACCAGCTGGTTGAAAAGCTGTTTCTCTCCCTCTCAGGGAGAGCTCTGGGTAAAATATTCATGACTTGAAAAGAGGGCTTGGAAATTATTGATTTTATAAATAGAAATAAAAATTAATTCTGTTCTTAAAGGATAAAAGAAGCCCTGTAGTTCTATGTTCTCCTTTTCACCCATACTACCTCTATTGAAATAGTCATTCTGCAGTTTTATGCTAGTCATGTCACTTCTCTAAAAACAACTTTGTTTTTCCTCCTAATTTATGTAATAAACACCTGTGTGTAATTTAAGCATTTTGATCAGAGTACAAAAAGCTAGTATTAGGTATGGGTAAATCTCTACAGATTCATACAGTATTCAGATCTGCAGACACTTCATTAGGAATTTTTAATCTACTAAGCCACTAACAACTTGGAGGACAAAAGAGTATTTGTGTGTGCCTATGTGTGTGGTTGTGTGTTTTTATGTTTTGAGTTCCCAGTTGTTCAAACATGAACATACCAGCCAACGCCAACTATTATTCCACAAAAAAAGACAATTCTGTCTGTGTTCAATGTCAGATGCTAAAATATGTTTCTTATCTGACCAGTGAGCACTGTGAGGTTTTGACTCATTTTAGGGTTCCCTTCTCTTGCTTGCTGTTTTAGAGAGGACCTCATTACATGATCAGGGCATAGGACGTGATAGAAAATTTTCATACTAGCAAGCTTTCAAGCTAGCAACTCTAGCCAGAAATACTGCAAGGTAACATTACGTAGGAATTGTAGGGGAAAGGGAAGGGAAGGGAAGAGAAGAGAAGGGAAGGGAAGGGAAGGGAAGGGAAGGGAAGGGAAGGGAAGGGAAGGGAAGGGAAGGGAAGGGAAGGGAAGGGAAGGGAAGGGAAGGGAAGGGAAGGGAAGGGAAGGGAAGGGAAGGGAAGGGAAGGGAAGGGAAAAGGGCTAAGTGGGAAGGGCGAAGTAGGAAGGATAAAGGGGGAGGGGGAAGGGTGAAGGGTAAAGGGGAAGAGAAGGGAAGGGGAAGGCAAGGCAATTCAGTTAACCTTAATTGAAAAAAGTAACTTTAAAAAACAAAAAAGTGAGCCAAGAACACCTACAAATGTTGATGTGGGTGCTTGTTTTCCTGATACATCTTTTTTTTTGTTGTTAAAAAAAAGTATATAATCATGCATGAGAAAAACAATTATTTGGGGACAAAATAGATTTAGTTCTGAGAACTGTTTATTCTCCATCTGTTTCTTACATATGTTTATTGTCAGGAGTTGCAGAATGTCCCTCTATTCTGTTTTGAAAGCTATCAAATATATTTTCACTAACTAATCTTTACAAGGCAAAAATAATTGAAAACTTTGTGAGGCCTAATTTTTATTTAAATAGAAAATAGAAAGCACTCTATAATAGAAGCAGTATTATCCTTAAATAAACACAAATACTCCACAACCACCTTTTACTTTGTAAGGCAGTGCTTTGGTTTTAAGGGGGAAATCAGTGCTGCAGTCCATCTCTGCTCCATGCATCCTAGCCCACAGTGTCACCTTGCATACAGGTTGGCAACCTTGCGACCCATCTTAAAAGGTAAAATAATAACCAGCTGCCATGCCATATGTGTGAATGAAAACAGCCTTAGCTGCACCTGTGGCACCTGCAATAATTCTGGCAGATGAATGCAGAGCTTCCTCCTAGCTGGTAGGATACGGCTTCGTTGTTCAACTTGAACTCTTCGAACGATGTTTTCTGTCTTCAGTTTCAGAGGGAGAGCGTGGCTAAAATTTGCTTTTCATATCACACGGGTGCAATGCCGTGATTTTTTAAATAAATAAAATTTTTTAAATAAATAAATTTTCTGTAAATGAAGCTTCCTAGCTGGCAGGTCTGAGGCACTGGCAGTAAGAATCTGTGGGCATTAACTTCTTCAGCTGGCATAGCTGTAACTAGAAGAGGACATATGTGGACAGTTTTGCTCATCTGAAATCACATAGGGGAATCTCAAGAAACCAAAATGGCAGCATTTGGCCAGAGAAAAGGATGTAAACTCCCTGGAAGCTCACAGAGCGCCATTTTTGAGATAAAATACTCTTGCCAAAAGCAAATTTCAATCTAAATTAAAAATAAAGGAAAAATGGTGGATGTGGCAAAAAAAGTGGGCAGCACAAAACAATAATGAACAAACAATGAATTAACACAGTAAACAATGGCAGCAAGCTGTCTAACTAGTATGCAGTGTTATCAGAAAGGCACTTACTCTAGGATTTGAATTTTTATTACAGATCTGAATACCTTAGGTTCTGCATCCATAATTATATGTGGATGCAGTCCCTATTATCTATATATTTGTCAGCATTCATATTAGCTTTGTTTGTGTGATAAAAGTTGGGGTACAATAAATTATGAGTAATTAGCTGAAATGATAAAAATAACAAGGTTGTGTGAAAAATGCTAAGAAATCAGATTCATCTCTCTACAGCAGATATAATTCAAAGCACCAGATGAGAATTTATGTGATTGGCAAATATCATTCGCTCCAACTTTGTTGAATTTATGTGACTCACAATATGGAAATGGAGTCTTGAAAATAATTAATTGAATCTTGCTTCTGTATCACTTAAGACTAGCAGCGACAATACACATTTTTGGAACAATATAGCATTGTCTGTATAAACTTTCAAGGAAAAGCCTGGCAGCTTTGGTAAAAGCAGTGGATATTATTTGAGTCTCTTCTTTATGATGAACAGTAATTGCTATTTTACTGCATGTTTCCAGAGTGATAGAAAATTCTCTTTGTGAGCCTTTCGGTCAAAGTTTGAGAAGCTGAAGTTATTTAGCCAAAAAAAAGCATATTTTCTGAGAAAGGAGAAATTTTGTCCACTAAGGCACTTCAAACAGACATGTCAGTTATATTACTCTCAGATCTCACAAGGGCTCAATCCATGAAGCATTATCTACTTCCAGCTCACCTCATAAGAGGTAGTTTTGCTAAACTATTGGCATCTCTGTGTCACCGGAAACTAACAAAATAGCACAAGCCTTTTATAATAGCATTTGACTCTACTCATTCGGGTTTGGAAGCATTTCAAAAGGGTATTTTTAAATATCAGTATCTTTATCACACAGAACCTATTGCTTAACAATGTTGCCCAAAAAAATGGATTTGCAGGTTTCATTCAGGAAATTTAAAGTTCTGTCCTGAAATGTAGTATTTGGGTTAGAGGTAAAATGCTCTAGTCCCAGACAATGGCTATTTTACTTAGGTTATTTATTTTAAAACAAATTACAAGAGAGTTAGAAAAAGTGAAAAGAGGCAGAAGTGCCCACTTGAAGAAATTTTTACCAGAAGTTTACGTTAGCATGTTGCAGTATTAAGTACTATGAAGTTCAGGCATACCACCAAAATTAACCAAAACAGCAGCTGCTGATATTGTATATTTATTTCTATTTTCTGTTTTTTCTGATTTTCTTGTTTTCATGTTTTCCTTCATTTTCTTTGTAGAAACTATAATCGGACAAAGAAAGAAAGAAACAAACCTCAGTAAATAGAAATAATAACTAAGAGACAAAGCAAGGATTTTTAAAGGAAATTTGGATGGAAGTTCTACAAATTCCCATGAGCACATGTATATAGAAGAAAGTAATTGAATGAAGATTTCTTTTAATGTAAAATTTACTTTTTAAAACTATTTGAGTCTATGTTAAGAAAATAGTAGGTCCTACGTTACAAGCTAATGTGGATAACTGAAACTACAAAATCAAGAGTGATATGCTGTATTAAGGGAGAACAATCACCCTTCCCCTCTGTAACAAATCACAATGCCACTTCCATTACTTACAGAGTATTATAAACACACAACAGCCACATAGGAGTTGGAAGATTTGTATAAGTCAGCAGTAAGAGCATTATCCAAGCAAATAGTCAAACACATTACATCAGAGCATGGAGATAATGTGCCTTAAGACTTAAACCCACAAAGATAAATTACAGGAAATGGTCGTTGGTGCCATAATAATCCTTCTCTAATCTACTTTCTTATGTCAGAAGAAGGGATATGAGTCTTTGTGGTGCTTTGACGCCAGCTGTCATGTAAGCCCCCATCTAGTAGCACACTCACTACTTGTGGGGGGAAATAATCAGAAGAGCAAATGTGAGAAAATTTGTGGGTCAAGATAAAGACAATTTAATACTTGAAGGAAAAACAGAGAAAAGGTTGGAGGAGAAGCAACACAAAAGGAATCACTTCCTACTTAGATGATGGATGCCCAGCTAGTCCTTGAACAGCTCACATGAACCCCACTCTCCCACCAGTTTTGTTAATTTTAATTTTGAATACAACATATCATAAGGTACAGAAAATTCCTTTAATGAATTCAGGTTGTCTCACCTGCATTCCCTCCCAGCCTACTCCAGCAGACCAGAGTGAGAAACAGAATGCCTTGATGCTGTGTAAGCACTGTTTATCGACAGTTAACAACATGGATGTTTTATCAACACCGTTTTGTTCATAAAACCAAGACAGAACACCATGTAATCTGCTATGAAGAAAATTAACTTGATCCCAGTCAAGCTGGGACAGCTGTCTGATAGCTTCTTTTAGCAGTCAGTATGAAATCTGTCTCAACAGAGTTAAAAAAGAGTAAGGAGGAAAGGGGAAGAGGAGGAAGGAAAAAGGGGACAAAGGAGAAAAAAAAAAAAAAAAAGGAAAAAAAAATACACTCCTTGAATGTCCCACTGTCAGATATAAGTAACAGCTGGAAACCTTAAATTTATTATAGGGGATGTTTAAGATGCCCTGAAAGTACACACACCCATTCCATAGATTGTTCCACATAACTTAAGAAGTTTCTTTGTCAAAGCATTTAATGGTCTTTATCGAAATTTAGGGTAACAAGTTCATTATAGTAATGTGTAAAGACCTGCTGTTAATGCTTATAACTTGCACTTTTATGATCCGCGACTAATTTCTGTCTGACATTTTTCTGAAGTTGTCATCATCATTACCATCCAAAATAATGGTGTTCTTTGCATTTCTAGAAAGATCCTATTTCTTTATCCATAATGTTGTTTTTAGTACTTGAGGTAATGAGTCTTGATAATATCAATGTTGATGCCAAGCAGCTTAAATGGTTCATTCGCCAATTGTGGTGGTTCATTTGCTAACTATAGCGGTAACAGTTTGTGTTCTGCTACATTTTTCTTACTGAAACATTACAGGTAAAAATCTGGTAAAACAAAAGTTTTTAGTATTTGCTTATCTTTTCACAGGTTAAATGCCATTAATCCACAGGGAGTGATGGAATATATACTGCAAATATATTGGATGAGGTGAATGCTATTAGAAAAACTGAATGCCTCCGCATTGTGCACAGGGTTCATGATAAGACATTATTTACGCAGCTCTATTCAGTACAACACCAGATAAGTTACAAACTAACATAGAATCATAGAATCATAGAATCATAGAATCATAGAATAGTTAGGGTTAGAAAGGACCTTAAGATCATCGAGTTCCAACCCCCCTGCCATGGGCAGGGACACATCCCACTAAACCATGCCATCCAAGGCTATGTCCAACCCCACCTTGAACACCACCAGGGATGAAGCATTCACAACCTCCCTGGGCAACCCATTCCAGTACCTCACCACCCTTACAGCAAAGAATTTCTGCCTCATATACAATCTAAACTTCCCCTGTTTAAGTTTGAACCCATTACCCCTTGTCCTCTCACCACAGTCCCTCATGAAGAGTCCCTCCCCAGCATCCCTATAGGCCCCCTTCAGGTATTGGAAGGCTGCTAGGAGGTCTCCACGCAGCCTTCTCTTCTCCAGCCTGAACAGCCCCAATTTTCTCAGCCTATCTTCATATGAGAGGTGCTCCAGTCCCCTGATCATCCTCGTGGCCCTCCTCTGCACTTGTTCTAACAGTTCCATGTCCTTTTTATGTTGAGGACACCAGAACTGCACACAATACTCCAAGTGAAGTCTCACGAGAGCAGAGTAAAGGGGCAGGATCACCTCCCTCGACCTGCTGGTCACACTCCTTTTGATGCAGCCCACGATACGGTTGGTATTCTGGGCTGCAAGTGCACACTGCCGGCTCATGTTCATTTTTTCATCAACCCACACCCCCAAGTCCTTCTCCGCAGGGCTGCTCTGAGTCTCCTCCCCGCCCAACCTGTAGCTGTGCCTGGCATTGCTCCCACCCAGATGTAGGACCTTGCACTGGTCATGGTGAAACTTCATCAGGTTGGCATCAGCCCACCTCACAAGCGTGTCAAGGTCCCTCTGGATGCCATTCCTTCCCTCCAACATATCAACCGAACCACACAGCTTGGTGTCATCGGCAAACTTGCTGAGGGCGCACTCAATCCCACTCTCCATTTTACTCACAAAGATGTTGAACAAGACCGGTCCCAACACAGGTCCCTGGGGGACACCAGTCGTTACTGGTCTCCAGCTGGACATTGAGCCATTGAGCACTACTCTTTGTGTGCGGCCGTCCAGCCAGTTCTTTATCCACCGAGTGGTCCACCTATCAAATGGATGTCTCTTCAACTTAGAGACAAGGATGTCGTGTTAGACGGTGTCAAAGGCTTTGCACAAGTCCAGGTAGATGACATCAAGTGCTCTGCCCCTGTCCATCAGTTCTGTAGCCCTTCATAGAAGGCCACCAGATTGGTCAGGCAGGATTTCCCCTTAGTGAAGCCATGCTGGCTGTCACCAAGCACCTTGTTGGTTTTCATGTGCCTCAGCATGCCTTCCAGGAGAATCCGCTCCAAGATTTTGCCAGGCACAGAGGTGAGACTGACTGGTCTGTAATTCCCCACCTCATCCATTTTCCCCTTCTTAAAAATGAGGGTTATATTTCCCTTTTTCCAGTCATCGGGAACTTCACCTGACTGCCATGATTTTTCAAATATGATGGACAGTGGCTTAGCAACTTCATTTGCTAGCTCCTTCAGGACCCGTGGATGGATTTCATCCGGACCCATGGACTTGTATACATTCAGGTTCCTAAGGTGGTCCCGAACAAGATCCTCCCCCACAGTGGGCCCAGGGTCCCCACCCTCACCGTCCCCGCGTCTGCCTTCCGAGACTTGGGTGGTGTGGTCAGAGCATTTGCCCGTAAAGACTGAGGCAAAGAAGTCATTAAGAACCTCAGCCTTCTCCAAATCCAGGGTAGCCAGTTCTCCCGATAGCTTCCGGAGAGGACCCACGGTGTCCCTAACCTGTCTTTTATTGGCAATGTACCTATAAAATCCCTTCCTGTTTTCCTTAACATCCTTAGCCAAGTTTTATTCTAAGTGGGCCTTAGCTTTCCTAACCTTGTCCCTAGCTTCCCAGACAACATCCCTGTATTCTTCCCAGGCCGCCTGACCTTGCTTCCACCTTTTATAAGCCTCTTGTTTCCTTTGAATTTTTCTCAGCAGCTCCTTATCCATCCAAGGAGGTCTCCTGGCCCTCCTGCTAAACTTCCTTCTAGTTGGGATGCATTGCTCCTGAGCTTGCAGCAGGTGAGCCTTGAATATCAACCAACAGTCTTGGGCCCCCCTGCCCTGTAGGGCTGTATCCCATGGAACCTTACTGAGCAGGTTCCTGAAGAGCCCAAAGTCTGCTCTCTTGAAGTCCAGGGCAGTGAGCTTGCTGCACACTCTTCTCACTGTCCTGAGGATCTCAGACTTGACGTTCTCATGATCGCTGCAATCAAGGCTGCCCTGGAGCGTCACATTCCCATCCAGCCCTTCCCTGTTGGCGGGGACGAGGTCAAGCATGGCACCTCTCCTTGTCAGCTCCTCTGTTACTTGCAGAAGGAAGTTATCTTCCACACAATCGAGGAACCTTCTGGATTGCTTGTGCCGGGCCGTGCCATCCCTCCAACAGATATCAGGGTGGTTGAAGTCTCCCATGAGAACAAGGGCCTGCGAGCGTGAGTGTGCTCCCATCTGCCTATGGAGCGCTTCTTCCAGCAAGTCCCCTTGGTCAGGCGGTCTGTAACAGATCCCCAGAATAATGTCTCCCATCGCTGTTCTCCCTTTAACCCTGACCCACAAACTCTCTGTCGACTACTCACCTGTCCCCACACAGAGTTCCATACTCTCTAGCCTATCCCTAACAAAAATAGCAACTCCCTCTCCCCGTCTGCCGGACCTGTCTTTCCTAAAGAGCCTGTAACCTTCCATTCCAACACACCAGTCATAGGTGCCATCCCATCATGTTTCTGTGACGCCTATGATATCATACCCCCGTAGACGTGCACACATCTCTAATTCCTCTTGTTTGTTCCCCATGCTACGGGCATTTGTGTAGAGGCATTTGAGCCGAGATCCAATTGAAGCCGGCTCATTGGCTGGAGCAGCTGGAATATCTCTATGTTGCTCCGAACGTTTACTTTAGGGTGCTGCCAACCCACTGGGTGTGTTGGGATGGAATGATGGCCCCCTCCCCCAACACATCTAGTTTAAAGCATCCTTGACCAGTCTGGCAAGCCTCCTACCAAATCCACTCTTCCCCTTCTTTGTCAGACCAGTTCCACCAGCCCCCAGTAGACCTGGCCTACTATATTGAGTCCCATCTTCAAGGTACCCAAACCCCTGACTATAGCACCACCCTTCTAACCATTTATTAACCTGCCCAATCCTCCTAGCCTTTTCAAGGTCCTGCCCTGTATCCTGGAGAATTGACGAAAAGACAATCTGAACTCCAGAGCCCCTAACCACCTCTCCCAGAGCTCTGTAGTCCTTCTTTATGGTCTCCAGGCTACTGCTATCTATATCAGTAGCACCCACATGTATTACCAGGAGTGGGTAATAGTCAGTGGGACCGACTAGAGCAGGCAGCTTCTCGGCCACATTCCTGATCCGAGCCCCTGGGAAGCAACACACCTCCCTAGAGCCTGGGTCAGGCTAACAGATGGGTGCCTCTGTGCCTTTCAGATTAGAGTCCCCTACTACTACGGCCCACCGCTTTTTCCTGGCAGCACCAGTAGTGACCTTCTTTACCAGTGCACTAGCTGGTTGCGCCTGGTGGGAGAGCTGTTGCTCATCAGCCCCCTTGCAGGACAGCAAAGCGGTTCTCGGTGGGGACAACAGAATATTAATTTATTGTATATCTTGTTTGAGCCTCAATAAATGTCTTTTCATAAGAGCAATTAGAGTAGCAACATCCTCCCTCCACGTACCCCACGTGGATATGAGAGGTTTGGTAATCAGAAGGACCAGCTCCACAGTCAAAATTCAGATCTTCCATGGCACAAAAAAAGCCAAAACCTTGGCATAACTCACCCTTAACTGACAGTGCCAGCCTTTGACCACCATATTTATCTGGTCCTATAAGTTCTCTATGAAGAAAGTAAGTTGCTGACATATTCTGGTCAGAAGTAGTTTCCAAACGAAAAAATCAAGATAGGCATTACTTTAAGTAATCTTCAAAAAACTAAAGCAATCAGAGGCAAAAAATAAACCACAGTATAAATATGCTGCTTAAACCCAATGTGCTGCTCTATGCATAGGTCTACATCAAATTAGATATTGCTTCCCCAATCAGATTCCACCTCACACCATGTTGCTTTAAACATTTGTCTTTTTAAATCTGGAATTTTTGTTCATCCCTCACCTGAAAGGGTGATGATCAAAACCAATATCCTTTACTTATCTTGTTGTCTTGTAAATTTTTACTTTGTTCCTTCCAAAACCTTGTTGCAAAATAGCCCATGATATTTCAGATAAATTTTTGTCCCTCACAGATGTTGTTAAGCAAGAACTGGTCCTAAAGTTTTTCACTATTCTCTCCCAATATTATTCCAGACTAGTGCCCTGTGTATTGCTAAAAGGTTATTGGCTACTTGCAGTGCTTTTATGTTGGTGATTAAGTTGCCTTTTACTTATTTATTTAATCTTTTAAGAAGGAAGGTGTTCATATGTTCTTATTCTTTAAGGGTCTGACAGTTTTCTTGACAGTTCATGATCCATGTTGCATTGTATATAGCCTGAATAGCCCCTAAGGATAGTTGAAAAGAGTGTAGACTAAAGTAATTGATGCTTTTCTGATGCTACGAATTCCAAAACTAGGTAATGTTCAGGATTTCTGTATGTAAAAGGTTCCCCAGAAAGCAGATCTCTTCTGTCAAACATTGCTCCTTTTCATACGTATTTGTCGTATACCTATCTTTGGGGGAGGAAAGAAAGACAGAAGCATTCCCCAAAACTATTTATGAGAAATCTCTTGAAGTTTTAACTTGGTGTCACCTTTCTCGAAGAAGATTTTATCATCTATTGCTGTGCGGTAGCTACACAGGACCTTGTTCTTGACTGAAGGCATCTGGAATGTGATTATAGGGGAAGACAATACAAAGAACAATCTGTACCTCCTCCCTTATATCTTTTTTGAAGATTTCAAGATTGAGAAAGTTTGTTCACACACAGCATAGAGCACACTTAAACACAAGTGGATGACCACTTAATCCCATATGCCCAGGTTTATACACTGCAGCAGCCAGGTCTATAAGACTCTAAAAAGGTAAACATTGTATCAACATGCCTTTCTGTACCAATACGCATACTACATGAATGGTGATATGGCAATTGGTTTTCTGAAATTTTTTTTTTTCTTTTTTTCCTAGGTGGCTATTTCTCATAGTGCTCTTTTGGATGTCCTTTTTCTGCCTTGCTTAGTCTTAAGTGTATTCTTTTCCTCTTTAAGGAAATATAAAACCTTTTTTCCTCTCCTTACATTTACAGATCAGACTTATTTTTTTCATTATTTACTTTTAACAATGTAGAATCCACAATATCTATGAAATAGTATTTATGCTATAATAATAGTATCTATGGAAATTAAAAAAAATACCTTCAGTGTTACTGACTGACATATGCAAAGATACGAGTACATTAGAGATGCTGCCAGCCAGTTCTTCATCCCCAAAGTAGAATATATCTTATTGTAGAGTAAATCAAAGTTAAACAGTAACCTGCTGTCAACAGATCTGTCCCTATCATGCCCTTCCAATAATTGTTTGAAAAATAGATATATAATTGCTTTTCAAACTTGAAACCAGAAACAGGATGAAAACTGCTTGCTTAATATTAGTTAACCTATGAAAAGACATGATCCTTTTCCTGTTGGTGTTGTTTACTTAATCTTTTCTTCTTTCTGTTGTTACTTCTGTAAACACACTTGAAATTTCTTTTAAGAATAAGCCGTGGTGATGCTGTGTCTTACTAGGTACTGTATATTGCGTACATTAAGAAGGGCCCCAGCATTATAGTACAAGCTTATAGCAAGTATAAATTCAGCTAAGGAAGCACCACAGTCTGTCAGTCACTTTGGCTCACCAAAGTCCTCATAGCATTTTATTTTTTCGTTTCGTAGCACTTGTTTCATATTACAGAATTTTAAATCCACCATGTCAATTTCTGTTGGAAAGAGATGATGTTATTAAAAGGCACCCTCTGGGTGTTTTCCTGTTGAAGTTTGGAAAAATACTCCCAGTGTGCCCTCAACAACACTGGGAAAAAATATGCCTGCCTTTGCTGACTGCAGAAGTCTGACATGAATATGTTCAAAAAAAGCAAGGGCTTATAGTCCCATCCCACAATACAGTGATCAAGGGCAGGGCTGACCTCCAAACGATCTGGTATCCCTTATACACCTTTTTTCACACTTTTTCCTTCCAGAATTCTTCATCTTTATTACTGTCATCACTTCCCAAATAAACAATCCATCCTATTTATCCTTATCTCTGTGGCTGATTTGATACCCTTATTCTGGTACTTACAGTTGCCTTGGTAATTTCCACTTATAGCTAGTGACCTGCTAAGGTCCTGCCCCCTTTCCTGTAAAGTCACACCAGTAGCTTGTTAATGTAACTAGGTGGCTAAGGTTAGCTCTCTGCTGGGACTTTACTGTGTCTGTGATACCGGGAACATCTCACAGCTTCTCTTAGATGTTGTGTTGCTATCTTGCTATGCTAGCCGTATAGTTAGAGTAGGCCTTTTCATATTTTTTTTTGTTTTACAGTTGTGACAAAGTCACTGATACTGTGTTCTGCTGTCTTCCACAGCTTGCAGCAGCTGCTGAGTTTTGCCCACTCATACCATCGCTGTTTTTTTTTTTTTTTTTTTTTTTGAGAGCAGGATGTTCTATGCCTATTTCTGTAAAAGAGCATGTGGGGTTTAAAATACAATTTTATAATTGGACATGAGAAAAAACAGAGAGAAGTCACAGTCGGTTTCTCACAGGAGGCAAGTGACTCTCAGTGTCAACTCATTTCTTTCTCACCAAAATTGCCTGGAATAAAATGCCTGCAGTGCTTCAGGCCATTCAGATATAGTCCCTGAGAAAGTAGGTTGCTCTGTGTGTTTAATGATAATTCACATTATTTTTGCCAAGGGTAGATTAGATTTAATTTGTTTGGAGCTGGACTCTCTTGTTGAAGGGTTACTTCTGCTCAAAGAGATGGATCACAGCTGTGTTCCCTTGACTTTTATTTTTTGGAACTAGAGAATACCTTAAAGAAGAACCCATAACGGAGAAAAGTAAACCCCAACACGTTTTCTCAGGATACCAATGTGAAGCTTGATAATGACCTCACATCACTGAAGCAAGCTGTGCAGCTGTCTTTAATGCTATCAATGGTAGAAACATCAGACAGGTCAGCGAGAAATAATTCCTTTGTAACACCAAGATCTCTCTCTGGGACAGTTAGAAGAGTTCTTGAAGGAAATATTAACTCACTACTTCAGCAGTTGGTTGTACAGCTTCCTGATTTGCACTTCTTCAGCTGTTGTGGCTTGAAGGAGGACCAGTTCATGTCTGTTTGAAGCTACCTGTACAGAAATGACCTAAAAATCCTTTTCAGGGAAGAAGCACTTAAGAAAATTTTATGTATATTGCAAAATTTTCTTTGCTAAGCACTAGCTTACAGTGATTCATTCCGGGGAGGAGGGGTGGGGAGAATATGTTAAGAACAGAAAAAAAATGAGAAGCTGTTCTAAAAATGTATGCACTCATAATATACATATAGACAGCAACTGTGATGTTCATGAAAAATGCTAACAAACCTTTATGGTAAAGTTAATAAAGAAATTAGATAGCTATAAATTATACTGAATTTGGGTAAAGGTATGGTTACTGTTTTTATCCCTTAAGAAAAGCCTGAGGAAAAAGTTTAGAAATTGTAAGGAAAATTAAGATCAGCAGTTTCTTGAAAGATAACAGAAATCATATATGAGATACTAGTGATCTCAAAAATGAACTCTATTATACTGCTCATATGACTGTATGAGAAAAAAAAAGCATGAAAAAATCATATACAAACAGTAGTTGGAGGTGGAGCAGGGATGATCTTTTCTTCTGGGATTTTAGAATAACACAATAAGGAATTAATAAGTGAAACACTCATCTTTTCTTCCAAGATATAATACTTTGTTCATTTTTTTTCCCCATGATCAAGCAGTTTGCTGATTTATCCATGAAAGAACATAACTTTTATCAGACTAATAGTCCATTTATAGCAATGGTATAACAGAAGGACAGCCCAGGGAGGTTTTAGAGCACACAGAGTTAGTCACTAACCTCTTAGTTAGAATATGTCATGGTACTTAGATACAAGAAGTAATCAGCCTGTATCCTCCATTGCACCATGGGTAGGAGGAGTCCATCTCAGACAGTCGTGATGTAATTATTCCTGAAATAGTGTTTCGCACAACACTGAAATCTTTGTCAAACTGATAGCATGACATTTATGTGGCAGTTTCTGGTATTGCTACTGTCCCTCATCCTGGGTGATGAAATCACCTAATGGTGTCCACAGAGAGGTTGAGAACATCGATACCATCCTGATAGGGTTTCTACTCTTCTGTCAATGGTAAGGTGTATTCCCTGTGTCCTTGAACCATGAGCAAAATGCTGTCTGCTATGTCTTGGTGACAGTTTGCTGGCAATGTTTGATCCTTGCCATTAGCTTAGACCAGTAAGTGCAAATGCTTTTGGTTTTAAAGAGAGTGGGATGACTGTTTTTCTAGGATTAAGCAATGTGTCTGTATCTTCTGGTGTAGTCAAGATTAACTAAATTTGACTTCAATATTTTCCAATTAAACACTAAGAATTAGCCCCATTTTTCCCAGTGGCCAGCTAATTTACCATGTGAGCCCTCCTTACAGTTTGCTCAGAAGGCAGTTATCTCTTCTGATTTTTCCAGAAATGTCATGGTGTCATGAGATTCTCCTGCTATGACTCGAGATTGTCCTTCCAAGGACAAGAATTCAGCCACCTTCACACTCTACACATTCCGTGCCAGCTAAGATGGGTGAGAACTCAATGAAATTTTAACCCAGCTAAACTCCTCCCTCCACCACCCCCACCCCCCACAAAGAATATAACAGTACATCAAATACTTACAATAACAATCTCAAACAACATACTGGTGTCTTTGCCAAATCAGCAGTGTGAAGATACCCAGGCTAGCCAAGTGCAACCAGACTGGATTTCTCCAGTTAAATCATTATTGTGAGTAAAAAGTAGCATCACTGTTCCCTTACAGTTTACCAGCTGGGTTGCCCTTAATCTCCACTTCCCATCCTGTGAACGCTGACTCAGCATCCCCACAGTGAGCTACAGTGCAAATCTGACTGCTGTTATGCTTAAAGGCTGACGTAGTATTATATATGTATTTTTTGTTTACTAATAGAATACATTATGACTATTTCAATTGACTTAATCTGTAGTAGAGCTTAATAAATGGTAAGACCTTTGCTATCCATTCACAGTCATAGATAAATTGTGTGTACTGAGAGGTAACTGCATATCTTACTAAATAACCTCATAAAAGTTGAAAGCATTTGCTGTAGTGGCTAAAATACAGTGCTGGAAGGTTAGCTGCATTCTTTCCAATGTGAAGATAAACTTATAATGTTAATTTTATATTGGCATAAGAGGTGAGCAATCTATGGATAATTTTAAGGCATTTTACACATTCTACCAGCTGCAGTACGTACTGGAGTCAGAGTTTGTTTGAGAACTGGCATGCTGTTTTTCTGAAGCATTCCATTTCATGGGTGGCAGATCACATTGCAACACGTTGGTTACAACACTTCACCATCTTTAATTGTGATATGTTAGCATATGGTAGAAAGCTGCAGTTCATCACATGAATTGTTATAATGTATCCCAAAACACAGCATCAAGGAAAGCTCACTGACAAATCATTTACCCATTAAGTGCTAGTATTTGATCTATCATCAGACAGGAATACAAGAGCAGTCAGTACCATGGTTCATCAAGTATAATTATTTCTAAACAGCCAAGCACACCTTTGAAATCAATGAAGTGTTTCCTTGTTCTTTCCTTGACTTTCATTTATGACTATGAGTATCAAAAGTGACAGCTGATGGCACAAATAATTCTATTGCTTATAGTATTAGTATAATTACTGGCACCATTTATAATAACCAGGTATAGCATGCAGCAGTGGCACTGCTGTCATTAAGGAACTAATGCAGAAGCAAGAAACCCTGTGAAGAGCAATCTTTTCAAAGGCCTATGTATATATGCATGTTTCTGTAACAGACTCCTTTACAATACGTTGTGTCAAATGTTGAAACTCCACCATGATTCAACTATATTTCATGATTGCTGTATTTCTTGACATCAATGTAATTTATATTTATTTTTATATATGTACATATATCTGTATGTATATATGTACTTATATAGTACACAATAATATAAAGTACATATGTCATTCACATGCCTTTTTGGGCTGGTTTGGTAATGACCTATAATTGTCAGTATTGGTCATCAGGAAATTGAGGTAATTACTCTACAGGTGGTCCA
Organism: Amazona ochrocephala; assembly: GCA_039720435.1. Lineage (NCBI taxonomy): Eukaryota > Metazoa > Chordata > Aves > Psittaciformes > Psittacidae > Amazona > Amazona ochrocephala. The sequence goes on along the minus strand of CM077909.1, from coordinate 82,961,066 downwards.
GTTTAAATCAATCCAATTACCTGGAAGAGAAAGCAGCCACCAAACCCAAGCAAATGTCAGGGTAGCAACAAAATGGGGTCACACATGAGTATGCAATGCATACTACTTTTAGAAACTTATTAATTGCTTGAGTTGTTAAGACACAGAGGTTATGTTGGAATTCTTAGTAAACAAGAACTTCCCCATTTAAGAGCTCAGGAACTGAGCAGATAACAAAGGACAGGAAAAAAAAAAGGAAAATATAAAAGGAAAGAATACTAGTATTCTCCCCATTTTAAAAACCTGTGTCTGCACTCACAGATTATACATGTTGCGAAGAGAAGAGTTCACCTTAGGTTTTCTGAACCTAATGACCAAAAATGCCCTTTCTGGTGCTGATAGAGAAGATTGCATGTCTTTACGTGATCAATTTACATCCAGTGTAAGCTGGTACCAACAGTATAGAGGTTAAGAGCTCGTAATTCCACGGTGGGCTATGTTAAATGTTTTGATGGAGAGTTCTTTGTAGGCAGATGTCCCCAGAACAAAAGCATAATTATTAGGTCCATTTGGCACCCTTTGTTGTTGTGGTTTTTTTTTTTTGTTTGTTTGTTTTTTTTTTTTTTGTCAGGCTTAAGTCAGGATTTGCCTGTACTTTGGAGTTCTTCTCTAAAAATTAATTGCTGATACTAAATTGTTAGGAAGGGTGATTGTTGTACGGGTAGTGATTCCCATTGCTTCTGAGCAAGTTGTACGTGCTCTGCTGCAGTCCACTAAATTGTTGAGCTAGTACTTTTTGTCAGCTCTGAAATTGCTAGAAAGAAACTGTCTTTCAAATAAGATTCCGTCACCTAATGGCATTTCAGATGATGTTAAGCAGCACTCATGCATGATGAAACTATGGAAAATTAACCTTCCCTGCCAAAGCTTTGCAGGGCTGAGTTCTGCCACGTTTTCACATGAAGTGTGAAAATATGAGGCATAAAATGTTCAGTTTAAAATTGATATTGTCAATGTATAAATAATTAACAACATGCTGTAGATGAATGGCTGCTCATAAACCTGTTGCTTTTTGGCAGCTATGAGCAAAACATTAGAACAATTTTGAAAGAAAGTATATATTCTGTGTTTTTTGACAAAATGCCACCTGTCCTAAAGTACAAATCAAGCCAATAAATCTGATTTCTGAGGGTCATTTAAATTTTTGTTAGGTAGTAGACTGAGAAACTTGATGTTTTTAAAAGTTTTAGGGAAAAAAACAGCAGTTGATTTTGCCTCTGTCTAAGCATTCTGGTCTATGCAGTCCTAGAAAAGCCAGCTACATGATACTGACTTGCACATGAGGATCAGTGAGCCAGAAAATATCCCACCAAAACCTCTCATACTACTCCTCAAAGTTTCTCCCACTGGGATCCTGAAAGCTAATGAGCTGCAGATGTCTGTATAATAGGCAGAAAAATAGTTAACAACCATGTCAAGTCTCTCAAGAGGCAGAGGTGACTTTACCTTTGCAGCCTGGGCAAGAAATAATTAAACATGCCAGTAAAGACTTAAGGGTCAACTTATGCCAATTTTATTTGTTTTCCAGGATTATTTGTTTCTTACTCTGTGTCTATAAATGGAGAAAAATGAAGCATGTAAATCACAGGTATGGCATACTACTGCATTTTCCCTATGTTGTGGCAAGTTCATGGCTTTTCTTGCTGGGTTGTAGTCACATGTATTTCATAAAAGCATGTTATTCTCAGGACAAATTATATCCTAAGAAAGATGCTAAAATAAAAAGTTGCATATTTCTATAAATATCTGAAAATATTACTATGCTTGTATTGCATTACCTCAGGCTGAGATCCTGTCTGCTTCACAAAGTAATCCACATGAAGTAAATTGAAGTGCAAATGGTAAAGATCCAGAAAACCATATGATGTGATGCCAGCAATAGAATAAAAGAAAAGGGAGTGAGAAGAGGAAGTGGTAAATGACAAGAACTGACTATAAAGGACACACCTTGATTCAATTTATTATTATTTGTGATCTTGGATGGCAGTATAGGCATCTGTTAAAGGCTTTTGTTTTAAAATCTGAGCTGTGCTTATGGAGATGCTGAAGGTTGTAGTCATCCCTATTTTGCTATAGAATCTACTTTTTGGGAAGAGAAAATAAATCAAGAACTGTATCTGGGATCCTACAATATTGGAAATGAAAGTGGCTTTCATTCACTTTATTGCTATTATGTAAACTCAATTCATGTACTTAATCATTGTGTCATTATTCCATTAGACATAGAATCCTAGATGCTCTGTGTTGTTGTCGAGACAACCAAAAATCACACGCACACGTATTTTTGATGACTTGGAAGAAAAAATAGATAGATGTTTTATTACTACAAACTACTACTTATATACCTTTTCTAACACATGCGTGTCTTTTTAGCCACTGGTTAATATTAGTTAGCAACGACACATTATTGGATGACCCTTTACCGCCTTACTGAAGTCCATTGTTTTGCCAAGTTCTTCCTTTGTTGTTAGTTACTCCCCTTATCTGACTCTCTCCTCCAGATGCCTTCTACTTTCCCACTCGGATGCCTTCTGCTTTCCCGCTTGGATGCCTTTGGTGCCTCATTTCTCATGGATACACTTAAACATCTTTGAGACTGAGTTCTAACTTCATGTCTTCAGTCAGGGAATCCACAGGCCTACCGTAGCCCCCCACTGCAGTTCTGAAAGTTTCTATGGGGAAAACAGAAAAAAACCCTGTCATGTCTATAAGATGCACCCTTAGTACTCAAGAAAAGTTTCTAAATTTTCCTAGCACATATATATGCACAAAGCTGAAAGAACAAATCCTGATAACTATAGCTTGTACTTCGGTTTTACTTGAACACAAACAAACAAAAATATTTCTGTTTTCTTAAAGTCCTCACACAATTTCCTATTAACTATTTTCTTCTTCACTTCATATTCTCAACTTCAGTGAAGTGTGCTAAGTACCTCTGGCATTCTTCTCTTAATCTTAGCCATGAATAATAACAAAGAATATCAAGGTTGTCACTTGATATAATTAATATTCTTATATGTCAAGGATATTTTTTCTCAACCTAAATCAAAAGAGAAAGACCTTTTTTATGACCTCTCACTGTCTCAATATCTGAATATTGTCAGGATCCTACTGGATAAAAACCAGTGTCAGAAATATTTTGTTCGTGATCCCCAGAGTGAAATAAAGACACAAATGACGTAAAGTACTGCCATTGGTCAATTTGTTTATTATAAAAAAATAAATATTACAAAAAGATTATTATTATAAAAAAAGATAATTATTTAGTAGCGATGGAACAGACCAGAAAAGAGGATAGAAATTAAGCAAGTATTCAGAGCAGAGACATAGTCACCACCATGGATCCAGTGGTGTTCCAAAACTCTGTAGTCTTCATCTTCAGTGGTGGGCTACCACACAGAAGATTATGTTTGTCCCCTTTTGTTATGTGTTAGGGAGAAACGCCAAAAATTACCTTTTAGGGCCCAGATTCCATTTTTGAAAGGACTGTCGCAGGTTATTTCGTCTCCTTTGTGGGCATCATAATACAGGGCATTTTTATGTCTGAGGAGGCCTCCCATTATCATACAATGGGCAGTTTGCTTGTAAAAACCTTTCCCATGCTCTCACGGATGGCTGCCAAGTGTGATTATGTACTAAGTGATGTCTTGTTTGGTTGGTGTTGGACCAAAATTTTTGAAAATGGGTTCTGGCTCCACTTGAATGTCTTCATACCCATCAGAATGTCACGTACTGCCTATTCCTGGTTGATCACGTGTATCAGTTTTGCTGGTCTTGCAGCCAGCTCTTCGACTCCTTGTATCCATAGTCAGGCTATTTCTGCCAAACATGATGACTGTGCAGTTACAGTGGCAGTTTCCCATCACCAGCAGCCCTTTAGACAACGGACAGCAATCTCTGAGACAATGGATTTCTGTTCCTCACACCAATCTTTGAGAAAATGAATGGTAGAGTCTTACCTCAGCTCCTCACACCCATCTTTGAGAGAGTGGACCTCAGCTCTTCACATCAATCTGAGACAACGGATGGTGGAATGTGGTTTCAATTCATTCTCTCACAAGTATTTTCAAATTATGACTATTTTGTCAAATGCCCTTGAAAAAAAAGCAGTGTGTTGGTAGAGTAGAATAATAAGATGATTGCTGTATCAATTATATCTGTATGGATATGCTGATTTGTAACAGGACAGGCAGTTCTTTTCCCTCTCAAACCCTGACTTGCACAGAAAGGTAAATATAGTTTCTTAAAATCCATATGCAGGACATTATGTGTCATCCAGAGAATCTGTGAATGGGCTGAACCAAATCTTTACTTGGTTTACCTTTACCAGTGAGTCGACCTAAATGGAAACAAAACTCTGGTTAGCATAAGCTATAAACTTCCTTTTAGCAATAAGCATATTTAGTGGAAACTGTGGTACTTTGGGATTGACAGTTTCTGGTTGAAAGAAGGGAATATAGAAGGAAGATGAAGTAGCTAAAACTTGGATACCAAGTTAGCACAAATTCGGATTCAAACAACTCAAATTTGGTAAATTTCCTTTTTTTTTTTAAAGAAGTAAGAGCCTGCAACATCATCACTCCTGAAGTAACTTTGTTCCTTACTAAAATGGAGCTAAACTGCATAGTATTAGCTCTCCCAGTGTAATTAAAAGACTCATCCTGCTGTTTCTCACTTGTCTCATAACTTGCTGGCACAGGTTTAACTGAACATCAGTTCCATAATCTTATAGTTGTGAGGATTCTATGAAGGCTTAGAAAACAAAAATATTTCAAAGAAGATTTTAAAACAATATTTCAAAGTGATGCTTACAAAGACGCTATTGACATGCTCTCACTGCAAGTCCATAATTACCCTACTAAATACCATAAAATATAACAGCATAATTTTGAGTTAATAAACACCAGCATTTGGGAATAACAAATCTATGTAATAATAGCACTTGCTGTAATTCTTTTGTAATTTGCCAACTGCATCTTTCTGATGTTTTATTAAGTTCTACTCTTTATATGATTTTGTTACACCTGAATGCATACAAAAATATGTATATATAAAAAAAAAGAAGATAAATATATTTCCAAATATTCCAAAATTTTTCATATCTGTACAACAAGTACTCCCACAGGAAAACTTGGGTGAAATGTAAGCAAAGATTATGAGGTTAGAAGTCTACACAATTAAAGACAAGCTTCAGAGGTTTGAACTTCAGTAAACGGCTGCAGTCAGATTTCTTGAGAAAAAAAAAAGGTAATAGGAATTAAAATACTTTGGTGGCAATATGCTAGTCCACTTCTTGATGTGTAATATTATCTTCTGCTATCATCAGTAATTGCAGTGATCTCAATGAAGGTGATGATGGAACACAATATAGTCAGCTATACAGACAGTGACTTACACTTTTGAACCATATTGCTTGCAATTTTGGCAATATTTAACTGTGTCATGGTTTAAACTGAGCCAGTAACTGAACATTACGCAGCCACCTGCCCAACCCCATCCCCATCCTCCCCACCTCTCCCCAGGCAGGATGGGGAGGAGAATCAAAGGAATGTAAAATCCATGGGTTGAGGTAAGAACAGTTTGATAACTAATATATAGTAAAATATAGTGATAATAGAAAACATACTAACAGTAACGATAAGGAATAATAATTCAGGGTGGGGGGGGAGAAGTAAGCTCAGAAAACACAAGTGATGCACAATTGCTCACAACCTGCTAACCAATACCCAGCCCAAACCAAGCAGTGACCTGCCCTTCCAGGTAACTCTCACCAGTTTATATACAAGGCATGATGTGCTGTGGTATGGAATACCTCTTTGGCTAGTTTTGGCCCAGCGTCCTGCCTCTGCTCCCTCACAGCTTCTTGTGCCCTTCCTCAGTGGCAGAGCACGAGACTGAAAAGTCCTTGATCAGGGTAAGTGCTACTGAGCAGCAACTGAAACATTGGTGTGTTATCAACATTGTTGTCATGCTAAAGTCAAAACACAGCACTGCACCAGCTACTAGGAAGAATAATAACTGTTACAGCTGAAACCAGAAAGCTGTGGAACAGCGACCAAGACCTTGTGAGCTGAACTGTATGCTCATTTTTTATACCTCATTTATACTCATTTTTTATGCCTTTTTTATGCTGTCTTGTTAATCTGAAAACTACCTGAACTGTGAACACCTTTCTTAACAGTGAATGCATCATGGTTTCTGAATCAGAGTCTTCAAGCCACTGACTACCTTCAGATCCTTCAGATCTGTAGGACTTCAAAAAATTCTACAGGCAGAACAGTGACCTTTGTGCAAATAAGTGTTTGTCCTAGTCCACATCAGCTTCCGTTGTGATATATGTAGATAAGAGACCCATGGCTGTATAGCTGAACACTCAAGCTAAATATCTAATCTCTTTATTGTGTAATTTTTTTTTCAGTAGTCATATATTTAACTGCCTAATACACAGATATGGATAACCATCTTTCAAATCCCATCCAGCCATTATTTATTTTTAGCAAGGACTCCCACTGATACCTCACTACCAAGGACTATTTATCATTTTGATTGTAGGCACAACATCTACTTTCAAGTTTTCTCAAGCTAAAAAACAACCCAAACCTACCCAAAATAAATATTTTAAGATGTGTTTATTTTCTGTAGGACTACAGGACTCAAACATGATGTGATTCTGTCCTAAGAGTGAAGGGATAAAAACCCCCTGCAATATGCACAGAAGCACCTAAGAGCACTATGTTCTGATGAAGCCATAGAATTAGAAGGTTAATGTGAGTACATTTTGTTAAAATATTCTTCCCATCAATCTCTGACCTACACCAAAAAAATCATTAATTGTTAGTCAAGCTGGTGACATGATACGCAAGCTCAGAAATAGAGGGAAAACTCCTATAGGTCTGAATTATTCAGTGTAACTGAAACTGCAGTTTGGTATTTAGGCACAAGGTTGTAAAGCAACATTAGCAGCCATTGGGAAACAGGGATTGAAGGCAATAAACACCATTTACAACTATTATGTTCTCAGTAAATTTTCCCATGACAGAATAGTATTTCAGTCCTCTTGGGCCTATTTCATGGAATTTGAGTTGATTATTTAGTTTTTATAGGTCTCAAAGAGGCTATAAAAGAAATATTTGAAAACCAAAGTTTTGTATTAAAGAGCAAAGCTAGGTTTATAGTATTTTTTTTGTATTGTATTTCAATTCTTTTTCTTTTTTCCTTTTTTTAGGTTTATTCAATGATTAGAATAACTAAAGCACGTTTTGATGCTGAGAATCATAAAAGAATAGATACTCTGCAATGATTGAAAATGCTCATCTTAAAGAGGCTAGACTGTTCCAAACAAATGTGGGTGAACACTTTGTAAATAATACATGTTTCAATCCACAGATTTAGTAAATGTGTTTTAAAGTAGGTGCTTTTTAGCCATTGTGGTTAAACAAGTTTTCTTAAAACAAGCATGCAGCTCATTAAAACTGACCTCTTACGAATACTTTCATAAAACCTTCCTACTGTCTACTACATGTCCTACTGTGATACTACAATTTCCATGTAAGTGGATCACTGAGAAAAAAGTAACTATTCAGAGAGAACAGGATGCTTTCCACCTGTACATCCTGACTAATATCAGCACTGAAAAGAATAGATTTCAGAAGTTATATTTCTACTCATTGCAGATTGAGCTTTGTCAGGCATTCTCAAAAAATTTAGAGTCTCAGTATGAGTGAGAGATATCCCAGGCATCTACTATCAGATAATATGTCCAGTTTTTATTTGACTGACACATTGACTTTGAGAATATCTTCATGGCTGAACAGTATACAGGTTTGCCATGTGCATTTATGTAGTCAGGTTTAGGTTGTAAGATCATCTGGCAATTTTACAAGAAGGACTTTTGTTTTCTTACAAATATTCTGAAAGTTAAGAAAAAAAATATTCTCTTTCTCAGTGTTAATGTTTCTAAATGCCCTATTTAGTAACAAATCGAGCAACTTGTGCTTTAATCAAATACTTTAATAGTACATTTGATCTCTTTTACAGCCTTAAAAATGAAGTATATTAAGTAAAAGAGAATATACAAATATTTATGCTTATTGTAGTTGCCTGATATTAATAATTTATAACCTCAGAAGATACAAATCATGAATGAAAACATTAATTATTTATTAAAAGTACCCTACTGATGAAATGCTTATGGTAATGGTTGAAGCAAGACACAGTACATCTTAGTAAACTACAAAACCATAGATACCATGCTCCTGGCTGTTTCTCCTTCTGAGATTATAGTTTCATTTCATAGAAACATGGAATCATAGAATCTACCATAAAATCATTCATAGAATCACAGAATCATAGAAACATAGAATACTGGAATGGCTTGGGTTGGAAGGGTCCTTAAATATGACCTAGTTCCAACCTCCTCACCACAGGCAGAAACGCCTTCCACTAGACAAGGTTGCTCCAAGCACTGTCCAACCTGTCATAGAATCATAGAATAGTTAGAGTTGGAAAGGACCTTAAGATCATCTAGTTCCAACCACCTTGCAATAGGCAGAGACACCTCCCATTAAATCATGCCATCCAAGGCTATGTCCATCCCGACCTTGAACACTGCCAGGGATGAAGCATCCACAACTTCCTTGGGCAACCCATTCCAGGGCCTCGCTACCCTTACAGTAAAGAATTTCTTCCTCATATCCAATCTAAACTTCCCCTGTTTAAGTTTAAACCCATTACCCCTTGTCCTCTCACCACAGTCCCTCATGAAGAGTCCCTCCCCAGCATCCCTATAGGCCCCCTTCAGGTATTGGAAGGCTGCTAGGAGGTCTCCACGCAGCCTTCTCTTCTGCAGGCTGAACAGCCCCAATTTTCTCAGCCTATCTTCATACGGGAGGTGCTCAAGCCCCCTGATTGTCCTCGTGGCCCTCCTCTGCACTTGTTCTAACAGTTCCATATCCTTTTTATGTTGAGGACACCAGAACTGCACACAATACTCCAAGTGAGGTCTCACGAGAGCAAAGTAGAGGGGCAGGATCACCTCCCTCGACCTGCTGGTCACACTCCTTTTGATGCAGCCCACGATACGGTTGGCTTTCTGGGCTGCAAGCGCACACTGCCGGTTCATGTTCATTTTCTCATCGACCAACACCCCCAAGTCCTTCTCCACAGGGCTGCTCTCAATCTCTTCCCTGCCCAGCCTGTAGCTGTGCCTGGCATTGCTCCCACCCAGGTGCAGGACCTTGCACTTGGCATGGTTAAACTTCATCAGGTTGGCATCAGCCCACCTCACAAGCGTGTCAAGGTCCCTCTGGATGCCATTCCTTCCCTCCAGTGTATCAACAGAACCACACAGCTTGGTGTCATCGGCAAACTTGCTGAGGGTGCACTCAATCCCACTGTCCATGTCACCCACAAAGATGTTGAACAAGACTGGTCCCAACACGGATCCCTGGGGGACACCACTCGTTACTGGTCTCCTGCTGGACATTGAGCCATTGAGCACAACTCTTTGCATGCGGCCATGCAGCCAGTTCTTTGTCCACTGAGTGGTCCACCTATCAAATTGATGTCTCTCCAATTTAAAAACAAGGATGTCATGCGGGGCAATGTCGAACACTTTGCACAAGTCCAGGTAGATGACATCAACTGCTCTGCCCCTGTTCATCAGTTCTGTAGCTCCGTCGTAGAAGGCCACCAGATAGGTCAGTAAGGATTTCCCCTTACTGAAGCCATGCTGGCTGTCACCAAGCACCTTGTTGATTTTCATGTGCCTCAGCATGCCTTCCAGGAGAATCCACTCCAAGATTTTGCCAGGCACAGAGGTGAGACTGACTGGTCTGTAATTCCCCACCTCATCCTTTTTCCCCTTCTTGAAAATGGGGCTTATATTTCCCTTTTTCCAGTCATCGGGAACTTCACCTGACTGCCATGATTTTTCAAATATGATGGACAGTGGCTTAGCAACTTCATTTGCCAGCTCCTTCAGGACCCACAAATGGATTTCATCAGGTCCCGTGGACTTGTGCATGTTCAGGTTCTTAAGATGGTCTCGAACCTGATCCTACAGCAGTCCTAAGGTCTTCATTCTCACATTCCCTGCGTCTGCCTTTCAAGACTTAGGTGGTGTGGTCTGAGCATTTGCCAGTGAAGACTGAGGCAAAGAAGTCCTTGAACACTGTTCGGGATGGGACAGCCACAGCTTCACTGAGCAATCTTTTCTTGTGTCTCCCCACCCTCACTGTAAAGAACTTCTTCCTCATTCCCTATCTAACTTTACCACTTTTCAGCTTAAATTATAGTGCATGGTACAAATTGAGGCTCTGTTTCTTAATTATTAACACCTACATTTTCTGTTATTGACAACTGTGAGAACACAGAAACCAAACCTCAATTTGGAGAACTGCAGACCACTTACTTCTTCCTGTCCAGTCCTAAGACATATCAGAACAGACCTCAAAATTTCAAGTAATTATGACTTGAATTAACATTTTAAAAAAGCATGTGTAAAAATCAACTGACTTTGTTGCTGATTGGTGCAAAATGTGGCGTTAAAAAACCATTAAGAAATCATTCGGTGCCATGCCCTGCAATTAAGAAGAAGTCAAGCAATAATGAAACCCAATTAACTGTATTTCTGCATTTAAAATTTTCATATCATCGTCAGAAAAAAGAATACAAAGTCAAGGGTAATAGTGTAGCAGAGATGATCTTGGGAGCACTTTGAAGAATAAAAAAGTGTAAATCATAAGAAGGAAACACAGAATGGCAACCCTCTGTCTCTACGGGCATATAATTTCTTATCATCTTTAACCATTTTAATTAAGATGTTCATAAATTTCCTGATAGATTTATTTCTCAATGACAATTGTGAGTCATAAAGTGAAATAAAATCCAATGCAGCAAATTTGTAACTTGCAAAAAAAATTTTTTTGTGTTGTTGTTTTTGGTTTTGGTTTTGTTTTGTTTTGTTTTTTTTTAAAGAATGTTTGTTGCCTAGTCAACTGCAGTAGGTATTTTTTGAGCTTTTTTTCTTTTTTATTTCCCTGAGGGGAAAGATTACTGCTTAGAAAAAGATTTAAACTTTAGCCCTCACATATTAGGTGGAATTAATGATCTATTTGCTTAGATGCCATATATTACTTCTAGTTTATCCATCCACTGGGTAAACGATAGGCACTACTTGGTCATGATGATAGATTTGAATGCAGGCTGGGACATCAATCAGTGCTGGCAACTGATTAGTTGTTTGTGTCTTTGACAAGCTCTTCCATCTCACTGAATGAAAGCTTGCTGATTGCTCTCACTTCTCTCCACATTTATTGCCCTCCACTGCCACTATGTTATATCGTTAATGCTGATGGAAGAAATCCCCCTTGACAGCTAACAGTGAATTTCTCCCATTCCCTTATCATTACATACACACTATCCCGTGTTCCTTTAGGGACTAGAATTTCTAAGGGAGTTCATCCATGCTGTTACGTATACGGAGGGCTGGCACAGTAAGCCTGGAACCTCCTGATGAGAAAGGTTTTGTGTATGAGGAAAGGAGACAAAAGTCACATAATGGCATGATATGTGTCTGATTGATCACAAATGAAGACCTGGCTGTTGAGTAAGAAGAGGTTATGAGTAAGAAAGGAAAATGCTGAAGAGTCATGCAGTTGCATGGTCGTGCAGCAGTGTAGCTGCACAATTTGGGAAAAGCACAATGGGAAATTCAGTTTCCTCTTGTGGCCAAAGGCAAAATGCAAAAATTTTGACTTAGATTTTCAAAGCTGCTCAGGAGACTTAGTTGATCCCTACTAACTAAAAATATTTTAAAAGTCTCAACCTTTGACAGTGGCAAAATAGATTTAGCAGATAACTTCAGCATCACTGCATTAACATTATCTTTGCTTTTCTGCAACAGATGGAGAGAATATATTAGCTGAAGTATTTGAGGAAGTACAGAAAATATGAACGTTGCCTTTCTTGACATCCAACGTTGTCTGGCATATGTTCGACATGTGTGATTAAGCATCAGGAGGACTGGAAAACCAGTAATGAATATCAGTGATGCTTTAATCGGTTCCAAAGTGCATACTGAGGGCAAGACAATAGCAACATGCTCTGAAGAGTCTTTTGCTGCTTGTGATAAGAAGAACAAAGTGTATATTTACACTAATCTTAGATAATAACAAATGTTATTTGGAGAAAGATTTGTGGGCATTTTTCTTTTGTTTGGTTTATGATTTTTTCTTTTTTTTCTGATGGGGGGGGGTTGTCTCTCCTTTCTTTGGTTGGTTTGTTTGTTTTTTTTTTTCCTAACATAATCTTTCTAAATCAGACTCAGATACTAAAGAATGCATACTGCTTTATATATGAAAAACTAGATGATCATGACAGATATGAGAAAGAAATAAGTATAATCTTGCAAGTGGTATGCAAGAGTACGTATGCAAAATTAAAAATAAAGATGCTTCACAGTATATATCAGCTGCAGTCATCAATTCTCTGAATAAAGCAAATAATATTCTTTTATGAAAAGGGAAAACTAAAGGGAAAAATAGAGGGAGGACTACCCCATATGTGTAAAAAGCATGGAAATAAGTACCTGAGTTCTCAAGATAACTCAGTAATAATTTAATGCAAGATTGCTATCAGATCTACATTCCTGCTTTCACAGTGGAATAGATACACAGGGAAGATACAACCTTGATTAATGGTCATTCCTATTCCATGAACATGTAAAAATACAAGCCTAATCCTTAATCCACTTTTGTAGATATACCCTACCTGATAATTTTTCTTTTTTTTTTTTATACTCCGGTCAGCTTATTAGGTACACTAGAAAGTAGGAAATCTGCAAAGAAAAAGCTATTTGATGGTGATTTCTGATTTGCCATAGTTCTTTTTAATATATTAGACCATTGAAGTCTATGTAGCCCTTCAGAGTAGATTTTCTAGCCAGCTGAGAGATTTATAACGATATATAGAATGATGAGATGGTTGGGCAGAATCATTTGCTCTGGTTTGTGCAAGCTTTGACAGAGGGTAAAGAAAAGAGCTTTGGAATATCAGATCCCATTTGGTAAAGAAACAAAACAATAGAGACTGACAAGATCAGTATTGCAGCAAAGTGAATTATGGTCATAAAAACATCAGCTCTTGTCCTGCATTCGTTTTTGCACAACATTGAATGAAAACATATAACAGTCCATGCCATTCGTAACTGCTGTCCTTTAATACTCAGTCATAGGCCAGGAATTAAAACAGTGTGCATTACTATTCTTTTATTAGATTTATCCTTAAACAAATCACAGCAATGGTTTTATATCAGACATTGGTTTTCACACACTTTGTATATTTCAGATCTCCATCAATCCTTTTAGCTGTGTTGAAAGGCCAGGAGATCCTTGAATTCTGCACCTTCAATTGTTACACCAACCTTGGATTACTATAGCTGCTACATGTCTTACACGCTTCTTGTGGACTCTTGAATCCATTTAAACTCAGATTTCAGTATCAGTGAAAACTCCAATGACCTTTCTGTACTGCAAAAAAAGTAAATCAAGCAGCTGTTTCATATTCCATTCAATGGCAGCAGCAAATACTGGTGTCTGCTTTCCCTGCTTTGATGTTCAGCTCTGACATTCTTTGTAGCAGTCTTGAAAGAACCTTTGAAAAAATGTAGATTTTGAATCTGGGGGAGATATGTGCACATGTGTAACTGAGACAGCTTAAAATCATCATTTACTGAAAGAAGGATTCATTAACTCTTTTTGCATTAATTAACAATTACTTAAGACAATGAATTCATGCCATATATTACTTCCTGTATTGTACTATGTTGCACTTCACTGAACTGCCCTGAACTTGGATAGCTAAGGCTTACTGTTTCAGCTGTAATGCAAAAAAAAGGCATAAAAGCACATTCCCCAGGGAATTTGTAATTTAAATTGCACAGCAGCCATTGTATATTTATTTACAAGTAGCTGTTATTACAATTTGATTAACAAATAACTTATTTTTTCTGCAAAAATAGGAATATACATTTTCCATTAAGCAATAGCTAGCATACAAAGAGTCTAAGTACCTGCGTCTTTTGAACGGAAACTCCTTAAAATGCCAAAATATATTTATCTTGAACTGGAATGCGAGTATATCTGTGAAATAAAGCAATTACGCGAGCTATTTTGAAGTATGTTAGGTGTAATTTTAGTGTTATTTATTGGCTAATGCTTGCAGATTAATAATGACAGTGTCTCTATATACGTATCTGAGTTGCAGTTCTTCCTTCTCTGTATCCAACTTTGATTAACTTCTCTACTTTCTCAATTTAAAGGAGTGTTTATTATTCTAAAAGTGGTTTTCATGTTGGATTTAACTGAAATTATTTTAATTATTTTTACTGACTCTTTTAAAATCTGGTTTAAATTTAAAATTATTAATTAAATTTAATAGTATTAGGACAAAGGACAAATTATATCTTCCCTTCAGCAACACCTGATGGACCAACTATTTGAGAATGTATACTCATTAACCTATTTCTATGAAGTTTTGAATGCTGTCATATTATCAAGCTGCTTTGGTGATAGTACTTCACACAATCAATACCCAGCTGTTGTAATGGAGCATTGCAGAGGATCAGGTACAGGAAAGAGACATTTAGATTGGAAAATTTTCAAGTTACCTTCTGTACAGTACAGTAAAACAATTTAAAAAGCTTAGTTCAAAAGCACGACAATGACAATTTTCTTTAAAAGAAGCACTATAGGAATACATCTGGTATTAACATTTGACGAGGTAATGAAAAATTTGCTTTCTCCCTGAGAAGTCTGACTGCAGATGCATGTTTACTTTATATTGAAATTTAAGGAAAGTGAAGTATGTTCCAATAGCTTCAATCTCTTTCAACTTTATGCTCTGACTGAAACTGCTTTTCAGCACTTCACAGAGATCATATGGCTTTAGAAAGTGGTTATTGCTGTGGTAGAGATAAAAGCATTGACAAGCAGATCTTACTCCTGTAAAAGTCTCTGGGAATATTGTCCCTGAGTTCACTGACAGAAACATTAGCCCCTACGAGCAGTCATATGTGCCAATGCACCCTAGAACCGGATAAAACGCAAGTTATTTGGGACACTTTTTTAAACAGATGCAGTAAATGAAGCTTCCTGCATACTCACTTACAACTATAATGAAAACGTCAGATATTACGTGTCAGAAAGCAGTACAGCTAGAAGAGCTGTTGCAAATTTTATACGGTAGATAGTAGTTATTTTGTGTGAATGAAAGATTTCTTTTGCTTAATGTTGCTGTGACTGGAACAAATATTTACAGTATGAAATTGCTTTTTAAAAGTTAACTGGCACCACAATAGAATCATAGAATCATAGAATAGTTAGAGCTGGAAAGCACCTCAAGATCATCTAGTCCCAACCACCTTGCCATGCGCAGGGACAATCCCACTAAACCATGCCATCCAAGGCTATGTCCAACCCCACCTTGAACGCCACCAGGGATGAAGCATTCACAACTTCCTTGGGCAACCCATTCCAGGGCCCCACCACCCTTACAGTAAAGAATTTCTTCCTCATATCCAATCTAAACTTCCCCTGTTTAAGTTTAAACCCATTACCCCTTGTCCTCTCACCACAGTCATAGAATCACAGAATCATAGAATAGTAAGGGTTGGAAAGGACCTCAAGATCATCGAGTTCCAACCCCCCTGCCATGGGCAGGGACACCTCCCACTAAGCCATGCCATCCAAGGCTATGTCCAACCCCACCTTGAACGCCGCCAGGGATGAAGCATCCACAACCTCCCTGGGCAACCCATTCCAGGGCCCCACCACCCTCACAGTAAAGAATCTCTTCCTCATATCCAATCTAAACCTCCTCTGTTTGAGTTTAAACCCATTACCCCTTGTCCTCTCACCACAGTCTCTCATGAAGTGTCCCTCCCCAGCACCCCTATAGGCCCTCTTCAGGTATTGGAAGGCTGCTATGAGGTCTTCATGCAGCCTTCTCTTCTGCAGGCTGAACAGCCCCAATTTTCTCAGCCGACCTTCATACGGGAGGTGCTCCAGTCCCCTGATCCTCCTCGTGGCCCTCCTCTGCACTTCTTCTAACAGTTCCATGTCCTTTTTATGTTGAGGACACCAGAACTGCACACAATACTCCAAGTGAGGTCTCACGAGAGCAAAGTAGAGGGGCAGGATCACCTCCCTCGACCTGCTGGTCACACTCCTTTTGATGCAGCCCACGATACGGTTGGCTTTCTGGGCTGCAAGCGCACACTGCCGGTTCATGTTCATTTTCTCATCAACCAACACCCCCAAGTCCTTCTCCACAGGGCTGCTCTGAATCTCTTCCCTGCCCAGCCTGTAGCTGTGCCTGGCATTGCTCCCACCCAGGTGGAGGACCTTGCACTTGGCATGGTTAAACTTCATCAGGTTGGCATCAGCCCACCTCACAAGCATGTCAAGGTCCCTCTGGATGCCATTCCTTCCCTCCAGTGTATCAACAGAACCACACAGCTTGGTGTCATCGGCAAACTTGCTGAGGGCACTCTCAATCCCACTGTCCATGTCACCCACAAAGATGTTGAACAAGACCAGTCCCAACACGGATCCCTGGGGGACACCACTCGTTACTGGTCTCCAGCTGGACATTGAGACATTGAGCACTACTCTTTGCATGTGGCCACCCAGCCAGTTCGTTGTCCACTGAGTGGTCCACCTATCAAATTGATGTCTCTCCAACTTAGAGAGAAGGATGTCATGCGAGACAGTGTCAAAGGCTTTGCACAAGTCCGGGTAGACGACATCAAGTGCTCTGCCCCTGTCCATCAGTTCCGTAGCCCCTTCATAGAAGGCCACCAGATTGGTCAGTGGTGCTACAAAAGATATAAAAAAAATGTCAGTAGAAGCTCACTTGTCTGTATTTTAATCAGTAAGTTTCATGCAGTGCAGGTGGAGAACTGGTAAAAATTTGCCTCTGTGCATTTATTCAGAACAACAGCCTTTCCATTATGTCTTTCTGTCTCTAACGTAAGTCAAACAGACTGAAACGCAAAAACCCTGTATATTGGCTTTCATCTTCAGCTAGATTCTGAAATACATACTGGTTCCAATGGAATTACCTCTCTGAGTAAAGTTTGTTTTCTAAGGCATCTCATTCTAGCTGTACCTTGTGTCATTTTCTTTAATAGAAACGTATCCCAGACAACTAAAATGTGCTCTTCCTTCCTGCTTCAAACATAGAGATACTTCATTTGCAATTGGTCTAAAACATATTGTCAATCAAAAATATTGCTAAACCTAAACCAATTTTTTTCTAAATCCATCTGCTTGCCAATTACCCAGCTGTGCTTATGTCAAAGTCATCAGGAAATGTCCATGACAAAAAGGTTATGTTTCAGAAAAATCTTCATATACAAACTAACTGCACTGCATAAAGAAGAAAAAAATAGGTTTCTAAATTCCCCCCTGTCTATCCCCTGTAATGTTTATATTTTTAAAAAAAAATTTTCTCTTATATTGTTAAACATACTGAAATTTCTGATGCTATTAACAATGGCAAAAGGGGTCAAAATTGAAAAAATAGTATTTCTCTTCAGAAATATTATCATCAGAAATAATTTCTCTTACAAAGACTGTATAATCAAGATTTAACAATAAAATGCCTTTAAAATGGAGGTAATTGACAAGAAGAATGTGGGAAAGTAAAAAACAATTACAGCAAAATACATCCTCAAATGCGCATGCTAGTGATTTTGAGAGGTTTATACAATTCAAGCAATTGCATTTACTTCAGTTATGTAAGAACAGATGACAGTTATCATTTGATACGGAAATTTGCATGTGGTAAGGGAGATGCTTCGTTGATAGTTTTAGGAGCAGAAGAGCAATTGTCACTAGAAGATCAACATGATACTATTAGGAAAAAAGAGTATAAGATTAGTCTTACTTATGTAGCAGAGGAGACCCGGAGCTGGCAAATGAAGTTGCTAAGCCACTGTCCATCATATTTGAAAAATCATGGCAGTCAGGTGAAGTTCCCGATGACTGGAAAAAGGGAAATATAACCCTCATTTTTAAGAAGGGGAAAATGGATGAGGCGGGGAATTACAGACCAGTCAGTCTCACCTCTGTGCCTGGCAAAATCTTGGAGTGGATTCTCCTGGAAGGCATGCTGAGGCACATGAAAACCAACAAGGTGCTTGGTGACAGCCAGCATGGCTTCACTGAGGAGAAATCCTGCCTGACCAATCTGGTGACCTTCTATGAAGGGGCTACGGAACTGATGGACGGGGCAGAGCACTTGATGTCGTCTACCCGGACTTGTGCAAAGCCTTTGACACTGTCTCACATGACATCCTTCTCTCTAAGTTGGAGAGACATCAATTTGATAGGTGGACCACTCAGTGGATAACGAACTGGCTGGGTGGCCACATGCAAAGAGTAGTGCTCAATGTCTCAATGTCCAGCTGGAGACCAGTAACGAGTGGTGCCCCCCAGGGTTCAGTGTTAGGACCGGTCTTGTTCAACATCTTTGTGGGTGACACGGACAGTGGGATTGAGAGCGCCCTCAGCAAGTTTGCCGATGACACCAAGCTGTGTGGTTCGGTTGATACATTGGAGGGAAGGAATGGCATCCAGAGGGACCTTGACACACTTGTGAGGTGGGTTGATGCCAACCTGATGAAGTTTAACCATGCCAGGTGCAAGGTCCTCCACCTGGGTGGGAGCAATGCCAGGCACAGCTACAGGTTGGGCGGGGAGGAGATTCAGAGTAGCCCTGTGGAGAAGGACTTGGGGGGGTGTGAGTTGATGAAAAAATGAACATGAGCCGGCAGTGTGCGCTTGCAGCCCAGAAAGCCAACCGTATCGTGGGCTGCATCAAAAGGAGTGTGACCAGCAGGTCAAGGGAGGTGATCCTGCCCCTCTACTTTGCTCTCGTGAGACCTCACTTGGAGTATTGTGTGCAGTTCTGGTGTCCTCAACATAAAAAGGACATGGAACTGTTAGAAGAAGTGCAGAGGAGGGCCACGAGGACAATCAGGGGGCTTGAGCACCTCCGGTATGAAGGTCGGCTGAGAAAATTGGGCTGTTCAGCCTGCAGAAGAGAAGGCTGCGTGGAGACCTCCTAGCAGCCTTCCAATACCTGAAGGGGGCCTATAGGGATGCTGGGGAGGGACTCTTCATGAGGGACTGTGGTGAGAGGACAAGGGGTAATGGGTTTAAACTTAAACAGGGGAAGTTTAGATTGGATATGAGGAAGAAATTCTTTACTGTGAGGGTGGTGGGGCCCTGGAATGGGTTGCCCGAGGAAGTTGTGAATGCTTCATCCCTGGCGGCTTTCAAGGTCGGGATGGACATAGCCTTGGATGGCATGATTTAGTGGGAGGTGTCCCTGCCCATGGCAGGGGGTTTGGAACTCGATGATCTTGAGGTCCTTTCCAACCCTAACTATTCTATGGTTCTATGACTCTAAAACAGGACAGAGAAATCACATTAAGCTGCAAAACACCTGGACCAAATGAGCAAGCTGCAGAATGGTGAGCACATGCAATGAACAGTCCAGAGAGAGGTATTCAAGACACAAACAAAAAAAAAATATGTGTTCTGCTCCCCTTTAATTAGCATGGAAAGTACTTAGCAATGGTTATTCAGTGTTGAAAGGAGCTCAAAAGCTAATAAAATATCTCACTAACTGCATAGAACACTTTTCTTGATCCTGTTGCGAACAGTCATTGCTCTGATCTGGGTCGGAATCATGGCTATCTCTTATCATTGTTAAAAGCTTCTGATACTAAAGCTTAAGGTGAGCTTTCTATGCAGATTACCTATATGCAAGTCATCATGAAGCGCACAGTGAGCACACCTGAAATTGACAGCAATATATACTGCTTAAACAAAAGCTATGAAATTCAAAGAATTTTGGAAAGAAGTGATTAAAGTAACCATGTAGAAGTCCATGACTTCTGCTGACTTAATCACTTCTGTCCATTTCTAAATGCCACCTAACGGAAATATTAAAGCAGGATAATACAGTTCCTGGTAAAGTATGTAATAAAAAATTATGTAAAAAAGTAAAGCCCCATGAAATGTCAGCTTTTGGAACTGCTATCTCAGAATTAATGATCTGCAAGTGATTAAATGTAGAGGCTTGACATAAAGGCTTAAAAATATGAAATTATTAGAGAAATCAGTAGGACTGCCAATGTTTACTTAATCTGAATTTTACAGCTGTGACAATTGTTTTCCTTCATGCTTCCACAGAAAGGCAAATTTTGCTCTAGAGTGACTTTTTTCTAAACATACAAATAATGAACCTAATGCTGAACAGTTCTGTGTTTAGATGAATCCGACTTAGCTTACAATGGTTTTCTATGTGACAAGGTGACTGAACTCCCTGCTAAACCTAGTGTTATACATGACCAAATATCTGTGCATCTCTCCCAAAGTATAAATTGAAACCAAGCTTGTTAGACCAATATATCAAATTGATTGGTGCAGCTGATATGTCCAAGGGACAAGAAGATATCTGGAGGGACTTGGACAGTCTTGAGAGGTTTGCCCATGCAAACCTCAGGAGGTTCCAAAGGGCCAAGTGCAGGGTCCTGCACCCGGGTCAGGGCATTCTCCAGTATCAATACAGGCTGGGGGATGAAGGGATTGAGAGTACCCCAGAGAAAAGGACTTGGGGTACTGATGGATGAAAGATTGGACATGAGCTGGCAGTGTGCCCTTGCAGCCCAAAAGGCTAATCACATATTGGGCTGCATCCAAAGGAGTGTGACCAGCAGGTAAAGGGAGGTGATTCTGCCCCTCTACTCTGCTCTGGTAAGACCCTACCTGGAGTGCTGTGTCCAGCTGTGGAGTCCTCAGTACAAGAAAAACATGGACGTGTTGGAAAGGGTCCAGAGAAGGGCCACAAAAATGATCAGAGGGATGGAACACGTCTGCTAGGAGGAACGGCTGAGAGAGTTGGGTATGTTCAGCCTGGAGAAGAGAAGACTCTGGGGAGACCTTTTTGTGGCCTTTCAGTTCTTTAAAGGGGCCTATAAGAAAGATGGGAAAGATTATTTAGCAGGGCCTCTTGTGATAGGATGAGGGGTGACGGTTTTAAACTAAAAGAGGGGAAATTCAGGCTGAATCTTGGAGCGGATTGGCAAAATCTTGGAGCGGATTATCCTGGAAGCCATGCTAAGGCACATGAAAACCAACAAGGTTGTTGGTGACAGCCAGCATGGCTTCACTAAGGGGAAATCCTGCCTAACCAATCTGGTGACCTTTTATGAAGGGGCTACGGAACTGATGGACAGGGGCAGAGCAGTTGATGTCATCTACCTGGACTTGTGTAAAGCCTTTGACACTGTCTCCCATGACATCCTTCTCTCTAAGTTGGAGAGACATCAATTTGATAGGTGGACCACTCGGTGGATAAAGAACTGGCTGGATGGCCGCACGCAAAGAGTAGTGCTCAGTGGCTCAGTGTCCAGCTGGAGACCAGTAACGAGTGGTGTCCCCCAGGGATCGGTGTTGGGACCGGTCTTGTTCAACATCTTTGTGGGTGACATGGACAGTGGGATTGAGTGCGCCCTCAGCAAGTTTGCCGATGACACCAAGCTGTGTGGTTCAGTTGATACATTGGAGGGAAGGAATGCCATTTGGAGGGACCTTGACACGCTTGTGAGGTGGGCTGATGTCAACCTAATGAAGTTTAACCATGCTAAGTGCAAGGTCCTACACCTGGGTCGGAGCAATGCCAGGCACAGCTACAGGTTGGGCAGGGAGGAGATTCAGAGCAGCCCTGTGGAGAAGGGCTTGGGGGTGTGGGTTGATGAGAAAATGAACATGAGCCGGCAGTGTGCGCTTGCAGCCCAGAAGGCCAACCGTATCCTGGGCTGCATCAAAAGGAGTGTGACCAGCAGGTCGAGGGAGGTGATCCTGCCCCTCTACTCTGCTCTCGTGAGACCTCACTTGGAGTATTGTGTGCAGTTCTGGTGTCCTCAACATAAAAAGGACATGGAACTGTTAGAACAAGTGCAGAGGAGGGCCACGAAGATGATCAGGGGACTGGAGCACCTCTCGTATGAAGATAGGCTGAGAAAATTGGGGTTGTTCAGCCTGGAGAAGAGAAGGCTGCGTGGAGACCTCAGAGCAGCCTTCCAATACCTCAAGGGGGCCTATAGGGATGCTGGGGAGGGACTCTTCATGAGGGACTGTGGTGAGAGGACAAGGGGTAATGGGTTTAAACTTAAACAGGGGAGGTTTAGATTGGATCTGAGGAAGAAGTTCTATACTGTGAGGGTGGTGGGGCCCTGGAATGGGTTGCCCAGGGAAGTTGTGAATGCTTCATCCCTGGCGGCGTTCAAGGTGGGGTTGGACATAGCCTTGGATGGCATGGTTTAGTGGGAGGTGTCCCTGCCCATGGCGGGGGGGTTGGAACTCGATGATCTTGAGGTCCTTTCCAGCCCTTACTATTCTGTGATTCTGTGATTCTGTGAATGTGAGGAAGAAATTCTTCACAATGAAGGGGTAAAATCCTGCACAAGTTGCCCAGAGAGATGGTGGATGCCCCATCCCTGGAGACAGTCAAGACCAGGCTGCATGTGGTTCTGGGCAACTTGATCTTATTGAAGACTTCCCTGCTCTTTGCTGGGCAGTTGCACTAGATGATCTTAGAAGATCCCTTCCACCCCAAATTATTCTATGATGCTATGATTCTAGGAAGTCTTGTATTTAATACATAGCTGCAGGCTCACTCCATATTCTGGAGCCATGAAATTTCTGAAAATGTTTTTTCTTTTGCAATGATCCTATAGAAAGGTAATGCTGCTTCTAACCATGGAATCTTTGTGAACGTTAGGAGTCTAAAGTGACCACCTGAGGTCACCTAACGGAACAGAGATCACCTAATGGAGCAGATGATCCTGAAATTATGAAGCACGTGTGGCAAAATGGAGGTATCAGGCCCAGTCAACGTGGGATCATGAAGGACAGGTCCTGCTTGACCCTTCTGATCTCCTTCTACAAAAAGCTGACTCGCCTGGTTCGTATGGGAAAGGCTGTGGTCATTGTTTATTTGAATTTTAGTAAAGCATTTGGCGTAGTCTCCCATAGTCTTCTCAGGAATTTGGCTTCTCATGGCCTGGATGGGTGAATTTTTTGCTGGGTTGGAAACTGGCTGAATGGCTGAGACCAGAGTGGTGGTAAATGGTATCACATCTAGTTGGGGACCAGCCACTAAGGTGTTCCTCAGGGCTCGTTATTAAGGCCAGCATTGTTTACCATCTTCATTGATGATCTGAACAAGGGGATCAAGCGAACTCTGAGTAAATTTGTGGATGACACCACGTTGGCTCTGCAGAGGGATCTGGACAGACTGGATCAATGGGCTGTGGCCAGTGGCGTGAGGTTCAACAAGGCAAACTGCTGGGTCCTGCTTTTGGGCCACAATAACCCCATGCAGCACTGCAGCCCTGGGGAAGAGTGACTGGAAAGTAGCTAGGGAGAAAACAACCTGGCGGTGTTGGTCAACATATGGCTGAGCATGATCCAGCTTGTTCCTAGGTGACCAAGAAGGCCAACATCATCCTGGCTTGTATCAGCAATAGTGTGGCCAGCAGGGCCAGGGCAGTGCTCTTCCCCCAGTACTCGATACTTGTGAGGTTTCACCTCAAATCTGCTTTCAGTTCTGGACCCCTCACTACAAGGAAGACATAGAGGCGCTGGAGTGGGTCTAGAGAAGGGCAACAAAGCTGATAAAGGGTCTGGAGCACAAGTCTGACAAGAAACCACTGAGGGAACTGGGATTGTTTAGCTGACTGTCTCGCGAGGGGAGGCCTGCAGCGCCTGACCGGGGAGGAGGTTCGGCGTCTACGAGCTTCACTTCGGAGCAGCAACTTGCACCGAGGGAGCCTCAAGTCCTCGACAAGACCTGCCCAGGAGCCTGCAGCTCAGCGGAGGTGAGCGGCTGACTCAGAGGGGGCGGCACCAGGAGGACCAGCGGCAGATTCAACCCGGGCATCATGGGCCATTTCCGGGCCATTGCTGAGGTGACTGTCTCGCGACGGGAGGCCTGCAGCGCCTGATCGGGGGGGAGGCTCGGCGTCTACAAGCTTCACTTCGGAGCAGCAACTTGCACCGAGGGAGCTTCAAGTCCTCGACAAGGCCTGCCCAGGAGCCTGCAGCTCAGCGGAGGCGAGCGGCTGACTCAGAGGGGGCGGTGCCAGGAGGACCGGCGGCAGACCTGACTGGTTAAAATCCTGCCCCAGGGAGTGCGAGCGACCCAGAGCACGGCGAACCGGGAGGGCAAACAGGGCGGGCTCGAGGCAGTTAGCGCAGCAGTTCACATGGGCAGGCGAGCACAGTGGTGAGCAGGATGGTGAACACTCGTCGTACGAGCAAGGCTCGGTCTGGGAGCTCTGCTCTGGCTGCTCCGGTGGTGGCCAGTGTAGGCGCCCAAACGCAGCCGATGGGAAGGGAAGCTGCAGTGCAGAGCTCGGGGTGTAGAGAGCGCCTGCACTGCTGTCCTGAGGGAAGGGTGAGCAATGGGCAGGGCTGCACTCTGTGCTCCCTGGTGGAGGTCCTCCTGCAGCAGATGGCTGAACTGCAGGAAGCTGTTACCAGGCTGAAAGCTGTCAGGGAAACTGAGGGGGAGCTGCACTGCTTGCTCCGGGACCAGCCTGTTCTGGGGCCTCGAGTGTCTACTGTTGCTCATGCAGGAAAGGAGGCTGCAAACCCAGGAACCTGGGAAACACTAACAGAAAAAAAAAAAAAAAAAAAAAAAAAACCAAAAAAGGAGGAAGAGGGCAATTAAAAGAAAGGGGCTTCCCTCTAAATCTGTTGTCCCGACCCAGAACCGCTTTGCTGTCCTGCAAGGGGCTGATGAGCAACAGCTCTCCCACCAGGCACAACCAGCTAGTGCACTGGTAAAGAAGGTCACTACTGGTGCTGCCAGGAAAAAGCGGCGGGCCGTAGTAGTCGGGGACTCTAATCTGAAAGGCACAGAGGCACCCATCTGCCGGCCTGACCCAGGCTCAAGGGAGGTGTGTTGCTTCCCAGGGGCTCGGATCAGGGATGTGGCCAAGAAGCTGCCTGCTCTAGTCGGTCCCACTGACTATTACCCACTCCTGGTAATACATGTGGGTGCTACTGATATAGATAGCAGTAGCCTGAAGACCATAAAGAAGGACTACAGAGCTCTGGGAGAGGTGGTTAGGGGCTCTGGAGCTCAGATTGTCTTTTCGTCAATTCTCCAGGATACAGGGCAGGACCTTGAAAAGGCTAGGAGGATTGGGCAGGTTAATAAATGGTTAGAAGGGTGGTGCTATAGTCAGGGGTTTGGGTACCTTGAAGATGGGACTCAATATAGTAGGCCAGGTCTACTGGGGGCTGGTGGAACTGGTCTGACAAAGAAAGGGAGGAGTGGATTTGGTAGGAGGCTTGCCAGACTGGTCAAGGATGCTTTAAACTAGATGTGTTGGGGGAGGGGGGCATCATTCCATCCCAACACACCCAGTCGGTTGCCAGCACCTAAAGTAAACGTTCAGAGCAATGTAGAGATATTCCAGCTGCTCCAGCCAATGAGCCGGCTTCAATTGGATCTCGGCTCAAATGCTTCTACACAAATGCCCGTAGTATGGGGAACAAACAAGAGGAATTAGAGATGTGTGCACATCTATGGAGGTAGGATATCATAGGTATCACAGAAACATGGTGGGATGGCACCTATGACTGGTGTGTTGGAATGGAAGGTTACAGGCTCTTTAGGAAGAACAGGCCCGACAGACAGGTAGGAGGAGTTGCTATTTACGTTAGGGATAGGCTGGAGAGTATGGAACTCTGTCTGGGGACAGGTGAGCAGTCGACAGAGAGTTTGTGGGTCAGGGTTAAAGGGAGAACAGCGATGGGAGACATTATTCTGGGGATCTGTTACAGACCGCCTGACCAGGGGGACTTGCTGGATGAAGCGCTCTATAGGCAGATGGGAGCACCCTCACGCTCACAGGCCCTTGTTCTCATGGGAGACTTCAACCACCCTGATATCTGTTGGAGGGATGGTACAGCCCGGCACAAGCAATCCAGAAGGTTCCTCGATTGTGTGGAAGACAACTTCCTTCTGCAAGTAATAGAGGAGCCGACAACGAGAGGTGCCATGCTTAACATCGTCCTCACCAACAGGGAAGGGCTGGTTGGGAATGTGATGCTCCAGGGCAGCCTTGATTGCAGCGATCATGAGATGGTTGAGTTTGAGATCCTCAGGACAGTGAGAAGAGTGTGCAGCAAGCTCACTGCCCTGGACTTCAAGAGAGCAGACTTTGGGCTCTTCAGGAACCTGCTCAGTAAGGTTCCATGGGATACAGCCCTACAGGGCAGGGGGGCCCAAGACTGTTGGTTGATATTCAAGGCTCACCTGCTGCAAGCTCAGGAGCGATGCATCCCAACTAGAAGGAAGTTTAGCAGGAGGGCCAGGAGACCTCCTTGGATGGATAAGGAGCTGCTGAGCAAATTTCGAAGGAAGAAAGAGGCTTATAAAAGGTGGAAGCAAGGTCAGGCGTCCTGGGAAGAATACAGGGATGTTGTCTGGGAAGCTAGGGACCAGGTTAGGAAAGCTAAGGTCCAGTTAGAATTAAACTCGGCTAAGGATGTTAAGGATAACAGGAAGGGATTTTATAGGTACATTGCCAATAAAAGACAGGTTAGGGACATCGTGGGCCCTCTCCAGAAGCTACTGGGAGAACTGGCTACCCTGGATTTGGAGAAGGCTGAGGTTCTTAATGACTTCTTTGCCTCAGTCTTTACCGGCAAATGCTCTGACCACACCACCCAAGTCTCGGAAGGCAGACGCGGGGATGGTGAGGGTGGGGACCCTGGGCCCACTGTGGGGGAGGATCTTGTTCGGGACCACCTTAGGAACCTGAGTGTATACAAGTCCGTGGGACAGGATGAAATCCATCCGCGAGTCCTGAAGGAGCTGTCAAATGAAGTTGCTAAGCCACTGTCCATCATATTTGAAAAATCATGGCAGTCAGGTGAAGTTGCTGATGACTGGAAAAAGGGAAATATAACCCTCATTTTTAAGAAGGGGAAAATGGATGAGGTGGGGAATTACAGACCAGTCAGTCTCACCTCTGTGCCTGGCAAAATCTTGGAGTGGATTCTCCTGGAAGGCATGCTAAGGCACACGAAAACCAACAAGGTGCTTGGTGACACCCAGCATGGCTTCACTGAGGGGAAATCCTGCCTGACCAATCTGGTGACCTTCTATGAAGGGGCTACGGAACTGATGGAGAGGGGCAGAGCAGTTGATGTCATCTACCTGGACTTGTGTGAAGCCTTTGACACTGTCTCGCATGACATCCCTCTCTCTAAGTTGGAGAGACATCAATTTGATAGGTGGACCACTCGGTGGATAAAGAACTGGCTGGGTGGCCACATGCAAAGAGTAGTGCTCAATGGCTCAATGTCCAGCTGGAGACCAGTAACGACTGGTGTCCCCCAGGGATCGGTGTTGGGACCGGTCTTTTTCAACATCTTTGTGAGTGATATGGACAGTGGGATTGAGTGCGCCCTCAGCAAGTTTGCCGATGACACCAAGCTGTGTGGTTCGGTTGATATATTGGAGGGAAGGAATGGCATCCAGAGGGACCTTGACACGCTTGTGAGGTGGGCTGATGCCAACCTGATGAAGTTTAACCATGCCAAGTGCAGAGTCCTACACCTGGGTGGGAGCAATGCCAGGCACAGCTACAGGTTGGGCGGGGAGGAGATTCAGAGTAGCCCTGCGGAGAAGGACTTGGGGGTGTGGGTTGATGAGGAAATGAACATGAACCGGCAGTGTGCGCTTGCAGCCCAGAAAGCCAACCGTATCGTGGGCTGCATCAAAAGGAGTGTGACCAGCAGGTCGACGGAGGTGATCCTGCCCCTCTACTTTGCTCTCATGAGACCTCACTTGGAGTATTGTGTGCAGTTCTGGTGTCCTCAACATAAAAAGGACATGGAACTGTTAGAACAAGTGCAGAGGAGGGCCACGAGGACAATCAGGGGGCTTGAGCACCTCCCGTATGAAGGTCGGCTGAGAAAATTGGGCTGTTCAGCCTGCAGAAGAGAAGGCTGTGTGGAGACCTCCTAGCAACCTTTCAATACCTGAAGGGGGCCTATAGGGATGCTGGGGAGGGACTCTTCATTAGGGACTGTGGTGAGAGGACAAGGGGTAATGGGTTTATACTTAAACAGGGAAGTTTAGATTGGATCTGAGGAAGAAATTCTTTACTGTGAGGGTGGTGGGGCCCTGGAATGGGTTGCCCAAGGAAGTTGTGAATGATTCATCCCTGGTGGCGTTCAAGGTGGGGTTGGACATAGCCTTGGATGGCATGATTTAGTGGGAGGTGTCCCTGCCCATGGCGGGGGGGTTGGAACTCGATGATCTTGAGGTCCTTTCCAACCCTTACTATTCTATGATTCTGTGATTCTAAGAGAAGGCTCAGGGGGGACCATATAGTTCTCTACAGGTGCCTGAAAGGAGGATGGAGTGAAGTGGCGATTGATTCTTTCTCCCAAGTAAGAAGTGACAAGACAAGAGATAACAGCCTTAAGCTGTGCCAGGGGAAGTTTTGACTGGATATTAGGAAAAATTTCTTCACAGAGAGGGTGATCAGATATTGGAACAGGCTTCCCTGGGAAGCGGTGGAATCACTATCCCTAGAAATGTTCAAAAACTATGTATATGACTTATTGGTGATCTTGGCAGTCCTGGGGTAATGGTTGGACTTGATTTTAAAGGTCTTTTCCAATCTAGTTGATTCTATGATTCTATTCTAATCCAAACCTTTGTTAAAAGCAGGTCTAACTAGATATGATTTCTTTAGTCCTTATGCTTTTGAGAATTGAATACCTCCAGCAATGTAGATCTCGCAATATCTCTGAGTCTTAGTTCCCATGTTTTATTACCTTCATAGTAAAAACTGCTTTCCATGCATCTCACTAGAATTTCTCAGGATCAGATGCTTGCCCCTTGCCTTTTCCTGATCATCATGAAATTCCAGTTGAAATCTGGCTCCATCTTCTCTGGATTCTCTAATCTGGTAGTTGTAGACACTTATGAGGGCTCCCAGAAACCATATTTTTTCAAGGTGAACTAGCCAGAGACATTCAGACATTATCTCTCTGGGTTCTGGGCTCTTACTGGCCCTGAACAGTCTCTTCTGGAATCTCTGGCACAGCTGTTCATTGGCCCAAGACCCCCAATTCAGCTCCGTTCAGGGCCATTGGTACCTGTCCTAAAAATATCTGTAGGAGTGCAGGTCTCCCATACTGCTTCTGGCCTTACCTCCTCAGCTCCTGGTTGGTGTCCATGTGCCACCCATTGACCAGACACAGCTGTAGTTTTGCCTGGGGCTATGTGGTCCCATGTTTTGCTGTGGTTTTGGTTTTGTTTGGTTGGTTGCTTGCTTGCTAGCTTTTTTGAAGTTCCAAGGTTTTGAAGATACGTCTTTGCTGTGCCCATGCACAGCTTGATTTTTTTTTCCCTAATACTTACTGCTGTAAATCTAATTTTGCGATAGGTTCAGAGTACCCAGTCTATCCTTCTGTTCCTTCTTTGAGATTTAGCCTTCTCTCAGACTGCCTGCTCTTCTGCAAGCCAATGCCAAGAACTGTTTGCATCTTGTACCTTTAGCTTATGCCGCCTGCAAGTGCAGCTTATACTAAGCTGTATGCGGGTTAAATATAACTGAGTATACTTACGCAGTTATCAAATATATTTATAAACACAAACAATATGCTTGCAGGAATCAAGCATAATTGATACCTGCTGGTTACCATAAGACAATGAGATACCTGCTGAGACCTTGGCTCTAGGCTGGGAAGGTTGCTGTGGCTCATGTTGCAGTGGTCCTAGCAGCTCACTGCGCCTTTACTGTACACAAGTTTATAGCATTTAATTTTCACCCTTAAGGAATACAAATGCAGCTGGCAACTTTCCTTTTGGTGGCTCAGATATTTCACATATTTTAAGTGTTAATCAGTAAATGTCAGTTGTAAATTACTCCTTTGTTTTAAATATCACACCATTAGCCATTAAGAAGAATGACAACATTTAATACCTGAATGTACTTCAATAAATTTATAACTTATATGTCAGGATTTAATCCACTGTTTTATTACTTAAGACACTCAGCTCTCTATGTAGGTCCACAGGAGCCTTTTTTTTTTTTATTTCTATGTTACAGCAAAGGAGACAGAAGTGAGAATGCATCCTATGATGCTTAAGTGTGAAAGCACATTTATGTAATTCAGCTGAAACTAGATAGATACCTGTTAAAGAACTGAAGGTAAGTTAATTATTTAATTGATGTATAATACAAGGAGTTTAACTTAGTATGATCTTGACTGGGTAATAGCTTTCAAAATTCAAACAGTAAGCAAGAAAAGACTCCCTGAATATATGGTGAGTGTGCAATAATTATTGCATTGTCTTTTCCACTTCTCAAATATGCATTAATCTCAGTCTTTTTTGTAGTTGCCCAAAACTGCTGATAGAGTATCTAAGATCAATAGGCAGGAGAGGTGAGAAGTCAGTGTAGTAGTGGGAAGAATAAGCGGATCAATTTCTTACCACTTTCACCTTCACTGAGAAAACTAACAGAGAAAACTGGGAGAAAATGTGGGAATTGTTGTTTGTTTGTTTTTATATATTTTTTCTGAGAACTCACTATTGTTTTGTCTTGGTCTTTGATGTGGTTTTATGCTTAGTTTACCCTTGACTTTTACTTTGGTGCTGCTGGTAACCAAACATATATTGTCTAGAGACAATGAGAAAGAGTGAGAGATAAGTGAAAGCACTACTTAGCCAAACCTGTGACTAAAGGCTGCTGTTCTCTAACTCTGGTTGGTTTTACTCCTGCTGCTAGTTAATCATGTAAGCCTGATGTAGAAAACAGCAGGTTAAACACACTATAAAGGAAGATTGTAATTTCTATTGGAAGCCCTCTTTTGTGCCAAAAAGTGGAATTAGAATTTATCATGCATGTAATGTGAGTACCAGTGTTCAATATTCATACTACGCTGATGATAGTTTGGCCATTACCACTAAGGCTGATTATCAATGTCCCTTAGTAAACCACATCTATTTCCACATGCCTGTCAGCATACAGATAATGGTCTTTGCTGTCCATTGATTCCAGTCCTGTTACTTTAAACTTAGTCAATATCTGGAATTGGGGACAATCGCATGCATAGAAACAAATGGCAGAAATTTACATTTCTTTCAGAAAATTAATGGTTTACAACTATTTCTGGTGCAGACTGAGGACTGAATAACTACCACAGTAGCAAATAAGACATTATATATGCAAGAGTACAGAACAGGCCAGCACAGCTGTCATCTCTTCAGCCCCAGTGTTAAAACAGTGGAGCCAGTGTACTTAACTGTGCATTTTTGATGTCTTATACATACTTTAAAGATAGTTTCACCTATACACGTGCAGCTTCATTAGGTTGTTACACAGCTATTTGTCAATCAGTGGGCACTTCAGCAACTGGCCCTGGCACCTATAGTACCATCATGCTCCTGAGCCTTCCAAACCTCTGCCAATATGTGCAGTTAGAAGCTTCTGCTGTGCCTCTTACAAGTCATTGCTATCGACAGGCTTAGTCTTAGGTTGCTGAGACACTATTTTACACAATCAGGGTTAAAATAATATATATATATGTGGAGGCATGCCTATAAATATATGTATATGTACATAAACACATACTCCTTTTTCCAGTACCTAATTACAGCAGTGTTATTGATAGGATAAATACAGGGCAAGGTTGATGATGGAGATGTAACAATTTCCTTCATCAGTGCTGGTGGGACTCTGAAACTTCACTCATTCCCTTTTAATGTTTTTTTGGTTTGTTTTTTCTTTCCCCCGAAGTCCAATATTTGCTTTCTACAGTCATAACCAAGTCTACCCTAATATCAATTCCACAATTAAAAACAAAACAAAACAAAGCAAACAAACAAACAAACAAAACAAAAAAAAAAAAGAAGAAGAAGAAAAAGGAATCCTCTGTCCTCTGGTTAATTTGAAAACTTTCTTATTTGTTCAAAGTAATCCAAAGTATACATATAAATGTGCAACGGCTCTCCCACAGTCAGCTAGAGCTGCTGCTTAAACTGAAAGTCAGCTGGATCAAAATTTACCACAGGATTATTTATATTTTGAGATAAGGAGTCTAAGATAATTTAGATTAATTTTCAATGATGTGCATGATGGAACATTTATCTCTAATAAAGGAAAGTGAAAATACGTCAGACACTGTTGGAAACTATCCTATTACGGTTACATGCATCAACAGAGGAAATAAGGAATCACCTCTCAAACAGAAACGATATAGAAAAGGATTTTCTTGTAATTATTTAGAGAAAAAAAGAAATGGAAGACAAGGGTCCACTTTTGAAGTTCAGTTCTATTTTCTTTGTTTTTTTCTGTTCTGTATCTCATTTAAGCCTTCTAAAATAATGATGTAGAGAAATCAGCAGTTACTATGGGGCTTTTTACACTTAAATATTAGCTATCCGTGTCTCTCTGCTTTTCAACAGATGCCAAGTCAGATGGAATGAAACAGATAAATGCTGATGACCCAGTAGCTCTAAAATGTAACCTTTGTTTGTGTAACGCTTTCCTCCTTTTACTTATTTACTTTTGTCTCTTTCATTCTCCTCACCTAGGCCTTCTAATTATTTTTATTTTTCTCAGGAAAAACTCTTAGCAGTGTCAGTGCAAGATAGCTAAAGACTGCTTTCATAGTTACTGCTTCACACTCAGCTGCACTATCATGATTTCTGCTCTCCTGCCCCTTTCTTTTGCCAGAGCATCGGACTTTTTTGCATGAAATAAACACTTCAGCCCCGTCTCAGGCATCTCCACTTAATTAGAATCATAGAACAGTTAGGGTTCGCAAGGACGTTAATATCATCTAGTTCCAGCCCCCCTGTCATGTGCAGGGACACCTCTCACTAAACTGTGCCACCCAAGGCTCTGTCCAACCTGGCCTGGAACACCGCCAGATTCTACATTTGCAAATCAGACTGAGGAAGCATAATATGATTTGGAAAAATTTAGTGTCATCTTTAAATATTATCCCCTATTGACAGGTGACATAAAGACAGAATCACCAGATTAAGGGGCTCAATAAGTTTGTCCAGTGCAGCAGACTGCTGTGTTCTGTCTTTAAAAAAGAAACCAATAATGCAACACGGAGTCATAATGCA
This sequence comes from Amazona ochrocephala, assembly GCA_039720435.1. NCBI lineage: Eukaryota > Metazoa > Chordata > Aves > Psittaciformes > Psittacidae > Amazona > Amazona ochrocephala. The sequence goes on along the minus strand of CM077909.1, from coordinate 82,927,772 downwards.
AACAGTGATGGTTAAAGAAGTTATGCAAAGTGAATGCAAGAAGATTCTGATGTGAAAAAAATCTCTCTGGGGAATAGAAGTCTGGGACAAAGGGCTTCTTTTAAAGTTCTAGTTTAAAGAGAGGCTGAGACATGTCAATATCCCCCAGAAAGATGAGGCAAATGTAAGATAATGTAACAAAAATATAACTATCATTGGTTCCCTGCTTCTGTAAGATCACAGATAACAATGTAGTTATCTATAAATTATTAGTGACTTGAAGGCCTCACTCTAATACAGTATATTAGACTACATGAGAAGGGATGTAGGAGAGGGTAGGGAAGCAATGCTCTGTGGAAATACAGAACCACTTGTCGTGTAGACAGATATTCAGGAAGATCCTTATGTTCCACTTTTCATAGACTTGCTAAGTAAACTATTCTTTCTGCTGACCAAAGAAAGGAAATAAAAATTATGCGAGATTATCCCACTTCCTTTGGAAGCGCTCCCATAATTTTTTGAAGAGGTGCTTACACTCTAGAACACAGTACTCTTTCCTCTTTCTCCTTTGCACAGGACTGCAGTTGAATAAAAATACATAATAACGCCAGGGCTTTGTGAAAGAAAAAATATATTAATCATGTTTTAATTTGCCATTATTTGTTGTGTGCTTTGCAAAGGAAAATTCTAGTAAATAAAGGAAAGATACACTCATTTACATACACTAGTCTGTAGATTCACAGGACTAATGAAGGGCACCAGTGTTTTATTGTTACCAAGTAGCGCCTACACTGCTCTGCCAGTGAGAAGGTGCACAACAAGCCAGAAGGAAGCAGGGACAGGGCGCCAGACCCAAACTATCTAAAGGGGTATTCAGTACCACAGCATGTCATGTTTGGTATGTAAAGTGGGGGGAATTACCCAGAAAGGGCCAGTTGCTGCTTGAGGACAGGCTGGGCATTGTTCAGCAGGAGGTGAGCAATTGTATTGCTCATCCCTTGTGTTTTTTGAGTTTTATTCTCCTCTGTTTTTGTTATCTCCCTTTTTACTACACTATGATTATTACTATTTACTGGTTTTCAACTATTAAACTGCTCTTAACCCACAGGTTTTACCTTTTCCGATTCTTCTCCATGTCCCACTTGCAGGGCAGGGGGAGACAGGGCAAGTGAGCAGCTGTGCGGTATGTAATTGCCAGCTGGGGTTAAATCATGACATTGGTAGAGAAGCATTTTTGCACACTGTAACTCCATGGCTGTTGGCTATTCATCACCTTTGATTTCTTAGTTCCGAGGTGTGTGTGGCAGCAGTCACAGGTTAACTGAACTCATACTGACCTCTGGAATACAGAAAGCAGAGTACAGGTTGGATATTTCACATAATTGTGCTTACTACACTCTCACTACAATAATAAAAAAAAAATTGGAGTTGCACATCAAACAGAGCACATGCTAAGCATCTACAATAATGATATAAAGGAACTTAATTTGAAAAATAAAATAAAAATATCTCTTGGTAAAGGCAAAGATGAACCAAAATAGTGCTTGCTTTCCTGTCACTGACTTTTCACACTTAATTTTTCTTGTTGGGCTCCTTGCAGATACTACTGTGCTCCTCCTGACTTGACACACTTTCTTTTTGTGAACAGTACCCACTGAAACTTAAAGTTTATCCTCATTTGAGAATCTTACTATGTTTATTTTTATTATAATCACTACTTGTTTTAAAATATTTACATAAAATACATAAATATTTACATTAAAATGTTTACATAATTTACATAAAATATAGAAATATTTGCAAAAATAAAAATATTTGCATAAATAAAAAGATTCTCATTTGAGAATTTTACTATGCTTACTTTTATTATAATCACTCCTGTTTTTAAATATTTACATAAAAAATAATAGTCTCACATTTACAATTCTTACCATACAAACACATGCAATTTTTCTGTTTTAAGAAATAGCTACGTATGGTACTAGTACAGATTATCTATGATTTACAAAACTATAGCATTATTCATAAAAATCATATTGTTGAAGTATTAGGCAGTGCTTGAGAGAACTCACTACAGTACGCTGAATGGTTATGCTAAACCTCAGCCCTTACGTTTCAGATAGTAGTATTTAAATGTTTTCCATTTTGAGAGGCGTCATAGTTTAAGCCCAGCTGGTAACTCAAAACTACGCAGTCGCTCACTCACTCCCCTTCTTCTTCCCTCCAACTCCTTCCCCCGCCTCCAGTTTATATACTGGGCATGATGTGCTGTGGTATGGAATACCTCTTTGGCTAGTTTGGGTCAGGTGTCCTGCCACTGCTTTGTCCTGGCTTTCCATGCCCCTCCTCACTGGCAGAGCATGAGAGACTGAAAAGTCCTTGATGGGAGTAAACATTACTTAGCAACAGCTAAAAACATCAGTGTCTTATCAGCATTGTTCTCAGTCTAAAGTAGAAAACACAGCACTGCACCAGCTACTAAGAAGCAAAAAAATGACTGCTACTGCTGAAACCAGGACAAGAGGTAATACCTCAGTATTCAGTTTTAAGGTAAGTCATCTTAAATACTGACCAAACATTTTCAGATGAATGAAAAATAATTGTGGTATCATATATGTAAAGACAGGCAGCCTGTTTCAGATTAGGAAAAAAAAAAAAGAAAAATCAGCTGTCTTAATCTTGAAATATAAGTGAATTCTTTACCAAAAATTGATGAAAACTTTTTTTAATCTACATGTAAAATAAGAATCCAAAGCTAATTCATAATGTATGGAGTTGGAACTGAAATTTTCTTTTAGAATTTCTGTGCATTTGACTGCTGGTGATCTCTGTCTCAAGCGCATCAATCCTGAATATACTTCAGTGGATACAGAATCACAGAATCATTAGGGTTGGAAGAGAACTCTGGAGATCATCCAGTCGAACTGCCTTGCCAAGCCAGGGCCACTTAACAGCAGGTTCTGCAGGAATGTGTTCTGGTGGGTTTTGAATGTATCCAGAGAGGGACAATACACAACCTCCCTGGGCAGCCTGTTCCAGGCCTCTGCCACCCTCAAGATAAAGAAGTTCTTCCTCACGTTAAGGTGAAAATCCTTGTGTTATAGTTTATGGCTGTTACTCCTTGTCCTGTTGCTGGGCATCACTGAAAAGAGTCTGGCACCATCCTTGTGGCACCAGCCTTTGAGATACTTATATGCCTTAATGAGATCCCTTCTCAGTCTTCTCTACACTAAACAGGCCCAGCTCCCAAGCTGGGATCATCCTCATATGAGAAATGCTCCAGCCCCTAATCTTCTCTGTCATCCTCCGCTGGACCCTCTCCAGCAGATCCTTGTCTTTCTTGTACTGAGGAGTCCAGAACTGGACACAGGACTCCAGATGTGGCCTCACTAGGGTCAGGTAGAGGGGGAGGATCACCTCCCTCGACCTGCTGGCCACAGTCCTCCCAGTGTATCCCAAGATACTATTGTCCCTTCTGGCTCCAAGGGCACGCTACTGGCTCTTAGTCAATTTATCATCCACCGATACACCCAGGCCCTTCCCAGCTGAACTGTTCTCTAGTGGGTCAGACCCCAACCTGTACTGATCCTTGGGGTTCTTCCTCCCCAGGTGCAGTATCCCGCACTTTCCCTTGTTGAACCTCATTAAGTTTCCCTCTGCCCAATTCTCCAGCCTATCAAGGTCCCACTGAATGACAGCACAGCCTTCAGGTGTTATCAGTCACTGCCCACAGCTTTGTATCATCAACACAGTTGCTGAGGGTACACTAGCCCTTCATTCACATCATGGACAAACAAATTGAGTAAGACTTGACCCAGTACTGACCCCTGGGGAACACCAATGACTACAGGCCTCCAATTGGATTCTACTCTGCTGATCATGACTATCTGAATTCTGCCATTTAGCCAGGTTTTGATCCACCTCCTTGGCCATTCATATATCACTTATTTCTTAAGCTTACCTACAAGGATGTTATGGGAATCAGTTGCAAAAGCCTTACTGAAGTCAAGGTAGATAATATCAACTGCTCTCCTCTCACTGAACCATCTTGCCATGTCATTATAGGATATCAGATTGGTCGAGAAAGATTTACCCTTTGTGAATTCATGCTGACTACTACTAATGGCCTTGTTTTCTTCTGCATGCTTGGTAACAACCTCCACAATGATCTGCTCCATCATCTTTCTAGGGATGGAGATGAGGCTCACTGGATGGTAGTTTCCCAGGTCCTCCTTCTTGCCCTTTTTGAAGATGGGAGTAGCATTGGCCTTCCCCCAATCATTGGACACCTCTCTTGTTCCCTATGATTTTTCAAAAATAGTGGAGAGTGGCAGAATAACAACATCTGCCAGCTCCCTCAGTACCCTTTTGTGCATCCCATCAGGGACCATTGATTAATGTGTGTTAAGTCTGTCTAGCCTATCACTAACCCAACCCTCTATGACCAGAAGATTTTTCTTTTCTCCAGCCTTCTTCTCTTACTGTGCCTTGCAAAGAAACAGATAGATGCATTTATATCTTTTTGTAATGTTGTATAGTGAAAACAACATAATGGAATATGATTGTGTGGTAAGTTAACCGTGGACACCAGGTGCCCGCCCACCAAGCCACTCTATCACTCTGCTCCTCAGCTGAACAAAGGAGGGGGAATACAAAAGGCTAATAGGTCAAGATCAGCCCAGGGAGACAACTTGGCAATTACCATCACGGGTAAAACAGACTTGACTTGGGGAAATTAACTTAATTTATTGGTAATCAAAATCATGTTAGAATAATGAAAAATAAAATCAAATCTTAAAACACCTCATTCCACCCTTCTCTTCCTCTTAGGCTTAACTTCACTTCTTATTTCATTTGGCTCCTCCCCCTGAGCATCACAGTGGGATGGGCAGTGAGGGTTGTGGTTAGTTCATGATATGTTGTCTCTGACACTCCTTCACACTCTTTGCCTGCTGGGGTGGGGTCTCTCCCATGGAAGACTGTCGCGGGGGATAAGGAACAACGTACCACTGACCAATATGATCACGCTGAACAGTTTAATGTGCGCAAGCATGTCTTATATAGAAAAGTTTCAGAACACTAGAACATTCGATAACACTGGATTGGTTAACTTCACCCGGGCGAATGCTAGCAACAGTTTAACGATTGGTTGCGGTTTAAAGTGTCCGCAGCAGCAGGCTCCGGCTTGCAAGCAGGGTTTTCTCGGTGGTAACCTGATCCGGCTCCGCGGCGTCCTGCTCAGTCCCTCTGTTAACCCTTTCGTCGACCTGCAACGCCTCACAAAGCCTGTTACCCACTGCTAGAGTGAAGCTAAGTCAAAGGCTGGATTGCTCACATGTCCATTAGCTGAAAGAAATGCCTCCACAGAAGACAGTCCTCCATGACTACCAACCTAAATTCCTCATACGCTGCAATTCTCATAGGCTGCAATGGCTCCAGCGTCGGTCCCTCCCATGGGTGCAGTCCTTCAGGAACAGACTGCTCCAGTGTGGGTACCCCTCAGGATCACAAGTCCTGCAGCAAACCTCCTCCAGTGTGAGCTCCTCCCTCCATGGGGCCCCAGGTCCTGCCAGGAGCCTGCTCCATCATGGGCTTCCAATGGGGTCATAGCCTCCTTTGGGCACCCACCTGCTCCAGTATGGGGTCCTCCATGGCTGCAGGTGGAATCTGCCCCACCATGGACCTCCATGCGCTGCAGGGGCACAGCTGCCTCACCATGGGCTGCACCATGGGCTGCACCATGGGCTGCAGGGGAATCTCTACTCCTCTGCATGGAGCACGTCCTGCCCCTCCTGCACTGACCTGGGTGTCTGCAGAGCTGTTTCTTTCATGTGTTCTTCCTCCTTTCTTCCCACTACTTGTGTGCAGATTTTTTTCTCCTTCTCAAATACGTTTACCCAGAGGTACTACTGCTGTTGCTGATGAGTTCAACCTTGGCCAACAGCAGGCCTGTCTGGGAGCTATCTGGTTTTATCAGACAAAGGGAAAGTTTCTAGCAGCTTCTCACAGAAGAAGCAGTAGCTGCCTGCTACCAAAACCTTGCTATGCAGACCCAATTCAAATTGTTTCTAATATATCTTTCATGTTAATGTTTTAAAGCATTTATTCTTAATTTTTTGATAGACATGAAGACTGAATAACAGTTATATTGGTAAAGTTCTTTCCCCTACCCCACCAAGGAGTAGGGTTGTTAGACTTAAAAATGGTAACGTACAATTAGAAAATAGGAAGTGTATGTGGAATATATATTATAGTGACCTTGAAAGCTTGCTGCAGTTGTCACCTCTCAATATGCAGAAGAACACTGACAATTATTCATCTGTAGAAAGTAAATGGCATTCTTTTTTCTTGAGAGAAATCATCATTCCTACTGTGGTATTATACTAGTATACTATCTTACAAAGATAAACTGACCCAACTCTGACTAGCTGTATTCTCCTCACCCTGACCCTTGTATGCTCAACAGCTTAAACATGGCAAAATAGAGTGTTAACTCAACTTGATTCTAATACATTAACCTGTTACACTTTTTAATTTCCCTAAGACAGAGACTTCAGAAGAAAAAGTATGGATGAACTTTCTAAAACTTTCTGAGTTTACTTTTAACTTTTCCTTAAAAGGTAAACTGAAAACTTTCCTTAAAATGCAAACCCAAAACTTTCCTTAAAATGCTTGGTGTTTTTTTAGCCCCTCTGTGCAAAATAAGTTATAAAAATGTGCCTTTGAAATATAACGTTTTAATCAGTTTAAGGTTACATACTGTAGGAACAGAAAGACCTTTTGCAGAAAGCAGTGTTTGGAATGGACTTCAGACTCTAGCACTTCACCAGTGGAGCGTGACAATCAATGGCTACAAACTGCTCAAAAGGAACAGGCAAGGAAGAAGGGGCTGGGGGTATTGCCTTGCATGTAAAAAGAATTGACCGACTGCACAGAAAAAGACTTTGAAAAACCAGCAATGAACAGGTAGAGAACATATTGGTAAAAATCAGTGACCACACCAACAAAGAGAATCTCACTGCTGATGTTTACTACAGGCTGCTTGACCAAGTGGAGCCTGCTGATGAAGTGCTCTTGTTTCAACAATGAGAAGCATCACAGTCATAGGCTCTGAATCTGAAAGGGAGCTTCTGTCACCCTGACATTGCTGGAAAAACAGCACAGCAAGCTGTAAGCTATCAGGGAGACACTTGGATAGCATTAAGCATAACCTCTCAACACAGACGATAGACAGCCTGGGGAGAAGTGTTATGATACCTGTTGCTCACTTACACAGAAGAAATAATTAGGCATGTCTTGCGAGGGGACGCCTGCAGCGCCTGATCGGGGGGGAGGCTCGGCATCTACGAGTTTCACCTCAGAGCAGCAACTTGCACCGAGGGAGCCTCAAGTCCTCGACAAGGCCTGCCCAGGAGCCTGCAGCTCAGCGGAGGTGAGCGGCTGACTCAGAGGGGGCGGTGCCAGGACAACCGGCGGCAGACCTGACTGGTTAAAATCCTGCCCCAGGGAGCACGAGTGACCCAGAGCGCGGCAAACAGGGCGGGCAAACAGGGCGGGTTTGAGGCAGTTTGCGCGGGCAGGCGAGTGGGGTGGTGAGCGGGATGGTGAACACTCGCCGTACGAGAAAGGCTTGGTCTGGGAGCTCTGCTCTGGCTGCCCCGGCAGTGGCCAGTGTAGGCCCCCAAATGGAGCCGATGGGAAGGGAGGCTGCAGTGCAGAGCTCGGGGTGTAGAGAGCGCCTGCACTGCTGTCCTGAGGGAAGGGTGAGCAATGGGCAGGGCTGCACTCTGCGCTCTCTGGTGGAGGTCCTCCTGCAGCAGGTGGCTGAACTGCAGGAAGCTGTTACCAGGCTGAAAGGTGTCAGGGAAGCTGAGGGGAAGCAGCGTTGCTTGCTCTGGGACCAGACTGTTCCGGGGCCTCGAGTGTCTACTGTTGCTCATGCAGGAAAGGAAGCTGCAAACCCAGGAACCTGGGAAACACTAACAGAAAAAAAAAAACAAAAACAAAAAAAAGCAAAAAAAAACAACAACAAAAAAAAAAAAAAACCAACAAAAAAAGGAGGAAGAGGGCAATTAAAAGCAAGGGGCTTCCTCCTACATCTGTGTGGAGATGTAAAGCATGAACCCCGTTTCTGGTCATGAAACGAAATCGTTTATTATCTGATGGTCCAGGGTTGATAAAGGCTTTTCGAAGTACCCGTGTGTACAAGCGGCTAATACAATTGGTTCACTAACACCCCCCACGTGGGTCTCTTCACTTCTTCATTGGTGGATATCTTGCTCACTGGTTGCCTTGATTGGCTGCTTGCTTCTCGCTTCTCTCTTCCTTCTTATCTTGCCCCCAATACTCCCAAAACTTTCCCATCAACATTCCTCAGCTGTCTCAAAGTTTTCCTAGGAGCTAGTCCAACTCAGAAATCTTTCACATTTACACCCACATCTCCCCCTTTTGGTTTTTCTAAAGACCTAACGTTCTTTAACATTTTATCCAGTATATCTTGCATGCAATTTAGCAGATAAGGAACAAGAAACCTAATACAGAGGAAAATATCCGTACAAAGTCTTGCGCAAGAGAAAAGAAAATATCAATACAAGAAGTTTTACATTTCTACCGTTCTACCCTTCTTATAAGTGATACAATAATAATGTTACTATTAGACCATGGTCTCTCTACTAAACATTTATGAAATAGCTGTGTTACTGACTATACTGAATTACAGAGTTATTTGGCTTAGTGTTCTGGCTAAGTTCACCCATATGTTGAAGCTATTCCAGGGCGTCCGTTGCATTGTCAGCATCGGTGTGCTGCTGACCACCCCTGGATTCTGCTTCTGTAACCGCAGGACGGTTCAAAACAGGCCGCACCAGCCTTGCGGGTATCCACCAAGGACCATGATCTGTGGAGACACAAGCATACCCTCATCGCCAGGTTATTAGTGGATGCGGTCCTTCCCAGAGAAGCGTTTGTGGTGATTTTACCCAAACCTTCGGTTGATGAGCCCCTATAGGATTAGGCAAAATTTTGCTGTGTGACAGGATATGTCTGGTAGCAGCTACGGTCTCATTTCCCTCTCCAATCGTCAGAAAGTTTAATACATAAATTGCTTTATACAGTCGTGCCTGTGGCGATTCTCCCTTCATTCCCCCTTTTTGTTTTTCTAACAACATTTTTAGTGTTAGGTGGCATCGGTCAACAATGGCTTGTCCTTGTGGTGAGTGTGGAATCCCTGTCTTGTGTTTTATCCCCCAGGTGTTCAGAAATGTTTCAATTATCTTACTATTATAAGCAGGGCCATTGTCCTTTTTTATTTGTTTTGGAACTCCTAGAGCTGCAAAGGCACCACACCAATGACGAATAACATCACGGGCCTTCTCACCTGTTTCTGCTGTGGCCCAGACCATATGTGAAAATGTATAGATGGAAACATGGACATACTTTTGTCTCCCAAACTCAGGGATGTGAGTGACATCACTTTGCCATAGCTGTAAGGCACTGGTGCCACAAGGGTTTACTCCAGTATGTGGGTGTGTTGCAAATGATTGACAGTCAGGGCATGTTTGTACTATTGTAAGTGCTTCTGACCAAGAGAGAGAAAACTGTTTCCTGAGTGATCTCGCTGATTGGTGGCAAAAAGCATGTGATAATCTAGCCTGTTCTAACTGATTTGCTAGAGGAGTTGCTACTACAGGAGCCGTTAACCTATCAGCTCTTCGATTTCCCTCTATGACAAATCCAGGCAAATCTGTATGGCTACGGATATGCAGAACATAATAAGGTGTCGTGCATTCATCTAATAGCATTTTTAACATTTTTAAATAATAGAATAAAGTAGGATTGGTAACTTCCTTCAGCCATGAATTTTCAATTCTAGTAACAGCTCCAGCAACATAGTTTGAATCAGTGACAAAGTTCAATGCTTGGTGACAATGCTGAAATGCAAACACTACTGCAGCTAATTCTACAATTTGTGCTGAACCCTGAACTTTTTGTTCTTCATGATGCCATTCGTTATTCTCAAACCAAACTGTCATTGCTCTGCCTGTTTTACCTGAACCGTCTGTAAAGTAAGTTGGACCTTCTACAGGGTTACGTTGACATTTTGAAACTGATTTTATCTCTATTTCTGTTGTCAGGGAGAATAGCTTATGTGGTGGGTGATGTGGAGTAACCTTTCCACCAAAATTTGTCATTGCTATTTGTAGTTCTGTGTTATTCTGAAAAGGCCATTGAAAATACATCTTGGTTAAGGGGAGAGAGATAGATAGTGTCTGGTTTGTGTCCTGTTAATTCTGTTATTCTCTGTCTGCCACGACACACTATGTGTGCTATCTGTTCACAAATAGTAACTATGGTTTTGGAGAATTGGTATGGTAAAAAGATCCATTCTAAGACACATAGTGGATCCTTTTCCCTTAAATCTCATTGACCTATTAATCCTTTGAGGGACTTAGGTCCTTGGATAACATACAGAGTAACTGGGAGTTGGTAATCTATCCTTGCAGCTTGTCGATTGGTTAAAGCTCTGTTAACTTGTTCAATAGCATACTCAGCCTCCGGAGTTAACTGTCGGGGCGAGTTGAGGGCAGGTTCTCCCTTCAGTAATTCAAATAGAGGTCTAAGGGTATCGTTGTCTATACCTAAAAGGATTCGTACCCAATTTATAGTGCCAGTTAATTTCTGTACATCATTTAGGGTGTTAACTTTGACATCGATCTTTAGCAGTTGAGGCACTACAGCCTGCTGGTGGATTTTCCATCCCAGGTATTTCCATGGGGGTTGCTGTTGTACCTTTTCAGGAGCAACAACTAACCCGTGCTGTTCAAGGCAAGATTTAGTGCTGGAAGCAATTTCTGAAAGTTTCTGTGGTTCCTGACAGGCTAACAAAATGTCATCCATATAATGATAGCAAATAGCTGTTGGATATGTCTGTCTTACCTCTGATAATGCCTTAGCCACATATAGCTGACATATTGTCAGACTGTTTTTCATACCCTGTGGTAATACAGTCCAATGATAACGCTGTGCTGTTCCCTGATGGTTAACAGAGGGAATAGAAAAAGCAAACCTTGGAGCATCTTCAGGGTGTAAGGGAATAGTGAAAAAACAACCTTTGAGGTCCATAATGACAATGTTCCAATTTTTTGGTATCATGGTTGGGGAAGGCAAACCTGGCTGTGTGGCTCCCATGTCCTCCATGACATTATTAATTGCACGAAGGTCATGTAAAAGACGCCATTTCCCTGATTTTTTCTTAATTACAAATACTGGTGTGTTCCAGGGACTTGTGGTCGGAACCAAGTGTCCCAACTTCAATTGTTCTGTTACCAATTCTGTTAAGGCGTGGGTTTTTTCCAAATTTAGGGGCCATTGATCAACCCACACTGGTTTTTCTGTCAGCCACTTTAGTCTGATTGGAACATTCTCATCAATGACCCCAGTTAAAAAGGCGATGTTGCTATCAAGACTCCCCACATGCTTAAGACATCCCTTCCCAAAAGTTTAAAAGGACAGTTCACTATATATGGGCGGAGGTTCGCAGAGCGCCCTTCAGGATCTATTATCTGGATAACCGATGCACTTTGATGTGGTGTTGATAACCCTCCAATTCCTGTTAGATCCGTTGCTGATGAAATTGTCTCCCAATTTGATGGCCAAAAGGAGGCGCCAATGACTGTAACATCTGCTCCGGTGTCCAGTAGGCCTTTAATTTTGATAGTGCTGGGTTTATGCTGGGGGTTTCGCACTTCACATTCGATGATTGGCCGTTGTTTTGCTAATGACTGTGTCCAGAAAGTGTGTGGCTTATCGGTAGGTCCAAAGCCACCTGTTCCCCTGCACCTGTTTTCCTCCGAGGGAGCATTTACTGTACGTGCATGGAATAAGACCAGTTGGCATATACGTTCTCCCACAGGGACTGTTACAGGTGGGGATGGGGTCCAGACCATTGCTTGTATCTGTCCTTCAAAATCAGCATCAATTACCGCAGGCAAAACAAAAAGACCCTGTAAGGTAACGCTAGAACGTCCCAATAATAAGGCACTAAATCCATTACCCAACGGACCTTTCAGTGCAAGCGGCACCTTTTGCACTTTGGTGTCTGTTATGTTTACTTCTGTTGCCGTGGGGACATCCACTCCGGAACTTCCGGGGGTGGGGGGTGGAGGCGTGCCAGACCCATGTCGCTGGCGAATTGGGATTGTATGGGGCGGAGACTCCTTGTATCTGCGCGCGGCTCCGCGACGTGCTCCGCCTCCCGTTTCCCGAGACCAGAAGTAGGTCCCCGTTGGCGTGGTACTTTGATTGACATTGCTTAACATAGTGACGCCCCTTTTTGCAACGTGGACAAAGGCTCGGGTCGCCATCTTGGCTCGCCTGGGGGCAGGCACGCTTAAAGTGGCCGGGTTTGCCACATTTGAAACACAGCCGCTGTGCGGTTTGTAAAGCTGCGGCTAAATGCCCCGCTAAATTTTCGTTAACATAGTCTAGCGAGCCAATACGGTTACATGTTTCAATCATGTCGATCAAAGTAGGATTTTTTAACATACGCAACACCTTCTGACAGTCCGGGTTTGCATTCTCTATTGCTAGTTTCAGTAATAAAGCCTCTTTGGCAGCATCATTCTCTACTTGTTTATCGATAGCCACCTCCAAACGATCTATAAAGTGCATATATGGCTCATCTTTTGCCTGTTTAATACCTGTGAATGCTTTCACAGATTTCCCGACATCTGGCACTTTAAGCATAGCCTTAAGCGCTAGTTCTGCCGACTGGCGTAAAATCGCTGGGGCCAGCCGAGCCTGTAGCTGCGGTGTGTCAACAGGAGGTTCCTCCATCAATTGCGGAATTCCGGAGTCCAGGAGAGGGTCGCCCCAATTCCGACCGCGATTCTCCCTCGCTGCTACACTGCAGCGCTCCCGCCAGTCTGCAAAAATACCATTTTCTGGGTGGGGGTGAACAGCATTTCGGCAACAGCTTTGATATCAAACGGAGTCATAGGATCTCCCTGTAATACAGTCTGTAAAAGGCTCCGAGTACACGGCGAGGCAAGCCCACAGTGCCTAACAGTCTTTCTCAGTTCTTTAATTACTTCCCATCCTATCGATTCCCAGTCATTAGGTTGATTCTGTCACATTATTACAGGAAATACTATATCAAAGTGCTCCCCGTCTGCTGCTGCGTCATTTTGCAATTGTTGCCAGCGTTTACGAGGGTCGTAATCTTCTCTGTCCCAAGCGGCTACGGGAAGTACCGGATGGGGGGGGGTGCTATGGGGGGGTTTGCTGGCCGGGGGATCACGGTGGGGAAGATTGCAAGGAGGGGGTTTGTCGAGAGGGTTGCAGTAGGGGGGGTCACTGCCAGGGGGGTCGCTGTCGGGGAGGGGGTGCAGTGGGGGGGGGCAGCGCCATATTTGTTAGTGGTGGCGCAGATGGCACCACCGGCTCCGGAGGGGCAGCGGCAGTCAGTTTATTACGATAGTTAGTGACTGCGCCCCGCGATGGGCTCTGCAGCTTGCGAAGAGCCGCATAGAGTAAGTGCCATGTTGCTATCAGCGGAAGAATGTTTTCCTCCCCCCTGCCCGCAGCCTCCCAAAGAGTCTCTTTAGCCAAATCCCACTGCTCCAGCTGAAGCGCCGAATCAACATCAAATCCCCACCCCTCAAGCCATGCAAGCAGGGCACGAATATCGTCTTCATCGTACATTAAGCTCCGTTGCTCTAAAATGTACATTAGTAAAGAAACAGTAGTCTCTTCTTCTGCAGACATTTGCGCTCCCATCTTCCTGACCGCTCACCTTTTTCCAAGGTGCTTAATATCCTGGGAATACAGCTCTCTGGTCCGCTGCCGAACTCGTCCGGTCAGGGTCTCCACCAGTGCTCTTCATCCGCTACTAAGGTCCCTGTTCGGGCGCCATTTGTGGCGATGTAAAGCATGAACCCCGTTTCTGGTCATGAAACGAAATCATTTATTATCTGATGGTCCAGGGTTGATAAAGGCTTTTCGAAGTACCCGCGTGTACAAGCGGCTAATACAATTGGTTCACTAACACCCCCCACATGGGTCTCTTCACTTCTTCATTGGTGGATATCTTGCTCACTGGTTGCCTTGATTGGCTGCTTGCTTCTCGCTTCTCTCTTCCTTCTTATCTTGCCCACAATACTCCCAAAACTTTCCCATCAACATTCCTCAGCTGTCTCAAAGTTTTCCCAGGAGCTAGTCCAACTCAGAAATCTTTCACATTTACACCCACACATCTGTTGTCCCCACCCAGAACCGCTTTGCTGTGCTGCAAGGGGCTGATGAGCAACAGCGCTCCCACCAGGCGCAACCAGCTAGTGCACTGGTAAAGAAGATCACTACTGGTGCTGCCAGGAAAAAGCGGCGGGCCGTAGTAGTAGGGGACTCTAATCTGAAAGGCACAGAGGCACCCATCTGTTGGCCTGACCCAGGCTCTAGGGAGGTGTGTTGCCTACCAGGGGCTCGGATCAGGGATGTGACCAAGAAGCTGCCTGCTCTAGTCGGTCCCACTGACTATTACCCACTCCTGGTAATACATGTGGGTGCTACTGATATAGATAGCAGTAGCCTGAAGACCATAAAGAAGGACTACAGAGCTCTGGGAGAGGTGGTTAGGGGCTCTGGAGCTCAGATTGTCCTTTCGTCAATTCTCCAGGATACAGGGCAAGACCTTGAAAAGGCTAGGAGGATTGGCCAGGTCAATAAATGGTTAGAAGGGTGGTGCTATAGTCAGGGGTTTGGGTACCTTGAAGATGGGACTCAATTTAGTAGGCCAGGTCTACTGGGGGCTGGTAGAACTGATCTGAAAAGAAAGGGAAGAGTGGATTTGGTAGGAGGCTTGCCAGACTGGTCAAGGATGCTTTAAACTAGATGTGTTGGGGGAGGGGGCCATCATTCCATCCCAACACACCCAGTCGGTTGCCAGCACCTACAGTAAATGTTCAGAGCAATGTAGAGATATACCAGCTGCTCCAGCCAATGAGCCGGCTTCAATTGGATCTCGGCTCAAATGCTTCTACACAAATGCCCGTAGCATGGGGAACAAACAAGAGGAATTAGAGATGTGTACACGTCTACGGGGGTATGATATCATAGGCATCACAGAAACATGATGGGATGGCTCCTATGACTGGTGTGTTGGAATGGAAGGTTACAGGCTCTTTAGGAAAGACAGGCCCAGCACACGGAGAGGGGAGTTGCTATTTATGTTAGGGATAGGCTGAAGAGTACGGAACTCTGTGTGTGGACAGGTGAGCAGTCAACAGAGAGTTTGTGGGTCAGGGTTAAAGGGAGAACAGCAATGGGTGACATTGTTATGGGGATCTGTTACAGACTGCCTGACCAAGGGGACTCGGTGGATGAAGCGCTCTATAGGCAGATGGGAGCAGCCTCACGCTTGCAGGCCCTTGTTCTCATGGGAGACTTCAACCACCCTGATGTCTGTTGGAGGGATGGTACAGCCCGGCACAAGCAATCCAGAAGGTTCCTCGATTGTGTGGAAGACAACTTCCTTCTGCAAGTAATAGAGGAGCCGACAACAAGAGGTGCCATGCTTAGCATCGTCCTCACCAACAGGGAAGGGCTGGTTGGGAATGTGATGCTCCAGGGCAGCCTTGATTGCAGCGATCATGAGAAGGTTGAATTTGAGATCCTCAGGACAGTGAGAAGAGCGTGCAGCAAGCTCACTGCGCTTGACTTCAAGAGAGCAGACTTTGGCCTCTTCAGGAACCTGCTCAGTAAGATTCCATGGGATACAGGGCAGGGGAGCCCAAGACCGTTGGTTGATATTCAAGGCTCACCTACTGCAAGCTCAGGAGCGATGCATCCCAACTAGAAGGAAGTTTAGCAGGAGGGCCAGGAGACCTCCTTGGATGGATTAGTTGCTGCTGAACAAAACTCAAAGGAAAAAAGAGGCTTATAAAAGGTGGAAGCAAGGTCAGGCAGCCTGGGAAGAACACAGGGATGTTGTCTGGGAAGCTAGGGACCAGATTAGGAAAGCTAAGGCCCACTTAGAATTAAACTTGGTTAGGGACGTTAAGGATAACAGGAAGGGATTTTATAGGTACATTGCCAATAAAAGACAGGTTAGCGACAACGTGGGTCCTCTGCAGAACTTATAGGGAGAACTGGTTACCCTGGATTTGGAGAAGGCTGAGGCTCTTAATGACTTCTTTGCCTCAGTCTTCACCAGCAAATGCTCTGACCACACCACCCAAGTCTTGGAAGGCAGACGCAGGGACAGTGAGAATGAAGACCCTGGGCCCACTGTAGGACAGGGTCTGGTTTGAGAGCTTCTTAAGAACCTGAACATACACAAGCCCATGGGACCTGATGAAGTCCATTGCGGGTCATGAAGGAGCTAGGAAATGAAGTTGCTAAGCCACTGTCCATCATATTTGAAAAATCATGGCAGTCAGGTGAAGTTCCCGATGACTGGAAAAAGGGAAATATAACCCTCATTTTTAAGAAGGGGAAAATGGATGAGGCGGGGAATTACAGACCAGTCAGTCTCACCTCTGTGCCTGGCAAAATCTTGGAGAGGATTCTCCTGGAAGGCACGCTGAGGCACATGAAAACCAACAAGGTGCTTGGTGACAGCCAGCATGGCTTCACTGATGGGAAATCCTGCCTGACCAATCTGGTGGCCTTCTATGACGGAGCTACGGAACTGATGGACAGGGGCAGAGCACTTGATGTCGTCTACCCGGACTTGTGCAAAGCCTTTGACACTGTCTCGCATGACATCCTTCTCTCTAAGTTGGAGAGACATCAATTTGATAGGTGGACCACTCGGTGGATAAAGAACTGGCTGGATGGCCGCACGCAAAGAGTAGTGCTCAAAGTCTCAATGTCCAGCTGGAGACCAGTAACGAGCGGTGTTCCTCAGGGATCAGTGTTAGGACCGGTCTTGTTCAACATTTTTGTGGGTGACATGGACAGTGGGATTGAGAGTGCCCTCAGCAAGTTTGCCGATGACACCAAGCTGTGTGGCTCAGTTGATATGTTGGAGGGAAGGAATGGCATCCAGAGGGACCTCGACACGCTTGTGAGGTGGGCTGATGCCAACCTGATGAAATTTAACCATGCCAAGTGCAAGGTCCTCCACCTAGGTGGGAGCAATGCCAGGCACAGCTACAGGCTGGGCGGGGAGGAGATTCAGAGCAGCCCTGCGGAGAAGGACTTGGGGGTGTTGGTTGATGAGAAAATGAACATGAACCGGCAGTGTGCGCTTGCAGCCCAGAATGCCAATTGCATCCTGGGCTGCATCCAAAGGAGTGTGACCAGCAGGTCGAGGGAGGTGCTCCTGCCCCTTTACTCTGCTCTCGTGAGACCTCACTTGGAGTATTGTGTGCAGTTCTGGTGTTCTCAACATAAAAAGGACATGGAACTGTTAGAACAAGTGCAGAGGAGGACCATGAGGATCATCAGGGGACTGGAGCACCTCCCGTATGAAGGTCGGCTGAGAAAATTGGGGCTGTTCAGCCTGGAGAAGAGAAGGCTGCATGGAGATCTCCTAGCAGCCTTCCAATACCTGGAGGAAGGCTATAGGGATGGTGGGGAGGGACTCTTCATGAGGGACTGTGGTAAGAGGACAAGGGGTAATGGGTTTAAACTTAAACAGGGGAAGTTTAGATTGGATCTGAGGAAGAAATTCTTTACTGTAAGGGTGGTGAGGCCCTGGAATGGGTTGCCCAGGGAGGTTGTGGATGCTTCATCCCTGGTGGCTTTCAAGGTGGGGTTGGACATAGCCTTGGATGGCATGGTTTAGCGTGAGATGTCCCTGCCCATGGCAGGGGGTTTGGAACTCGATGATCTTGAGGTCCTTTCCAACCCTGTCTATTCTATGATTCTATGATTCTATGTCAAGTCTGGTGGTAGCCCTGCTGGAACTTAATGATCCTGAGGGACTAGTGCAACCTCCATCAGGCAAGAATACTGCTTTGCTATTTGAACTATACAACAAAAATAAGAACTGTGTTGTATTTCAAATGGTGTGAAACTGGCATGTATTTCACTATGTATTGCCTTGAGCATTTCACTACATGCTGTCTTGACCATCTTTATCCAATATACTCTACCCACTTTATTCACTTTGCTTTTGCTGTTGTCATAGGCTGTTTCAACAAAAGAAGCACTGGGATTTGAAAGAATTCCTAACATCAGTAAGAGCCAAGAGGTCGGCAGGAATTACCCTTAGACTGCAAAATTAATGACTCAGATTTGCCTGGCATTCTCTCTACAGATATACCTAGAAAAATGGCATAGTTCAGAGGTAAAAGATGAATGAGGTGGTGGGCTTTTATTGGTCTGGTTTTTTTTGTTTTATTCTGTTTTGTAGGAGTTTTGTTTGTTTTGGGCTTTTGTTTGTTTTGTTTCAGCTTTTTTTTTTTTTTTTTTCATTTAAATCTGTCACAGGCAATATCAGAAAGGCTATGGATGATGATGACAATAATACAGACAAAAATGTTCTCTAGATTATTCCTGCCTATCAATGTTGCTCTTATGTTGAAGACTTAGCTGAAGCACGGCTAGTGTCTTTATGTCCCAGTAAACTACTACAACTCACTTATTGAAATTTTCAGAGAATCTATGTACTGATATTCCTTGAAACTCTGGGGGAAAATGTTATTTCCCTTTAGATTTTTGCAGATGCCTCTTCAGACATCATAGTTCGCTAAAGAGCTGGGTTTGCACATAGGTAAAAAAACTGCTACGCATTTTTCTTTAAACAATGGATTTCTGTGATAAGGTAATGAGATTGAAAAAGAAGACAAGACAAGAACTGACACTAAACACAGCTTCAAAGCTCCAAACTGCACTGACTTCTTTCAGCAAACAGAAATATGAAAGTAGCATTTCTACTTTGTCCTAGCTGTGAAGATTATAATAAAAAGATGGGAAATTAAATGCACTGCATTACATTGAAACATAAATGTTAACTTCATTCTGATATATTCGAAACTAATTAGAGTTTTCCCAAGGCAGATTATTAAAAACTGCTGCAGATAGACAAACAGTTCAAGGGAACTGCTAGTTCATGTGAAATCACCTCAGAAATTTATTTTAGTGGAAGATGTTGTAAAATACCTGTAGGGGTTCATACATGGGTACTGACTAGTAGATAAAAACACTGATTGAAAAAACAAGGACAAGTTCTCAGATGCTCATTAGCTAAAAGTTTCATTTTATGCAGAATTCAACTAAGGTGACCTTTTTGTAATAACCAGAGCAGAAACAGCTGTCATGAATGTTATGCTCTCCATAGTCATTTTGAGACATTGTCTAGAAACCCCTCATCAATAGTTATTATAAAGCCTTCAACTTAATTGATCTTATTATTAAAAAATGTGCAGAACCCCACTCACTGCAGAAAGAATATAATTCAAATTCTTTTGCTATTATTTACAAGACAATATGGTGCAAAAAATGCATTATTATGTTAAATTATATTCTAATGAAATTTCCATTCTTTTTACAATATGTAACAGGTACTTGCATGATTAAGAAAGTCAAGATGAGGTTTTGTTTTTTTTTCACTTACATACCTCAGTGGTGCAATGCATCATTACATAGTGAACAGGGTTGGTCATTTGAAAGTAGCTCTATTTTAAAGCTGAGGTTTGAATTCTTCCAGAAGCGGAGACCTCCCTGTGCATATCCAAATCTTATCAGAAGATGTATATAGGAGGTTTACCCTAGGAGTTTGTTGAGTCAATATTATAGGAAAGTGATGGAATTTGTAGTGCTGGAGTAAACCAGCAGAAAATTGCTAACCCAGTGAAGATATAAAAACATTACACCTATGTCCTCTGAACAACCAACGCTCGCAAAGCTACAGGCTACAAGGAAGCCTTGCATAGTCATGGGCTGATTTAGAGCTACAGCAAAACTGATACCAAGCACAAAAAAAGAGAAGATGTTTTGGTTAATTTGGAAAACCAGGAAGACAGTAAATAAAAAAGTTATCCTGAGTATATGCCTTGCTTATATCACGTAAAGAGACCATTGACACTATAATGCTGGCTTAAGTGAATGCTGGTAATAATGGAGAAAGTGACAAATGAGTGACAGCACGATATACAAAGTGAACTCTAAAGAAACAGCACACAAATTTAGCACAGAAACCCCACCCCAACAAAACAAACAAACAAAAACAACAATAAGAAGCTGAGTAAAAAGTTTAACATTCTACTGACCAAAAATTGTTCATGAAAGAACAAGATCTCTCTCTAAAACTACTTCACAATTTACAAGTTCAAACAAATTTTTATACTCCCGATGCTTCAGATTGCAAGTGTATTGTGCAGTAGGAACCTGCTGTTCCTACTGATGGACAGTAAATATCTGATATAGAGGTGGACTTCAAGTATCCCAGGAATATATGAAACAATACGTTTTCTTTTTCTTGCAGAAGACAAATGGGAAGATATTTTTTCATTCCTTTGTAAAGACAGAAAGTTTGGTGTTGATTATTATAGCCTTACAATGAGTATTACTCCAGGAGTATGATTAGCAGTGATAGTATGATGAAAATAATGGCCATAAGGATTGGGTTTTTTTTCCAGGTAGTACTGGAATTCTCCCTTTTCCAGTTGTTGTGGTTTAAGCCCCGCTGGCAACCCAGAATCACACAGCAACTCGCTCACTCTCCCTTCCCCTTCCTCCACCCGGTCCTGGAAGGATAAGGAGGAGAATCAAAAAATGTAACTCCCATGGGCTGAGATAAGAACAGTCCCATAACTAAGATATAACACGAAACCACTACTGCTGCCACCAATAATAATAATGATAAGGGAAACAACAAGGGAAGAGAATACAACCATTCACCACCCACCAACCGATACCCAGCCTGACCCTAGCAGCAATGTGGGCCTTCCAGGTAACTGCCCCAGTTTATATACTGGGCATGATGTGCTGTGGTATGCAATATCCCTTTGGCTAGTTTGGGTCAGGTGTGCTGTCTCTGCTTCCTCCTGTCTTCCTCTCCTCCTTGGCAGAGCATGAGACTCAGGAAGTCCTTGGTTGGAGTAGATTACTTAGCAACAACTATAAACATCGGTGTTACCAGTGTTGCTCCCTGGCTGGAAGTCAAAAACGCAGCACTGCACCAGCTACTAATGACTACTACAGCTGAACACAGGACACCAATGCTGTGAAACAGTATATTTATGTATAATGGGTTAGGTAGCAGAATTTTTTCTAACATCACATTTGGAACTTCTGTCTGTGATTACAACCGTATTCTCTGCAATTTCATTCTGCATTATACCTAAGTACAGTTGTGTGGTTTATGATTTCCCACACTACAGTATCAGAATATAAGCCTTAGAAACAGTCCTAGAAAGAGAGAAATTAAAGATTTATATAGAAGGCAAGGATCTTATATCACTTCCCATAGGCCAGATCCTGGGGAAAAACTCTTAATTTGTTGCAGTGAAATGTTTGTACTAAGCAGAATCTTTACATCAGGAACAGCAGAAGACTACTTGTTTCTCATCAGTGTGGGATTTTTCATTCACTTTTGAACTTCTTTGTCTGGATTACCATTGGTATTTTAATCAGAAAGTGGAAGGATCTTTGCTCTTTGCTTTAACGTACTCATGTCACCAGTCGATGAGCTAGGTTGCAATAGCATGTATTCATGCAAATTAATTTCGTATAAATTAGAAAATCCCTACTTATCAGAATCATAGAATCATAGAATAGTTAGGGTCGGAAAGGATGTTAAGATCATCTAGGTCCAACCCCCCTGCCATGGGCAGGGACACCTCCCACTAAACCATGCCATCCAAGGCCACGGCCAGCCCCACCTTGAACGCCGTCGGGGATGAAGCATTCACAACTTCCCGAGGCAGCCCATTCCAGGGCCTCACCACCCTCACAGTAAAGAATTTCTTCCTCAGATCCAATCTAAACTTCCCCTGTTGAAGTTGAACCTGTTACCCCTTGTCCTCTCACCACAGTCCCTCATGAAGAGTCCCTCCCCAGCATCCCTATAGCCCCCCTTCAGGTATTGGAAGGCTGCTAGGAGGTTTCCACGCAGCCTTCTCTTCTGCAGGCTGAACATTCCCAATTTTCTCATCCTCTCTTCATATGGGAGGTGCTCCAGTCCTCTGTTCGTCCTCGTGGCCCTCCTCTGCACTTGTTCTAACAGTTTCATGTCCTTTTTATGTTGAGGACACCAGAACTGCACACAATACTCCAAGTGAGAGCCCACGAGAGCAGAGTAGAGGGGCAGGAGCACCTCCGTCGACCTGCTGGTCACGCTCCTTTTGATGCAGCCCAGGATGCAATTGGCTTTCTGGGCTGCAAGCTCACACTGCCGGCTCATGTTCATTTTCTCATTGACCAACACCCCCAAGTCCTTCTCCACAGGGCTGCTCTCAATCTCTTCCCTGTCCAACCTGTAGCTGTGTGTCGTGGGTTCAGCAGCAGCAGTCAATTTTTTCTCCTTCATAGTAGCTGGTGCAGTGCTGTGTTTTCGACTTTCGGTCTGGGAACAGCGCTGATAACACCATTGTTTATAGTTATGGCTTAGAATGTTTTGGTCTTACCAAGGACCTTCTGAGTCTCATGCTGTGCCAGGGAAGCGGGGAAGCCAGGGGGAAGCAGAGACAGGATACCTGATCCAAACTGACCAAAGAGGTTATTCCATGCCACAGCATGTCATGCCCAGGATGTAAAAAAAAGGAACTGGGGGCCGGAACCCGGAAGAGTTTTTGTTTTAGTTCACAGCTTAGTCCTCGGGTGGTGAGCAGTTCTATCCTCTTCCCTTGTATTTCTCTTGTTATTATTATTATTGGTGGTGGCGGCAGTGGTTTGTGTTGTACCTTGGTTGCTGGGCTATTCTTGTCTCGACCCGTGGGAGTTGCGTTCTTTTGATTCTTCTTTCCATTCCACCCTCCCCCTCCCTTGGAGTGGGGAGGGGAAAAAACCTCTTCCCTTATATTTTTCTCTTGTCATTATAATTATTGGTGGTAGCAGTGGCGGTTTCTGTTATACCTTATTTGCTGGACTGTTCTTATCTCAACCTGTGGGAGTTGCATTCTTTCGATTCTCCTTCCCATCCCTCCAGGAGCAGAGGGAAGAAAGAGTGGGGAGTGAGAGAGAGTGGCTGTGTGACTTTATAGCTTAAACCACGACACTGTGCCTGGGATTGCTCCCACCCAGGTGGAGGACCTTGCACTTAGCATGGTTAAACTTCATTAGGTTGGCATCAGCCCACCTCACAAGCATGTCAAGGTCCCCCTGGATGCCATTCCTTCCCTCCAATATATCAACCGAACCACACAGCTTGGTGTCATTGGCAAAATTGCTGAGGCCGCACTCAATCCCACTGTCCATGTAACCGGAAAGATGTTGAAAAAGACTGCTCCCAACACCGATCCCTGGGGGACACCACTCGTTACTGGTCCCCAGCTGGACATTGAGCCACTGAGCACTACTCTTTGCGTGCTGCCATCCAGCCAGTTCTTTATCCACCGAGTGGTCCACCTATCAAATTGATATCTCTCCAACTTAAGAGATAAGGATGTCATGTGAGACAGTGTCAAAAGCTGTGCACAAGTCCGCGTAGATGACATCAAGAGCTCTACCCTGTCCATCAGTTCTGTAGCACCGTCATAGAAGGCCACCAGATTGGTCAGGCAGGATTTCCCCTCAGTGAAGCCATGCTGGCTGTCCCCAACCACCCTGTTGGTTTTCATGTGCCTTAGCATGTCTTCCAGGAGAATCCGCTCCAAGATTTTGCCAGGCACAGAGGTGAGACTGACTGGTCGGTAATTCCCCACCTCATCCATTTTCCCCTTCTTAAAAATGAGGGTTATATTTCCCTTTTTCCAGTCATCAGCAACTTCACCTGACTGCCATGATTTTTCAAATATGATGGACAGTGGCTTAGCAACTTCATTTGCTAGCTCCTTCAGGACCCACAGATGGATTTCATCAGGTCCCATGGACTTGTATAAATTCAGGTTCTTCAGATGATCTCAAACCAGACCCTGTCCTGCAGTGGGCCCAGGGTCTTCATTCTCACTGTCCCTGCATCTGCCTTCCAAGACTTGGGTGGTGTGGTCAGAGCATTTGCTGGTGAAGACTGAGGCAAAGAAGTCATTAAGAACCTCAGCCTTCTCCAAATACAGGGTAGCCAACTGTCCCGATATCTTCTGGAGAGGACCCACATTGTCCCTAACCTGTCTTTTATTGGCAATGTACCTATAAAATCCCTTCCTGTTATCCTTAACATCCCCAGCCAAGTTTAATTCTAAGTGGGCCTTAGCTTTCCTAACCTGGTCCCTAGCTTCCCAGACAACACCCCTGTATTCTTCCCA
Organism: Amazona ochrocephala; assembly: GCA_039720435.1. Taxonomy (NCBI): domain Eukaryota; kingdom Metazoa; phylum Chordata; class Aves; order Psittaciformes; family Psittacidae; genus Amazona; species Amazona ochrocephala. The sequence goes on along the minus strand of CM077909.1, from coordinate 82,903,446 downwards.
GGTCACCTGATCTTGCTTCCACATTTTATAAGCCTCTTGTTTCCTTCGAATTTTGCTCAGCAGCTCCTTATCCATCCAAGGAGGTCTCCTGGCCCTCCTGCTAAACTTCCTTCTAGTTGGAATGCATCGCTCCTGAGCTTGCAGTAGGTGATCCTTGAATATCAACCAACAGTCTTGGGCCCCCCTGCCCTCTAGGGCTGTATCCCATGGAACCTTACTGAGCAGGTTCCTGAAGAGGCCAAAGTCTGCTCTCTTCAAGTCCAGGGCAGTGAGCTTGCTGCACGCTCTTCTCACTGTCCTGAGGATCTCAAATTCAACCTTCTCATGATCGCTGCAATCAAGGCTGCCCTGGAGCATCACATTTCCAACCGGCCCTTCCCTGTTGGTGAGGGCGAGGTCAAGCATGGCACCTCCCCTTGTCGGCTCCTCTATTACTTGCAGAAGGAAGTTGTCTTCCACACAATCGAGGAACCTTCTGGATTGCTTGTGCCGGGCTGTACCATCCCTCCAACAGACATCAGGGTGGTTGAAGTCTCCCATGAGAACAAGGGCCTGTGAGCGTGAGGCTGCTCCTATCTGCCTATAGAGCGCTTCATCCAGCAAGTCCCCCTGGTCAGGAGGTTTGTAACATATCCCTACAATAATGTCACCCATTGCTGTTCTCCCTTTAACCCTGACCCACAAGCTCTCTGTCGACTGCTCACCTGTCCCCAGACAGAGTTCCGTACTCTCCACCCTATCCCTAACATAAGTGGCAACTCCCCCTCCCTGCCTGCTGGCCCTGTCTTTCCTAAGGAGCCGGTAACCTTCCATTCCAGCACACCAGTCGTAGGAGCCATCCCACCATGTTTCTGTGATGCCTATGCACACATACGGTACGGTATGCACATCATACCCCCGTAGATGTGCACACATCTTTAATTCCTCTTGTTTGTTCCCCATGCTATGGGCATTTGTATAGAGGCATCTGAGCCGAGATCCTATTGAAGCCAGCTCATTGGCTGGAGCAGCTGGAATATCTCTACATTGCTCCGAACATTTACTGTAGGTGCTGCCAACCCACTGGGTGTGTTGGGATGGAATGATGGCCCCCTCCCCCAACATATCTAGTTTAAAGCGTCCTTGACCAGTTTGGTAAGCCTCCTACCAAATCCACTCTTCCCTTTCCTTCTCAGACCAGTTCCACCAGCCCCCAGTAGACCTGGCCTACTAAATTGAGTCCCATCTTCAAGGTACCCAAATCCCTGACTATAGCACCACCCTTCTAACCATTTAGTGACCTGGCCAGTCCTCCTAGCCTTTTCAAGGTCCTGTCCTGTATCCTGGAGAATTGACAAAAAGACAATCTGTGCTCTAGAGCCTCTAACCACCTCTCCCAGAGCTTTGTAGTCCTTCTTTATGGTCTCCGGGCTACTGTTATCTATATCAGTAGCACCCACATGTATCACTAGAAGTGTGTTATGGGAAGTGGGACCAACTAGATCAGGCAGCTTCTCAGCAACATCCCTGATCCGAGCCCCTGGTAGGCAACACACCTCCCTAGAGCCTGGGTCAGGCCAACAGATGGGTGCCTCTGTGCCTTTCAGATTAGAGTCCCCTACTACTACGGCCCGCCGCTTTTTCCTGGCAGCACCAGTAGTGATTTTCTTTACCAGTGCACTAGCTGGTTGTGCCTGGTGGGAGCGCTGTTGCTCATCAGCCCCCTGTTGGACAGCAAAGCGGTTCTGGGTGGGGACAACAGATGTAGGAGGAAGCCCCTTGCTTTTAATTCCCTCTTCCTCCTTTTTTTGTTGTTTTTTTTCTGTTAATGTTTCCCAGCTTCCTGGGTTAGCAGCTTCTTTTCCTGCATGGGCAACAGTAGACGCTTGAGGCCCCAGAACAGTCTGGTCCCAGAGCAAGCAGTGCTGCTTCCCCTCAGCTTACCTGATACCTTTCAGCCTTGTAGTAGCTTCCTGCAGTTCAGCCACCTGCTGCAGGAGGACATCCACCAGGGAGCACAGAGTGCAGCCCTGCCCGTTGCTCACCCTTCCCTCAGGACAGCAGTGGAGGAGCTCTCTACACCCCGAGCTCTGCACTGCAGCCTCCCTTCCCATCGGCTCTGTCTGGGTGCCTGCACTGGCCACTGCCGGGGCAGCCAGAGCAGAGCTCCCAGTCCGAGCCTTGCTCGTATGGCGTGTGTTCACCATCCCGCTCACCACTGTGCTTGCCTCCCCAAGGGAACTGCCGCGCAAACTGCCTCGAGCCCGCCCTGTTTGCCCGCCCTGTTCGCTGCGCTCTGGGTTGCTCGCGCTCCCTGGGACATTTTTTTAACCAGTCAGGTCTGCCGCCGGTCCTCCTGGCGCCACCCCCTCTGCGTCAGCCGCTCGCCTCCGCTGAGCTGCAGGCTCCTGGGCAGGCCTTGTCGAGGACTTGAAGCTCCCTCGGTGCAAATTTCTGCTCCGAGGTGAAACTCGTAGACGCCGAGCCTTCCCCTGATCAGGCGCTGCAGGCATCCCCTCTCGAGACAGTAGGAAAGGCTGCTGGAAAGGCAGCACCAGCTTGTAGTCAGGAATAATATATTGTCCATTGTTCATTTCCAATTTTACAGAAAGGGTGATACTACAGGCCCTGTGTTTGTTCATCAGACAATGATTAGGGGAATGTTCATTAGGCAATGATTATGATAATGTTCATCAGGCAATGATTATGAGAATACGTTTTTGGTTTGTTTGAGGGTTTTTTAATCAAAGGTAAATAGGAAAATACTCAAGATAAATATCCTCAAAATCTTTACCTTTCAATATAAGTTGCTGTATATATTCACAATATCCAGTGGTTCTTAACAGAGGCAATGAATTTCTTTCCTAAGGAACATAAATTTATCCTGTATTTAATCTTCATTTTCTGAAAATAAGACTACCTTTGAACAGAAGAATGAAGAATAGCCATGGAGCATGTTGTGTAGTAGCTTTCCAAATATAATTCTATTGAAACCACAACAATGTATTATGGTTCGAAACACTGCTTAATAAGGAAAAGCAGAACCTGTCTCCTTTGGATACAGCTTGGAATTCTATATTGTTATTTTTTGTCTTTTCTTTTGCAGCTCTCTCTCACAACTGTTTTTACAGAAAATGAAGCACATTTGTAGATCTCAGACTTCAGAAGAACTTTGTTATGTATCACTTTCACATTTTTCAAATTAAAGAGGTGAAATTTAAAGTGTTGAACATCAAGTCATACAGTTCACAAAAAAAAAAAAAAAGAGTAGTTTTTAGAACAAGAAAGGATCTTTTAATAACTGTCACAGAACAGCAGTTCAAAAGTGTGACTCTTGCTTCCTAGTCACATGGTGCTTTCTTCCCATGTTTTATGACACCTCCATTAAAGAAAAAGAAAATAATGACTTTGTAAACTGATTCTGTTTGCAAAGAGGAAGGATAAGCAAGGCCCTTTCAATGACAATACACAGCTCTGATCCACTCTGTGGAATTCCTCATCTTCAAAATGTCTTACCAAAAATACTGTTACAAAACAGCTGCGCACACTTTCTCAGGCTGGGTTCCTAAGAATATGCATGTTGTACAGGACCAATTTTTCTGACATGATGATCATGTCCCTTTCTAAATTGTGTTATTGTGTAAGGGGGGAAGTGTTCTGTTTTCATGACTCTGACTTTTGCCCCCATGATTCTACATTTGCAGAGTATTTACAACTTGAAACTGAGGGCTCCTACGTACCTAGCTGTTCCATAGAGACTGTGAAGTGGAATACCAAACAGGCACTTACATGTATCATTGAGAAGACCTTGCAAAATTAATCAGTATTGAAATATTGGACCAAAACAGGCATAAAAATATGTGCTATGAACTGTGCAGATGTTTAGAGGAAATAAATACCTTTTTCCAGCTAAAGATGCAATTCCCTTATACATTCAGGCTCTCACTCTTGAGAGATCTTCAAGGTGGTTTACAATTTATCTTAACTGAGCAGAAAATTTTCCATATTAAATTATCAGTTTAGGAAAGATAAACATATTTGCACACATAGAATTTTTAGCCACATAAAATTAAAACACTATCATTAAGTATGTGCAACATAAACTATGCATTAATATTGAAAACGCCTTGTTTCCAAGATATTTTTGAATATTCACAGTTAGATCTTGTAATACTACTTTAAATAATGAATAAAAATACTTTGTTATAAAATGGATTGTTAAAAAAAAAAAAAAAAAAACAAACATTAAAAAACAAGGCTGATATGTACAATATTAAGTGTTAATGTACTCCACACTGCCTTTCTGGGTTGTTTCTGGCTATTTTCTGCACATGCTGCCATAGAGATCTTTCTGAAGAGTTACAATAATAGCCAAAACTGTGATGGTAGCAGCTAATGGGTTTTAAATCAATTTGTCCTTGTCTGGCTGACTCTGTCTCACTCCTATCTGAATAACTTCTCTGCTGGTTTTTGGAGAGTTCTACCTGCATAGCCGTTATTTATTATTCTTTTCCAGACTACTTAAACTCTTAGTTTAATCAATATTTTACAACTAATGTGACATTATTTCAATCATATGCTATAATCCCATTAGATATTGAATGACTACTTAAATTGAACTTTAAATGAATACATCAAGAGGGCAAATTATTATTCATATAATTTAGGAAGTGTTATAACTGTAATAAAAGCAGAAAAAGAAAAATAAAAATCTAAACAGAAATGTAGAATAACAGGCCAGATTCTCAGACATTTTAAAGCAGCTTAAGTTCCTTACCAAAAGGCAGATACCTATTCATCAGCTGCAAATCCAGTTCATCACCATAATAAATAATCTGAGGTAAATGAACAAGTATACTCCTTCCTGGCAACCTTGTAGATAGGTGTGACCTTCTCTTTCTTTCAGTCCTTAGGAACATCACCTCATCACCATCAGCTTTCAAAGATAACCAAGAGTAGCTTTGCAATTACATTACTCAGTTCCCTCAGCACTCATGGGTGCATGGGTGCACCCCATCATTTCACAATCACTTGTGTATTCCCAGCTTGCATAGATGTTCCCTAACCTGATCTTCCTCCACCAAAGTACATCTTCCTTGCTCCAGGCTTGTCCATGGGTCTCAGAACTCAGGGATGAGACCCAAAGGCAAGTCTTACCAGTGAAGAGAATGCTCAAGAAGGCATAAAGCCTGTTAAACTTTCCTGTGTCCTTTATCTTCAGGGCTATTGCCCATTTCAGCAGCAGACCTGCCACTTTCTCGTATGAAGAGCAAATCTTCCTCCTCACCATTGCAGCTTTTATTAAAGAGCCTGTAACCATGTATGGCACGATCTAGTCGTGTGAGCTATTCCACCATATCTGCATGATCTCAGTGAGATCCTAGCCCCACAACTGCACATAGATCTCTAATTCATCCTGTGTGCTCCCCACACTGCATGCTGCATGCATGAATGCATGTGTGCGGGTGCTTTCCCAGAAAATGTGTGAGCTTAATTCATACTTCGATTCTGTTCACATGCCATACCTCCTATATACGTATACATTGAGGTGGCCAGACTTCAACCTTGTTTCATAAAGCCTCTCTTGCCAAATCAGTCTGTATCCTTTGTGAACCTGACCACCACTTCCCCACTTCCTCATAGGTCATCAACTCCCTCCCCCAATGTACTTGTTTTAAATCTTTCCTTAGCAGATTGCCCAGCTTGTTGTCAAAGATGTTTTTGTCCCACGCATTCAGGCGGTTCCTGCTCCTTGCCATGCTTATCTGAGGTGTACATATTACTTACAGTGGGCTCATCCGTCAAAAGGCTGATATCAAAACATGAAAAATAGCTTACTTACAAACAGGAAGAAAAATCACACCTTTACTTTTTCTAATTTAGTCTAGTGTATTTAAAAGATAAGTAGGGTAGAAGATCAATGTACTGAGAGACACGGCCAAAACAGGACAATGAACCGGGTGAAGGGTCTAGAGAACAAGTTTTATGAGGAGAGTATGAGGGAAGTGGGATTGTTTAGCCTGGAGACAAGGAAGCTCAGGGGAGACCTGGTCACTCTCTTCAACTACCTGAAAACCAAGCCTTTAGCAAAAAGTGACTAAACAGAATCACTCAGAATTATTTTGGTTTAATATATTACCAGTTCAAAAGGTGTATGGGTTATTAAACAAGAAAAGAGAAAAACTCCAGATATTAATAAAAATAACACAACCTTAGACACGGTTCTCATTCCATACTGCCTGAATAAGGCCATGCTTCACTGTTCATCATCGCTGCATAAATGTGTAGAAAAATACAGCAGTTCTTGATTTCTTTACACGTATCATGCACTGAGATTCATGAACTGTTTATAATGGATTGTTCCCAATGCTGTGCTGTGAAGGTGGCGGTCACAATCATTGTTTCTGTTCCTTAAGTAGCTGTATTATTTGCAGTTTTGGTATCCAGCTTCCACTGAATGTCCTCGTCCTGCTTTGGATCTTACAAGTGAACCGCATTTTTTTTACATACAAATCCTCATGAATTCTCAGAATTTTGACCATTTGGGAGCATTAAAGTAGTCAAGCCCTTGAGGGGTTTTTCTATCTTCTCGATTCTGCCAGGGAAAACTGGCTTAATATAATTTTAAAAGAAAAAGAACGCATGTAGAAGACAGGAAAACTATAATTAGCTACTGTTAAAACAAATAGACACTCAAAAAATTAAATTTTGTTTTCTTCTGAAGTTTTGGGTTAATCATACTGCAGAACAGCAAATATACCTCAAAGTCCACACTGCCACTAGATGCAAGATGAGCATGTGAAACAAGGATTTGAATCAGCCAAGTTATGCCTGTGACAGAATTCATGAGAAAAGGTGCTCTTTCAAGAAATAAAAAAAAAAAAATGATAGCATTTCTCATTTTAGAAAGACCATTACCACTGACCATTTCACTCCCTATGCCAGCAAAACCTCCTGAAATAAAGCTGAAATCAATGGAATTTTTGTTTCAATTAAGACTACATAAAAGGTGAGCACATATACAATTTAGAAATATCAAAGTTTATTAGCTTCCCTTGTAAATCACTCATTTTAGATCTGTGTGATGGGCATGGTATATCTGGGAATAGTATGGGTCATGGAGGTGTGTCCTCAGGAAAGCTAGCTGAATCTATAGTTATTCAAATCTTTAGGTAACCATCAATTATTCAGAAATGTTCAGATTGCCTATTCAGGAACGTCTCTGTAAGTTTACTCGGAAAACAACTGATGCTAGGTAACAGATAAATAAACAAAAAACATGAGTATCAATGCTGCTGTCATGCTTATTTCATGTTCCTTTAACCCCTGATAGTCTGAAACATTCTGAATGTAGATGTAGCCTCCTGTAGATTGAAACCAGCAATTTAGTACTCTAAAGTCTTACTGCTGCTCTCTAAGCTGTTTGCAATTCTGTGTTACTCATCAGGGAGACTAAATAAACCATAACTACAGATTTTCAATCAAACTGAAAGAAAGCAAGCCTGTATAACTCATAAGATAAAGTGGTTCAGGCGTTAATGAGTTATACTGCTGTTTTATGGCATGGATTAAAGAAGAACAAAATATAAATGAAAAATAAGCTATCAGTCACTCCCACAGGAAATCATAATATAACAGTTAATATACATATTGCATCTTAATTAAGCTATGACCTATGGATGTTTTGTTACTGAATTTAAAATTTTATATTAGAACTGAGCAGTGAGAAGAGCGTGCAGCAAGCTCACTGCCCTGGGCTTCAAGAGAGCAGACTTTGGGCTCTTCAGGAACCTGCTCAGTAAGGTTCCATGGGATACAGCCCTACAGGGCAGGGGGGCCCAAGACTGTTGGTTGATATTCAAGGATCACCTACTGCAAGCCGAGGAGCGATGCATCCCAACTAGAAGGAAGTTTAGCAGGAGGGCCAGGAGACCTCCTTGGATGGATAAGGAGCTGCTGAGCAAATTTCGAAGGAAGAAAGAGGCTTATAAAATGTGGAAGCAAGATCAGGTGACCTGGGAAGAATACAGGGATGTTGTCTGGGAAGCTAGGGACCAGCTTAGGAAAGCTAAGGCCCACTTAGAATTAAACTTGGCTGGGGATGTAAAGGATAACAGGAAGGGATTCCATAGGTGCATTGCAAATAAAAGGCAGGCTAGGGACAATGTGGGTCCTCTCCAGAGCTATTTGGAGAACTGGCTACCCTGGATTTGGCGAAGACTGATGTTCTTAATAACTTCTTTACCTCAGTCTTCACCGGCAAATGCTCTGACCACACCACCCAAGTCTTGGAAGGCAGACGCAGGGACAGTGAGAATGAAGACCCTGGGCCCACTGTAGGAGAGGATCTGGTTTGAGACCATCTGAAGAACCTGAATGTATACAAGCCCATGGGACCTGATGAAATCCATCTACGGACCCTGAAGGAGCTGGCAAATGAAGTTGCTAAGCCACTGTCCATCATATTTGAAGTTCCTGACAACTGGAAAAAGGGAAATATAACCCCCATTTTTAAGAAGGGGAAAATGGATGAGGTGGGGAACTACAGACCAGGCAACCTCATCTCTGTGCCTGACAAAATCTTGGAGCAGATTCTTCTTGAGGGCATGCTGAGGCACATGAAAAACAACAAGGTGCTTGGTGACAGCCAGCATGGCTTCACTAAGGGGAAATCCTGCCTGACCAATCTGGTGGCCTTCTATGACGGTGCTACAGAACTGATGGACAGGGGTAGAGCAGTAGATGTCATGTATTTGGACTTGTGCGAAGCGTTTGACACTGCCTCATATGACTTCCTTATCTCTAAGTTGGAGAGACATCAATTTGATAGGTGGACAACGCCGTAGATAAAGAACTGGCTGGGTGGCCACATGCAAAGAGTAGTGCTCAATGGCTCAATGTCCAGCTGGAGACCAGTGATGAGTGGTGTTCCTCAGTGATCGGTGTTGGGACCGGTCTTGTTCAACATCTTTGTGGGTGACATGGACAGTGGGATTGAGTGCACCCTCAGCAAGTTTGCCGATGACACCAAGCTGTGTGGTTCGGTTGATACATGGGAGGGAAGGAATGGCATCCAGAGGGACCTTGACACGCTTGTGAGGTGGGCTGATGCCAGCCTGATGAAGTTTAACCATGCTAAATGCAAAGTCCTCCACCTGGGTGGGAGCAATGCCAGGCACAGCTACAGGCTGGGCAGGGAAGAGATTCAGAGCAGCCCTGCGGAGAAGGACTTGGTGGTGTGGGTTGATCAAAAATTGAACATGAGCGGGCAGTGTGCATTTGCAGCCCAGAAAGCCAACCGTATCATGGGCTGCATCGAAAGGAGTGCAACCAGCAGGTCGAGGGAGGTGATCCTGCCCCTCTACTCTGCTCTCGTGAGACCTCACTTGGAGTATTGTGTACAGTTCTGGTGTCCTTAACATCAAAAGGAAATGGAACGGTTTGAACAAGTCCAAAGGAGGACCACGAGGAGGATCAGGGGCCTGGAGCACCGCCTGTATGAAGGTCGGCTGAGAAAGTTGGGGCTGTTCAGCCTGGAGAAGAGAAGGCTGCGTGGAGACCTCCGAGCAGCCTTCCAATATCTGAAGGGGGCCATAGGGATGCTGGGGTGGTAGTCTTTATGAGGGTCTGTAGTGATAGGACAAGGGGTAACGGGTTCAACTTAAACAAGGGAAGTTTAGATTGGATATGAGGAAGAAATTCTTTACTGTAAGAGTGGTGAGGCCCTGGAATGGGTTGCCCAGGGAAGTTGTGAATGCTTCATTGCTGGCGGTGTTCAAGGTGGGATTGGACATAGCCTTGGATGGCTTGGTTTAGTGGGAGGTGTCCCTGCCCATGGCAGGGGTGTTGGAACCAGATGATCTTAAGGTCCTTTCCAACCCTAACTATTCTATGATTCCATGATCTTACAGGAATTTTATGGAAGGATAGAAGCTTTTTGTTACCATCAATCTGGATCGCACCTGGATTGATTTAAAGTTATGAGATGTTTTGTCTGTTTAGCAGTAAAATATTCTTCAGATTGCTGGTGTTCAAAATTTCTAACATTTTTTTTGAACTTTCAAATTTTTAGCCTAATGTCAAGTAGGTTTCATCTATTTTCATCTCAAAATTATGCCTGAAAAATATGTGTGTATATCCACATATGTGTATTAGTAAATATTAGTATATATGTGTGCGTAAACATAGAATATAGCATGCATAATAAACATTGTACAGTTACAGGATGTACATTTCTTTTACTGAACTGTTCAATTTTTCTTTTTTAAATAAGCATTAATAATTCTGACTTCCATGACAGTAAAATATAATGTAATATATGATAGTAGCTAAAGTGCCTCCCAGAAAAATTAGTGCTTGCTTCATCTTGTTTTGCTTATTGAAATTGTTTTTTATTAAGAAGCCTGAATGCAGTGAAAAAAATACAGAAACATCAATACAAATGAGTTTCTTTTTTTCTAGTTCAGGAATGACTGAAAAGGCCAAGTGAAGATGTGCCTAATGCCCTTTCCTTCACTATCCAGGTGTTAAATCACATCACAGATGGATTTGCAGCAGTATAAAACCATCAATTTCTTTGAATGAGTGTGAGAGGAGGTGGGAGATACGTGCAGTCATCAGTTGCTTTTTACAAACCGCAGCGCTAAGCTCCATGTCTCTTGCTGGGCAATCTCTGACTGTGCTTCTAAATCCTCTGGTTAAAGAAGAATAAAATCTGTGAGGGAGCTGGCATGCAGTAGGTGGCGGCTCTGAGAACCCATCTAAGTTAAAGGAAGGTCATGTCAGTGACCTGTGGGGAGAGGAAATGCTGGACTGAGTACTGTGGTGCGATAGCACTGAGTAGCACTGGGCGTCAAGTGTTTTCCTAAGAAAGCTGCCAATGGGCAGGTAGGACCCCAAGACCCTGTGTGCTGCAGCTGTGTATGAGGACACAGACTGAAGATCATTACAAGAGTTGTTTAGGATTAGGTTCCTTTCTTGCTATCAGAAATTCACATAGTTGAAGCGCAGATCATTCCCTGGGAGTGTGCCACAGACTAAAGTGAGGCTGTTTTAAGTCAGGCACATGTGTGTAAATTGTCAGAATTCAAGGTTACCTTGTCTCTATGTTTTGAAGTCCGAAACATGTGGCAAACCCTCTCTAGAAGAGAAGCACATGTATACCCCAGTACTCACCTGCCTTAAGTTTAGATGTCATGCATTCTTACACAGATGTTTTTTCATTGATATATATCAGTTGATTTATTTAAAATATCGTAAGTATTGACTCAATATGAACATGATTAATTTATGTCTCTCTGTCAAATATGTTTATATAGACAAATAATATACTGCCTGTACCCTGTCAAGCTGCAAATACAGTATAATATTGAGAAAAATACTCACAATGATGCTTGTCTCCATTGGGAAAGAATAAGTGTAAGGTGATAATCATAATTAAAACTCATAAGATCATGCTGCAAAGATAAAAGAAATTAAAAGATAAAACAATAAGATAAAAACTGAGAAGAGGAAGCTCAGTTGAAGACGGTTAAGACTGTCTGGGAACTTCAACATAAAAAATCAAAAGCCACACAAAAGCCTGCCTTTGCACATTTTTATCATAATTAGATACAGGTTAGATAAGATATAACCTGAAATCATCCTGACTTAAAATAACCACATTTAAGAATTATTGCTTACAAGATATAAAGGGACTAACAGCACATATTTCATAATCTTGTCCTTGTAGTTATTTATATTATTGAAGAAAATCTATTACAACCATTCTGCTTGAAATAGAATGGTGCAGCACCTCCCATATGAAGATAGGCTAAGAAAGTTGAGGTTGTTTAGCCTGGAGAAGCGAAGGCTGTATGGAGACCTCTTAGCAGCCTTCCAGTACCTGAAGGGGGCCTACAAGGATGCTGGGGAGGGACTCTTCCTCAGGGGCTGTAGTGACAGGACAAGGGGCAATGAGTTAAAACTTCAACAGAGGAGATTTAGGTTAGATATAAGGAAGAAGTTCTTTATTGTAAGGCTGGTGAGGCACTGGCACAGGTTGGCCAAGGAAGTTGTGAATGTTCCACCCCTAGCAGTGTTCAAGGTCAGGTTGTACAGGGCCTTGAGCAGCCTGATCTGGTGAGAGGCATCCCTGCCCATGGCAGGGGATTGAAACTAGATGGTCTTAAGATAGGTCCCACTCCTAACCATTCTATGATTCGATGAATCTATAAGGACTGTTTCATTAGTTCTGGAACTGATAGAAGCAGTGAACTTCCTTGGAAGAAAAAGAAAGTCTTATGCAGGGTCTATTTCTCAGCATTTTTTACTGTTTCAGTAAATGGTTAATGTCATTATTTCTCTACAGCAGTGTTCTGAACTAAGGCATCAATTTTCAGGGCAACATCCATATTACATACAGATGGCTGTCAACAGGAAACGAGATTGAAAACAGTAATTTGTTTCAGGTAAACTAATGAGAGAAAAATATTTATGACTTTTGCTTCCTCCTGGGTTACACTTGACCTACATTGGTAATTAAGACTTGAAAAGATGTCGATCTTTAAAAATAGAGCCCTATTGCTCATCAGCAATGCATATTTAAGATAACACTTTGCTCTGTTTTGTCTTCAACACTAATTAGAAAACCACAGTCCACATCTTTGGAAAATGCCTTTCCACTTTCCCAGCCTTTTGAGTTCTCTGAGCATGCTGCAAAAAAAATACAGCAATAATGACAGGTTAGATGGGAAATCCAGGCACTGAACTTGTCGTCCTAGAATTTGTTTAATTTCTTGCTAAGCCCCTGTTTTCTGATGAGAAAGCCTCCACTGAAATTGCAACATTTTCTGTATCTATGTATTAATCTCTAAATGTTATGTTATTGTTGAAAGCCTTCAGTGCTTTATATTAGAGACAGTTTGTTGCACACTATATAAAATCAAGGTATTAGTCACCTCAGGGGTATTTCATTTCCCAATATCCTAATAGACAGATTTTGAGATTTATGAGTGCATATTTTATGCATTAAATTGAGCACCCTCTTACATGGTGTAAATGTTTCATGAAAAGATGTATGTTCTCTTTAATATATGAAGTACAAAATCTTTAGAAAAGAAGAAAGAGAAAGTAAAGATTACGGTTTAGATTTTGCAAAAATAGGTAGTAACAGCTTGTGTATGAACTCCAGTTTTTGGATTAAACACATTTAAAGGGACACTAATCACATCCATAGTAAAATGTTAATGAAATTAAATGTCTTTGCACGTATAAGGGATGCTATATTGCTGGGCAGAGTTATAGCGGCATATAGCTTTCTAGGTTTAAAGGAATGAAAACACATTTTTAGCCATACCTTTCAGTGCAAGGAACCTGGGTAATGTGGTCAGCAATCCAGAAAAGTTTGTGTCACTTATGTCACTGCTGGAATAACTTATTGAGTAACTTTGCCCTGCACTTGCTACAGCAAAATACATTTGGCAAATTAGAACTAAATTAAAGGTGGGTTTATTTTCCAAGCATTTCATATATGACCTTTTCCTTGTAAAAAAGTAAGTAGTGTTATTTTAGTAAAATGAAGATTGGGACTGGCTGAAAAGCTGGACATCATTCCAGATCAGTGCAGCTAACTTTCTGGAACAACATTAAAAGAAACTTGCCTTTATATATGTTGTCCCTCAAGCAAGTTGGAAAAATGCTATGGAATTTCTAGGGAAAAAGATAAATAAGTGTCTAATTTTTTCACATTAAATTCTCAGTTATTTTTGGTTAACTGAGGCATGAAAAAAGGTTAGTTCTGAAAATACAAATATTTATGAATCTGTTTGTCATAGTATCTTGAAAGAAATGTCAGTAATCAGAATAGCAGTGCAAAAGTGATGATCTGAAATGCTAGGGGTGGTTTGAGGCTTTTATCATTTTGTTAAGAGAGTAGAAGAGACAAAATCTCTCCGAACTCTTAGTGATTACTGTAGCATGATGAGTGCTGACCTGTGAAGTAAACAGCTACCTACCTGCTGATAACATGCTACCTGATACCAGTCCTGAGGGGTTTAGTTTCAGCTGTAGAATGGCCCCATGGGCCAAGTTCCTGACAACAGCTGGAGTTCACTGTGTGTGCACATTCTCAGAGTACATCTTCTGGTGTATTTCCATCCAAAAGTATTTCAGTCATGTTTTTCAAGACCCCTCCACAAAGCAAAACAGAGCATGGTGTGTGGGAACAACTGAATAATTCATTTAGAAGATAAAATCTTACACTTGCACGTTATTTTGCGAATTAACCCCTAGATTGGGCACATGCTACTCAATGGTTGCAATTAAATTTTAACAAATAACCCCTAAGAGCAAGGGCATCAAATTACTCTGTTCAACTTTTCTGGATTAAGGAAATAGACCTGAAGTGCAAAGACAAAAATTTTATCACGAGTCAAACTATAATGTATATAATATAATATATATTAATATTAATAATATAAGCCTAAGTATTATTTATTCAGTAACAATATCAAGAGCTATAGTACATGTTTTCTAATTATATAATCTCAATTATAATTAATACCCTTGCTCTGGGTCCTAATGTATCCAGGAAGAAGATGGGGCTTCAGAAGGTAATTTTGATGTGGTTTTAGCAATTCAAGTTCTCTGTTAGGGAAGTGCAATGCTGATGATGTGTTTTCTTCCTCCTCTCTCTGGGATCACTTTCAAGTTTTCCAGCACAGTCTGCTTACCAGGTCTTTCTTCAGTGGTTCCAGTGGTTCCTAATTCCACATTATATCCAAATTTACAGTATGTGATTTTACCTGTAAAGGAGACTCATTACTTGCTATTTTTCTTATATTTGAAATCGGTTGTACACAGATCCAAAAGTTACTTTCTTTTAATAAACCAGTAATCAACCATCTGTGACTTCTGCTCATAGACATGCTGTTTCTGCTTTCATTCCCATGGCCTTTGCTTTCATCTTGTGCTTGTACTTCTGGAGTCATTGTTGCCGTCCCCTTTACCTCTAGCAGCCCTCAATATGTGGTTCTTCAGTGAAAAATTTGAGTGTAAAAAAGTGTATGACTGTTTTATTTTACCATAGTATAAATGCATAGTTCCTAGATCTTGGATTTATTTAATACTTCTACTCCAGATCAATTTTTAGTTATTACAAATTGACACTACAGAACAGATTTTGTTTTGAGATGAATTAGGATTATTTTATTGGCTGAAATTTAGTACAGATTCTTATTATATATTTGCAATTACTGTCTAATAGATAAGGTGTCAAACTCATCTAAGATTGTTACATCCTCCATCCTCCTGCACATCTAAAAAAAAAACCCACCACTAAAATCAATGCAAACCCAAAGAACTTAAAAACTATAATAGAAGAAAAACAAAAATACATAGGCATTTCCTTTTCTTTTATTATTATTATTATTAGACCATGGGTACTGCCAGAAAGACCCCACAGTCCAAAAAATTTGCAACTCCTTTGAAGCATCAAGGTTTGAGCATGTCTACCTTTTACCTAAAATAAAGATGGGAGTAGGATTCCCAAACCACTATCAGTTCAAGTATTTAAATAGTTGTTTCTCTGTATGAATAACTTTTCATTGCATATACCCTGTGTATAGCTAACAATTTTGCCTTATTTGCTTCTTGTACAGCCAGAAGAAAAGCAAGAAGAAAATGTCTCAAAGCACTTGTTAAAAACACACCAAAAAGGAAAGTGTGACCATGATTTTTCAAGGTGCACTGACTCAAATACCTTCCTACTCATCTATAGAAAAATTTTCTTTTGTTTAACAGGCAATGATCAGATTTTTTAGATTTTAATTTTGTTTGTGCCTCACAGTGTGTTACTGTCTCGTTGCATAATCTCAGCTGTCGAAATTTTCCCTAACCTACATGTAATCTAGCCTAGACATTAACGTCGCATTGACTCATGCTAATGTATGCATATGCAGAATTTGAAGTTAGAGGGATTTGAAGTGTTATACTAATTATATGGGACTTGGATCCTAAATCATGAACTGTTCAGATTCTGTACTTAGGTTATTTGCGTACTGCGTCTATGTAAATGCTGTAGGTTTAAAGCAATGCAGTGTAACATTAAAAAAAGGGCTATGAGATATTTTTTTAATTCAGGTGACTTCTTTCTTCAAACATAAAAATAAATAATTTGTATAATTGTTGTTCTTGCTTAATCCTATGAAGGTATTAATTTAGTGTTAATAGTATGGGCTCAGTAGACTTACATAATTGCCTCAGTCATAGCTTAGGCTCAACAAAGATAATTAAGATTGGTTTGGTTATCATTTACTCACAGTGGTAAGATCCAAATCAGAGTAGATTAAAAGAGTCCTGTTTCAAATATGACATTACTCTCAAAGACACAAATGAAATTTATACACAGACTTTCTTATGGTCTAGATATTGTAGGATTGTGCATCTAATTTATTCTTTGATTGGTAAATGGGATAACTGGTAATTAAGAAGGCCCATAAGTGTTGGCCATGTGGCTGTGATTCAGTTTATAATAAAAGTCAATTTGTAAAGTAAATGACTAAAGGGCTTTTCAGGCTGTAAAAGACATGTCTGTTTAACCTACTCTGCAAAGATGTAAGCATCAGCTGCCATTAGCAACACCTCTTTCCCAGAACTTTTGATGTTTCCTCAAGGCCTTGTGACACTTGCAGTAGAAACTGAAGATAAACACATGTTGACAGCAGTAAAGTAACAGGAATTCAAGGTATGAAGCTTTCTTAAAAACAAGTACAGCACATAAACAAATAATGAGCTATCAAAAAAGGAAGAAGTAAAAGCAGAAGAAAAAAAAAGGAGCAAGAGAAGCAGGAGAAGGAGGAGGAGAAAGAGAAGAAGAAGGAAGGATGAGGAGAATAAAGAGAAGGAAGAAGAGGACAAAGAGTATGAGGAGGAGAAAAAGAAAAAGAAAGAAAGCACCTAAGAAAAAGCAAAAAAATCTTGTAGAAAGCTTTTCATGAGACAGGGACTTCAGAGTCCTAGTAAGAGACCTAGAAGAAGGTCAGCAATGAAAAAAAGCAATTCTTGACTAATCTTCTTGCCCTTACAATAACACCATGAAAACTTTTTCCAACCTTTCCCATAGACCTGCAGTGAACAAGTCTCCAAAACAATCTTCCTACTATTAAGTATTCCCAACTCCATTGACCTCATGGTTTATGGCTAGATGGATTGGGCCAGTGATTTTCATATGTCAAAATAATGTTACAAGATTATACACACACTTCACATATTCCTTTTAAAAAATTATTCCTAAGGCCATGAGTTTTCATTTATGTTCCAAATATGGAAGCACCAGCTGCTGTGTTGATTCATCTGAATCTGCTTCACAACAAAATAATTTTCTGGTATGCAGTAACGAGATTGTTGAACCAAGTCTCAAAACTCCCATTTACCTCAGGAAGACCTAGGTTTTAAACACTAATGTTCAGACAGCCTTTCTCTGTTCCTAAAATATGACATGTGTTTTGTTGTTCTTTGGGAAACAGAAAATAAATCAAACCTCCAAGTTGGCTGACGATTATAAGAAATTTATACAAAATCTATGCATGACACACTAGATGGTAGACCTAGACGATATTATTTTAGATCAATGAGTCAAGGGAGAAGGATTAAAGACTTACAACTTACGCTGAATTTGTTATCTTTGATATCAACACCATTTTGCCTTGTATAATGGGGTGAACTTAAATATATGATGCTTACAAATGAATAACAAATCCTTCATACCTCTCCATAGGTGATTCTATTATTAATACCTTGTGCACAGGTCTAGCTGTTTTACAACAGCTCTAGCAGTAATATGTCTGAATAAAATTGGATCTGACATTGAATTGTGTACATGTAGAACTGTAGTTCGGCAGTTATTCATTTGCTTATTAACAGAAGTTTGTAAAGTGACAGAGAGGAAGCAGCAGTGCTGGGAAAGCTAAACAGTGAAATAAAAAAAGTACAGAAATCCAAGAATGTCATGGTATTATTCGGTACTGTCTTGATTTGGGTGCTCCTCACCTTATTTAATTATTTAGAAAAAGAAATGAGTTGTAGTTTCTCTTATTAGCTCCATATTCTGGTCTAGATGCTTGTATATGACAATAATCTTTACTGTTAATATTATTTTCTCTTGGTACTAATACATATTGCTATCGGCTAATTACAGTACTTGTTGGTTTTATGTTAAATGGTGGTATTTCCTTCCCACCCACCAGAAAAATAAATTCTATAAAATTAAATTTGCATCAGCAAAACGTTTTAAATTAAAATCTGAATCAGAACATAAGTCTATTTACCATCCTATTATTTTAATAGACCTACAAAAATCCAAATTCTGAACTAGAGCTAGAACACAGTACTTAGAAAAAATTTTGACATAGTTAACTGTTGTGGTATTACTTAAGACCAAAGCAAATTCTGATCTAATTTGTTGGAATCCTTTTGCCGGTTTGTGGTAAACTTGTTTTTTTCATAAAAGAGGATGAACTCTATCACGCTTCAGAGGTGTGATTTCTGCTATTAAGTGTGGCAGTAAAGTGAGCTAGTACCTATACAGAATGCAAAAGACACACATTTCACATTTATAAGCCTTCATCACTTAATTCATACTGAAACCTTGAAGAATAATCTTAAATATCTGTAATTTTACAAATAAATGTCTTTGGTGGCGAGTCCAATACTCATATTCAATTTTAGTATTTTTAATAAGACGTTAAAAATTAGGATATCATGCTTTCATTACGATCCTATCAATCCAAACTAATTCACATTTTATCTCTTTCATAAATGAGCTAGAAAATCACGCATTTGAGAGGAAAAATAATTTTAAAACTGTTAATAGAGAAATAAATATTGCAGCCATGCTGAAAAATAAAAACCAGGAATGATAAATGTAAAGATAGATCTTTCATTCTTTGAATCATGAAAGAAACATAATTTGTTATTATCATAACCCAGGATATGACACCAAAAAGGCTGTGTATCATTTAGCTGCGCAATGAGGAATGGAATGTTACTATTGTGATCAGCCTCAAAAGAGGTATAAAGCTCATTAAACAGTTTCTCATCAAGGAAAAAAAAACGGGAAAGCATTTATACATATTCATATATGTTATGTATATATATTATACATATATGGCATATCTGTACATACAGGTACCTAGAACCTAAATAATAAATATCTACACATACAGATTCATATGCATACATATACTTCATATGTAAAAATCTACCTGCATATATGGATAAAAATTGCACATACACATATGACATGATTGCACATACACATTGATAGGCTAAATAAAATGGGTTTGTTCAGCCTGGAGAAGGCTCATACACATTGCCTTAATTTTCCCCTTTTCCATGCAAAGATATTTATTATTTCATTATTAATATATATAGAATATAGAATAGTTAGGGTTGGAAAGGACCTCAAGATCATCGAGTTCCAACCCCCCTGCCATGGGCAGGGACACCTCCCACTAAACCATGCCATCCAAGGCTATGTCCAGCCCAGCCTTGAACGCCACCAGGGATGAAGCATTCACAACTTCCCTGGGCAACCCATTCCAGGGCCTCACCACCCTTACAGTAAAGAATTTCTTCCTCATATCCAATCTAAACTTCCCCTGTTTAAGTTTAAACCCATTACCCCTTGTCCTCTTACCACAGTCCCTAATGAAGAGTCCCTCCCCAGCATCCCTATAGGCCCCCCTTCAGGCATTGGAAGGCTGCTCGGAGGTCTCCACGCAGCCTTCTCTTCTCCAGGCTGAACAGCCCCAACTTTCTCAGCCTACCTTCATACGGGAGGTGTTCCAGTCCCCTGACCCTCCTCGTGGCCCTCCTCTGCACTTGTTCTAACAGTTCCATGTCCTTTTTATGTTGAGGACACCAGAACTGCACACAATACTCCAAGTGAGGTCTCACGAGAGCAGAGTAAAGGGGCAGGATCACCTCCTTCGACCTGCTGGACACACCCCTTTTGATGCAGCCCACGATACAGTTAGCTTTCTGGGCTGCAAGCGCACACTGCCGGCTCATGTTCATTTCCTCATCAACCCACACCCCCCCAAGTCCTTCTCCGCAGGGCTGCTCTGAATCTCCTCCCTGCCCAACCTGTAGCTGTGCCTGGCATTGCTCCCACCTAGGTGGAGGACCTTACACTTGTCATGGTTAAACTTCATCAGGTTGGCATCAGCCCACCTCACAAGTGTGTCAAGGTCCCTCTGGATGCCATTCCTTCCCTCCCATGTATCAACCAAACCACACAGCTTGGTGTCATCGGCAAACTTCCTGAGGGAGCACTCAATCCCACTGTCCATGTCACCCACAAAGATGTTGAACAAGACTGGTCCCCACACCGATCCCTGGGGGACACCACTCGTTACTGGTCTCCAGCTGGACACTGAGCCACTGAGCACTACTCTTTGCGTGCGGCCATCCAGCCAGTTCTTTATCCACCGAGTGGTCCACCTATCAAATTGATGTCTCTCCAACTTAGAGAGAAGGATGTCATGGGAGACAGTGTCAAAGGCTTTACACAAGTCCAGGTAGATGACATCAACTGCTCTGACCCTGTCCATCAGTTCCGTAGCCCCTTCGTAGAAGGTCACCAGATTGGTCAGGCAGGATTTCCCCTCAGTGAAGCCATGCTGGATGTCACCAACCACCTTCTTGTTTTTCATGTGCCTTAGCATGCCTTCCAGGAGAATCCTCTCCAAGATTTTGCCAGGCACAGAGGTGAGACTGACTGGTCTGTAATTCCCTGCGTCATCCATTTTCCCCTTCTTAAAAACGGGGCTTATATTTCCCTTTTTCCAGTCATCGGGAACTTCACCTGACTGCCATGATTTTTCAAATATGATGGACAGTGGCTTAGCAACTTCATTTGCTAGCTCCTTCAGGACCCGCAGATGGATTTCATCAGGTCTCATGGACTTGTATACATTCAGATTCCTAAGGTGGTCCTGAACAAGATCCTCCTCCACAGTGGGCCCAGGGTCCCCACCCTCACCGTCCCCGCGTCTGCCTTCCGAGACTTGGGTGGTGTGGTCAGAGCATTTGCCAGTAATTTTGTTGTTTATTGCGTACACTTAATCTCTATATATCTGAGGACCCAGTCATCATTTTCTATAACTCCATAGTTTTGTTTGATTGGATGGCTTGGCGTTTTGTTGATTTTGTTGGTTTGTTCATTTAATTTAATTCTTACTTTTAATTTCAATTTGTTTTAGAACCATAATGTAATCTTGTGTCTTATTTCATGAGTTTTTCTGATCCATCTTTAATTTCAGTTGACATGTGTTCCATTTGTTTCTCTGGAACAGGCTGCCTAGAATGCCCCGTCTAGTGAAAGGCTACAAAGATGATCAAAGCACTGGGATACCTACTGTACGAATGAAGGCTGAGAGAATTGGGTTTGTTCAGTCTAAAGAAAAGAAAGCTCAGTATAAACTTTATCACCATGTCTTAGTGTTTAAAGGGTGGCTACAAAGAAGTAAGGCAAGGGGCAATGGGTAAAAGTTACTCCCAGGGAGATTGCAGGGGGACACAAGAGGAAAAATTTTCACACTGAGGGCAATCAGCCATTGGAAGAATATCCACAGGGAAGTGGTAGATACCCAGTGTTGGATACTTTTAAGATGAAGCTGGATAAGGTGCTGGGCCATCTTGTCTACACTGCGCTTTTCCCAAGAAGGGTTGGACCAGATGGTCCTAGAGGTCCCCTTCCAACCTGGTATTCCATGGCTTTGTGATTCTGATATGTGGTCTCTCTTCAACCTTTCATTGAAATTCAGATTTTTGTGAATTTAGGGGGGTTTGGCCTTCTCTTTTCCTGCAATTCACACTCCCTTTGGTTTCCAAAAACTTTCTCAACTTTTCAAATGTCCCATTTACTTGAAGCTGGAAAAGAAGTTGCATTACTCATAAACATTAGTATTAATGTATTTCCACAAGCCAACTGCTGGAATGGTAACTCCATTACTGCCAGGAGGCATACTGATTTTCTCTGTGAGCTTTCAGATTAATATTAAAAAAAATAAATAACCAATTAAATGATGCTAAACAAAGCAGCAGGTTGTAGATTGTCAGGCACCTTGTTAACTTTAGAGGTGTGTTAAGCTTGTGATAAACTCAAAAGAGAAACAGTAGAAAGTCATTCATTAAGTCTCCATCAAGAACTCATACTTGAAAGACTACAAGGCAAATTTTCTCATGTCTATTAAACTGCTTGAAGGGATCATTAAGAAAAGGATTTCTCCTAAAAAGCAGGATCAATTAGAGTTGGTCTGGCACAAGGTTTAAACTCATTAGAGCACAAGTGCTTTCTTCCTTTGCAAGTACTTGCTGAGCAAATTAATCTCTGTGTACTACACAATGGTAACACCAGCAAATTTAAAGATCTAAACACTGAAAGTTCCCAGAAGATATACTAAGATGGTATTTTCTTATTTCCTGTCCTCAGTGCTCCATGTCTCATTTTATTTATAAACTGCCCATTGTATCTAAAAATTATCTTTGTACATTAACCTAACAAACAGGTGAAATCAGAAATTTCTCTTTCAAAAGAAAGAACTAGGAAAAATTAAGTAGTGGTGTTCCGGATAAATAGCTTCTACATGAAAACAATTTTCTTAACATAATTGAAAGTTTCTGCATGAAAATTAGGACTTTCATCAACTTCATGAATGATAGCAATGCTATGTCCACTTAAAAAAGTCAGATTCTCAAATCCCTTTGATATTTTATGTAGTTTCCCTTTCCCTTACTTGTCTTTCCCCTTCACCTCAAAAAGGAAATTAAAAAGGATGCTAAACTAAAAAAGAAGTCAGAATATTTTTACCTTTGACAAGATTATCAAAATGTCTCTAACTTGGAACAAGAACCAAATTGGAGCTAGTTTTTCTGGTTTATTTTCACAAATAGCTAAGCTGGGAGCAGGCAGGAAGCAGAGAAATTTTCACATCAAGTGATTAAAGCTTAGAAAAACTGCAAAGATTTAGAAACAGGATTTATCATGGAAAACATTAGGCAATTTTATCATACAAATTAGGGACAGTTCTCTTGTATGAAAGTGTTGTTTATTGGCTTTGGATTTTTTTTTTTGTGTCTCAGATTTTTTTAACTGCTTAATAATTTTATCAGATGCCAGCAACTTTTTCTATGAAATTGTTATTACTTCTTTTCAAAAGTTTCATGTTTTATATATAGAGAGAAAAATAGCCTGGTCCTTTCTACAGTCCTATGTTACTTCTTTAGCAAGGATTATGCCATTGTGCCATATCAGCTGAATTCCTTATAGACGTATGAAGATAGGGTGAGAAAATTGGGCTGTTCAGCCTGCAGAAGAGAAGGCTGCATGGAGACCTCATAGCAGCCTTCCAATACCTGAAGGGGGCCTCTAGGGGTGCTGAGGAGGGACTCTTCATTAGGGACCGTAGTGAGAGGGCAAGAGGTAAGGGGTTCAAACTTAAACAGGGGAAGTTTAGATTGGATATGAGGAAGAAATTCTTTACTGTAAGGGTGGTGAAGCCCTGGAATGGGTTGCCCAGGGAAGTTGTGAATGCTTCATCCCTGGTGGCGTTCAAGGCTGGGTTGGACATAGCCTTGGACGGCATGGTTTAGTGGGAGGTGTCCTTACCCATGTCAGGGGGGTTGCAACTAGATGATCTTAAGGTCCTTTCCAACCCTAACTATTCTATGATTCTATGATTCTGTGACTTACTGTTAGTGAAACTCCAAAGACTGTTTACCTACACGTCATTGGATGATGCTAAGCATCTTTTAAGCAGTGGCTAAGAAATGTCTTCTTGAGAGTACAGCTGGCTTCTGCAGTGGTCCCCCCTACCGAAACACGTACGTATTCCTGCCTGCTCATACACCTGGTGTAAAAAGACCATGGGCAAATAGACAAGTTGGAGTTACAGAAAATTTTGGGCAGATTCTTTAGGAAATTTTAAAATTTTATATCAGCTTTAATTAGGTATTTTCAGACAGAATTTCACAGATACTCATGATATCCTGGTATGCACAATGATTTCACAGCTACTCTGCCTCAATGCATATTAGCACAGTTGCTATTTGTCATGTACTGTGCACTTATGCAGAGAAAGATGTTTTCTGCTGTCTTCTTCTTTGGAAAATGCTTACCAGTTTAATTTACAAAATTTGTCGGAATTAAAAAAAAAAAAAAATCAGTGAATAGAATCATGGAATCATAGAATAGTTAGGGTTGGAAAGGACCTCAAGATCATCTAGTTCCAAACCCCCTGCCATGGGCAGGGACACCTCCCACTAAACCATGCCATCCAAGGCTATGTCCAACCCCACCTTGAACACCGCCAGGGATGAAGCAGTCACAACTTCCCTGGGCAACCCATTCCAGGGCCTCACCACCCTTACAGTAAAGAACTTCTTCCTTATATCTAATCTAAACTTCCCCTGTTTAAGTTGAACCCGTTACCCCTTGTCCTATCACTACAGTCCCTCATGAAGAGTTCATCCCCAGCATCCCTATAGACCCCCTTCAGATATTGGAAGGCTGCTATGAGGTCTCCATGCAGCCTTCTCTTCTGCAGGCTGAACAGCCCCAACTTTCTCAGCCTATCTTCATATGGGAGGTGCTCCAGTCCCCTAATCATCCTCATGGCCCTCCTCTGCACTTGTTCCAGCAGTTCCATGCCCTTTTTCTGTTGAGGACACCAGAACTGCACACAATACTCCAAGTGAGGTCTCACGAGAACAGAGTGGAGTGGCAGGATCACCTCCTTCGACCTGCTGGTCACACTCCTTTTGATGCAGCCCAGGATACAGTTGGCCTTCTGGGCTGCAAGCGCACGCTGAAGCTGGCTCATGTTCATATTCTCATCAATCAACACCCCCAAGTCCTTCTCCACAGCACTGCTCTGAATGCTCTCAGGTTGATTGACATCCTAATTTTGTATCATGCATGACCTTGATAAAAATGTTTTTCAGCTCGTCAGAAGTGTCCTGTCTTGGTTTTTACAACAAATCTTGTGAGGTCAGGCCAAACTGTAAAACTCTGAATTAGTTTAGCTCTGGACGCACCCAAGGTGCATGATCAAAGTAAAAGGCTTTTCTTTCCGTATTTTCAGTAGGTTGGCTTTCATTCTTTATAAGCAGAACACAATCAAGTACTTACTCTTATCAAGTTAGTAGTTTTCCTTTAAATAAGAAAAATCTTTATTTTATTTGTGATTGTTTAGATTGATTCCCCCTATCTTAAGAGCCAACTTCCTCATAAGTGAAAGAAATGCAAAATGGAAGCAAACAAACAGGTCATTGTACACCTTTAAATCACAACAAAACTGTTAGGGAGAGAAAGACAGTAGTTTAAAAGGGTGAAACATTCTATGGACAAAGCAATTTTAGACATTGCTTTAAAATATAATGTCTGCCATTATCTTTATGTGCCCGTATTGTTTTTACAAAGACAAACTGCAATCAGCAAAAATTCTACAGTAATTGCAAAATCTTATCATCCAAATAAAGTTTCAAAAAAAACCCAACAAAACAAAACCACTTCAAATATGTAGATTTACTACACATTCTCATACGCATTTTTTTCAGTTGTAAAAATATGGTAGTTTTTCTGAATTTTTAGCAAACAATAAGAATATTCTTACAAAAGGGCTCAGAAGTACCTGGAAACCTCCATGTTTTTTTATTTAAAATTCTTCAGTAAGGCTTCCTGGTAAAATTTCTAGGTTATGTAAAGCCTTGAGCAAGGATTTGCTCATAAACTGCATCATTACAGGAGCTTTCTCAGGAGCCACAGTAACTCAGGCAGACTTTTCAGTCACCTTTATTTCCTACTTTCCTCTTCATTCTCAAGAAGTAGAAATGGGTTGCTCTTCCAGCTTTGGTCCATGCCACCAAAACACTCTGTCCTTCAACTGAGTATGAACACAGATTTTAAAAAAGCAAATCAGAAAGTGGAGAGCAGGGGTCAAAGCTCTGTCCATTTGCCACCCATATCCCTCCCCCTCAAAAAAAAGGGTGACAGATATGAGGTAGATTTCAGCCTCAAAGTGTCATTTTTAACAATTTCTTTCTTCTACTTCATCTCTTGTATTAAAATGGGTGATTATACATTTGAAGTTCATTGTCTATGAGACTCTCTTCATCTGATCAAAAAGTACTGTGGCAAATGATGTGTATTTTTAATGGCTTACAATGCACAATGAAAGAAAGAAAAAAAGGTGATGGTTTGATGTGCACGCAGTACATATTTCCTGCGAGTTGGGGCTTTATGGAGAGAGCTAAAAGAGGGAACAGGAAGTGGAAAAATGATTGGATCATTTCCATTAAATTAAATTCAATTAAACAAGATGAGGTGCTACATCAAAAATGCGGGAGAGCTGGCTCAGTTTCTTTCAGTTAATGAGTTTAGTTTTCATGGAGATTTTGAGGAAACCAGACCTGACCATTCATCTGATGAGCTGTGTTTGAAATTATTTAAATTTGCAATATGGAAAGATCCAAAGCAGAAGTAAATTATGTATACAATTTGCCGAAGAGCATATGTATGAAACCCATTATTAACATAATGAAAGGACTAGCTCTAGAATAAATTGTGGATACGCCCTTCAAAAAGACACAAATGGAGTTTTTTCTTCGCCATATGAAATGTGATGGAACAAAGCATATGAGCTGTGTGAAACTATCCACTCTTATACATCATGTTGCAAGTCATTGAGAGCTAGGTGTTCAGGCACTTTTGAATTGGAAAAAATATATGAGCTGCAGCATGCTGTTTATATCACCAGCGAGCTTGAGACAACAAGTCCCTCAAGGCTTCTGTGTTGCAGATCGGAAGGTGTCATTTACTAGCAGGGCTTTTTTTTCCTTCAAATTGAAAATGAGAAGGAAAAAGACAGATGACATCAGTGAGGAAAACAAAGGTAAAAGATGTGGTGCGTAAAGCATTGTTCTTCATATGCTGTTTTAGCACCCAAAGGCACTAATAAGAAGCTGCCCCTGTTCTGCCTGCTTTGTGCAAGCACGCAATTTAGGGAGCTCAAAAACATGCTGCTTTATAGAAGCTTTCATAAGGAAAGTTTCTTTGTGAGTCTTTGTGCCTTCTCTCATTCTTTGACCCTTTGTTTCTCTTTGATTCTTACATTTAAAAAAAAAAAAAAATAACAAACTACTTTAAACATCTAATAAATGGCTTTCCTTTCATATCTTCTTTCCCAGAAGATTTTTTAGCAAAAGAGAGTAATAACACACCTGAAGTTCGACTAACCAAGTCATCTTGAAGAAAGCTCTATGGCTTGAATGACCTATCTGCTAAGACAACAATCAAGAAAACCATGTAATTTTATTCTTCAAGAAACCAAAGGAAGAAAATCACAAGGAAGATTCCATATTGCACTGACTTTCGTAACTGACTAGGTATACTCTTGGGATTACTGTTCTGGTTATTTTCCAAGATTTTTTTCCCCCCAAGAATCACAGAATCGTTAGGATTGGAAGGGAAATCTGAAGATCATATAGACCAATCACAATGCCAAGGCAGAGCCACCTGGAGCAAGTTATACAAGAATGTGTCCAGATGGGTTTTGAATGTACCCAGAGAGGGACACTCCACAACTTCCCTGGGCAGCCTACTCCAGGCCTCTGCCACCCTCAACATAAAGAAGTTCTTCCTCATGTTGAACTGAAACTTCTTGTGTTTTAATTTATGGCCATTGCTTCTCATCCTGTTGCTGGGCATTACTGAAAAGAGTCTGGCACCATCCTCGTGGCACCAACCTTTAAGGTATTTATATGCATTAATGAGATCTCTTCTCAGCCTTCTCTAAACAGGCCCAGGTCCTGAGGCCTCTCCTCATAAGAAAGATGCTCCAGACGTCTGATCTTCTCCATCATCCTTCGCTGGACCCTCTCCAGCAGATCCTTGTCTTTCTTGTACTGAGGAGTCCAGAACTGGATACAGGACTCCAGATATGGCCTCACTAGGGTCAGGTAGAGGGGGAGGATTACCTCCCTCAACCTGCTGGCCACAGTCTTCCCAGTGTATCCCAAGACACTATTGTCCCTCCTTGCTCCAAGGGCACGCTGCTGGCTCATAGTCAATTTATCATCCACCGATACACCCAGGCCTTTCTCAGCTGAACTGCTCTCTAGTGGGTCAGATCCCAACCTGCACTGGTCTTTGGGGTTCTTCCTCCCCAGATAAAGTACCCCGCACTTCTCCTTGTTGAACCTCATTAGGTTTTTCTCTGACCAGTTCTCCAGCCTATCAGGGTCCTGCTGAATGGCAGCACAGCCTTCAGGTGTATCAGCCACTGCCCACAGCTTCATACCAATTAGCAAACAAGGACATATCTGATCAAGTTTCACCTGCAATTCCTTCTTTAAAATAACTTAAATTTGAATTTTTTAAACCAAACTGTCATCTAGACTTTCTTTAAAATCAGTAGAGAGAAATAGGCGTTTCATGTGCTCTGTTTTACACTCAGGTTTTTAGTTAGTGGTCTAGAGTCCATTTTTCACCAATAAAGGGAAACAGGCACTTTAGGACTGCAATTCATTTAATCCTGATGCTGATACCTGACACAGATAAATTACTTCCTCAGTGTGTGTTACTCTATACTTAGAGTTGCATTACTCTGTACTGACTAGAAAGAGGTGGTGTTTTTAGATGTGGGAGTCAACTTTGTGTATTCTGAATTCTAGGAGACAATCACCGCTTTATAGTTTTGTAAATCATAGTAAAATATTCTCCTGCTAACACAGATATTACAGTCTCTTGTTGTATAGAAAGCATATTCTTCTAGGATATTGTGATTGGTAGAAATAAAAAGGAAAATTCTCACAAATGTTTTTTTCAATATAAGGAGTTTTCATAGAGTATTAAAATCCTAAATATGTCTATTGCCAGGTGTCACATGATGAGATTGGTTCTTTACTGAAAAGCCTTTCCCTTGAGCATTATCCCACCATGCTTCTCTTTGTGAAAATGTGTTCAGTTTCGTGGCTAATTGATTTCTGGTAAAGACAGAAGAAACAAAGCATAAACTTGGCGAATGCATCAGGGTAGTTTAATTTCCTTGTCAGAGATATCTGAAGTATCTAAACAAAAATGTATTCTATGATAGTTTTCTTGTATGAGAATAATTTGATTTGGTTAGCTTTTTTATTTTTCTTCTGGCACCAATTTTCCTACCATAGTCAAGTCTTCATAGTTGTCATTAAAGTACAAAACTTGACCAGTATTTCACAGAGGTAGAGAAGTTAGCCTGCTGTTTAGACTTAAAAGACGATAGCAATCCCTTTGTGCAGACATTTCAAACTAAAGGTTTCCCTGTGAATATTTCAATTTCTATAAAAATTTCTTATGAACTTCAAATAAATATCCTCTGATGTGTGAGTATTTTCCACATCCATTTTTTAGGGTAAAAAAGAAAGTGCTGAGACAGAAAGTTATCAGAGAAGAAAATGAGACAGATTAATTTAGAACAACATAGAACATTTTTATAATTCATCAGTAATTAATTTTCTGAACCTAATTCTATTTCAGTGATTAATCCTGAAATTTGTTCTTTTTACTATACTTTCCTATTATACTTCAGAATTCAATATTAGCTTGTAGAGTTTGTCTTCCAAATTCTGTAAGATGGGACAACATTTTTCAAAGGCTTTGTGATTTTTTTTTTTTTGTCTAACAATATCTTTATTGTCTTTCCCTTTCTTTAATATAACTATATTATTCAAACTTTTTTTTCTCACTAGTATGCAAATCACTCATATCTTGGGAAAGGTGTTCAGGAGTAGCCTGCAGGCTGTATTTACTGTTTGAAGCTTTCTGCTTTGCTGTTCAGCCTTTTTTTTAGAGTCTTTTCTCATAATTTAAATCTGTGCTTTCAAATTTCAGCATCTTTTTCCCATACCTTGGAGTAGGCACAATCCATTCAGAGCTTTTTTGTTTTCAAGAGAAGACAATTATAGTACCTTAAAATAATGACATCTGTTGAATGTTGGTGCTGAATATACCCAAAGTGTTTCTAGTTCATAATTTGTAGCATACACGCTTCTCTGTTTCCTCTCTCTAGTCATGTCTATTCACTTGCTGTACTTTGTTTCTTCACTAAGGTTCTCTATCAAATTTGCATTGGTCACTTATGTAAGATGTTAAATCTGTTAAAGCCATTTTCTTTTAGGGACCAAACACTTTAACAGCCTCTGATGCGTTTGTTCAGCTCTGTGTGGATGTTTCTTGTGCTGTTTCCATCAAAATAGGCTTCAAAAGTGAAGATCTACTATTTCAAAATTTTAGGTTAAGCCAGTTTGCTCTGACAGGCATGGGTTAGGAAGTCATACATAAGCAGCATAGATGGGCAAATTGGAGGACAAGATAAGACAACTTCTGCCAGCAGGACAGCGACCAGACATTCAGGGAGAACTGGGGCAGTCAAGTGTGCACATTTGGTCGTAGTCTCATGTTAGAAAACATCACCATACAGTGCCAGAGAGAAATAACCTTTTTTTTTTTATTTTTTCACCATTGCCATTTGATTGTGACAAGTCCTATACCTTCCACTTTGTTTCTGCTGTACACTCTTTAGAAATTCTTCCTTCTAAGTAGTTTTTCTAAGTTTTCTTCAGCCAGACTGTTCTTCAGCCACAATTGCTTCTTTTATGACAGCATTGGAAATGGGAATGCAGCCTCTCAATAGGCAAAGGCACAACGACAAGCCTGCCAAAGGCTGCCCCACCATGAAGCAAGTGGGGCTAGACCATCCCTCAGGTCCAGGGTCTGGCTAGGGTTCCTGCTGCACAGCTGGGCAGCAGCTTGCTACTAGCTGGGACACATCTCAGGCAGGGACAGCAGGCAAGGTTCCGAAGCAAAATGCAGCTCTCAAGACCTAGGGAAGGCTTCTAGTACAGCTCTGTCTTACAGCATGACTGTTTTGACAGACATCTTGTCCAAAGTTAACCCAGTTTCATCATGTCAGAGCTGATCTTAAGTTTAGGTAGCTATACACTTGGGGTGTGGAGGGCATTGCAGGGCCTGTTGACGTAAACAAGGCTTTGACACAGATTATTTTGAAATATTCCGTCTTCTTAGGAGATGCTTGCCTTCTGAAATCCTCACCTCCACTCTCTCTGGGGTATTTATACTGTTTATATTGATAGACTACGGCATAAGAATAACTTCTCTATTTCTCCTCAGATTTATGGTTGATGACGTAAAATATTGCTAAGAAATAAAAATGCAAAAATATATGACTTTGAAATAAACAATCAGTAGGTTATTGGGGAAAGCTGTAATTGGGGGAAAAAAAAATAATTCATTAATCAGTTTTCTTCATGTTTTCCTAAAAAGTTACTCCAATTTCCCAGAATATTCACTTTCCTTCAAAAAAAAAAAAAAAGGTTCAGTGATCCAAATGTATCTTTCCTTTACAGCCATAGAATCATAGAATCATAGAATAGTTAGGGTTGGAACGGACTTTAAGATCATCTGGTCCCAGCCCCCCTGCCATGGGCAGGGACACCTCACACTAAACCATGCCATCCATGGCTATGTCCAACCCCACCTTGAACGCCGCCAGCGATGAAGCATTCACAACTTCCTTGGGCAGCCCATTCCAGCGCTTCACCACCCTTGCCGTAGAGAATTTCTTCCTCAAATCCAACCTAAACTTCCCCCGTTTAAGTTTGAACCCGTTGCCCCTTGTCCTCTCACTACAGCCGCTCATGAAGAGTCCCTCCCCAGCACCCCAATAGGTCTCCTTCAGGTATTGGAAGGCTGCTATGAGGTCTCTACGCAACCTTCGCTTCTGCAGTCTGAACAGCCCCATCTTTCTCATCCTATCTTCATACAGGAGGCGCTCCAGTCCCCTGATCATCCTTGTGGCCCTCCTTTGGACTTGCTCCAACAGTTCCATGTCCTTTTTCTGTTGAGGACACCAGAACTGCACACAGTACTCCAAGTGAGGTCTCACGAGAGCAGAGTGGAGGGGCAGGATCACCTCCTTCAACCTGCTGGTCACAGTCCTCTTGATTCAGATAGTATAAATCTCACTTTACAGTCATAATGTTTTTTTTCTGCATCAAATACAAAAATGTCTGGCATATCAATGAAAGTGTGTTAGGCAAGTTATAATCTAGGGTCGCTTTGGTAAGGCACCTGAAGATGCAACTTATGAACAAGAAATTACAAGATGCAGTGAACACCTACAGTTAGATGCAACAATTCCCTTTTCATAAATGCTTAATTGTCGCAAACAGTATGTTAAGCTGTCATGGTTTAAGCTTCTCAGCCATGCACAGTTTTGCTCACTCACTTCCCACTCTTTCTTCCCTCTGCTCCTGGAGGGATGGGAAGGAGAATCGAAAGAATGCAACTCCCACAAGTTGAGATAAGAACAGTCCAGCAACTAAGGTGTAACACAAACCACCACTGCTGCCACCAATAATAATAATGACAAGAGAAAAATATAAGGGAAGAGTTTTTCTTCCCCCCCCCCACTCCAAGGTTGGGGGGGGGGGGGAATGGGAAGAAGAATCGAAAGAACGCAACTCCCACGGGTCGAGACAAGAATAGCCCAGCAGCCAAGGTACAACACAAACCACTGCCGCCACCACCAATAATAATAATAACAAGAGAAATACAAGGGAAGAGGATAGAACTGCTCACCACCCAACGACCGAGCTGTGAACTAAAACAAAAACTCTTCCGGGTTCCAGCCCCCAGTTCCTTATTTTTTACATCCTGGGCATGACATGCTGTGGCATGGAATAACCTCTTTGGCCAGTTTGGATCAGGTGTCCTGTCTCTGCTTCCCCCCGGCTTCCCCCCCTCCCTGGCAGAGCATGAGACTCAGAAGGTCCTTGGTAAGATCAAAACATTCTAAGCCGTAACTATAAACATAGGTGTTATCAGCACTGCTCCCAGACTGAAAGTCAAAAACGCAGCACTGCACCAGCTACTATGAAGGAGAAAAAATTGACTGCTGCTGCTGAACCCATGACATAAGCCTAGATAAATTTGATAAACAGAAGCACTTAAATGAAGTGAAGTTTCTATGTACATTCATTCATGGAGTATAAATAAACCTACACATGAGCTATACAAATGACAGAAAGCATATGTAGAACACAAAAACTAAGCTCTTTGCTCATTAGGTGATTTCCACAGTCAGAATAAAGCAGAACCAATAATACTGCTTTTTAGCAGGAGGGTCAGAAGACCTCCTTGGATGGATAAGGAGCTGCTGAGCAAAATTCGAAGGAAAAAAGAGGCTTATAAAAGGTGGAAGCAAGGTCAGGCGGCCTGGGAAGAATACAGGGATGTTGTCCGGGAGGCTAGGGAGCAGGTTAGGAAAGCTAAGGCCCCTTAGAATTAAACTTGGCTGGGGATGTTAAGGATAACAGGAAGGGATTTTATAGCTACATTGCCAATAAAAGACAGGTTAGGGACACCGTGGGCCCTCTCCAGAAGCTACTGGGAGAACTGGCTACCCTGGATTTGGAGAAGGCTGAGGTTCTTAATGACTTCTTTGCCTCAGTCTTTACCGACAAATGCTCTGACCACACCACCCAAGTCTTGGAAGGCAGACGCGGGGATGGTGAGGGTGGGGACCCTGGGCCCACTGTGGGGGAGGATCTTGTTCGGGACCACCTTAGGAATCTGAATGTATACAAGTCCATGGTACCTGATGAAATCCATCCGCGAGTCCTGAAGGAGCTGTCAAATGAAGTTGCTAAGCCACTGTCCATCATATTTGAAAAATCATGGCAGTCAGGTGTAGTTGCTGATGACTGGAAAAAGGGAAATATAAGTCGCATTTTTAAGAAGGGGAAAATGGATGAGCCGGGGAATTACAGACCAGTCAGTCTCACCTCTGTGCCTGGCAAAATCTTGGAGAGGATTCTCCTGGAAGGCATGCTAAGGCACATGAAAACCAAGAAGGTGCTTGGGGACAGCCAGCATGGCTTCACTGAGGGGAAATCCTGCCTGACCAATCTGGTGACCTTCTATGAAGGGGCTACGGAACTGATGGACAGGGTCAGAGCAGTTGATGTCGTCTACCCGGACTTGTGCAAAGCCTTTGACACTGTCTCACATGACATCCTTGTCTCTAAGTTGGAGAGACATCAATTTGATAGGTGGACCACTCGGTGGATAAAGAACTGGCTGGATGGACGCACACAAAGAGTAGTGCTCAGTGGCTCAGTGTCCAGCTGGAGACCAGTAACGAGTGGTGTCCCCCAGGGATCAGTGTTGGGACCAGTCTTGTTCAACATCTTTGTGGGTGACATGGACAGTGGGATTGAGTGCACCCTCAGCAAGTTTGCTGATGACACCAAGCTGTGTGGTTCGGTTGATAAGTTGGAGGGAAGGAATGGCATCCAGAGGGACCTCGATACGCTTGTGAGGTGGGCTGATGCCAACCTAATGAAGTTTAACCATGCTAAGTGCAAGGTCCTCCACCTAGGTGGGAGCAATGCCAGGCACAGCTACAGGTTGGGCGGGGAGGAGATTGAGAGCAGCCCTGCGGAGAAGGACTTGGGGGTGTGGGTTGATGAGAAAATGAACATGAGCCAGCAGTGTGCGCTTGCAGCCCAGAATACCAACCGTATCGTGGGCTGCATCAAAAGGAGAGTGACCAGCAGGTCGAGGGAGGTGCTCCTGCCCCTTTACTCTGCTCTCGTGAGAACTCACTTGGAGTATTGTGTGCAGTTCTGGTGCCCTCAACATAAAAAGGACATGGAACTGTTAGAATAAGTGCGGAGGAGGGCCACGAGGACAATCAGGGGACTGGAGCACCTCCCGTATAAAGATAGGCTGAGAAAGTTGGGGCTGTTCAGGCTGGAGAAGAGAAGGCTGCGTGGAGACCTCAGAGCAGCCTTCCAATACCTAAAGGGGGTTTTTAGGGATGCTGGGGAGGGACTCTTCATGAGGGACTGTGGTGAGAGGACAAGGGGTAATGGGTTTAAACTTAAACAGGGAAGTTTAGATTGGATCTGAGGAAGAAATTCTTTACTGTGAGGGTGGTGAGGCCCTGGAATGGGTTGCCCAAGGAAGTTGTGAATGCTTCATCCCTGGTGACGTTCAAGATGGGGTTAGACATAGCCTTGGATGGCATGGTTTAGTGGGAGGTGTCCCTGCCCATGGCGGGGGGGTTGGAACTCGATGATCTTGAGGTCCTTTCCAACCCTTACTATTCTATGATTCTATGTTTCTATGATTCTATTTTTCTTAAGGCTTGAAAGCTTCAATTATAATGCAGAAATACTTCAAGAGTGTGTCCTAATGAATGGCCTTTGATCAGGTAAAAGGGTGGCTTATAAGTACTTACTATAGAAAAGTTATTAACACAAGATTGCAGTACAAATTCTAAACTATAACTGAGTGGTATTTGCAGTATTCAGTGGGAATTCACGCCATTGGTTTTTCACTGCATTTCGTCTCTTTGTTGTTGTAACTGTAGATGTACTGTTGAGAGTTTTGGTGGAATACTACAGCACATCTAAGAATTTCTAGCTAAATATGATATTTTCCTGTTAGGCCTTCCCTCCAGGTCAAGAACCAAGAATAGGCTTGTACCATCCACAACCACTTTTAGCTATAGAAGCAACTTCTGTGTTTATATGCATGAGTGTATATATGAGACATGTATGAATCTACATGCAATCATTATAAAGACATTTCCACACAAACATGACTAATATCCAATAATGCTTTTGTTAACAAGAATGAGTGCACAGTCTAGTTTGCACACTATGTTGAAGAAAACACATGATTTGGCTGAAAGCACAGCTAATATAAGCAGTTAAAATGGCTGTGTGCAAAACTGATATTTGTGTTAAATCTATCATTTATTTCAGCATTTAAACATAATGGGCTGTAGGAGAATTAGCTGAAACTGTAACCATTTGCTGGTTACTGCCATTTTGATCAAATCTGTCTTCTTGTTGTGATACATGTTTTTGCTTTCACCTAAACAAAGCATGCACTATAAACTTCTTCTAAATTATTGTAGATAAAAAGATGGAAGAATACTCCTGAAATAATATGGTATAGTTACTGCCTATTTGATGCCTAACTCAGTCCAGACTAATTTTTTATAAGGATTAGTTTTAACATCTATCTTTGCATATCTGTATTCCTCATCAAGCAATTAGGAAAACAAACAAACAAACAAAAAAATATAGGTATTACAGTAAACTCTTTCCTGTGAAGTAAAATTACAGTCCAGAAAGTTAACTGCCAAGGGGTATTTCTAGAAGTAAAGTACCTTTCCCTGCCAGGCATGTGCTGATGCTAGGCTATGACCTGATCTATTGAGAAGTTAGCTGAGCTCGAGCATTTCTTTCTAACCAGTCCCTATTTAGCTTACACAGCCATTAACCATCCCATAAGAAGAGCATCTGTTGCCTCAGAATGTTTAAGTAGGTTATGTCAATTGCACCTAAATTCCAACATAAGCATACATGAGGGCAAAGGGCTGACCTTTTATGAGAGAAAAAATGTTTATTATGTTCATAGGGCTCGATTCTGTTTTTTTTTTTCAATCACAGAAAGACACCAACAAACATGAAGCTAAAGCAGGTTTCTCAACATCTGAATTTTGATATCTCACCCACTCCTCCACAGCACTGAGAGGCTGTTTCTTCAATAAGTGTTAGAAGAAAGTGAGAAGACCATGGGGAATGTGCATGTACAAATATGTGTTGAGGGGAGGAGAAGTAACCATAACACATGCATTAACATAAATAAGTTTACCAGAGATACGTGACAGTCTTCTCTCACTTCTGTCAGCATGAGACTAGTTGCTGTCACTCAGGGGAGCCAGGAAGAACCTTGAGCTGCTGATGGGGTGGAATAAGTGACACCAATAGCTGAGGTCTGGGCATCTTGAAACACCTAGTGTGGTATTCTGATTGTTGCAAAGGAGTGAATAAATCTCAGCCACCCATCAAGGAGTATTTGAAAGTAAAGTCAATTTTGAAATAATTAAGTGGCATTTTAGTGTAATTCATTATTGTTGCAGAACAATATTGTAGGAACAGAGAAGCTTTAAAGCAGTAGGCCATAAGAGCAGAAATTTAACTGAGTTGTGATTAGTCTCAGATAAGGTCCTTTCTTGTGCTGACTTCAACGGACCTCAAACCATAACCTGCTGTTCAGTATTATTTGAATATATCCTATTTGCAGCAGATTTTTTTAAAATTTACTCAGAAGTGAGGCCATAACACTCCTAAACAGACAAATTAAATGTAGGCTTAATTTTAGTGCAACATATGTATTCATGATTCCAAAACATCTTTACAATATAGAGGACATATTCTGTTATTCCAAGTGAAGCCATATGCAATGCAGACTTACTGTAAAACTCCCAATATACTATCTTCAAATGTCATTTTGAGATGGAAACCAGAAAGTGCTTTGCATTTAAATTAAATATTATTGCACAGGGAGAAATTTATATTGAATATTTCTGGTTTATCCTGGTAAAACTGCTAAATTATGTGATAATACTGACATTTCCACACAAAGAGAGGATCTCACAAAGAGAGGCTCACAGAGGAAAAAAGACAGGTCAGAGAACCCAGATAACACCACCACCCCATTAAGAATTCCAAAAGCACCGTGGGGATGTTGGTACCTCAACCAGAACCCCCAGAGTCCACTTGTCCCTCCCCAGGGTGTCCCAGGGAGCCTCTGCCCCAACGACTTGGGGACACCCGTCACTGTGTGTCTGTAGGGGCTCTCTTAGTCTCATCACAAAGTGAGGGGTCACCACCTGGGTGTGCAGGACATTTCATGGGGCGCAAGGGGTGGCACAAAGCTTATTGTGGGATGTGTAGGGGAGGAATCAGAAGCAGGAGAGGTGGGCATAAGGCTGGTTTGAGGCAGAACAAGCAAGGGAAAACAGAGGGTAAAGGTGATGCAAGGGGACAGAGTGGTGAGCAAGGGCTGGCCTGTGTGTTTGTGGGGACATGCCATGTGTCTGATTGGGGTGGTCTGCCCTGTCTTGTCTCTGATCTCCACTTCTGTTTCTTGGGTGAGAATCCGTGCCCTATGTGTGTGCAGAGGGGCAAACAGTGGTTGCAGGAGGGGAACATAGTCCAGGGTCCATATGTCCAAGGTGGCAGCCACCGGAGCCAGCATGGGTTCGTGTGCCAGCATGTGATCACCAGCAAATGTGCAGCCCGATCAGATGGGGAGAGGGGCGAGAGGCCCAGGATTGGGCTGTAGGTGCCTCTGATGATGAGGCATCTGGAAACGTTGGCTCCCAGGGGTCCCAGTCTAATACTGGAAGGACCATGAGGATGGGGGACATCCTGGTGGGGATGTGGGGGTATGTGTGTAGCGCAGGTATGCAGAGTGTCTTGGTAGAATAGTACATCTGGGATTTACACAAAAACTATATGATTGACCAATGTTTTGAATTTTTATTTGTTTACGGCAGATGAAGAATTTTCTGATTGATTTATTTTCAACAAGAGTTACATCTGATCTTAGACTGCCAAACTTCTTGACTAGCACAAGTCTCACATTGCCTTCAGTTTCATAAATGACATTGTGACTGTATGCAAACCAGAAAGGCAGTTGGACTCAGAAGCTTCAGGTGCAAATGCAGATGAAATTGTCTTATAGAATCATAGAACAGTTAGAGCTGGAAAGGACCTTGAGATCATCTAGATCCAACACCCCTGCCATTGGCAGGGACACCTCCCACTAAACCATGCCATCCAAGGCTATGTCCAACCCCACCTTGAACGCCATCAGGGATGAAGCATTCACAACTTCCTCGGGCAACCCATTCCAGGGCCCCACCACCCTCACAGTAAAGAATTTCTTCCTCAGATCCAATCTAAATTTCCCCTTTTTAAGTTTGAACCTGTTACCCCTTGTCCTCTCACTACAGTCCCTAATGAAGAGTCCCTCCCCAGCATCCCTATAGGCCCCCTTCAGATATTGGAAGGC
The DNA here is from genome assembly GCA_039720435.1 of Amazona ochrocephala. Classification (NCBI taxonomy): domain Eukaryota; kingdom Metazoa; phylum Chordata; class Aves; order Psittaciformes; family Psittacidae; genus Amazona; species Amazona ochrocephala. The sequence goes on along the minus strand of CM077909.1, from coordinate 82,864,487 downwards.
TGCTCTGAGGTCTCCATGCAGCCTTCTCTTCTTCAGGCTGAACAGCCCCAATTTTCTCAGCCTATCTTCATACGGGAGGTGCTCCAGTCCCCTGATCATCCTCGTGGCCCTCCTCTGCACTTGTTCTAACACTTCCATGTCCTTTTTATGTCTTACCTGTTGTCATGTTAGGACAAAGTAAGGGTATGCACTGACCTGTTTCAAAGGCCATGATTTTTAGGGAAATCAGATTAGACTGTATGAAAAAAGAATACCAATATACCCCAAATATTATTTTTTAAGAATGCTGAATATATTTTGAAATGCCCTCTTTTTATGATGAAGAAATAGAATTGTAGACGGAAATTAAAAAAAGCATGCTCTTAAATACTTAAATTTCCTTTGTGAAAGCATTTGCTGGAATAACAGCAGAAGCTTTTATTTCTCACTTGAACTGTCTTAACCTTTCTGTTAGTTGAAAGTGGGTGAATAAGAAGTTGTAGCATAGATGTTCAAAGTGCCTATGGGGAACAGTATATGTGGTATCACTAGGTATCAAGTTATTGTCCCACCCAAATGATCCTTCAGCTGGAAATATGCCCACAAAGTCAAACTATCTGACAAGCACAAAGATGAGAACAGAGAGAAATAATGATATATATGCTAGGAAGGAATTACAGTACCAGGATGATATTGATAATGACACCCCTAATTAGTTCTGCAGAAAAAAATGGCCAAGAATGGAAAATTAAAATAGGATGTGTCTGTTTTTAGTACATCATCCACCAACAAAGTGTTACCCTAGGCAATGAGCATGAAATTAGTAATTTTAACCTTTTTGCTTGTGGCTCAACCTGCCTCATAGTCAGGGTTCATTCAAGGGTTGTAACTCCCATATATAATGCATATATGCACGTATGTTCACAGATATGTATATATATATACATATGGACGCATATGTCCAAACATGTATGTATAGTATGCACAGTGAGCATATTATGCAGATGCTATATTTTATATATATAAATATGCATGCATGTGCATAAGATTTTATCTATACATTGGTGGACACAATGACAGAAGGGTTTAGACAGAAGATTCTAGTAAGAGAAATACTACTGAAATGTCAGAAGCTCCATGCATTTTGCCCTCTACCACATGACTCAATCTTTTTGTGGCAATGAAAAATCTTACCTTTGCAAATCCATTGTCAAAATCTAGCTAAGTACACCAGCCCTGCAATTAGAATCCAAGATGTCATATAATATTGCTTAAGGTAGTGTGTACAATATTTGGTCTTCATTGGGCTGGATTTAGTACTGTTTGTATTAAATAGTACTAAATTTAATACCATTCGTATTAAATTCTCCCCCTAACGACCATATGCTGTGTAGTCTTCCATCAGATGCACAATGAGAGAAGACTAGAAGAATTTTGTGATATTTTCTCTGCAATACTTTAGTTACACACAGCTGTAGCAGCTGGACCTATGACTGCCTCATTTGAGTTCACAATCACTGTGCCTCCATGCTGATTTTCAGAATTTCTCTTATTTGATAGCAGCAGCTTTCACAACTGTGGTTCTTTTAAAGGCAATTTTCAAATGTAGGCAATTAAGAAATAACTTACTAATTCAGTCTAAATGTGGACTGTTTCCTCTAAAATTATCCACATAGCTGGTGTGTGATTTATAAAACCAAGTACCCCAATAGTACTGTTAGAATTTTTTGGTTATATAGGCAGAAAATATGTTTTGCACAAAATATATTTGCAATGGTCTCTATCCCAAGGAACTCAGATTCTGAAAGCAGCAGGCTTATGAAGAGGTAAACAGAAATTATTTTAGTACAGATTAAAACAGTTTATCACAGGTGGCACAGCAGAATTCCACATTCTATAATAGGAGAAGTGTAGTATTTTATAACACAAATGCTTACTACAGGTCTGAGCCAGAAAACAACCACCAGTTTCCGAGCTACCTTCCCTCTTAGACACTGTTATCATCTAACCTGGACTCTGCTCTCTTCAACAGATGGCAAGTATATGTAACTCTTCTGTCCCAGCATCTACCTAAATAAATCCTTACTGACCTATATATAAATAACATACAATATTACTAGGAATAAATGTCAACACTTACAGCAGTGGTCAGTTGGATTTAACACAAGATTTACTCTAATTGTGTAATGTGAAACAGTAAGTCCTAAATATTTGCCAATACCTTCCATATTCTACATATTTTTTATATGTACAGAGGATCTAAAAAAGTATGAATCAGTATGTGATTTTTAATGCCAAAATACACTGAAAGCTAAGAGCTGGCCTATAAAACTTACTCATGTAAGTTAGCACTTACTTTAAGGGAGGGGTTTTAATGGAACTGCTTGCGTCAGTAAGTGCTTATCAGCATGAGCTAGGGCTTCACAATCTGGCATTTTAAAGAAAATTGCTTCTCTGAGTTTCAGGTGGCGCATTATGCAAGCCTGTACAGCAGCACCTGCAGTGCATGATATAGAACAACATATGCTTGTCTTATAGCACCATTTATTTAGAAGTAGCACACAACACATCTGACGCTAAAAAGCAGAACAAAACAAACCAAAACATTTGTTTTCAGAACTACTAACTATTTTAAGTCCATGAATTTTTTGATAAGTTTTTTTCTGGCTGGTAGGGGCTTTTTTGATTGCTTTTTTTCTTTTTAGGGAGAGCAGTAGGAGGGAGAAAATAAACCCCTTAAAGTTTGTTGGTTTTTTTTTGTTTTTTTTTTTTTTTTAAATCACCACAAAGCGATGTTTTAATCAAATAAAATGAAATATTTCGGTAAAATGAGATTCTCTAGAAGCTTTCCCCTTGTAATTTAGGGTTATAAAACCAAAACTTTATGCTTCCATGTGGTCTTAACACCAAAATTAGCTGCAGAAAACACTTCATGCCTCTGGTTGAAATGCTGCCTGCGACTGCCTTCTTTTTTAATGAAGTTAATTGTGAATGCAATCCAATCCATTCCATCTTGTGATTTCAATGATGTCCTGTGATAAACACTTGAAGATCCAAAATCTTACAAAATAAGTATACAGTCTCTTTAGAACTGCTAGGCAACCTGCCAGCATGTAATTCAAGAAAAGGTAAAAGACTATGTATGTGAATTATTAAAAATCAGAAGGAGGAGAGAGGCCAGAAGTTCTCTCTATAGCTGTGCAACCATGTCCTACAGCAATGTAAAGGCCAGATGAATTGGCAGTAAGTGGACCTTAAAGTATATTTAAATATCCTAACACTGAAAGGTCTTTGGCAAAACTGCAAAGAAAAGTGCACATGTAGCAGTGAAACTGGTGACACATACTACCTGCCTCTTCTCCTGGACAGAAGCCGTCATTCATATGTGTAATAAGATGAAGCAAGGAAGTGCTACCATGCAATTTAATAATCAGTGAAACAAGTTCATTAATTCTCATCTGGAAATACTATAAGGAGCACACTCAGGCTGAAGCAGGAGGCTTTGTAGACAGAACTGTAGCCTGGGTAGCTAATTATTGAAAGTTGAGAGCAAAGGGAACAGCCTAAGAGCCTAAGGGCTGGGAATGAAGACTTTCAGGGAGAGTTACATTCCCTTTGCTCTGTCTAGAGCACATTGTTGGAAAGTCTAGCTGACTGCAGCCAACTCATATATTTGATTGCTCTCCTGTGTTTGATTTTTCTTAGAGTCCATGCATGATCCAGGGTTCAGATGCCAGGGCCTAAGAGCTGGTTCTGCAAAGCACAGCCATGGCACCTCAGTTCAGCTTTACTTTTAAGAAAATTTTTGGGAGTTTTGGGTGAGTATGAGTTAAAACCATGCAACATCAAAAAAGAAGAAACAAAGGACTGGGACTGTTGAGTCAGCTGTAAGCAGTAGCTCCAAGTCCTGAAGAGAAAAATACTGACATATAAAGGTGAAAAGACCAGAAAAATGAAAAGCTGGAAGGCAGCAACATCACAAGGTAGAGATAGAGCTCATTTCGTCATCAAGAAGTGATGACCTGTTATTCTCCAGCTGATGGGTAAATTCCTGACCAGAAGATGATGGTACTGAGCATCTGCATGAGGAGTTGTAAGCTTCCTAGGGCTTAATGCAGCAGTGAAACAAACTTACAAGGAATTGGAAAAAAAAAAATCTACTCTTTAGTACCATGCATAAGGTTCACCTTACTGCCAGGCAAGATCAGCGCTAAAAATTATTCAAGCCAATTATGGTTGCATAGTGCAATATTTAATGTACATAGTGACAGAGAGGGTTCAGTTAGTACAGTTTTATTGTGCAAAGTAGACCTGAATATTTTCCTTCATTACTTTTTCCAAGAAATAAGTATTCTATGAAATTCATCATATTGTATGCCAACGAGCTGTGCTACTATTTTTAGGAAAGAATGTCACTCTGCCACTTTTCATCTACCTTTCCCTGGAGTGTCAGTGTGTATCCTACGTATAGTACATTCACCCAAACTAATATCCTTGCATATTCATGAAGTTGCAAAATTCTTGTATTTTGTGACAATTTTTCCCCCTGTGCAGCTGCATACTTCACAATTTTGATGAATGGTAGTTACTACAGATTTCAAACACATTACTTTTTTCTTCCTCTTGATAACTTTCATAATTATATTTAACATTACACTATGTGCTTCTCGATGTCCTCCTGTTAGCAGCTATGATTCCAGCATCATCTTCACAAAGATGTTAGGACAGAAGCGTTATCTAAAAAAGCTACTTCTTTGCTAGCATATCAAGGTGTTAGTAAACACTTTCAAAGTACATTTTAAAAATGCCTAAGTCCTCATGAATCCAAAGTTTAAGATTTCATCATTTTAACATAAACACTCAAAGACTCTTATGAAAATCATCTAAAAAAAATATTAACAGAAAAAAATGTAAATTATATTAGACATATTCCTCAAATATGCAAAATAGCGCTTTGATTTACACTCACTCTTCAGACCTTTGAATCTTCTGCTTTCACAGAAATGTGAGTTCTATCTTTTTCAGAATGCTCTTAATGAGGAATCAAAGATTTTACCTAAGAATTTTCCTGTAAAACTGCCTTTTCTACCAAACCCAAATTTGCATGTGTAAACAACAGAATGAAAGATCCCACACACAAAAAGCAGCTGGCAAAGCTGATTATGGTATCTGATAATCTCTATGAAATCCCAAGAAGTAGGCCTCCAAAATCAAAAGAAAGTATCATAAGCAAAAATCCTGCACAAATACACACTCCAGACTGTATTGATCAGTAATCTAGTATCCAGACATGATGTATAGAAATACTTTATTTAGCTCACACAGAAAATACAGCCATGCTGAAGAAGGAGCTGGTGAATGTTGAGTTACAGGAAATCCTTTACCACTAATCAGTCCTGGCCCACAGATCAAAAGTGGAGTATGCTAATTATGAAAAATCTTTTCAGTTTCTTTTTTATGGTATTTAAATACCATGTTAAAATTCATGATATTTAAACATTTAAATTTCATGATATTTAAAACCTGACATTTAGACCAGGTATAAAAGCAAAATTAAGACATACATGAATGTTTAGAGGATCAGAATTTCTCTAGGAAATAAAAGAGCAACGCTCAATCTTGCATAAAATTGCATAAAATTTGCTTCTCTGATTTTCATTGAGATGGATTCACAATGATTTAATATTTAATCCATAATATTGCATAAAATACAATACAAAGAAACTAATGTAACAGATGTAATCTGCATATCTAAGGAAACAAGCAAGAAAATGTTCTGAGGCTGACCATTTCTCTTCCTATTTGGTTTCACTACCACAAAAAGGATGAAGCTCAAGGATTTTGAAAAAAAATCAGAGTTTAGAAATGAATCAGGGATAGTGCACATTTAACCCTAAATTTTCACAAAGTTTTACATCCAAAGATGAAATTTCATGCAAAAACCCATTTACACTACATTTACAGCAGTCTAGGGAACTTCTGAGGAGTACATTCATGGAATCGTAGAACAGTCTGGGTTGGAAAGGACCTTTTAAGATAGTTCATTTCCAATCTCCTGCCATTGTCAGGGACACCTTCCACTAGACAGGTTGCTCAAAGCCCCATCCAATCTGGTCTTGAACACATCCATGGATGGGGCAGCCACAACTTCCCTAGGCAGCCTGTTCCAGTGTCTCACAATGTTTACAGTGAAAAATTTCTTCCTAATGTCTAATCTAAATCAACTCTTTTTCAGCTTAAAGACATTCTCCCTTGTCCTGCCACTATATGCCCTTGGAAAAAGTTCCTCTCCAGGTTACTTGTAGATCACTTAAGGTACTGGAAGGTTGTTAAAAGGTCTCCCTGAAGCCTTTTTATCTTCAAGCTGAACAAGCCCAACTCTCCCAGACTGTCTCTCCCGTCACAGCAAAGGTGTTTCAGCCCTCCAGTCATCTTTGTGGTCCTCCTCTGGTTGATGTTATTTTTATGTTGGGGACCCCAGAGTTGGACACAGTACTTGAGGTGGAGTCTCACAAGAGCAGAGTAGAGGGGCAGAATCATGTCTTCAACCTGTTGGTCACACTCTTTCTGATACAGCCAGGGTATTGGTGGCTTTCTGGGATGCAAGCCCCCACTGCCAGGTCATGTTGAGCTTATCAATCAATACGCACAAGTCCTTCTCCACAAGGCTGCTGTCAGTTGTCTCTATAGTATAGTATTATACTGTAATAGATATAATATACTATAATATTGTATTCTGTAGTGCCTGTTTTGACACTACAGAACTTGCCATTTTTAGTGAATATGGTTTTTGGCCTCTAAAATGGGAGCTGATGCCACTGCAGAAGATCTTTGATCTCTCTAAACAAAGTACCACAGCTCAGCTTTTTAGAACTTATGAGCTGTCTAAGCTAACAATTTAGAAGATCAGCATGATGATTAATGCTTTCCTGACATGTATTTAACTGGCTAAATGAAAAAGAAAAAGAATTTTTATTTTTCATATCCAGAACTTTCATAGAACTTGACAGCAATGATCAAACTATCTGGCACCATTAATTCTATAGTGCTCTCTGTGGCACTAGTACTGAATTCAGATGCTCTCAGTATAGGGAAAAAAGGCATGGCTAGACTTTGTGTAGCAGGGGAGAACAAAATTCGACATACCATTATGAAAGCACTGGAATAGTTCAATAGCACCCAATGATACGGTCATTCTGAATTGGTATCCCCTATAGTACACCGACAAATGACATTGGCCCTTACAGTGATGTCTTGTAGTAGTTACTTATACCTGTTTCTAAAGCTTCATAAAATGAATAAATATAGATTTTTGTCTGCATCTGACAGATGAAGTTCTTCTTTAATGCTGTGTGCAACCTGCCACCAGGTGATGGATTAGCTGAGGTTCAGAAGCAGTATGCCATATCAAAGTTCCCAGTGTAGTGCAGCGTGAGATGACCTCTTGTAGAATTTAAAGTATGTAATAGTGAATGGTAAATTACAGTCTTTCTTTTCTCATGTCCTTCCAGTTTAAGAAGAAGCCTGAACAGAAACAGGTACTAAACTATATTTGCAAATCTTATATAGTAATTAGAAAAAAAGATATCACATTGTTTTTGCAATTCTTTCTTGCATCTTTTTAAAGCTCTTCAGCATTTACTAAGAGATTATATGAATCATAGTATAAACAAAAAGCTGACTTTAAGCATATCAGGTTAACTTTTCCTTCATAAGGAACCCTGAAAATAACGCCAATGTGTCAGAAAATGAGAAAAAAAAAAGCTGGAAAATAATTGAGGAGTTTATTTTGAGCTGTCATAAGGCAGATTCCTGCCAAATAACTCACTAGTATAAAGGGGAGGGAGAAAGGAATAGGTTGGTAATGGTGTGCTACTCATCCATTGGCTTTTCTCTGAGATGGTAACTGCAGAGATTCACCTCTGGAAATTAAGAAAAGCTTTACAATCAGAAAAATTCTTTGTGTTATCCTCTTCTTTTTCTGGCCCAAATTGCTGTCAAATTATTAATCTTTCTCTGCCATATTATCTTTTTATAGTATGCAAATTTCTCTGAGCTCCTCACAGCAAATGAAGGAGTCAAGGCTATGTAATATATTTCATTTGTAATCTAATTGTAGGATTTATTTCTTGGGATTTGACAATCTGAGCACATATTTCTGTAGCTTGGTTCAGATTTGAGATGCTCTTTTCCGTGGCTAGAATTCCCATAGAGAGACCTGAATTTAACTACTATTTAACTTTGAATAACCAGAGCCTCAAAAAAGAAAAAAGGTATTACATTGTCTCCTGAAACTGATTTATCCTGGAATCTTTTATTCTAAGACTTGATGTTTTTTTTTTCACTGAAAATCAAAACAAAACAAAACAAAACAGAACAGAATTCTGTGATATCTTAAATGAAGACTAAAGGAAACCAAACAAGTAGAACCCCAGCCATTTGCCTGTGTTGTGAGAAGACAGTTCCTAGAAAAGAAGACTACAGCATCTTAGTAAAGTTTGTGTCTCCAAAACTAGCAGTATGGAAAAGCACTATTTCACTATTACAATGACCTTTTAATTTTCTTCCTGTTAACTGGAGTATGAATTTTGAAAAGAGCAACCAGAAATGTTCTTTCCTTGCTTTCTGTTTCCAGAAGATAATAATCCATTCTATGTGGATACCACCAATCCCCTTACTCTCATTTGATGCTACTTTTTGTCTGCCATCTGTATAACATTAGAACTCTTAAGGAATAGTTTATATGAGACATATTTTTCTTCCACAACAGAAATATCACTAACCTACATATCCTTTCTGGTGGCTAAGTATTTACTTTAGGTTTCTGTGTGCTTCTCAGCTGTCAGCAAGATTCATAGCCCTTAGTAAACTTTGTCTAAAATCTTGTTCTGGCTTTCTTCAACATAAAAGCAAAAAGCCTGTAGAAAAGCGGTCATTTGATGAGATGATAGTCACCTAATCATATTAAAAAAAAAATATCAGTTTGGAGGGATTTCTTTGGGTTTTATTTTTGGGGATGGGTTCCCATTTGCACAAACAGAAAGGTATTTATGTCTAAATGTATAACTTGAGGTGTGCTGCTCTGAAAATTTTGGGTTCCATGAATCTAACTTTTCTGGTTAATTTAGTGCTGTTGCACATTTCATATAGCACCTCTATACCTCAGAAGAGACCACGTATATAGGTAGACTCACAAACATACATGCACAGTAACACGATGTATTTTGAATAGGTCCCTGGCAGCTGTTAGAAAATAGAAATCAGCTCAAAGTTTGACTGAAGCAGACTGGAACATGAAGAGTGGGATTGTTTACCACCATGCACTGTAGCAATGTAAATGAATTGGATGCATCTAATTCACAAGAAATGCTGTCACAAAGATCTCAGGCCTTCCGAAATCCAGTCATTAAGCTGGATTGGCTTGCTTTAGTTACCCCAACAGAGACACCTAGAAAGTCGCAATAGCTTGTAGTGCATGACTCTTGCTGTGGAATGATTCCCTCTGATTCAGCCATCTTCTAGCACTTGGATTAATGTACTGTTCATGACAAAATTGTTCTCCTTATGCAAAGAAGCCATGAATATTCAATAATAGGAGCAGATCTCTTTATCAGGTACATTGATCACAAACACTCGACTAAACATGGCAGCTCTACAGAGAGATCTGTACTGGCCAGATAAAGAGACTGAGGCCACTTTTATGAGTTTCAACAAGGCTCTGTGCTGGGACTTGCACTTTGGCCACAAAAGTCCCGTGCAAACTACAGGCTGGGGAACGACTGGCTGGAAAGCTGCTTGGCATAAAAGGACCTGTGGGTGTTGATTGATGGCCACTGACGTGGTCCAGCATGTGCCCAGGCAGCCAAGAATCCAAAAGTATCCTGGCTTGTATCAGAAATAGTGTGACCAGCAGAGCCAGGTCATTGACCATCCCCCTGTACTTGGCACTGGTGAGGCCCTATCTCACCAGGAAGTAACTGACAGTATAACTTGGAAGTCTGAACACATAGTACTATCAAAAAAACCTTGAGTAAGGCACAGTATTAATTTCTGATAGTCATAATGTACTTTAATATGCCTATACGTCAGTATGTGAACAAATAAACTTGATTTATAAATAGAAGTCAAAACATTTCAAGCCAAAAAAGGTCTGTAAAATCTTATACATTGCTGAATATCCTAAAGTCAGCTTTTCTGAATTTTCTTCGTTGTCAAATGAATACATTTTACCTCCTATCACTAGGTGTACTAAAGCATTCCATTTTACCAAGCAAGCAGTTTTTCTCACACTTCTTGCCAGAAATTTCTTTGCTTTAGTAACTGATTAAGTGATCTGTGTCCATTTGTAGTGGACTTTGGGTGCTTTAAACTGAAGTGTGACTCAAAATTAAAGACATTATTTGTACAACATAGGAAAATGGAGTCCCTTTCACCTTACTCTTGTACCTACTGAAGTGTTACACAAATCCATGTTTTGGCATTTTATTTCCAAGCTATTACTCATATATCCTGTACTTGCCCACCATTTATCATGTCTGCCATATTTTTTTATTTATTTTTTTGATTCAGAATACCACCATTTGCCATTTGAAAGGATTAAAAATTATTGCAGTTTACGTTGAAAATAATCTACTCCATTCTTTTAGAGTCATGTATTATAAGCACTGTTCTTGTCTAAATGCAATATTTGTTTAATTAATGTGATTGCTACATTTGGTCAATGGGTACTACCCCTTTCTTCAGTCTATGTAATTGGGAAAAAAGAATCCATTTCTGGTTTGTTACCCGATTTGTTCCTGTTATTTTTCACTTCACTGGGAGATCAAAAAATCTCTCTGAGGTCAGACAAGTTGTCACTTCCAGTTACTGTGTGTGAGTATGATATGGCATACAAAATTGCACATCATGTTGTTACAGACAGAAAAAGAATGGGTGCCACCACTGTAATTGCTGATTGCCAGAGTCCTTTCTACAAAGAAGCTAATATAGCCTACTGACCCACAGTCAACCAACATATACAAAGAAAGATGAGTCTTCAAGAAAATATATTATACAATCACAGTATGTATTTCTGTGTTTGAATCCATATGATGACTTTTAAGGAGTGAAAATAGTATTTTAAATTCATAGTAAATATTAAAGTTATAAAGTGTCTTTCCTATGTACGCAGTGAATACATATTGCAATGATAACTTCAGCCATTGCAACAGAAAAATATTGCTACTTGTAAAAATGCGAGTAAGTGGGAAAAATGAGTGTGAGAGGGAAAATATTGGAAACCCTGAAGAAAAAATTATTATTTTTTGATTTTAAAAATCCAAAAGGTCATAATAAGAACAAATGCCTGACTGAGAATGTTGAAGAGAAAACTGAAAAAGAAAGGAATCAACTACAGGGGCCATTTAGTCGTGAGAAGAGAAGAAACTAACCTAAGAATGACAGTACATTTAGGGCAGCACAGAGCTCTGTGTGGGAAGCTGAGTGAAATGGCACAGAACTGTTATAGCAGATGAGATCACAAGGATGCTTTTTATTTATGTCTTAGCCTTCTTTTGGGCCAAACCCTGAAAAGCTGGTTCAAGATGTAATCCGTAAATGATAGAAATAATGAAGAAATAATCATATAGTGAACAGCAATCAGCAAGGGCACAGATCTGGTATGATTAAATTAACAAATTTATTTTTATGGTCTTGAAAATGTAGGGTACAAGAAGGAAAGTGGTGTTTATTTGGTCCTTCTGAAGCAAGTGCTGGACTTCTTTTTGAGCCAAAGCAAAATAAGTAATCAGTCAATCAAAGTGAGTGGCACAGCCTCCATTGTCTAGCAAACTTCTGTATATGGCATGGAGATGGGAGAAAGACAAGACAGAGATTTCTGAGATGGCTCCCTGGAAAGTTTGTTCATATCATCCCCTACCATGGGGGAAAGTCCCAGTTTTGGGGTCTTGAACCAGAGTCCTAAATTTCCATCACATAACCTGGGTGGTCTATTCAAGAGGTTATAATGACAGCCCTTGGCAGTTTTCTGCCTTACTCCATGCTCTTGAGGCTGTCTGTCTGACACAGACTGCTTAACCCTGAATTACAATGGAGAATTAAATGGTAGATAAGCACCTGCCTCACCACTCTGGATGCTTCCATAGGGAGGCAGTGCTGAAATTTAGCAGACTTCACCTCAAACAAGATTTTTTATGGCTAATAGCTCTCCTACAAACAAACTTTTTAGCATTTATTGAGATTACCACTCTGATTTACAGAGTCACCTACTGGTAAAACATGCTCAGCCTTGTCAAAAGCACTTAACTTCTTTCATCCAATATTCTTCAAATGCTTGTAGCAGGCAAAATCAGGATGTTAGATTAAGCTGAATAAATGGTTTTAATCTGTGAATTTGAAAATCAATTCAAAACCACTTCTATTCTTGGTCTAATTCTATTTAAAGTTTTGGGTTTGTTTTTTTTTAACCAAAGCCATTGCAAAAGATCTTGAATATGTGCAGACTGAGTTATCAGCTTCTTTTGAAATAAGTGCAATGGCAAATAGGAATGAAGACAATTCTTTATACAAATCTGGTCACAATGTAAAAAAAACAGCAGTATTTGAAAACAAAGCCTAGACAGAGAATACACACAGAAATGAAGAAATGCAAGTCACAACTATTGTATGAGAGAACATATTAGGACAGAATATTGAAAAGTGCTTCATATTATGACAGAATATTGAAAAATATTTATATGAAATTACAGGTTAGATTAAATTAAAATTGTTAAGTGTACCTCACAAATCTTGAATACCTTCTGATCTTTTCCTACTTTTGAATTATTAGGTAAATGAAAAGAGAATATTGCAAATAAAAAACATCTTTAATTCCCTTTTTTTGACCTGACAAACCATCAGGTAATGTCAGTTTTCCAGTACAGTTTTCTTGACGGTCATGCTTACACTGTACTTGAAGGTAACTAGCAATGTTTCCTTTTGCTTTTTATTTGGAAGAAGTTATTTTAGGGTTACACAAATTTACCAAATGGAATATGTTACAAAAGTCTACTTTACCTCACATAAACCAACCAACAAATAAACAAACAAAACCAAGTAAGCAAGAAAAAAATCCAATTTGGTGGTCATTATAGTGTTTCTTTCCCTACACTGTCATACAATAGGTGCAAGGAAAAGAAAGACTAATAAATCACTGATACCTATACATCTAACATATGCAAAGACTCAGCCAGCCATCAGTACAGTAGGGAACCTCAGCTAAATTGACCTATTTCTTGCCTAGTGTAAAATTCCTGTCTCCTTCTTCATTAATTATACCTTTAGAGACTATTCATGTTTGCTAAATATATATATGTCTATATGCATTTTTTTACCCCCCCCTTTTTTTTTTTTTTTTTTTAAATGACCTTGTTCCCAACATTTCACTGTTTTATTTTCTATTTCTTTCTTTGTTTCTTAAAGACAGGTCTTTAGGCATCATTCAGAAAATTCAGGATTCTGTAAAAAAAAAAAAAAAAAGAAAGCATTTTGTGTCCCAATAGTTTAACACTTGTTAAATAGGACATTTTTATTTCACTTCATAATAAAAGGATGTGTGGTTTTTGTAAAGTTCAGAGCAGGAAGAAGAGCTAACATGGAACTACCAGAATTTGAGATTAGAAATTAGATTCTTTTGTTATAATCTTAGTTTCTTTCACTGACTTCAGTCTTGCAACTGTTCATCCATACTGTTGTAGCTCAGAAGGCTAGAATAAGTTCATTTTTTTAAAATGCTTTGTGAAGCATTCACAGCCTAGCCGAGAATGAAGAGTCTTTAATGGTTATTTTAGCTTCAGAATAGCTGCATTTGAACACAATGCACCACAGAGGTGAAATGGAGGAGAAAGAGAACGAGCAGGAAATATGGTATGTTCTATAAAAGTATGTGTTCTCAGGTCACAGTATCTCAATTTTTGTACAGAAGTATTCCTTTCTTTTTTCTTGTCCCATTTTAGAGGTAAAATCTGTGTGGGACACAGTGAAGAAAGAAGGGAAGCAACTTTTTTTTTTTTTTTTTTTTTTTTTGAGAATAACAGTATTTTCGTACCTGGTTCTGCAAAGAGGATGTGGGTGTAGGTTCATACAGGCCCAAACTCAATTATAAATAGGATCTAGGGCAATGAGATTCTCCACACTCGCCCTGGTCTAAAACTCGTCCTTTTTGTCAGAAGTTGTCTTTCCAAGGAAGACAGATGGCACGAGGTGAACTGCGGGGAAAAAGTGTTTGTGCTTTCTCACCACACCTAGAAGCATTGCACCTAAGATACAATGTTACTGCAATTTCTGAGGAGGCAGAGCCTAAAGTAACCTCGTAAAGATGGCCATAATTCTGCTTACGTGGCATGACAAATACCAAATGAAATCTCTACTGCAGCTCTTCTGCTGCTGCATGCTAGTGGAAAAACTTATATAAGTGATTTTATAAATATCCTTCAACCCCTCTGGTGGTTTTTAAGTTCCTCAGAAATCTGCAAGAAACTCATCTAAGTTCAACTGAAAGGGGCCCTTCACAGGACTTCCTGTACCTGATGCCTTCCACCAGACTTAATGGAAAGAGCACAGGAACCCAGGCCACGAACACAGAAAAATGTTGTATTGTCTTTAATTCTCCCTCCAGCAGTGCCTTTCTTTACTGAGCAGGTAGGGAAAGTTTGCTTCTGCCTAGGTGACAGCATTGGTATTGTGGTTAACACCGAGTGAATTCTTGTAACTTCTGTGACAGAAACAGCATATGACATTTGTTTGCATTTTACTGTCTGCAGACTACATGATGTGTTTGGAAAAATGCTTTTGCCCTAGAACTAGCTGCTGCTTATTGAGTCAGGTGGAAATTTCTGCCAGGAATCAAAGACTAAGTCTTTTCAGGTAGAAGAGTGAGGCAGGCAGAGGGGGAGCAAGGGAAAGTAGGAAGGAGCCTTAGGCATGAATAAAGACGGTGAAACCCACTATGCACCCAGGATGACAGAGGAGGATTTTCCTGAGGACTTTGCTTCAGCCCATGAAGATACTAAAAGTTGTTTTACTAGAAAACATGACTAAAGGGAAAGACCAACTGAGATAGATTTGGCAAGGGCAGATTTTCATTATCTCCTTTTTTATTTCCATTTATATCAGCCAGTAAATCTTGTTTTCTTTGCTTGAAATGTTATCCTATTCTTGATTTTGCCCTAATAATACATATATGAAAGCTGTTTCTGTGATTTTTCATTTCAGGAAAATGTACGAACAAATGTGCTTCTTTCCCTATTTAGGGTCTCACCTGCACTTGGAGCTACCCATTGCCCCCCCAAGTTTTCTAAGAATATATACTTTTACCTTCTTCTCTGAGCTGAGAACTTTCCTACATTAGTGACCTACATAAGCAGTATCAATAACACTGTCAAACAAAAATGCAAATTTAACTCCATTGCCAAGGTTGATTATTTTTACTCACATGGTAAAGCCTTCTGCACTGTATGTTACTTCTGTAAAATTAGAGTTGAGAAACAATGATTAGGTACTTCAAGGAGAATAGCAAAATTAATTCTGCTTACAAAAATGTGTCATGGTCTCATGGAAAAACATATGCCAAAATAATACGATGAATGCTTTTCTTCTTCATCGCAATTCTACTGGGTATAGTTCAACTTGGAGCAAAAATTACTTTAAAACTGGAAGAATTTGGTTAACTTACTTTATTAGATTAACAGCATCTCAGATTTTTCTGCATCTCCAAAAGTATTAGAAAGAAGACCAGAAAAAACAGCCTAGTTGTGGTCACAACAGTGACAGCAAGATCACAAGCTCTAATGGAAGATTGTGCCTCATGAAAATGCCTACATTCTTTAGCTCATCATTGGTATTCTGTTAAAATGAGAAAGTATGATTTGAAGTGATTCATATATTAACTTGGGCCCTTAGTTTATTTAATCTAAGCGAGTATTTTGACTTGGACCTTGAGCACCAGCTTGCTGAGATTTGTCCAGGCCTGATTAAGCAGTTTGGCCTGTTGTAATAGTAAGTAATTTGCATACTGAAAATACAGAGAAGGTTGTCTAGAACACAGTGTCTTTTCATCTCTAAAGTGACAGTCTTAATAAGTACATTCCATTTGTCAATATTTTAATGTTTATCTTGCTTAATGCAAAATCAATACTTTAACACAAGCTAATTACTTTCAGCAGTAAGCTACAAATGTACTTCTCTATTGGTGTGGAAACAAAAGAAAACTGAAGACAAAGCAGCTTTTTACTAGCATATATTTATCCAATTCCCTCCCCACTCCAAGCAAAAATAACCTTTAAAATTGCTTGTGTGAGTATCTAGACACTTTTAGGAAAGAAGCTAAATTAAATAGTTCTCATAATAACTGTTTGAACTTGTGTAAAATCTGCCATCTAATATGGCAAAACAAATCCATCTTTCTGGTTTGACTTCATGAATACATGTCCTTTTATTTTTGTCCAGTGACAATTAGCATATATGCAATAATTCCAACTGTTACAGCTGAGCTTCAAAAAATTCACATTGCTTTACATCTACAGTCACTTGTGTTCCTACCTTACCTATGAGATGCATGCTCATATTATTTTGCATGCTACTAAAATAAAAAAAGATCTATATGTCGGAAAGTTTTTCATTGTAAATAAAGTAAGACTAATTGCACACAACGCTACATTTGTGTTTAGTTTAAACCATATTAAGAGACTTCCTGGGTTTACTTCCGAATGTCCAATTTTTTGTTTAATTTAGTACAGACTATCCAGATAAAATTACAAAGAAAGTATATGCAGGTAATAAAAACATTCCTTTTTTGAACCGGTGGATGGTGGAAAATTATATGTATTTTAAATACCAAATGGAAAGCTCTTACAAGTGAAGACAAAAATATTTTCTGTAGCTGCCTCTCTCTTATTTCATTCTGCTAAACAACATTAATAGCATGCCCTTTACTGGTCACTGTTGGAAGCAATTGCAACAAGGAAGCTAAAGAACACTGCCAAATGAAAATCTTGTCATATTCAGATAATGGGATAGTATTTTAAATTTCTGCTGCAGTACAGCTTGCAAGCTACAACCAAGATAGAAACTGATTGTGCTAGAAATGTACAAACACAAAGAAGATTCAGTCACTGCCCTAGAAAACCTAGCAGCCCAAGCAGAGAAGTCAGATGAAGACAGAAAATCAACGTACTCAGATGTTTCTTCTTGTGTGCCCTCATCGCTCCCCCCCCCGATTCTTTTTTAAAGAGAAACAAGATTGATGCTGACAGTGTGCCTTTCAAATACAGCAGTGTGATGAAACAGTGAGCCATTCATAACAATGTGAACTGAAAGGCAGGATTGCCACTTACCATGGCAATAAGCAGGCGGTGTTACAGCAAAATAATATTTCTTCACTTCCATACAGCATTTTTTTATTTGGTTATATGAAAATCAGTATGCACATATGTTCAAAGGCTAAGAGCACAGATTTTAGTTAGTGTAGCAGAAAAGTTGATCCTCCTCCCTTAAGAATTTTCTCCTACCTGCAAATACAGTTTCACCTCTGCATATTGCTTTTCTCCCTCATGTTGAAACCCAAGCACTCCTGAAGAAAACAAACCTGACAGTACTCCCCATTTCTTTTTTTTTTTTTTTTTTTTTGTTTGGTTGTTTTTTTGCCGTATGGGTTATTTCAAAGCTGAGACATCCATCTCGCTGGTAGCTTCTGCTTCATTATAGACATTGTATATGTCTTTCTTATGTGTTTTTCGAGGAAAGGCTGAGAATATCGACCACTCCATTCCGCTGGTGAGTTGTTAATCACAGGAATACTCTTGAATGCATGACTGAGTGCCTACTAATGGGAATAAAGGATGTACTACCTGGCTCTGTAAAAGTAGTGTTACTATAGATTGCTAGAATGCATAGGAGCAGAGTTGTTCATAAATCTTTTATGAAATATTTATAAATGAAGCAATTTTCAATTAGTATATTTTTTGTGAGACGCTGGTCAGGAGCTACAGGAGCACAGAGTCAAATCCTTGCTTCCTACAGTGATGCCAATCAAAAGTAAGTGTCATTGGATTCTAGGCAAAATCAACATACAGAAGAGCAAAATGAGACCACATTATTACTAATGCACTCTATAAAACAATCCTACGAAATTCACATGCAGAGTGTGCGTTTGTTGTGAAACAAAAATGCAAGGGTTATGTGTGCCTGTCGTGGCTAACAGCACAGGGCTGAGCACTGAGAATTATTCTTGTGATTTAGGTCATAGTAAACACACTCTCAGAAACATCAAGCTTAAATTATGTAAGGTGCCTAGCTGGACTGATGAAGCTTGTTTTATACCCCTACAAAAGCTGGGAAATTTAAATCAATCAATAGGAAAAGCAAATAGATCAAGTGAACGCCTTCCCATTAGCTCTGTAATGCTTGACAGAAATAGGACAGCAGAGAACAGTTTTTGCTTGGTACACATGGAGTTCTGTTGATGTCATCTGAATTTTATTCTGCACTGCTTATGCACTGTTGCCTGGAGGAGCCCTGCAGTCTTGAGGTAAATAGAGTTACTTAAAGCTTTATCACCTAACATATTCCTGCCAGTCTATTATCAAGATAATGGGCTCTTTTTTGGGCAGTGGAGTTCTATCCAAAGACTACCACAAAATTAACAGAATAAATGAAGGATAGGCAATGGGACTGTTGTGTCCACCCAACATAGAATCATAGAATCATAGAATCATAGAACATCTTGGGTTAGAAGGGGCCCATGAGGATTGCCAAGTGCAAATCCCTGCTTTTTTCAGGACTACCTAAAAATAATGGTATGACTAAGAGTACCATTCAGACCCTCCTTGAAATCTGACAGGCTTGGTGCCTTGACCATTTCCCTGGGTAGCCTATTCCAGTGACCAGCCACATTCTCAGTGAAGAACACTTTCCTAATGTCCAGTTTGAACTTTCCCTGACACAGCTTCATTCAATTTCCTCGTGTCTTGCCACTAGTCACCAGAGAAAGGGGATCAACTCCTCCCTCTGCTGCCCCCCCACCGTGATGCAGGTGTAAGCTGTCATGAGGACACCCCTCAGTCTTCTCTTTTCCAAGACGAACAGACCGAACAACCTCGACAGCTCCTCCTGAGTGTTGCTCTTGAGGCCTTCACCATCTTGGTCACCACCCTCTGGACACACTTCCTGAGAAACTATCAGATCTCCTCATCTCACATGTCTTTCCTAAATTGCATTGAATACAATACTACCTTTTTGTAACAGTTTCTTCTATCTGTTTACCTTGTGATGCATTTTTTGCTCTCATGAACTTTTTATCTCCAGTCCCTGATAGCCTTCAGTCCCCATGAATCATTCCCTTCGACTTACCTTCCTTGCTGCTAGCTATCCTTATTTGGAAAGTATACCCTGTAATACCTTTCTGTCTGTGTGTAGGCAACTATGCTACAGAATGTTTAGATTTATTTATTTTTAATACCAAATATTCCTAAAAGATCTAGAATTTGTCCATGGGGAGTGATGTTCTAACCACTTTTTCTTAAAGATGTCAGTGTCGCTGCTGCTTATTCTGGGTTTTTGTGCCTTATTCAGCTGTCTTGTACCAAGCCCAATTCCCCTTCTCTTTAAATGATTTGAAGAGTATGTGGCTGAAATGAGAACAGTGAAAAAAATAACTGTTTTATTTTGTTATATGTGATTGTCGTGGTTTAAGCTTCTCAGCCACACACAGTTTTGCTCACTCACTCACTTCCCCCTCTTTCTTCCCTCCGCTCCTGAAGGGATGGGAAGGAGAATCGAAAGAATGCAACTCCCACAAGTTGAGATAAGAACGGTCCAGCAACTAAGGTGTAACACAAACCACCACTGCTACCACCAATAATAATAATGACAAGAGAAAAATACAAGAGAAGAGTTTTTCTTCCCCCCCACTCCGGGGGGGGGGGAAGAAGAATCGAAAGAACGCAACTCCCACGGGTCGAGACAAGAATAGCCCAGCAACCAAGGTACAACACAAACCACTGCCTCCACCACCAATAATAATAATAACAAGAGAAATACAAGGGAAGAGGATAGAACTGCTCACCACCCGAGGACTGAGCTGTGAACTAAAAAAAAAAAAAACTCTTCTGGGTTCTGGCCCCCCAGTTTTGTTTTTTTTTTTTACATCCTGGGCATGACGTGCTGTGGTATGGAATAACCTCTTTGGTCAGTTTGGATCAGGTGTCCTGTCTCTGCTTCCCCCCGGCTTCCCCCCTTCCCTGGCAGAGCATGAGACTCACAAAGTCCTTGGCCAGCCTAAACATCACCAAGCAGTAACTGAAAACACTGGCGTTATCAGCACTGTTCCCAGGCCCAAAATCAAAAACACAGCGCTGCACCAGCTACCAAGAAGGAGAAAAAGGACTGCTACTGCTGAACCCAGGACAGTGATAAAGTGAGAAATTGTTTTATTTTTCATCTGTGATATGATTATGAAGAAGAAATAGAGAGCCTTAGCAGCCAAACAGAGAGCACTCAATGAGTTTACTCTGTAGTTCCTTCAGCATGGTAAAATTCAATTATTCAGTAGTCAAATGCATTCATGAAGAACATTTTTAGCCAAAACCTCATGTAAATGTTCCACTCTGCCTTCATCAGCCTCAACTTCAAAGTCATGCCTGGCACAGGAATAAAACAGCGCCTCTTTAGAATCTCAGGAATCGGAGCTTTCCTCAGAATTATAACCAAATTAACATTGTCTTCTTTAGCACAAAGAAAATGGAAGCTTTCCACTATAATTTATTTATTTCATGAAGAATGATTGGTAAAAGAATAAGGACAGTCTACAAATCCTCAGTTGCCTAAATGCTGACAAGTCAAACAACAATTAAGTTACCTTGATTAAAGGTCCACATCTTTCCAGACTTTTCCAGAAAGCTCCCTCGCTCTGAATTTTCTTCAGAATCACATTCTCCTGCCTGTTTGGGACATGTTTTTTTTCTTCCTCTATCTTCCTCTCAAACACACGTGCCCTACTGGGAAAAAAAAAGAAAAGGGGGGGGGGGAGAAAAAAGCACAACTAAACCAAAACAAAGAACAACAAAAATCCAAAAGCCTTGCAAAGTATTATCACCCACATATAACTTTAATTTTAAAAGTGACGTGTGCCTGTGATTTCAGTGATGGTTGCTGCTTTTTGTAGAGGAATTGTTTAAGTGGCTTGTTGTATCTGTTATCAAGGAAGGGTAACAATTACTCTTACCTACCACAGTCACATTTTTTCGGTCTCAGATTAGACCTCTAGCTTTTATGTATGAATGTCTGCAACTTTACATAAATCTAATATTCATCAATATACTGTGCCTTCTCCTGTTTGTTTGTTTGTGTGTGCGTTTTTCCATTTTTTCCTTACTAATACAGCCACAGGCATCATTAGAATGGTTTTCGGGGGGGGTTTTGAGTTCGTTTGTTTGTTTGGTTGATTGGCTGGTTGTTTTTTGTTGTTGTTGGGGCTTTTTATGTGTGTGGGTTTTTTGTTTGGTTGGTTTGGTTTGTTTTTTGGGAGGGGTTTGTGGTTTTGTTTGTTTATTTTAGTATGTACGTATACTTTATTTCTACTCAAGAAAATTATGATACACCATACTTGCCTTATTATATTTATACAAGAAATAGAACAGGTAACACCTACGAGCTTTCCAGATAGGATCAAATTTGAAAAATTGACACTTAGGATGTGCTAAGTAAACATTAGTGACAAACACGCAGAGTTATCTATGAAGTAAAATACACACTAACACAATACGGTTAAGAAAAATTAAGGTGTTGAAAAAATAGAACCTTTTCTCTCTATCTGCACATTTAAAAACAAAGTACAAAGAGGACACAAATTTGTATATACAATGCAAGTAACTAGTCAAGTAACATCTCCTTCCACAGGTTTACTAAGAAAGAGACTTACATACTTGGGTTTAAAGTATAGGCCCTATTCTTTAAGGATTTTTGTTTTGTTTTGTTTTGTTTTGTTTTTTTCAGGAGAATGCAACTACAATAACTAAGGTTCCCACTGCCAAGAATACTAAACATAAGTAAACATTCCCTGCTGTGATACATTTATAGCATCAGGAAAATCATTCTCTGTCCTGATGAGTTTAGGATGTAAATGAGCAGGGAACTCAAATGATGTAGACAACAGAAGTATTATCCAAACTTTATAGGCAGAAAACCAGTGCAGAAGGATTTGCCAACATTTGTCTGCTCTGCATTCAGATGATGCTGACTTTGGCATGGGGATTCAGGGTGAAAAATCTCATAATAAAGTGAGAAAGCTTGTTCCCCAAACTACAGCCAAGGCTTGAAATAGAGCAGCCATTTAGTTGACTAGTCTTCTACTGGATGTTAATAATGAGGATTTTGTAACACAGATGCTCTGTGAAACAGAACAAGAACAAAAGCTACAGAATTTTCTTCATACACTCTTTCTAACTGCCATCAAAGAGCAGTGATTCAAACCCTGCCAGCCATGGCTGCACTTGAACTAATGACTTTGAAGTGAAAAGACTCTACAGTCTATTACTAATCTCCTGAGTCATCTGGGCTTTCAACCCTTTTTTAAAGCTATATTTACTGGGATCAGAACAGTTGCCCTTCTTAGAATAGATTTTATGCTGCAGCCCATAGTCCAGAGTTCAAGAGTCTTTCATTTATAAAAGAATAAGTCATAGTGTCCCTGTACAGGCACCTTCGGACAGCAGGGAAAAACTTGCCTCTTCAAATAATAGGATATAATTAAAAATTTCATCCTCCTGTGCTAGGTATCTCAGCTTTCCACGAATGCATCCATAAAGACTTCCTTCTCTTTAATCTTTTATCTCCTTTTTTTTCTTTTACTGTTTATTTAACTAAATAAAAAAATATAAAATACGTAGCAAAATCATAATTAAAAAAAATCTAATTTTATATATCTGTGTTAGCTACTGAAAAAAAATAAAGTTATGAGACAAATAAATATATACAAGACAGGAAAAGACTATTTACATCTATTCATTGTGTTCATCAGTTACCACCCATTTTAGAAAGCTAGCCCTTTTTATTTCACAGAGCAAAGGGAATATGATTTTCCATTTTCTGTCTGCAATTCAGGGCAACTGTTTATTCTCCTGAAACATTTGAAATCGAGAATAAGTGCTACAACCAGATTTAAAGGATCTTCTTATATCATGGCCTTTATATCAGTTTTGGAAGTTATGCTGCACCTTTTAAAGTGCATTAATGCATGCTTGTGCAGTGCACATGCAGGTGAGCAACCGCACATCAGCATGTTGATATTCAAGGATCACCTGCTGCAAGCTCAGGAGCGATGCATCCCAGCTAGAAGGAAGTTCAGCAGGAGGGCCAGGAGACCTCCTTGGATGGATAAGGACCTGCTGAGCAGAATTCGAAGGAAAAAAGAGGCTTATAAAAGGTGGAAGCAAGGTCAGGCGGCCTGGGAAGAATACAGGGATGTTGTCTGGGAAGCTAGGGACCAGGTTAGGAAAGCTAAGGCCCACTTAGAATTAAAATGGGCTAGGGATGTTAAGGATAACAGGAAGGGATTTTATAGGTACATTGCCAATAAAAGACAGGTTTCCAATACCTGAAGGGGGCCTATAGGGATGCTGGGGAGGGACTCTTCATTAGGGACTGTGGTGAGAGGACAAGGGGTAATGGGTTTAAACTTAAACAGGGGAAGTTTAGATTGGATCTGAGGAAGAAATTCTTTACTGTAAGGGTGGTGAGGCCCTGGAATGGGTTGCCCAGGGAGGTTGTGGATGCTTCATCCCTGGCGGCGTTCAAGGTGGGGTTGGACATAGCCTTGGATGGCATGGTTTAGTGGGAGGTGTCCCTGCCCATGGCAGGGGTGTTGGAACTAAATGATCTTGAGGTCCTTTCCAACCCTTACTATTCTATGATTCTATTCTATGATTCTATATTTCTGAATTCTGATGCTGAAATCCAACACCGAACTCAGGGTAGAATGGAACACAGGTGCAGGGGTCACTTACATATGTTCAGACAGCTTTTCTGTAGCAGGGAAGCAGTGAATAGAAGTAGTTTTGCTGCACTGTGCTTCACACAGCATGTGCCAGATTCAGATTGTAATGCTAACACAGAGAAAGGAATGCATTCCAGTCTCTAATTGTTATAATGGAGAATATGTTGTCATAACGAAAAGTTCTATGAAGAGGAAAAATAACATTGCCTACTTGCAGTGTGAACAGTACACTTGCCATGAGCCTGCCCCTGCTTTTAGAAATACCAGATCCTTACTAGGCACCGAGTAGACTCTGTAGTCTTAGCTTAGGCTACAGAAGTCTTATATCATTCTAACATGCTGTGACCTGATTTGTATAGTGATTTCCATGGTCATGACTGATATTTATCCTTACATAATTTTGGCAGACACCTAGTAAAAAGTGGCACAGTTGCTAGGTGCTATCATGGCAATTGCTCTCCTCTTTCACTACGTACACTAACATATTGTGTTGGAGCACTGTTACCTTAAGATTGGAGAACGATGCTAAAATCTGGAAAGTGCAAAGAAGGACAGAGAAAGAAGTTTCTTTGTGTTTGTGTTTTCCAGTGTTCCCAGTTTTCGTAGCATCACAACACTGGTATTCTGTGTATTTTAGATTGTCACCCAAGTCTGAGAACTCATGTTATTATGATAGTGTGAATATTTTTTGGGGGGAGGGAGGGGAGCAGGGGTGGAAGAAGAAAGTAGAGAGACATAATTGAGCTACTGTTTATTTCTGTGTCTGGGAAGGTACAGCAGGCATGAGTCTTTTTATTGGGAAGGTGTAGAGTTTTTGCCAATTTTCTACGAGAGATTTTAGTATCTTCTTCATAGAGAACAATGTAAAAGGAAGTGGAGAATATTCAGCACATATGTTACTTCACTTGTATCTTCTCTATGATGTTCCATCCCAAGTCTGAATGGAGCCTATGTTCCAACCTAGGTCTTTATCTTAGTAAACCAGATAAGATTTAAAGCACTTTTAAATCCTGCTCAGAGCTTCTTTGTTTATATAAAAAGGGGTAATAAATAAAGAAAAGCCTAGAATTAACTATGCAGTAGAGAAATATACTGTCTAGGAAAATCTACAGAAAGTGACTTACTGTGTTAACTGAACCCCTACGTGGCTTAAAAAGAATACATTTTCTATAAATATCTGTTAGTACAAAAAAGATTATTCTATTTTTTCCTTACTTATTTTCAGTCTTAGGATATTTTAGTCATTTGTAAAGCAGATTAGAGCTCTAGCTTTTATGTATGAATGCCTACTCACGGGAAAGGAATCTATTTGCAACTGCAATTCCTCCAACAGTCACAACAATAAGTTCCAGTGCATAAACATCATTACACCAGGAGTGTAGCAACTCTCCAGCAAGTAAAATTTTCTTAGAGGCACAATATTCCTAGGAAAATTAAGATTCCATTTAATGGAGTTGGGGGAAGGAAGAGTAAATTATGGTACAGTCGAGTACTGTTCAAATCTTATGATAACCTGTTTATGACCTAATTGCTGTAGGGTTATTCTTTTAAGACCTTTGTATTTGTATTCCCCAAATATATTTAAAAGGCTGAATACAGATCTAATACTCCATCCAACAATGTTGAGCTCTTCTGGGGTTTCAAAATCATGCTATACTGCATGAACACATCACAAGATATAAAAATCACTGTGGAAAAAAGCCTTCAACAGATTGTTTCCAGGACTATATAGGGCAGGCATTTTATACATACCTATATTGTAAGGAAGCAAAGAGACATAAATGCATTCAGAGACACATCTACACTGGCTAAATCCTCTGTATTTCAAGCTGCATTCAAACATTCTCACCTTCTTTATTGTTGTGGGTTCAGCAGTAGCAGTCATTTTTCTTCTTCTTAGTAGCTGGTGCAGTGCTGTGGTTTTGACTTTTGGCCTGGGAACAGTGCTGATAGCACTGATGTTTTTAGTTGTTGCAGTAATGTTTACTCTGACCAAGGACTTTCTGAGTCTCATGCTCTGCCAGGGAGGAGAGGAAGCTGGGAGGAAACAGAGACAGGACACCTGACCCAAACTAGCCAAAGAGGTATTCCATACCACAGCACGTCATGTCCAGGATGTAAAAACGAGAGGCAGGGACCCAGAAGGGTTGGGGTTCACTGCTGGGTCGGGTTGGGTATCAGTGGTGAGCGGTTGTATTCTCTTCCCTTGTTATTTCCCTTGTCATTATTATTACTGGTGGTAGCAGCAGTGGTTAGTGTTATACCTTAGTTACTGGACTGTTCTTATCTCAACCTGTGGGAGTTGCATTCTTTTGATTCTCCTCCCTATCTCTCTGGGAGTGGGGGGAAGAAAGAGCAGGGAGTGAGTAAGCAAACTGCATGAGTGGCTGAAACCACTACGTTTATTTATACAATTACTCTGAATCTAAGCCTAGAATGCAATAATAAAAGAGAGAACATGGACTGACATATTTTACTGAGTCCATTCTCAAGGTGTCTTGGAAGTCTGGAGCCTTATTCCAGTCAACTTCTTACCAATCTCACCTGCTATTTAAAGCAGTTTCATTTTAGGTAGCCAATTTTAAGTTACTTTTTAAGGCTGATTTTGTACAACTTTGATATTTTGTGAACCTGCAATTTTATGAGAACCATAAATGCCATAAATGACATATAGCAAAGTGTTGCTGGTAAAATTTGTTACTGGATATTGAAACATTTTCATACTTCCATTTTTCCTTAAATTACACCAAGTTTCTTAACATTTTGATTAGATTAGTAAAGCAGTATTCAGAGTTGTCAAAATCATATGCTGTGATTATTTAAATAGTCTTGTCCTCTTTTCTTGACCAGCCATATGATGCATATGCTGCATGGCATTTCTGGTGATTTGTCAGCTAAACTAAAGCAAATAAATCTTTACAAAGACTCAGGACAGGCCTACAGGTCTTCTTCAAAGGATTCTAATAATGAAAATAGCAGGGAATGAAAAAGGACAGAAAAAGAAGATGCACTGTTCCACCCAAATACCAAATGAGGCTCTTTCAAATAAGCTCTTCCATTTTGTTGTTTGAAAATAAGTTAGAAGCTGCAACTGCACAAGGCCAAAGAAGAAAACAGAGATTCAAGATTTTGAAAGTGATATGTGCGAATTTGTGACATGCTTCTGACAACTGACACTGTGCAAAGCTACACAAAAAAAACACCATCAGACAATCCTTTAGGGAAAGACTAATTTCTGTCTTGATTCCTAACAAAAATGGATTGGTTTTTTTCACTAACTTCTTTAGCCATAAAAAATTCGAATAAATAATAAGTAAAAAATAAACCTCTACAATAAAATAATCTTCTCATGGTATCTTTTTTTAAGAGTAGCATTCCAAACAACCTTTAAAGACATTACTGTTGATCTCTGAATATTGCATATTTTCAGCAGAAATCATGGGTATTATGGATGTGGCATCCAATGGAGATCTGTTTTGTTCTGGAGTTTGGGGCAAGTTATGCCTTACTTTGATGTTTATATTATTTTTGAGGTAAAATTATTTTTCACTGTGTCCAACTTTCCTGAATAATCTCAAGTGCATTTTATTCTTGCTGACTTCAACATACTGAATTCTCGAAACACAATGTGCTTCCCATATACCTCACCAGAGCCAGGGGGTTTTATCATGTTGCATATGGTACACAGCCAGGAAGAAGGACACATACTGTCTAGGTAAACAGACAGGAGAGATGAAGGAGCATTAGTGAATCTCCAACTATTACATGACACATGAAATTTATACACTAATTTTAAACTAATTTACACAGATCTTCTGGGCAGATCATTTGCCTTCAGTAATAATATTCATTATAAATTAATTCCTACTGACTTTTTCAAATGAACCAATATTGAATTAAATGTAAATGTTTGCATTCTGTCTTACTGAAATTCATCCCCTAGAACTCAGCCAGGCCTTATTTATGCTCTTAGCTGTATCTATCATTGTGATTGCACTGTACAGCATGCTTAACAAGCAGTGCCACCTTTCTTAGTATAGGTGTCTAGCGCACCAAGATCATCACTCATTTTCTTATCTTGGTAGCTGCAATTAAATTTTGGGATCTGAAGTAACATTGCAAGATTCTCATTTTGAAACTTAAATATATAACAGATCCTCATTGTCTTTAATTGGGCATACTGCTACAAGTAACTGAAAATCTAAACATGAGCAGACAACTGAATACTCCAAAGACATTTTCTCAATAGAAAAGGATTTAAGCACTTTATCTGAACATTGATGACACAATTCTCAACAGTTAGCAATGTGTCAATAAACAGCAAAGTGTCAATATTGTCAATAAAGTTACTAACATCAGGTTTCAGAAATAAATTTATTTAAATGAATGTCTGAAGATTCAATACAACAAATATCTATGCATGTAGAGCTAACATCTAGAGATTCTGAAAACAAAGCTTGATGGAACTGTGGCTTATGTTGCACAAGCAAATTGTAAGATTTGGGAAAAAAAAAAGTTTTTCTGCCTGTAAAATATTTTGTAACTCAGTACTTTCAGAACATGTGTGACATAAAACACTTCATTCTGTAACTAGGCTTATATATTTCATTTATTTTTATTATTCTTGCAGGAAGACCTCATACAGAAATAAAATGGAGAATATTAAATTGAAATTTTGTCCAAAATAAGACTTTTACATATGCATAACACAGCAGGATTTAAACAAATGTTTGAGCAAAATACTGATCTACGGACTATGTGACATATAAATGGCCCTTTAGAATTAACATTTTGAGCTACATTTTTTAATACAATTAACTGGGGACATGACAGAAAAATATGTGTAAGGTGTCTTAAAGACCTCTTTTTGCGTAAGGTGTCTTAAGGACCTCATGTACTTCATCCCCTTGCCATAATTAATGTTGACTAGCCATCTATTTATAGCCTGAACAGAGATTCATCAGCCTTCACAATCAGCCTGCCCAGTGTTTCTCTTTTGCACTGCATAACTTTCCTAATATCTAATGGGAACCTGCGTCATTACCTTTTAAGATCATTATTTCCTGTTATTTTTTACAAAGATGCTAAAAGATTGTGTTCTAATTGTATAAATTCGTAAGACTTCTATACTTAAAGACTTCTGCCTTTGTCCCTGCCAGTCCTCCTTTAGCCTAAAGCATTAGTTATTCCCACAGATCACGTGTTCTTTCTACTGCTTTTCTCTGTACTCTCTCCAATTACTCTCTTGAAGTGGAAAAAAAAAAAAAATACTGCATCTAATGCCTTACCAAGACTCAGTACAATGCTATTTTACAGGCTGTTCTTTCTGATTTCTTTTTTTTTTGTTTGTTTGGTTTGTTGTTGTTGTTGTTTGTTTTCTTTGGTAACAGCATCTTTCCACTAAAACCATTATTCTGTGACACTGTTAGTATATTCCCATCATATCAATTTTACAGTGAATAAACTTTCAAATATTTTGCCTTGATTCAATGACATTCAGGAATTTGGGGCTGAGAATGACCTATGGGAGTTTTCATATAAAATTCACAAAAAACCCTCAAACCCAAGAGCTTAAACTGGTACAATAAAATTCACTATGGATCCATTAATGTTAACATAAATATGGATAGTTTGTAGTTGTCAGGCAGCATGTGTTCAAATAAACCTAGAATTCAGGTACTGGAGAATGACAGTGCAGTACATTAAAAGTATGAAGATAGGGTGAGAAAGTTGGGGTTGTTCAGCCTGGAGAAGAGAAGGCTGCATGGAGACCTCATAGCAGCCTTCCAATACCTGAAGGGGGTCTATAGGGATGCTGGGGAGGGACTCTTCATTAGGGACCGTAGTGAGAGGGCAAGGGGTAATGGGTTCAAACTTGAACAGGGGAAGTTTAGATTGGATATGAGGAAGAAATTCTTTACTGTAAGGGTGGTGAGGCGCTGGAATAGGTTGCCCAGGGAAGTTGTGAATGCTTCATCCCTGGCGGCGTTCAAGGCTGGGTTGGACATAGCCTTGGATGGCATGGTTTAGTGGGAGGTGACCCTGTCCATGTCAGGGGTGTTGGAACTAAATGATCTTGAGGTCCTTTCCAACCCTAACTATTCTATGATTCTATGATTCTATTTAAATTATTTTAGCCTTTTTTTTGTTTTTGACCAAGGATATCATAGTGAAAGAAAACCAATGTTCCCATATTTTTAATCTAATTAGAAATTCCATATAGTATAATGTAACTGCTGCTTTTTTTCTTTTTTTCCTTGTTTTTTTAAAAAAAGTCTTCATAAATTTTCATTTCTATGCCTGAATTCCATTCAGAAAATACTCAGCAAATATTGTTGGTCTTAAATAAATTCTGGCATGTTCATGAAAGAAATGAAACTGTGGTGCATCCGTGGCTCCCAGCAATGAAACTACCTGTTGCTTCATCTGAACAATGTGATTGGGCTTCATTGAATTAATTTACTTTAGTCCAGAGAACTGTTCACTTGTATGACGATATCGAGCAGTTCCAGCCTGTTGATTCATTTGTACAATCCTCTGCTACTATTTAATCTTACTGCAGTATCTGAGAGAATTTCAGTGTCTTTTTCTTTTTTCTTTTTTCCTTTTTACTTTTTCTCTTTTCCATTCCCTTCCCTCCTCTTCTCCTTTCATTCCCCTTGAGGAGATTTCTCCCCTCTTCTTTTTTTTTTACAATTGCCATGAAGATCTCCTGGGTCCTATGTTTTACTATGAAAAAAAATAGCTTCATGCACTCAGCTAGTGCTGAGTGAGAATCTTTTGCTTCTACAGGCTATGTGTGTTAGCAATTTGCACCATCCTTCTATTTACAAACTGCTTCCTGAAAGCTAAGAGAAATGAGAAAGAAATAAGTGATAGAAAAGGAAATAAGTTTATATTGGTGGAAAATACTAATTGCACAGATTATGATTGTGTTACCTGTGGAAATTGTGCCGCTAGAAATTATAGTCTTTTCAATACTTTCATCCTGCAGTCAAGCGAATGGGAGAACAAAGTTCTACGGCAACAAATGATATTCTGTAACTGAGGAATGAAAACACACGGTCCTATAAAATATTCTGAAATTTTAATTCTCTGTTAGTGTCTCATTAGGCACTGAAGTAGAAAACATAGATGTGCATAATCCAAATAAAACTGAAAAGCAAAAAATGCAACCCCCAAAATAACAAACAACAAGAACAGGTTTGAGTCACACTAATGTAAAGACAAAGTCACACAGATGTTGGTTTTTTTTGTAAAATATGTTTGTAGATAAATATATGTTCACACATAAGTGTACATATGCATTCCCATGTATGTGTATATACAGACAGCTAGAAAGATATATGTGTACTGTTCTGAATTTGTCTGCTAGCAGGAAAGAGCATTACTAAAAAAAAACATGGCCGATAATAGTTTTGTGTATATGTTTGTACATGTGAGAGAGTGAATGTATGTAGTTTATATTTACATCTTGGGGAAATACAACAGAACACCTCACAGTCACATCAGGCATGATGAATCCTGCACATTTTCATCTGATACATAATGCAATTCAATCTTTATTACCATTGTCAGTATAATCAATACATACTAACTGCAAGTGGCATATAGACAGACAGCATTAATATAATGAAACTAATTTTGATCAAGAAAGCCAGGGCAAGTCTGTCCCAATGCAGTGAAACTTCATCAAAGTATCCAAGCGAGAAGAAAAATGTAACAGCCAGGAAGTCAAATAGACAGATTGTTCATTCCAAGATATAACTTTCTCTCCCCTACTTTCACCATTTCCTCCTGAACTTCATAGTAACCTTGAGAAATCACACATATCATACGGTGAAAGCCCAGTTCTGTTGTTGCCTTACATCACCTGTGAAATGCTGGTTTTAGTGAAAATGATGGTATTTTCATGCTTTCCTAGAAATTGGTCCCTGCTTCAAAATATATTCATTTGTCTAATAATACTAATTTCTTTTGTAATAGATTCTCAGTATTAAAAAGAACCTGTTAATCTTATAAAAAATATTGAACAGAATAAATAATAATTGTACTATTAAGAAAAGCCTACTCAGGTGACAAACAATTAACCAAGAATTGTGTAATTACAAAATGGTAGAGACTCAGCTTTTCCGAGAGCTGTCAGAGCTGACACTGAAACCTTGAGTGAAACCCTGCTTTGTAGGGGCTTTGTTGCATCTGCTCCAAGCTATTTGATATGTCTGTGCAGCTAGTTTTGCTTTATTGAGGTACTGTGGGTTACCCAAAGGTTGTCACTGCTGCTTCTGGTCCACATCCTCCTCTGGAGCAGGATATTTTTGAAAAAGTCAATAAATCTTATGCATCCTTTTTCATTTGCAGACCTTAAAGTATTTTATGAAGAGAGTGATCCTTGTTATCTTCCCTTCTTCATCTCGGCAAATAAAGGCAGATTAAACTACTTACTCAAGGACAAAACCCCAAGAACTGGAAGAGAATATTTTGTTCCAAGTCCTCCTTCATGTCTATTAATATCTGTGGCATGAAGTTAGTGAGAATTTGAGTACATTTCAGAGCACCAGTAACAGTCTTTCCTACTCTGCATCCTTCCATAGTGTTCAAAAGGAAAAGACTTCCTACAATGGCCCTTGAGGTCTGCATTATATCTTTGGTATCATCCACAAACACCGGTTATTGGTTCATTTAAAGTTGGAAAGAAAGAACACTAATAACAAATCAAGTTTCCTCTCCAAAATTCATTATCAGTTTCAGTTATTAACAAAGTCAAGAGTATCCCATCAGGAGGCTATGGTATCCTTTGTAAGTATTGCGAAGGATTTTAGGAAGACCTAGGCAATAGTCAGGCACACAACAACACACTTTCTTGTCTCTAAAACTCTGCTTTGAAGGTAAAAGCAATCAATTCCCCAGAAACAATTCCTCAGAATAAAATAATATCTAAGCTGTACTTTGACTATTGATCTAATGCTTTTAAGTTCAGAGAATAGACAGCTTTAAATATTAAGTGCACCTGGCACTATTTTAGTTTGCTATGCAGATCACTTGAGTGTATATGTCAATCATTTGTCTTGGGGTAGCAATGACTTGGATGAAATATGCCTTACTTAGGGTTTTTTCCTTCTCAGTGTTTTTCATTATTAAAAACATTTTCCTCTACTATATATTAGCAGTAGGATTAATTTCCCAAGCTCTGTTAGGAATTTTGTGTCTCTCTTCTTATTATGTTATTTGAATTTCTTTTTTTATAATTTCATATGCAGAAATGTGTAGCTAGATGACATTCTTGGTCACATGGTTTAGTTCTGTGAGGAACAGTGAGTTACACTCAGTGATCCTTGTGGTTCCATTTCAACTCCAGATATTCTGTGATTCGATGATCTATGATAAAGCAATCTTAAAGCTGCTAAATCAGACACTCAGAAGTTAGAGACCCTGGTTTCAGATTT
Source organism: Amazona ochrocephala (assembly GCA_039720435.1). Taxonomy (NCBI): domain Eukaryota; kingdom Metazoa; phylum Chordata; class Aves; order Psittaciformes; family Psittacidae; genus Amazona; species Amazona ochrocephala. The sequence goes on along the minus strand of CM077909.1, from coordinate 82,831,037 downwards.
GCCTTTGCAGCTCTTCTGCACATACATATTTAATGAGATTTTCTAACTATAATATGCCCTTTTCACCAGAGGACTCTTGACTTCAGTATCTAAGGCTCATTACCAAGCAGCTGTTTGTATATTTACTCTGGGTTTATTGTTTAGCCCCATGCCTTGCCTATTGAGCTCTATTCAGACTATATTCTAAAATACAGAATTATTTATATGCTTTTTGGCTGTGTTATAAGTTCAACACAATCAATGATTAGATTTTTGTAAAGCATTCTGTGGATCTGTTCTGTGGAGCAGATCTGGCTGTTGGCATAGGAGTCTAAAATGCTACTCAGGATGCTAAGGAATGTGTTTTGTTTTGTTTTGTTTTTTTTTACCTGGCCTCTTTTTGCTCTCTCCTCCACACTCCCAATTTCTGAGATATCTATCTGTCTGTAGGGGCTCCCCCTGTGCAATTTCTTACTCTACGGCAATTACAATCTTAGCTAATTCCCTTGTAAGGAGGGAATGTATATATTTAGGAAAATGAGAATAGTAAAGGGATTAGACTGCTTGAAGGTACCTTACAATTCAATCTGAAATCCTTTAGAGGGAGATTAACCCCTTTTAAGCCTTGCATTTAGTTTTCATTTAGAACTCTTTTATTGTTTAATCTGCTGATTTAAGTGAGCACATGATTAACCCTTTACTGCAGATGGAGACAAGAGGCACAGAATACTTAAATTAATAAACATTGCTAACTAAATTTCTCATCCGTGACATGAGGGAGTGGAGAGGTTGGTGGTGGGATAAGAATTCTTAGGTCTGTGCTAAACTGCCTCACCTCTTGAACTTTGCAATTTGTTTATATAAGATTCCATATATTTAAAATTTAAAATATTAGAAACTTACAGTGAGAACTGGAAAGTATGACAGAGGCAGAAATAAAATCCAGGCTCAGTAAGAGATGTCAAGCAGTAATGTTTTTGTAGGGGTGGTCATTAACATGATTAACTGCAGTATCATTGCAAAATATACCGAGTTGGTCCTCATATTGCCTATCTGGTTTATTTTTCATTAATATACTAATCAGATGTTTTGGAAATTTCTTTGGCCACTCAGTGTAGGGAATAGATGTTTCTGGAATTCTAAGCCCCAAATTAGTTTAGCTGCTCCAGGAAAAACAAATCTTTAAATGTGGATATACCTGAAAAGTGATCAATTTTATGAGTAATGCAGACATTTTTATGGTGCTACCTCTGATAATCAACCATGCCAAATTTGAACTAAATGCAAGCTGTAGTTACAGAGACACAAACTTCTGAAAAGCAGTGCTATGTAGATCTCACTGTTCAGTCTTACCAGAGTACATTCTGACACCTTATAATGTGATATAGATGATCCTTGATTGAGTAGGACCATGCAATTCAATTGAAGAGTTCTGCTGACACAAGAGCAGTCTTCGGGTGATTTATGGATGGAAGTAGAGCACCTCACCTGAATTACAATCATAGAATCATAGAATAGTTAGGGTTGGAAAGGACCTTAAGATCATCTAGTTCCAACCCCCCTCACATGGGCAGAGACGCCTCCACTAAACCATGTCATCCAAGGCTCTGTCCAACCCAGCCTTGAACACCACCAGCAATGGAGCATTCACAGCTCCCCTGGTCAACCCATTCCAGGGCCTCACCACCCTTACAGTAAAGAATTTCTTCCTCAGATCCAATATAAACTTCCCTGTTTAAGTATAAACCCATTACCCCTTGTCCTCTCACCACAGTCCCTAATGAAGAGTCCCTCCCCAGCATCCCTATTGGCCCCCTTCAGATATTGGAAAGCTGCTAGGAGGTCTCCGTGCAGCCTTCTCTTCTCCAGGATGAACAACCCCAACTTCTCAGCCTATCTTCGTATGGGAGGTGCTCCAGACCCCTGATCATCATTGTGGCCCTCCTCTGCACTTGTTCCAACAGTTCCATGTCCTTTTTCTGTTGAGGACACCAGAATTGCACACAATACTCCAAGTGAGGTCTCACAATCTTTCTATTCATCTTGAAATGAGTTTGCAATATAGATTATTATCTTTGTTCTAGGATGGGGGAAGAAGGGACATTAGGGAAGCAAAGAAAACAGGATAAAATCTGTGAAAATATATGCAAGGAAATATTTTAACCTCATATTTTAAAAGCATTGCTTATAATATTAATTTTGTTCTTCACATAATTATGAAATTTGAAAGGTTTGTATATAATTTTATGTTTCTGCAAACCAAAACATCGTGGATCTTTCGCCTGTTTCACAACATGCATCACGATTAACTGGCAAGGTTTTTCCATAGAAAAAGTGGTTAATTAAGGTTTTCTTTACTAACTCTAAGAGTACTGAACCAACAAAACAATGCTTTCTTGAAGACTCACTGGCAGATAAAAAAGGCAACTGCTCCTCTGCAGGACTTTGGAGACTATAAGTGGGTGGAAAAAACAATACTAATGAAACAAAATTTTTCTTTCATATGAGGTGATTGAAACGTGTATATATACGTGTGGCTGGTGCTCACAAGAGGGTGAAAGCTATAAGGCTGCGTTTTGCTTCCCCTGTGTGTTTTTACTTATGCCCTCTATGCAGGGTTCAAGGCTTCTGGGTCAGTTAAATCCCATCGCGTCTGTGTGCACAGATTCCCCAGCAGGTAAGGTCTTGTGGAAGTGTCCATGCAGGTGGTTCTGAGTCTTGCTGCAGTGCAAATAAGAGCACATTCAGCACATTCATAAGTATCCAAGAGGTCACAGTGGCTTTTGAATCTAAAAATCCAGAGTTAGCCTTAAAGTACTGATGTATTGTGGATGTTGTGTAAGCCCTTCTGGAACTGCCACAGAACACAGCAATTATTTACCCCTGAATTATTCAGTTGTACACAACTATCACTAAATATTTGATATATTCAATCATCAATGTGGCTTCCCAAGTTCTTCTCATGTATTATGAATATGGAATGAGAGATGAACAGGTAATAACAGAGTCATTATGAATAACCAAGAAACAACAAGCTGAGGTAGTAATTCTTGTCTTACAGGGAAGCAGTGAAGTACATGCTCCTCACAGGGGTGTTCTCTAAAAAAGTTCAGACTTAAAAGAGAAACAAGTTAGGAGTGGTGCTAAAAGCAAGTGTTCAAGACGAGTTGCTCTAATTCTCTCTCTGAGACCAACTCCTTCTCAGTTTCTTTTGGCACTGAAAGCATGACTGATATATATGATACCAAGTAATTACTTCTCCTGTCACAAGGGTGGTGAGCCAACAAATGAATGGTGATTTGCAAAGTCAAAGTTTAGCCTAATGCCTACGTGTTCTCTGGCTACATGCTATAAATTAAGCAAATCAATGAGCTTTGTTACCTGTTTCATTTCTAACAGTTCACATTTTTATGATAGTAGCTTGTGACACTGAGTAAGTGAGGGGACAGTCTTGAAAACTACTATTGTTTCATCACTAATGTATATTGCATCATGAGTACCATATCAGTTTTCTATCTTACCTTCACAGGAAATCCAAAAAGTTGCATTAAATTGTCAAGACAGAGCATATTACATAGCAGGTTTGAAATTAGAGTGAAGAAGGCTGTACCATGGGAGCAAAAGGAAATTTGCAGTTACAGATTCAATGCCTGCTGTCACTAATTGTGCAACGAATCTCATTGGCTTCATGAAATAAATAGAGTTCATCTGACGCTGGAACAGCAATAAGAGAATCAGTAAAAAAGAAGCAACAAATGAGAAAACTACAGATCCCAGGGGCTAGACCATCATGAAACAAACAAACAAACAAACAAACAAAATAATCCTATACTCAAATGTTTAAAGATGTTTTTTATTAAAAACTATCAACAATAGACCAGCAAGAGCTGATCATCAGCTATATCAGCAGGCAGGTTCTAAACCACTGGCTTCGTAGTGAATATAATGAGGCTCATATAACTTGAACAACACTCTCACATTACAAAAAAAAAAAAGGGGGAGTGGGACATAATAATAAAAATAGGAAGTTCTTGAAGTGCTGATATGTACTGAATATATTACCAAAAAAGTTGCTACAGGAATCACAGAACCATGGACTGACTGAGGCTGGACAGCACCCCTGGAATTCTTTCAGTCTCACACCTTCTCAGGGAAGGGGTTATCAACAGGAGGTTACTCAGGACTTTGTCCGGGTGGGTATAAGTATCTCTAGAGACAGACTTCCCAGCATCTCTGGGTAGCTTGTGCCAGTGTTTTGACAACCTTCTAACCCACGCTAAAAAAGGTTGGTTGTTTGGTTTTGTTTTGTTTTATCCTGAAGTTTAAACATAATTTTTTTTATTTTGTTTTCTGTACATTGCATCTTGTCCCTTCACTAGAAACCTCTGAGGAGTTTGACTCTCTCCTCCTCATCCGTTCACATCAAGTATTTATACACATGGGTATGATTTTTCTTCTCTTTTTCCCTCGCCTTGCCTTGCTTTGCCTCGCCTTGCCTCGCCTTGTATTGCCTTGCCTCTCCTCACCTCACCTTGTCTTGCCTCACCTCACCTTGCCTCGCTATTTGATTCCATGTGCTGTATGCATTAGTTGTGTACAGGTGCTTCAGATTGACAGCCAGTTTCAATAACTTCCCTGAAAATGTGTGAGAACTTGACACATACGACACTTCTACCTGCACTTTCTTATTAGTATGCATATACTTGGCTATACTTCAGCTCTGTTTCACTGATTATAAGGCTATTCTTGTCCACACCACCTTGCTCACTTTGCTTGCAAACCCTGACCACCACTTCCTCACTTGATCATAGGTCATCACCTTCCTTCCCCAACATTCCTAGTCTAAGCCTTCCCTCGGCAAGTTGATTAACACGTTGACAACGATGCTTTTGCCCCACATGGTCAGTGGATTTCATGACATAGCAGTGCTTTAAGCCTGGAGAAGGTCCCATCGTTGTAAAGGCTGAGCCCCTGTTGTTAACATCAGCTGCATAGCAACTTGTTTTTGTTGGTGGGATTCATAGACTCCTCCAGTCCTTTCCCTTCATGAGCAGGACAAAATATACACCACCTGGCTACCAGGCAGTGGCCAACACCCTCTCAGCACTGTAGTTGTGCTTGATACGCTCCTGGTCTCTCTTGGCTGTGTCTGTGGTACCCACATGGAGGAGCAGCTGAGGATAACAATCTGAGGGAGAGATCACTACCAGCCTTAGTAACACCTTGGTACTCAGGAGCCAAGCCTCTGACAAACAATAAATCTTGCTGGTGGAGGCAGCAGAGGAGCCTCTGTCCCAGCATCAGGGAGTTTCCCACCACTGTCCCTTGTCCCATCCTGCACACACTGGCACAGGATGCTGGAACAGCCAGCTTGGAGGCTTCATTGGACAGAGCTCCCTGTCTTTGCCTGCTGTCAGAGCTCAGAACCTGCCCTGTAGATCAGAGCTGCAAGAGGAGCAGGAATCATCTTCCTAGTGCTAGAGCTTGCAAGCTCACAGGATTTGCCTGATAAGCTAAGGGTCTGCCTCTTCAGTTCAGTAGGCATTCAGGCTCCTGCAGCTGCAGGGTCAGGGGATGATCTCTCTGCAGAGGTGCCATCTCCCCTAGGAGCTTGGGACTCTGATGTTACAGAGACATGGACGGTATCTCCTTAGCCTCATCTTTCACTAAAACCTTTGGCTGCAGGAAGACATGAGATTTAATTTTGGGTTGAAGTAACCCCATACAATTGTGACAAAACCATAAATAATTATAATCATACAATGAAGCATTTACTGCATAAACTAAAGCACACATCTTAAGATTTCTTTGTCTATGTTGTATGTGAGTCATGAAGCTGAAAATAAGCGGACGAAAAGGAGATTTCTCCCAGTAAAATCTGTGGAAAATACTAGCTGAATAAGCTGATGTTTTTCATGTGGATGTGAAAGAAGGGATAATCTAACTGTATAAATTAACCTCACATGGAGGTGAGAACTTACTTTTGTTTTTAATCCCATATTTATACCTGCTTAGTGCTAGAGATATCCGCTAAGTCAAAATGAGGACGAAATATAACTTCAAGGATGTCCTTTCTGGCACATTAGGTCTCTGTCCATCAGAGCACCAGTCTGCCCTGCCACAAAGCCCTCTATCTGCAGCTGAAGAAAAATGGAGAAATAAGCCTCCAATAAAGAATGAAGCCCTGCATTTTGGGGCTGGTTTTCTGGAGTTTTGTTTTTATTGTTTGGTTGCTTGGTTTGCAGTTCTTTTTATTTATTGTTATTATTATTAATGATTATTATTATTATTTAGTAGTAGATGCAGAGTTGAAGGAACCTGCCAATATGAAATTCAAAAATGCTATTGATTTTTTAACTCATCAGTTTGGATGCATCCAGTCAGAAGATTTATGATGTGGAACTGGAGAGAGATCAAGAAGTCAGCAAGGTCATCTTTAGTTTTAGCACACAGTGGATAATTAGACTGATGTGCATTTCATCTTATCCAAGTTACATGTGCGTAAATATCTAATCTCATCTTTCTAGCCGAGTTAAATTCAACACTGTAAAATAAAATGAAGAATCTGGTAATCACATTTTCCAAAGTATACCTGGAAGCCACAGACTCATATGGATTTCTTCATTTCTTGTTACTTGCAAAAAATTTGACACGGAGCTCAAAATCCCAGAAAGGTTGACATGTAGTTTAAAGGAAGAAATGTATTCTGAGAGCAGTGGGATAATAAGATTTTTCTGACTCTTTTTCCAGTCTTCTGTATTAAAAGGGATATTCTTAGAAGTTCTCTGAATAATAAAAAATGAATATCTAAAGGACAAAACCAAAACAGCTAAACCTGTGAAATAGATTAAAGATTCTGCTTTCCTGCAGTACTTACCTTTGCCTTAGGAGACATGAGTAGTGATGGTATAAGGACAAGAGATGACAACTTTTTTATTGTCTGAGAGGTTTGGTTTTTTTCCAAAAACCTCTAAAGTGAAGCTGCTAACAGCAGGGTTCTTAACAGTACTATCTTCACTCTCTTCTATTTGTTTTAATCATTTTGTGTTTGGAGCCTCAGCATGTAACTTCTTCCTCTGCATTGCCTCTTAACCCTTTTGCAATGCTGCTGTTAAACACCCTTGCTTCCATTGCACAGGGCTCCTGGTTGGAAGTGCAAAATGTCACCCACTGATGGTGCAGAATCATAGAATCATAGAATCATAGAATAGTTAGAGCTGGAAAGGACCTCAAGATCATCGAGTTCCTACCCCCCTGCCATGGGCAGGGACACCTCCCACTAAACCATGCCATCCAAGGCTATGTCCAACCCCACCTTGAACACCGCCAGGGATGAAGCATCCACAACCTCCCTGGGCAACCCATTCCAGGGCCTCACCACCCTTACAGTAAAGAATTTCTTCCTCATATTCAATCTAAACTTCCCCTGTTTAAGTTTAAACCCATTACCCCTTGTCCTCTCACCACAGTTCCTCATGAAGAGTCCCTCCCCAGCATCCCTATACGCCCCCTTCAGAAACTGGAAGGCTCCTATGAGGTCTCCACGCAGCCTTCTCTTCTCCAGGCTGAACAGCCCCAACTTTCTCAGCCTATCTTCATACAAGAGGTGCTCCAGTCCCCTGATCATTTTCGTGGCCCTCCTCTGGACTTGTTCTAACACTTCCATGTCCTTTTTATGTTGAGGACACCAGAACTGCACGCAATACTCCAAGTGAGGTCTCACGAGAGCAGAGTAGAGGGGCAGGATCACCTCCGTCGACCTGCTGGTCACACTCCTTTTGATGCAGCCCAGGATACGGTTGGCCTTCTGGGCTGCAAGCGCACACTGCCGGCTCATGTTCATTTTCTCATCAACCCACACCCCCAAGCCCTTCTCCACAGGGCTGCTCTGAATCTCCTCCCTGCCCAACCTGTAGCTGTGCCTGGCATTGCTCCGACCCAGGTGTAGGACCTTGCACTTAGCATGGTTAAACTTCATTAGGTTGACATCAGCCCACCTCACAAGCGTGTCAAGGTCCCTCCAAATGGCATTCCTTCCCTCCAATGTATCAACTGAACCACACAGCTTGGTGTCATCGGCAAACTTGCTGAGGGCGCACTCAATCCCACTGTCCACGTCACCCACAAAGATGTTGAACAAAACCGGTCCCAACACCGATCCCTAGGGGACACCACTCGTTACTGGTCTCCAGCTGGACATTGAGCCACTGAGCACTACTCTGCGTGTGGCCATCCAGCCAGTTCTTTATCCACCGAGTGGTCCACCTATCAAATTGATGTCTCTCCAACTTAGAGAGAAGGATGTCATGGGAGACAGTGTCAAAGGCTTTACACAAGTCCAGGTAGATGACATCAACCGCTCTGCCCCTGTCCATCAGTTCCGTAGCCCCTTCATAGAAGGTCACCAGATTGGTCAGGCAGGATTTCCCCTTAGTGAAGCCATGCTGGCTGTCACCAACAACCTTGTTGGTTTTCATGTGCCTTAGCATGTCTTCCAGGAGAATCCGCTCCAAGATTTTGCCAGGCACAGAGGTGAGACTGACTGGTTGGTAATTCCCCACCTCATCCATTTTCCGCTTCTTAAAAATGAGGGTTATATTTCCCTTTTTCCAGTCATCGGGAACTTCACCTGACTGCCATGATTTTTCAAATATGATGGACAGTGGCTTAGCAACTTCATTTGACAGCTCCTTCAGGACCCACGAATGGATTTCATCAGGTCCCGTGGACTTGTATACATTCAGATTCCTAAGGTGGTCCCGAACAAGATCCTCCCCCACAGTGGGCCCAGGGTCCCCACCCTCACCGTCCCCGTGTCTGCCTTCCAAGACTTGGGTGGTGTGGTCAGAGCATTTGTCGGTAAAGACAGAGGCAAAGAAGTCATTAAGAACCTCAGCCTTCTCCAAATCCAGGGTAGCCAGTTCTCCCGATAGCTTCTGGAGAGGGCCCACGGTGTCCCTAACCTGTCTTTTATTGGCAGTGTACCTATAAAATCCCTTCCTGTTATCCTTAACATCCCCAGCCAAGTTTAATTCTAAGTGGGCCTTAGCTTTCCTAACCTGGTCCCTAGCTTCCCAGACAACATCCCTGTATTCTTCCCAGGCCGCCTGACCTTGCTTCCACCTTTTATAAGCCTCTTTTTTCCTTCGAATTTTGCTCAGCAGCTCCTTATCCATCCAAGGAGGTCTCCTGTCCCTCCCGCTGAACTTCCTTCTATTTGGGATGCATCGCTCCTGAGCTTGCAGCAGGTGAGCCTTGAATATCAACCAACAGTCTTGGGCCCCCCTGCCCTGTAGGGCTGTATCCCATGGAACCTTATTGAGCAGGTTCCTGAAGAGGCCAAAGTCTGCTCTCTTGAAGTCCAGGGCAGTGAGCTTGCTGCATGCTCTTCTCACTGTCCTGAGGATCTCAAACTCGACTATCTCATGATCGCTGCAAGCAAGGCTGCCCTGTTGGGGCATTTCCCAACCAGCCCTTCCCTGTTGGTGAGGACGAGGTTAAGCATGGCACCTCTCCTTGTCAGCTTCTCTTAAACAGGGGAAGTTTAGATTGGATATGAGGAAGAAATTCTTTACTGTAAAGGTGGTGAGGCCCTGGAATGGGTTGCCCAAGGAAGTTGTGAATGCTTCATCCCTGGCGGCGTTCAAGGTGATGTCATTTCTGATGTATGCTGTTTCTGATAATGTGTAGATCAAGTAAATGTGTAGAGTCTAAAAACGTAATGCAGGACCTTGTTTTGATTCTTGCTTTATCAAAGTCTAGTATCTTAAATTTTAGGACTAATTTTCCCCATGACATCTCTGACATCAACCTCTTCCTACGTAAAAATGAACAAGCAGACACAGTTAATGTAAATCAAAAAGGCTGGGCAGGTCTGAGGTTTCCAGCTTGTGTAAATGATTCTGCAGCTTTCCATAGATTATCAATGGTAAAACAGAAAAGATGTGGATGACACAAATAAAGTCAAGCAAAAATTTATTGAAATAACACCATTTGATCGCCTCTGCTGCAGATGATTTTCCTAATTGTGATGCTCTTACCAAGAAGACAAGATTTATAATCTCACTGACTACTGATTTGGATGCAGCCCCTAAAACTTTTCCAATTATGGCTGTAACAAGAATAAAATATACAGATGGGCAAGGGGTAGAAGGTCATCTAGAGATCTACAAATGGATTATGTCCTAAGGATTATTGCTTCCCTATGAATTATTCAAAATTACTTTTTCCCAGCCAACATCACTAATAAATAATGTTTCCCCTACTCACACTGGGAAGCGGTCCAAAATTAATTTTCAGTGATTTAGGATTTTAGTTTTTATATCTAAGCCAAACTATCACATCCCGATGTTTTACATTACTGCACCAGAAGTTACCTGGTGTGTACTGAAACTGCAGAACTGTTTAACTGCTTACTAAGCTAAAAAACATAGCAGTAGCTTGCAGCAGTCGACAAAAGCAAGAATTCGATACATGAAAACAGAGGATAAATTGTAAAAGAAAACGTTCATATAATAATTTTTACTAATTAGAATGATGTCTCAGAAATCAAAAGAAGGTGAGCAGAAATAAATCTGGCAATTCTTTAATTTTCCCTGTTTATTCTTCCATTATAAGTACCATTTTGTTTTCACACTGAAGGTAAGTTGACTGTGGATTTGCATTCTTGCTTATTGATTATTTCATGTAGCAAATTTGGGAAGGGGTATGGAGCACAAATTCAATCTCAGTGGCATTGTGTAAAAATTATATGAAATTATACTATTGAAATTATATATGTATTTACATAGATGGAGCAATCCCAGGCACAGCTACAGGTTGGGCAGAGAAGAGATTCAGAGCAGCCCTGCAGAGAAGGACATGGGGGTGTTGGTCGATGAAAAAATGAACATGAGCCGACAGTGTGCGCTTGCAGCCCAGAAAGCCAACTTTATCCTGGGCTGCACCAAAAGGAGCGTGACCAGCAGGTCAAGGGAGGTGATCCGGCCCCTCTACTCTGCTCTCTTGAGACCCCACTTGGAGTATTGTGTGCAGTTCTGGTGTCCTCAACAGAAAAAGGTCATGGAACTGTTGGAGCAAGTCCAAAGGAGGGTCATGAGGATGATCAGGGGCCTGGAGCACCTCCCATATTAAGATAGGATGAGAAAGTTGGGGCCGTTCAGCCTGGAGAAGAGAAGGCTGCATGGAGATCTCATAGCAGCCTTCCAATATCTGAAGGGGGCCCCTATGGGTGCTGGGGAGGGACTCTTCATTAGGGACTGTAGTGATAGGACAAGGGGTAACAGGTTAAAACTTAAACAGGGAAGTTTAGATTGAATATGAGGAAGAAATTCTTTACTGTGAGGGTGGTGAGGCCCTGGAATGGGTTGCCCAAGGAAGTTGTGAATGCTTCATCACTGGAGGTGTTGAAGGTGGGGTTGGACATAGCCTTGGATGACATGGTTTAGTGTGAGGCATCTCTGCTCATGTCAGCGGGGTTAGAACTAAATGATCTTAAGGTCCTTTCCAACCCTAACTGTTCTATGATTCTATGATTCTATTTTATATATATAAATATATCTATTATTAGAATTATAGAATTGTTTTCTAGTTTATGGAGGTTAGATGTTGCCTTCATGCAAAACTATGTCAATCAACATATTACAAAAGAATGCAAAAGAATTTTTTGCAGTGATTATATGGAGGCACACTTATGAATATCGCTACTAGATAATACTATACCTTGTCTGCAACTGCTTCTCTGATTAAAAAAAACAAAACACAAACACAATCCTTCCCCCCTCCCCCCCCCCCCCCCCCCGCAAAAAAAGCACCCTAACAAACCAAACCAAGCCAAAAAATTTAGGATAAGTTATCTAAAATTATTTCAAAAGTAAAAGCTAAAAAGTCAGTGTTAATTTAATATTTGATACCATCACCTGAACAGGGACGTTTTCAACACCTTTTCCATACAAGTTGCTGCTTTTTCTGTATAAGGCAAATTCCTTGTGAGCATTCATAGACATTAAATCATTACTTTGCAATAGTTTGAACTTCTTGTGGTAATGCCATGTGGAAAAGCCAGAGATGGATGCCAGGGAACAAATATTCGTGTCAAAAATCTCAAAATAAAATCATGGCATAGTTTCTCAATGAACATTTTGGGCTTCCTTCAGGTTCCTTCAGATTCTTTGGGCTTCCTTGGGATTCCTTCAGATTGCCAGGAAAGCACTTGGAAGAACATTATGCTTGTTTCGTACACCATCCAGTGTTATAAGTATTAACTTCATGAAAGGTATTTCAGAAAATGGTATGCTTCAGATCTGTTCAAGAAAGACAGGCTGGGAAGACAAGGAGGGGATGTTACCCTCTGTCTGTCAGTGGTGGGTTGGAGTGTGCAGAGCTCCGCCTGGGGATGAATGAGAAGCTGACTGATATGGTTTAGAATTAAGGGGAGAGCATTGACAAGGGACATTACAGTGACAGTCTCCTACAGGCCACCCAACCAGGTAGATTGAGTGCATGGGGCACTTTATAGACAAATAGGTGCAACCTCATGTTCATAAGCACTGGTGCTTTTGCAGGACTTCAGTCACCCCAGTATCTGTTGTGGAGGAACAATGCAGCAGGGTACAAACAATCTAGGAAGTTCCTGGATTGTGTTGATGATAACTTCCTTCTTCAAATGATAGGGGAACAAACAAGGAGAAGGGCTATGTTGAAGGGCTATGGTGAATGTGAAGATGGAGAGCAGTCTTAGCTTCAGTGACCACGAAATTATGGAGTTTGAGATACTTAGGGCAGTGAGGGGGAAGCGCTGCAAACTCACTACTCTGGATTTCAGGAGAGTGTACTTTGGCCTTCACAGGGATATGTTTGGAGGAGTGCCATGGGATAAAGACCTGGAGGGAAGAGTGGCTCAAGAAAACTGGATAATATTCAAGGATCATATCCTAGAAGCTCAGGAGCAGTGCATCCCAACAAAGACAAGGCTAGGAGACCTTCATGGATGAACAACAATCTTCTGAACAAACTCCAGCATAAAAAGGAGGCCTACAGAGGTTGGAAACAAGGACAAGTATTCTGGGAGGAATATAAAGAAATTATCAGAGCAGCCAGGGGTCAGTTCAGGAAAGGTAAAGCCCTGACAGAACTGAATCTGGTCAAGGGTATTAAGGGCAATAAAAACTTCTATAGGTACACTGGGGATAAAAGGAAGACAAGCAAAAATGTGGGCCACCTCCTGAAGGAAACAAGAGACCTAGTCACCTAGGACATGGAGAAGACTGAGGTATTCAATGACTTCTTGCCTCAGTCTTCACAGGCAAGATGGGGCCACGGCTTTCGCGGATAAGGGGACAGCAACTGACATCCTGTCTAGACCTGTGCAAGGCATTTACCACTGTCCCGCACAACATCCTTGTTTCTAAATTGGAAAAGCATGGGTTTGACAAAGGGACAACGCAGCAGATAAGGAAGTGGCTGGATTGCCAAGTGTTTGCACTCAGAGAATTGTGGTCAATGGCTCAATGTCCAGCTGGAGGCCAGTAACGAGTGGCATCCCTCAGGGACCAGTATTGGGAGCAGTCTTGTTCAACATCTTTGTGGGTGACATGGACAGTGGGATTGAGTGTGCCCTCAGCAAGTTCGCCAATGACGCCAAGCTGTGTGGTGCAGTCAACATGCTGGAGGGAAGGGATGCCAACCAAAGGGACCTTGACACGCTTGTGAGGTGGGCCTGTGCAAACCACACGAAATTCAGTAAGGACAAGTGCAAGGTCTTGTAACTGGGTCAGGGCAATCCCAAGCACAGCTACAGGTTGGGCAGAGGAGAGATTCAGAGCAGCCCTGATGAGAAGGACTTGGGGGTTTTGATTGGTGATGAGTACAACATGAGGTGGCAGTGTGCGCTTGCAGCCGAGAAGGCCAACTGCATCCTGGGCTACATCAAAAGGAGCGTGACCAACAGGTCAAAGAAGGTGATCCTGCCCTTCTACTTCACTGTCAGGAAACCCCACCTCAATACTGCATCCAGCTCTGGGACCCCAACACAAGAGGGATGTGGAGCTGCTTGGGTAAGTCCAGAGGGCCACAAAAATTATTAGGGGGCTGGAGCACCTCTGCTATGGAGACAGGCTGAGACAGCTGGGCCTGATCAGTCTGGCAAAGAGAAGGCTGCATGGAGACCTTAGAGCAGCCTTCCAAGAAAACTGGAAGAGGGACTACAGGAAAGCTAGAGGGGACTTTTTACAAGGGCCTGTAGTGACAGGACAAGAGAGAACGTGTTTTAAACTAAAAGAGAGGAGATTTAGATTAGACATTAGGAAGATGCAGGTGATGAGGCACTGGAAGAGGTTGCTCAGGGGAGCTGCGGATGCCTCATCCATGGAAGTATTTGAGCCCGGACTGGATGAGGCTTTGAGCAAACTGGTCTAGTGAAGATGTCCTTGGGGGTCTTAATGGACCCTATATTGAACATGAGACAGCAATGTGTCCTTGTGGCAAAGAAACCGTTCTTAGCTGCATGAAATTATTGCCAGCAGGTCAAAGGACATGATTCTTCCTCTACTGAGCACTGGTGAGAGTGCTGGAAGACTGTGTCCTGTTCTGCACTCAGCAGTGCAAAAGAGATATGGAGTTGCTGGAATGAGACTAGCAAAGGACCATGAAGGTTGTTAAAAGACTGGAGCATTTTACATGAGGAAAGACTGAGGGCCCTTTTAGAACAGACGGCTCAGAGCGAATCTCATCAATGTGTACAAATATCTGAAGGGAGGGTGCAAGGAACGCAGAGCCAGGCTGCTTTGAGTGGTGCCCATTGACAAGAAAAGAGCAATGGGCACAGACTGAAACACTGGATGGTCTGTATGAACATGAGCATAAGCATTTTTTTTAGGTGAGGGTGGCTGAGCCCTGAACCAGGTTGCCCAGAGAAGTTGTGGAGACTCCATCTTTGGAAATATTTGAAAGCTATCTGGACACAGTCCTGTATAACCTTCAGGCAAGCTTGTTTGAGCAGGATGGTTGGACAAGATGACCTCCAGAGGTCCCTTCCAACCTCAACCAGTCTGTGATTCTGACATTGACAATCTTGTTTCAAAGCTGACTTTTTGAGGAAAAGACAAAGTATCATTCACACAGAATTTCTTATCTTCTCCAGTATGCTTCGGGAGAGAATCTTTATTAACAATTAAGGTTTTAGAGTTATTTTTAGATTATTTGCCACTAAAGCTATACAGATCCTCCCACGCCTGCTCCTGAGTCACTCAGCAAGAGTTAAAATGCTGCTCAGTGGAAAAATGTCTTGAAATTTTGAAGCTAAAACTTTACCCATGTTAATGGTTTATTTGCTACACAAGAAAAACCTCCTCAGACTCTCATTGGATTTTATTGTGTGCTTTAACACTCTGAAAATGGTCTACCATTCTCAGACTTCATTTTTTGATTCTTTTTGCAAGACAGTTCAAACATACTTTTGTTAAGGTAAGGAGAAGGGAAAATCTTGAGGATAATTTGAGATTTGTAGAGGATACAAACACTGAATTCATATTTAAATTGATTAATGTTCCAGGCTGGCAGTTTTTTCCATTCCTGTTTCAAACATTGACCTTTAGTTTTCTGTTACCATTGCATAGCTTCAGAATAAGTCACCAAGATTTTTAGTACTTCTACATATCTAACTTCAGCCATTTACTAGTTTGTACTTTGATTAGTAAACATTTAAATTCCATGCTCCACTGCACAGACAGCCTGTAAAGTGAACAAGAGTACAGGGACCTAACACTCTCTCGCAGACTAATGATCTAAAAGTCAATGTGAAAGAGCATTTCAGTATTACGTCTTAAATGCATATGTTATTCAAATTATGACATCCTAGTCTCAAGTGAAAAAGTATAAATCAAAAAAGAAATTGCAGAGCATCAATTCATTCCTATGGCCTATATGGTGGTTATATGAAAAATTGGAGCTCATTTTAATGTTTTGTTCTTTTTCTATAGCTTCTGAGGACTCTGATTACTAGCAAGTTAAGCATTGTTGTCACTTATTCCCACACTCCTCTTCTCTGGGTTTTTGTCTGTAGTTTGTGTATTTTTTTTTTTCTTCATTTACAACCATATGTCAGGTTTTGTCTGAAATTATATAGTAAGATTTTTGGAGAAAGGATACATTCTTCTTCTGTTTTCAAATTTCATCACATCATGGGGCCCTGATACTGCTTACAGCCTCTGGATTTTGTCAGAGCACATACAGCTACTACAACTATAGTGCAAAGTTATTTATCACAACTAGATCAGGTAAAAAGTGACCAACCCCAGAGCAGTCTCACACATGGTTGTTTGCTTTCTTCTCAAGGAGACTGCACATATCTGCAATAAATTTGAAAATCTAAAGCAGCAGAAATCTTGCAACTGCTGTCAATAGCAGGACTGGGCTCTGTCCTATGTACTCAAAAGGCATAGTGTTGCAGTTCAGTCTCTTGAGGAGATTCTAGTCCAGAAAAGTCAAATCAGTCAAACCAGAGTGACTGCAACATTCAACACATGCTTATACTTAAAAGATGACAGAAGAGTTATTCTTTCCTTTTCAAGCACTTAACTTTCTATTCAGCTTCTACTGCCTGATTATCTGATTTCATAAAGATAATTAGTATATAATTTCCTTCTCAGTCCTCTGCACTCAAAAAATGTGGTTTCTGGATACTTTATCAACCTAACTCAGCTCATGCACAAAATGTATCTTTTAGACATGTCTAATGCTGTAACTAGAGTTAGTTCTTCAGATTTCAAAAGCTGCAGTTCCTTCTATTCCTGGTAGTTTTGTTCTCTTGCAACTGTATATTATGCTTCCCATTCTTTCAGCGTATGTCTATCTCAGAATGATGGGAGGGTGGCCAGCTGCTCAGTAACAGATCATTAACCTGAGTGGCAGGTTTTGTGCTAACTGGTTTTCCTATCACATCATTCTCCCTTCTTTGTGTGGCTGTGCCTATGTCTTGTAAATAGTAGAATGCTCGTTGATTATGCAGTTTTCACTGAGGTGTAGGGCAGCCACCCACACCATTACAAGGTTAGCAAGGTGCATAGAAGCCTAACTATGAAGTGAAATGGCTGAAACCTATATTTGATGAAAAAAAGGAACATAATATTAACAAACTTCTAAATGTCGAGAGAGTAAGATTTATATAGAGGTGGTTGATTCACTTTATCTTGTATTTATCTCCACAATCTTTCATTCTTTTCCTAAGACAACTTATAGCAGCAGTCTCCTGCAAAATATACTTAAAGCGAATGACATCTCCACTTATGTGGCCAAAAAATATTTTACTTAATAAAAAACATCTTTAGTTAAAATTATATTTTGTATCTTTAATTTAATTTTTACAGAATTTAGTTACTACAGAAGATAATGAGGTAATAATCCTGAGCACATGACAAAGAAATGTGTAGGCTCGATTACTGTTCTCAATAAACAAATCACCTACGCCATTGCTCCTGAGGCATGCTACCTCTGAAGTATGAGCTTTTCAACCACGCTGATTTTCTTGTCTCTATGAAGTATGCAGAATTCAAGTAGGTACTGTTCTAAATACTATTTCTTCTTTATGGTATTCTACAAGTATAGTCCTGACTGTTCAATTCTGCAAAAAGCTTGCAGATTTCTAAAGGAATTTCAGTGGAAAACCTTAAAAAGCCAAGGTTATAATTAAATAATTAGGTGATGACTTTAATTTAAGTTTTTTTTGCTCATGTGTTTTGTTGTTTTCTCAGAGTTTTTATTTCTTAGTCTCATCTTTCATTGAGTTTTACTTCTGTATGTTGCAAAGTTCTTAGAGTTGCTTCTTTACTAAGAAAATTGGTTGGTTAAGTATATATTTTAAGAGTACGTATTTACTTTTATTTCTTCATTCTGTACAGTGGGCACGTACTCTGAAAAGTATATTGCATCATTCAGAAAAAAAAAAAAAAGTCTTTCACTGGTAGAAATTAGAAATTATAAATATATTGTTCAATAAGATCTACTTAGTGCCTCAAATCAGTTACAGAAGTTAACTAATCACTGAATCAGTCACACTTTCTCATTACCAATTATGTTGCAAATAAACAAACTAAACAAACAAACTATATGTTACTGCCCCTGCTAAGATTAGATACACAATTTCATTTATAAGGAAAGCTTTGTGGAGTGGGGATTGTGTTTTTTATTTTGGTGGAGCGGGTTTTGTTTTCTTTCTGTTTTGTTTTTAGTTACATATTACTAGACAATGAAAATATCCCTTCTGACAGTTTCACTTTCTATGAATTCTTCCTTATTAACTATGTCAATTGATTCTGCCTGTTGGAAGTACAGATGTATATAATTACAATCTCAGCATTATCTTCGAAACTGTTGGTCAATTGAAGGTTCCTAAGTTGCTTTCTGTTAACATTATAATCCTTCTATCTAATATATTTAATAGTAAAATTCTGAAGGTTACAAAATTATAAAGGAATTTCCAGATCTACTGTATTTTGGTTATTTCAAAACTCAGCTTTCAATATAAATTATTTCTGTGTCTGACATGCCTGATCTAGGTGGCATCCATAGCACAATTCACCTCCTTGAAAGCATAGCTGAGAAAGCATCAACAAACCCTTCAACTTTTTCTGAAAGAGTTCTCTCGGCAAGACTATAAATCCCGTTGTTTCCCATCAGAATGCAGTAATCAGCATTTTTACACCACTGTGGCACAAGCATTCATCACCACCAATTAGAGGAAACTGTTTTCAGTGAAAAATATATTCACAGAACCACTAAGAAAAAGATTATGCCATTAAACATCCTGTGGAAAGAATTAGGAGGGAGACCAATGAACCATTCTCTAATTGAATTAACCTTTATTTTTTATTGGAGTGCGATCTGAAACACAATCACCTGTTTAAATGAATTAGTTATGCGTGAGGTTGTACACATCTTTAGTTTTAGCTTCTTAGGGGGGCTTTAGAATCATAGACTCATAGAATAGCTAGGGCTGGAAAGGACCTTAAGATCATCTAGTTCCAACACCCCTGCCATGGGCATGGACACCTGCCAATAAACCATGTCACCAGAGGCTCTGTCCAACCCAGCCTTGAACACCTCCAGCGGTAGAGCATTTACAACTTCCTTGGGCAACCCATTCCAGGGCCTCACCACCCTTACAGCAAAGAATTTCTTCCTCATATCCAATCTAAATTTCCCCTGTTCAAGTTTGAACCCATTACCCCTTGCCCTCTCACTACAGTCCCTAATGAAGAGTCCCTCCCCAGCATCCCTACAGGCCCCCTTCAGACACTGGAAGGCTGCTATGAGGTCTCCACACAGCCTTCACTTCTGCAGGCTGAACAGCCCCAACTTTCTCAGCCTATCTTCACATGGGAGGTGCTCCAGATTCCTGATCATCTTCATGGCCCTCCTTTGCACTTGTTCCAGCACCTGCATGGCCTTTTTCTGTTGAGGACACCAGAACTGCACACAATACTCCAAGTGAGGTCTCACAAGAGCAGGATCACCTCCGTCGACCTGCTGGTCACGCTCTTTTTGATGCAGCCCAGGATACAGTTGGCTTTCTGGGCTGCAAGCGCACACTGCCCACTCGTGTTCACTTTCTCATCGACCAACACCCCAAGTCCTTCTTTGCAGGGCTGCTCCGAAACTCTTCTCTGCCCAACCTGTAGCTGTGCCTGGCATTGCTCCGACCCAGGTGTAGGACCTTGCACTTGGCATGGTTAAACTTCATTAGGTTGGCATCAGCCCACCTCACAAGCGTGTCAAGGTCCCTCTGGATGCCATTCCTTCCCTCCAGCATACCAACTCAACCACACAGCTTGGTGTCGTTGGCAAACTTGCTGAGGGCACACTCAATCCCACTGTCCATGTCACTGACAAGGACTCATGTTGAACAAGACCAATCCCAACACCGATCCCTGGGGGACACCACTCGTTACTGGTCTCCAGCTGGACATTGAGCCACTGAGCACTACTCTTTGCGTGTGGCCATCCAGCCAGTTCTTTATCCACCGAGTGGTCCACTTATCAAGTTGATATCTCTCCAATTTGCAGACAAAGGATGTCATGTGGGACAGTATGGAACTCTTTGCACAAGTCCAGGTAGAAGTCGTCAACTGCTCTACCCCTGTCCATCAGTTCCGTAGCTCCATCATAGAAGGCCACCAAATTGGTCAGGCAGGATTTCCCCTTAGTGAAGCCATGCTGGATGTCACCATGCACCTCGCTGTTTTTCATGTGCCTCAGCATGCCTTCTAGGAGAATCTGCTCCAAGATTTTGCCAGGCACAGAGGTGAGACTGACTGGTCTGTAGTTCCCTGGCTCATCCATTTTAACCTTCTTGAAAATGGAGGTTAAAATACCCTTTTCCCAGTCATCGGAATCTTCACCTGACTGCCATGATTTTTTAAATATGATGGACAGTGGCTTAGCAACTTCATTTGCCAGCTCCTTCAGGACCCGCAGATGGATTTCATCAGGTCCTATGGACTTGTAAACGTTCAGGTTCCCAAGATGGTCTCGAACCAGATCCTCTTCTACAGTTGTCCCAGGGTCTTCATTCTCACTGTCCCTGCGTCTGCCTTCCAAGACTTGGGTGGTGTGGCCAGAGCATTTGCCTGTGAAGACTGAGGTAAAGAAGTCATTAAGAACCTCAGCCTTCTCCAAATCCAGGGTAGCCATTTCCCCTGATAACTTCTGGAGAGGGCCCACATTGTCCCTAACCTGTCTTTTATTTGCAATGTGCCTATAGAATCCCTTCCTGTTATCTTTAACATCCCCAGCCAAGTTTAATTCTAAGTGGGCCTTTGTTTTCCTAACCTGGTCTCTAGCTTCCTGGACAGCAGCCCAGTATTCGTCCCAGGCCTCCTGTCCTTGCTTCCACTTTTGTAAGCCTCTTTTTTCCTTTGAATTTTGCTCAGCAGGTCCTTATCCATCCAAGGAGATCTCCTGGCCCTCCTGCCACACTTCCTTCTTGTTGGGACTCAACACTCCTGAGCTTGCAGCAGGTGATCCTTGAATATCAACCAACAGTCTTGGGCCCCTCTGCCCTCTAGGGCTGTATCCCATGGAACCTTACAAAGTTTTAAAGTCATTATAACATACAGGAAGTATTTATATTCCATTTCTAGGATAAATGTCTTCATTTTTCAAATATTTATATTTCTTAAAAATAAATAGTTCTTTATCAGTTTATAAGAATTCTCTACTACTGGAAGCAAAAGTAGAAAAAGAAGTTCTAGATAAAGAAGTAGCAAAAGAGCAAATAAAACTTTTAGAGCAATGTGGTTAGGGCACACCTCTTTCTGTAACCATCAGCATTGAAGAAAATATCAAATTGAGCCACTTTATGCTTCTTACTCCAAATGGATGTTGCTGGCTAAATCAGCAAACAAAGCTTAGCTTCAATTCAGCTCAGAGTTTGCACTCATTGTCCCAGAATCAGAGCTTGAGATAATGATGTAACACCAGCCATAACGGTTGGACCTTCGTTCCAGCAGAGATCAAAACCTAATGGCTAACGACAGGGGTAAACAACAGAAAAGGTGCATAGCAGTACCTGAACCATTATGTTTTCTATCTGTAGTGTACAGATACACTTTGTACACTACAGATAGAAACACTTTAAAATACAGATACAACATGCTGTTGTGTAGAGCTTGAGCATTACTGGAGCACAGCCGATTTTAGTATTCTCAGTTGCTCCGGAAGTAGGTCCCAGGACAGCACTCCAGAGAAGGAAAACTTGTTTCAAGTCGAAGCAATTGTAAGTTATTAGAACAGAGAATATGTGAGAGAACTTTTCTAGAGGAAATACCCTAACATTACCATACAATACCTGTTTAAGGCTGATTTTTCCCTTGCATAAAGTTATTCAAAGCAGCTTTGGTCATTTAACATCTCTCAGATATCTGTTTGCTCCCCTACTATTAATGACATTTTTTTTGGAGGCCACTGAGAGCGCTTAATATTATTCCATTTCAGAGGGTCTATCAGACACCCACTGTGCCTCCTCCTCCCCCACTCCTATCCTTCTAGTCCTCAAACTTCCAAACCAGACAACTCAGACTTCTTTTCCACCACTCACATTAGCTTCTGTTACACCATACAGAACCTCATAGACTATTCATGAAAATCCTTCAGTGAACAATTAAAACTAGTGTCTGAGGGTGGCTATCACTGGACACATATGAGCAACACTCATGACCTGTGTCTTGGAAACGGCCTAGATAGTAACCACCAATGTAGGAAACATGTCTGATGGCGTCCTTTCACTATGATTTCAGCCTCCTCTGAGAGCCAGCTATTTGGTCCCAGTCGTCTGAAACATTATATTTGATCTTCACGTGCGTCCCACTTGAATACATGCTAAAGTACACACTGCTTAAAGCCGTGATACTATCTAATGGTAAATATTTCAGTGATTTTCTTTCTTTTTTTTAAATAGAATCTCTTTTAGGCAATTAAGTTTGCAACTCTAAGCTGGGGTGGGTGGGAGAGTTTATAGATGAAAAAGGACAAAATAAAGAAATGCAATCGTCAATTAAGACATACTCTACATGGAACTTTTACTGTGACTATTCTGCTTTCTGTGACTAAAAGGTTTATAAAACCCAAGTGAATTGAAACCTTATAATCAAATACATCTAGATTGCCAAATGCAAAGAAAAACCATGGAATTAAACAATCCCTTGTGTTATGACTATTTTATAAGCATAAATGCTGGGCATTAACTGTATATATATACGTGTGTTAGAAGCTGTACAGTAACTAATATTTAGCCAGCTTATGCATTAAACATTAAAATTGAATCTGATATCACATAATATGCTCTAACCAATACTCCAAAAACCCAATGGATAGTAGCTTTCAGATTGTAATCAATCCCACTGTCCATGTCACCCACAAAGATGTTGAACAAGACCGGTCCCAACACCGATCCCTGGGGGACACCACTCGTTACTGGTCTCCAGCTGGACACTGAGCCACTGAGCACTACTCTTTGCGTGCGGCCATCCAGCCAGTTCTTTATCCACCGAGTGGTCCACCTATCAAATTGATGTCTCTCCAACTTAGAGAGAAGGATGTCATGGGAGACAGTGTCAAAGGCTTTACACAAGTCCAGGTAGATGACATCAACTGC
Source organism: Amazona ochrocephala (assembly GCA_039720435.1). Taxonomy (NCBI): domain Eukaryota; kingdom Metazoa; phylum Chordata; class Aves; order Psittaciformes; family Psittacidae; genus Amazona; species Amazona ochrocephala. Next base: position 82,807,912 of record CM077909.1, on the reverse strand, counting down.
TCTGCCCCTGTCCATCAGTTCCGTAGCCCCTTCATAAAAGGTCACCAGATTGGTTAGGCAGGATTTCCCCTTAGTGAAGCCATGCTGGCTGTCACCAACAACCTTGTTGGTTTTCATGTGCCTTAGCATGGCTTCCAGGATAATCCGCTCCAAGATTTTGCCAGGCACAGAGGTGAGACTGACTGGTCTGTAATTCCCCGGCTCATCCATTTTCCCCTTCTTAAAAATGGGGGTTATATTTCCCTTTTTCCAGTCATCGGGAACTTCACCTGACTGCCATGATTTTTCAAATATGATGGACAGTGGCTTAGCAACTTCATTTGCCAGCTCCTTCAGGACCCTTGGATGGATTTCATCCGGTCCCATGGACTTGTATACATTCAGGTTCCTAAGGTGGTCCCGAACAATATCCTCCCCCACAGTGGGCCCAGGGTCCCCACCCTCACCGTCCCCGCATCTGCCTTCCAAGACTTGGGTGGTGTGGTCAGAGCATTTGCCAGTAAAGACTGAGGCAAAGAAGTCATTAAGAACCTCAGCCTTCTCCAAATCCAGGGTAGCCAATTCTCCCGATAGCTTCTGGAGAGGGCCCACGGTGTCCCTAACCTGTCTCTTATCAGCAATGTACCTATAAAATCCCTTCCTGTTATCCTTAACATCCCTAGCCAAGTTTAATTCTAAATGGGCCTTAGCTTTCCTAACCTGGTCCCTAGCTTCCCGGACAACATCCCTGTATTCTCCCCAGGCCGCCTGACCTTGCTTCCACCTTTTATAAGCCTCTTTTTTCTTTCGAATTTTGCTCAGCAGCTCCTTATCCATCCAAGGAGGTCTCCTGGCCCTCCTGCTGAACTTCCTTCTAGTTGGGATGCATCGCTCCTGAGCTTGCAGCAGGGATTGAGTGCGCCCTCAGCAAGTTTGCCGATGACACCAAGCTGTGTGGTTCGGTCGATACATTGGAGGGAAGGAATGCCATCCAGAGGGACCTTGACACGCTTGTGAGGTGGGCTGATGCCAACCTGATGAAGTTCAACCATGCTAAGTGCAAAGTCCTCCACCTGGGTCGGAGCAATGCCAGGCACAGCTACAGGTTGGGCGGGGAGGAGATTGAGAGCAGCCCTGCGGAGAAGGACTTGGGGGTGTGGGTTGATGAAAAAATGAACATGAGCCGGCAGTGTGCGCTTGCAGCCCAGAAGGCCAACCGTATCCTGGGCTGCATCAAAAGGAGTGTGACCAGCAGGTCAAGGGAGGTGATCCTGCCCCTCTACTCTGCTCTCGTGAGACCTCACTTGGAGTATTGTGTGCAGTTCTGGTGTCCTCAACATAAAAAGGACATGGAACTGTTAGAACAAGTCCAGAGGAGGGCCACGAAGATGATCAGGGGACTGGAGCACCTCTCGTATGAAGATAGGCTGAGAAAATTGGGGTTGTTCAGCCTGGAGAAGAGAAGGCTGCGTGGAGACCTCATAGCAGCCTTCCAATACCTCAAGGGGGCCTATAGGGATGCTGGGGAGGGACTCTTCATTAGGGACTGTGGTGAGAGGACAAGGGGTAATGGGTTTAAACTTAAACAGGGGAGGTTTAGATTGGATCTGAGGAAGAAGTTCTATACTGTGAGGGTGGTGGGGCCCTGGAATGGGTTGCCCAGGGAAGTTGTGAATGCTTCATCCCTGGCGGCGTTCAAGGTGGGGTTGGACATAGCCTTGGATGGCATGGTTTAGTGGGAGGTGTCCCTGCCCATGGCAGGGGGGTTGGAACTCGATGATCTTGAGGTCCTTTCCAGCCCTTACTATTCTGTGATTCTGTGATTCTGTGATTGTAATGGGGTACTCATTTAAACAATGTTTTGATATAGATATCTGAATCAATATAAGATTTGTCCATTTTTTTATTAGATACCATGAGGATATAAAGAATATGAGAAGGTTAGAGCTCATGACTTTATGTTCCAGATAAACCCATTACAATTTGCTCAGCCCCTGTAGTGGAAAAGGATGATAATGCAGATGATGACAGTAAAATGAATGGGAAGCGAGGCTGAATGAGTTTGGTTATTGCACTTATTACTGCCTGGTGAAAGGTTAGCATAATATTCAAACACTTTATTTAAGTGTATAGCAATATTCTTTTTGCTAGGGAATAAATTTCAAGATAAATGGCCTGTGAATCAATAAATGCTCCAATTTGTGGCCTGAGTGTTCATTTATCATAAACCATTTGTCTCCTCACATACTCTCTCATAAAAAAACAGCTTAATTAAATTTCTTGTAGACTCCTTAGCTTGTGGTATTATCAGCATGTACTAACCAATCACAACACTGACAGAAAAGCATATCTGCAAGCTCACTTAAAAATAGTCAGAAAGGAATCATTATTTTATTGTGCCTAAACTAACCTTCAGAAATAAACAGATTTAGTAATGTATTAATAGACTGCAGTATAAGCAATATGTATTGAGGAATTATATCAGAAAACACCCATAATTAATAACATTTAGGCAGTGACTATTGCTGAATCATTGTATGAATATTCAGCAGTGTCTGTACTGCAATCAGTACAGTGTTCATTTAGGAGACCTTCCTTATAAGATTTAAGAAGTTGGGTTTCCATTTATGTCATCTAAAACATAAAAAAGGTATTTTCAGAAATTATTGCTGTTGTTCTTCACTAAATCATTACCAAATAAAGAAAATTAGCATCTTAACCAGCTAAGAAGAATGTTCCATCTGTATGTCTCTCGAAAGTGTTCAAAACTCTGAAGCAAAATGGCTAAGAGTGCTGTAAAAAAAGCTTTCAGAAATCCGAAATTAGCAGGCATAAAATCTTCAGTATCTGTCTATACAGCTTTAGAGAACTGAGAGGAAGGACTTCTATAGTGAGATTTTTTGTCCTCAAATTAGTAACCATTAATGAGGTGATTAATAGGCATGATCATTAAAATATTTGATTTACATAGTAGTTCAAAACTATTTTGCATCATCCTTCATTGGTTGTTGTTGGTTTTAATGCAAAAAATGCATTTCAGCTGGATAATGGAGTAAGATTTTAAAAATGAGTAAAATCCTCAGAAAAAATATTTCCTTGCCCACCTATTTATTCAGTGATAAATGTACTCAGCAAATATGGAAAATTCAGGGTCAGTTCATCCTTCTTTTCCTAAAGAGATATCATTGATGACAACTACCTCTTAGAAATGTGCTTTATATTGCAGAAAACATGATGTTCTGGGATGTGTATTCATTCTCACTTCCATACATGCCTCCTGCGTATTTATTTTTTTTGGTACACCAAATTCACAATTTTTTTTTTCTTTAAAAATCACCATACAAACATTCACTTTTTGCAGTTTTCAAAGAACTAAACTTTCTGACGAAAATTTCACAGCAATAAATGCAGTGCTAATTTTCATCTGAGGTCATGACATATTTTATTTGATCTTCTAGTCATTTTATGATTATGAAATTTACTCAGCTATATGTATTAGTTAATACATTTTTGTGGATCCCAATATTCAGTAACATGAAGGGCTGACTTTGGCCTGTTTAATATGCTGGTTGTGAGAGTCCGTTGGGAAACGTTATTGAAGGGCAAAGGGGTCCAGGAAGACTGGACACTCTTCATTGAATAAGATCAAGGAACAGACATCAGTCCTCATGTGCTGAAAATCAAACCATTGAGGAAGAAAGCTGCCTGGCTTAGAAGGGAGATAGTTCTGGAACTCAGGAAAAAAAAAGAATGTATCACGTGTGGAAGAAGGAACTGTCACCCCATGAGGAGTACAAGGATGTCGTTAGATTAAGTAGAGAGAAAGTTAGAAAGGTGAAGGCACAGCTGGAACTAAATCTGGCCACTGCCATAAAAGAAAATAGAAAGTCCTTTTACAAATATATTAGCAATTAAAGGAAAGCCAAGGAGAATCTCCATCCTCCACTGGATACTAGGGGAAACCTAGTGATTGAGGATGAGGAAAAAGCTGAGGTTCTTAATGCCGCCTTTGCCTCAGTCTTTAATAGTCATACCATCCATCCTCAGGGTACTCAGTTACTTGATTTGGATGGCAGAGATGGAGAGCTGATGAAGTCCCCATAATTCAGGAAGAGATGGTTATTGACCTCCTGCTCCACTTGGATGTACACAAGTCTATGGGCCAGATGGGTTACACCCTAGAGCTGAAGGAGCTGGTGGAGGAGCTTGCTAAGCCTTTTGCCATCATCTGTCAGCAGTCCTGGTCTAGTGGTCAGGTCCCAGAGGACTGGAGGTTGGCCAATGTGACACCTATCTACAAAAAGGGTATAAAGGAAGATCCTAGGAACTACAGGCTTGTCAGCCTGACCTCAGTGTCAGGGAAAGTCATGGAGCAGATGATCTTAAGTGAGATCATAAAGCACATGCGGGAAAATGGAGGGATCATGCCCAGTCAGCATGGGGTCATGAAGGGGAGGTCCTGCTTGACCATTCTGATCTCCTTCTATGATAAGGTGACCTGACTGGCTGATGAGGGAAAGGCTGTGGACATTGTCTGTTTGCACCTTAGCATCCTGGCCTGTATCAGAAATAGTGTGGCCAGCAGAGCCAGGACAGGGATAACCCCTGTACTCAACAGTGGTGAGGCTGCACCTTGAATCCTGCGCTCAGTTCTGGGCCCCCCTCTACAAGAGAGTCATTGAGGTGTTGGAGCAGGTCTGGAAAAGGGCAATGAAACTGATGAAGGATATGGAGCACAAGTCTGATGAGGAACAGCTGAGGGAACTAGAGTTGTTTAGCCTGGAGAAGAGAAGAATCAGTGGCACCTTATCGCTCTCTACAAACACCTGAAAGGAGGATGAGACAAGGAGGTGACTGGTCTATTCTCCCGCATAACAAGCATAGGACAAGAGGTAGCAGCCTCAAGCTGTGCAGGGGAGGTTTAGGTAGGATATTTGGAAAAAATTCTCCACTGAAGAAGGGCAGTCAGACACTTAAGCAGGCTTCCTGGGGTAGTGGTGGAATCACTGCTCCTGGAAGTGTTCAAAGTAGGTTAGATGAGGCACTTGGTGACATGGTTTAGAGGTGAGCTTGCAGTCCTGGAGTAACAGTTGGACTTGATAATCTTATAGGTCTTTCCAACCTATGATTTAATTCTATGAAACTATGATTATAGCTGACAACATTGACTTAATGACTGTAAGTTGATTCATTTCCTACAGATGTCATAGAAATTATGTGGTTTACAAATGATGGTTTGAAGAAGATTATAGTGGTCTTTCTTTAATTTCACTTGCATGAGCTGCAGTACACAAAAGCAAATCAGTGCCACACATTTTTCTTCTCAAAGGATAGCTCTTTTGTGAAGACTTTCATTACATTATGTAAAGAAGTAGGACAAAGTTTCCTAGCGAGAAACATTCTCTCCAAAGAAATGTTGATTCCTCAGAAAAAGTAAGGGAAATTGCTAAGAAGCCTCAGAGGATCTCCAGAAAGAGTTGCCAAGACAAAAGCCAAAGTTATGTGATTTTAGTTACTCTTAGGTTGGGTAGAAAGGAAATTCAACTTTCAAAGAATTTCACTGCTACCTTTGGACTACTCTGCGGTGATGTCAAACACATTGCATGGAAACAGTCTTACAGGTTTGTTTGTTATTTTTTTTTTTTTTTTTTATTGAGAGGAAAACAATTTACAGTGCTCACAGGTGTTATTCCTTAACAATTGATTGGTTTATTGAAGTTTTAAATCAGTTCCCCAGATTAAACCCTATGTAAGGTCCTTGAAATATTTACTTAACAAGAAAAAAACAAAACAAAACAAACAAAACAACAAATTCTAACTGTGTCAAATAAGAAGGGTGTTTACTTCTCAAAAAGCTTTTTTCTTTTTTTTTAGGCAGGGTATGTGTTTACCCAGCGTCTCACTCATCTTCACTGTTTCAATGGTACAGCCCTACTTAGCATGTTATGAGATATTTTCTAAGAGAAGTGTGGCTTTCTTATTGAAAATGCATTAAGGCAGCCGCTCGGCCTGAGGCTTTGCGAGCACAGAATTCATGTGCATAATATGGAATTAAGAAGCAGGTATTCTTAGTGTAAAAGGGGTGATGACCTTAGGTAGGTATGTCACTTTTGGTGTCTCAGCTATCTCACTGGACATCTCTGTCCAATTTGTGTTGTGCCAGAAGACATACACAGAGACAATTGCACTGCATTGTTGATAAACATCTTGATCAGTCATTTAAATGGTGAAATTTCATGTATCTACCAATAAACTTTCAACTTAATTTACTGGTTTCTTACAACTATCTCCCACCTGTCACTATATACCACCAAGCAGAAATAAACCCATTTTTGAAGTTGCAGTATGAAATTCTAGCAGCAGCAGGTATGTCTGGATTTTTGCAAGAACACTTTTGTCATGGATGGTGCAAACATTACTGGAAACTTCACCATAATGCTCGATTGCTATTAAACAGTGTCCTCTGATAAGAAGATAATGAAGGTTATTTGTTTTACTTTCCTGTTTTTTTATTTCCTTTCATCCATCATAATTTCTGGTAGTCACTGCCATAAATGCATCTGGTATGCATGCTTCTTACTGAGAAAAGCTTTGGCCTAAAGTTTTGAAAACCAGCACACAAGCCTGTCATTCTGTTATTTAATTAGTTAAATACATTCTCCCTCTAACTACCTTTACTTGTCCCTAGAATAGTCCATCATTTACACTAATAGGCAACAAATTTCTGTTTCTACAAATTTCAGAATTAGGGTAAAGCTGTTCTTGAAATACAGGAAGGAAGAAGAACATAAATATTAAGAGACTTTCTGGAGACCACTGAATAGAGAGAAAAAATACCTACATGCGAAATCATCAAAATTGTGTCATTTAGATTAGATGACATGTTTTCCTTCTTTTTTTCCCCCTTTAATATCACTTTGACTTTGCTTAATCGGTAGGTGCAAATCACAGTGCAGGGAGATTTCAGTAAGACTGTGACTATCACCCTCAGGAGTCTACATCAAGTACACAAACAGGAAAGACATCAAGCTGTCTCAATCTAGCCGACAAAAGCACAACAAGAAGTTGGACAAGCGGAATCTTAAGCAATTAGAAGTGGAAATAAAATGCAAATTTTAAGAGTGAGAAAAATTAGCCTGTACAATAGTTCACCATTAAAGAGTAGGACTGCCACTGCTTGAGCAATTTGAAGGTTTCTCTGAAATAGACCTTACTCAAACAAAAATTGTTAGACTCAATGCAAAGATTACTTGGGATTTTTATGTAAAATGTTACACTGCTGATAATTTGAAAGTAAGTGTCATTTTGATCTAGTAATAGAATATGATGGAAGCAAGGTAAGTTAGGTTTATTTCTCAATGTTTATATGTTTTAAGAGAAGGTAGAGCGGTGAATGTAGTGATAGCTTCCGGTGGGGGCCCATGTTGTCCCTAGTCTGTTTTTTATTCGTAATGTACCTATAGAATCCCTTCCTGTTATCCTTAACATCCCTAGCCCAGTTTAATTCTAAGTGGGCCTTAGCTTTCCTAACCTGGTCCCTAGCTTCCTGGACAGCATCCTTGTATTCTTCCTAGGACTCCTGTCCTTGTTTCCACCTTTTATAAGCCTCTTTTTTCCTTCAAATTTTCCTCAGCAGGTCCTTATCCATCCAAGGAGGTCTTCTGGCCCTCCTGCAGCACTTCCTTCTTGTTGGGACTCAACACTCCTGAGCTTGCAGCAGGTGATCCTTGAATATCAACCAACAGTCTTGGGCCTCCCACCCTCTAGGGCTATATCCCATGGAACCTTACTGAGCAGGTTCCTGAAGAGACCAAAGTCTGCTCCAACTGAAGCCGGCTCATAGACTGGAGCAGCTGGAATGTCTCTACATTGCTCTGAATGTTTATTGTAGGTGCTGGCAAGTGACTGGGTGTGTTGGGATGGAATGATGCCCCCCGCCCCCAACACATCTAGTTTAAAGCATCCTTGACCAGTCTGGCAAGCCTCCTACCAAATCCACTCTTCACTTTCTTTGTCAGGTCAGTTCCACCAGCCCCCAGTAGATCTGGCCTACTAAATAGAGTCCCATGTTCAAGGTACCCAAACCCCTGACTATAGCACCACCCTTCTAACCATTTATTAACCTGGCCAATCCTCCTAGCCTTTTTAACGTCCTCTTCTGTATCCTGGAGAACTGATGAAAATACAATCTGCGCTCCAGAGTCCCTAACCACCTCTCCCAGAGCCCTGTAGTCCTTCTTTATGTTCTTCAGGCTACTGCTATCTATATCAGTAGCACCCACATGGATCCCTAGAAGTGGGTAATAGTCAGTGGGACCAACTAGAGCAGGCAACTGCTCTGCGACATCTCTGATCCGAGCCCCTGGTAGGCAGCACACCTCCCTTGAGCCTGGGTCAGGCCAACAGATGGGTGCCTCTGTTCCTCTCAGAGTAGAGTCCCCTACTGCTATGGCCTGCTGCTTTTTCCTGGCAGCACCAGTAGTGATCTTTACCAGTGCATCAGCCGATTAGTCCTGGTGGGAGTGTGGTTCCCCATCAGCCCCCTGCAGGACAGCAAAGCAGTTCTGGGTGGGAACAACAGATGTAGGAGGAAGCCCCTTGCTTTTAATTCCCTCTTACTCCTTTTTTTGTTGTTTTTTTTTCTGATGCTGTTTCCCAGCTTCCTGAGTTAGCAGCCTCCTTCCCTGCATGAGCGACAGTGGATGCTTGAGGCCCCTGCACAGTCTGGTCCCGGAGCAAGCTGTGCTGCTTCCTCTCAGCTTCTCTGACATCTTTCATCCTAGTAACAGTGTCCTGCAGCTCAGTCACCTGCTGCAGGAGGACCTCCACCAGGGAGCACAGAGTGCAGCCCTGCCCATTGCTCACCCTTCCCTCAGGACAGCAGTGCAGACACTCTCTACACCCCAAGCTCTGGGCTGCAGACTCCCCTCTCATCGGCTCTGCCTGGTTCTGTACATTGGCCACTGCCGGGGCAGCCAGAACAGAGCTCCCAGACGAAGCCCTGGTCATATGGCGAGTGATCACCATCCCACTCACCTCCCCGCGTGAACTGCCATGCAAACTGCCTCAAACCCACCCTGTTCACCTCGCTCCTGGTCGTTTGTGCTCCCTGGGGCAGGAATTTACCCAGTCAGGGCAGGTGCTGCTCCTCCTGACACCACCCCCTTTGAGTCAGCTGCTTGTGTTAGCTGAGCTGCCAGCTCCTGGGCAAGCCCTGTCAAGGACTTGAGGCTTCCTTGGTGCCTCTTGCTGCTCTGAGTTGAAGCTCCTGGACGCTGAGCTTCCCCCCGATCAGGTGTTGAAGGCGTCCTCTCTCGAGCTACTCACCTCAGCAATTGACTGGCAATGGTTGATGATGCCTGGTCTAAATCTGCTGCTGCCTCTCCTCGTGCCGCCCCCTCTGAGTCACTTGAACATAATAACTATATTTGATGAATGTTGTGTATTCCTTTGACCAACAACTCCCTAATGTCTTCAGCAGCAAAGAGAAAGCTTGGCTCAATGGATTCAATCATAACTTGTCCTTCAAAAAAGGAGCAGCTCAGGGAGAAGTTATGACATGATGCACATCAGATGAGAAAGAAGATGATTTCACCTTTGTTTATTTTAGCACAATAATACATTTTTTATTATAGATGTCTTATTTGACAATGTTTTCTTCAGACTGTGTTGGGTGAGATGCATTTTGTCTCTTGCACATCCAGCTTACGATTAGTGAAGAGGCAAATAAAGCATGTTATCAATAACTCTTTTGAACACCATACAGGGAATTCAAGCTGTGCATCTAAGTCTGTGTAGAAAGATTTACTCATTGGGTACATCCTCTTTCCCTATCTGTTTGGAAGAACACAGCTGTCAAGCTGCCTGCGCTCTTTAACAGACCAAAGTACACTGAAATGACATCAGAGCTGTCTCACAATGTTAGTGCAGCACGGGACTCAGCCTCGACCTCCAAGTTCTGGACTGATAAATGTGGATTAATGATACCCTTGTCAATATTTGATTTGTGGTTAAAATAACAACAAGTTCACTACAAGTCCCGTAATGGACATAAAGAGACCCAGATCAACTCTGCAATATTGAAACAAAAAAAAAAAAAAAAAAAAGAAAAGAAAAAGAAGAAAAAAAAATAGATTATGTGAAACAAAGGCATTTTAAACTACACTGTTAACTTTTTTTAAAACAACGATTTAAAAAAAAAGCAGAGTGAGGACATGGGACTGCTCAAACTAAACAGCTCAAGCTCTGACCAAGCTCTGAGAAAAAAAATTGCTTTCTATTGATGAATTGTTCCGAAGCACAACAAAATGGAAAAGAAGGTTGGAAACCTAATGAAATGGCATACAGATGTCTATTACTAGATGTAAATACAAAATATTTTGCAACAAGGGACTGCTGCTCTAGACAACTCATTACATATTTGTACTGTGCATTGCCATTTGCTAGGTATATTGCAATGCGCTGGATACTTCAGCCTGCAGCTGTGAGGCACCTACACGTTTATCCTGGCCTCCTTTAAGAATTTTACATACAAATCATGGTTTAAACTTTTACAAAGACACAGTGTTAGACAGCAGACGTGTCTTTGAAGCTATAGACAGGAAGAAATGAAAGAAAGTAAAAAAAAATATACAAACCCCACTTTAAAATTCTGGATGTAACATCTACTGTAGATCCAGCAGGCTGCCTTATAAAACCTCTGAGAAAATATTACGCAAGTTGGATGAGGTGAAAAGAGACAATAAGAAGGGGCAGGAAAATCAGCATTTTACACTGTATCACTATTGCCCGGCAAAAGTGAGATGCTGGACAACTTCTGTATTTCATACATGTTTCCGCTATGTTTTGTAAGGGGAATCTTAAACATAGTCCTGCAGTTGTGAATGGAGCAAAATCAGCACTGACTTTGAGGTCTGCTGCAGTGTTCCCTGTAATTAGTAATTAATTCAGTGTGTATTCAAAATCACTTGAAAAAGGCTTATTTTATTTAGCAAATACTTAGAGAAAAAGGATTTGGTCCGTAGAGGGGTCAAACACGGAACATACAGAGGTGCAATAGCAATAATTCTGTCCATAAATAAAAGCATTTTATGCTAATAGGCCAGAGTATCAAAGATGTCACCTGGTTTCAATAGGTTGGAAAATGCAAGGAAATTTTTCACTTAATGGAAAAACAATGCTACTTTTAAAGATTTAGGGCATAGTAATCATAAGAGTAGAAAGTTTAGCTAAAAGCCCATTTAACAGAGTTCATTGATGCTTAAAGGCTTTAACTGACCTTTGGTTAACCCTAAGCCTTGCTAACCTGAATTCTGTGTAATTGAGGTTGCTGAACAGCAAGAGAGAACTCAGACTCAAAAACTAAGTGACTGAACTAACAAAGCTTTTTTCTTCTTTTCCCTACAATGTACTGCATAGAGATTGTCTGGGTATCTTTATTATACCCAGATATATTTTGTTTTCAGAAATATAGATTTCCAGATGAGAACTGTGTATCCATTCATATGCACTGAATTAGAAAGGTGAATAAAATGCAGTATCTACAGGAGAAAAATTTTCTTTGGTAGCAGAAGTGCAAATATTTCCCCTCCCACTCCCACCTCAGTAATTATTTCAAGCTGAAAAAAGCTCACTAAACTTGTATGGAGAACCATATTTTTTGTTAGTATATGGGGAAGAGATGAAACTGAGCTAACAGTGAACTCAGGAACTCTGTAATTTGCAGTTTCTTCGACTTCAGAGCTTCTTAGTGTTGATGAATAGGAGACATTCCAGTTGCTCCTGGTCACATGTACCTGGCTTCTCCGGTGATGTAACCATACATCTTGCATTTTTTGAGATTTCTAGGTTCTGTTTTCTCTCAACTTTTGAAAAAATAGGACGAGTACAGTATTTTTGGTGTCTGTGCAAGACCAAAGGAAGTGCCTCTCAGAAAGCTGATAAAGCGCTTTTTTTTCCCCAGTATATAATAAAATGTAACACCATAACATATGTTCTTCTTGTAAACTGGCTTTAAAAATGCTATTAATTTTAAATAAATCTTGGATTTCATGTTCTATGAGTATATAGATGAAAAATGAGAAGTGTTTCAAGTGTTAGGCTTTATAGCCATGGAACATTGAGAGTTTGCATACTTTCACAGGAAGGTTTAATCACACCAAGCAGTGTTAGTTTATCACAGTGCCATTTCTTCTACCACAGTGCCATTTCTTCATCTATTTTTATGTCAGGATATGCAATGCATATATTTGTACCCACTGCTGTTTTATGTATCTAGACGCTGAAACAAATGCCATCTACTGGAGGGTAACTAAGTAGTAGGCCAAAGAAATTTCACGATTTTGTGTTCAGAATCTCATACCCAAGTCCTGCAAATGCCTACCTTGCTCTGCTGTGGCTTGTATCCAAAGCATTTAAAATTCTCAGCATGCCGTTTACTTGACCTTTTCTTTGCAACTTCCCCCTAGCTTTTTACTTAAACCTCTAGCTTCCCCTGGAGTCCTTATCATATCATCAGGGAGTCATGGGTTGAGAAGAATAAACCACATGCATGCAGGCCATGCCTTAATTCTTCTGGGCTTTCTCAAAGTTTCTTCCTGACCCTCAAAGTTCCATACATCAGGCTGCACAGGAAGTACCTGACTTCCAGATGTGATGCTAGGTGTACTTAAGGCCAATTAAGTATACTGGGAGTCATCTTCTGAAAATACTGTACTGAGGGATCAATTTGTATGTAATTTTAACGGTTTTGAATGTCTCTCTAGCCTGCTTTATGTAAATCCATACTCCTTCGCCCCTGCAAATATTTTGTGAATTTCCACAAGCAGTGCATTTTTGTTGACACATGTGCCCATTGTGAGTGAAATCTTCCTTGACAGCACTCACTTCAGAAGAGGAGACAGACAACACTCACAAACTAAACTACACCAGCCAAGGAGGAAACACATTACCACTGAGAGAATAAGGCACTTCTCTTGTTACGAGAGAAGCAGCAATATATTTTATTGATATGAAACAGCCAGTTAACAAAGTTCAATGGCAAATGTGACAGTAGTTTTATAGCATTCAGTGGCAAAGTGCAATTGATTACTTACTGCACAGAAGACAGGGTCAGAAAAAACTGTCAGGGAAACCCACCTGTTGAGTTGTGAGGTTCAGAGATGACCCCCTTATGCTCTAAATTCTTTCTCAGAGGGCAGTTTAGGTGCAGCTAGATCCAGACTTAGTCTCAGATTTGTTTGACAGTTTATGTCTAAATAATTATATGTGCACAATAAATTCTTTATATCACTTAGTTATGATTTCAATGTTTCAGCACACTTCTTCCTAATTTACTTACCAAGCATATGACTCAATAAGGATTCTCTCAACTTTCATAAGTAACCTTGAGAGTCGTCCCTACTCAAGGGGAGATCATACAGTCATACAATGGTTAGGATTAGAAGGGATCATCTAGTTCCACTCCCCTGATGTGGCCAGGGATAACTTCCACTAGACTAGGGTGCTCCAAGCTCTATCCAACCTGTTGTGCAGCCCACTGCCATGCAGGAAAACTCAACAGGCCCTGGGCTGTCTACTATTTATGGAATAAGATAACTGACTCATAACCATATTTGCATACCTACTACAGATGTTAGTTCATTCTGAATATGTCTTGAGTCAGACCTCAACTAGCAGTATGGTCAGGTGGACTTGACGCTCAGATTAGGCCTTGACTATTCTGCTGTTATCTGTTTCCCCTGAATCCACACTGAGCTGGACGCAGTCATCATGACCAGATGCATCAGTTATGACAGCCACTGGTGGTTATCATGTGAGCAAGGTTATGGGAAAAAATGGTCAGGTTGGGGGAAGAGGGAAGGCGCATCATGACACCCATATTTAGGTATGTAATTATTGTGTAAGAAGACTTCTTTACAGAAGTGATGATCACTGAAATAAGTAGCATTAGATGCTCTACTGTCCTAAAATTAGGTTAATTTTGAAAAGTCTTAGCAGGAACATAACTGCTGAACTTTGTATTGTTTTTCTGTTACTACATCTTGGTAAAACTTAACATTTGGCTTGCAGGTTCTGTACAAATATTTTATTCAGTTTTATCCATGTAGATTTGTACCCTCCTCAATTTTTGCTTAGACTTTCAGGTTCAAACAAATTCAGGCTATCAAAGCAAAATTGATGAGTATCACCTGGTTTAATGTTAAAACCTTGAAAATCCACATATTTTACATTATGCAAAAATCATGGTGTGAGCCACTTTCAATATAATTAATTAACCAAAAGGAAAACTCATATTTTTCCCTTTATAATATGAAGACTGTGCAGAAACACATTCTCAATTTTTATAGCTCATGAATGTCTGGGACACTCTCTTTTCTGAACATCCTAACATTTTTCAGCATGCAGTTAGCCTTCCTCATTTTCAGTAAGAGACTTTCTTTTTCTATCCAATAATTTCAGGGTGCAGTCGCTGAACAGTGGAAATGCTGTGGACTTCATTATTTCTTTTGACAAGCCTCACTGATTTCAATGCTACAAGGCCATTAATTGCTAGTAAGATCTCCTAATCCAGGTGTAATTGATTACCAGTTAGAGCTATTTTTCTGTTTGGCTTAAGAAACTACTCATCCTCATCAGAAAACTGTGATATCATTAATTCTGCTCTGCTGCTTTAAAGGAAATTAATAATTTTCCTTCTGCTCTCCTTCATTTATACTGGGATAAGAACAAAACAGTCCATTTAGAATGGCAGGGAAATTATGTGATAAATCAGATTCTTAAGCTTTAACTGTAATCTCTTTCATGGCAGTGAGTTTAAAAAATCCCCAGGAAGTAAGGATCACTGCACTTTAAATCAACAGTAGAATCAATTATGCAGGATACTGCAAGTGCCCTCCTCATTCCCAGCACACCTTCGTAACAATTTTATCAATCTTAGAGGCATATCTATAAACTAAAGGCTTTTGGGATAATTATGTTCACTTTTGACCTTTGGCAGTCCGATACTAAATATAAATCATCCCAATTGCCAGCAATATCTAGTACAAAAACATGTCTTCAAACTCAATACTTTAATGATGTAATGGCCTTTAGCAAAACTGATTTCAGTGCCAGCATTTGGGTTGTAAAGGATACCATATAAAGACCCTAGAACAGCTTTTCAAGCAGAGAATGGCGTCATTTTACCACTGTGCCAATCTCATGTCTGCAGCACATCAAGGAGACTAGTACTAATCTGATGTTTATTATCTGAAGTGCTTATCCACTAATAGCTGAGTGCTGATGAAAAAATGAGGTCTTAACCTACACTACATACTGTAATCTTTGTGAATAATGATTTCTCCCTCTACCCCCCCACCCCCCTTTGATGCTTCACTGATGTCTTGTATCTGTGCTAAGTCCTTCAGATCGTTCACGGAACTAGCACTTCTATGCCTGTTTTGACAGGAATGGAGTTTACACGATGGTCTGTAATCAGCAAGCCTCGGTGTTAATTAGTAAATCATATTGCTAATACCTGAAGCCTGGTCATGGGGGGGGAAACTGCGTACCATGCTGCCCCCTGCTGGAAGCTAACACGCTGCCTGCTCGTGCCTAACAGTGACTGGAAGGAGATGCCAATTACACGTGAAAAACACAAACCACCCAACCGTGGTAGGTATGAATTTACAATTCTATCTTTTTTCCTTGAGTTGTGCATTCTTAAATGTCTTATTAATACGTAACTTCTTAATCACAGGGTTGGTTGGTGGCAAAGTATAACCTGGTTTCTGTAGCTGCATGATGTAGGGTAACACTGAAATCCAGATTTTAACACTGAAATCATGTTCTTATTCTATTTTGTTCAGTGAAATGAGAAAAAAAATTGGGCTTCTTTTCCCACAAAAAGCAGGATAGTTTTCACTCCAGAAAAAAAATCAGCATACTGTTTCCCGTGTTACTCAAAACAATGAATACCTAGTCTGGGATTCTAGACATAGTATATATAATAGTGAATCATATAGTGAAGATAATTATTGTGCTATTGATTTTCTGAAGGCATATATACCATGTGATACTGCATAACAATAGTGATCTAAAATAAATTGCTGACTAAAAATTGACTTATTGCTCACATACTGAGTATTCCCAAACAAAGATTATTCGTCGAAGAAGGGGTTTGTATTGCAAGAAAATGGTAGCATATTTACTTTATTATTTAATGTATTTAATTTTTTCTTCCTTCAACTTCTGTTTTAATAACAATCTGAAATTAAAACATGTAATAATTATGATTTAAATTTTCCGCACCACTACCCAGTGTGCTCAGTCACGCGTTTAATGTATGGTCAGTGCAAATTTTTGCTCTTCTAACTTGAAAGTAGACTTTATGTCCATTTTAGAAATAAGAAGGGTTGTGAAGTAGGAAGATAACTATTAATTGGAACAGACTATGGTTTATTTCAATTTCTAAATGCAGCCAAAACCTTCCTAAAAATGTCTGGAGTTAAACAATAATACAGTATCTCCTGAGACAGCAGTATAGAAGACAAATAAATGAGCAGAGACCAAAAGTCTGAACAGCTGTTGGAAATTACATGTCATAGCAGCCTGATGTCAGGGTGAGGAGAGACGGACTCATGGCCCATATACAGTCCTGTTGCATGTAGTTTTCCCAGCCACTTAAGGTCCCTTCAGCATGGCTTACTCAGCCAGTGCTGGTCTACGACTATAGTCTCTGGAAACACAGTGTGAAACAGCAGCTACCCACTTTCATCAAGTTAATACTCTTTTGTTGAGAGCTAGCATACCTGGAAATATGAGTTAGATCTTAAGAAGCAACACACTGATTCCAGCTCACCATTCCAGCTTCCTAAATGATCACCACTTTGATACACACCAAAGTGTGATTTAGCTGCCTTTGTCTTCCAGGTGGACTATGCCAGCCTTTTGTGACTTTTTTTAACTTGTGCCCATCTGCTTCCCTCCACTCTGCTTAGTGGAGGGGAACATATGGCCCTAAATGCCTAACTCTGATTTCTCGCCACACCTTCAATTACATTACCATATGTCCTAGTATCATGCTGTAATTGCTGATAGTGATAGAAATACAAAAGGGGCATTTCACAAGCCAACAAGTTTACTTCTGGTATATAAAAAAGCAGAAACAGCTGTCACTGTACCATCCTCATATTATCGTTTGGCTTGTTGTGCACACAATACTTTTGTAATTTTATGTATTCAAAATCATGCAATCATTCCTTTCTCATCTTTTCTTTCTTCATGACTTTAAAACAAGCAAAAAGAAAGCCTATTCTCACATTGTTCTGTTACTTCAGATAATCTCTATACCCCACTATTCTCCATGGGAGCCTCTCTGGGTCCCTGTTACTAGGGAGAACATACAGAGACATCAGAGAGGATTTTATATCCTAGGGAATGCTTTGTTGATTTAACTACATTACATTAATGCCAACTGAGAAGAGCTAAACCCCACTGGTTTTGATATAATAAGTAGGACAGTACTCCCTGTGATATTTTTGCATTGCAAGCATATGGTTGTAGCTTAGAAAATCTACTGGAAGAACATTTGTGCAATGTACAAGCACTCTGGATTTCTATTATTCATGGTGACAGTATAAAAGCTTCCACCTCCTGTAACTCATCATTAGTGCTGTCTGGCTTTTTTTTTTTTTTCCTTCTTTTTCTGTTTTTTTTTTTTTTTTTCCTTACCTTTTTATTATGAATTTGCAAGAACTACTTAATTAAACATGGAAAAAGAAGCTGTCTTAAAAATTAAACTATAATCCCAGGGAAAACTTTGGGTGTAGATACCAGAGCACAAGCTCAGTTTCTAGATTAAAGCAAGCACACAAAACAGGTGACAATCCAAAAAGGTGTCACTTGGGGCACAAGCTAAACAACATGAAACCTGCAGCACATCAGTTTATTTTAAAATGGTGGTTCACTCAAAATGAGGCTTTCCAGAGGAACACATATGCCAGTTTCAGAAGTAATCTGTTTTACCTCCAAGTTGGAAACTAGTATAAAATGAAAAGATAATTTACTTCACAACAGGCCTTTCTTTCTAGAGTCCTATTTATTTTTGCATTTATATGTATAATTTGTGTGTCTTCCTGAAAGATAAATGTGACATGATCAAGTTATTTTGTAGTCACTCAACTTTCAGTCAGTCCTGTTGTCAAGATGGCATTATTATAAAGCCATGTTTTTCACTGTCCTAATGTGTAGTTCACTATTGTGGAGCTTTAAGTGTTTTCTTTTGCCACTACTTTATGAGGCTATCTGCTGGTTGTAGTCCGGAACTAGTCATGGGATGAAGCATGCTATCATCTACATTAGGAAATGAACTGCTTACTCGTTTGACTCTCGAGTTGCTTCCTTCTGCTGCTTTTCCTTCAAAAGTTAAAGCAAATTGCCCTTTACTTTGGAAAGATGAGTGCTATTTCTTCATCTCACCCAGCTCTTGCATGGGCTACAAGAGCTGCGCAATATCTGGGACAGTATATTATAACGGGCTGACACACCAGGTAGGAATGCCTTCCATGTTTTCTTGCCAACATGATTGAATTCCTTGTTGTTTCTGCTGGTGGTTTTGCTTTGTGATTGCTTTGTGAGTAGTAATCAATATGTAATGTCTCAAGATTTTTATTTTTTTTTAAAGTAAAGGAAATAAAGTAAAAATAAAAATAAAATGCTTCGATTAATTCAGCTCAGGGCAACTTCATCTCCTTTTTTCACCCTTGGAGAATAACCTCTTTGTCGTATTGTGTTTGCTTCTATTTCTTCCAGATGCCTAATGCAAAAGGACACTGATCTTTGTACTGTCTGTAGACTGTAAAAATATCTGTGAATTTATAGTGCATACAAGACTGTCAGTTTTCTGCTCCATCAATTCCAAAGAAAATGCAGTGGTGTGATACAGCATCTGGAAATCTATTCAGTATTAGACAGAAGATCATTTATTATTGCACCAACATTTTAAAACATCCAGGGCAAATTTGGCATAATTGTGATTGTTTGAAGTCATGTACTTTTGTTGTACCTAAGATAAAAATTATATTAAGGTAAATAAGTTATCTAGAAATATACATTATTACCAGTTGTGACCTCAAGGTAAGATGATAAAATCATTTAATATAGCTTTCACCTTTAGGTTTTACAAAATCAGTAGATAGATACATTATTTAGACTAGATGTGTTTCATTATATTTCACCATTTTTAGTGAATTGGCTGATTAACTTTCTGTTTCTTAAGACAGAGTCTTACTGTAACCATTTACCCTAATTTGCAGAAGCTCTCTGGTAACTTGTGAATTCAGCTTCTATATTTCCCATATGCTTATGTGTGGAGTCTAAAACTCATGCCACCCGTTTTTGATTTGTTTTTTTTCTGTTTTTCATAAATTTCTGTGCAAGTTCTGCACAAGTAAAAAGACTTGAGCCTTTTAACCTGAAGTACTAAAGTCAGTGGTTCTTAGCTGCAGAATTAGTTTCCTTTAGGGATTCAAAGTATAGTGTATTCTACAGTCTTGAAAATTAAACTAAGTCTTATTTAATTAGTTGCACTTTTAATTAACTTTTTTCCTATGCTATCAGATTTGGTGGAGGATTTCAGAGAATAGTACTGCTTATAGTGCTATGGAATACATGTACTGAGGAAATACTTTAATCAAAGTTATGATTTGCTATCATTTATCTACTAAATTCCACAGCATGGCAAGAAAACAATCGAAGAGACAGAGGAAAGGGAAATGCATTAAAGAACACTAAAAGAATCATGTCGAAAAAAATACTGGAGACAGGCATATTCTCTGTTCTATGCTTTAGACATGCTTTAGACAAAAGATTTGCCTTATTTTCCCAGATGAAAATTGGAATATTGAAAGAAACTGCAAGAGTGACAGTAAATCTGTGACCACATTAGTCATTCTGTCAAGGATGGAAAATTCTAGAAAGAAAAATAATAATTGCCAGAGAAAACAAACTCAGGCATCGGCAGTTATAAATTGTCAGTGTTGTTTACTCCATGAGCTCTACTCAACATTTTCCAGCTGTGCACGTGTCATTCAACTGTCGGACTCTGTCTATGCAGACTTTTCTTACTGAGGCACCTACCTAAACAGCTTGTGGAAGCACAGTGCTCCGTTTGTTCAATTTGCCTGCATAGAGCAAGACATGACAGATGTATTTGAAGTAATGCTAAAACCTACTGCCAATAGAGAAGATACCAATCTCATCTAACAAGAGAGTATCTCTTTTGCTTCTCATTTCTCTTGTAGAATCCAAATTTAAGTGAGTTATCCAAGCATTTCTTTTCAGAGAAGACTGTATTTTAAAAGAAATAGATTGCTCCTTTTATCAGGAAAAACAGAAAATGCATGGAAAAATACAGTGTTTCCTTGGTACAATCCTGCTTAGAGAAAACAAAAAACTATACCAGCAGTCCAGTATTTCCTGAGTACACAATTTGCTGTGAATATACACAGGGACATATCAAGGAGAAATTTGCTATTGAAAGTAAAACAGTCAGATAGCCCAGATGAGTGTAAAATACTTAGTAGAGGCTTGCTTTCATAAAAACAATGCATTCCATACATAATTACATATACTTATCAGATCTTGATATTTGAAATCTATTAATTTGAGTTGTAACTGAAAATACATGTACTTTAATGGCGTAAGCTGTTTCACAAAAATTAGATTAACAGCGCTAAAGAACAGTAAGTTAGTATTCATGGTCACTCAAAGTCATATATCATAAGTACCTGAAATTGGTTAATTGAAGTGGAAAAAGTAAGAGATGATGATGAGAGGAACTTTCTTTGGGAAAGACAGGGACATGAAAAGGAAAGATTTTGCTTTTACAGGCTCCTGCTGAGCGCTGAATTTGGTATAACCTGTAAGCCAGAGGCCACATGCTTACAGAGATGACACCAATCATTCAATCAACCAATTTTTGACAAGCTTTTGCCAAGTTGTATTGGAATTCTGAATGTGATTTCTCTCCCCACAACACAGCAAGATGTTGACATTCAGAAGCAAGAAACAGAAAGAAAAAAAAGAAGCCTTCCTAACTTACAATGTATTTCTCTGTTTACCCACTCACAACACCACATATGGACATTTTACTGGCAGAAGTCCCCTTTGAATTCTGACTTTTGTGTGCCTGGTGTTGGTACAGGCTTTTCACTGAGACTCAGCACAGGTTCAAACCAGCATTAATGGTCAGACAACAGCTTCAGACCAGCAGACAAGAACATTATGTTATCCTTGTCCTCCAGGAAGACAGTGCTGGCTTTCCAGCAAGTAGCACCCACTGGGTCAGTGTCAGCATCGAACTTTCTTGCCCCTGGGAAGCTCCAGGAATCACCCTGCCACACAAAGGCACATGTTGGGTCCTTGGACTCCTATGAGGAAAGAGTCTAACTGCCCATGATTGCACCAGTGGGTACAAATTTTTCCCATAGTCATGGCATCCTTTCACACACATTCATAGTATTCTAGGAATTGGAAGGTGTTGGTACAGAGAAAAAAATGTGTTTTCTGAACCTAAATTCTGCCTGATTTTTTGCACCAGTGAGCCAACAGAAGGTTAACTGCGGTTATCTTTCTGCTGCTTGGGAAGACAGAGTCTCAGGCTTTTTGACTTATATGATGCACTTGGCAGTGCTAGGTTCATGGTTGGACTCGATGATCTTAAAGGACTTTTCCAATCCAAATTATTTTATGATTATTAATTCATTGATATTTCAAAAATAGTTACAGATTGTTTTCTTTAATGTTTTAAAGCATACTGTTGTCATACCTGTAGCCACCTACTAACCCTTGTTCTTGCACCTATAACATGCTTATATTTATTTACTATTATAAAATACATATTATTTAAAAAAGATAACATTTCTTTTTCATGTGAGCCTCAAACCATTGCTTCTACCTTTGTGAACACCTTATGACAGAAGCATATACTCTGCTGGCTTCCTCTGATATACTTTGGGACTGACTACATGTGACTTTAAAGGGGATACTCAGGCCTCAATACAGCGTCTTAGCTAACCTTGCATTTGTTTCCTTCTCTAAATGAAATTTTAACATGCTTGCATTTTGTTTCTCTTTTATTTCTTCAAAGAGGAAGATTGCTTAACAAATTGCTTCACATCCTCTGCAGGGGACTAACTGAGTAAAATTGAGATGAGACTAAAGAACAAATAATTAAAAAAAAGAACAATGTAGGAACCTGCTTTCTGAAATGTAAGCTTATGTGTTAGCAAATAAGCTCTATGTGTAACCATAAGTACAACAGGCTTGTTACAGCAATAAAGAACAATTTATCTGTGAAAAACAAAACATACAAAAATGGAACAACTTTCCATTTTTCCAAGATGTTTGCTTATCACAAATTTTTGTAACAGTAAATGATTTCAAAAATTATTTTGCCTAGTTCTTAAATAGGGGTTTATGGCAAAAGAAATGATTCCCGCCTCCTCTTCCTCCTCCATTCTACAAGAGTGGAAATATGTATTTGATTGGTCAGTGTAAAAGGTATTACTAGAAAATTCATGCCTTAGCACAATGAATTGTCAAAAATGGCCTGAAGTTCAGGAATTTTTTATTTTCTATCCTATATTACATATTCTTTTACATAAATAATAGGAAAGTATATGGGCAGCCAAGAAAAAAAAAAAAAAAAAAAAAAAAGAAAGAATAGAAAGGGGATTAAAAGGTCACTAAAATTTATTTAGTTATATTGCCCTGAATAGTATTTCTGAGCTGCACTGTCACTCTGTAAAGAAGCTGGAACAGAAGGACAAAGATGTAAAACCCCATACTGATCTGACTAAAAAGACTGAAAGAGCTGTAAAAAAGTTTTTCATAGAAATAAGAAAACAGTCTTAGAAGGATTTATAGCAAAATGAAAGGCTTTTTTTGGGTTACAACATTTATATACAACTGTAAATACCAAGTCAGCAATGAATAACCTGATGGTGCACTACTGATCAGTAAAGAATCAGTAGGAGCCAGGTACATTGACAGTTACACAATTAGCATCTAATAGGCACATTCTGTGTCCTAGAAATCTTTAGAGCTGTTTCTCGCAGTGAAACTGGGACATAGAAAGATCGCAATTGACCATTTTAGAATAAGGTAATGAATCTGCAGCTTGCAAATCCTGGCAGAGTGTCTAATTTTCCTATGCCAAAGCATGGGTGAGAGCTAAGACAAGATTCATTGTAAGAATTCTCAGCTTTTCTGTATGACATTCTCCACCCGATGCACACATTGTCTTACACCTGTCTTTGCTATTCTTTTTCACCAGATGCACACACTGCCTTACACCTATCTTTGCTATTCTTTTTTTTCATGAAAGAAAAAGATGTAATTGAAAAATAAATACTGAATTGGGGTTCTCTGATACAAGCTTCTTGCAAGTTAAGAAAGCAATTAGCCTTTAAATAATTTATTACTTACCTCATAACAATTTAGTCATGGAAATACTGGAAATAAATTACTGAACTATGTGAAAAATAAAAGCTCTTCTAGGAAAATAAAATTATTTTGTCTGAAAATTGCTTAGAACAGTAATACTTGATCAGACACTCTGAACCTCAATTTTTTCTTTTACTTCCTATAAGAAAGTAATTGCAGAGCTAATAATACATTTTTTACTCCTGCTAGTAGACAGAGATTAGGAAATCATTATAAAACAGAGTGCCCTGTATCAATAAATCATTGCCTTCATAGTAAAAGCGCTTCTAAGTAGCAATAACCATCAATAAAAATAGCATGGGTTAATTGGTAACAAATCCGTAAACTGAAGAAGTATAAAGTGAGTGACATATTGCAAGAAAGAACTGTAAGTTTTGCAAAGAAATAGAATCATGTTCATCACATTCAGGCAAAACATTGTGTCAGAGTGAATTTACAGTTTCTACAAAAGACACGAGACCCCAAACAAAGCATCCCAAGGAACCTATGAAAAGCACTAGAAAAATAACATGATATAGAAATTAACAGATATAGCTGTCGAGACAGGAAATACAATAAAGAACATTCAGTGTCTGGTACAAGTCACTGTTTCAAAAACTGGGAAAACAAATGGCATGAGGACATGGTTTTGATTTTCACATGAAAAGAAGCAATATGTGACAAGAACTAACTTAGCATTATATTCACTTTGCCTGTTTTCTGCTGCTCATTTGCACACAATGATTGTAGTCCCAGGGTAAGTACTCATTTCATTCATGTGTATGTCTGTTTCTCACTACTGGAGTGGCACAAAATCCTCAGAACATACCACAGCCCATGAGCTGCTCTTTTAAAGAAAATGACATAATAAGCATCTTCCTGAAACAAAAAGGCAAAACAACAACAACTGCACTCCTCCATACCAAGGACAGAAATAGTGAAAAGAGCAATCTGGGTAATAGAATGTTTAACACCGAGATGAAGCTTTCTCAGTCCAAGTGGCTGAAGAAAATTCTGAAATCCTCACAGATTAAATGCGCTTCTGAAGAGCTCATAACTTCATCAGAGGCAACTGAGGGAACAAAATTCTTCAGCTGGTGTAAATCAGGATGTCTCTGTGGCAGCTCTGCCCCTTCATCTGCATGTTGATTCTGCACCTGCAAGCCTAAGCTGCAGAAACCAATCACCAAGACACACCACTTTATACAAAAGACACAGTGTTGAAGTCAGATATATTTATTTGTGTCCAAAATACTGACTGCATCCTGCTCACATCAATTTCACCATACAAACATAACTTATTACTCCACACCTACACAGTTACACCAGCTTCATAGCTAATATTGAAATGCAAGCACAGCCTCTGATTTCAAAGTCTTTGGAAAACTTCAGATTCAGTCCTTTAATGTAGCTTGTGTTGTCTACTAACTGTAGTTGAGTCTTTTCCCACTATTAGTATTATTTTTTTCTGAGTTTTGACTAAGAAGACAGTGGTTTTGTGGCTTAGACCCTTCGATTTCTAATGAAAATATGACCTTACCAGTGCAAGATAGAAAGCTAATATAACTCAGCATGACTCCATTATTACAAAAACGACAAGAAAGGCATTTTTCACTATGTTTGAGTAGTACTGGACAGCAACAGGAGAGCATGGCATGTTGCCAAATGAAAAGAACTTTTCACATCCAAGGTAAAACCATAACCATCTCTCTGTCATTTGTTTCCTTAATCTCTCTGCTCTGGGTCTGCCTTATCCCAGTCACGCTCATGACTTTGCATCTCTCTCCTGTGACCACTGTGTTAAAGTTGGTAGTTAGATTTGTTCTGTGCACCTGTTTTATAGTAGGATCCTGTAGAAATCAAATATCTTCCTGTCTTTACCTCTCTTCTTGAAAATAATTACTTGCTTTGTGCAAACTCTCCCTCATGAACTATGTACCCTGCTCTCAAAACTGTAATTAAAATAACTTTGTGTCATAAGCAAGACTGTCTCCTGTATTTGCGGGCTCATATCCTTTCTTGGGAGAGGCATACATTTTCAGAATAGAGTATACCTTGTCACTCAAGCATGTACTGAGGAAAGATTTCTCTGTGTTTATTCTTAATCACCTGAATTGGGCTCCCCTTGTGTCTGATGGGCACATGACTTGCATCATTGCAAGTACTTGCATCACTGCAAGTAGCATAGCCAGCAGGTTTTTTTTAAGGTGAAAATATCCCTCTTTCTGGGCTGCCATGATTTGTAATATAAATATGTGTTGCTGTATTTTACCTGAGCCGGCCGTTTTCCTGAGGCACTGTTATAGCTTGAGCTGCTCCCAAGTTTGAGAGATTTTAGATATAGCGCTTTACTTGTGCTTCATTTCACTCTTTCAAATGCTTGATTTTTGATCTCTGACTGTTACAATGCCACAATAGCTCAAAAAGACTGTTAGCCAGCCTATAAATGAGCTGGCTTCTTTCATATTCTTTGATTTGACATTTCACAGGGTCCAGCTGAAGTAGCTGAAAAGTCAAAAGCTTCTCTGGAAAATTCTTTCTTTCCATATCTGCATGTAGGCCGCATTTTTTTCCTCTTAATGTGTTAATATCTGTTGGTTTTTTTTCCTGTTTCTTTCATTTGAAGTGAAGATAGCTATTTGTCTGAAGTCTCTTAGTACTTGCGTAAATGACTTGTGGAAAAGTATCTCATATGGGCTTTTCATTTTTAAAACAGTTTTTTTTTTTTTAACAAAATAAGGCTTATTTTGTCATGTTATCTATAGTTCTTCACTGCAATAATTTTGATTCTTGGCCAGTCTCAACCCTACACAAATTGAGAGGTACTGTCCAAAGCTATACCAATATCCTATACCTGTAAAGGGTGGTGGTGGCTTAAGAGTGAGGGATACATATTAACACCCTCAAGAGGGTAACAGGCCACAATATAAATTCAAGTGATTTTTTTGTATGCCCTGCCAGCTGGCCATTCAGCACTCTTACTACTCAGCCAAACAGCATGTATGTAACTCCAAATCAGCTTCAATACATGCTGCCTCTTGCCTATGTGATACTTAGAAAAATAGCCTATAGGATGTTTGTTTGCATAATCTATACTGAGGGGAGGGGGACAGGGTGTTTTTTTCCTCACTTTTGTCCCTTGTGGGACATTCTGGTGAATGGTTCCCATTCATTTCTACTTTATTTCCAGTTTTCCCATGTGATTCATGTGGAAATATAGCATGTCTTGCTTGAAGCCCTTTCTGATTCCTGCCTGCTTTGTTTCTAGGAGCAGTCTTGCTCCCATACAACCACCAGTATGCACCTTGTCAAAGTGATGGCTGTTACTATGTTTTATATGTTATAATCCACTAAACAATACGAAGATCTTGATGTTCCTGATTTAAGTGGCTCTCAGTGAGAATGTGCTAGGAAGCAGCAGGCAGGACTGCTCCACAGGTGCAGTGGACCTGACGGCACTCCATTGGGGTGCAGATCAGGGCAGGCAGGGCTCCTAAGGTGCCAAGCAGACAAGATCCTTGGCAGTGGTCAGGGCCAGCCAACAGTCCTCCTGTGAATCTGAGAACGTGAGATGCCCAGCTAAGAATTCATAGAGCCAGATGTGGTCAGGACCAGCAAGGCCAGGTGTGCCAACAGCACAGCCCAGGCCATGCCTGAGCTCAGATGCAGCTCCTGAAATTCAGCACACAAGACATTAGCCAAGCTCCTAGCACAGCTGGTCCCTTGCATTCTGAACTACTGGAGAGATGTCCCAGGACAGTGGAAGCTCAGCACCTTGGTGGGGGGCTATGGACTGAGGCAGAGATGATACTTAAACCACCACATAACTGTGTTATTGATATCTTTTTCTCATCTTTGCATTTTGATATCAATTTAAATTTAGTTACTGGCACAGAACATTGAGTGAGAAAAGAGTCACTACAGCAGCACCTAGGCACCATTAACAAAGCATCTCTATCTATTTACATTAGCCTATGAACTGGCTAAACAAGTCTTTCAGATGAGAGGACTCTTTCTTAAGTAATTCCTTTTAGGCATATACTTTTGAGATGGGGGTGGAGAGATAAGAAAATATTTACTTACTTCTGAACCTTGTGAACATGTTTATGAGAAAAGGAACCCTTCTATCCCAAAGACAACAACAAATGTCTTGACCATTTCAAAAACCCACGTTGGACATAGCCTTGGATGGCATGGTTTAGTGGGAGGTGTCCCTGCCCATGGTAGGGGGGTTGGAACTCGATGATCTTGAGGTCCTTTCCAACCCTTACTATTCTATGATTCTATGATTTTAGTTCCTTTTGGCAGCGATGGGTGTGTTCTGAAATCCCCCCGAAGGCATGGGCAGTGTGACTGTGTTCCAATGGTTAGTTATAAAACTGCATTTACCAATAGACTTGAAATGCTAGCTGCAGTTAAAATAAATCTACACTAATGAAGATAGAATGAAAAGATACAGAGCTGACAGCAATGTCCAGACAATCCAAAGAACTGGAATGAGGCAATTAGGAAAAGTGAAGATTTTTTGTAAAGGATAATGTTTTATTGAGATACATAAATTGGGACCTTTACAATATGGCCTTCTGTTGCCTTATTGGAAGCTGACACTTGTCACAAGACTAACAGGTGTAGCAAGTTAAAAATATCACTTCTCATTTTGGCCTGCATTTTCAAGGGCAATAATTACTATTGTAAATGCTGACATCTGACATACCTCATTTCCTGTAAATGTAGGATGTTAGTGTAGGATGGTGAAAAATGGGTCCTGTAAGGGTGATAATAGCCCTGTAGTTTATTGATAACCTCTAGAGTGAGACAACTGAGTATCTGAAGATAGACTTCTTTTCACCCTGTTTGGTCCATTTGTTTTTTTTTTTCATGTCAAGGTTCTGAGCCTGCAGAGTATTTCAAAGTACAAATAAATATGCTATCAAGGAATCTTTATTAGCTTTTTTTTGAATAAAAATAAAACTTTTTATAGAAAATTATCACTTTTTTGGTTTTGTTTGTATTCTTCTTTTTAATCTTTGAAACATTGCTTTAGACAATATTGATTAAGGGTGAATGTGTTTCACAAAAATTGTTGCCTGATTGGGAAGAAAAACCCTAACCATTTTTAGTTCAAAGCAGAGGTAATATTTGCATCCGTACTTCAGTTTGAGGATAATCTGTTTTGGTACCATATGCATGTGTACATAGTCTTTCACCTGAGTAGTATTAAATAAAAGTTCATAAACATTTCATTCATTTGCATTGTGTTTGTCTGTTTTCATGAACAAATATATATATATGGAAAATGATCAGGAGGAAAGTTACACCAACAATAACTGCTATTTCACTACCATTTTTAAGGTGAACAGGAAGTTAATAGCAATCTTACACTCAAACATTTTTACCATTGCATATAAAAACATTTTTGTAGTTACATATTCTGGGTAATTTCCTTTAAGTATAAATGTGTTTGTGAGCAGTCATGCAGAAATAAAGAGATTCACTTCGATAATCTTCCTAATAGACTGTGGTAGACAATCTGAAGTAGCCTGCGATTGCAAGAGTGCTTTAAAATCTCTGATATATTTTTTCACTGTGAAAACCTTGTGGATCAAAGAAAATTCAATGGCCTAGACTAAAGATCATGAAAACATGCACATCTTTTTTCTTCTTTACATCAGACTTAGAAACTATAAAAAGAGCTTTTTGTTGAAGGAAACTCATAATCAGCACAACTCCTTGAGCAAGGCAATTTAATACTATAAAAAATATAGATGAACAAAAAGAAGAGAGAAGCATTTGGAGTAAATACACACCTTCTGTTTAGATGGCTGGGAGTTGGGTTTTTTACCTTTTGCTTTTTGTGGAAAAATTCAGAACAGTATGAAAGTGTTCTGAAAGGGAGACAAGGAAAAGTAGGACTAAGTGCATCCTGAAAAATTCTTTTCCTATTTATAAAGCAATCTCTAGCACATTAGTGTGCAAGAGTGTGTGTGCATTGTGAAAACAGAAAGACATGAAAAAAATGATGTTGATTAAGATTCAGTGGACCACTCCGTCTTCCAATTCAGTTGTTCCATCAACTTGTGCATTAAACTTGCTCATTTTCTGTGAAAATATCATTGTCAGCCTACCCTACTCTCTGGATGAAAAAGCTTTTAATAAAAGAATAGCATCCTCTTCAATGGCATACTCATACATTACTTAAGTATATAACGGAATCATTTACAACATTAATGTATTCACTGTTCAATCTTCCTGGTTCTAATTAGCCGCCCTGAAGATTGGGCATTACTTTTTGATTAAAAAGCATTTTCTGAAATGGGGAGGGAGGGAACAGTCCTTTGGGTAACCCTGTTTCCATACTCATAATTTCTTCTTATGTTAATCAGGTCTTTGCAGTATGTGTTGACTATACTCAAGATAAAAGATGCCAAAACAGGCCGTATAGACGGCAATGTTAAAAAAAAAAAAAATAAAAAAATCTGTTTAATTAACATCTATTTTTCTCAATCCTGTATGATATTCCCATTTAGGTACTACCATCACTTAAAATCTATTACACCCAAGCTGAGTCTACACCAAGCTGTCACCTAAACTGATTTATTCTTTACTTGCTTAAATTAAAAAATTATTTTGCTAAATATGAGAAGTTATTTGTGAGGACTGTTTTTGTTTGAAGTCCAAGTCCCATACATTAATTAAGCTTGCAGCCAAGAATAGAATTCTTATTATAAAGTATAAAAAGAACATTTACAGCAGCCAATTATCATGTTACCTATTTTGAAACTGAGCTCTTTAGAGGAAATATATCATTGTAAGCATTCTGTGTGCTTGTTAATAACCATGGTCCTCAAATGAACAAAAATGAGCTAATCAGGCGGCTTTCTAGAACCTCTGAAATTAATGGAAGGCTTACGTGGACCAAAATAAGGAAGGTGTTTCACCCATGATACCAGATTTATGCTCAAGTGTGTATCTGTTTTTCAGCATATCAAAGAAATGTACTGAATTTATCACTTAAAGAAACTAGAGAAGTGAACAGGTGTCTGAGACCTCTCAGCATTAAAAAGTACTGTCCCTGACTAAGCTTCTGAAGATACAAAAATGTAGAACTAAAATGCGGTTTGCATCATCTGTACTGAATTCAATGGTCATGAAACTTATGAGATCATAAACATAGGGTCAGTGATCACTGAATCTCACTTTTAGAAAAAGGAAGACCTAGACTCTGGAAAATGAGTCTTCAGCTGACTGTGCACTCAAACATACATCTACACAGATCTCCTTTATCTCTGCAGGACACAGCTCCTTAGGGCAGTGAACTCACCCATGAAACACATTGCATTTCTCTCCAGCTTTTGAGTTAGCACTTCTGGTTGACACCAGCCAGCTTGGATGATGATGTAGCTATTTTTGTAACCACAAGAAGTAACCTGGGGTATCACAACAAAAGGCAGCAGGACGGAAACCGGAACGCAGCTAGGCTCCAAGTCTGAAAGAACAGAATGATAAAATTCCTGTGTTTATCAGTTTCTAAGACCCAGAACAGGGAGACTGTTGTGCTCTGAGTTCCAATTAGTTTTCAAGCTTGGTGAGATGAGAAGTACAGAGAGCACACTCCACTCACTGTACCCCAACAAAACCTTTCTCCTGCTTAACAAACATAAATTCCAAATAATTTTCATCTTCTCAGTCCTGACTTCTGGTTATAAATAATACCATGACAATTATTATTTGTATATCTAAGTTTCAGTATCAAAGTACTAGTGTGCTTTTCATAGAACATGCCAAAACCAATGTAAAACCAGCATAATTCAAATATGAGATGCACTTCATGGTTTACCAGAAAAGGTACCCATTCTTTCAAAGTATAAAGTCTTTATCATGTGAACACAAGCCAAAAAATTAATTAATTTCTTTCAGTAATACCAGGGACATCTAAGGAACAAAATTCAGAGCACAATTTGAAAGATTTCACATCTTGAAAGGGAATAAAGCAGTTTGTGTTCTGCTTTTCTCTGAACTTTATTTTGAACAGCTCAACAAAAAGAGATTTCATGTTAAGGGCTTTGCATGTCAGTATAGAATGGACTCACATCCTGCACAAAATCAATTTGCATTTGTGAACTGTTTAAATACATTTTAACTAGTGATTAAACAACTTCTCTTGTAAATTTGAACCAATGCTGACACGCATTTGGTGACATCAAAGAGGTAAAAAGTGAACCAAATATCCTACTGCTTTCTCTTGTTTGCAGGTATTTCACAAACATAATGTAGGATGCTATCAAATTATACGAAACTCTACACTTATGTCAGAAATAGAATATTTTTTATGAACATAAAACAAGGAAATAAAATTTTATGAGTATTGAAAAATAAGTGGATTAACTGATGGCACTGTTGTGCTTCCTCAGCATGCATGTAAATCACTACACAGAACACTAAGCAGACACTAGCTGCAGTTCAGCCATGCCTTCCTGTTACGTTAGTATAATTCAGGCAGCACTATTGGTCTTCAGGAAGTAAGCCACTTTCATCCTTCTGAAAGCCCTGATAAAAGTTCTTATCATCCTATTTCAATTTTACACTAATAAAAATGGAGGCCTCTGTATTCAGTAAGAACCATTATTTACCTAAACATAATCCCAGGCACATTCATTAAGTCTTCAACTTGTGAGATATTTAATACTTGCTGGCAGTCTTTTATTTGTTATTTATTTTTAATTCTACCTTTTTATGATAGAAAAACTGGTAAGATAGAATTGCAAGTATTTCATTACACCTTTCTCAGGTTGCTCAGATGCGTCAGTGACTGCCTGGAGCAAGCACTTTCCCCTGAAGTTGCATGGAATTGTAGGAGCAGAGTTTTCTGGGGTTTATGAAACGATACATTTTATACAGGAAATAAAAATGCAGTTTCAAGACCAATAAGCAGATTTTTCATAATGTCATATTGTGAGGTAGAGCCTGATAGTCATGCATCAAACCTTACCTAACAGACTAAAGTGTTAGGACAACTGGAGCAAACTGCTGCTTATTGGTAAGAACAGTGGCACTATGCTCGGATATAATGAAACACTAAATTAAATTCACAATCAAAAGTAATTTTTTTCAGTCTTTGAGCAACATTACTCTTTTTAGACAAATTTAATCCTCCTCTTAGAAGGCCAGAAATGTCTAAAACGTTTGAGTACTAAGCACTACAAACCAGAGTCAAGTAAGTTTTTTAAAAGGAATGTTATCACATTTAGCTTCTTGTTCTGCTCATTGCATGCACGCACATTTCCCTCTCAGCTTATTAGTTGTTCACTTCTTTGTTATATTTTTGTCTCTGAACTGTTTATAAATTAAATCTTTTGTTTACATGACCTAATACTAATGATGTTTGTGTTAGACATCACTATCTGTAATAATTATTTGTGTGCATTTATTATTAAAACAGTGATATTTATGCAGATTGCTAATGAGTAGTCAAATCAGTCATGTTACAGTTTATCTATTCCTTATTAGACTATATTCACATTTTTCTGAGCACATTTCAAATCTTATATAGGCAGTCTAATAAAAGTGAGTTTAAATGTGATTTTTACATGAAACTTTTGAATTAAACTTTGGGGAGAATAAAGAAGTCATCAAATAATATGCAACTGAAGTGAGCACTGGCTAGCAGCCTTTAGAAGCTAACAAAAAAAATAGCTCAGTCCTGATCCTGAAATAAACACCATACAGGCAATCGCTGGCACCTACTGCGGGCATTTCCTGTTGTGGTTGTAGCAGCATTTTTATCATAATCTGTAATTTCATTGCATTTGCTTAACTCCAGCAGAATTCAGTTTCTCAAATATTTCACTGAAGAGATAATTTCCTTGTTATAATAGTCAGAAAAAACTGGTCTGACTTATTATACTGTATGAAGCATACTGAAAATAAACAGAAAATCAAAGTGTTTTCATGAATACAGCCTCCAAATTTTGTTCATATTGACTTTTAAGGACCATGTGTCTCTTTATATTTGCAATTATTTAAACACCTGCTGAGAAGAGCTGGTTGCAACCAATATGATTTGGATTTAGTCTGAATATTTTCTATTATTCACCTTATTTAATAAACTGTCACTTGAAAGGGGGAATGATAAGATTTTGCACATTGAATCAAAGGAATGCTGTGCCTTCTTCCTTTATTATGCATGCTACATTTGAAGCTAATGAAGCATAACCTCTGAGTTGATATTTTTATAGATGAAAGAGACATCATGTTACACATTCTATTTATTTCATCAGCTTCCCAGTAGCCAACACAAAACACAATGATTGCCTTGTACTTCATATCTGACAATTGATGGACATTCTTGCAGGTGTCTTGTTTAATGGCTTTCTGTTCTATGCATACTTAAGGTTCTAAATATGAATAAAAGAACAAGAATGAAATGGATGATGATAATGGCATCGTTTAATTTAAAATATTGTGGAAATACCCCTGACTAATCTTTTTTTCCACATTTTCACTTTTTTACCATCTATATCATATGTTGTCTGGATATTACTCTCCCAACTGTTTTTTTTTGTTTGTTTGTTTGTTTTGTTTGGTTTTGTTTTTTTTTTTTTTTTTTTTTTGTTTTGTCTTGTTTTGTTTTGCTTTGTTTTTTTAGGAAAGAACTGTGCCTGTGAATGAAAAAGCCCTCTCAGAAAATAACTTCAGATTAAACTTCACAGTCTTCACAGCATGCAAGACTGTTTATCTGTTTAAAGAAATCAAAAAGAATAATGCAGGACACAACAAGAGTAACTATGCTATGTTGTGATCCACTCTGATCGCTATATTGTAATCACTGTGGTCACTATGCCAGCATGAGGCTAAAAATGTGATCTAAGCAAACTGTACCTTAGAGCATGTGTTTTAGAAGGGGAATGCAGTGTTATTATATTATCTCCTATTTGTGAATGGAAAAAAAGTTATTATAAATTGAAATTCCATCCTTTATTAATAAACTATAGTGTATTTTTATAAGTTATTGCATTTATTTCTTAACTATGTATGTTTTGCTAGACAGAAGTGTGTTAAAACCATAAACAAGTCTCAATTAATAGAGCTTCCATAATTCTTAAAAGAAAAATCAAAGAGCACTTTGCATATTTTTAAATAAGTTTCTGATTCTCAGCTTGTGTGCCCTGGAAGCTCCATATGCATTTGCTGAAGTCCTAATTTCTTTGATTGATAGCGAAAGGGTTTTCCCCACAAGCAATACCTGTTGATTCAAATGAAATAGAGTACAGGATAAACTGCCAAACTGCTCAGTTCAGCAGTGGTAATTGAAGAAGGTGAAGGAAGAGTACCATCTTGCCAATTTTCCTGTCAAACGGTGTACCTCCTACTGCAAGTTTTTACAGATGATGACTGTTTCAAAAGTTTTTGAAAATTAATGAGGAAATTCAAGGGTGAGGATTCCACCATGTTTGTTTGTTTGTTTATTGTGCAACTTCTAAGTTAAAAGGTAGCATTGTTTCATTTGGTAAATCTTGGACAGGCTGTTCAATTCTGGGAGGGTACACTTGAGAGGTACTACTGTAGTCATTTGCCTGTGGCCACTATACTCTTTTTCTTTCCAATTAGGGGAATAGAATTTAAATTGCTTCATGTGTTTTTGCCCTCCCAGAAGATTAATGACAAAGTGATTTCAGAAGGAAAAATAAAAATAAAAATAGGAGGAAGAAGGAAGGACCAAAGGCCCACGGCTGTAAAAGCAAGACAGAGACACTGAACAAAACACTCTAGTCAGTGAACACTTCTCGAATTTGTTTAAAGCTGCACAGCAATATCTCTACCCAGAAGCAAGATGGGAATAGAAATAGGATCTAGAGTTACCAGGACCCCCTGCCATCTTTCTTCCTTCTTGTGCTTAGTCATGGATCTGAGACGACCAAGAGAGGTGACAAGGATGTCTAGCAATTAGACTTAATGAGAGGATGTGGTTGAGGAATAGACTGCTCCTTAGTACCTGTGAAGCACATGTGTGTCATGGTCTTTTGGTCATCAACCCAGAGGCAATGGTGATTGGGAATACTGTTCAAAATATTTCATTGAGAAGAGATCAGCAGTGTCTCATGACAGAGCTCCAGAAGTTCCTGTTTTTATGGCCAGTAGAACCTGCCCACTAAATACCACAATCAGGCAAGTTCTGACTCCACTTATCCTATTGGATGCTGTTAGAGGCACAACACTAGAGAAACAGACCTTTGCACTAACCTGATATGGTCATTCTTGTGACCTTAAGAAAGATCCTGCCATAATGGTCAGCTGAACTGACCCTCAAAGAACATTTGCAGTGAAGAAAATATAGTAATTTGTAGAGCTGGACTAAACAGTTTTTCATTCATGTTTTCTAATAGCATGTCTCTATTTTAGGCTTAAGTATTGAAAGAGGGAAATAGACTTGGTGCTAAAACTCATAGATGAACCATAGGTATTGACTCTCCAACTGATGTTTGATGTTGAATGGGATCTCAAGGTTTTTTGTTTTAGGGTTTTTATTATTGTTGTTGTTTTGGGGTTGTTTAATTCCCAATAAGCAAGCACAGCCAAAACATACAGAAGATTTCTAAAGCCATACATCACAGAAAGTAAATAAGAGGAAGGTAACCTTTCAAATGGGAAAATTCAGATCTAGTGAGTTGGACAGACTGTAAGTAAAAATACGAAAACAAGTTTTCCTTCCTTCAATTGCATGCTTTTAATGTTGATTTTCCCCCTGATCTTGCTTCTATCAAGTCTAACAATAATGGTATTTTCCTGGCTCACACAAAACTTCATGCATTCCACCCATTCCCCTGTCCGTATTTTATCTGTTTTCAATCCTGTGTGCTGGAGTCTCATAAGATCTACTGATGCTAGAGGCTCTCTATACATTTGCTTGATCGATGTCCTTTGTATTCCCCAATCCTCTTTCCAGGAGCTTTTTCTAGATTAATTTGCTAAGGTATTTTTAAAGAAAACCTCTGTCTCAAAATCCACTTGACTTGGTGGGCAGCATCACATATGATGCACACATACATAAATGGGCCAACAAATTGTCAGGCACAAGACGAAAAAGAAAATTTAATCTTTGCAACACCATTCTTCTCTTGCACCTTTGGGTATTACGTGTGTCCACTTTGCTAACTGATTATGGTTTCCTTCCTCCTTATGAGCCATGCAGAAATTACAAGGGCAAGAAAACTGGTGTGGGTGTGTGCAAAAAAGCAACAGATTGAAAATACAATGTACTTTGTTCTGCCTAGGACATCACCTGTCCTTGAAGATGTTTAAATACCATTCTAGCTGCCTTGACTTCAACATATACCTCAATACCCAGAGTCTATGGATATTAAGAGCAATAAAGAATATAAAAATATCTGAGAAAAGCAGACTACTAATAAAAAGGCTTGAAGCTACACACATAAATCCAAG
This sequence comes from Amazona ochrocephala, assembly GCA_039720435.1. Taxonomy (NCBI): domain Eukaryota; kingdom Metazoa; phylum Chordata; class Aves; order Psittaciformes; family Psittacidae; genus Amazona; species Amazona ochrocephala. The sequence continues at coordinate 82,771,027 of CM077909.1, read as the reverse complement.
ACAGAATTTTAACGGTTGCAAGAGCAATCAGCACACTTCCTCTAGTGTGTATTTCCATGTCATTTATATCTACATGTTTTCATCATAAGAATCTAGTATATTACTAGCTTTCCTATAGCAAAACATAAAGCAATATACAGCTTGAGGTTTTTTTCTTTCTTTTGACACCAAATACCCTGAACTGAGATTATGTGGGAGAAAAATAAAACCAACAAAACAAAGCACAACATATAAAGGAATGCATTAACTAACACAATGATAGCCTGTATTGAATAAAAACATTTGGATTTTATGGTTTGGAGATGTCAATTGTACTTATCTGACGTTTTTAATAGTTTCTTTTCATTTTGCTCTGATTTCTCTGTCCTTTTCCCAGCACTCTTAAAATTTGTGATTATGAGAGGTTTTGCTTTGTTTTTGTCTGGGCTTTTTTTCTTTTTATTTTTTTTAGAAAAAAGAATTTTTTTTTTATAACTTCTATATTGACTTCGATGTTTACATTGAGGGACCTTGACACACTTGAGAGCTGGGACAATGCCAGCCTCATGAAGTTCAACAATGCAAAGTGCAAGGTGCTACATCTGGGTTGGAGCTATCCCAGGCGCAGCTACATGCTGGGAGGAGAAAAGATTCAGAGCAGCCCTGCAGAGAAGGACTTGGGGGTGCTGGTTAATGAGAAACTTAACATGAACTTACTTCAACGTGTGCTTGAGCCCAGAAACCAACCATATGCTGGGCTGTATCAAGAGAAGCGTGACCAGCAGGTTCAGAAAGGTGATTCTCACCCTCTATTTCACTTTAATGAGACCCCCACCTGCAGTACTGCTTCCGACTCTGGGGGCCCTAGTGTAAGAAAGACATCCAGAGGAGGGCCAGAAGCTGGAGCACCTCCCATACAAAGACAGGATGAGAAGAGAACACTGTGGCAACTTCAGAGCAGCCTTCCAGTATGTGAAGGGGGGCCTACAGGGATGCTGGAGAGATACTCTTCATCTGGGACTGTAGAGACAGGACAATGGGTAATGGGTTTAAACTAAAAAAAGGGAAGTCCAGGTTAGGTATAAATAAGTAATTCTTTACTGTGAGAACGATGAGGCACTGGAATAGGTTGCCCAAAGAAGTCGTGAATACTCCATCCCTGGCAGTGTTCAAGGCCATGTTGGATGACGCTTTGAGCAACCTGGTCTAGTGGAAGGTGTCCCTGCTCATGGCAGGGAGGTTGGAACTAGGCTATCTTAAGGTCCTTTCCAACCCTAACCATTGTATGATTCCATAATTCTATGACTGAAGTGTAAATCAGAGGTTCAGAAGCACATCCGTGTACAAGGTGAGTAGTGACATTCATATATGCACATACATATGCATACATATATTTAATATTCACTTTCTGTCCATAAGAAGAATGAGACGTGCATGTCTGCTTCTTCTCCCACCTTACTCAAATGCAAATTTGCTGTGCCTTGCTGATAAGCCTGTCTGCCTGCCACAGAATCAAAATTATAATGCTGGCTACAACAGCATCAGACAATGAGCTACAAGTTTTACAAAAACAAACTACATAGAGATGCTGCAAGCCCTGTAAATCTGAAGTTCATTTTGTGAGGCAACCAATTAAAACCATTTAATAATAATTTCTCCTTCTCCTGGCACTCAATCCCACTGTCCATGTCACCCACAAAGATGTTGAACAAAACCGGTCCCAACACCGATCCCTGGGGGACACCACTCGTTACTGGTCCCCAGCTGGACATTGAGCCATTGAGCACTACTCTTTGTGTGCAGCCATCCAGCCAGTTCTTTATCCACCGAGTGGTCCACCTATCAAATTGATATCTCTCCAACTTAAGAGATAAGGATGTCATGTGAGACAGTGTCAAAGGCTGTGCACAAGTCCACGTAGGTGACATCAAGAGCTCTACCCTGTCCATCAGTTCTGTAGCACCGTCATAGAAGGCCACCAGATTGGTCAGGCAGGATTTCCCCTCAGTGAAGCCATGCTGGCTGTCCCCAACCACCCTGTTGGTTTTCATGTGCCTTAGCATGTCTTCCAGGAGAATCCGCTCCAAGATTTTGCCAGGCACAGAGGTGAGACTGACTGGTCGGTAATTCCCCACCTCATCCATTTTCCCCTTCTTAAAAATGAGGGTTATATTTCCCTTTTTCCAGTCATCAGCAACTTCACCTGACTGCCATGATTTTTCAAATATGATGGACAGTGGCTTAGCAACTTCATTTGCCAGCTCCTTCAGGACCCGCGGATGGATTTCATCCGGTCCCATGGACTTGTATACATTCAGGTTCTTCAGATGATCTCAAACCAGACCCTGTCCTACAGTGGGCCCAGGGTCTTCATTCTCACTGTCCCTGCGTCTGCCTTCCAAGACTTGGGTGGTGTGGTCAGAGCATTTGCCAGTGAAGACTGAGGCAAAGAAGTCATTAAGAACCTCAGCCTTCTCCAAATACAGGGTAGCCAACTGTCCCGATATCTTCTGGAGAGGACCCACATTGTCCCTAACCTGTCTTTTATTGGCAATGTACCTATAAAATCCCTTCCTGTTATCCTTAACATCCCTAGCCCATTTTAATTCTAAGTGGACCTTAGCTTTCCTAACCTGGTCCCTAGCTTCCCAGACAACATCCCTGTATTCTTCCCAGGCCGCCTGACCTTGCTTCCACCTTTTATAAGCCTCTTGTTTCCTTCGAATTTTGCTCAGCAGCTCCTTATCCATCCAAGGAGGTCTCCTGGCCCTCCTGCTGAACTTCTTTCTAGTTGGGATGTATCGCTCCTGAGCTTGCAGCAGGTGATCCTTGAATATCAACCAACAGTCTTGGGCCCCCCTGCCCTGTAGGGCTGTATCCCATGGAACCTTACTGAGCAGGTTCCTGAAGAGGCCAAAGTCTGCTCTCTTCAAGTCCAGGGCAGTGAGCTTGCTGCAAGCTCTTCTCACTGTCCTGGGGATCTCAAACTCGACCATCTCATGATCGCTGCAGTCAAGGGTGCCCTGGAGCGGCACATTCCCAACCAGCCCTTCCCTGTTGGTGAGGACGAGGTCAAGCATGGCACCTCTCCTTGTCGGCTCCTCAATTACTTGTAGAAGGAAGTTGTCTTCCACACAATCGAGGAACCGTCTGGATTGCTTGTGCCGGGCTGTACCGTCCCTCCAACAGATATCAGGGTGGTTGAAGTCTCCCATGAGAACAAGGGCCTGTGAGCGTGAGGCTGCTCCTATCTGCCTATGGAGAGCTTTGTCCAGCAAGTTCCCTTGGTCAGGGGGTTTGTAACAGATCCCCAGAATAATGTCACCCATCGCTGTTCTCCCTTTAACCCTGACCCCCAAACTCTCTGTCGACTGCTCACCTGTCCCCAGACAGAGTTCCATACACTCTAGCCTATCCCTAACATAAATAACAACTCCCTCTCCCTGTCTGCTGGGCCTGTCTTTCCTAGAGCCTGTAACCTTCCATTCCAGCACACCAGTCATAGGAGCCATCCCACCATGTTTCTGTGATGCCTATGATATCATACCCCCGTAGATGTGCACACATCTCTAATTCCTCTTGTTTGTTCCCCATGCTAAGGGCATTTGTATAGAGGCATTTGAGCCGAGATCCAATTGAAGCCGGCTCATTGGCTAGAGCAGCTGGAATATCTCTACATTGCTCTGAACGTTTACTGTAGGTGCTGCCAACCGACTGGGTGTGTTGGGATGGAATGATGCCCCCCTCCCCCAACACATATAGTTTAAAACATCCTTGACCAGTCTGGCAAGCCTTCTACTATATCCACTCTACCCCTTCTTTGTCAGACCAGTTCCACCAGCCCCCAGTAGACTTGGCCTACTATATTGAGTCCCATATTCAACGTACCCAAACCCCTGACTATAGCACCACCCTTCTAACTATTTATTAACCTGCCCAGTCCTCCTAGCCTTTTCAAGGTCCTGCCCTGTATCCTGGAGGATTGACGAAAAGACAATCTGAGCTCCAGAGCCCCTAACCATCTCTCCCAGGGCTCTGTAGTCCTTCTTTATGGTCTCCGAGCTGCCGCTCTCTGTATCAGTAGCACCCACATGGATCACTAGAAGTGGGTAATAGTCAGTGGGACCAACTAGAGCAGGCAGCTTCTCGGCCACATTCCTGATCCGAGCCCCTAGTAGGAAACACACGTCCCTTGAGCCTGGGTCAGGCCAACAGATGGGTGCCTCTGTGTCTTTCAGATTAGAGTCCCCTACTACTATGGCCCACCGCTTTTTCCTGGCAGCACCAGTAGTGACCTTCTTTACCAGTGCACTAGCTGGTTGTGCCTGGTGGGAGCGCTGTTGCTCATCAGCCCCTTGCAGGACAGCAAAGCGGTTCTGGGTGGGGACAACAGATGTAGGAAGAAGCCCCTTGCTTTTAATTGCCCTCTTCCTCCTTTTTTTGTTGTTTTTTTCTGTTACCTTTTCCCAGCTTCCTGGGTTAGCGGCCTCCTTTCCTGCACGGGCAACAGTAGACACTCGAGGCCCCGGAGCAGTCTGGTCCTGGAGCAAGCAGCGCTGCTTCCCCTCAGCTTCCCTGACACCTTTCAGCCTGGTAACAGCTTCCTGCAGTTCAGCCACCTGCTGCAGGAGGACCTCCACCAGGGAGCACAGAGTGCAGCCCTGCCCATTGCTCACCCTTCCCTCAGGACAGCAGCGCAGGTGCTCTCTGCACCCCGAGCTCTGCACTGCAGACTCCCTTCCCATCAGCTCCGTTTCGGGGCCTACACTGGCCACCACAGGCGCAGCCAGAGCGGAGCTCCCAGACCCAACCTTGCTCATACGGCGAGTGTTCACCATCCCGCTCACCACCCCGCTCGCCTGCCCATGCAAACTGCCTCAAGCCCGTCCTGTTTGCCCGCCCTGTTTGCCACGCTCTGGGTTGCTCGCGCTCCCTGGGGCAGGATTTTAACCAGTCAGGTCTGCCGCTGGTCCTCCTGGCGCCGCCCCCTCTGAGTCAGCCGCTCACCTCCGCGGAGCTGCAGGCTCCTGGGCAGGCCTTGTCGAGGACTTGAGGCTCCCTCGGTGCAAGTTGCTGTTCCGAGGTGAAACTCGTAGACGCCGAGCCTCCCCCCTAATCAGGCGCTGCAGGCGTCCCCTCCTAATGAAGAGTCCTTCCCCAGCATCCCTTTGGGCCCCCTTCAGATATCAGAAGGCTGCTAGGAGGTCTCCACGCAGCCTTCTCTTCTGCAGGCTGAACATTCCCAATTTTCTCAGCCGACCTTCATACGGGAGGTGCTCCAGTCCACTGATCATTCGTGGCCCTCCTCAGCACTTATTCTAACAGTTCCATGTCCTTTTTATGTTGAGGACACCAGAACTGCACACAGTACTCCAAGTGAGGTCTCATGAGAGCAGAGTAAAGGGGCAGGATCACCTCCCTCAACCTGCTGGTCACACTCCTTTTGATGCAGCCCACGATATGGTTGGCTTTCTGGGCTGCAAGCGCACACTGCCGGCTCATGTTCATTTTCTCATTGACCAACATCCCCAAGTCCTTCTCCTTGGGCTGCTCTGAATCTCTTCCCCGCCCAACCTGTAGCTGTGCCTCTCATTGCTCCAACCCAGGTGTAGGACCTTGCACTTGGCATGGTTAAACTTCATCAGGTTGGCATCAGCCCACAACACAAGCGTGTCAAGGTCCCTCTGGATGCCATTCCTTCCCTCCCATGTATCAACAGAACCACACAGCTTGGTGTCATCAGCAAACTTGCTGAGGGCACTCTCAATCCCACTGTCCATGTCACCCACAAAGATGCTGAACAAGACCGATCCCAACACCGATCCCTGGGGGACACCACTCGTTACTGGTCTTCAGCTGGACATTGAGCCATTGAGCACTACTCTTTGTGTGCAGCCATCCAGCCAGTCCTTTATCCACCGAGTGGTCCACCTATCAAATTGATGTCTCTCCAACTTAGAGACAAGGATGTCATGTGAGACAGTGTCAAAGTCTTCACACAAGTCCACGTAGATGACATCAACCGCTCTGCCTCTGTCCATCAGTTCCGTAGCCCCTTCATAGAAGGCCACCAGATTGGTCAGGCAGGATTTCCCCTTAGTGAAGCCATGCTGGGTGTCACCAAGCACCTTCTTGGTTTTCATGTGCCTTAGCATGCCTTCCAGGAGAATCCGCTCCAAGATTTTGCCAGGCACAGAGGTGAGACTGACTGGTCTGTAATTCCCCGCATTATCCATTTTCCCCTTCTTAAAAAAGGGGGTTATATTTCCCTTTTTCCAGTCATCAGCAACTTCACCTGACTGCCATGATTTTTCAAATATGATGGACAGTGGCTTAGCAACTTCATTTGCCAGCTCCTTCAGGACCCGCGGATGGATTTCATCCGGTCCCATGGACTTGTATACATTCAGGTTCCTAAGGTTGTCTCAAACCAGACCCTCTCCTACAGTGGGCCCAGGGTCTTCATTCCCACTGTCCCTGTGTCTGCCTTCCAAGACTTGGGTGGTGTGGTCAGAGCATTTGCCGGTGAAGACTGAGGCAAAGAAGTCATTAGGAACCTCAGCCTTTTCTAAATCCAGGGTAGACATTTCCCCTGATAACTTCTGGAGAGGACCCACGTTGTCCCTACCCTGGCTTTTATTTGCAATTAATTGTTGTAGGCAAGGGAGTCATCACCACATTAGAGACTTTTATGGAAAAGAAAATGTTTTTTTCTGTCTAGTCTAACAGACAAGGCCATTTATTATAGGTAAGAGTGACTGAAAAGCAAAGTGTTGAGCTGAAATATTGCTTAGCATCTTGCTGTATGCTATAAGCTAAGTCATAGGTTATAACAAAGATACATAATATGTTACTGCAGATTCCTCACTGAATTCTAAATGTAGAAAGTGAAGACAATGACTGACAGAAGCAGTAGACATGGAGGTTTCACAAAAGTGGACTGTGAGCATTGTCTGATGAATATAGGTCATTGGCTAGAGATTCCTGGTGACTCGGAGTACAGAGCTTCCTGAACTTGTGATGATTGTGGAAGCAGAGAACTCAGACTGATAATTACGCACTTGAAAATTCTTGAACAAGGGTCACAGAGAAGGATATAGAGTGATATCAGTATTTTTTACCCCTATACATTTTATTATAATTAATTAATCAACCAAACATAATGCGATTCCTGACACTATTTTGGCATTTTTTATGAAAACATATTTTATAAATGAACTTCCCCAAAGACTTTTGATGCTCTGATTTTAAACCAAGAAAAAGGCTGGAGTTCAAGGATCAGCCAGTGTCATTCTATCTTTGATTCTAGGTGTCACAGGGAAATACTTTTTTGAGGTCCCTGGAATATTTCAGATCAAATTCTATGACTTTACGTTTAAAATTCTTATTACATCCTGAGTGTCAATATAATCCACAAAAAGAGGCAAGCAACAAATACTGGGGAGATTCCCCACTTTCTGATGATCACATTACCATTTTAATATGCAGATATTAAACAAACAGATTCAGAAGCACTGCAGGCTTAAATTTTGTGCTGCACCACAATCTTACCAATCCTATAGGAGATTTGTAATGAACCCAGGGAATTACAGAGCAGTCAGTCTCACCTCTGTGCCTGGTAAAGTCTTGGAGCAGATACTACTAGAAGGCATGCTAAGGCACATGAAAAACAACAAGGTAGGTGGTGACAGCCAGCATGGCTTCACTAAGGGGAAATTCTACCTGACCAATTTGGTGGCCTTCTACAATGGGGCTACAGAACTGATGGAGAGGGGTAGAGCAGTTACGTTATCTGCCTGGACTTGTGCAAGGAGTTCGACACTGTCCCACATGACACCATTATCTCTAAATTGGAGAGACATCAATTTGATAAGTGGACCACTCAGTGGATGAAGAAATGGCTGGATGGCTGTATGCGAAGAGTTGTGGTCAATGGCTCAATATCCAGCTGGAGACCAGTAATGAGTGATGTCTCTCAGGGATTGGTATTGGGACCGGTCTTGTTCAACATCTTTGTGGGTGACATGGACAGTGGGATAGAGTGTGCCCTCAGCAAGTTCGTCAATGACACCAAACTGTGTGGTTCAGTTCATATGCTGGAGGGAAGGAATGGCATCCAGAGGGACCTTGACACGCTTGTGTTGTGGGCTGATGCCAACCTGATGAAGTTTAACCATGCCAAGTGCAAGGTCTTACACCTGGATCAGAACTATCCCAGGCACAGCTCCAGGTTGGGCAGAGAAGAGATTCAGAGCAGCCCTGAAGAAAAGGACTTGGGGGTATTGGTCAATGAGAAAATGAACATGAGCCGACAGTGTGCGCTTGCAGCCCAGAAAGCCAACCATATCGTGGGCTGCATCAAAAGGAGTGTGACCAGCAGGTCGAGGGAGGTGATCCTGCCCCTCTACTCTGCTCTTGTGAGACCTCACTTGGAGTATTGTGTGCAGTTCTGGTGTCCTCAACAGAAAAAGGACATGGAACTGTTAGAACAAGTGCAGAGGAGGGCCACGAATGATCGGGGGACTGGAGCACCTCCCGTATGAAGGTCGGCTGAGAAAGTTGGGGCTGTTCAGCCTGGAGTAGAGAAGGTTGTGTGGAGACCTCCTAGCAGCCTTCCGATATCTGAAGGGGGCCTATAGGGATGCTGGGGAGGGACTCTTCATGAGGGACTGTAGGGATAGGACAAGGGGTAATGGGTTTAAACTTAAACAGGGGAAGTTTAGGTTGGATATAAGGAGAAAGTTCTTTACTGTGAGGGTGGTGAGGCCCTGGAATGGGTTGCCCAGGGAAGTTGTGAATCATAGAATCATAGAATCATAGAATAGTTAGGGCTGGAAAGGACCTTAAGATCATCTAGTTACAACACCCCTGCCATGGGAAGTGACACCTCCCACTAAACCATGTCATTCAAGGCTATGCCCAACCCCACCTTGAATGCCGCCAGCGATGGTGCATTCAGATGTCTAATGTACAAGAGCACTACAGCCATAAACCAGGCAAAACTGAAACTAATTACTTGTGGAGATTGTATTAATGGGGGGAGACAGAGTTTTACTTGATGGCAATAAGGCAAATAAATTTTGGTGTTCTGGCGCCTTTTTAAATTCTGGTCCCAAACCCCTAAGCAATCCCACTCAATAACTAGGAGAGTGGCATACTGGGCTGTTGGAATACATATTTTGGAAAGAGGAAAACCTCTATTAATACCTATTAGATCTCTAAATGAGATCTCTACAGCTGTTTCAAAAGCTGTCTGTATTCAGGTCATGCATAAGCGTGGCATCGTTGATGTTCCCATATCAGCAACTGTGGATTACAACATATTAAAGCCACTAACTAAGGGAGCTTCTGCTGCTCTCAAACCTTATCTTATTGAAAGACGAAATGAAATTAAGAAAGACTTAGACTTTAATGCCTTATTGGCCATAAGAGGCATTGCTGATGATAATCAAGGAGTCCTGACATGCAGAGATCTCCCTACCTGGGCAATATTAGTGCATGACATTATAACTCATGGGCCCGAAATGGGATAGGATGATTTACCTAATGAAACCAAACACTCAGGTCATAACATCCAACAAATCTAACAGTCATCTCAAAATAGTTCTCAGGGATTGGAATCTGCTAAGTGTCAGAGGCGGACGAAATATATAACCAAGCACTGGCATTAGGCATTCCAAGTGCAGCAATTCGAAGACACCCTGCCAGCATTCTCCAGACCCTAATTAATGTATGTCAGGGAATGCTCAGAGAGATAACATTCCAAATGCTGCAACACAATCACCAGCCCCGAAAGAGAATGTTAATCCTTTCTCTTGCCAAAATGTGAGATCAAAAACTAATAGTTCCTGGATGACAATTGGGTCTATCCATCCAGCAAGTAGAATCTTAACAGTGGATAAAAAAAATAGCCTATATATTTTGATCACAGTCAGTCCTCATCAAGAATTCATAAAATGCCTAATAGATACGGTTGCACAAATCTCAATGTTAACACAACAAGATGCTGAAAAAATGTGTATAAGACCCAGACAGCAGAGATACAGAGTAAAGGGAGCCAGCACTATATGTCAAACTTCAAGGTTAACTTATTGCTCCCAGGTGAAAAGCACATGCTTTCTAATCACTTTGCAGTAACTATATGAAAAATATTTTGGGTTTTGATGTTCTGAGTGGACAAACCCGGCACCTGCCAGATGGCAGCATGTGGTCCTTTGGCTCAAAAGCCACCGACCTTAACCCTAACAGACACTGAAAGGCTGCAGCATGTGCTCCATGCATCTGCACTCCCTGCTGTGAAAATGTACTAATATATAGATGGTATCTTAATCAGAGGAGATTCCCTGAAGAGATAGGGGAAGCAACAACAGCAATGTGGCAAACACTGCATGATGCAGAACTTGAAGTTTCACCTAAGATATGTCAGAAACCAATCAGAGAGGTAAAATTTTGGGAAACTTGGTGGATAGCAGGCAGTGCGATGATTTGTCCAAACACCTTAGGAAAAATTGATCAACTGCAGATGTACCAATCTAAGAAGAAATTACAACAGTTTATAGGTACTTTAGGATGTTGGAGGAAACATGCGTCTCTGGATTCTCTATCATTGCTCTCCCACTATACTAACTTTTACGAAAGGCAAAACAGTGGAAATGGAATCCTGAACATGAGGAGGTAGTAAATGCCTTAATAAAAGAATTAAAAATACATCAGTTACTGGAGACTGTATGCCCCTGTGACCTTATAATATGATATTAGAGTGGGGTTTTCCTGAACATGGCACTAACTGTAACCTATTCGAAACTGGCCCTAATGGACCAAAAGGATCTTTAATACTCATCTCAACTACTTTTAAAGAAACAGAATGGAGACACTCTGAATGGGAAAAAGTCAATTAAAAAAGACCACCAGTTAACTGAAGATGAATTTGGAATTGCCCAACATAACATTTTTCTAGTTTTTAGATGCATCCAAACTCAACTGTGCAAACTCAAGCCTGCAGTTGCAGCAATTTTAAGAGAGGATGATGATGGCACCTTACTCACTGAAGTTTGGAAGGTAATCTGGGACAATGTAATTTAATTTGAAAGAGGATTCCAAATTAACTGGAGGCACCTAGTTAATTTCATTTGCAACCCCACAAACAGTGAAACGCAGCTTTTGTCCTGACAATGCACGACACTTGGGTATATGAAGTTTTACACTATCCATTAGAACATAGGGTACAGGCCCAACAAAATTGAAATAATTGGTTGACTATTGGTGTTGATGCATGTGTTGTACAGGAACAACAGGATTTTATTTGTGAAAATAACACCATTAAACCCCAAGATATTTGTCTTGACAGTGAATAAAATATTTGCAATTTTGAAATACATCCTGATTAAACCCTTGAAGCCATACTTGTATATATTGGAAATGGATGCTTCTGCAAGGGAACACTCTGCAATTGTATATTCAGAGATGGCACTGATGAAGAAATATCTAACCACTCAAATACCTGTATACGTGACTTTATTAAAATCATAGGATGTGACTTTAATTTTTCAACTCCTGTTGCATCTTACGAACTGCTACAGTCTCACCATACACATTTATCAAGACTTGTTGCCTACACCAACTGGAATGAAACTTACATTGGTAAAAGAACTACTGTAACATGATGACCTGAATCAGGTACTGAATCAAGTTCAAAATAACAGACAAAAGACTCTGCTTACAGTCTTCCATGAGGCAGAAAGAATACACCATATCCTAGAAGGATTGAAGAATGATGGAGAACATCACTGGTGGGACACCTTTTTCAGATGCTCACCAACAGCAGCTAGGTCATTAAATCAAATATTACATCCTACCATAAATTTACTAATTTCTCTTACATTCTGTTTCTCTAATGTGTAACATTACGCTATACGTTAGAACATGGAGATTATCTAGACAAGTTATTGCAAAAACCTCACCACATATATAATACTGCTTAATCACATTTAACAAAATCTTAACAACTGAGCAGACAAAAGAAAAATATCCCTCAAATTCTAACTGGAATTCAGCATTACTCTATTTGCAGGCACAGAGGCAAGAGGTTGCCAAACTGCCACTCTGTGAGAAAGATGGACTGACTTTAGTCACAGGGTGAATTGTGGTGGTGCACCTCCCTGCCCCCTCTCTCCTGGACCCCTCTGCTTCCCCAGGAACCCCTATTAGGTTCCAGCCTTTGCACAGATGCAAGGAATTGGATGGCTTGGTACTCCCTGGTCATATCAGGAACTCTAACTGCCTAACAAAGGCAGAAAGGGCCACAGTTATCAGGAAAGTTGGATACTCGCTTATCATATCAGGAGTTCTTTAGAGATGGTGAATCATTCCCTGACAAAGAAATGAGTCCAGGATGAAAATTTACATTGACTAACCCAAATCATCTTATGACCCTATAAATAGTGGTCCCAAAAGAAACTCTTTGATTTGTCTTGGACTGTGGGCTGCAACCAGTTATCTCCCTCTGAGTGAAAGCCTCTCAAGGCCCATAAACTCTCAGAGTTTACAAAACAGCAGGATCATCTGCCCAGCCTTTTACTGGTGCTTACTAACACTCACCCTTACCTCAATTGAGGAGTGCTGAGAAAGCTGAGGTGTGTATTGTGTTATCTTTTACTTTTCTCTGCACCCGAGGGAAATTTTCAACATACATATGTGTATATTTGTATATATGTCTATACATTCACATATCTACATCTTAGCACGTTGTGTTAGTTTAGATACTTAATTGTAAGTGCATGTACATTAGCTTCAGTAGTCAAGTGTTATTAGAAATCCTGGGGTTCATTTCAACAGTACAAACTGCTGTTAAATTACATTTGTAATCATTTAGACATAAACTGTTGTCCAGGTCTGAGATTAAGATTGGATTCAGATGCACATAGGCTGCTTTCAAACAGGAATCTTAGAAAGCAAGGGGTTCCAGTCTGAACCTTGTGACTCAGTGGGAGGGTTTCCCTTACTCTACATATTTCTTTCATTAGACATAAACTGTTGTCCAGGTCTGAGACTGAGATTGGATTCAGCCACACCTAGACTCCTGTCTGAGAGGAAGATTAGAAAGCAAGTGGTTCCAATCAGAACCTTATTACTCAATGGGAAGGTCTCCCTTTTTCTTTTCAACTTAATCCCTCTACCTTGTTTTCCTTTCAAATTGTATTAGGCAGTAGCCATTGTCCAAATATGAGACCAGTACTGGCTTCAGCCACAACTGGAGTCAGGAGTCTAGAAAGCAAGTGGGCCTAGTCTCAACCCTGTGGCTCAGAGGGAGGGTCTCCCTTATTTCTTTGTATTTTTGGTACCTATACACATTGTTTCAATTCAATTATGTACAAATAACTTTAACCAAATCCTGTATAAATCATTACCAATTCTGATATAATGTTTTTCATGCGATAGAGTGGACCTTGCCATCAAATTCTGTTAATCACACATCTATAAATTTCTATTAAAATTACTTTTATTAATATTTCTAACGATGATTCTTTTAGCAATCCTAAACACTGTTTCACGACAGGCATTCCCCACTTCCATCTTGAGATTTCTATATAGTGTTGGTATGATTGTCTATGTCTCAGAGACCTTTGATGTCTGTGAAAATGGAAAAAAAATTATTTAACGACAAATGACCTAACTTGAAAGACATTCAATTCCTTTAAGAATTTATGAAAGAATAAACTGTAGAACCATACATTATGTTACTAATCAAAGTTTTCTTCATCAAGTGTATCCTTCCTTTGGAAAGTAGATAAATGTGGTCATACTATACTGAAGACATTGTCTTCACTTCTGATGAACGCAGAAAGAGCCACTATGGGTTTCTTTGTCCCAGCCTTTGTCCCATGGTAGCATTTTACCTGTGAGCAAGTTGCAAGCAAAGACAATGGAACAATCATAGAATTGTAGACTCATAGAATAGTTAGGGTTGAAAAGGACCTTAAGATCATCGAGTTCCAACCCCCCTGCCATGGGCAGGGACACTTCCCACTAAACCATGCCATCCAAGGCTATGTCCATCCCCACCTTGAACACCGCCAGGGATGAAGCAGTCACAACCTCCCTGGGCAACCCATTTCAGGGCCTCACCACCCTTACAGTAAAGAATTTCTTCCTCAGATCCAATCTAAACTTCCCCTCTTTAAGTTTGTATTCGTTACCCCTTGTCCTCTCACCACAGTCCCTAATGAAGAGTCCCTCCCCAGCATCCCCATAGGCCCCCTTCAGGTATTGGAAGGCTGCTCTGAGGTCTCCACGCAGCCTTCTCTTCTGCAGGCTGAACAGCCCCAATTTTCTCATCCTATCTTCATACGGGAGGTGCTCCAGTCCTCTGATTGTCCTCGTGGCCCTCCTCTGCACTTGTTCTAACAGTTCCATGTCCTTTTTATGTTGAGGACACCAGAACTGCACACAGTACTCCAAGTGAGGTCTCACGAGAGCAGAGTAAAGGGGCAGGATCACCTCCCTCAACCTGCTGGTCACGCTCTTTTTGATGCAGTCCATGATACGGTTGGCTTTCTGGGCTGCAAGCGCACACTGCTGGCTCATGTTCATTTTTTCATCGGCCAACACCCCCAAGTCCTTCTCTGCAGGGCTGCTCTGAATCTCTTCCCCGCCCAATCTGTAGCTGTGCCTGGCATTGCTCCGACCCAGGTGTAGGACCTTGCACTTGTCATGGTTAAACTTCATCAGGTTGGCATCAGCCCACAACACAAGCGTGTCAAAGTCCCTCTGGATGGTATTCCTTCCCTCCTATGTATCAATAGAACCACATAGCTTGGTGTCATCGGCAAACTTGCTGAGGGGGCAAAAGGCCCAAATATCTCATTAGAAAATCCCAAGCCTTCCATCTGCTCTCAATTGTCTACATTTGTCATGTGATGATGGAATGACAAATCCCCCCTGCTATCTGCTGACAGGATAATACAATATCCTAACATTAAATGAATAACAGTGTAGAAATCCAAAATGTTGTAAAAGGAGGCAAAGAGTTTTTACATTGATTTGAAAACTAGCGGTTTTGCACCTTTAGGAACAACTTAAAAAAAAAAAAACACCACCAAAAACTCTCTATAGCTTTCTTCTCTCTAGAGACAGTATTTACTTTCTGATGAAGATGGCTCTTTGTGAATAGTAGATGACAACAACTTAACTTGAGACAAATAAACCCATAAAATAGATAAAGTATGCATTTCTCCACTGAGAAACTATGTATTCCAGATTTTTTTTGGCCAGCGTGTAACACAGTAGCACTCCTTTAGGAGAGCAGAATTATTTAATAATTTAAATGAAAAGGTAAAGTGTCCTGACTACATTGCTACTTCAGCTGATGAACTTTGTACAATGACATCTGGAATGTTTTCTCTCTCCTGCTTTTGTTTCTTTCAGGATGGATTTTGATGTTTTCCATTCCTTACATCCCTCTTATACCAAAAAGTCAATGATAATAGCCTGAGTGACTTTGTGGTAACACACTAGGGAACAACTAATCAAAGAAAACAAGTCATAGTCAGGAAGGAATTTTCTGTATTAAGTTCACACAGAGTTATACAAACCAGAGAGAGAAAAGCTCACATTCTGGAATTGAAATTCAATAAAACTCATGGCTTCAATAAGGGGAAATCCTGCCTGACCAATCTGGTGGCCTTCTATGAAGGGGCACGGAACTGATGGACAGGGGTAGAGCAGTTGTCATCTACCTGGACTTGTGTAAAGCCTTTGACACTGTCTCACATGACATCCTTGTCTCTAAGTTAGAGAGACATCAATTTGATAGGTGGACCACTCAGTGGATAAAGAACTGGCTGGATGCCCGCACGCAAAGAGTAGCGCTCAATGGCTCAATGTTCAGCTGGAGACCAGTAACGAGTGGTGTCCCCTAGGGATCGGTGTTGGGACCGGTCTTGTTCAACATCTTTGTGGGTGACATGGACAGTGGGATTGAGCGTGCCCTCAGCAAGTTTGTCGATGACACCAAGCTGTGTGGTTCTATTGATACATGGGAGGGAAGGAATGGCATCCAGAGGGACTTTGACAAGCTTGTGAGGTGGGCTGATGCCAACCTGATGAAGTTTAACCACGCCAAGTGCAAGGTCCTACACCTGGGTAGGAGCAATGCGAGGCACAGCTACAGGTTGGGTAGAGAAGAGATTCAGAGCAGCCCTGCAGAGAAAGACTTGGGGGTGTTGGCCGATGAAAAAATGAACATGAGCCAGCAGTGTGCACTTGCAGCCCAGAAAGCCAACCGTATCGTGGACTGCATCAAAAGGAGTGTGACCAGCAGGTTGAGGGAGGTGATCCTGCCCCTTTACTCTGCTCTCGTGAGACCTCACTTGGAGTATTGCATGCAGTTCTGGTGTCCTCAACATAAAAAGGACATGGAACTGTTAGAACAAGTGCAGAGGAGGGCCACGAGGACAATCAGATGACTGGAGCACCTCCCGTGTGAAGGTAGGCTGAGAAAATTGGGCTGTTCAGGCTGGAGAAGAGAAGGCTGCGTGGAGACCTCAGAGCAGCCTTCCAATACCTGAAGGGGGCCTATGGGGATGCTGGGGAGGGACTCTTCATTAGGGACTGTGGTGAGAGGACAAGGGGTAACGGGTTCAAACTTAAAGAGGGGAAATTTAGATTGGATCTGAGGAAGAAATTCTTTACTGTAAGGGTGGTGAGGCCCTGAAATGGGTTGCCCAGGGAAGTTGTGAATGCTTCATGCCTGGTGGCGTTCAAGGTGGGGTTGGACATAGCCTTGGATGGCATGGTTTAGTGGGAGGTGTCCCTGCCCATGGCAGGGGGGTTGGAACTCGATGATCTTAAGGTCCTTTCCAACCCTAACTATTCTATGATCTATTCTATGATCTATGTTTCAGTTCCTTCAGTGCCGTCATCATCCTCTCTTATAATTGCTGCAATGGCAGATTGTTTCCAGTCTCAGATACACAGATTATTTTTGTTGGTAAAATAATTTAAAATTTAAATTAAAATAACTTTAAGTGTTAATATCCTATGCATTAAGGCCTGATTGACTCCGTGTTCAGATCCTCTAAAGTAAAATTCACTGAATTACAGACTAATATTGACTAAATGTGGATGCATCTCATGTAACCCTGTAGCTTTTTATTTTAGTGGTCGTCAGGAGTCCAGGTCCTAAATTCTACTCCAAATCCCACTACCCATTGCAGTGGGAGAAGACTGCCTGTTAGCAGACTCAACCAGGAGACTGAAGAAGATGCTCATACTACCAGAGTCAAATTTTGAAGGGCATTTTTTTCCAAATTCCCTGTTAGTCAGGTTTAAGCAAAAACATTTGCGTATTTTTGCTTAAGAAAATTTCTCTACAAATTCAGTTATTTTGAATGAGTTTGCAAACACAATTATGCGTCGGAAGTGGGAAGTTATTAATACTGCTGAACAGTGTTGCCTCTAGGAGGCGCGGTGACCTGGTTCAGGAAACGGCACAGGCAATCACCTACTCGCGATCGCAGGGTCCATCAGCACGCAGACACCAATGTGGTGGATGGCAAATGGCGTTTATTGCAGAGTGACACCGCATTATATAGCTTTGGTTTACAACGCCACTTCCGTCTGCTTACGTCTCAAGCTAAACACTATCAGCTACCTGGAGAGGGGCTCTGTCTTTCCGTTACAGCACGACATCTTCCGACCGCCAAGCCCTAGCTACCTACAGAACAGGAACTGTCCTAATCTGGGAATAAATAAAAAAGGGGAATATGATTAATAGCTGAAGTTCTAGCTGTGCCTTTGCCTTTCTAATTTTCTCCCTGCGTAATATCCTTGTACTTCTCATGGTTTGACAGTCCCTCCTCCACAGGTGACAAATTATCTTTTTTTCCTCAGTTCAGTATCTCCTTGTTCAGACAGGCTGGTTTATTCATCACTGGTTTGATTTTCAGTACATAGGGACCACCTGCTCCTGTGCCTTAAGGGTTTCATTCTTGAAGAGTGTCCAAACTTCCGGGACCTCTTTGTCCTCCAGTAATGTTTCCCAAGGGAATCTCTTAACCAGCATCCTAAACAGGCCAAAGTCAGCCCTCTGGAAATCTAGGGTGGCAGTTTTGCTGACCTTCTTGCTTCTTCTCCAAGGATCAAAACTTCTATCATTTTATGATCAATTTGCTGACGACAGCCTCCAACCATCACATCATCCACCAGTTCTTCTCTGCTTGTGAACAGCAAATCTAGTTGGGTGTCTCCCTTATTTGGGGAGCCTCACCAGCTGGGTCAGGAAGTTTCTGACACCTTCTTTTTCTCATATGCCATATCTGCATACTGAAAGACGAGACAAGAACCTGCACAGAAAAAAAAAAAATCATCTGTGTCCAAATTACACATTATTTCATCAAAACCATTCTTACCTTCAACAAGGGCAGTGATCTGCCATTCTTTCTTACAGCGTTTGAGCTTTTTAACCTCGCACATACATCTCATGATTAACAGACAGAAGACTCTCCTTTTCCTCTCTCTTTTGCCTTTGTTGCAGAGTTTCAGCTTAGTGTTGAAACTGGAAAGTTGCTTTTCACTCAGCAGAATCTGTTCTGTGTCAAGGAGTTACCAGTTAAATAACATTCTCCTGTTAACAGAACTCTTCCTACTATTTCTACAAGTACCCTAGGAAGTGATTGACTGCTACATCTACGACTAAGACATGAGGCTTAAAGGCCAGACCCTGTTAATGCTGCAATAAATTGAAGTTTTACCATTCACTTCAGTGGGACTAGGAACAGATTCCAAGTTTATGTAGAAAACTTTTATTGTTGCTTAATTTAGAATTTATGCCTGTAGGTGGTCTGTTCTCATATGCAGATGATTTTTCACATTCTTTCACATCCTTGCATTCTGCTACCAGTAGATGAAAAACTTAGAGAATCAGTTTGCTAACAAAAATTATTTTTACCTGACCTCTTTGTTGAAATTTCTGTATGACATAATATTCTTTCTTGTATCAGCTGTTTTTTTCTTGTTTTGCTGATATTAAACATATGTATTTCATATCTGCAACAGTGATGACTTTGAAAATAATAGGCATTATTTACCAAAGAATGGAAATAATCCTCCAAACCTCCTTTTTCACTTTTCATTTTTAATTTTGCAATGATATTGTCCCTGTTGATATTGATTAGGATTATGTTTCTGATGGAAAAACAGGCAGATCAAAAGCCTGCTCCCTGTTCTGGGCTTACAGTAATAGATTGAAACATGAGCTAAGATCTCAAGTTTAAGAATACCTTTAAATTCTACTCTCACAGAAGTTAGATTACACAATGTCAGAGGGATGGAATTTGCTCAGCTTTTAGGGAATGAAATATAGTCAATATGTGCAATCTCCTGCAATTTCTCTTGAAACAAAGAGGAATTGTATTTGCTTCTGTTACTCAGTTACTTGTCTTCCTGCAAATAAAAGAAAATTTTGCCAGGATACAACTATGAAAAAGTTCAAAGCATAAGTAACAACTTGTACAAAGTGACTTATATCAGACAATGAAGAGATGCTAAAAGTGGGAATAAGAATTTGTTCCACAGAGACTTAATCTGATATCACTGTGATACTGTGCAAAACAGTCTACCAGAGAAAAGGCAGCTAGGATGGTTGAGAGCAATAAAAAACATAACATGATTTTACAGTATAAAATGGGCAATAGACCCAGCAGGGAAGTACCATAAAAGAGCAGTACAAGGTTCACTTACTGATTAGACAGTAGTAAACAGGCAGGTATGTTACCATATGATATGAAGCTATTATGGGTGATGATTCTATTTAATTCCATTTCATGTTTTATTAAAATGTTCCATAGACAATAAAAAGATGTTATTACATGGGAGACTTTTAATTGCTCTGATCTCACAGGTAAACATGTTTGAGTCAATGTGATTTTAGGCATTTTAAATCATATCTTTTTTTTCTAATTATGGTTTCAGGTAGAACCATAATCATTTTCTCCCTACATGAAGTGCTTTTTAGATATTCATCATAAAAGTCTGAAGCTAGCTCTACCAGTTAACTCCCAGGCTCCTGTAGAAAGAAATTTTGCCTTATGCTATGCTTTGCATTTAAAGGAAGATGTTGGTGCAGCATAGGAAACAGTATTATTTTGGAAAATGCAATAATTAAGATTTTTTCAAGCATGTTTCCCAGCTCATCTAATTTCAGCAATAAGAACATATTATGAGCAAAATGGCAGTCAAGAATGCTGAATGATCAAAAACTTTGACAGAATTCAACTCAAGCTACTTTGAAGTACAGCATCAAAAAATGTGGTTTAATCATAAATCTGTGGGTGTTTAAAACACATTTTTTTTAATTTCTTTGGACCTGAGAACAATGAAACAATTAACACGGAATAAATTCCTGTAAATAAAAATTACCTAATATGAGGAGGCAAAGATGATTCAGAAAGAATCCTGCTCACCTGATATTTTCAGCTTAGCAATTGTTTTGTTTACCAATATATATTATGTGTATCAGGCCTTATCTTTTGGAATTATAATAGAATCTTAAATGGCCCAAAGTGAACTGCTGTCTTATGACAATCTAGTCTCTCTCTTAAGTCAGTTTATGGAAGCAGACACTGAAAGCACAAGCTAGCCCTACACCACATTGCATTTGAAGGTAAATAAACCCCTTGCTAGTATCTGACTCTCTATGATGTAGGAGATGGAATGGTCAAGTGTTAACACAGCCATCTTGATTATTCCCCAAAAGCATGAATTAAAAGCTGATCTTGAAACAAATTGATTTCATATCCATTTACACCATGAAGAAACAAGACTGCCTTTTAACCATATTGATATTGCTTCATTGAGTGCCCAGGCCAAGAATACTTTCGCTTTTATCCTTATACTCACTATTGGTTTCTTAGTGCAGTTTTGACAGGTAAGATACATCAGCGCAGAGACAGGCACTTACCAGAGCCTGAGATGTTGATCTGCGCTGAAAACACAATCAACCCATACAGAAATCTTGCACTCACAGAGAGATAAAATCTTCACTTGCCATTGAAATTGTTTTTAAGGCCACTTTGTATTAGGAGACATAACAGAGCTGAGGATCCATTCTGGAAAAAGCAGATGCAGTGATTGCTTATTACTTTCTTCATTCTTCTTGGCTTTCTGAGAAATCAATAGCAGGCATCCATGACTGTGACCATGGTGCCTTCCATTTCAATATGGAAGAAGTAACTGAGTCAATTATTTCATTCCGGCTAATTCTGTACATATATTTTCCAGGATCATCAGGTTCTGATTTCACAGCCATTCCTGTTTCATCATTTCTTGTTTCTGTTTATTAATAAGACCATTTGCTCCAGCAATTTTGAGAAGACAAGTCAGGAATACTGATTTCTCTCTTTTCTGCCTTGAAGGATCTGTTCTTATGCAGAGGTGATTAAGCTTCTGCATTCTTAGTATTTGTTTATCTTGTTAGGCTGCAGAAGCAGAATGAAGTAAAAGGACTGTTTCAAGTCCCAGTAGAAATCCTTCTTCTTGTAGCACCACAACATCGGCCCTTTCCCTCCATGGCAGATATCAAATAGCTCACACTGAAGATTCCTCTGATGGTGGGTGTCTGAAACATTTTTTCTGCTTACTGCTTGCTGTTCATTTTGGGGGTCAGAATTAGTCCAAGTGACTATGCACCACAGCACAAGATAAAAAAAAAAAAAAAAAAAAAAGAAAAAAGAAAAAAGCCATTGCTTTTGTCTTGTGTTACTTTCAAATAGCTTCACCTAAGGCTAATAAAATTTGGGACAGTCAGCAATGTAAGGCAGGTGTTACTGATAACCCTGCATGGAAACCTTCATATGTGTTTGGCTTTTACAGAATCACAGAATCACAGAATAGTAAGGGCTGGAAAGGACCTCAAGATCATCGAGTTCCAACCCCCCTGCCATGGGCAGGGACACCTCCCACTAAACCATGCCATCCAAGGCTATGTCCAACCCCACCTTGAACGCCGCCAGGGATGAAGCATTCACAACTTCCCTGGGCAACCCATTCCAGGGCCCCACCACCCTCACAGTAAAGAATTTCTTCCTCAGATCCAATCTAAACCTCCCCTGTTTAAGTTTAAACCCATTACCCCTTGTCCTCTCACCACAGTCCCTAATGAAGAGTCCCTCCCCAGCATCCCTATAGGCCCCCTTCAGGTATTGGAAGGCTGCTAGGAGGTCTCCACGCAGCCTTCTCTTCTCCAGCCTGAACAGCCCCAACTTTCTCAGCCTATCTTCATACGAGAGGTGCTCCAGTCCTCTGATCATTTTTGTAGCCCTCCTCTGGACTTGTTCTAACAGTTCCATGTCCTTTTTATGTTGAGGACACCACAACTGCACACAATACTCCAAGTGAGGTCTCACGAGAGCAGAGTAAAGGGGCAGGATCACCTCCCTCGACCTGCTGATCACACTCCTTTTGATGCAGCCCAGAATACGGTTGGCCTTCTGGGCTGCAAGCGCACACTGCCGGCTCATGTTCATTTTTTCATCAACCCACACCCCCAAGTCCTTCTCTGCAGGGCTGCTCTGAATCTCCTCCCCGCCCAACCTGTAGCTGTGCCTGGCATTGCTCCGACCCAGGTGGAGGACTTTGCATTTAGCATGGTTGAACTTCATCAGGTTGGCATCAGCCCACCTCACAAGCGTGTCAAGGTCCCTCTGGATGGCATTCCTTCCCTCCAATGTATCAACCGAACCACACAGCTTGGTGTCACCAGCAAACTTGCTGAGGGCGCACTCAATCCCACTGTCCATGTCACACACAAAGATGTTGAACAAGACTGGTCCCAACACCGATCCCTGGGGGACACCACTCGTTCTTCTCTTCTAGCCTACGTATGACCATGTCTGCTCCCTATATTTTGAATGGATACATTAGAGATCAGAAATGGACAGAAGAAAGCAGGTCACATTCAGTCTTAGGACTTCACACTTAGGACGGCTATGTAACTGCACATGAACTTTGTTGCAAGAGATGACTAAACAGAACTGGCATCTTATCAGAGATTGTCAAAGATGGAGTCATGCACTTCATAAAACAGAAGCAACAATATAATATAAAACAGTAAGTTAACAAAGGTCAATGATAAATGCAACAGTGTTTTAACAAGATTGGAAACCAAGGTACACTTTACTGCATAGAGGATAGGGTCAGACAAAACTATATGTTGCCACAATGAATCTATCAGCCTTAAGGAGTAACTCTGAGAAGTGTTACTCAAGGGAGTAACTCAAGGGAGATAGTGGTGGGCATCTTGCTGCTGTGCAGGAGAGCTTAATGGGCCCTGGGCTGCCCACCATTTTTAAAATAAGAGGACTTGCATAATGGCAAAATGTCGGGGTTGCACTTTCAGACAGCCCTTGGCTACTGCATTGTCATTTGTTCCCCAAATTCCAGAGTAAGCTGGATGCAGGCATTACAACTCCCAGTAGTTATGGCTGGGGGAAAAGGGGTGGGGAGCATACCACCACGCTCCACCTGTGAGTATAGTCAAGTCATCTTTTATAGAGTGGTGGTTCAGTCAGGTCTTACCTCTGTTCTATAAATAGTAAGCTGATGGTTTCTGCATTTACCAATCCATGGTAAGTAGATAGAGAATTTGTAGGTTTTGCATGGTTCAGGTTGGTTATTTGTTTTACCATATACCAAACCTTTATATATAACATATTTTTAAGCAATAAACATGTTAGTCATAAAATTACAACTGGCTGAAGCACAAGATTAAACACTTGAAGAAGGGTTTCCCACCAGTGGTGTTTTCCATCCTTCACTCTTTCCAACGCATGGTGTTCTCTCTTCTGCTTCATGATGAATGGGGATTAGAGTTTTGTGTCCAATGCTTCAGAAGCATTCTAGCAGTTGACATCGATTATGACGTTGTACATTCTTTGCCAGTTCACCAAGATTCATTTTGATGGGGGTAGGCAATAAATCTTGAGTCAATATGCAATAGGATTGTAACAGTTAAGATGTAATAGGAGCTGAATAATTAAAATTGCTTCACACAACTTCAGTAAAGGTACAAAGGTACAAACACAAGTATTTGAGTGATTGCTTGTATCTGCTGCGATGTTATCTACTAATACGAAATCACATAGAGTTCTCATACAAATACATCTTTTTCCAATATATACAAGTACAGTTCCAGGGGCTTCATTGGGACGTAGCTCAAACTGACAGACATCTTGTTCTGTGTCACGACAAATGTCTTGGGCTTTGATGGCGCTATTCTCACAAATACATCCTTCTTGTTCCAGTACAATGCATGCGTTAACATGAATAGTTTGCCATTTGTTTCCATTTTGCTAGGCCCACACTCCATGTTCTAATGAGTGCAGTTTCACTGTGATTTAATCCTAACACAATTATTTAATATATGGTGTGCATCAAAACTTGACTAAATGCCATCAGGTCTGTAATTCTTTTTCAAATACAGTTGCATTACCCCAGATTATGATTAGAACTTCAGTGGGTAAGGTGCTGTCACGGAATGATTATATATATCAGAATTGCTGCAACCATAGACTGCATCCACAGTTGAGCTTGGATAGAACTAGAAGATAAAGGAACGGTATTATGGGCTGCACCAAGTGCATCCACAATCAATTGGTGGCCCCCGTCATTAATTTTTTCCCACTGAGGCAGTATAGCAGATAAGAGTCATTGGTTAGTTTCCAGTGTTCCAGGTTTAAGAAAACCACAATGTGTGTAACCAGCCCTGTTAGGGTTTGATATGATAACGTGATTGTCATTGTGTAGGGTTCTGTAAGAGAAAATAGAGGCTTGCTTCAGTGGGGAAAGTAAAAGCAGTTATCCCATTCAGAAGAAGGGAAAATCTATTGTGCATTAAATCTATAGTCTGCACTATTGCTATTGATATATTTCCAGGCAAATGGGCCATGAGGTTAAGTTAAGGTCAACTCTTGTTAGGTAGGCATACTATTTTCTGATAGTGGGATTTTGTGCACCTTCTTCTGGAGAAGCAGTCCCCTTCAGGATGGCTTCTAGCAAATTAAATAGTCTTCCAATTTACACAGGTTGTCCCTGATGTATTTTCTCAACTTGTTTAATTGCTCAGGCTAACAACAAAGTCCCTTTTCCCATTCAGAGTACCACTCTTCTGTTTCTTTAAATTCAGTTCGGATAAACAATAAAGGTTATTTTTACCCATCGGAGACACTTTGGAACAGGTCACAGTAAGAAGCATATTTCAGCTATAATAGGGCCATGAGGCTGTACTGGTTCCAGTGACTAGTATGTTTTTAATTCTTCGGTTAGAGTTTTGACTACCTCTTTGTGTTCGATTTTCACTCCTAGGGTTTGTCTTTCCACAGGAGTGAGTATACTGGATTGGAAATGAGAGGAAATCCAGGGACATGCTTCCTCTGATATCCTAAATTGTTGTAACTCCTTCCATGATTGGGGCATTTGCAGTTCTTTATTTTTCTTAAGGTATCTGGAGGACTCACTGCACTGCCTGCTATTATCAAGTACCTAAAAATTTTACTTCTTTACTTGGTTCCTGACATTTTCCGGATGGAACGTTAATTTTTCTGTTATTTAGTGTTTGCCATACTGCTGCTTCCCCCACTTTCTCAGGGGATGTTTCTCCAATCAGAATATCATCTATATATCTGTACAGTTTCGCATCCTGGGGGAGTGAGACTTTCTATGAAAGTTCAGCAAGTGTGACATGAGCAGCTGTGGGTGAATGCTTATACTTCTGTGGGAGTCTGTTAAAAGTATATTGTATTTCCTCCCAGTGAAAGCAAACTTCTCTTTATCCTCTACTTCAAGTGAACCATGAAGAACTTACCTTTTACATCTACCACTACCAACCAGTGGTGTGCAGCTGCTCACAAAGTAGCTGTTCCATTTACAGTGTTTTGTATAGCAGCTGTTAGTGGTGCTGTATTAATATTCAGGCACTGACGGTCTATTGCTAACTGCCATCTCCTGTTTTCTGAACTGGCTAGAGCTTTATGGGGAGTGGGTTTTGGAAATAATTTGTCATTTCTTCAAAACAGCTATGACTTCAGAAATTCAATTTTGTGCCACAGCAGAAATTGAATATTGCACTATATAAGTAATTTTTGAATCAAGGAGCGCAGGACTCAATGCAGTGCACTGTAGCTCCCATTTTCTGCCAGGGTTGGGATCAATGTTTGAGCCAAAGGACCACACAATGCCAGTTGGTAGATGTCACGTTCATCCTTTTAAAACATCAAAATCCAAATTATAGTCATGCTGGTCTTCAATTGCAAAGCAAGTAGTCAACATGAGCTTACAACTCTGATGCAACACTTGCTCTGTTCATACCAATGATCTCTTTGCCTTGCTGATAGCACACCTAGTTTCTTGGTATCTTGTGTTAGTACTGAAATTTGTACTCCTGTGTCTATTAAAAACTTTATTGATTGTCTCTAAGGACCAACTGAAATTAAAATGTGCAGGCTATCATCACTTATCCACTGATAAGCCTCCATTTTCCAGTCAGGCAAGGCCAGTATTTCTTGACATTACTTTCATTTTTCCTTCATGATGTGCAATTCCTCTCAAAAGAGCAGAAAAGGGTTGTGTCCCTCTCTAGTGACTAGCACTGAAGAAGTTGAAATATGCTCCTTCCTTTCACTATTCCCTCATTTCTGGAATGCTTCAGTCAGACTCAAGATAATGCCAGTAGGCTGACCTTGAACCCGGGCTCTGGGAATTCTAGTGCTAATGTATTCGTCCATAACCCGTTCCACTGGTCTTAAGATTCTGTTCAAGGTTTTAAAAATTTGTTTGCCTTTGATCTAGTTTCTGCTCCCTGTTTCACAAATCTTGCTTTGCAACCTCCTTCCAGTCCATTTCAAAACTGTAGTTAACCATACAATGCATTTATTCTGCCCATTTAGGGAGTTGCTTGGGAACATTATTTCCCTGTGTTTTATTATATTCAGTATCTCTTCTAACCTCATCCCATTTTGCATCTAGATGGAGGTTTAAGAATTGCCAGGGTTCCTCTAATCAGTGGTTTTAACTTTGTGAAATCTTCTGTAGCAGACAGTGGAACATCATGGGGTTCTCAGTTAGGCAGGGCTTTCCCTCATGTATGCAAGTGGCTTTTATGACATCTGTAGAGAGCTCACTTAGAGATTTAGTGAGGATTAAGAGGGGTTCATCTCACTCCATGGTGTCTGCCCCTCCAGCCCAATAAGCTACTTGGCTGGTAATAAAATGGAGTGTATTTTTCAAGCTGGGTACTAAATAGCTGTTTGATTTGTCCTCACTCAGCATTGTTTAGTCACCACCACTTAGGCATATGGGCCATGAGTATGAGTTTCAGTTTCACCCAGTTTTATGTTATCTCTCTTGCAAATTTGCCAATTGCAACATATCTCAGGGAATGCTTCAAGTAGCATATTGTGGATGACAACCTCAGGGTCCCACAGTTACGTCCATTTTAATCACAGGTCTGGTTTTATTATCAGAAGATTTTGTGCGGAACAAAGGAAAGTCATCTTCTGGTTCACTATCATCAGGCTCACTCCAGAGATCTCCATCAAAACCTTTAGAGAATACTACTACTTTCCTATTCTGTAAAATGTTAAGCGGATGTGGGCCTGTATAAGCATCATTTCCACCTTTTGTTGAAAATTTTGTCTTTTCTCCTTTTCTTCCTGCAATTGTTTTTGCAGGTGGTCAGTTTTTAAAGACAGCAATAACTGTAGCTTTCCTACCCTGTATTTCCTTATTAGGTCCTGCTTCTTCCTTTGTGTATTCTCCCTCTCTTGATACACAGCTTCTAAACAAGCAGGTAACATCTTGCAGAGAATGCCTTTCCCTTTTCTGTCCTTTGTTTGGCCCCTCATTGCCTTAAAGTGGTCTTCAGGGACCTTCCAATTAGACCAATTGTCACAAGTTCATTCTCGTGAGAAATTGTGATTAGAATTCACCTCATGCCTCCATAAATAATCAATGATGCTACTTGCTCCCCTGCAAATTTGTCAGGGAATCATGCATTTCACTCGTAAAACAGAAGCAACAATATACTTTGCTGATATAAAACAATGAGCTAACAAAGTCCAATGACAAATGTGACAGCAGTTTAACAAGATTTGATGTCAACGTACATTTGATTATTTACTGCAGAGAACAGGCTCAGGCAAAACTGTCAGGGTGATGCTCCCATTGAGTCAGGATGTTCAGAAAGGACCCACTTGTTTTCTAATCTCCCTCTCAGAGGGGATTCTAGGTGTGGCTGAACCCAGCCCCAGTCTGAGACTTGGTTAATGGTTCATCTCTAAAGGATTATATATACTCAATTAATCCTTTGTATCTCTAAGCTAAGATTTCAAAGTTTACCATGCTATGTATTACTTACCAAGAAACTGTTGCAGCAAGGAATCTCTCAACCTCAAGGACTATCCTTGAGGGTTGTTCCTACTCAGTGGGAGATCCTGGCATGCAACCCACTGCTGTCCAGGAGAGCTCAATGACACCTGGACTGTCCACATATTTGCATACTAGCAAGACATCAGGGTCAATGTCCCAGAAAGACCTTGGTTACCCTGTTACCCTCCATTCTCCAAAATCCAGCCAGAGTAAGCTGGATGCAGCCATCACTACTCCTACAGGTAGTTATAGCTGTGGTGGGAGGAGCATACCATGGCAGAGATGCACTATTGTGACTTCCAAAAAAGTTTTCTTTGGGAAATTCAGACTCAGCATAAAAAATGTCTGCTTTCAGAAAACTTAGTCTGTTTTGAAAGCTCTGATGGATGATTTTTCACTAAATACACTGTCTTTTACTTCCCCATACACAGGATCTTCAATCAATCCTTTTGGGTAATAAACTTTATCATTCCTACATGTGTTTTCTTTTCTTTTTCTAGATGCTTCATTCTTTTCTTTATACACTTTAATGAAAATAGATAATATCTTTTTTTGTCAACCCTCTCAAGCCCATGACATAGATTTCATAGGTTTAATACATTTAACTGAAGGAATTACTATGCATCTTCCAATAACATAAACTGGACACAAAAAATCTAAATCAAACTGCCACTGTCTTTCGCAATCTTCAAGGGAAACCAAATGATGGAGAAAAATTACTGTTGTCAATTTCAGTGCAGGTTTTCCAAATAAGGAAAAAAAATATATATATAAATAATATAAAATATTTGTGGGTTTGCAACACATATGATATCAGGTAAAGGGCAAGTACAAATAGTTTCAATTTTTCACCAAGTACTGTACATAATTGTATTAATTATTTAGCTAGCTAGTTCACTGTACTTTGTAGTAGGGGAATGTAATATTTGGGTACCATTTCCTAATGAAGGGGGATAGGTTTCAGATAAGTTATAAACAGAAGTGGTCATAACAGCTGACATCAGATTCAGAATAAAGTGCAGGGAAGAACAAAAAGAAAAAAAGGAAGGTATGTAATAGGTCAGAAGAAAGTCTGGAGACTTTGCTAAAAATCTATACTGCATCTTTACTAAAGCACAAGATGGAATCATTCTGTAAACCGCAGAGTTAAAAATGAAGAAACAGTTTAGAATGGCATAAAAAATCAAGAAACATTATAAAAGCCACCATTATATTGCTGCTCAGCAGAGTGGTGGTAGCATCTTTGTATGGTAAAGGGCGAAATACCAAAAGATGTAGGTAAACTGTGCCTACCATACTAAGTTAGTGGGAATTTTTTGCATATAGCACTGTAAATATCAGATTTTATTAATGATAATATGAAGCTAAGGGTTGGGAATGGGGAGTGAGTTTTTTTTCCCATTCAGTAATATTAAGTTTATTAGATCATACAGTCCTTCTTACACTTAACTTTTCACACCAAACTCAGGGTTTGCTTTTCTCCTTTCTGTTGCCATGTCATGCTGATTTCCCTTCCATCCTTGTACAGCCTTTATCGCCTACTGAAAAATTCACTCAAAGCCTCAGAGAAACCCATATCCTGATGGGAAGCTCAATGCCATCCTCATGCTGATGATAAGAGATGTGGGCAGAGCCAAACTATGGCAAAGGTAGGCAACAGAACACAGCTTTTGGCAAGGTTTTAGTGACTTCTCTGCAACCTGTTCTCTGGCAGGTCATAGCCCATATGTTCAATGTGTGCTTCCTGTGCACCAGGACATAGCCTTCTAAGAGACTTGCTTTAACACCCTAGGGTGTAATTTTTCCCTTACTAGCGATTGTGTAATATTCTTTAGAATTAAGCATTGTGATGTCTAATCTGGCTGAACTAATCTGGAGACGGAGAAGAATTCTAAGTAGGCATATCAGTCCACATACAGTAGGTGGGACATAGACAGGAACAGATTCATCTTACCCATCCTTCCACTTGTTTTACTATATTCTTTGTCCATCACAAGCAAAACTCTTTAGACAGGAAGTAGATAATAACTGACAGGGTATATAGTAATTGATAGGTGTAGTCTCTGTCAATTAACTTCTGTATATGAATTTCACTCTCATATGCCCCTATTTTTTAATTTGTGATCCCCAACTGTATGCTCAGCTTCCCTCATTTGTTAAGAATAATGAAAATTGTATGTGAGAGCAAACACTTTGGCTTTAGGGCTTTTTTTTTTTTTTTTGGGGGGGGGGGATGTTGCTCGGTTTGGTTTGGTTTGGTTTGGTTTTGGGGTTTTTTTCCACCAAAGAAAATTTAGATATTGTAAAGCCACACATTCTGTCTGAAGCTCATGTAACATATCATTACCCAGAGCATTTCATAGTTATTTGAAGGAATTTATGTCCAGAATGTCAGCGCTTGTCTGGAAAAAAAAAAAAAAAAAAGTGTTTTATATTTTTCAAGCTTAGCAAGTGCTGATTGATAGTGACATAGTTCCTGAGTATGATTTATCACTTCTTGAAATTAATGACCCAAGACTGTTTTTATATTATGCTACAAGACTGACACCCACCAAGAGCTGTGGAAGAATATGCTTTTTTAAGACTTGTTAATTTAATTTATGTAAATTAATTGGCTGAAGTTTGAGAATAGATTGCAAAATTCTATCATCTGGACTCCTTTATTAGTACAAAAGTCAGGTGTTGAAATTCTTTTAAAGCTGTGTCATTCTGTTCTCTGCTGGTATAGCGTGGGTAGATTCTCACTTGTTAATTATACTGAGAGCACAGACAAGGATGAAAAAATTCTTCAGCAGAGAAAAAGAATAAAATTCTTTTCACTTGCACGCACTTAAGTTTCTGTCCACATGTACGTAGGTGATCAACATCTTAAAGAGCTATTACAGAAGCAAAGGATGAGTCTTAAAATGGTTTTGATTGGAAGGGACCTTTAAAGAAACTTTGCAGTCACTGAGTACTTATTGCCTGGCCTGTATCCACTATGTCATTCCTACAGTGATCAAACCTGCAGTTTCCTTAATTGTGGTAATTATTATGACTAAAATAGTGAGATATAATTTCTTTCCAAAAGTAGGGGTTTGTGGCTACAGTATCACTGGGTCCCAAACACTGGGTTCTCTTATCTAAGTTTAACATGAAAAAGGTTGCAAGCAAATTAATTGCTGGAGCGTCTCGGAAAGAACACAGATATTTCTCACATTTCTTTGGGGAAATGAATACTTGAAAAGCTGAATATAAAGCAAGAAGGTGTATGAATTATGTATTTGTGAATTGCACAGTTAATAATTTGTGTTAATATATTATTCTTCTCTTTACTTCCATGACTCACCTTAACATACTCATGTAGACCAACCTCCTTATGGAAACAGAGCCATGTCCCACACAACAGACTACAAATCTTCATGGTTATTGGGAAAAGTTTAGATTAAAAACAAAACAAAACAAAAAAAAAAAAAAAAAAAAAAAACCAAAGCAAACAACCCCCCCCCAAAAAAAAAAAAAAAAGAGACTTTAAAAATTTACTTCTCATTACTTTTTTTTTGTAAGTTTTCCAGACTGCATCCAAATTTAGTTACAGACACATTTATTTCTCTGTTCTCATGATCAAAAAAAGCCAGATTAGTAATACAGTTGAATTTGTGTCATTTTTTATGTAGATTAAAAAACTATTTGCACTGAAATAGTGTTTAAAATCATATGAGCATAATCAATATTTATTAAAAAAATAAATAAACCACTTTAGTTTGACTCTTTCAGGTTGCAGCTTAACATGAATAGGAGGTCAAGCAACTGGAATAGACAAATGTACATATTTTTCATCATAATAAACCCAGGATTGCCATGAGCAGGTATGAGAGAAATTCCTAATATGAATAATTGTAAAGGAAGAATATATATATATATATATACCTAATATATAAAGAAAATAAATAAACAGCAACTGGACAAAATGGCCAGATACCCGGTATATGCACCACTGAAGTGAACTGTGGGCTTAGTGGATGGGCTTCCAATTGCATTTAAGCTGTTCCCTAGCAGTACTTCCTTGAATAAGAGGTTTAATAGGAAGATACTTTGAAGTGATGGGATTGAGCCCAAACTCATCTTTTTATAAGTCCTAGCTCCATTATGCAGGAAGTCTTATTTTAATTCATAACAAAAATATGTCTAAAGAGATTTCTGCTACTTAGCAGGAATCTGTAAACGGAACTGTTCACATTCTAAACAGCAGCTAGGAGTGAAATAAGCTGTCAGTTTTCTCCAGAGGAGAAAGTGATGAAGGTGAAGCTTTCAGAAGAACTGGGAAAAGACCTGTTCAAAATCACTGGGAAGAAAAATAATTTCAACGCCAAATGTAAGTAGATGAGCAAACAGCAAAGACCAGAGAGAAGAAAAATAAGACATTACCGGCAAAAAGTAGTAGGCCTACAAAACCAGACAACAGAAAAGAAGATTAGGAAACATAATGGAAAAGAGTAAAAAATGCACCCATGGTATTTTCCAGTACGTGTTGAATAGGCAAGATAGGCTATAAAACAAAGCTAAATATTCAAATCAAATGTTTTGTCAGCTTTCTCCTAGGCATTTGGAAGCTGGCCATCCCAGGAAAATAAAATATTCAAGACCAGATGTTTCCATTGCCTACTCTGAATCAAATATCAAAGACACATGACTCATTGAGCAAGATCCCGATAGTTGTCCTGACTGGATAAAACACTGGTTTTCATAGATGACAGAAAAAAACTGCAGGAGAACTTCATATATCTCATTAAAGCTTTCGGATATAGCACTTTCAATACACCTGCTGCAGATTTACTCAATCAATTGAATCATTTGGGTATGAATATATCTGCCATGTACAGCACCATCATCAGCAGGGCTTTTATGCTTGGACATACACCACAATTTTGGCTGGAGCTGAAAGACTAATAGTAGTTCCCAGAACATAGATTCACAATGCAGTAAGTTATTTCTCTGAGCTATGACAAAATCCAGTAATTTTAAGAAGCAGATTTTTACAAATTGAAAGGATTCTGGTTTACTTCTTATTTGGTACATAAATTGTTGTGAGAATCTGCAGAATTTTTTTTAATTTAATCAAGTATGTTAAATTGCAAACAAAACTGTGTATTCTGTGTAATATATTTCCAACACACAGTATGCAAACAGAAATGGTCTTCCTTGAACTATGCCTTCATTTTGCATAGTCCAGTATCTGTAATATATTTCTTTTGTAAAAAGGTATACCAGAGATATTTCATTCTCACTACAACCATCCTACACCTACCAGTGCACTGTGCATTCTTGTAAAACATAGACAAGCACCAGATAAAATAATAAATTGGTAGAAAAGAAGGCAAGGCTGTGCAGGGTCCTTCTGGATTTTGTTTATTTGTTTTCCCTGAGGAGTGTTTAGTTCAATTTGAGGGTATTGTAGAAATCACAGGACAATTCAGGCTGGAAGGGACCTGGGAAGTTTGTAGTCGCAGCCCCTGCCCAGAGCAAGTTCAGCCATGGGGTCAGACCAGGACACTCAGGGCTTCACCAGGCCAGGACTTGAAATAACAAAGTCTGGAGATAGCCCAGCCTCCCTGGGCCCCAGTCCCACTGCTGGACCTCATGAGGAAAAGGCTTCTCCTCAGCTGCAGATGGAGCCTTTATATTTCGGCTTATACTGCTGCCTCTCACCCTCCTACCAGGTACCACTGTGAAAAGCCTGGTTGCATGTCCTCCGTCCCCTCCCATGTCCTCCCACCAGCGTGGGAGCTGCTGTTGGGTGCCTCTCAAGGCACCTCTTCTCCCAGTTGAACTAGCCTCAGTCCCAGAGTCTCTCCTTGTGGGACAAGGGCTCCGGTTCTGTCTCTGAGGCCGCCCCAGCCACTCAGTCGTGTTGATCAATATCCTTCCTGTGTCACAGAGCCCAAAACAAGATGCTGCTGGACTGGAATGGCTCAGGCAATAGGAGGTGACAAAAAAGTTTGCAGAGTAGAGAAGCTTTAAATTATAAATGCCCTGTAGTAAGTTAATTAAATCCAAGTTCATGCCCCAGTGCTGCAATACAGGCCCACCATATCACTGCTTCTAACTCTCCTTATTTCCACGAACACAATGCTACTGATTTGGAGAAAGTTCACTCAAAATCATGCTTGCAAACATGAAAAAAAGAACTCAGTTCACAGCCAGCACTTTGTTAAGTTGTTGCAGCACAACAGGGGTTGTAGTTTATCAGCTACAACTTGGTTGATAGGAATCTAAATTAGACTTGGCAGAAAATTCTTTGTTGCAAACTTCTTTTCAGTTGCCTGTTTTAAGCTTATTCTCTATTCTAACTGTACCTGGTGAAATATACAACATATACACTTAGAAAAAAATTTCTTTTCAGAATTCATGCAGAAGAAGATTAGAAGATAAGATTTTTGGTAAAATGTGGAAATGGAACCACTGTCAAATATGCCTGAATAGAATTTCCATCAGAATCTCTGCAATTGTAAATTGTCAGGCACAGGAAAATGGGATAAACTTTTTCTGCTGATCATTAATGCTTACACAAGCGTTTTAAGAGCAGATACCAATGTATGTTTCTCTGCTGCCTATTCTGTCCTATAGGACACACCTCTCTGCTGGTCAGGCTCAGTGCAGACTACAGATTGATGGTTAAGTGCCTAAGAAAATTATCTTCAGAACATATTGAATGGAGCAGCGGCCTAAATTCATCACAATTGTCACAGAGAAGCTTAGGTCTTTCTTACCTTTCTTTTATCTTGTGGCACTGTAAGATTAAAACTGGAGTAAATAGCTTCCCTTGTGAAAGTTCCACAACGTCTGGCAGGACATTCATTGATAACCATGGAAACATCACTTCCTGAACTGGATGGTGTACTATCTGACAATTTTCATTCCCAAGGGCAGTTAGCTTGGAAACCTGGTTCTTTACTACCTTACTGCTTGAATAGGCCACAGTGTAGTCTGCTAATAAGCCTT
This sequence comes from Amazona ochrocephala, assembly GCA_039720435.1. Taxonomy (NCBI): domain Eukaryota; kingdom Metazoa; phylum Chordata; class Aves; order Psittaciformes; family Psittacidae; genus Amazona; species Amazona ochrocephala. The sequence goes on along the minus strand of CM077909.1, from coordinate 82,735,651 downwards.
CTGGATAATTTCAAAGATAAATAAACCACAGTTAATGTATGCCTGGGAAAGTTTCAAATATGTCAATAGCTGAGAAGAGCTATTGATTCAGAATACAGGGTGGGTAAAGAAATACTGCTGTAGTACCATGTCCAGATCAGTAAATGAAGGAGAGGTATGAGCATAGGCTAAGACCCCCTGAAGACCAAAAATAGTTTCACCAAATAACACCTCACCAGTGCTTGCTGATCTTGCTTATCCATATACTTGCCTTGCTATAAGAAAAATCTTGGAAAAAAAATGGAGGAAGAACTCAAACAGCTAGGTCTCCATGTATTCAGCTCTTTTGCAAAAGCTGAAATTCTTTAAAAAGGTAAACATGTGGGAGCTCCCACTGAGAACAATTTGCGCCTATGAACCTGAACATTTACTAAGGCTCCTGGATGCTGAACCCCCTGGAATATCCAGTCCAAGAAAAATCCTTCTTTCTTTGAAAAACAAACATACAAAAGGCTGCTGTTTAAAGTAGTGTTAGTAATAGAAATTGACAGATCCAGTCTGCATTGCCTGCAGGTTTATTTTAATTTGATTTTTCAAGTACCTTGATTTTAAAAAATGAAATTAAGTTTAAATTTATTTTTGTGAATTGCTGGGTTTAGTTCCTTTAATTTTTAGTATTTAATAATGTTATAAAAACTTTGTTCACTTACATTAGGAATGTGTCACTAGCTTTATACTAGTAAGAAATAAGCAACAAAATGCTTGTACAAATAAGTGTTGCAAGGATGGACAAGATCATAGCATTTCTGCAACTATTATTTCTAATTTAACAAAACCTTACTGCTCAGAATATGAAAACATTTTACTTCTATGGGCTAAATCAATTTTCCAAGGGTAATTTGAATTAAAAAATAGAGAATAGAGGTACTGTTTTTATCCAAAGGATATCTTTTGCTATGTGCAAGATGTCAGTATATAAAAAAGCTTACTTGTGATCCATAAGAGATTTATTTTTTATAAATAAGGTCATATAATTTTAAGAGGTTTAAAATTTGGTTTATAAAACCATATTTGCAATTGTTTGATTAACTAAAAAATGCACTCCATAATAAGCTTCTAATAAACATCTGAATAAACCTCAAATATATACTTCCCTTTTAAAATCTCTATTCATGTTAAGCTGCTAAGCAGTTTTTGCTTATCATTAGGCTATCATTTAAGAATTACTGATAGCACTATAAAATCCATTTTTGGGGGGCAGCAGGTTTTTCAATGCCATGGGATAGAGGCCACAAATGGGTCATCATATTCTCTCTAATAATAGCCAGGACTATTATTGCAATTAATTAAATAATTTGTTTAAATAACTAATAATTCTTCTATCCAAGGAAATACACTTTATATCCTTGCAGAACCTGCTTACACTTTCTCCACTTCATTCTGCAGCACTGTGTAGTAACAGCAGTATTTCAACTCAGAATTAAGGCTTAACCTTATGTTCCTAGAACTATAGAATACCAGGTTGGAAAGGACCTCTAGAAACATCTCTTCCAGCTTCTCTTGGCCAAAACACTCTAGACCAAAGCAGTCTACACAAGATGGCCCAGCACCCTGCCCAGCCGAATCCTAAAAGTGTCCAACACTGGGGGATTCACCATTTTCTTGTGGAGATTATTCCTGTAGCTGATTGTTCTCACTGTGAAATTTTTTCCTCTTGCGTTCAATCATAATCTCCCCATAAAAAAAGCTTGTGTCCATTACACCTTGTCTTATCCATAGGACCCCTAAAAAGGGAGCCTCTCTCTTCTTTAGATAGTGGAACATGGTGATAAGGTCTCCCCTGAGGCTTCTTTTCTCAAAGCTAAGCAGACCCGAGTCTCTCAGCCTTTCCTTACATGGCAGACTTTCCAGTCCTTTAACCATCTTTGTGGCCCTTCACTGGACGCTTTCCAGCCTGTCCACATCTTTGTCTATAATAGACACCAAAACTGAACACAGTATTCCAGGTGTGGCCTGACAAGTGCTGAGTAGAGTGAGATAATGACATCGTTGTCTCTGCTAGTGATGCCCTGGTTGATGTAACCCAGCATCCTGTTGGCTTGCTTTGCTGCAGCTGCACACTGTTCACTCATATTGAGTTTGCCATCCACCAGGCCCCACCAGATCCCTTTCCACAGAACTTCTCCCTAGCCAGGCAGATCCCAGTCTGAGCTTCACTCTTGGATTGTGTTTTACCAGGCGCAAGATCTTCCACTTTTCTTGTTGAACTTCATAAGGTTCTTGTTAGCTCATTCTTCCAGCCTATCCAGGTCATCCTGCAGAGTGGTTCTCCATTGCAAAATGTCCACTTCCCCATTTAGTTTGGTGTCATAGGGAAGCTTCATCAGTGTACTCTTGACCCCATCATCTGGATCACTTATGAAGATATTAAACAGCATTGTGCCCAACATCTATCCCTGTGGGATCCCACTGGTGACACGTCATTGGTTTGAAAATGAGCTAATTTATCACCAGCCTCTGGGTGCAGCCTGTCAGCCAACATTGCTGGAAAGACAAAAGTGAATCATAGAACCATAGAATCATAGAAAAGGTAGGGCTGGAAAGGACCTTAAGACCATCTAGTTCCAGCCCACCTGCCATGGTCTGAGACATCTCCCGCTAGACCAGGTTGCTCAAAGCACCATCCAGCCTGGCCTTGAATACTGCCAGGGATAGAGCACTTACTGCTTTCTTGGGGAGCATGTTCCAGTGCCTCACCACCCTCACAGTAAGGAATTTCTTCCTTATATCCAACCTAAGCCTCCTCTGTTTTAGTCTGAACCCATTATCCCTTGTCCTATCACTATGGTCCCTGATGAAGAGTCCCTCTCCAGTAGAAAGTGTTGAGAACCTGCCTTTTCAGCATTGTTTGTAATTAATTCCCCTCTCTTGCTTAATAGCAGGACAATATTTTCTGCTTGTTTCTGCTTGCTGTTAACATACCTGAAGAACTCTTTCTTGTAGTTCTTGACATTTCTGTCCAGTTACATTTCAAGAAGGGCTTTTGATTTTCCAGCTCTGTTCTCTGCACACGCTGGCAATGTTCTTATAGCTGTCAGTTTAAACAAGAAAATTAAAGGAAGCAAATACAATTTGGTCACGACAGTACTCAGAATTTTAAGGGGAAATACTTTGTTGTTATATTCCTAATTATGAGTTTATGATTTAAATACTGGATCTAGATTAATTGTTGTCTCTAAGAGACTCCAAAATGCTGAAAAATACTGAGAAACTCCTTCAAGTGCCGTTAAATATTTCCAGTGAAACAAAATAGATTCTATCTCATTTTTTTAGAACTACACATTCAAATCTTACTCTCCTCCTCTTCCTCTTTTTCATGTATGTTAGGATTTACTTGTTCTTCTACGCAGTAATATAGAATATATAATCAAGAGTTTCATGTGATAGAGATAGTTTAAAGTTTCTATTTGCTACTTGATAATTGCCATTAAATAAAAACCCATTGTCTTCCAGAAAAACTGCAGAATTTCATGTTTTAAACCATGTGTGACCCTGAGAATATTTTTTGAATCAATTCAGGGATGAAATTACAGCTTATCTGCCCTGTGACAAACTCCTGTTAGTGTGGATATCAATCGTTGACTATTTTCATATGATTAAGTCTATTGATAAGTGTACTTGCTGTACTTACAGGAAATGCTACTGTTGGTGTTCATGTCTAAAAAAGTTTATAGTTCAGCTCCTACTGGACAGCAGGGCTCACTAGAAAACCAGTACCTATAGTTCAGTTTAATTAGCTAATACTTCCTGGTGATGATACTGCTAATTCATAATTTTTCTCTATTCCCCTCAAGTATAATTTTAGAATTACGCCTAATTTTATATTTTGCACATTCTACATTCTGGGATGCTTTTTCAAATGAAATCGTAAGTTGGAACCTGCTTGTACGTCTTAAAAATCACAATTTAAGATATGGGGCTTTCTAAATTAAAATTAAGACACTTAACCTGAAAAAAATGTTTGACTAACTAGAATTTAGCTGTGTTTCCTGTTTATAGAAAGTAGTATCAATGTGTAAATTTAAATTTGTAAGGATGAGCAAAAAGGCCACATTCAATCCAACTTCAGTATTTATATGCATCCAGTACAGTATTCAATATCAAGTGTGATATTGCAATTGTAGAGATGTGGAGGTTTAAAGAGTTGGTACTCAGATCAATAGTGAAGAGCAATCATATACAGAAAACACAATCTTCAGATCTCCTGTAAACTGCAACATAATCTTATTTAATCCCTGCTCCAAGAAAGTAATTGCAAAATTTGATCTACACTATTTTCTATCAAAAGTTTTCAGAGAGAGATATAGACAATGTAAGTATTGTAGTTTACCTGACATTAATTTAATTTTAGTAAAAACTCTAAAACCTCACTCCAAATCCCTTTAGAAGAAATTGAGCTTCTCATCAACCAACACTCCCCAAGACCACCTCAGGGCTGTTCTCAATCCATTCTCTATCCAGCCTGTAGCTGTGCTTGGGATTGCCCCGAACCAGGTGCAGCACCTTGCACTTGGCCTTGTTGAATGTCATGAGGTTTACAGTTCTCAAGCCTGTCAAGGTCTCTCTGGATGACATCCTTTCCCTCCAGTTTGGTGTCATCAGAAAACTTGCTGAGGGTGCACTCAATCCCACTGTCCATGTTGAACATCAGCGGTCCCAATACTGAAGAATACCACTCATCACTGATCTCTTTGCGATTGAGCCATTGGCCACAGAATGCCACCATCCAGCCAATTCTTTATTCATCAAGTGGTCTATCTATCAATTCCATGTCTTGCCTAAACTGTCCAGTTTAGACAAGAATGTCATGTGGGACAGTGTCAAAAATCTCACTGTTTTCTTTTTTTCTTGTTCTGGGTTACATGAACTTGCATATTCCAGTCCATAATAGATTTTACAGGTAAGAGCTGTGGCAAAGGACCAAGCAAAGGGGTATGGTTATATCTTTTAAAAGCAAACTTTTATTAAGACTTTTCAGAATTGTTGTGGATTGTTGGATGCTTCAATAAATTGAAGCGATTGGATTCCTTATAATAGATATCTATATCAGCTATTCTACAGCAAAATGAAAAATTATTTGTGGGAGACTTTTCTGTAGGTGTAATTTTCTGAAGTACGTTTAAAATAACTGTCATAGAAACCCAGTATTTTCTGTCTTCTCAAAGTTTACAACTCTGTAGTTTCCATGGCATCTAACTCTCCCCACTCTGCTCTCCAGCTTGGTGTCAACTGCACTCCTTCTCCCCCTTTTCATGAGACTCCAGTACCATCTGCCCCTGCACACACCATTTGTCTCCTGGTTTGTATTCACACTCATGATGAGGTCTACCTGCTCTTCTGCCCCCCTGAAGTTCATTCCTAGTCTCAGCTGGCTCCCCTATGTTTGCAGAATATCTACCATTGTACAAGGTAGCCTCAGTCAGCCATGACCACATCTTTCCTTTCAGCTGCTGATTTTTAGGGATCTTTGAATCACTTCTTCTGACATCAAATATTTTACCACTCACTCAGAGAAATTTAGGAAGCTAGCTCATTTAGACTTTTCACCATGTGCTTTCCTTCAGACAAAATAAAAATAACCTATCTTATCTTGTGATAATATGAAGTAAAAATCACTGTACAGGTGAAATGTCATAATTCTATATAGGTATGTTTTATGTGTACTTCATTTTGTCACTAATATAAAAAATATTTGTAATTGTTCCCTCAGTAAGTATGTGAGAAAACCAGAAAATTATTTTGGTGGATTTCTATTATATTTTAAGGAGACTGTAGTTCAATTTCATGTTCATGCACAAAATGAGGATTTAACAAGCCAGCTTTCTTATTTCAAAACAAGCCACAAAATTAGAAATGCTTTTAAAAGCACACTGTTATTGAATGCCAAAAAAAAAGGCAAATAAAATCCATGTTTCTACCATGCTGGGAAAGATAATAATTTGAAAGGGAGTAAGAATATGAAAATTACTGTTTCAGTATATGAAAATTACTGCTTCAGTATATGAAATAGAAAAAGAAGGGAACACACACAAACACCTATCAGGAAAGGCAGCGATTGTAAATTTCTCATAAGAATTCATTTTTTGTTTCTTACAGTATATAAATAATAAGATGTAAACATATAGATAAAAAAGCACATAAATCACGTATCAAAATTAAGTTCTAAAAGAACAAAAATTGCTACAAAAAAAGCCCCCCAGATGAATTAATTTTCTAATTTGCATTTTTTCCAACATTTTAAAGGGCAGTTTTGCACTTTGACAATTTTACCATAGTGCGATGGGGAATAGCAACGTCAGCTAGAAAGCTCTCACAGATGGGTTGCCCAGAGAATCTGTGGATGCCACATCCCTGGCAGTGTTCAAGGCCAGATTGGAAGGGGCTTGGAGTGACCTGGTCTAGTGGAAGGTGTCCCTGCCCATGACAGGGCGGTTGGAGCTAGATAATCTTTAAGGTCCTTTCCAACCCAAACCATTCAATGATTTTATGATTCTGCCAGAACTAAGACAGTTGATATAAATAAATGTCCTGAAGCTTGTGTATTTATAACTTCAGAAGTCCTTTAAAGCAAACTTAACAGACATTAACTCCAATTGTAATTATGTAAGACACTTTTTTTTTTTCCTCATACACAGAACTTACCCATTTGAAATAAAAATAGTAAAAATAAATCTGGAATTGTTTTCCTCTTTTTCTCTCATTGTTTTTCAGTTAGCTTCTATTGTGATAAATTAATATATTTTTAAGGAAATGGACTTCAAATTATTTCTAATTTCTGTGTGAAAATCATTATCTGTACATGAAAAATAATGTATTAAAGAAAGAGATTCCAGAATAGAGCATTTAAGGAAACAATGATTCATGCAGGCTGTCAACATAATGCTCAAATCATTGCAGTTGGGGAAAAAAAAAACCAACAAAAACAATACAAAAAAAACCAAACAAACAAACAAACAAAAAAAAAAGTGGTCTCTTGATAAAATATAATTGAAATGAGCCGTATTCAAAATATTGTCATTCATCCACGTTTGGTTTTGCATTCAATTCACCATAGAAATTGTTGATAATGGTAAGACTGGGGTTTTGTCATTTGAATTGATGTTTACCACCTGGACAGAAAAAATTAATATCAATATTCTAAAAAATATGCAATTTTCAATTGCACTAGTAAGTTGCTGTTTCTTTGAAACATGAATTGTAGAAAGCAGCATGGAAATTCACAACTATTCTAACTGTTCCTCAGACTGATGTCAGCATAGAATAGGTTCTACCTGTTCTATGTATACATTTTGCAAAACTCCTAGCACACTGAAATGTTCTAAAACTCAGTCAAATATACGGAAATACACTTATGAACTCTGTAGACCCTCAGAAGATCACCATAAATCATTTTAATGAACATTTTAAGCAAGTAAGTACTTGATGGTTTTCAAAGATAACTGGTCTATCCTTGTTTTAAAGTCAGATGGAATGAAAAGGATGGAAGATCATATCTTTAAGAATGCTTTCTGATTTTTATAGTGTTCATTTCTTCCCTGTGGGAACTCAGCCTTTGCAATGCTCTTATTTTGATCACCAACAAGTTAAGGCACCAAATCCATTTGTCACTTGATTGATAATGACTGTATCTCTAGTATCTCTAATTACCAGTGATCACAATTCAGTGATTTCTGAGTACATTATCAGTGAATTGTGATCCTTAATCATAGATTGGTTATATTCTGCAGCTACTTGTTAAGAATTCTTTTGTTTACACTGTCCAGATATGACGAGAGTTGTTTTGTGCCTGGGCCAATGCAGTTATGTCTGATGAGTTTGGCAAAGTTAGATGTGACTGTGACAGAGGTATGAAAGAGTATAATTCTCTACAATGAGTACGACTCTAGGTTTTCTAAGGTGTGGATTCTGGACACTGAGATGGCAGTTTTCAGAGAAGATAAAATAGCAGGGGGGGGGATAGAAATAGATTTCCAGCATGAGGTGAATGTTGCTATGGCGTCAGGCACTCACAGCATGCAAAATGTACAAATATGCCATCTGTTCTATTGATCTATTGGGGAATAGGATATGATTAGCTTTAATATCTCTTCAGCTACCACTCTCCTCACATTTCTAGACTGCAAGTTCACATTACAAATAGAAATAACTTTGCTGTGGATGATCTTCTACCATGATCTTCTACCATGTGCAAATGTGAAATACATGCATGCTTCAATGGAAGTGTACTTCTGGCTCATCAGAGACTGAGGGGTGAGGAATTCTTAGGCTTTTTTTTTTTTTTTTTCCTTTTTTTTTTTTTTTTTTATTTCCCTTCCTAAGCTTCTCCAGGGAATGTTCGGCTTCAGGTGGCTGATTTTCTGAGGGCCAAGTAAGTCACATCAGATTGTTAAGAACAGGCTTATGAATTATTGTTTAATTTAAGCAATAAAACACGTTATGATTTCACTGTGGAAATTTAGTAGAAACCCTGAAACAGAATCAGAGACAGGATGTGAAAGACTGCAAGTTAGACAGAAAGTCCTCTTTTTCTTGATTACTAGTTACAGCTCCAGGACAACTTATTCTTAAAATTTGATCAAATAGGAAACCAGATTACAGCACTCTAGATAAGCAACAGGTTCTGAAAACCTGATCAGTTGAGTATCAATACAGCTTTTACCTGTGTTTGATAGAGCTATAGGCTGAGAATAACATGCTGTCCTTTAACCTTATGAATTAAGAAACAATGTTATATAATGCTGCCATCTGTCATTTGGTTGAATATTTTTCCTCACTGTTCCTAAAGAGTGAATCTGGAAAATTTCATGACTGTCCTTTAAACTGCAGCAAAACACAATGAATTTGCAAGAAAGCTTCATCATTAAACAACCTGGGACTGTAGTGCTTATGGTAAAGAGAGATTATTGCACATCACAGAGGATGCCAACAAACAGATTTAAGGGCTGAGAAACAATTACAAGGGCTAGGCAAACTGAGTAAGACAAAAAGTAAACTGAGATGTCAGAGAGAAATCCTTTATACCATTCCAAACAATCAGGCATCCCAGTAAAGAAAAAGAAATTCTTGTGCCAAGCTCATGAGCCTCACTGGCAGTCTATATGCGGGCACAGTACCCACAATAAGCTGAAAACAGGCAGACACATGCCAAGTAGCTAGCTGTATGGAATAGATAACAAAAATGATGCCACTGTGCATTAGGAATCAGGTTTTAGGATACAAGTTCCACATGCATGAGCTGCATGCTGATGACAAGAATGCATTCCTATATCCCCCAGTAAACACAATGGGCTTCTGCATGAAACTACTGGCATTATGACAGAATCACAGAATAGTTGAGATCAGAAGGAATCTCCTGTTCAGAGCTGTGAGCTTGTTTTTAACCCTCCTTCCTGCCCTAAGGATCATGAACTCCACCATCTCATCGTCGCTGAAACAAAGGCTGCTTTTGATTTTCACATTCCAAATGAGTCCATCCTTCTTGGTGATTATGAGGTCCAGAAGACTGTCTGTCTTCATGGACTCCACTGTCACTTGGAGGAGGTTGTCCTCAGTGCACTCTGGGAACTTCCTAGATTGCTTGTGTCCTTCTGTGTTGTCCCTCCAGAAGATATGGGGGTTATTTAAGCCTCCCATGAGGACCAGAGCCTGCAAACATGAAGCTGTTTATGTTTGTAAAGGGCATCATCCGTTTATTCTTCCTGGTCAGATGGCCTATAGCAGGCACCCACTATAATGCAACCTTTTCCTGCCCTCTCTTTAATCCTAACCCGTAAACTCTCAGTTGGCTCCTCATCCATCCCAAGGTAGAGCTCCATGCACACCAAATGCTCTCTCACATAAAGTGCAACTCCCTTGCTTTATCTTCTCATCCTGAACCTCCTAAAGAGCCTCTATCCCTCCATTGCAGTGCTCCAGTCACTATACTCAAATTGATTTCAAGACTGACACAGATGTCACAGACAGCCCAGAGCAGCTTAGAGGCATGACTGGTTTGTCTTGAATGCCAACTGATGAAACATCACTCAGATTACAGCAGAGTTCCATGCCCACTATTGAAATGCTGCATGAGCAACTTCAGTGCAGGAAGATGTCTATACATAAAGATTTTATAAAATCAAGAGTCTTCAGTCTGTCCTGAGCCAAAAACAAAGGAAAGGACCAGAAATTCAGCTCCAGTGAGTTCCACTATGGTTATTTGCACAGAGCAGGGTGAGCACTTTAGAAGACTGATTTAATTAAAACATGGGAAAATGTGAGTCTGTGAAGACAGCTACTCACTCCAGTGCCATATCACTGGTGGTGGTATTCATCCTGGCAAAATAACAAGTGGGGCCATCTGGAGATTGGCCAAACCTACCAACACCCTCGTACTGAACAGTCATATAGGTGTGATTACTGGTTTAGGCCTGTTTGTACCCTGTATGTTTGGCAACTCAGTACTTTTTTATATGTGTTTACTCAAGAACACAGTATGCATTGGGAAAGAAAGCACATAGCACAAAAGAAAGGATTAAAAGACTTAGGAGTATTTTTTTGCTTCCAATTCAGCCATTTTCATTTTAGTGAAACCAACAATTGTCTTGGGTAACATATCACTATATAGCCTGGAAGCTGTCTTGGTCAAATAGGAGAATAACAAGGTGAATCCACTGCATGTTACAAGAGAGGGAAAATGTACACTCATGTAGAAAAAGGTTGTAAAAGATTGCTTATGTATGTCAACATTTTGAAGATTCCATTAACAGACAGAGACTGGTTGACAGATTTTCTCGTAAAAGCATCTCTCTTCTCTCATTGTACTGGTGTCAAGTCAGAAGATTTCTATGACAGGACGCTCTTTAAATTTTCCATGTTCCTAGAGAACCTGTCAAGATACCTACTGTTCAAAAGAGGTGACCAATAGCTAAGGAGAAGGCGCTGTATACAGAACTGGTCATCATTTCACCAGCTGCATGGGGTAAGAATTCAGTTAAATTTCTTCAGCTCAGCAGACTTCCTAAACAAATCTGAAGCTTGCCAGGTGCTGCCGGAGGATACACCCTTTCAGGAGTACCTAATTACAGGTGTGAACAAGAGAAGACACTTAGATTTCTGTTAAGCCTTATGATCCTACAGGATGCAGTTCTCCAAAGCCTGGAGTACAGGTATCCTCAGATCACTGCACACACTCATCTGGTAGCCATATTTTCGTCAAACTCTGGGAGTATGTCAGACTGACTGTTTTTCCTGATGTTTGAACCTGCTGGTCCTAAACCACTTGACATGAAATTATGAACCAGGAATGGATACCTGGTGAAGCCTTACCAGGGATCAGACCTCTAAGCTGTTTCATTTTCTTAGAGCTGGAATTTGGCTTCTCAAAAGAAGAAAACATATTATTTAAGGGTATATGGAAGGAGAGTGTCTGCTTCTTGATGTGCGCCTTGTCAATGGCTTTTTCAGTACAAGGAGGGATAATAAAAAGAGGAGGCAAGAACAAGAACATACAAACCTGAAGAACAAATTATAAGGGGAACAGTGATGAGAGCAAACTCAGTCAGCCACACTAATTGGTAAGAATATGTGAAATGTGAGAATTTTCAATTTTCAATACAATAATCTGACTAAGCACCTTGTCAAAATGAGATCATAAAAAAAAAGAAAAAAAGGGAGGAGAAAGCATAGAGAGACATAAAACCTGACCAACAAGCATTAACAAAAACAATAACCACAAAGATGTCTGTTCAGTTGCACTAATTGATGGGCTATCAAGAAACTGCAGGCAAACTGAGAATTTGTTACTGAAAAGTATGTAAGTTCAGGATGTTGGAGGGATGTCAGAGGAGGAGAGGAAGCAGGTAGGAACAAAGCAGGGTGTAGACAGAAAAGTGTCCAAGAGGGCTGAGTGCAAAGCAGGGCTGGCCCACACTGCTGTCTGGCTGAGCCCTGGGCCTGATCACTACAGGCTGTCCTACCTTCATATATCTTCTCATTCAATTTTTTCTTAACTATTTCTCCATGTAGACTCCCATGTAGACTCCCTCTCCACCCAGTAGGAACATGTAGACTAAGTGCCCTTGAGGCTTCAGTGTGTGAGTGAAATTTGGTGGTAACTACTGTAGTTAGATTAAGGTTGTAGGCACCCCTGGCCAGGTATTAGCTGCTGGAATTAGTTGGAGCCTATAACCTCCAGCTACTGGGGTGGAAATGGCGTGTGTGCCCTGAAACCCAGCTACTGGGGTGACTGGCATGAGGGAGGAGATCAGCACTGATGGCTGGGACATTACTGTTGGTCACAGCCTGTGTGCCTGGTGCTGGCTGCTGGAAAGTGTTCCACTGTATCTTCCACAAACTTGGTGTATGTGGAGGATGGGTGTGTATATTCACGGACAAAGCTCAAGCTGGACTAGCCGGTGAGCTGGACAAGGTTCAGGCCATGGTATTGGGCAGGTGGAGGGTCAGTGCTGGTAAGCCCAAGCATGCCTGCGAGTGCCTGTGGGACAGGTGTCTGAGTGCCACATGTTTGCTAGAGAGCTGATCTGGACCAGACAGTGAGTAGGGAACCCATGGAGTGGGTAAGAGGGATGAGGGGCCACACCAACACTTTGAGGGATCTTCAGATGTGCTTGCATTTGTGAACTGGGTGTCATATGTGTGCTGCACTAGGACCTTTTGCTTCTTCTAGGCCAACAGGAGGAGGAGACTTGCCTATATGTGACTGTGTTTCGTTCAAGTCCTGTCTCTGAGTGACGTTGAAGGCAGCAGCTTGTCTATGGCAGCCTGTTTGACCAGCTGTGCCAGTGCTCTGCATATGCCTGTGTATCTGTCCGTGTCCATGTCTATGTTTGTATCCCACATGTGTCCCTCTGGGATACGTGTTCAGCTTCACCACTAGTTGAACCAGTAAACAGGACAGTGGCAGCCACCTCCCTCAGCCTGGGCACAGACCTGGGTCCTGGGGAGCACCCAGATGGGGTCTAGCAGGAGAGGTCCTGAAGTGGGGCTGCAGGAGGCAGCAGCCACCTCTAACATCCCTTTGCTGATAATAGTGCTACTTTCCAACCCAGCTGAAGCAGAAGCCTCTCCATGTGCAAGAGTAAATACAAGTAAAATGAAAAAGATGCTTAAAGGTTTCACACTGGACTTCTACAGAAAGATGTTAGTTTCCTAACATCTAAATAATATACCTTGTAGAGATCAGAAAAGTACAGAAAGACCTACAAAATCAATTAAAATAATGTCCAGCTGAAGACCAGTAACGAGTGGTGTCCCCCAGGGATTGGTGTTGGGACCGGTATTGTTCAACATCTTTGTGGGTGACATGGACAGTGGGATTGAGCGTGCCCTCAGCAAGTTTGCCGATGACACCAATCTGTGTGATTCTGTTGATACGTTGGAGGGAAGAAATGCCATCCAGAGGGACCTTGACACGCTTGTGAGGTGGGCTGATGCCAACCTGATGAAGTTTAACCATGCCAAGTGCAAGGTCCTACACCTGGGTCGGAGCAATGCCAGGCACAGCTACAGGTAGGGTAGAGAAGAGATTCAGAGCAGCCCTGGAGAGAAGGACTTGGGGGTGTTGGTCGATGAAAAAATGAACATGAGCCAACAGTGTGCGCTTGTAGCCCAGAAAGCCAACTGTATCCTGGGTTGCATCAAAAGGAGTGTGACCAGCAGGTCGAGGGAGGCGATCCTGCCCCTCTACTCTGCTCTTATGAGACCTCACTTGGAGTATTGTGTGCTGTTCTGGTGTCCTCAACATAAAAAGGACATGGAACTGTTGGAGCAAGTCCAAAGGAGGGCCATAAGGATGATCAGTGGACTGGAGCACCTCCCATATGAAGATAGGATGAGAAAGTTGGGGCCGTTCAGCCTGCAGAAGGGAAGGCTGCGTGGAGACCTCCTAGCAGCCTTCCAATATCAGAAGGGGCCTATAGGGATGCTGGGGAGGGACTCTTCATGAGGGACTGTAGTGAGAGAAAAAGGGGTAACAGGTTCAAACTTAAACAGGGGAAGTTTAGATTGGATATGAGGAAGAAATTCTTTACTGTAAGGGTGGTGAGGCACTGGAATGGGTTGCCCAGGGAAGTTGTGAATGCTTCATGCCTGGTGGCGTTCAAGGTGGGGTTGGACATAGCCTTGGATGGCATGGTTTAGTGGGAGGTGTCCCTGCCCATGGCAGGGGGTTGGAACTAGATGATCTCGGGGTCCTTTCCAACCCTAACTATTCTATAATTCTATGATTCTCTGAAAATGTGTATCATATTTTATTGTGTTTAGTATTTCCGCCTAATAGAAACAAAAAAACCTACTATAATGCCTCCCCCCAAAAAACTACTCTTCTGTAGTCATCTCCGAAGAATCAGTAATAGATAAGTATAAGAAAGTATATGCAGCATAGTATTTCCTCTGGTACACTCTCTGTTTCAAGATTCTAACCTTATCCTAGTAACTTCCAACATCCTTTTAGCATTTCTGACTATATCTAAACATCAATGTAATATTTTAGAGCATGTTTAATTCTAAGCCTTCTTTCTAAAGCAGTATTAGATAGCTTAAATCCTTCCTTAATCCTGTTTGTTTTGTTTTGTTTTTATAAAATATACCTCCAGGAATTTCTGAGGCACTGTAACAGAAATCTTGACCAGCATTTTTATGCAGGGGTATTCAGTTCCTAAGAATCCTTTTTGTGTCAAGGGACATGTCTTTGCTGAGACTGAAATTATTCTCTGCTTCCATCAGGGCCCAAAATATCTCTCTCTGCAGCAGAAACACCAGCCATAGAGCTCCATAAACTCTTGCAAATACTTTATCAGAACTAAGTAAAATAACTGATTCTGAGCTACAAAGTCACTTTCCTTTGATTATTCTGGGTGAAAACCATCCTGCTATTCATAGACCAAAACAAGGCATAAAATACCTAGTAGGAACTATCTTAAAGTAGTTAACATTTGCTGGAGCACAAAGTTGTAGCAGAAGGGAAAACTTTAATGTATTATTGATGTAAATGTGTACTAGTGAATACCAGCAGCAATGGGCAACAGCCTCTCTCTCCAAATTCTTGCTGCTAATGCTTGTTCCCTTGAGCTTTTACCTTTCGAATAGCTTTTTCAATCCACTGATCAAAATGCACTGTCTGAAACATCTTCTCATTTCAACTCAATGGTGTCTACTGCATGTCTTCTTCTTCCTTTCAGGTGTACAGCATATTGATGAAAATGTGTACTCTGTGACACTGTCCTGCATTACTTCCTTAAAATTATGCTGTAAGACATTTTTAAAGAGTCAGACCCGCATCTTGCAGAACATAACTCAAAAGGAGTCTTGACACTGAACCAGACCTTAGAGCCAGTGCTCAAAATTATTCCTTTCAGAAAAGCATTATTACAGAGTGTATCACAGAGGTTGGTGCAAAGTTCGTGTAGACTAGGGGTCTGAAACTAGCTTTTGAAGTGAATGTAGTGTCAAACGTTTCACTTATTCAGCATCCCGTTCGTTACTGGTAAGGTTATTTATTGAATACTTTAAAAATGGATAATAATAGCTTTTAACTTAAAGTACTCTACAAGTAATTGTTTTACCTTTCAAAAATGAACAGTATGTGCAACCTGTTGTGTTGGTTTGGGGTTTTTTGTTGTTTGGGGTTTCTTTTAAATAAATGAGGACGTGCACATATGAAGAACCTTGATATTTTTCATATATTCACTGAATCTTACATGGAATTGAGTTTTGGCAGCAAGGGTGTGGCTGTCGGGGTCATGAGAAGACACCAGAAGCAGCCCCTATGTCATACAGAGCCAGTTCCAACTGGCTTCAGCGCAGCCCAACCTGCTGCTGGCCAAAGCTGCACTCATCAGCAACATTGATGGAGCCTCTGGGACAATGCATTTCTTAAAATGTAAAAAATGCTGCACAGCAGCAGCTGTGACAGAGGAGTGCAAGCATGCGAGCAAAACAGCTCTGCAGATACCAAGGTCAGTGCAGAAGGAGGCGTAGGAGGTGCTCCAGGCCTGGAGCAGAGATTCTCCTGCAGCCCAGGGTGCAGCCCATGGTGAGGCAGCTGTGCCCCTGCAGCCCATGGAGGTCCAGAATGGAGCAGATATCCTCCTGCATTCTGTGGAGTACCCCATGCCAGAGCAGGTGCTCATGACCTGAAGGAAGCTACAGCCTCTGGAAAGCCCAGGCAGCCTGCTCCTGAATGACCCATGTTGAAGCAATTCTTGAAGAACTGAAGCCTGTGAGAAGGATGCACACTGAAGAAATTAGTGAAAGACTACCACATAGGTGGAACCCCATGCTGGAGCAGGGGAAGAGTACAATGAGCAAAGAGCAACAGATATGAAGTGTTTTAACTGGCCACAACTCCCATTACGAATCCTTCTGTGTTACTTGGAGTGGAGGACATAGTAGGACAAAGTAGGGCAAAGGTATTTTTTGAATATTCTTGTTTCTCTTTATCCTACTCTTTTTAATTTGCAAGAAATTATTTTCCCCAAGTTGAGCCTGTTTGTTTTGTCCATGACAGTAACTGCTGAGTTTTCTCCCTGTCTTCACCTTGGCTCATGAGCTTTTTATTTTCTTCCACTGGCCTGTTAAGAAGGGGAAGTGGCTTACCAAGGTCAACCCACTGTACCACAATTTCTGAGGCTGGAAGGGACTTACCCAGGCCCATCCACCGGTGTCCTGGGTTCAGCAGTAGCAGTCATTTTTTCTCCTTCTTGGTAGCTGGTGCAGCACTGTGTTTTTGATTTTAGGCCTGGGAACAGCGCTGGTAACACCAGTGTTTTCAGTTACTGCTTGGTGATGTTTTGGTCAGACCAAGGACTTGCCGAGTCTCATGCTGTGCTAGGGAGGAGGGGAAAGAGACAGGACACCTGACCCAGACTAACCAAAGAGGTTATTCTGTACCACAGCACGTCATGTCCAAGATGTAGAAAACAGAGGGCAGAGACCCGGAAAGGTGCTGGGGGTGCACTGTGTGGGGTGCACTGCTTGGTTGAGCTGGGGATTGATGGTGGGCTATTGCATTATTTCCTTGTATTTGCCTTGTCATTATTATTAGTAGTAGTAGTGGTAGCAGTAGTGGTTTGTGTTGTACTTTAGTTATTAAACTGTTCTCATCTCAATCTGTGGGAGTTGCATTCTTTCGATTCTCCTTCCCATCCCTCCAGGAGAAGAGGGAAGAAAGCGTGGGGAGTGAGTGAGAGAGCGACTGCCTGGGTTTATAGAAGCTTAAACCACGACAACTGGTCATCAAGATTGCTGCACTGTCTGGATGTGTCAGGTTTCGTATCTCAAAAAAGGGAGATCCACAGTCTCTCTGCGACACCTGAAAAACACTGGGGAAAGAAAAAAAAAGAAGTGTTTTCTTCTAATTAAATGGAATTTCCTGTATTTCAATTTACATCCATTGCTTCTTGTCCCGTCACTGGACACCAATGAGTAGTCTGGCTCCCTCTTCATTCCCTCCTGTCAGATGTTTATACACATAAACAAGAGTTTGAGCCTTCTTGACTCTACCACTCTCAGTCTTTCCTCATGTAAGACATGTCTCAAGCTCTTAATAAACATTATGGCCTTTTTCTGGACACCCTTCCTTATGTCCCTCTCTCTTTTATATTGGGAAGCTCACTGTTGGACACAGCACCCAGATCTGTCCCACCAGGGCTGAGTCAAGAGGACAGAATCACCTGCCTTGACCTGCTGGCAATGCTTTTCCTAATGCAACACAGTAGGCTGTTGGCCTTCTCTGCCACAAAGTGCATTGTTTGCACTATATGGTCAGATTGCTATTTACTAGGACCTCAGTTCCTTTCCTGCATGGTGTCCCTTTTCTGGAAGAAAAAAAGACTGCCACAACTGTTTCACAACCATGTGTAAACTGAAAAGCAATAAAACTCAGTCATTCTATGGATGCAAAAGGTAGGTCCAGAGACTCACTATATAAACTAGAAATTAAAGGAGAAACAGGCTGCTCAGAGAAGTAGTGGATGCCCCTTACCTGGAAGTGTTCAATGTTGGATGGGGCTTTGAGCAGCCTTGTCCAATGGAAGGTACCCCTGCACATGGCAGTGGGGCTGGAACTAGTTGAACTTCAAGATCCTTTCCAACACAACCCATCCTATGATTCTGTCCCCAGTTTCCATTCTGTGAGTCTATGATTTTCATGGTGTCTTAGATGAAGCTTTCCATGCTCTGTATTTTGTGTCCTGATTTCTCTATTACTAAATTGACTCTTTAGTCATAACTGCCAAGTACCAACAAATATCTGATTCTCCCAAGTCAGAAAGCCAGAAAAAAAAGTTATTTCTTTGCAGAAGAGTAAAGAGATTAAACATTGCAGATAAAATTTCTATAATTGAATATGTCTAAATCTATGAGGTGTACTCTCTTTCCCTGGCAGAACATAACAAGAAGCCACTTATAGTTACCAATTGCAAGGAACATAAATTGCTTTAGGGCAAAAAAAGAAGGGGCGGGGGGAGGGAAAAGAAAGCAATGTCAGCAAAATAACTTTATTCATGACTGGATGATCTAAGTTTGACAGAGGTCAAACTGTTTGTAACCTGCCAGAAGACGTTTAACAGCCACACTCTCTCCTTTGTGATGTAGTGTAAACTGATAGATACAGAGGTGTCTGGGGTTTGATTCTGATGCCATTTACGTGGGGACATTCCAGAGTAGCTCTATTTTAGCCAAGGATTATACAGCGTGACAATTTGAACACAGCCAAGATTCTGCTCTGTCTCAGAAAAGTGAAGAGGATCTCAGCAAAAGGTATCTTCCTGTTACTTTCTGAGGGAAAAGGGAACAGTTTGTCAAGGAGCATGAGTAGGCTTCCAGGGTTATGGAAACTGGGGGAATTGCTTCTTTTGAGTAGATATCTGTCTTTTAAGGGTTCATACACTACTGAGAGTGAGATGTGGCTGAATGTGTTTAAGGAGAGTTAATGTATGGCAAAACTGACTAGGACAGGCTATAGTGCAAAAAATGTTCTACTAAATTCCTTTAATACAGCCAGAAACCAGAAGAAATAAAATGTCCGATATATTTCACAATCCCCTCTTGGGAACATCATGCAAGTGATCACTATAGTGGAATGAGAGCAGAGACTGAATTTGAGAGCAAAGATAGTCTTCTTCTGCATTTTGCACTGGTTAAAAATGTGTGAGAGACATGCAAGTACTCTCATTATCTTTTGTATCACTTCCTCTTCACAAAACGCATCCCAAAGGATCTTTCTTTCAAGGTGTAAATGGCCACAAAGACATATATTTAGCTGATGAAATTCCTATTTTAATCTAAATATTTTATCCACAGGCCACCTGATTTAGAAATGGAATCATCCCTCCTGTCTCTCTAGACGTATCTGAAATATTGTAGCTGCTTCCTCACCCATGCCAAACTGAAACAAAATCTGAACCTCAGTCTTTGTCAGCAGGCAATGACAGACACGTTGGGCTGCACAGAACTTCACCTGTGCAGAGATTTACCACTGTTTTCAGTTACCACTTACCACTTAACAACCTGATGTGAAAGTTCCAGCTCCCAACTCAATAGTTACTGATGCCAATAGACAAAAAATTATTTACTGCCCTGCTAAAGGGGTATACGTTTGCATAAGCATGATACTTCTGGGTGCTACTGCTGGGGAAGTGCCCAGTGCAATGTTAATTTTCTCTTCCCTTTTTATGAATCTGACAAGAACACAGCAGTATGAAAAATGTTTTAACGATTTAGTCAGTCTTTTATTACAACATGAAATGAAAAATCTTAGTTTATTACATACTGTTGAAAATTCTTATTTTATTGATAAGCATAGCATAGAACAAGATGTACTAAATTCCAGACCAGAAGCTATGAATTGCTTATGAACTTTTTCAGTCTACTGATATGAAGAGGGAAGCTAGAGAAAAATTTTGAAAGTCTGTCTGAAAAATGTTCCATTTTTACCCATGACCAAATAATACAGGCAGAGAGAACATTAAAGGAATAGTACAGGTGCTGAATCCTGAATCTCATGACCACTTATTGCATAATGGTGTAGCTTCAAAGGAGGGTCGATACAGAAAGACAAGTATAACACAAAATCTGAGGTGGGTGGGAGAAAGAAGGAAATTACTGTTGATAGATGCTGGTTTTCTTTTTTATAGTGAATGATTTCTTTTCAAAACAAGAAAGTGCCATTCCTACATTGCCAGCTTCCAAATCTCTCACTCAGTTTCTGATTTAACTCCTGCAATTCTTCTACTTCTCTT
Organism: Amazona ochrocephala; assembly: GCA_039720435.1. Taxonomy (NCBI): domain Eukaryota; kingdom Metazoa; phylum Chordata; class Aves; order Psittaciformes; family Psittacidae; genus Amazona; species Amazona ochrocephala. Next base: position 82,715,375 of record CM077909.1, on the reverse strand, counting down.
TTGATTTTTTGACATACAGCTGTAACTGGATGCAGAGTTGCATCAGGGCTTCTGAGAATCTTCTCCATTCTACACATTTCTACTTAATAACAGAAAATTCTGACAAGTTAATGGTGGATGACCTGTGCTCATCTTTCTCTGTTATCTGATTTCTGATCAGCTGTGTCAAGGCTGCTAATGAATATTTTTTTTTATTTACATTGCACACTTTAAAATATATTTGGACTTTAGGTATCTTACACAAATAGCATCACCATGTGCTATATATTTTTTTCCTCTGCCTCTGCAGTTCTCCTAAAATTCTTTTATTGAGTGCTTTTTATTCATAGGTTATTCACCTAGCTTGTTTCATTCCTCCTGTTACTTCTTATTATGCACATCAAACTGAACTTTTCATCTTGATGCAAAAAGGCTTTTATACTGCATTTTACATTTTCATTTGACCTGACTTGAAGTAACTTTTCAAGAGCCTTCAAATCTTTCTCCCACTCACATCTCAACACCTCTCTTCAAAAGACTTCCTCACAGTAGGAAGGTCCTCCTTAGTGCTGTAAGACACTTCACTTGCTCTTTCTAATTATTCTCCATAAGCATTCTTCCATTCTTCTTTTATCTCTTTTAACTAAATGCCTAAAGGAAATCAGCCTTAACTCTCCACTCTGCTTACGCAGCTGTGGCTCCCTTACTACCACAATACCTGAGCATCTTCTGGTAGCTCCTAATCATTAAACAGAAGGTTAAACTGCAGGATGCTACTGCAAGAGTTAAGGGACAATACTAAGAGTTCACATTTTTGCCATGTCTCGCATCTTTTTCCCCTCATTTGGAACTGACATGGTTCTACTTCATTGTTCTTTCTGTAGCTTACCAGCACTAGGATAAATCAATGTTTAGAAAAAATTTAGTCGTTGACTTAGAATTCTCAATAATTTTCATGTAAAATAGTGAAGCAAAAATCAGGTTGTAAAAATATCAGTTAAAACATTAAAGAGTTGTCACTGGACCCTAAGTTATGTATAGGAAACTTAACCAAAGTATTTAATGGAGCTTTAAAAAGTAAAGTTTTAAGCTGTGTCACAACTTTGTTGAATGTCTACTGCACACAGGAGCGAAAGAGCAGATTTTGCTACATTTGACATGCCCCATCTAACTCAAGGAGATGGGACACCATTTTCTGTCACAAAGAAGAGATGATCTTCAGTAGTCTGTAACTTATTCACTGGAATGTTTAAGTATCTGTTCTCAATAAGCCTAACATTATTGCCAATCTTTTTTCTTTAAATCCGTGTCACCTTCTCTGAGTCCCTTACATCTCACCTTAGATTTTAGGTATTGCTATATGAAATGCAGTTCAACACCTCAGCTTTATAAGTATGTTTTTTCTGAGATTATTCAGTAGTATGCTGATGACAGTCATCAGATTCTTGAGAATAATTAGTTTTTCTTTGGTTTCATTTGCACTGCAGACAGCAAATTCTGTTGCTTCAGCTTTAAAATGCCCCCCCTTCTTTTTTTTTTTTTTTTTCATGAGGGTGGGAAGGTGTGGTTTATCCCACAGTAGGAGCAGTGTGCACTCAAAAGACAAATCTTGGCATGGAGAGGGAGTGGCCGGTAGAGTAGAGACAAGGCAGCAAATACTGGACCTTCATGATTCAAATTTAAAGGTACTATGGCAACTTACTGCTATTCTATTAATGATTTGCTTTAATAGCCTTGAGGGTGATACTGATTTTCTTTAATTCTTTTCTACTAGAAAGTGTCAGAAAAGTAGAGATGACAATATGTGATGAAAGAAAGTATAGCAAGGCAAAAAATGTAGGAATTGCGCAGCAACTATAAAAAAAATAATAAATACGAAAAAACCCACAGTAAATGAAGCACCAAAAAGCTGATTCCAAACACACACCTAGAAAATCTGTTAGTGCTTTACAGCTGTCAGGTTTCTGCTTTGTAAGTTACTCTTTTTCAGCAAGCTTCTGGAGTAAGAAGGAAGAGATGAGGGGGCTTTCTACTGCGCTAAACTTGGGATGAGAAAAGACAGTTGCTTGACTAGCTACACAAACAAGATAGAGAGCTATAATATCCACAGATTTTATCCATAAATATCTAGGCAACTTGAAGATTTTTATCATCATGCATATCAGAGTTCCATTACTCAGCTTTTTTTTTCACTCAGATCTAGAGGAGAAATTGGACTTCAGTAATTAATGTTGCATGGAGAACACACAGCCCATACAGAAGCTAAAACCTGGACTGCATGAATCATGGAATTTTCATTGTAAGCACATGAAATATATCTAAAATTAAAAGTAAGTCATCATCAGAGTTGATATCAGAAGATTGATGTCACAGATATAGTGTGATCATGACATTATGACTCTGAAGTAAGATAGCAGCCTCTTCACGTCACCTTCATAGATTTTTCTACTTTTGTGGCTTATTATTTATTTAAAAAAATTGTAATTTTTGTAAAAAAGATTTTTAATTTCTTTTATTTTTATATTTTTTATATTTTAATAAAAATATTTTTTTTTTTAATAAAAAAACAAACTTCTTTTTCTTTGAGGAAAGTTCTATCAGATCTCTTGTCTTAGCTCCTAGTAAGCAAAATATTTGAACTAAAAGGAAAAAATAATGAATAAATTCATCAGTACATGTGATGTATTCTAAATTTTTAGATCCAAGTTTTCAAATCCTGTCAGTAACAATGGTGTTTTATTGGCTGATATAATAGTTGATTGCTCTACTGACACACAGAGTAACAAGGAAATGATGAAACTGGCACAAGCTCTCCACTTCCCAATTAAGAATTATAGCCATTTATTCAAATTATGCCAAAAATAACTAGAGGTTAATAATAGGGTGAATTTGTAATTGCAATTCTTTCTTGCCTTTTGGCACAGGCAATATTCATTGTTATACTTTAATTTGCTACATCAAATTAAATTCTCTGTCTTCAGTCCAGAATGGTCTTTATGTTTGTTTAATGACATTTTCTGCTTCTATCCACAGAGATATTTGGCTTACATTAAGAGAAGCTATTATATAATTCACCCTGTGCTCCTTTAGTAACTATTTCACTGCCTGTCAACACAAACATTCTGTTCTCAACCAGCAAGTAGGTAAAATAAACCATGAGTCAGATTCCCTTCTTGCTTATCACGATGCATATGAGGCATATATTTGTTGAAATCAGCAAAATTATATTTCTATAAAAAGAAACAGTCTAAAAGAGGAGAATCAGTTTGACATTTGTCTATTAGTATCAATGTAATATTTTCACACAGAACTAATTATGCTTTAGAAGTAGAGCTTGTCAATGGTTCCAATGGTATGACTTTTCAAAGGAATGTCTTAAATACATCTGTTCAAGGTGAAAACGATGCCTTAGTCATTATATGTGTGCACAGTGTGTGGTATGACAGAACCATATTCTCACCTGGAATATCCAGTGGTATGTTAATAGGCTTGCCAATAATAGGCTCAATCTAATATATCAAGAATAAAAGAAAAAATACTTTGCAACCTTCCAGGAGAGCTTTGCCCTTATAGAAGTCTGTAAACATCCTGTCAATAGGCACCTAGAGAAGTTTCCAAATAGTCAGAAATGCTTTAAGAACTTAGCAAGAAATCAAACTAGGGTTTTTTGTGATCCTAATTTCATGAAACAAAATTAACTGCAGCTAATTTTATTATGTGTTTTCACAGTTCCATTAGAGATATTAAGCAATTGGAATGTTTCCATGCTTTAACTAAGAAATTGTTTATGCCAATGTTATTTTACAGGCCAGATCAGGGAAGAAAAGAGTTTGGAAAGTAGTGCATTATACTGCCTTTCCTTGAAGCAATTGGATTTGATTAATTGTCTCAGCACTACTGCTGTAAACAAATACCTGTTAGTAGCTCAGCAGCCTAAATGACTGTGGCATATGAAGAATTTTGTCAGTCTATAGACAGGTGCCAGACCTAATGACATCAGAAAAAAGAGTTCTATTCAATTTTTATGCTTCATCTATATCTGATGGCAAATTGTTAACACTCAGGACTACATATCTCTTGTCATAGAAGACAAATTGTGGAGATGCTTGATTTGTTTGCTCAAGATTTACTAGGTGGTTACTGTGATGCATTTATTCTGTTAAAAAGGGATGGCCAGGGAATGCAAACATCTGTCTGACTTTCCCTGGTTGAATTCAAAGAAAGAGCAGGTAGTAGGATGGAAAGCAGTCCATTCCCTCTCACCAACTGAACACAAACAGAAACCACAGCTCTGGAGAAAGACAGCACTCAGATGTCTTGTGGAAGCATATGGGATTTTTGAAGCAGGAATCTGAGCTACTTGTCAAGCCTAAAGTATAAGAGAAGAGAAGAAAGCTTTCTAGAGACCCAGTAGGGACTGGGTAGATGTCAATCAGAAAAAGCACCAAAAGATGCCAAACAGCATAGCAGAATGAGAGGGAAGGACAAGCCCTGCAAGGCCAGATTAGACAGGGAACATGGGCTTTCTTTTGAAGTCTCCTATTCAGGTTGTTTCAAGGCAGCACATAATGGTTTGCTCTCTTTTAAAGTTATTTTATTTTGATTTAGTATTAAATCATACGAATAAAACAGAGATTTAGAAACAGAAGCCTTTTCTCTGATGTATTCACTTCAAAAAAGGGGGCGGGAGAAGGCAAGGAAGATCAGCTCCACCTTGAGCATCACAGGGTCTCACCAGAGTATAGATCAGCGAGGATTTTATAAAAAAAAAATCTGTCAACTTAACAATTGGTCAAAGCATGGAAGAGATGTCTTCACATCTCTGTGTCACTGCAGATACCTTTTGTATCTAAGGACAAATCACAGAGCTTCTTTGTGCTTTGGGTTTATACTTCTAAAAGAACAAGTAGCAGTTTCTCCCTTACAGAAGTTTGCCTTTGTAAGAATTTGTGGATATTGTAGCAGTGGTGAACACATTTATACCATAAAATGGGCAGGGGAAGAGAGATGCTGCTGACGCTGAAGAGAATGGGTGGGCCCTAGAAAGACAAAAAGGAAAATGTACACTGCGTACATAGACTTTTGAAAGTTATCTTGTCTGTTAAATAATCATTAAGTATTGGCAAATAGCTTCAAGCTCAAAATTTATGAAAGTGCAACTTTGCTTAGGGAACAGTCTGATTTTACAAATCACTGAGAGAAGCTATTTTAATCAGAAATGGTGTGAACACAAATATGACTATTCTCCTGAGTGCTATCACATCCCACTCGTTAGTACAGACTCTGCCAAGATAAGATGTGTTTTAATGGACTGAAAAATAGTAAGTCCACATTAAGTTTTCTGTAAGAAACTAAGTCCCTGGCTGGCCCTTGGGAATTTCTTTGTTCCAAGCACTTGTCTGACAATATTCCCCTCAGTGTTCATTGCCTTTCATGTACAGTCAACTCTTATTATTATTCAGTACTTGCATTATTGCAGAGCTAAAATTTCCAGTCATAGCCAAGGACCTCGTATAACTGAGCATTACACCAGCATTACCAAAAAGATTATCTCTTTCCAAAAGAGTTTCCATTCTAAATGTGAAACATCAAACTGGAAACAAGGGATGTGCCAAAATAGTCAGTTCGCAGAGAATTTTAGCTCTCTGCGAGAGGAACTTCTACTTAGAAGCTGCAGGCAAGAGGCAAGCAAGTGATGAACAGTAAAAAAAAAGGAGAGGAAGAAGACAGTATTAATGTCCTCCAGGTATTATTTAATTTTTTCCAGCTATGCCCTTTTGGGAGTCATTAACAAAGATAATTTTAATATGTGTAATTAGGAGAGAAGGTGAATATTACAATTGTTCAAAAATCTTTTGTGTGTTTAAAATGAACCTTTTACTATGCTTATTAAAGATGCTACCAAAAAAATCTGTCAGGTATAGTAAACTTGAAGATTAGTTTTAAAAAGTCACAGAGACTCATTCACATCAAAATTGAAGAAAGAATCTGTACTCCATAAACACTGAACCACAGAGAGGCAAGCCCCACAGAAGGATGTGAAATGTGATGCTCCAGGGCAGCCTTGATTGCAGCGATCATGAGATGGTCGAATTCGAGATCCTCAGGACAGTGAGAAGAGCGTGCAGCAAGCTCACTGCCCTGGACTTCAAGAGAGCAGACTTTGGCCTCTTCAGGAACCTGCTCAGTAAGGTTCCATGGGATACAGCCCTAGAGGGCAGGGGGGCCCAAGACTGTTGGTTGATATTCAAGGATCACCTGCTGCAAGCAAGGAGTGATGCATTCCAACTAGAAGGAAGTTCAGCAGGAGGGCCAGGAGACCTCCTTGGATGGATAAGGAGCTGCTGAGGAAAATTCGCAGGAAAAAAGAGGCTTATAAAAGGTGGAAGCAGGGACAGACAGCCTGGGAAGAATAAAGGGATGTTGTCTGGGAAGCTAGGGACCAGCTTAGGAAAGCTAAGGCCCACTTAGAATTCAACTTGGTTAGGGATGTTAAGAAAAACAGGAAGGGTTCCTATAGGTACATTGCAAAGAAAAGGCAGGCTGGGGACAATGTGGCCCTCTCTGGAAGCTATCGGGAGAACTGGCTACCCTGGATTTGGCGAAGACTGAGATTCTTAATGACTTCTTCTCCTCAGTCTTCACCAGCAAATGCCCTGACCACACCACCCAAGTCTTGGAAGGCAGACGCAGGGACAGTGAGAACGAAGACCCTGGACCCACTGTAGGAGAGGATCTGGTTCGAGAACATCTTAGGAACCTGAATGTATATAAGGCCATGGGACCTGATAAAATCCATCCGCAGGTCCTGAAGGAGTTGGCAAATGAAGTTGCTAAGCCACTGTCCATCATATTTGAAAAATCATGGCAGTCAGGTGAAGTTGCCGATGACTGGAAAAAGGGAAATATAACCCCCATTTTAAAGAAGGAGAAAATGGATGAGCCAGGGAACTACAGACCAGGCAGCCTCAACTCTGAGCCTGACAAAATCTTGGAGTGGATTCTCCTGGAAGGCATGCTGAAGCACATGAAAACCAACAAGGTGCTTGGTGACAGCCAACATACCTTCACTAAGGGGAAATCCTGCCTGACCAATCTGGTGGACTTCTATGATGGAGCTACGGAACTGGTGGACAGGGGTAGAGCAGTTAATGTCATCTACCTGGACTTGTGCAAGGCGTTTGACACTGTCTCACATGACATCCTTCTCTCTAAATTGGAGAGACATCAATTTGATAGGTAGATCACTCGGTGGATAAAGAAATGGCTGGATGGCTGCATGCAAAGAGTTATGGTCAATGACTCAATGTCCAGCTGGAGACCAGTAACGAGTGGTGTCCCCCAGGGATTGGTGTTGGGACCGATCTTGTCCAACATCTTTGTCAGTGACACGGACAGTCGGATTGAGTGCACCCTCAGCAAGTTTGCCGATGACACCAAGCTGTGTGGTTTGGTTGATACGTTGGAGGGAAGGAATGCCATCCAGAGGGACCTTGACACGCTTGTGAGGTGGGCTGATGCCAACCTGATGAAGTTTAACCATGCCAACTGCAAGGTCCTCCACCTGGGTCGGAGCAATCCCAGGCACAGCTACAGGTTAGGTAGAGAAGAGATTCAGAGCAGCCCTGCGGAGAGAGACTTGGGGGCGTTGGCCGATGAAAAAATGAACATGAGCCGGCAGTGTCCGCTTGCAGCCCAGAAAGCCAACCTTACCCTGGGCTGCATCAAAAGGAGTGTGACCAGCAGGTCAAAGGAGGTGATCCTGCCCCTCTACTCTGCTCTTGTGAGACCTCACTTGGAGTATTGTGTGCAGTTGTGGTGTCCTCAACATAAAAGGGACATGGAACTGTTGGAACTCGTCCAGAGGGCCATGAGGATGATCAGGGACTGGAGCACCTCCCATATGAAGATAGGCTGAGAAAATTGAGTCTGTTCAGCCTGCAGAAGAGAAGGCTGCGTGGAGACCTCATAGCAGTCTTCCAATACCTGAAGGGGACCTACAGTGATGCTGGGGATGGAGTCTTCATGAGGGACTTTAGTGGGAGTACAAGGGGTAACAGGTTCAAACTTAAACAGGGGAAGTTTAGATTGGATATGAGGAAGAAATTCTTTACTGTAAGGGTGGTGGCACTGGAATGGGTTGCCCAGGGAAGTTGTGAATGCTCCATCCCTGGTGGCTTTCAAGGCGGGGTTGGACATAGCATTGGATGGCATGGTTTAGTGGGAGGTGTCCCTGCCCATGGCAAGGGTGCTGGAACTAGATGATCTTAAGGTCGTTTCCAACCATAACTATTCTATGATTCTATGTGAGGCAGAGACTGGTGGAGTCTGCAGCCAGCAGGGTCTAACTGGTTCTCTGAGAGGACAGGAGGTACTAATGAATATCTGTACTGGGGCTGAGAGAAATGCCAGGAGGAAGGAAGGAAATATACACATGATCTTTTCCTTTGAGTATTTGTGTCTTTGAATGTTATTTATTTTTCAGTAAAAGAAAATATGTGTCACTGCATGTCATCAATATATATAATCTCCAAAAGGAAAGTCATACAGGTAGGTGGTTCTTACAGATAATGACATTAATCAGTTGGATTCTGAACAGGATCACAGCTAATCATTCAGCCTTCCTCTCAGCCTTTGATTGAAAGGAAACAGGATGACTTGAAGGGGATTTTTAGGGAACAGATGATCTTAGGTCCTGTTTAGTAAAATCTGTCTCAAAGATATGCTGATGAAAGACTGCACAGCAGTTCTTATATGAGGCTGTGACATATTAGCATTAAAATTCCATTTACTGGCAAATAGTCCCTCATGAGACAGATGTCTGAGGTTCAGAGCTGGCACTATAGAGAATATCTTCTTACTGAAGTAAACAAAGATATCACAGGATGTCTAAAGTGGAAAACATATAATCACCAGCATCCCACTTTGGAAGCCAGACCTATTACATTCTGCTTTCTGTAAGCCAAGTATTAATTACCTGTATCAAATATTCTCATCACTGTTCATCACCACTGTTTAAAGAAACTCATAAACTTTGTTTTCTCAAACTATCTAAACAGTACTTCTTTAAGTACACTGTACTATGGATTCACAAAGTAATAAAAATAAGCTTTAAAAGGACTATTACTTAGCATAAACTGATAACAGAGTCACTAGAAGACTTTGGTAGAGTTTCATACTGTGATGGTGATATCATATGCTTGTTAGATTTCTCTTCTGTGGATCTTTGGCACACAATTCAATTTTAACTGCCTTTCTGTAAAGCTAGGAGAATAACTGAATCTAAACTAAAAAAATAAAATCCAAGCTTGATGCTCCCAGATGGGTCCATATGGTCATGAATGAAACACTTTTTATTCTGGTTATTGACAAAACTTTTAATAATAAAATTTTCCATTTGAAAACCAGGAAAAAATGTTAATAATCTTCCTTTGGAAAGAACATTTGTGAAAAAAATTGTAAAGATACTAAATGTCTGTTGCAAAGTACCTCAACACCACACAAAAATAGGGAGGACAGCACTGTCACCCCACCGAAGACAGTCTTCATAGGGGCAACATGTTTTAAATAAATCCTGCAAATTTTCAAATGTAAATAGGTTTTGATCTAAGAAAGTTCAACACTGCTCCAGAAAACATAATCTTAGTATTACACCTATACATCTGTGGAACAAAACAGTACCAAGGGATTCATGCAGCATATCAGAAAGACCTAAGAAGACTGAATGCTGTGCACACAAAAAAAATAATTGTCCTGCGGAGAAGAACTTGAGGGTGTTGGTCGATGAGAAGCTCAACATGAACCAGCAGCGTGCACTTGCAGCCCAGAAAGCCAACCGTATCCTGGCCTGTATCAAAAGGAGCGTGACCAGCAGCTTGAAGGTGCTAATCCTTCCCCTCTGCTCTTGTGAGACCCCACCTGGAGTACCTTGTGCAGTTCTGGGCCCCCCAACACAAGAGGGATGTGGACCTGCTTGAGTGACTCAAGAGAAGGGCCATGAAGATGCTTGCATGACTCTTCTCCTGTGAAGGCAGGCTGAGAGTTGGGCTTGTTCAGCCTGAAGGACAGAAGGCTCCAGGAGATGCCTTATAACAGTCTTCCAGTACTTTAAGGGGGCCTACAAGAAATCTGCAGAGGGAATTTTTAGAAAGGCATGTAGTGATAGGACAAGGGGGAGTGGTTTTAAATTGAAAGTGGGTAGATTTAGACTAGACATTAGGAAGAAGCTCTTCACTATGAGGGTAGTGAAACACTGGAACAGGTTGCCCAGAAAAGTTTTGAATGCCCTATCCCTGGAAGTGCTCAAGGCCAGGTTTGATGGGACTTCGAGAAATCCAGACTAGTGGAGGATGTCCCTGTCTAAGGCAGGGGGGGTTGGAACTAGATGATCTTTGAGGTCCCTTCCATCCAAACCCTTCAATGATTCTATGATTCTAATGAAGACATAGCCAGAGACTGCCTCCTTTAGAAAACCCATAATGAGAAGTAGTTTAAAAAACTACTTTGCCTTATGTTGAATTGGAAATTATGCTTTACTTCTGTATCTTCCAAAACTAACCTTATTTGACATAGAGGCGTCTTTCAAAGATTCAACTTTATAAAGCAGGATTGTTCGCACTGTTACTTTCCAGGCAGATAAATTACAGATTTTGGGTTGGGAGAATTCTTGGATGTATGGGATGTGTACAAGACTTCTAAGGGTAATGTGACTGCATGGGAACAAAAATTATATGTATTTACATTAATCTTCCTGAGTGTTTGGGTTTATGAATAGAGACAATGTTCCGGAAATGAGACAAGGACTTGGTATTTCTGAATTTGGTGAAACTGCTTACTACAAGGAAACTTTTACATGTCAGAGAGAGATTAGGCTCATACGGATTGCTCAAATAGAATCATAGAATCACAGAATAGTTAGAGTTGGAAAGGACCTCAAGATCATCGAGTTCCAAACCCCTGCCATGGGCAGGGACACCTCCCACTAAACCATGCCATCCAAGGCTATGTCCAACCCCACCTTGAACGCCACCAGGCATGAAGCATTCACAACTTCCCTGGGCAACCCATTCCAGTGCCTCACCACCCTTACAGTAAAGAATTTCTTCCTCAAATCCAATCTAAACTTCCCCTGTTTAAGTTTAAACCCGCTACCCCTTGTCCTCTCACTACAGTCCCTCATGAAGAGTCCCCTCCCAGCATCCCTATAGGCCCCCTTCAGGTATTGGAAGGCAGCTCTGAGGTCTCCATGCAGCCTTCTCTTCTGCAGGCTGAACAGCCCCAATTTTCTCAGCCTATAATTCCTATGTGGAGAATTTCAAGGACTAAATACAGTGAAAGCTATTTTCCATTCCCCAGCTCTTCCTTGTCTCTGTACTCGGATTCTAACCCCATGGCTGGTGTAAATTCCAAGTTGTAGCTGGCTTGATTCTGTGAGATAGGGAAAGATTGAAAAGACTGCCTTCATAGTGATTCTAGGGTTTATGCAGATCATTTCATGAGGTGCATATTTGTGTGACAGCCTGACATTGCTTTAGCCGTACTAGCTCTGGTGAAGAACCAAACTAACTTAGAAACATAGAATAGTTAGGGTTGGAAAGGACCTTAAGATCACCTAGTTCCAACCCCTTGTCATGCACAGGGATACCTCTCACAAAACCATGTCACCCAAGACTCTGTCCAACCTGGCCTTGAACACTGCCAAGGATGGAGCATTCACAACTTCCTTGGGTAACTTCTTAAGAAGTTCCTTGTTTACTTTCTATAGAACAGACAAGATGAACTATTCTGCCTCCACCATAAATGGAAAGTAGGAACTAAGAATGTGACATATTTTAAAACTCTCTTAAGAAATCCATTACTAAATATTTTTGTTCTCCCTCCATTTATTTGTTTTAACACATGGCTATCAGGAAGCATGTGTATTTTCAGTGATTTTTCTTAAGGCAGTATAGATAAACAGGATAGTACTTCTGGAAGTAATGGTTGAATCAGTCTATTTCTGTATCAGTTGTACCTTTCAGTGTGCTAATCAAGTTAACATGGTTTCTATGTTGTGATTACACAGTACCTTCTCCTATAGAGTTCTTCACTCCACACACAAAAACATGTTGATAGTGCAAAGTGGCTAGCTAAATTGTGCTCAGATTCATTCCACCACTCAGTCTTTCACTGCACAGCTTCAAAAGAAGTGAAGAAAGGGCTGCAGGTTTCTAACTATGCAGTGTGTCCTGGTTTAAGCCTCTATAACTCACGCAGTCTCTCTCTCACTCACTCCCCCCTCTTTCTTCCCCCAGTCCTGGGGGGATGAGGAGGAGAATCAAAAGAATGCAACCCCCACAGGTTGAGATAAGAACAGGTTAGTAACTAAGGTATAACACAAACCACTACTGCTACCACCAATAATAATAATGACAAGGCAAATACAAGGAAAGAATACAATCACTCAGCACCCAGCCCAACCAAGAAGTGCACCCCCACCCTTCCAGGTCTCTGCCCTCCATTTTTTACATCCTGGGCATGAAGTGCTGTAGTATGGAATACCTCTCTTTGGTCAGTTTGGGTCGGGTGTCCTGTCTCTGCTTCCTCCCAGCTTCCCCTCCTCCCTGACAGAGCATGAGACTCAGAGAGTCCTTGGCCAGACCAAAATGTTCTAAGCAGTAACTGAAAACACTGGTGCTATCAGCGCTGTTCCCAGGCCGAAAGTCAAAAACACAGCACTGCACCAGCTACCGAGAAGGAGAAAAATGACTGCTACTGCTGAACCCAGGACACAGTGTTTGTGAAAGGCTACATGCATTTTAAGAAGTACTTACCGCACTTCACTAGCCTTGCCTAACACTGTTTTACTACTTCTTTCTTGCTTTTCAGGTGTCATTTGTTAATTCTGAAACATTTTCCTATCTTAGTAGACCACTTAAGTATTCTTCATGTAAAGGGTATTGTGTGCAGATATTCTGTGAGTCAATGACACCATTGCCTGACTTACAGTACTGTGCCACGGCCTTTACTTTCTAATGCACAGAGAAATTTGGTTACCATGGCTATAATTACCATAATTTTCATCTATTAATTTTGTCTGTAGCATTTATTTCCATAATCTACAATTTGAAACAAAAACGTCTCCATTCTGTTGGGCAAAAAACCTAATTACTTTGAAACCCCTAAATGTCACTTTTTTTCCTTTTTCAATGAAGCCCTCCAAACACTTTCTTTCTTATTAAAATTCAAACAAACAGCTGTGAAATGGCCAGACAGCAAGATGATAAAAGCAAATGTGAAACGACCTTCATCCATGCTGAACAAATAGAATATTATATACAGGCTTTCCAGTTGAAGTTACGCAAAACAAATTAAGAAATACCAAAGGCTATAATTTACTACAAAAATGTTACCTAAATTTCTGACAGTTTCATTAACTAGCTAATTAAATTTGCTTGCAGGCATTTCGGTGAAGCAGTGTTATAACTTCACTATCATTTGGAAAGAAAGTGTACATGACTTTTCTGTGGAAATGTGTTTGTTACGATTGATGACTCCTATTGAACTTTTGCCTAGTATCAAATAGCGATACTTTATTGAATCAAATGATAATACTAAGCTTTAGTTAAGAGTGTCTTTAAAAAAAAAACACATGCTAACAGTCATACCAGATGAGATATCAAAATACACATTGACAGGGAAAGTAAGTGTTCAGGATTTCAAATTGTCCTGCAGAGCTGTATTTTCTAGGACTAGTAAAAAACTTAGCAGATTGTGAGCCTAAACCTCACTGATATAAATCCATTTGCCTAAAAAATCAATAGTGTATCACCTAACTGCAATAGCTAACGTATATTTTAATCAAATTCTATAACCACAGTTTATTATTTCTCTAACTGGATAGTTTAATATATTTCAAAGCATGCATCTTTTCACAGCAATAATTTGATCAATATAAGTAGTTTCCAGGAATTCTCTAAATAAAAACATTTCAACCAAGAGGACATTATTCAGATAAAAAATCCTTTCTTGTGTGCATTGCCCCACACATACACACCAGAGCAAACAATAAAATTCATTCTTTCATCACACATTTAAGAATAAAATAGAGCACCTTCATCATTCCACAAAACTTCATGACTCAAAATTCCAAGCAATTTTGCAAGTGTGCAGTCTACAGTTGCATCAGAGAAACTGTGCCATGAAACAGCCTACAATCTTGTATAATTATAATACAGATAAATCCTGGGTAATGGTCAAAACACTGAAGTTTTTTTCTCTTTTTTCTTTGGAAACAACTTAACATTTTGCCATATAAAATAGAAAGCACCTGACAAAGTTTAATAATGGTTTTCTTTCATTATACTTAACTGTGTTTTTCCTTTCAAAAAAAGCCATTTAAAGAGAAAATGTTGAGAGCTGCAATTATGTGATTATTTTACAAAAGAGTAGTTCCTTATAACATGATGGTTGAAACAGAATTTCTGTGTACACAAGGCTGTTCACAACAAACTGGAAACGAGAAAAAACTACATCCTCGTATGTGTGATAAACCATAGCTGGTTAGGTTTTTTTTCCCCATGCACCAAAAAAAAAAGAGTTATTAGAACACCTACAGCAATTACCTAATTTAACTTCCTGACCACGTTATGATGACCAAAGTACTAAATTAAGGGCATTGCCTAAATGCCTTTTCAACACTGATAAGCTTGGGGCATTGACCTTGTTCCAAAGTTGGACCACCTTCTCAGTAAAGAAATGTTTCCTGTAGTGAAGTCTGAACGCCCCCTGAGGCAGCTTTGAACTATTTCCATACATCCTGTCACTGGATATCAGGAAGGCCAGCACTTCCCTCTCCAAATCCCTTCTTCAGGAAGTATAAAGAGCAACACGGTTGCCCCTCAGCATTCTTTCCTCCAAACTAGACAAACCCAGTTGAGGATGTCATGGGAATGTATGACCTCTGAGACTGCCAAGGAATCAGTGTGCATAGAAGCTCATAATTGCTAGAGCACATCTCATAATCTCAAGTTTCAGTCAAGAAATGTTCTATGTATCTTATGTAAGAGACAGCCTGCCAGATGTTGGTTTCCTCAGCTGTTGACCCTGGACACCTGAAATAACTTTGAAACAACTTCTTTTAAGATGCCTCAGTTGAGAAAGAAAGAGACAAGGACTGAAAGAAATCATACCTTCTCTGCTTTTGACAACAATATTAACTATAACAATCTACAGGGAGAGGAAGAATAATTATCCTTCAGACAATTCTGTAAATTAATGTCTTAACAGAATTTTGGAATATCCCAGAACACCTAATTGCATGGGATTGTGATACTGTTATCACTTACTCCATAGTAGGGACATCAAAAAATGATAATCAGTTCTGAGGTAAACTTGGTTGTTAGGCCTAAAATGCAGAACATATTTTCCAGAAGCAACAGGTGTTTAGGCCAGATCTGCATATGCTGTACTGATACTATGCTGTTTTATCAGATTCTTGGTAGATCTTGATGTAATGAGTTTCCTCCTACTTTATAGTAGTTTCAGCTTCCACTCTCAATTTTTACCTGAACATGACAAAAGGAACTAGCTTTTGGCTGCTATTTAGTTTGATACCCTGTATTTTATGCTTTTAAAAAAAAATCTGTAAACAGAAACTGATGTTTATTTTCTCAGTAGAGGTTCTACTATACATACATTTATAAGTAGACACATATCAATTTCCATGTTTTACACACATACATATAAACATATTCATGCCATACTTATATATACATAGACATCGTATTCCCATGCACGCACAAACACTGCATATCTGAGTAAATACTGAAGATTTACTTCATTATGTTTTGGGTTATTTTTTGTGAAATTCTAAGTTAAAATATGTCTTCTGAACCTATTAAAAGGGGGTGACTGCTGAAAAGAGAGGAGAAGAGAAGAGTAGGGTAACTCACCCAACTGTGAGCCTACTCAGGGTAGATACAGAATATCAGGCCACATGAAGGACCTCAGAGTCTTTCAGTCTCTGCTTTAGATTATTCCATTCCACTGTTAGGGAGTCTGATAATGAGAATATCACACAGTGAGGGAAACTGCATTTTGAACATGTGTTTTATCTACATAATAGTAAAATTATTATTTTGAAGAAAACTGTAATTAAGACCACCTTATAAAATATCAAAGAGATGGTAGGAAGGATACATACTGTGTACATCTCGCACAAGTTTGGAAAATTATGATCATTTTAACAGTAAGAAGGTCCATGTGAATGAAGCTTTTTATATATTTTACCTGCCGCTGATACTTTTCTAGTTCATTTGAAAAGAATAGCAGTCAGTTGCTGAAGCAGTTCAAAAAGCCAAGTGAGCTGTAGCTAAATTGGCAACTGAAGAATGGCTTCCATAGAGGTCTGAAACTTCCTTTTAAAATTTAGCCACAAATAGAAGGAGGGAACAAACATAAGGCTGCTGACACAAAGCAGATGAACCACAGGGACAAGCCTGCCATATAGGCTTTGATCACAAACCTCCATATAAAGCACAGAAAAGTTTCTAAAAGTCAATGATCTCAGACCTCTGGCAAACATATAGACCAACTGAAAAAAGTGATTGGCTGCAAGTGGTCTGAAAGACCTAGAAAAAGAGTGGAAAAGAAGAATATAGGTCACAAGCCTCCACCCTGGCACTCATCCTTCACCAATACATTGAGAACCAGTCAAGGCACCAGCACTTGCACAGATCCTGTCATGACTCAATAGCCAGTAAGACACAATTTTTACTCAGCTGTATAATCCCTGCAGACTTTGAGAAAACACTTTCCCTGTTGAAGCTCTACTCATAAAGTCATTTACTGATGCAGACAAGGAGTCAATGAGGGTGTTCCTGAAAATACAGTCTACAGCCGAAGTCCTGTTTTGAGGGCAGGTAGCCCATGAAAACATGGATGCAAAAGTACCTAAAGGTACCTATAAGGAGAGCTTTAAACTAGACTTTTTGTGGGAGAGGGTGGCATTTTGAGTAACAGAGAAAAGCCAGAGATTGCTAATGCATTAGGCACCAAGAAAGGGACAGCTATAAAATGCCTCTGCATTGAGTTTACATGGCAAGGGTTTGGTAGAGCGGCAGGAGAGAGGCTGCAGTGGTGGCTTCTATGAAAAGACACCAGGAGCTGCCCCTTTGTCAGAAACAGCCAGTTCCAGCTGGCTCCAAGGTGGACCTGCTGGCAGCCAAATTGGCAACGCTGGTGGTAGCACCTCTGTGATAACATGATTTTTAAAAGGTTAACTCACTAAGCAACAGCACCTGAAAAGGAGTGGTAAAATGTGAGAGAAATAGCTCTGCAGACATCCAGGTTCACAAAGAAGGATGGGGAGTTGTTCCATGCGCCAGAGCAGAGCTCCCCCTGAAGTCTACGGAGGACCATGGTGGAGCAGATATCAGCTCTTCACCCTTTGGAAAACTACACCAAAGTGGGACAATGTGCCCTGAAGGAAGCTGCAGCCTGTGTTGAGCTCAAGCTGGAGCAGGATCCTGGCTGCAGCTGCTGCTTGTGGAGAGGAGCATACACAGAAGCAGGTTTTCTGGCAGGGGCTTTGGTCCGTGGGGGGCCCACATTTGAGCAGTCCTTTCCTGAAGGACTGTAGCCCTTGAAGAGCTGCAGTCTTCTGGAAAGAAGCACATTGGAGAAGTTTGTGAAGAACTGTATTCTGTGGGAGAGATCCAACACTGAAGCAGGGCAAAAGTGTGAGGAAGAAGGAGCAGCAGAGACAAAGTGTCATGAATTCACCACAACCTTCATTCCACATGCCCTTGCTCTGCTTGTGGACAGGAGGATGTAGAAGAGTCATGGGTAAAGAAGAGTCTAGGATGAAAGAAGGGTTGATTGAAAGGTGGTTTTAGTTTGGTTTCATTTCTCACTATCTTATTCTCCTATTAACTGGCAAATTAAATTAATTTTCCCCATGTCAAGTCTGTTTTGTCTGTAACAGCAACTGGTAAGTGATTCCCTTGTCTTAACTTTGATCAATGAGCTTTTCCATCTTATTTTCTCCCCCTGCCCTGCTGAGGAGGAAGAATGAGAGAATGATTTTGGTGGGCACATGGTGGCCAGCCAAGGCCAACCCACCAGCACCTGGGGTGTGTTCATCTAAAAAGGTAACACAGTAGATAGCCCAGCTGAAGTGTCTCTCTTTTAATGCATGTAGCATGGGTAATAAACAGGAAGAGCTGGAAGCCACTGTGCAACTAGAAAGCTATGATCTAATCACTGTCACTGAAACTTGGTAGGACAAATCATGTGACTGAAGCACTGCAGTCAATGGCTGTAAACTGTCCAGAAGGGAGAGGCAAGGAAGGAAGGGTGGAGGGACTGCCTTTTGTGTAAAAAACAGGTGCACAGAGTTGCCTTTAAAAACAGCAATGAATAGTTTGAGGTCATATGAGTAAAACTTAGAGACCAAGTTAATAAAGAAAATCTTATGGTTGGTGTTTACTACAGGCTGCTTGATAAAGAGGAACGGATGCTAGTGAAGTGTTCCTATTTCAGGAAGAACCACACTCCGGCTCTGATCCTAGTGGGGGACTTCAATCACCCTGACAGCTGCTGGAAATGCAGCGCAGCAAGCTGTAAGCAGTCCAGGAGACTCTTATAGTGCATTAAGGATAATTTCTTAATCCAGGTGATATACAACCTGATAAGAAGTGTTACTGGACCAGTTGCACAGAAGAACTAATTACGGATATCAAAATTGGTGTCAGTCTAGGCTGCAGTTATCATGCAATAGTGGAATTCACCGTCCTAAGAGATATGGGACAGCTGAAGTGGAAAATCAGGGCACAAATTCTATGAAGGATTTTTTTTAAGCAATTAGTGAATGGGACCCT
The DNA here is from genome assembly GCA_039720435.1 of Amazona ochrocephala. Classification (NCBI taxonomy): domain Eukaryota; kingdom Metazoa; phylum Chordata; class Aves; order Psittaciformes; family Psittacidae; genus Amazona; species Amazona ochrocephala. The sequence goes on along the minus strand of CM077909.1, from coordinate 82,696,536 downwards.
CTGGAAAGCTGCTCAGAAGAATAAAGGAGCAGAACAAAGCTGACAGCTCTTCCAGGACATTTTTTCCTTAGAGAACAGAGTTTTTGCTTCCCATACACAAGGAAGCAGGAAAGAAAGGCAACAGACCAGTATGGCTGAAGAAGGACCTTCTTGTCAAACTAAAGTGAAGAAGTAAACACACAGGCAGTGGAATCAGGTCCACATGTCCTTAGAAGAATACAGGGACACTGGCTAGATGTATAGCGGTGGGATTAGGCAAGGTAAGGCACAGCTGAAACTAAATTTGGTGAGGGCTGTGGAGAATAATAAGAATGGCATCTACAGGCACACTGGTCAGGAAAACAAGATTAAAAACCATGTACCCCTCCCATAAAGAAGACAGGAGACAACTGACATGGAGAAGGCTGAGGTACGCAACTTCTTTGGCTCAGTTTTCACTGGCAATTGCTCTTGCCACATCTGCAAGGCCATGAACTCCAAGGTAAGACAAGAGAAGATGAGGCTCACAATCACCTGAGGAACCTGAACATACACAAGTACATGAGAGCTGACAAGATGCATCTCAGGGTTCTGGGGGACCTGGAAGATATGTCTAAGCCACTATTCATCATATCTGGAAAGTAATGGCATTCAGTATAAGTCCTCAGGGGACTGAAGAAAGGCAATATCATACCCATTTTCTAAAAAGGGTAAAAAGAAGACGTCAAGAACTACTGTGAATGACTCGATATTAGGAGAAATTTCTTCAAAGAGGGGGTAGTCAGGTATTAAAACAGGCTTCTCAGGGAATTGGTGGAATCACCTTCCCTAAAAGTGTCCAAAAACCACGTCAATTATTTTTGTCACTGCTTAACCACCTTAGTGACAGGATTTAGTGGTGGACATTGGGCAAAGTTTAGACTTGATGATCATAAAAGACTTTTCCAGCCTAGTTGATCAGTCAGCCTCACTTCTGTGCCCATTAAGATCATGGAACAGGTCCTCCTGGTAAACATAACAAAACACGTGGAAGAGAAGGACATGACTAGAGACAGCAAACAAAACTTCATTGAGGGCAAATAGTGCCCAACTATTTTTTGTTTTACTTTTACCATTTTCTCCCACCTTCCCTTCAGGGGGGAGTGAGTGAGTGGCTGTGTGGGTCTTAGCTGTTGGCCAGGGTTAAACCATGACAGTCTATTAGAATTGGTCTAGAGGAGGGTCACAGAAAAAGATCAGAGGGCTGGAGCACCTCGTCTATGAAGACAAGCTGAGAGAGTTGCTGTTGCTCAGCCTAGAGAAGAGAACGCTCCAGGGAGACATATTGCAGTCTTTCAGCAGTTAAAGAAGGCTTATAAGAAAGATGGAGAGAGGCTTTTTACCAGAGCCTGTAGAAATAGGACAAGGGTCAATGGTTTTAAAATGAAAAAGGGTGGATTATAAGAAAAAAAAAAAAATTCTATGAAGGTGGTGAGACACTAAAACAGGTTGCCCAGAGAAGCTGTGGACACCCCATCAATGGAATTATTCAAAGTCAGATTCGAGGGGCTTTGCACAAGCTGATATAGTGAAATATGTCCCTGCTTGTGGCAGGGGTGTTGGAATAGATGATCTTTAAAAGTCCCTTACAACCCAAATTGTTCTATGATTCTGTGATTCCAAGGCTGGCAGTCTTCCACTGACTAGCCTGAGGCAAACACATTGCCACTTCATGAGAAACAGAAATGAATCCCATGACATCCTTCTAAGTTGGAGAGACATCAATTTGATAGGTGGACCACTCGATGGATAAAGAACTGGCTGGATGGCCGCACGCAAAGAGTAGTGCTCAGTGGCTCAGTGTCCAGCTGGAGACCGGTAACGAGTGGTGTCCCCCAGGGATCAATGTTGGGACCGGTCTTGTTCAACATCTTTGTGGGTGACATGGACAGTGGGATTGAGTGCACCCTCAGCAAGTTTGCCGATGACACCAAGCTGTGTGGTTCGGTTGATACATTGGAGGGAAGGAATGCCATCCAGAGGGACCGTGACATGCTTGTGAGGTGGGCTGATGCCAACCTGATGAAGTTCAACCATGCTAAATGCAAAGTCCTCCACCTGGGTCGGAGCAATGCCAGGCACAGCTACAGGTTGGGCGGGGAGGAGATTGAGAGCAGCCCTGCAGAGAAGGACTTGGGGGTGTGGGTTGATGAAAAAATGAACATGAGCCGGCAGTGTGCGCTTGCAGCCCAGAAGGCCAACCGTATTCTGGGCTGCATCAAAAGGAGTGTGACCAGCAGGTCGAGGGAGGTGCTCCTGCCCCTCTACTCTGCTCTCGTGAGACCTCACTTGGAGTATTGCGTGCAGTTCTGGTGTCCTCAACATAAAAAGGACATGGAAGTGTTAGAACAAGTCCAGAGGAGGGCCACGAAAATGATCAGGGGACTGGAGCACCTCTTGTATGAAGATAGGCTGAGAAAGTTGGGGCTGTTCAGCCTGGAGAAGAGAAGGCTGCGTGGAGACCTCATAGCAGCCTTCCAATACCTGAAGGGGGCCTATAGGGATGCTGGGGAGGGACTCTCATTAGGGACTGTGGTGAGAGGACAAGGGGTAATAGGTTTAAACTTAAACAGGGGAGGTTTAGATTGGATCTGAGGAAGAAATTCTTTACTGTGAGGGTGGTGGGGCCCTGGAATGGGTTGCCCAGGGAAGTTGTGAATGCTTCATCCCTGGCGGCGTTCAAGGTGGGGTTGGACATAGCCTTGGATGGCATGGTTTAGTGGGAGGTGTCCCTGCCCATGGTGGGGGGGTTGGAACTCGATGATCTTGAGGTCCTTTCCAGCCCTTACTATTCTGTGATTCTGTGTGACAGTTCTTCAGCCCTAGAAACTCTGTGTGATAGCACCTTCAGATGTGGCATTTGCATGACCAAGAGAGAAGCAACAATTATAGACAAATCTGCTTCTGCGGTTGGATTATTCACAGCTAGGTTAGACAAGCCTGAGTACTCTCAGTAGTTATTAATCACTTGGAAATGCTACAGTGAAGCCAAATAGAGGAATTCAGACTGAAATATAAATTAAGATAAAACACTCTAGATTAAACAACAGATACTACTAATATGTTACATCAATAACTTTCAATTGAATTCTCCACAGTTATTTGTTCTTTGATCTAAGCACAAGGATAATGTCATTGTGATTTTTTAATTGAATTATGTTATTGTTATGCTAAACTCACACACGACATATAGGCACATTTGAAGGCCCATAACCTTTTCATGCAGGGATTATCCCCTGTGAACTGCTGCTTGTACAGCAGCACTAAATCAGTGTGTTAGTAGCAAATAAAAGGAGCTAGGCTGTTTAAATTGGAATTGCAGAAGGGAATTCATTAGTAAATATTTTATCCATGAAAACCAAACAACTGTCAGGACCTTAGTCTTAAGAAATTATGAGCATTTTTTAGGACAGAATTTATACTTCTAGAATCAGTATTTGAAGCAATAAGTAGCCATAAGTACTGGACAACATTTGGTATTTATTATAGCATAGCACCTACTTCTACTATTTTATGTACAAATACAGAACATGTAAGTTAATACTATTTATAAACATTAACTATTCACTCACAGTCTTGTCCAAGACTGGACTCATTTTATTTGCATAAAATGAAAGTACGTCAAATAGTATAACTATGCCTATGAGAAGAAAATCTTCTGATTCTAATTAAGGATCACAATAACCTTTTTAGTTAATACACCACTGTAGTTTCCATGATTCTTTTGAATTGGGAATCTCAGGTAGAGGATAACCCTGTTCTTCGACCTTGTCTACAGCTTTCAGTCTATTTGCATATGCCCCCTTTTTCATAGTTCATTCTTAAGATGAATGCTGCTGCTTACTTTTCCACTAAGATGTTTAGGGGTCCTGTAATGAGTCTCCACAGATGACATATAGTTCTCTGAAGTAAAAGTGTGTGAATACTGAAAAATCACCCAATATTTTCTCAAGGTCATTTTTTCTTGTAGCTTTTTAAAAGAAAGAAACAGATAAATAGATAATAGTAAACAATAACAAAAAATGTTAAATATTTGCAGACAAAATTGCAAGTAAAACTTGATATAATTGTGCTAAATTTATGAATTTTTCTATTTTATTAGAAAACATTTTCAAGCAATATTAACAAGATATGAATAGTTTTTCCTCTTGCTGTTTCTTGTTACTAAATCACTGCTTTTATCACAGAACTACAGGATGGCTGATGCTGGAAGGGACCTCTAGAGGTCATCTTGTCAACACTGCTCTGCTTAAGCAGGGTCATGTAGAGAAGATTGCTCAGGACAGTGTCCAGATGGTTTTTGAATATTTCCAAGGATGAAGACTTCACAACCTCTTTGGACAACCTCTTTTGTGCTCCACCACCTCTACAGTGAAGAAGTGTTTCCTGACATTCGACAGAACTTTCTGTGTTTCAGTTTGTGCCTAATGCCTCTGGTCCTGTCACTGGGCACCACCGAAAACAGCCTGGCACCGTCTTCTTTGCACACTTCCTTCAGGTATTTGTGCATATTACTGAGATTCTCCCCCTGCTTTCGCTTCTTCAGACTAAACAGCCCAGCTCCCTCAGCCTTTGCTCCCAGGAGAAATGCTCCAGTCCCTTCATCATCTTAGTGCTGAGTAAAGGGGAATGATAACCCACATTGGACACTGGCAACACTTTTCCCAATGCAGCCCAGGATACCATCAGCCCTGTTTGACACATCGCTGGCTCATGTTTAATATGGTGTCCTGGTGGACACCAAGAGTCTTTTCGACAAAGCTGCTTTCCAGCCAGTCAGCCATAAGTATGTACTGGTGCATGGAGGTATCCATCCCCAGGTGTGAAATAAACTACCACTTCCTTGAAATCAGCACATCACTTCAATATTTGACATGTCTTGGACAGGTAACAGAATTTACAGTCCAGAGGCCTATTCCACTGTTCGGAAAATTTAGACTTGAAATGGACCTAAACTTTGAGTATTGATGTTTCCTGGTAAGGCTAATTTAGAAGAATATTTTATTTGCTTTATCTATTTTCTAATGATCTAAACCCAGCTCATTCAGCCAATGTTAAAAATCCATTATTCCATTTTTAAATACTGCTCTGTACATTGTTGCTTATTTCAAGGCTGGGCAAAAGACCTGTCACGATTTTACAACATCTGGATCATGTAACAATGATATAAAATTGGTTTATCTTTAATCAAATGCGCTGATATTTCCACACTTTCTGTTTTATATTTCCTAATTATTGTTTCAAATCTATTTCTCAGGCACATTTGTATTCAAATCTTTTTTCACTAAGTTCACATACTCTTATGCTTTTTGAATATGCTTTTATAGATGATCTATTACACTTATATTCCTTCATTTGTGTATTTTAATTTACCACACTTATATTCTCTCAAGTCCAAGTTTAAATGCTTTATTTAATCTTGGTTTCATAATAAAACAGCCAAAAAACATTTATAGCAGCTTTTGCATATATGTGCCCTTTTTAAATAATTTCTCAATTTTTATTGCAATGAATGCGAGCAGGATTGAAATTTGTTGTCAGCAACTGCTAGACACGCTTGAGCACTTCCTGAGCTATTCTGTCAGTTCACAATAGTTCCTGTAGTTTTCTCTTTGATCAGTTTTAAACAACCTTCGATTTCAGTTCAAGTTTCTGGGCTTCGGTACCTCATCCTGTTGGAATAGGCTGATTACACAAATAAGAACTCAAATTCCTATTGACTTCTGTATTATACCTTACTCTGCACTACAAAATGACTAGAAAATAAAGTCATGAAAAATGTGATATAAGAATCTCACTGAAATAAACTGAAATTTATTGTCATGGTTTAAGAAAATCAACTGTATCCCAGCCAAAACCAGGACACTTATAGTAAGATACTTGTTTATGCATGGTTTCCTGTGTCATTTTTTGCTTTTCTCTGTTAGCATTCAGTTAAAGATTTCATTCCTCTCTTCCCCATGATCATTATTTCCCATTAGCAGTTGTGGTTATAAATCAAAAAGGCACGGGCAATCTGCAGGTAACTTGGAGTTAGGGAGCAGGAGATAGATAGATTACATACAAAATCTGATTTTTAATTAAAACAAAAGAGATTTGTTTCTTCGAGGATTTTGTAATCGCCTGTTTAGCAATTCAAGTAAATTGAATCTTCCAGAATATTCATAATATGGATTGGGAGTGCAGAACTGGATATACTACTCTACATCTAATGGGTGCCAAGGAAATTAAGCAGCTCACTATATCTACATACTGGCTACATTTCTAATCAGTTTGTTGTCCACCAGTATCTCCAGGGTCTTTTCAGCAGAGCTCTTCATCAGCCAGTGTCGTGGTTTAAGCTTATAAACCCATACAGTCGCTCTCTCACTCACTTCCCTCTTTCTTCCCTCTGCTCCTGGAGGGATGGGAAGGAGAATCGAAAGAATGCAACTCCCACAGGTTGAGATAAGAACAGTTTAGTAACTAAAGTATAACACAAACCACTACTGCTACCAGCAATAATAATAATGACAAGAGAAAATACAAGGGAAAAGAATACAATTTCTCACCATCCAATATCAAGCCCGAGCAAGCAGTGCACCCCCTACCGTGCACCCCCACCACCGTGCACCCTCACCACCCTTCCGGGTCTCTGCTCTCCGTTCTACATCCTGGACATGACGTGCTGTGGTACAGAATAACCTCTTTGGTTAGTCTGGGTCAGGTGTCCTGTCTCTCCTTCCCCCCGGCTTCCCCTCCTCCCTGGCAGAGCATAAGACTCACAAAGTCCTTGGCCAGCCTAAACATCACCAAGCAGTAACTGAAAACACTGGTGTTATCAGCGCTGTTCCCAGGCCCCAAATCAAAAACACAGCACTGCACCAGCTACCAAGAAGGAGAAAAAATGACTGCTGCTGCTGAACCCATGACAGCCAGTCACTGCTCAGGCAAATCAAAATGCTAGTCCTTGCACCATTGCAGGGGCTAGTCCGTAAATGCCACAGACCTTTACACCTGTTTTTGGTAAGTTTGATAACATTCCTTTTGGTTCATTCTTCCATCTTGTCCATGGCTCTCAGAAAGGCAGGTTTGTCCTCATGTGTATCAACCACACCCTGGTTTGGTGTCATCCATAAACTTTGTGAGAACACAACCACTGATGAACACATTGAACAGGATAGGCTCAAGACAGACACCCTGACAAGCTCCCTGTCCTCTAGGTAGACTGTGACTGAGCAACCCCTACCCTCTCTGCTCAAAGAACAGTCTTTTCACCCATGTAGTATTCTAGCTTTCCAAACTATAATGTTCCAGCCTAGATATAAGGGTGCTGCAATAGACCCTGTACAAAGCTTTGCTTTAGGCAGGGTAGATGACCTTCACTCCTCTCCCCTTATCCATGGATTTAATCATTTTACCACAGAAGGCAACCCCGATGGTCAGGCATGGTTTATCCCTTAGAAATCATTCTGACTATTTAAAAATACTGTTTTTCTCTCCTCAAAGTGCTGAGAACTCAGTTCTAAGAAAACTTACTTTGTAGTTTTCCCAAGGATTAAAGTGGGGCTTTAATCTACTGAACCATAGTTTTCACATTTCTGAAGAGGGGTGCTTTATTTACCCTTCTCCACACACCTCCACAACCTTTCAAAAATGACCAAAAGCATTCTACTAGTGACCTTAGACAGCACTCTCAGCAGAACATGAAGGTGTTTTATTTTTGTTGTAGTTTCAGCCCACTGACACCTAAGCCCCACACAGCCACTATCTCACTATCCCCAGTGGGATGGCAGAGAAAATGGGAAGGGTAAAAGTGAGAAAAATCATGGGTTGAAATAAAGGCAGTTTAATAAGTAAAATAAAATCTATGCACACAAGTCAAAACAAGGAATTTATTCACCACGACAGGTGCTCAGCCATCTCCAGGAAAGCAGGGTCCATCATGCATGATGGTTACTTGGGAAGACAAACACCGTCATTCCAACCGTCCTCCTCCTTACTTCTCCTTCCCCCAGCTTTACATGCTGAGCATGATACCATACGGTCTGGGATACTCCTTTGGTCAGTCGGGTTCAGCTGTCCCAGCTGCGTCCCCTCCCAACTTCTTCTGCAGTCTCCTCACAGGTGGGATGGTGTGAGAAGCAGAAAAGGCCTTGGTGCTGTGTAAGCACTGCTCAGCAGTAACTGAAACTACTGTACCATATCAGATACTATGAAGAAAATTAACTCTATCACAGCCAAAACCAGAACAATTTTCTGTATAGAACTGCCTATTTAGAATGAGACAATTCTGACATTAGTTTGGCCTCATATACCAACAGGATATGCTAGCATAGAACTAAAAGGACTAAACACATAATTAATGTAAAATGTTGTCTTAGGAAATAAAAAAAATCTAGGAAAAATACAACAAACAAACCAGCAAACAAACAAACAAAACAAACCAACAAGAAAAAATGCCCCTAAGAGTTCTTATTTTACTTTCCCTACCCTTGCTGGAGGTTTAAAGGAGCAAGACTGTGTTCAGAAATGTTCTGCGTTTTAACAGTAAAGTTATATTCAGTAAAATCAAGCTTCACAAATTTCAAAGAGAATTTGGCTTCTACGCACAGATTAGCAAAAATAGAGATGTAGTTTTCTTTAATATTCTTATCTAATTATGTAATTAAAACCAAGTACAAAGACATTTTTACTCTCAGATAAACCTCTACTGGAAGCTCATACAGTGCCACTGTCCATTATATTTGAAAAATCATGGCAATCAGGTGAAGTTGCCGATGACTGGAAAAAGGGAAATATAACCCCATTTTCAAGAAGGAGAAAATGGATGACCCAGGGAACTACAGACCAGGCAGCCTCACCTCTGTGCCTGGCAAAATCTTGGAGCAGATTCTACTGGAAGGCATGCTGAAGCACATGAAAAACAACAAGGTGGTTGGTGACAGCCAGCATGGCTTCACTAAATTTAAAGGGATTTCAGGATTTCAGCAGAAATCCCGCCTGACCAATTTGGTGACCTTCTATGATGGGGATACGGAACTGAATGGACAGGGGTAGAGCAGCTGATGTCATCTACATGGACTTGTGCAAAGCATTTGACACTGTCTCACATGACATCCTTGTCTCTAAATTAGAGAGACATCAATTTGATAGGTGGACCACTCGGTGGATAAAGAACTGGCTGGATGGCCGCACAAAAAGAGTTGGGGTCAATGACTCAATGTCCAGCTGGAGACCAGTAACGAGTGGTGTCTCTCAGGGATTGGTGTTGGGACTGGTCTTGTTCAACATCTTTGTGGGTGACATGGACAGTGGGATTGAGAGTGCCCTCAGCAAGTTTGCCGATGACACCAAGCTGTGTGGTTCAGTTGATATGCTGGAGGGAAGGAATGCATCCAGAGGGACCTTGACACGCTTGTGAGGTGGGCTGATGCCAACCTCATAAAGTTCAACAATGCGAAGTACAAGGTCCTACACCTGGGTCAGAGCAATCCCAGGCACAGCTACAGGTTGGGCAGAGAAGAGATTCAGAGCAGCCAAAGGAGAAGGACTTGAGGGTGTTGATCGATGAGAAAACGAACATGAGCCAGCAGTGTGCACTTGCAGCCCAAAAAGCCAAACTTACCCTGGGCTGCATCAAAAGCAGTGTGACCAGCAGGTCGAGGGAGGTGCTCCTGCCCCTCTACTCTGCTATTGTGAGACCTCACTTGGAGCATTGTGTGCAGTTCTGGCGTCCTCAACATAAAAAGGACATGGAACTGTTGGAACAAGTCCAGACGAAGGCCACAAGGATAACTGGGAGACTGGAGCACCTCCCATATGAAGATAGGCTGAGAAAATAGGGGCTGTTCAGCCTGCAGAAAAGGCTGCGTGGAGACCTCCTAGCAGCCTTCCAATATCTGAAGGGGGCCTATAGGGATGCTGGGGAAGGACTCCTCATTAGGGACTGTTGTGATAGGACAAGGCTAATGGGATCAAATTTAAAAAGGGGAAGTTTAGATTGGATATAAAGTTCTTTACTGTAAGGGTGGTGAGGCCCTGGAATGGGCTGCCCAAGGAAGTTGTGAGTGCTCCATCGCTGGCGGTGTTCAAGGCCAGGTTGGACAAAGCCTTAGGTGACATGGCTTAGGTGCGAGGTGTCCCTGCCCATGTCAGGGGTGTTGGAACTAAATGATCTTGAGGACCTTTCCAACCCTAATCTATCATTCTATGATTCTATAACATTAGCTCTGAGAATACAATACTGAAATTTTATTTCATGCGTAGGACAGAGATTCTATTTCATTCTCCTAAAAATTAATACAATCTCATGGAAGGAAAATGTCATGTTAATATTTAAACTAACCCAAAGCTTCTGCATAAGCAAATATTTATTTTCTTGAGTATCCTTAACCCTACAGATCCCCATTGATAACCTGGAATGCAGGATTTAAGAGATGCATTTATTTTTTTATTTCACTGCTCCAGCAAATTTGTCTTTTATTTTAAGATACACTATATTTCTGAACACATCACAGCCTACATTGATAATAGCTTATAAATAAACACTGTTATTCATTTGCATTTTTTAGCTCTGATAAAAGATGCATTAGCCTTCATTATTCTGTTCATGAGCCTGATGGTAATTTCTACATTGTCTTTTTTAATTGCTTTCCGAGTTCACAGCTCTTCTTCTACATAATAATATTACATTTACATTGAATTCTTTATCCTGAAAGATACTAAAGCCCTTCAAAACTGTGAGCTGAATTTTGTCTTCAGTTTTATCCAAACACCCACCAGCTGCAAAGAAATGGAAAAATCTCTGAGGAGGTAACTTGATAACTTGAATAGAAGGAAATTCATTACTTGAGCAGAAAATACAGAACTAGTTCAAACTGGTAAGAAGTGGCTTCCTGTAATTTAATTAGTTTTTCTTCTGGGATTGCTCCTTTTTTTCCATAAACAGGTTCCCCTTGTCAGCTGAAAGTTCTTATTAACTGCCAAGACTATATTGCAAAGACTATATTACATAGACTGATTTCTGTTCTACTTTCACACCAATTTTGACCGAATTGCTTTATCTCTGTGCTTGTGTCATGCTTTGCTTTTTTTACCCCAAAGTTTGTCTAAAGCTGGAAAGTGGTCCCAGTAACATGGATGTTCCAGGTAAACTTGTATCTACCATGTTCAAGGTGGATACATCGTTTTAGTCATCATACTACAGTTTTTGCCTGATCAGTATTTGCATGCAGCCTAAAAAATTAGCATGAAAATTATTCTATTACACCCAAATTACAGATTCTGCACACTGGTTTTATAATCAAATAAATCAAGTAAAATAAATTAAAAATACAAAAAAAGTTAAAGAAATTTTCTATTTATGGATAGTATGGAGTATGGTGAGGAAAACAAATCAGGTGTCTGTTATCTGGGTATTTTCAGGATACAGATTTCTTATCTTTTTTTGGTTATTTTGGTTTATAAGACTGTTCTATTAAGGGCTTCAAAGGCTTAATTTCTTCCTACTTCTTAAAAACAAATAAGCACTCCTTGTATATGTACTTCAGCCTGCACAAAGATAACACACTTAAGTGTTGAAGATGGTCAAATGGAACCATGTTTAGAAAAGTTATGGGCAAAAATTAATGTCAAACCATATTTCTAAAAGCAAACCTGCTTTTTCAGAAAATATGTTTCACTAAACTTTTACACCTACTCTAGACCACTGCTTTCTCACACTTAAAGATCTGCCATGTAATACAAGTTCCAAAATAGCTTCAAAATGTATACATGAATTTTGCCCCATTTCTTAAAATGTTTTGGTGACTTCTAGTCTTGTCATACCAGAAGGCTTTTTTTTTTTTAACCACTCACACGAATTGCAAAGATATATGGCAAATCAAACAAAAATTATTATTCCTTATAAATATATTTATATTTGATATTTAGAGAGATATTACCTTGATTTTTAGGCATTTTCTTACAGCAAGAATTAAATTTAAAATTTTCTGAACTTTTTAAGGAATGTGCTTTACAAAATATTCTGAGAACTTGTTTGGTTTGAAAACAAAAGATCACAGGCCTTAGAAGACAATGCAACTTACAGATGAATAACGGAGACGCAAAAATTTTTGCTCACAGTAAATCTGCATAACTGGAACTGGTGGGGAGGATCCTTTGTCTTTATGTAAATATTCTAAATATTATATGTTCTAACTACTATAACGTTCTAACTATTCTATGAGTCTATGACTCTAAGAGAAGGAGTGTTTTAATTTCTTTCTCTGTTAATGGTAGTCTTTCTTTGGGCTCCTCTTCCGATGTGTGGGACTTCTGTAACTGTTTGACCTTTTAAAGAATTTAGAACAAGCTCTGCTTTTCTGCACAAACACATTGTTTTTCACCAATATTGCAGAATCATGTCCACAAAACAGCAATCAAAAGGAAAATCATAAGACCAAGATATCATTCAGCTTTTATTATGAAACTACAGGAAAAATTATTAACAAACATGCTTTTGAGTACAAATATCAACACAGCTTCTAAATATTCCAAGGTGGCTCAACATATCCCCCACCTCTGGATCTGAGTATCTTTTCTCAAGATATTGATTTTAATTCTAGAAGTCCATTCACTTCAATTCTTTTGTTAGCATGAGGGACACATAAATCCCAACAACTTTCATTACACAGGTTGTTATCCATGTGTTTTCTTAGATCATTGAATGACAAATTACGACTTCCCAAAGATCATTAATAAGTATGGGTTATGAATTTATACTGTGGAATTAGGAATGGAATAAGTTTTCAATGGAAAAATTGACATTTGTGCTACTAAAGGTCTCATTCAACTCTGGATAGTTCTTTTGATTTTTACAGGAAGGATTCTTATACCTTTTTATTTAAGAAATAATTCTGTACTTGAATGTGCAGCTGCTGTTCATCTGGGCTACCTTGTTTCTGATTCTCAGGAGAGAGCCACCATAGACCTTCAACTGCGTAAAACCTTGAGGGAACACACATGCCAGAGAGAGAAAACGTAATTTCAATTCATATGAGACTGAAGTGCTAGTATAAAAGGTCGCAGCACACTGTCATGCATTCCTCAGTAGCTGAAGTCTGGAAGGTCAATCCTCTGTAGAAAAATAGAGAGGTTATACCCTATATCCTAACTGCAAGAGAAGGATAGGAGATGTCACAGTCACTAAATGAAAGATCTCAGAGGCACAGAATAGAAGTTGGAGGAACTCAATTATTATACACCATCACTGGAGAGTTCTTCAAAAACCTCTGAGGCAAATAGAAGACAGCTCAGACACAGATATCCAAGACCCACATTAATATATTGTGTAATAACAGAACCAAAATAATTTCTCTGTTAAGGCAGTCCACCATGCCTATTTTTGCTAGGGCAAATGGCCAAATAAAATTGTGTATGAAATAGAGAGACACTTCCACTGTATTTCACCCACCTATTAAGATGATAATCCCCTTTATACATCTTCCTTTTCTTTCTGCTCATCTTGTCTGCAGCTTCTACTACAGCATTCCTGGAGATATCGAAAGCAAACAGGTTATGAAACCATTTACTTGTCAGTTTTAAACTCTGGGTACTTGTTACTTCCCCTTGATGGAAACCCACAACTCTAAGGGTCCTGGAGTATCATGAGAGTGCCAGATTTCAGTTCAGCCTGCTTTTCAAGCTACGAAATCATTTCACAGAGTACATTTCAGGCAACCTCATTACATACAGTTGAAAAAGACTTGGACTGCACATTTGCTTTTACCTTTGGTAATGGAAAATGAAACAGATTGCTTTAATAGGTTGAGGATGTGTAAGGTACTCTGCTAAAAATAGAAGTAAGAAAACTGTCAGGGTAGAAAAAGACATTAGATTAAGCAAATATCAAATTTATCCTTTAGGTTTTTTTAGTTGCATATTATAAGCAGTTTGGATCTAAGAGACTTTAGAGTATCTGCTTTCTGAACAATTTGTCTTAAATTCATCTGCTTACAGAAGTGTTAAAAACAGTTACCAGAAGGACACAATGTAGATAGGAGAAGGCAACAAAAGGGCAGACCCCACTGCAATGTTTGAAAGCTGTAACAGCCCATTTCTCCACTACAAAGTCATTGCTCATAGCGCTGCTGTAAGCAGTGCCTATATTTGCTGCCTTCTTACTTTAGTTTTGGAAATCCACAAGAAATAGGGAATAGAAACTACAAAAGCGTCATTTTCATTTCCCTTTAGTAATGCTTCCTCACTGAAGATTACCTCCATACTTTCTGAATTATCTTGAGCTAGGGCTCTGCCATGGTGTTCCAAACTTTAATAAAGGTGTCAGCTGTGAGAGTCCGGTCTTTCAAAACTTAAAGCAAAGTCTAGACTTCTGTCTTTGTTTCAGACACATATAAGTTTGTCTTCATATTCAGACAGGCTAGAAACCACCTTTCTTTTCTTAAAAAAAAAAAAATAAAAAAAAAAAATAAAAAGGCTGTCAGTTCACAGCCTCTATTGTTGTAAAAGAGTTTGTTCTTTCCTAGGTATATGAGTTTTCATTTAGCTTTGTTAAATATATTAATTTCCAGACAATCTATTCCTCCAGCTTGTGCAGATTGCCCTGGACAGCAGCCCTGGCCTCAAACATGTGAACTGGTCCTCCATCTAGTGTCTGCTGAACATCTTATTCACCATCATTCCATAAACTCCTTCAGGTTACTGGTAAAGATGTTAATCAGGACCTGTCCCCACATTGTCCTACTTGTTACCAGCATCCAGCTGAGGTACAATTCCTTAGCCATTACCTTCTGAGTCTAACCATCCAATGAGTTTTATACCCATCTCATTGTTAACAAGTTTTGTACCCATCTAATTATTCTCCCATCCAGACTGTATTTTCCTAACTTGGATACAAGAATATTGAGGAAGACAGTGCCAAAAGCCTTGCTGAAGCTGCAGTAAATTACATCCATTTCTCTCCTGCTGATCAAAAAATCTAGTTATTTTATCACAGAATGGAATCCACTGGGTCAGGCATGATGTGCTCTTGATAAATCTGTGCTGCCTGTTTCTGTTCACTTTCTCCTTCACATGCAGAGAAATATGCTAGTGCAAAATATTTTAGAAAACATATAGAACTATTAGAAAATTTAAAAAAAAAAAACAAAACTATTTAGAAATATTTTAGTGGGAGGTGTCCCTGCCCATGGCAGGGGGGTTGGAACTAGATGATCTTAAGGCGCCTTCCAATCCTAACTATTTTATGATTCTATGACTGCATGATTCTATATTTCAATAAGACCCACCCTATGATATTCCCTGGTATTGAAGTCAGTTGATTAGTCTGGACTTCCCCAGGTTGTTATTTAGGTGATTTTTGACAAAAAGTGTAATATTTGTTTTCCTCTAATCATCACAGATCTCCTCCAGTTTTCACAGTTTTTGACAGATGTTAAAGAGCAGTCCTGTGAGGATTCCTCAGAGAAATTCCTGTGCTCTTTCAGCAACCTTCTTTCTATGGATCTTCCTACTGTGGATCAAGTTCTCCCAAATAACTCCTGATTTGATCTGCATTCACTTTCATCTCCTTTAATCCCTTCACTAATTTCTGTTGGTAAGATTGAGTCTATGAAGTCATTGGGTATCTCTGTACTATTTGCATGTACTGTCATTAAATCAGTTGCCCAAGTCAGCAACAGATTGACCTTTCCTCTGCTCAGCTTTTTATTACTAATATGTTTTCATCTTTTGATTACTAAATATTGCTATTATTGCTTATCTGTGCAGATGACTGTCTAGGGAGTTCCTTGACCATCAAAAAAAATTAAAGACTTAAGAGCACTGATGTTTTATTCAGGCATAGACCTGATGTCCAGCTTTCCTTCACTTATAATAAGAACCTTGATTTTCATAGTTGGACTTCTTTTATAAATAAATCCTATAACTCATGCCACATTCAAATATTGCATAAATATATTGTGCTTACTGAAATATGTAATTATTTTACTTCCATTGCACTGCACTTGCTGAAAAAATTACATCTAACATTGTGAGTCATGCCACAAAATTAAGGAAGATTTGTTTTCCAAATTTCTTTACATCTGAACATGTTGACAATCAAATCCTGACATGCCTTTAAGTCAGTAAATGAGCAACCTATTCTTAAATGCTATTTTAAAATGTCCTTTATATTATTGAACAACCAATGTCCTTAAACATAAAAATTGCATTTACCAAAAGCCAAAAAAAAAGCCACAGGAAGCTGAAAGAAAGGAAACTTCATACACTTTATGTGATTTGCCCAGTATTGTCAGTAAGTCAAGCAAACTGTTAGGATCATACTGTATATAAAATGTGTTTATGAGTCTATACATAGTCATACACAATACACTAATTGTGATCATTTATCTAATTGCATAAGCAAAAAAATAATTGGAAGTTCTTTGTAACAAAATTGACATAACATTTATTACTGGTGATATGTTAAAAGTAAAAAAATTCTATTTAGAGGGATATATTACATAAGAAGGTAAATTATATTGACACTGAAGAGGAAGTAACAATTGCACATAAAAATAGTCTCAACTAGAAAATAAAATGTAAAGTATTCAATCACAAATTGCCAGGTTGAGTGACACCATCATCCTAGAGCTCAGCATTAACTACTTCTGAAGGGGAAAAAAAAAAAAAAAAAAAAAAAAGCAAACAGAAAAACACCCCCAAAATCAAACAAAGCCAAAATCAAGCAAAAAATCCAAAGAGATCCAGAAAGACTTTTTTTATCTTTCTCAGTGAAAAGAGTGAGAGGTAGGAATTTGGCCCAAATCAAGTCATCTTGTATCTATCTGAAGCGTTATGGCCAGGTTCTAAAACATGTAAAAATGACCATTTTTAGCACTTGAGTTGTGTAATAATTGCAATTAAAAAAAAACAAACAAACAAACAAACAAACCAAAAAAAAAAAAAAAAAAAAAAAAAAACCAACCTTAATATTACCTGTTCATGTTAGTACATAATTTTCTGAACCATACCAAAGGCACTTGATTTCTTTACACCTTCTGACAATGGATAATGAATTGTTACAAACAAACATTATTATTATTGTTTGTATAAAACTTTTATTTAATAAATTTTCACAGTGATTTGGCTAAAACATACTGTATTGTCGTCCTGTAATGGTTGGACTATAAAAAAATGCTCAGCTTTATAAATCAGATCTTAGTCGCTTACACGTGTTTTTTCACCTTATCTAAACCAGGTAAATTTAGTACGTTAGAGTAAACGTGATGCACTCCAACCTCACTGTCACTGTGAAATTCCATCTGACTCTTGTGTGCAGATGACATTAGAAGTGAGATACTAGTGGGTGGCATGCTTTCTACAGCATTGTTTCTTTTTGTTATTATTTCAAATGACATCTGCGCTGTCACAGATGACCTGCTTGTTCAGGTTTGTGGGCGTTTTAGTTTCATCTCAAGCATCACTATTGTTTTCAAGACAGCAAAGAGTGAATTAATTCATTTCTTGGGCACTGGTTCATAACTGAACACTTCTCAGGCTCTGGGATGCTTAGTAACATGAAGAGCTCTTAAAACTTATCGAAAGTCTGTAAGAAAATCTGTAGTTTACAGCATAATGCCTGTGCTAATTTGAAAAACAACGCGTCAGTAGTAGGTCATGGAAAGAAGATATCTAAGACTTCTAAATTAATGGATATCAGGTAATGATTGTATGCATACAATTACTTTTTAAAAGCCATCACTTACTAGTGGCAATGAAGAAATTAACTCTTTTATCTATTTCCCATATTCTGATGTTCAGCTGTGTCTCCAGAAACTACCATTGCAAACGCAAATCAGACTTCTTGTTTGCTTCTGGTTTTGCAGTAACAGGAGTCACCTGCAAATTTGGCTGTCTAATCTGCAATCTTGTTCATCATGACTAAAACCTGGGCATTAATGAATATGCATTCAGCCAATATTCTAAAATGAGAGTGCACCTATCTTCTGTGTAAACTTTTGTATCTCTCCCGTAATTTCTTCATTAGTTTATATGTTACTTACTTTGAAGCTATCCTTATTGTAATTTATTAGCCATTGAAAGAATT
The DNA here is from genome assembly GCA_039720435.1 of Amazona ochrocephala. Taxonomy (NCBI): domain Eukaryota; kingdom Metazoa; phylum Chordata; class Aves; order Psittaciformes; family Psittacidae; genus Amazona; species Amazona ochrocephala. Next base: position 82,678,448 of record CM077909.1, on the reverse strand, counting down.
TTGCTAACACTAAGTCTGCAGGATTAGGTCCTATTTTGTAACAAATCTCCTTTATAAATTATCCCTCCTTGCAGTTCTTACACCACTAGTTGTACTGCTGGTTCTGTGGTTTTCTATACGCATGAAGGCCAATTCCTTATTCCATTCAAACCACTGGCAAAATTCCCGCTGACTTCAGTGGGAATAGACTTCAACTCTCATGACTCAGCTGTCACAAAATAGAATCTATTTTATAGGTGTTATAGAATATATAATAGCATCTAGAGACACTATAAGATCTATTGAATATAGACTAGTATCTAGAGTGATAAACACCTAATCTTTTGTTGTGGTTTCACCCCAGCTTGCAATGAAATACCACACAGCTGCTTATTCACTCCCCCTGCCACCCCTAGTAGTACGGGTAAGAGAATTAGAAAAAAGGTAAAACCCACAGGTTGTGATTAGAAAAGTTTAATCATTGAAATAAAGTTAATAGTAGGGGTAAGACAGAGAGTACTAAAACACAAGAAGCAGAGGTGATGCACAATATATTGCTCACCACTCACTGATCGATACCCACCCCATCCCCAAGCAGCAATTGGTGGCTCCTGGCCAACTCCCCCCAGTTTATATACTGGGTGTAATATGCTGTGGAATACCACTTTGGCTAGTTTGGATTTCGTGTCCTGTCTCTGCTTCTTCCTGGCTTCTTGTGACCCCCCTCACTGGCTGAGCATGAGAGACTGGAAAGTCCTTGATCAGGGTAAGTGCTACTTAGCAACAACTAAAATTGTTCTACTCCTTAACAAGAATTCTTTCTTTGGCAGCACCTAACACATTATGGCCTTGTCCTGCATAGTCCTAAGTATTATAAGATTTTCAGCATATTCACTACCAGAATCTGTTTCACAAAAGTATTTGCAGTCAAACTCAGAGGTAACATACAGGCCTCTACACAAACCTGACTCTATGCCCAAATTTTATTTTATTAACCCTTGATAAGCAAAAAAGTGATGAATATCTGCTAATGTGATGACTGGCTAGGTGGAGAGCAGCAGATGTTGCGTATCTTGGCTTTAGCAAGGCTTTCAACACTCCCTTCCACAATATCCTCATAGACAAGCTGATAAAGCATGCGCTAGACAAGTGGATAGTGAGGTGGAATAAAAACTGAAATGCCAGGTAAAAAGGGTTTTGATCAGAGGCAGAAAGGCCAGCTGGAGGCCAAACACTAGTGGTATACCCCAGAGGCCTATACTGAGTACAAAATTACCTGAACTATTGAGAGTATACCCTTAGCATGTCTGCATACAATACAAAACTGGGAGGAGTGACTGAACCTCCATGGCTGTCCTGCCATTCAGAGAGTTCTGAATAGACTGGTGAAATGGTTAGAAAAAATCTCAGTAAATAAGAAGTTCAGTAAACAGAAGTGCAAAGTTCTCCCCATGCTGGGGGAAGTAACCCAATGCACTAGATCACACTGAAAGCTGACTTGCTGGAGAGCACCTTTGCAGAAAAGGACCTGTGGGTCCTGGTGGATAAAAAGCTGACCATGAGTCAGCCACCTGCTTCTGTGGGGTGTGCCTTTCAAGTACAAGAGTGATATGGATATAATAGAGTGAATCCAGCAAAGGGCCACAAAGATGACTAAGGGATTGGAGTACCTGTCCCAGCCTGTGGGTAACGTGGAGAAGAGAATGCTCAGGGGGACATTATTCATGTCTATAAACACCTGACTGCAGGGAGCAGTGAGCAAAGATGGAGCCATACTCTTCTCAGCAGTGCCCAGTGACAGGACATGAGGCAATTGGCAAAAATTGAAAGACACATTAGGCAAAGACAACTTCTTCTAGTGCACAGGCGGGCAGGAATTTCTAGTACACTGGGCCGAGGTGTACAGAATGATGCACGGGCTAAAGACAGATAGTCCCAACAGAATTTTAAGAATTACATAATTTTCCTTACCCTGAAGGTGAAATCAAACTACATCATTCTGCAGGTTTTCTTTCTCAAACACAAATCAAGGAATACTATTTACTTTACGTAATGACACAAACGTGCATCATGTAGACATACTATCTGAATATTCTATGCGAGATATTCTCCTTCTGGATGAATGTGCTGCTTTTTTGATTGCATGACTCAGTGGTCAGTCAGAGCTTATATCACAGAGTACTTCAGACCAGAGAAGGTTTCATTTGTAATTTTTACTGTCCTTCTAAGACACCAGGATAGTGCTAAAAGACTGCAAGTTAGTCACAAATTCTCTGCATTTTTCACCATTTTCCTGAGAAAAATCTACAGCTTAAAACTGATTATCTCAATTTATGTTGTTGACAATCACCCCCACTGTAACACAGACATCTTTACCACTCAAGAAAAAGCTTTAATACAGCTTATGAAAGGCACCTGAATGGTGACATGTGATGTAAGGAGAAATGTTATGCTTCAGGAATTCTTTTTTATTATTATTTCATTCTTAAATGAGTGTATACAACATGACTTTAAAATTTATGACCTCCTTGGAACACAAAGTTTGCTACAATCCCAAACGGTAGGGCACATATCGAAAGTGCCAGGTAAAATTTTGCTGATTTGCTCTATGCTTGTAAGACATACATCTTACAGATCTCAAGATTATAGCTACAAATTAAAAAAAAATAAGAAACAACCCTCATATCCAGGAGATATAAAACACGAACATGAATTATGAAGTCAAAAGTCTTGCTCAGTAATGGAAATCTGAAGTATATTTCCAATCAATCAATCACTTACCTACCCCTATCAAAGGAGATGCTATACTAAGGATTACATTTCACTGTGTTTCAAGCTAGCTTTCTTAAAACCATTCTTACAGTAATCTGCTCTACAAACACAGAATGATGTAATGGTTTAAGCCCAGCTGGCAATTCAGAACCACACATCTCCCTCCTCTTCTTCGCCCCCCACCACTCCCAGAGGGTTTGGAAGAAGAATCAAAATAATGTAAATACCACGGGTTGAAATAAGAACAGTCCAGTAAGTAAGGTATAACACAAAACTACTATTGCTACCACTAATAATAATAATGATAAGGGAAATAATATGAGGAAAGAACAGAAAACTAAAAAGGGAAGGAAAAAAGAACAAAACACAAACCAACAAGAAACCCAGGTGATGTACAATACAATTGCTTACCACCCAGCGTGACCCAAGCAGCAATCTGCCCTTCTGGGTTACTCCCCCCAGTTTATGTACTGGCCATAATGTGCTGTGGTGTGGAATACCCCTTTGGCTAGTTTGGGTCAGGTGCCTTCTGCTTCCTCCTGGCTTCTTTGCCCCTCCTCACTGGCAGAGCATGGAAGACTGATAAGTCCTTGATCAGGGTAAGTGCTACTGAACAAAAACTGAAACATTGCTGTGTTATCAGCATTGTCCACAGACTAAAGAAAAAACACAGCACTGCACCAGCAACTAAGAAGGAGAAAAATAACTGTTACAGCTGAACCCAGGACAAATGTAATTAGCATTCTTTCACAGGTGAACAGGATAACATAACAGTTTCAGACCTCAGACAATGCTGAATTAACCAGTGTTCAGTTTAAATTATTCTACGTTTTGACACTGTTAACAAACTGACATCCTGCAGGAAGCTATTGTATGAGGTTTTTCTGACTCTAGGCATTTTCCCTATCATTAAGATGTCTTAAGTTTTGCCATTTTTCTATTGATAGCCTCTGCTGACAGTTACAGTCCAGAGCAATAATGCTTCAAGCAGCTAGCAATGGTAGCAGCATGGAATGTGCTACATTTGATTTTCTTAGGCATAACTAAGGAATAGATTTATGAGAAAGAAAAGGTTTCAATACAGTGAAGAAAGATGTTGACAGAGAATTTGTCAATTTCTGCATAGCAATTTTAAAAGAATCAAGACTCAATTCTAAATTTTCAAATTCATTTTAGTTGAGACTTCAATGATGGCTTACCTGATACAGCCTTTATTGGAAAGAGTGACTTATGAAATAAAAATATTTCCCAGCTTTGAAAAACATGACAAACAAACAACAAAAATTACAAGAAATAATGGCAGACTGAAAATGTAACTAAAAATTTCAGTCTTGACTAGAGGTGGAAGAAACCTTTGCATTTTTAGCAGTGTAAAATAAAAATGCTTTATCCTAAATTTTGAGTTGTCAAATGACAGATTTTATCAATAGTTTTATCACTAATATATAATGCTCCTAATTTGAAAATGTGGCCTTTCAAAAATAAAGTTAGAGCACCTTCAACTTAGAAGAAGTATGCTTGAAGTATTTTCAGTCCTGATAAACATGGCCATGTGGAAATTGCTCAGATTCTTCCTTCTCTTCTCCAATACCTCCTTTAAGGATTCCTCCTTGAAAGAAGGGTTTATGCTCAGTCTGCTGGTGTACACTGTAAGACAGTACACCTCTCACTATACCCATACACTGGGTATCCTAAAAACACAAACAAGCACAACCTGTGTTTTATGCTGCCGTACAACTAAGAACTCCATGTTGCTATGATGCTTGGGGAAATAAAGCAAATAAAAGTTAATTTTAAAAAACTAGGACATAATTGCAGTATTTTAGTAGTACTTAAACAGGGTGAGAATGTACTTCACCTCCACTTGGCTGTATTGTCCAAACAGATTGGATCATAGAGTTCTTTAAAAATAATACCATTTCTGCACTTTATGAAGAGCCATTTCTGCAGGACCTCCATTCCTGACTTTTTTAAAACAAGTGAAATATCAGAGACAAATGATGCACATGCAACTTACATAAGGACAAATAACAGTCATATGGTAACTTCTCTTTTAGAGGCAAACATTTATTTCTTTGCTTACTTACTTGTTTTGATGTAGGCTGAAAGAACGGCTAAGGAGGTAAAAGAACTGTGTTACCAGTCAAAAAATGAGATGTGAACTGCAGTCAAGCTGTTATGGCAATCAATACCCTTAATCTTTCCCCTAAAGCTTTGAAAAACTATAAAGAGAAACAAAAGCATTAGGATGACCGAAAGTTCATTTTTCAACTACATAGTCTAGAAGGCTATGCTTTGAAAACAATACAAACTAGAAATCTGTGCTTAAGAGGAATCACATGTGATGAAACACAAAGAAACACCAGTAACTCAGATGAATCTCCCAGTCTGCTGAATAACTAGCAATAACTCAGAAATGAACACTAGGCACAGTGTTCCTGGTAGGAAGCCTACCGATCTTAAAAAGTATCCAGAGCCCTATCTGACTTCTCCTTCAAAGCAATATGAGAGTAAAAAAATTTCCATGCACAAATTTAATGCTTAAAGTTTTCTGTTCTATTTAGGTGAGCAGTGTTAATCACTCTGCTTGCAATTATACTTGACAGCAGTTAATTTTGCTCTCATAGCCTGTACAATACTGTTTTCAATTTTATTCTAATTATATCTATTGGACTTTAAGGTCCAGACAAAATATTTTAAAACAGCAACTGTGAGACCAACAGAGCCAAAAAGTTCCTAATTCACCTGGCTATCAAACTGAACAGCAGACTGATTTCTTCTGAAACAAATCAACAAATTCCTATGAATGAGGTAAATTAACATGATTTAGCTGAGCAGCAGTGGTATGGCATTAGCAATTTAGGAGCAAAAGAGGAGCAATTGAGCTCCTCTTTTTAAGTGTACTATAGTAGTTTGGAGTAACAGCCAATGCAATTCCAGTATTATTCTGCAAGATTCTTTTTTGTATTGGGGTAGTTCCTAAACATATTTTATATTTTGTGGTACAAGAGAATAAAAGAAAAGTGACAAAGCATCTTAACAAGGAACATCAGTAGCTCAAGCAACATAGAACTGCACAATTCACACTATCTTCAGGGAATAGTTACACCACTGTAGTAAGTGTTTATAAAAATCATGTGTTTAAGTTTTGCAAATGTTAATTTAGCATGAGATTTTTTATTTTAAATACTTTAAGTCTCAGCCTTCTGCAACACACATTTGATATACATCAACCATTGAAGATTAGATATAAATATCTTCCTATGAAAAGCATACTGAGACAACCTCATATCAAAAGAACATAACAAAAACTTCTTCATAAGCTTGGGAGACTGACAAGTCACTTAGAATGTGAAGAAGACAGATTTTTTTAAACTAGTATGCCCATTATAAAAAAAGTCCACTATGAACTAATAACAACAAAAATTAACTATTTATATATTCAGCCAAGACATGGTGAAATCAAAACCTAAGTTACATTTAGAGATTTATTTCACAAAGGCCTTTCTCTTATATGTTGCAACTTCTTTACTGGTAGATAGGTACATCATCTTAGAGCTATTTCCCTGCCATCTTTTCCTTTTCTAGCAGTATTTTCTAATCATGCATTTTCCAGCAATCATGCATGAGAATGAGGACTACAATTGTCTTCCAATTGTTTCAATTTTCTTTGTGTATTTCTGGTGATGAAAAGCACTCCTTGGACTACTCAAGTTTATATTCTTGGTAGCACAACTTGGACAATGAATACCACAAATTTCCTATAAACATTCAGGATTAAGTTCAAAATTTCACATAAATAATAAATTATACCATTTTACTGCAGTAATCCACAGTTAAAGTAGAGTAAAAGAATATGGTGTTTTGCCCCTGAAATGCTATGGCATGTGAATGGCAGCATTACCAAATTTTACTAATATGAAGGTGTTGGGTTTTTTCTATTGCTGTTTGTTTGCTTTTAAATAAACAAACCTGCAACATTCCCAAAAGCATTATGGGTTCCTCTATTTATAAGCTTCAAAAAAGCACTGCCTGCATAGTTCTTGTGCACATCACAAATATCACTGACCACAGCCTTATAGAACTCTTCCTATCTGAGAAGTATTATTATTAGCTTACATATGAGGAACTGAATCATGACTACCGTTAAAGGCTCTGTCTACATTTATAAGTAGGACAGCATGAGAGGAGTGGGCTTGTACTCCAAATCAGCTGGTGAGGGAGATCTGACATTGACACTATATGTGAATTCCTGGAAACATTTCTAAGTGAAGAAAATGAAGAAAATGACCTGACAGAATGCTAGTGCGATATTTAAATTTCAGAAGGAATCAATTCGTATGGGCTTTGAAGCAAGCCTGCTGAACTGCATTCCTGAGATGTTTTTAGCTTTTCATTTAATACACTTCTTGCTCCTTTTAGGTGAGCCACTAAGTGCGACCTTTATCTCATAGTCTTTCTTTTCCTGCTTTTGCTGCATGTTGAAATATTCTTATGCACTGGTCAGGTAATGGACAGTCACCTCCTCATGGGAAAGATGCCTATGGCTGGGGAAGTGCAGCCAGAAAGAAAAACATCTAAGATGATCTAGATATCTCAGAGAACCAGGGACTGAATCCAACTACAAGTTGAATTGCATTATGTGCCCTCTTCAAGGCTCTGCTCAGTTCCATTTCACTTAAGAAATTCAACCAAATTAATCCAAGAAGTATTCATTTTGTGTGCTTTAAAGTACAAACTGTTCTACAATGCAAGCCATAGGACACCATTTGCTGTTTCAAGACTGCATACCCGACCTTAATCAAAACTGTACTATAAACATGCCTAAAGTGGATGCGTGCCATAAGGCTGTTGCAGAGCAAGAAATTCAATCCTCATTACAACTTCTTATTTTCATTCTAGAGATTTCAGAGCAATAGAATTTTTATCTAGGCTGATACTTGGATTCTTTTTGAGTGAGAACATACATCAGCTCCAGATCCTCCCTTATTTCATAATCTGGGCATGTAGCATGTTCAGGTATTCTAGTGCTGCACAACAGTTTTATGTGCTGTCATCCTGAAACACACAATTCCATTTAAACCGTTAATATTTTTTGGCACCAAACGCACCCACAGAAAATAAATACAATAAACTAAAATATAAAGGAAGTTTTACAATTATTTGAACACAAATTAAGGGCTAATTAGATGTTAAAAATATTCTTTTGCTTTTTGACTATGCAGACAGAAGTAATCAAAGAATGGAGAGGTATTATTAGAGTTTGGATTATTATGACCTGGATAATTAGAGTATGGTAGGGCGAACCATAAAAAGGGTAGAAGAGGAAAGATAAAAGCACAATGTAAAGAGATTGTCCAGGACAACAGCAGTTTTGAGAAATCTTCATCTGTTCTTGAGACATAGGACCAACATTTATTTTCTGACCTCCATAACTGAAGTTGCAATTTCGTAAGACAAAGTATCAGACTTTTGGGGAAGTTATTCAGAAGATGGTTTGTTTCCATTCCTCTTACCTTTATAGGACTCTCGCATTTTATACTTCCTCATGGTGATACTCTGCAGAGCTCACAAGTGAGATGATAGATGCAAAATAAACAACAGCCAAACAACAGAAATTAGTAAATCATAGTAAATCGCCCAGCATGGCATCTGAAAAGGTGAAGGATCTATATCTAGGAGGGATTAGTGCAGTGGAAACTTAGGTGTCCATCAAGCCCCATCCAGTTATCACTAGTCCAGCTGATCACTACTTAGGAACTACTAAGCTTGACAGCATGACCCCTGTCAATCACAGCTGGTACAATGCAGTGCTGAAAATGGAGCAGTCACTAAAGACAGCACTATTTCTAGCTAACCTGTTTCAGCAGAATGTTTGTGTGCATTCACAGACCGAAATGTCACAGAGTTGAAGATGATGCGGAAAAGCAGAAAAGATTGCAGAGGAAAAGGAAGGAGCCAAAAGAAAAAATGAGCAAGAAACAAATACAAGTAAGAGCAGATGATTAAAGAGATGAATCAATGTTGCAAAGAATATTCTTAAACCAGCAGACAGGAAGTTCTGCAGCAGGAATATAGTTCAATCAGGTTACTGTAGCAGGCAGGATAAGCATCAATAGAAATTCATCATGCGGGTTATTAAATTCTTTATGTCACAAGTGTCCTTTAATCAATTGTTACACCACCCAGCACTCTTCGTATTAACTAGAGCCTAAATAACACTAAAGATGGAAGGAAGGAAGGAAGGCAATAGAAGGACTGAAGAATTTTGTACCCTATTATTAGATACACATTTCACTGAAGCTGTTCCTTGACAATATTCATGGGGCTAATGATCCTGAAATACATATTCATACCTCTGTACCACTAAACAAAGTTTAAATAACATTAATATTATAGAATTTTTTCAATTTCACTAGATGATCCTATTATACGTCATAATTACCTATTGTCACATATTATAAATAATTTAGGTTTTAAAAGTTTAATCTTGCTTTTGTGCTGTTTTTGTAGTTTCTTTTACTTGAGGGTTAATTTAATTTCTTTTTCCTGGTGTGGAGGGTTCATTCTGAGTACATCTATGTATAATTTTCATGCACTTATATTTAACACAATAAAGCAGAGGACGTACACTAAGCACTAACAGTAGAAAATTCTTGAGGTTGCAGATAAAATACTCCTGATACTTGCACAAATGTGATGCTTTGATTTTTCTAAAAGGGAATGAAAACAAGTCCCTCCTCTCTCTAAACCAAAAATACTGTCAACAGCTCAACTATTTTAGGAAAGTGAAACATACCAGAATGGCATGTTTACAGCAAGCAGATCAGCTCAGACCTCTATTTCCGCTGCTTATTCTGCGTCTATGCTTTGTTTCTCTTCTTTTTTCCTTACTCTATTATGATGGCATAATGAGCTCAGGAAAATGTGTAGCAGGTTTTTCTGCATCTCTGTTTGCAGGGGTTGCTTAACTGGTCCATGAAAAAAAAGAATGAATCTGTCTAAATACAAGAGTCATGGATGCAGTATGTAATGCCTTCTTGGTGCGGACAGACTATTGGTAGGATCTTGCAGAAGTAAAGGTCTTTGAATAATGTTTTGATAATAGTAAACTACAACCTAACTAACATTATTTGGAATATGGCACAGCTAGAAACTTTATCCAGAATTAGTTCTGTATTAGTAGCTAAAATAACTACTTTTAGCAGCTTCCTGTAGCTAGCAGCTAGTTTCTGAAAAGTAATACATACTACTACATGTCCTGTGAAAGACAGAGTTACTTGTCACGTTCATGTCAAGTGGCAGAACAATCACAGAATCACGGAATAATTTGGGCTGGAAGGTACCTTTAAAGATTATCTAGTTAAACAACCCTGCAACAATCAGGCCATCTTCAACTAGGCCAGCTTGCTCAGAGCCCTGTCCACATTGACCATGACTGCTTTCAGCAATAGGGCCTCCACCACCTCACTGGGCAATGTGTTCCAGCGCCTCAACACCCTCATACTGAAGAACTTCTTCCTGATGTCTGATCTAAATCTGCCCTTTTCAGTTTAAAGCTATTCACCTTTGTCCTGCCACTACATGCTTTTGTAAGATGGCTCTCTCCAGAATTACTGCAGGCCCCCTTTAGGTACTTGAAGTATGCCCTAAGGTCTCCCTGCAGCCTTCTGTTCTCCAGGCTAAACAATCCCAGCTCTCTCAGTCTGTCTTTATAGAAGTGCTCCACCCCTCTGAGCATCTTCATGGCCTTCTCTGGAATCACTCAAGCAGGTCCACATCTCTCTTGTTGGCCCCAGAGCCGGACACACTGCCCGAGCACTCTCTTGGTTACAAGCTGTATAAGCCAAAAATTCTTAGACAACCTTGTAGCCGCTTTGGCTATTTTGATGCTATCGCCTCTTTTAGCCCCATGCTGTCGGACAGTGTAAGCTGCCATTTATTTTTAGTCGGCAGCAGGACCTCAGAAGGGGAGGGAGGCCCGGGGCCATAGCGGCAGCGTCGCTGGTCTGCCCGCCGGGCAGCCGGGGCGGTGGCGGCGGCCCAGAGGGCCCATTGGAGGAGCGGGAGCGCCACCTGCAGGCCCGCCTGCGCAAGGCAGCCGGTACAGCCGCTGACACCCGCCGCTGCCTGGGGCGTGTCGGCCCCATAACTGGTACAGCGGGTACGGAGAAGGGTCCGCCCAGCTTCCCTCGGTGTGCGCAGCGCTCCCCGGGGCGCGTTCAGCCTCTGGCTTTCCCTTCTTTTTCGTTTCTTTTTGTTTCTTTTGTTTCTTTTTGTAGCCTTACGTCATCCTTTTTGTCCGTGGGGAAATACTATTTAAAGGTTCACCCTGCTGATTAAAATTCCTCACTTCTGTGCTCTATGTTTGGCTTTTATATAACCAGTGCTCTGGACGCTGAAATGTGTCGAATGGGACAGAAACTTATGCCTGAGACATACAGCCGGTTTCTTTTGCCATATCCAGCAAACAAAATGCATACTGTTGGAACAGCACAGTTTGAGAGGTTCCTTTGTTCTTTTGAATCCTAAAGAAAAGCTTTCGATAGGAGGGAAAAGAAAAAGAGAGAGAAAAAAGAAAGAGGCCTGTTATCACAAATGTCAATTCACCTTAAGAATTGTGCTCCAGCACCGTCTTATTTTAGTTCTCCTAATTTTCAGTGCCGCTGGCTGAATCAAGTTTGGTTCAGTGGCTGAGTGTCTTTAACGAGGTTTCTACTGTCATCATGCCTGCAGTAGAGCCAGGCAGGAGCCATGATGCGCAGTGTGAGCTGTGCAAGAGGCGCAAGAGGTGGAGGGAGCACAGCCCTGTGGAGCTTTTACGAGAGGACTTGAGGAGCTACACTTATTCCTGGGTGTATAAATAAAGCACTAAGAACTCCCATTCCTTTAAGGATTCAGTGCAAACAACAATTGATACACAAGAATTAAAGGAACAAATAAAACTCATTCCCTTTCCTTAGAACAAATGGCATTACAGCTGGCATTTTGATATGTTCATTTTCTTAACTCTTCATGGTTAATTTCTTCTGAGGTATAAGTCACATTCTAACTCTAATACTTTTTGAGAATGAAAAGGTCTTTTCATTTATGTCAACAGCATTTGCTATACTGCAACTAAGCTGATACTTTACAGATTTGATTATATGGTGGATCTTTAGTGGCTGTTAAGTTTTAACACTAAGCAATATCTCTATCAACTGTGACTTCTAGTCAGTAACTTACAACCTAGGAAATAAATCAGTGAGTGAAATTAAGGCAGAAGTACTGATTTTACTGTAGTACACTGAGCTTCTAAAAATAGACTGTACTCTTACTCACAGGAGATAACGCTCCAAGACATGGTTCCTACACCTGCAATTCACTGATTCCTAATAGCTTGATCTTATCAGTGTGTGTTGATTTTATCCTGCAGCAAGACCGAAATAAATACATAAATATATATATGGGGATAATAATATTTTTCATAGATGCAAATTCTGGGAAATTTTGAGAGAAAAACCGAAATGTTTCTTGTGGACTCAGTGGAATGCTTCACTTGGATTCAGCTTGATTTATATTGAAAAATTGCCTTTATCAGGGTAACTGATAACGTGGCATTTAGACTTTTGGGCTGAAACAAACTGAGAAACAAGATTTTTGTTCCAAATAAGATCCGTTTATGGCACATCCTGCAAGTTTTAATTTTAGCACCACATTCCTTCTATTTTTCCAGTTTGAGCTTAGTTTCCATCTGGACTATTTTTCTCATGAGGTACCAATAGCAAGCTGTAGCAGAGAAGGGTTGAAACTGCATATCTGCTAAAAAATTTCAGTGAGGCTTGTGAACAATTAAATGTCCTCTGTTCAAAAAGTGATACTCTCCACCCAGTTTTCAGGTTTTGCTTATCCATCTTTTCTTCTCTTTACTGCATTGCTCCATAGCAGCAGCCTTAATATATTCATAGTATAATCTGATACTCAGACTGTCTGAGCTCAGATATTGGTTAATAGATTAGCTGTTTTGTAACGAATGCACTGTATTAGTGTGTTGCAATGAATGCACTGTAGTAGCACGTTGCATGTACATTTTTAAAAAAGGGTACGAGAAGTAAATCATCTGAAAATGTGAAATAGTAATAAATAATCAAAGCAATGGTTACCTTTTTTATTGAGTAACTTAATCAGTCCTTATAACTATTTCTAAAGAAATAATCATGTTGTTTTTTTACAATCAATGACCTCTGAGCATTCCACTGGTTATTGCTGAAGCATGGCCAAAGTGCATTTAGTTTGCCCACTACCTAACATAATGTTGCCTCTTACTAGTCAGTAGTCAGGAAAGTTTCATAAGGAATAATCAAAAGAAGGTAATAATGCAATCCCAGTTCAGTGAAAGCCTCTCAAACATGAAACAGATCCTTTTTAGTCTTCTTCATATCTGCTAGTATTACTTAATTTCATTGTTAATTCAGAGATTAACAATATTTTCACAGTAACACTTGCAGTAGTGTAGAGACCCTTTTTTCTGATGTTGATATCTCTATTTCATAGGCTAAAGGACAGCTCTATATAATGAGAAATTAACTTTAAAACATTTTTTTTCTCTGTCCCCTCCTTTGCAGTTTCCTTAGACAAACAGAATCTAGAGTGAACCAGCAAAATAAGCCTAGACAAAACACACAGAAGCACAACGAATTTTTTATGTATTTATTTATTTTTAGAAAATACAGCCTACAAAATATAATATATCATTGTGAAAGTAGTACTGCAGTCTTCTCCCATATGGATTAGCAAATAATATGTCTTGTTATTTTGGAAGCAAACGGGTTGTTTTCTCTTCATATTGCTCAGATTGGCAGTGAATGTACAAATAGTGCTACTATGGAGCTCAGTGGGAAGGAGAGAAAAAGAGAAGATGGATATCATTACAAAACTCCTAACATCCTCTTATTATATTTAGCCCAGTGGGAACTCAGTTCTTAAAATTAGTTTGATGCTTTTCAGAATTGGAGTTACTGAGAAAATAGACGTTTTCCAGAACTTTCATGATTCTCAGACCTTAATGTCAATCTTCAGCTTTCAAGAATCACAGGACCACCTCAGAAAGTACCAGCACACTTGAAGGAAAAGTAAATTTTGCAAATATAAAATTTCCAACAAACTTTTGTGCACCCTGTGCCTTCTCAAGCAACTCTGTTTTGTATCTCTGTGAGCTACTGACTAATTTGTAGCACTTTCTTCAAGACAGTCTAGCTTTTCTTGTCTTTCAGTTTATGTCTATCTTTCCTAGTATAAAATTCCTCATAGATCTGAACAAATGGGAAATTTTTATATAGTTTCTACTTAAGATTGGGATTAGCCAACTAGGTCACTGACCTGAGATTTTGACAGTCTCTGGTAACTAGGGAACAGATGTACAAAAGGGTCCGTATATACACCTACCTACTGAGACTACAGCACTCTGATTGAAAAATTCCCTGTTAACACTAATGAACAAATGTCTCCAGGACTACCTTCTTCTGAGTAGTTAGTAGAGAAATGGAGAGAAGACAAAATAGAAAAGCAGGACCCAGATTCTATCAGCATTCATTTTTCTGCCAGTCTTTGAGGAAGTGTTCTATAATCACATGGTACCCAATGCTATATATTTCTTTGTCATTTGAATAAAATAAAAGCAACAGTTGCTGAAATTGTGAGCTGCAATGTTTATAGCATTACCTCCATGATGCCATTTATTGCATCTTTCCACTGTGGAATTCTTATTTTCATTTATGTCACTGCTTTTATCTGCGTGGTGTCCTAATACCCCTCATAACAAAAGTTCCATCATTTTTGCAATATTTGTTCTGTATTTGGTTTTATGTGCTGCAGAAAACATTTTAGTTCTTGAATTATATTGGTCAGATAATGGCTAAACAGGGACCTGCTGGTCAAACTAAATGGAAGAGGGAAATAGACCGGCAAGGGAAGCAGGGACAAGTATCCTGGAAAGAGTATAAGGACTCCGCCCAGTTGTGCAGAGATGGGGTCAGGAAGGCCAAGACGCAGTTGGAGCTGAACTTGGCAAGGGATGCAAAGATTAACAAGAAGGGATCTTACAGGTAAGTCAACCAGAACAGGAAGGTCAAAGAAAGTGTGCCCCCAATGACCAAGACTGGTGAACTGGTAACAGACAAGAACACTGAGGTACTCAACAACTGTTTTTCCTCAGTCTTTACTGACTGGCTCTTTCCCCACACCTTTTGGGTGGATAAACTGCAAGGCAGGAACTGGGGGATCAAAGTACCTCCCATTGTACATGAAGATCAGGTTAGTGGCCATTTGAGGAACCTGAGCGTATGTAAGCCTATGGGACCTGATGAGATCCATCACAGAGTTCTGATTATTTGCCAAGCCACTCTCCATGATATTTGAGAAGTTGTAGCAGTCAGTTGAGGTCCCTTGTGACTGGAAAAAGAGAAATATCTCACCCATTTTTAAAAAGGGTGGAAAAAAGGACGCTGGGAACTACCAGCCTCTCAGCCTCACCTCTGTGCCTGGGAAGATCATGGAACAGATCCTCCTAGGAGCCAAGATAAGGCACATGAAGGAAAGAGAGGTCAACTGGGACAGCCAGCATGGTTTCACCAAGGGCAAGTCCTGCCTGACAAACCTAGTGTCCTTCTATGATGGAATTACTATGCCAGTGGACAAAGGAAGGTCTATGGGCTTTGATCTGGAATTCTGCAGAGTCTTCGACACAACTCTCACAACATTCTTCTCTCCAAACTGGAGAGATATGGATTTGATGGGTGGAGTGTCTGGTGGATGAGGAATTGGCTGGATAATCTTATCCAGAGGATAGTGGTCAATGGCTCAATGACTGGATGGAAGCCTGTGACAAGTGGTGTCCCTCAGGGGTCCATACTGGGACCAGTACTGTTTAATATCTTCATCAATAATATAGATGGTGGGATTGAGTGCACTATCAGCAAGTTTGCAGATGACACCAGCTGAGTGATGCAGTTGACATACATGAGGAATGGGTTGCCATCCAGAGGGACTTGAGCAGGCTTTTAAGGTAGGCCCATGAGAACATCATAAAGTCCAATAAGGCCAAGTGCAGGGTCCTGCACCTGGGTCACGATACTCGCCAGTATCAATACCGGCTGAGGGATGAATGGATTGAGAGTACACCTGAGGAGAAGGACTTGGGGGTACTGGTGGATGAAGGATTGGACATGACCCAGGAGTGTGTGTTTGTAGCCCAGAAGGCCAATTGTACCCTGGGATACATCCAAAGGAGTGTGGCAGCAGGTCAAGGGAGGTGATTCTGCCCCTCTGCTCTCCGCTGGTGAGGCTCCGCCTGAAGTGCTGTGTCCAGCTCTGAAGTCCTCAGCATAAGAAAGACATGGGCCTGTGGAGAGGGTCCAGAGAAGGCCACAATCATGATCAGAGGGATGGAACACTTCTCCTATGGGGAAAGACTGAGAGAGTTGAGGTTGTTCAGCCTGGAGAAGAGAAGCCTCCGGGGAGAACAGATAGTGGCCTTTCATTTTGTAAAAGGGGGCTTTTTAACAGGGCCTGTTGTGATAGGATGAGGTATGATGGTTTTAAACTAAAAGAGGGAAGGTTCAGGCTGTTTGTGAGGAAGAAAGTTTTTACAATGAGGGTGATAAAACACTGGCACAGGTTGCTCAGAGAGGTGGTGGATGCCCCATCCCTGGAGACATTCAGGGCCAGGCTGGATGTGGTCCCGGGCAGCCTGATCTAGCTGAAGACATCCCTGCTCATTGCAAGGGTGTTGGACTAGATGACCTTTGAAGGTCCCTTCCAACCCTATCTGTTCTATGATTCTATCATTCTATACTTTTCATTGTCAATATTTTAATTGTTGGGGGGTTTTTTGTTTGTTTGTTTTGTTTTGTTTCTTTTTTTCCAAGTATTTGTTTGGTGGTGTTTTCTGCTGTTTGTTTGGTTTGGGGTTTTTTGTTCTGCTGCTTTTATTTTTTTAAGAGTAAATGTGGGTGGTAATTCCTAACTTTGTGATTCTGGTGACCATATGGGTCTTTACTGAACAGTACTCATTCTTAAAGGTGAAAAAATGCTGTATCCAACTGAAATCACACTACTCTGTATGCTGGATAAATAACTGAGCAGAGCCAGTGACTGAAATGTAACTTCCTTTTTAACATATGCAAGCCCCTTTCAAGCACCAAATCTCCTTCAAGATGTGTTCAGGTAGAAAGAACACTGATGTGCCTTTGAGCCCTGTCCATACCACACTGCATTAGGGTCTAAAAACAATAACTTACCTGTACTTTTATAGGGTGGGATGCAGTGAACACTCTAAACATGAAAACTCTCTCTTTTTGCCTTTTCCTGATGCTTTGTAGCTCCATATTTATCCCAAGCAGAACACTTACAAAATCCTGCCATAAGAATTGAGAGTAGTTAAAATATTAACCTAAAGATTTTAGTGCTTGTTGTATCATTTTCATATTGTTTCGTTTTGGTTTGAGTGTGCAGTTAAAAAAGAAAAAAGTCAAAAGTATTGTAAAATAAATAAAATGCACTTCCATGAGTAGAATACTAAATTGCTCTATTTACAAAAAAACAGGAAAAGAAAAGGAGAGAGAGAGAAATATCATTTACAGTTAACAATTTTCTGGTCTAAGCTATTATCATTTACTGTTCCAGCAATTTAGCTGCATACTGGTTTCTAAAAATGTAGGACAAAAGAATAGAAAGGGAGAAATAAACCCTCAGCTCAGTAAAAAAATCTTGCACTGTGGGTTTTGACAGAGTTTAAAAATAAAACTGAGACAAGGTAAATCTGGATTTTATTTTTTTTTTTTTCAGTTTAAATTGCACACTGACCCTTTAAACTCTGTTCCAAGCTCTATAGCCTTAGGCACAGCCACGAGGCATAACCATCCCCTGTAGTGTAACTTCATCATAGGTTCTCACCTCCCTGCCCAGCCAGTCCCAAAATATCTAGTCATTTTTCTTGCCCCACTTTCAGTATGCTTTCATGTATCCTAACATAATGAAAAGTAGCTGCTACTGCTAGCCCTTTATACCTGATGAAATCCATTGGAGAGGTGAAGGTAAAGAAACTTTGTTACTTTCCCAACTAAAATTCAGACAAAAAAGTTTAAAAATAGGGTTAATTACTTCTTCCCCTCAACCTCCCTCCCCAAAATAAAAATTATTAAGCTTTCTAGAGATTAAATAATAAATAATGATAAAATAATTCCTGGAGTTATTTACCTATTTATGATCCACTTTTAAAGAATGATACTATGTTAGAAAGAGTATTTAAGAACATTTTCAGTCAGAATGTGGATGTGAGTGAATCTTGAATCTGAAATTTTTAATAGTCAAGCAGAATAATTAACCAGTAAACATGTTATTTTTGGTCTCACATAAGCTCATTCCCTGTTAAAATAAAGTAAATAAAACTAATGTAAGCCATAAACCCATTCAAAATTGGTATTGTTTCCTTCTTTATATAGGCCTGCACCTTCATAAATTATTTATAAAAGATACAGGTTTTAATTTTTATAAAGTATCTCATATTTTCAAACAAAGCATAGAATTAAGGTAACAATTTGTGCTGACTTCTGTTCTATGCCCTATTTGTAGTACAGATTTAGGGATTTTTTAGGCAAAAAGTTATTTCAGTTCCAAGTGGCTTAATACACACCAAGCAAAATAATAACTGTTAAACCTGCTGCAAATAAACAAGAAATCTCTGCTCTTGACTGCCTGAAATATAATCAGCAAGGCCTACTTAAAATATCATAGTGACAAGCTCAGAGTTTTTTGTAGAATCATGATGACAATCAGCAAAACTGTGGAACTGACATTCTGTTCTTTCAACTGACAGTTCTCCGATCATGTCAACTTACAAACAAAGAAACACATACACAAAAAAAAGCCCAAACCTGAAGAAATGCTGCTATCAGAGAAATTGCTGGGGAAAAATAACACAGTCATAGCACAAAATAGAACATCTAAACATTCATTAAAGCTTTGTGATCAACAACTTCTGAATTCAACAATTTTCTAAAGCATCTGTATGTATTCACCTATCTTTAGTGCTTGCTGTCTTCTAATTTTGCATCAGGTCTCTGGTCTCCTTAGAGCCATTATCATTCTGTTGGGATCAAGCCTGGATTCTAATTGGAGGCCATGCTCCTTCGTGTAGAAAATTTTGTTATTTTCAACATAGTAACCTTCTGAGCTTGCCAAAAAGAAGTTATCAGAGAAATCCCCACAAAACTTCATTATTTGCTGGACAGATAAAGTTGAACCCCGCATTCTATTCTGCTAGGTTTGTCTGACATCAGAACTTCAGTCTGCAGACTCCAGCCACTACTGCTTGCAACTCTTTTAAGTAAATTTTGGGAGAGTTTATGCTGTCAAGAGTTACTATTTAATTTAAAAGGCATCATTTTCTCATTAATTGCCTTTCTTTTGCATTTTCCTTTTAAGACTTACTTCCTGCCATGACACTCTTGAAGATGATTCAGTCCAACATTGCTACCTAACCTCAAGGAAAGAGAGAAATGGCTTTATTTTCTAATTATTTATACCTTGATGCCACTATATCTCAAACTCCTTTGTTTTACACACAAGGCACTCATTACTTCAGTAATCACATCCAGAAAGGAGTGATGCTTTTAGCTATTTGAAAAGCTTGCCTGGGATAATTTCACTGAAATTCAGGTGTTTCTCAGGCTGATAAAAATCTACCTAGAAACATAAAACATTGCAATTCAGGCTCTGGAATGCTGTGGTTTGAAAACTCTACAAGATCATACTGTCTTGTTAACACATGTCAAGATATTCCTGAGAATTTTTACGTATTATTCTTTCACAATAATAATAATCATCAAAAGAATAAAGAATATCTTTGATAAAAATGTATACAGATTTTAGCTACAGTTTGAGATATGCATATCCACCAAAGACATTCATTCTGTCCCAACTCATTGAAAATTAGTATCTCAAGCCCAAAAAAAATTGGTTTGTGTTCTATACTAATTGCTTACTCTGCAAGTATTTTGTTAAGAGTAACACCATTGTTGCTCTAAAGGGAATATTCCTTTGGCTCATTAGAACACAGTCATGTTTACACAGCTGACATGTTCAAGAGCAGTCTATAGACAAGATGCTTTGCAGGGCACTTGCCCTTCAGCCATTGGACTGACTTGCAGGCAGGGCAGGTGAAAAATGCCAGCAGGTGCATTCAGCGCACAGCGCTGGGTGGTTTCCAGGGGAAAACACTGGCTCTGATTGCAGGCATGAACAGTGAATTTGCTCTTGAGAGTTGTCACCAAAATGTAATATAGAAAAACCTTATGTCTCCTAGCTCAAGATTTAGCAATATCTTATACGGCACCATTGCTTGTCCTGTCTTCCTCAAGTCCTCATATTCATGGATTGAACAAAGAAAATACTAAATAAATGAAACACACAAAACCCTGGGAGGAAGGGGATGTGTGTGTGTGTGTGATACTCCAGAGCAAGCAGTATTTGTAAAAGCAAATCAAGCAGAGAAATAACTTGAAAGAACATATGCATCTCAGATGTTCTCAGTGCACTGCAGTTTCCTCTTGCTCACTCCCTTATATTTCTTTTCCATTCATCCTTTACTTTCTTGTTCCTGCTGAGTTTTGTATCTTCAAACCACAGCACAGCGTTGTCTTAATAATGCCTAAATTGCCCTTCCAATAACTTGTTTCTTTCTCCCATAGCTTCTCAAAAGACAGTGGAGAATTAGTGCACATTTTCCTACTAGACAAGAGTTATGCTTGCATCTTAGCAGAACGTTATAATTTTAATTTCACTTGGACTGACTTCTAACAGTTACCTGAAACAGAACCTGGATATTGCAGATTACCTCAGAACATTACTCTGTAGTTCTGTCAGTATCCTTGAATTTCCACTCCCATAGCACTCACAGGCTAATGTGGTTCTGATGACACTTGACAGATATTCAGCTCTCCCTTTATACCTTTCATCTACCTTTCACCACAGTGTTTGGTATTCCCATGCTTTCCCCTCATCAGAAGAGAAATTATTTTTTCCTACATTCTATTTATGGTGTATCCTGAATAATCAAGCAATTCATTATAAGCGCTAGAAAATAATACAGATAGTCCTTAGCGTATCAGAGATTCTGCACAAGCTACTACTAACACAAATAATCTGATGATAAATTACTATGATGTATTCACCCTGCTCTCCCCTGCCATGGAATTTACACTATGAGAAATCCTGTTAGACTTTGTACAAACAGCTCAGATGTTCCTGAAAGTCAGTTATGTTTAGGAGAGGGAGAAG
Organism: Amazona ochrocephala; assembly: GCA_039720435.1. Lineage (NCBI taxonomy): Eukaryota > Metazoa > Chordata > Aves > Psittaciformes > Psittacidae > Amazona > Amazona ochrocephala. The sequence goes on along the minus strand of CM077909.1, from coordinate 82,657,382 downwards.
GAAAATTTGCCTTTTAGAAGAATCCTAGGAATTATATTAATTTACAAGACATACATGAAATTAATGTATTTATTTTAGTATAATTCAGGCTTCAGGTTATTGTATAAACTGGGGTGGGGAGAGAAAATACTGGATATACTGTGGTTTAGTTCAAGGATTCACAAATGGTAAGGTAAAGTCTATAAACCATTATGATTCTTAAAAGAAAGCATTGAGAGGAGGATAAAGTTTTTGAAATTGAGATTTTTTTTCTGTATAAGTAGCAGCTTGTCTTTTTTTTTTTTTTTTCATTTTAAATGAAAGCAAGACTTTTAAATAATCTCAATGCTCAAATAGCAGGATTTTTTTTGTTTGCTTTTTTTTTTTCCTTGAAAATGCCAAATATTCCAACAGTTGACAACACTCAGATAACTTCCTCTCTAACTGTAGCCCAGTGACTCAAACTGAATGTCAACTGCTTTCTGGTGCTAGTTTCCAACCAGTTTGACTGTGACTAATTTTGGATGGTACAGATGCAGTGTTAAGCAATCAAGAACATGTTACACAGCAGTCAGTTATGATAAAGAAAACCCTGTAGCTCATTTTTCTATGCAGGAATTAGCTTTGACTACCTGTGTTTCTGTTAATAATAGTCATGATAATAACAACAACTAGCAGATAACAATAAAGGCTTCAGTAGGGCTTTTAGTAATGGTATAATGATGTACCTTGAATTTCTGAAAACTGCAAGCTACACTGTTCTTAATAAAAATATGTTTTATATATATGTATAAGTATATAGATTTATATAGAGAGACAAATATGGTATATTTATTTATATCTATGCTTACATACTTATATATGCAAATACAGTATGTGTACATATATATAAAAGTGTTTATATATTTACATATATATATATTAAAAAAAAGTTCAACATACTTATATTGCCTTGTGCTCTGGGTCACCAGTCTTGCCTACCCTGTACCACCAGTGGTAGTTGTGTAGTGAAGTCTAAAAAGAGGAGCATCTGCCAGGTTATATGACTCCAGAAACCTAAAAGCCCAATAGTACAGCTGAATCAATATTAACAGTAGATTTAGCTATAGTAATGCACTGTATCTTCAGTCTTCTAGAGGTGCACAAGCAAGTCAATATACTTAGGAGGGTTTGTGCTTTTTCAGCACACTTCATAGAGAAAAAGCTCAAGCTGACATGAAATATCCACCTGACAGTTCATGCCACATTATCTTCTTTTCATGAAGCCAGGTGTACTGCAGACACCCTGAACATCTGTTACCACTTGTGAAAAAGCCAGCTGGATATATTTTGTTTCTGGCCAAACTTAAACCTATATAACTATTTTCCCATGTTTATTAACTGTCATAGTATCATGGCCAACTGGGAATTTTCAGAAGATTTTAGAACAAGTTCAGTTTGTCTCTAAATTGAAAAAGGTTTCCTTCAACTTTCCTCCCAAATGAAGTGTGGCATTTGCTACATTTCCATAATGCTAAGCAACAAATACAGAATAAATCCACAAAGCCTTTATAAGTTTCCTTTATTCCTAATTTTATCTCTAAAGCTAATTTAATTTTTTTTGTAGTTTTATAGATATTTCAACACTTTGCACTTCTCCTTTTAGTACTTTTTTTTTATCATATACCTTCAGTTCTATACTAACTATGTACTTTAAGCCAAATTTGAATCAATAAATCTATTTTTCTCATAATTCAGGAAATAAGTTTAAAACTCTGAAGATGCAGAAGACTTGAAGAATTGGATTGTCATGAATAAGGATGTACAAACTGCATTTTTAATAATTTTCTTCCCAAATTGTATTATTTTTCAAAGAATTTCTGAAGCTACAGGAAGAAAACAATCCACAGAACCATAAAGTTGAGGAAAAAATGCGTCCATATTTTGTATAATTGCTTAAGCAAGCATTAAATTTAAATTTCTATATCATACTTCTTATGCTTCTCTTTTAGAAAATTAGCAACAACGGGCAATCTTGACCCCTATCATTAGGTTAGAGGAAGACTAAGGCAATACAATCCAACATCTGAAGCTGTTTTATCAGTTCTAGAAAGAATATTTGGTTTCTTCCCACCTAAAAATAGGTTCTTACAGGAAAATACCAGCACAGAAAAAAAAAAAAAAAAAGAAAAAAAAAAGAAGTCATTTCTTATGAAAAAAGAAAAAAAGTCCATCAGTCATCTTGCTAATTGATTTCTTATTTATTTCTTTAGCCAATATTCAGTGTTTAGAAAAACTTTGGAATGTTTCTTCTGCTTTCTGCAGGTTAAACCAAATCATTGTAAAGTCATTAATGTGAGACTGAAAAACTCTAATGAAGTCAAAGAAGGAAATAATTAGAATTCAAAACAAACAAGCCAAAAAACAAACCACAAGGAAAAAAAAAAAAAAAGAGCAATATTTTATATTGTAAATATATTCTTTTTTGTGATGCAAACTCCTTATCTATAGTGAAAAAGCTGCTGCTGAGCAATGGCATTCTTCCTGTAGTGTTTCACATTCAGGTATAGTAATTTACCATGCTAAATCATTAGTCTTCAGATGCTGTGTACCCCCTCCATTGTCACCACCACAGGAAGGATACTGCAGTGGGGCGCATTAACTTTCTGTGAAATGTTATTTCAATAGCTGTGCAGATCCTCCTCTGATTAATGAAACAGCCTACATACAAATAAGTCTTCCTATTGAAATGACTCATCAGAGATTTCTTGGAATAGTTTGTCATAAATGTTGGATACCTTTGAACATGGTGCTGAGGATGATTAAAACGATTACATTAGTCTACACACTTCCGCCACACTTCTTTCCCATGAATGCATTACTTTGTAACCTCTGTAGGTAGCCCTGCCTTGGCAGGAGGGTTGGACTGGATGATCTCCAGAGGTCCCTTCCAAACCTAACAATTCTATGATTCTATGATTCTATAATTCTCAATGCTAGTATCGCCTTGTCTGAGAAGACAGGGAAGAGGAGATTTCAGTATGAAGACTATAAAGCATTGTATTTTCCCAAACTACCCTATAATTGATATGTAGTGAAAACTAACTTTTCCTTTTTTGGTCAATTTAAGGTTAAGAAAATATCACAGCACTAACAAGGGAACTAATAAATTTACACCATAGAATTTCTTCAGCCATTAGTCAAATATTTTAGTGTGTCCTGCTCTAAAATATATGTAAACTAAAGGATGTAGGAAATTAGGACAAATTGTGCGTTAAAAGGCAGTGTTTTTCTTAAGCAGTAAGAAGTCTAATAGATGCCATTAAATGAGAACTCAGATTCTGTTCCCATTCAGGTTGAAATGATTTCTGTTATTGTAGCCTTATTAGCGTTAAAAAAAAAAAAAAAAAAAAAAAAAAATACCACAAGTATTCTTCACCTGCAGAGAAAAAGAAATCAAATGTTCTAATGATTAATATATATTTGCAACAGTATCCCAGTCACATAGAAATTTGAGGCAATAGTAGAATTCAATCTTGTCTGTGTACTTACATGCCTAAGAAAATTAAACATTTCACTTGCTATGATCAGTCGTATAGTAACAGATAACTTTTAAGTGCCTGTAAGAGATTATTCTGAGTCAAAGCCCATAACTTGTTTAGTAAGTGGTCTACCCCCCATCTGTCCAGGGTATTTTCCACTCAGAATCATAAAATCCGCTCATTAAGTGTTGTACTGTTGACTTTTCACCTCTAAAGTGAATCTAATGCTTTTGAGGCTTGTTCAATTCTTTTACTGATCATTATCATATAAACTGTGCAACCACTGACCACTCTAGACAGGATACTTGTTCTATTTAAGCTATACATCTAGCCTATGTATATAATATAAACAGATCTGGATTTCTAAAGCAGTAGTATCCTCATCACAGAAAGAAAAAAAAAACAAACAAAAAAACAAAAAAGCAAAATTAAACTAAACAAACAAATAAAACCACACACAAAAACGAAATATTCCTGTCTGTCTAGTTGGAAAACTTGACTAAAATTTGCCTGGTCATTTTCTTACAGGGCTGATGTCAGAAGATATCCAAAAATGGCTTAACGTGGGTTAAGAGAAAGATGGTGATAAGCACTGCTAGTGCTGACAGCTACTGACATATGCTGCATTAAAGAAGTCTAAGAATTCTCTAGCATTCAAAAAAGTAGGACCTTAGGTGTCAGGAAATTTTATTAGGAAGATTTTATACAAACTTTCAAGATGTGCACCCTGGATTTATTCAATTTGTCTTGTAAACTTTATTATGAAACCAGCCCTTGCTGTTATGAATTATTTTAAAGTTTTTCTTTCATACAGAAATACAGAAATAATTCAGGAGTATTGCCCCACATATGGAACATCACCGCATATTGAAATAAGAAACTTTGTATTGTAAATTTAACTTTCATAATAAAGAAGAGACATTACATTGTAGGTAAATGTTAAAACAAAAATTTCAGACCAGTAGTTTAAATTACTTCAGATACTTGCAGGTATGTTGAATTGGAAGCAGTCCCTATCCTTCTCATGTTCTGCAATATCTGTGCTAAAGTGGACGCACAGTGTTTCCCTTGGACTGTTAGCCACCTGCAAAATGCTATTGACCAGGAGAAGCTGAACTTTAAAGAAGCTGATTCTGTCCTACTTGCCTGCTACAAAGTTTCATAAGGGACCAGAGAATTTTCAAGTATTCATTACAGAAATTTCATTTCAAAATCTTAAAAACGATTGACCTGGGCTCCATCATGTCTTTGTGTTCATGCATGTTTTCACATAGGCAAGCACAAAACACATGCACAGCTCAAGTTCAAGTTTGAAGTTAAAATTTCCAATCTTAGTTCCATTAAGTACATTTATGCAATTATGTTAGTAGGTTGGAATGAAAATCAGAAATTATCCAAGGAAAGTTTTCTACCTAAGAAAAGGTTTCTTTTCTGGTTCTGTATTTTAAACCTCATCAATAAACACTGCTCCTTTTGAGACAGAGACAGAGAATCATATGATCAACTATGTTGGAAAAGACCTTTAAGATCATCAAGTCCAAGAGATGCCTAACTTTGGCCTGGCCAATAATATTTCAAATGATAGTTGAAGAAATATCCACTCCCTTGTCCTCATTGAAGGAATTTCAACTCCTGACACCATAATATGACAGTTGACACACCATGACAACATCCCCCACCCCCACCCCCATAATCTGGACAAATTTCCAAAATTACATTCCTTTTGCAGTCTTGGTAATTTAAATTAGTCTTTGTAATCTCTTCTAAACTGTTTTCTGTTTCCTTGCACTGTCAACCAGTTCACGTACTCTCACAGGCGGTTGTATTACAGTAATTGTTTTACAGTAATAGCTGTGAACGTGTACACACAATAGCTCCATTATCATATTCAGATACTTGCAGGATGCTTAACTTATAAAAGGTCTGATCATAAAAAGAAAAAAAAAAAGCTGTGTCTGTGCTGCTTAGAAAGCTTATTGGCATCATACTATGACATTGAATCAGTAATTCAATTCAAAATAAGAAATTCCTAACAACTTATCTATATCATTTCCCAAAATGGTTCTGTTTTCCCTTCTATTCTCCTGTTACAAAAACACAACACCTAGCAGTTTTTATTAGAGGAACTAATGAGATCAGTCCTTGAAACCATGTGGCTGCAAGCTGTAGTATGTAACAATAAATTCATGCAATTTTCAAGATCAACTTACGCTTTGTGATTTGAGGTCAGTAACAACAACAGGAAAAGAGGCAGGAACAAGGTAAAAGGGCATCAACTTCTGTGTCTTTTTGGGCTAAAATTTTCTTTGAGAAGGAATTTTGCTGTAGCGATAAGTAATTCAAGGTCAAGTAGTCGCAGAATTTAGTATCTCCAGAAAAATAATTCTAGAGAGACAAGCTTCATGCATGCAGAAGGAACTTCTGGCAGGATGACTCAAAAGCTTTAAAAGGCTAGAATCTAAAATTCAAGCAAATAGATTTCTTGCATCTCTTGTATGTTTAATAAAGGAAACGGTAGTTCTTTGGGAAAAGCACTAGCAGGAAAGTGCTACACAGATTTTATATCTTCCTAAATCATTGATAGTATATGACTCAGAAGTCCTTTAATTTATACTGCATGACCTACTCTCCTGCTTAGGCATTGAAAGTACATCTCAGTCACTAGGACAAAGGTGGTTCTTGGTTGAAAGATATAAATCAACCTGAATTCACAGAGCTTTCCACACTAGTGTAAATCAGGAATAACTGCTCCTGAATAAGAGGCCAAACGGCATACAGAGGTTCATAACCAAGAACATAATTTGACCCACTGAGAATGCGACATTTTAAAAATAGTAAAGAACAGTGAAATTATGGCCTATTCCTTTGATCTAAAACACTCTCTGACATTTAATATGTCATTGGAGCGCCAAGAGTTTGCCTTAATCAGAAGTAACTGATCTTAATGAGCCATGGCCAGCAGGACGTTGCAAACAAGAACCGGACATAGCAGCCTTCCAATATCTGAAGGGGGCCTATAGGGATGCTGGGGAGGGACTCTTCATTAGGGACTGTAGTGAGAGGACAAGGGGTAATGGGTTCAGACTTAAACAGAGGAAGTTTAGATTGGATATGAGGAAGAAATTCTTTACTGTAAGGGTGGTGAGGCCCTGGAATGGGCTGCCCAGGGAAGTTGTGAATGCTCCATAGCTGGCGGTGTTCAAGGCCGGGATGGACATAGCCTTGCATGGCATAATTTAGTGGGAGGTGACCCTGTCCATGGCAGGAGGGTTGGAACGAGATGATCTTAAGGTCCTTTCCAACCCTAACTATTCTGTGGTTCTATGATTCTATGACATTGGTAGTACATACAGATCAACAAGTGCCAGGAGAAAAACTGAAACTGATGGAAATGCATAATGTAGTATCACTGTGTGCTGACATGGCTGGTGACTTGAGACATCTGGCTATAAACCCCACCAGTAATAGATATCAGCGAAAGATTGGCACATAGATATCTGGCACCATCTAGACGAAGAAGAGCCAAGGTGCCACTGTTAAAACATTGGTGTCAAGCCCCTGTTCAGACCCCACCATGGGGCAGCTGAAGAAAGTGTCACGTTTCTTCCAGACTCATCTGTGTCCTTGGCAGTCAGTTAACAGTAAATTTGTGTATGTGTGTGCTGTGTAAAGCACTCCACCAGACAGCCTGTCCCTCTGCTAGACTGCTTAAGAAACTGAGATTAGCATAGTCAGATTGTCTGGTGTTTCTTTTACCCCTTATTGGTTATAGCATCTAAAGTGTGCATTCCATAAAGCAAAAGAGACTAACCTTGTCCTGGCTGGATCAGTATTATACACAATGCAACAATTCATCTGGGTGATGCATATACACATATCAGTATCAAATGTCTTGGAGCTTAATTTTATTGCCTTTATTCTCATGTAATATTAGGTTATAACCGCTATGTAACATAAAAACAACAGACTTTGCATTTGACAGAAGGATTTTTTTTTCAGTCACAAATCTCCTGAACAAGTATTAAAGTACCAGTATCTAATTATAGGAATTTTTAATCTCTTAAAAAAAAAATACTATTAGTTTGAGGAATGAATAAATAAAAACTATAGTGGTTGGAAAAAATAAGCAGGGATCTAGAAAATCAGTTCAGAAGGAATGGAAAAAGAGAAAATTTGTATTGTCAGAGGGACTTTTACTTTTTTATTTGGTTGATGTATTGTTGAGAAATCTAGAGCTAGTCGGGAGTAACCGTGTATGGCAGTCTATTCCTTAATGGAGACAAGAAAAAATATTTTGAGAGTTTTCAGGTTAGATGTATTTTGCTTTTTTCTCACACTTGCTGTAAAATAAACTGTTGTTAATAACTATTTCTACTTTTCCCCAGCATACGTAGATAACATTAAAATTTAAATGAGAATCCTCACCCCCCGAAATTTAGACAACTCTATTCCAGAAGAACCAGATTTCCCTGAAACATCAGTGGTCTACAATTCTTTTTTTTTTTTTTTTTTTTTTTTGACCTTTATCTCCTTCAAATATTCATTAAGGGTCTTCAAGGCAGCCTAGCCTATTTCGCTCATGCCTTGTGATCAAACAATCAGATATTGTCCATAATGTAATGGTTACAATTCATATGCATAGTTAGATGAGTTAACCTGAAGCACCTTTAATAATCCAATTTGAGGCAACCTACATCAATCAGATAAACAAGATGCTACTATGTACTTCTACACTGTACCTTCATCATGCTTTTGCATGGATTTACACTTGATTTGACCATTCTTTGTCTTAGAAAATCCATAAATTCTGATTACTCACTACACTATGAGGTGCTTTCAGATTTATGGGATTCCATTGCTGGAGTTCCTGAAAGAGTGCTTCAGGGATTTTATGGGCACGGAAATCCATGTATTAAAGGTCATCAGGCACAATATGCTGCACATAGCAGGTGATGCAGTCAAATGTACAATAATCTTAAGTAACCTTTCTAGAGAAATTTTTTGATCACTGCTTGCTCAGACAAAACTTCTTAGAATAAACAGTGTTGTATTATGAATATTCCCTTACATAAAAGATAAACCCTAATAACCTGAAAACAAATATTAATTCTCTTTAATGGCTGTTTCATTTCCAGGCTGTTTTGTTATGGACTTCGGTTTGTATCTCTCTCTTGCCTAATGAGGCTTGAATCCTGTTTTGCAACTTCAAATCTGAAATAAATTTATTTTCTCTTGGAAATATTTTACTTTAATGCCAAATTGGGAAAAGTTGTGGTGATATCTCTTCAGGAGAGTGGGACTGTCCTTACCAGAAGACAGAAGAGTTCACGTTACAGATTCTTTGTTGCAGCAGCAAAGTGGCCTGCCAGCAGCCACTTCCTGATCTACCAGCCGCACCAAGTGCTGTTACTGCCTAGTGGCAGAGGGTGAAAAGGCATCTGGTTTATCAAATATGTTTGAATTAGCAGGCTAAAGGTACAAATCCATTGAAAAACTGTCTTGATTAGTTCTAAAGTTCATAGAAAAAAATTAACTTCAAGATCACTTCATCTCCTTTGTGCATTGTGCACTTGGCTTCTATCATTCTTACATGACTTACATTTTATTCCTGACGCCATGTAGTTCCCACATGGTTGAAGTGGGAAGAAAATAGAGATATAACTTCCCAACTCTAGAGACCTAAAATTCTGACGGATATGCTTTCCTTATTGTGCAGACAGACTCAGGAGAAGTAACAGAAGACAACATAGACTCCCTTGATGACAGGGTAAACCTTAAGTGTATCACCCCATTGCTATTCTCCCACATATCCCCAAAAGCAAAAGGACAGAATCATCTTAGTAAGAAAGAACATCTGGTGCTTAAAATGGGAATACAGATATAAATCTTTACAGGCAAATTTTTTTCTATAGTTTGCCAGGAGCAAATAGTATTTTCAATGGTAAATGTGTACATTGACTTTAAAGCTCATTCTTTGTAAAAAAACTGCTGTTAATAAAACAAATATTTACATTCCAAATTATGAAATGTGACCTTAATCAGTTTCTTGGTTTAAAAGTCATTTGTATAATTCATAAGTCAGCGACAAACCTAATGAATTAGTCACATAACTGGCACATTAGAGACAGACCTTTAAATTCAGATGCATGTTTTATTGATGTGCTAATAAATAAATCACTAAAATCTACTTCTGACTCAGTAAATAATAATGTAAAGAACAGCAGCTTCTGGGAAAAGAAAGGGGGGAGAAAAGGTGATTGAGTGACCTTAGGTTATCTGGATTACATAGGCAAATGAAAACTGTCAGTAGTCACTTTAGCGTCTTTTTGCTTTCTGTCAGTTCAGAAGAGCGATATTCCAGCTGAAGCTTGACTGTTAATAAAATTGTTTATACCTAAGTTTAATGTAAGCAGCAAATATGGTCCAATCTGTGGAATAAACCAGGAACTTTTATTTAATTGTGTGAGTCCTCACAAAAGAATTTCAAATATGTTCTGCCACAACTACACTATGCTCCTTTTCACTTGGCTTCTAGATATCATAGAATCATAGAATCATAGAATAGTTAGGGTTGGAAAGGACCTTAAGATCATGGAGTTCCAACACCCCTGCAATGGGCAGGAACACCTCACACTAAACCATGTCATCCAAGGCTATGTCCAACCCCACCTTGAATGCCGCCAGGGATGAAGCATTCACAACTTCCCTGGGCAACCCATTCCAGAGCCTCACCACCCTTACAGTAAAGAATTTCTCCCTCATATCCAATCTAAACTTCCCCTCTTTAAGTATGAACCTGTTACCCCTTGTCCTATCACTACAGTCCCTCATGAAGACTCCCTCCCCAGCATCCCTATAGGCACTTTCTGATATTGGAAGGCTGCTATGAGGTCTCCACACAGCCTTCTCTTCTGCAGCCTGAACAGCCCCAACTTTCTCATCCTATCTTCATATGGGAGGTGCTCCAGTCCACTGATCATCCTCGTGGTCCTCCTTTGGACTTGCTGTAACCGTTCCATGTCCTTTTTATGTTGAGGACACCAGAACTGCACACAATACTCCAAGTGAGGTCTCACGAGAGCAGAGTAGAGGGGCAGGATCGCCTCCCTCGACCTGCTGGTCACACTCCTTTTGATGTAGCCCAGAATACGGTTGGCTTTCTGGGCTGCAAGCACACACTGTTGGCTCATGTTCATTTTTTCATCGGCCAACACCCCCAAGTCCTTCCCTCCAGGGCTGCTCTGAATCTCTTCTCTGCCCAACCTGTAGCTGTGCCTGGCATTGCTCCGACCCAGGTGGAGGACCTTGCATTTGGCATGGTTAAACTTCATCAGGTTGGCATCAGCCCACCTCACAAGCGTGTCAAGGTCCCTCTGGATGCCATTTTTTCCCTCCAACGTATCAACAGAACCACACAGCTTGGTGTCATTGGCAAACTTGCTGAGGGCATGTTCAATCCCACTGTCCACGTCGTTGACAAAGATGTTGAACAAGACTGGTCCCAACACCGATCCCTGGGGAACACCACTTGTTACTGGTCTACAGCTGGACATTGAGCCATTGAGCACTACTCTTTGCGTGCGGCCATCCAGCCAGTTTGTTATCCACCGAGTGGTCCACCTGTCAAATTGATGTCTCTCCAACTTAGAGAGAAGGATGTCATGTGAAACAGTGCCAAATGCTTTACACAAGTCCAGGTAGATGACATCAACTGCTCTGCCCCTGTTCATCAGTTGTGTAACCCCTTCATAGAAGGCCACCAGATTGGTCAGGCAAGATTTCCCCTTAGTGAAGCCATGCTGGCTGTCCCCAAACACCTTGCTGGTTTTCATGTGCCTTAGCATGCCTTCCAGAAGAATCCGCTCCAAGATTTTGCCAGGCACAGAGGTGAGACTGACTGGTCTGTAATTCCCTGGCTCATCCATTTTCCCCTTCTTAAAAATGGGGGTTATATTTCCCTTTTTCCAACCGTCAGCAACTTCACCTGGCTGCCATGACATATCAAAATGGACAACCCTATAAGTGACACAAAAATGAACTCCCTATGGTAAGCCTGCTTGGCAACAAATCAAAATGTATTACTTTGACTGTGAACAACTTTGGTAAGAGCTGCTATATTGGAGGAGTTTTCAAGAAGAATGCAAAGAGGAAAGATATTGCCAACATTCTTCAGTAGTTTTATTGGTTTTGTCATCTGAGGAGATATTTTACTTCTTACACTATAGTCATACCTAAGCCCCTAGTATGTTCAAACTTAAAGAAGTTATGTAGTCACATACTTGCAGAGTCATCCAGTTATAATTATAAAAAAAAGAAGAAACTTGTGAATGAAGTTTTGTTTTTATCAACATCACAGAATCTTTCATAGCTTGAACATAATTTGGTAGCTTGAACATTAATGGTACCATTTATCTACTGTAAGCAACTCCAGCCTCATTCAGTGCCAGTTAAAAACAGCCTTTGGTGAAAAGATGCCCAAGCTCACTGGCAATAAACAACAGCTGCAAAGTGATAAAAAAATATATATTTGTTAGTCATATCTATTCCTAGAAGAATCAAAGCCCCATTCAGATCTCTTGGGAACTAATCAGCTCTTTGTATATGAAGATTTCTTAAAAGTAGAGCTCAGAAAAAATTGCCACAAGTGCTTATTATGTACTTCAGTAGGTGATTATCAACACCAATCTAGGAAAATAGTTATGAATTAAAATTTCACAAAGAGAAAAAAAAAATAAAAATATGTGTTACATAGGACATGCTAATTGGTGATTGGTGGTAGGGTTATAAGTTTGTTTCAAAAAAAAGAAACACCATATAATTCTATGCTCTCTCAAGTCATTAAACATCTGTTCTAGTCCTGCATGAATTTAAAATATGGTTCTGAATCCCCCTGCTTCACATATGTGATGTCTTCACAAAATCCACACTTTAAGTTTACAAATTTTCCTCTTTTTCTTCCATAATCATGGTATAGTTTGCTGTCATCACAATCTAGGAATACTGGCTCTCAGCTCTTCCTCACAGCCCATAAAACTTGTTCATTAGCAGTGCAGAGATCCACTACTATACTTACCTTTTAATCCTCCTTAGAGTGATTTCTGATGCACTTCACATGCTGGAGATGAACTTTCTTTTTACTTCCCTCGAACCTGTGAAGATCACATGCAAGAGAACTTTATATGCACTCAGGTTGAAGATGAGGGGAGGAAAAGCGAACAGGATCAGGGAGATGCAAAGGCATTAGGCATTAGTTGCTTATAAGCCCTTGCCCTCACTTCACCAGGGTTCTTAACCTTTTGCTGAGGGGTGAAGTTGAAGAAAAAATATGATGTCCTCACATTCAGGAGAACAAGTGCCATGTTACTTGCAGTAATAATTACTGGCAGCCCTCAGTCATCATGAGGAAGAACAAAAGGAAAGGTAAACCAATCTGAAGGGAAAGAAATAAGTTAGTTTTCAGGACTGCTGCCTTTTCCCTGGGGACACATGCAAAAGGCAGAGAAATCTGTAAATCCAGAAGATCTGAATTTATGACTGTATTTTTAAGGAACATACTAATGTCACATGGCAAAGATTATAGATATCTTACCTTTTAAGACATTTAGGGTCTGCAAACAATAGGTAAAGTCTACTGTTGCACCCTCAGGAAAAAATTACGTGAGTGTAAATCAGAACACTGAGTCAAACTTTCTGTGTTCATAACTCTGTACCCATGGAGCCCAAATACTGGAAAAATGAGGCATAAATATGAAACTATCATGACAAATAATACTAATAGCTTGGCTTTTTTTTTTTTTTTTTGCTATTTTATAGTATTCATAACAGATTAAGCGGTAATTAACACAAAATTGCATCATTCTAATTTAAATCTTCAAAAGCTACAAAACTGAACCTTTTTTGTCCCTTTTTATTGATTCATTCATTTGATCTTGCCATAAAAGCACCCCATATCCCTGAAATGAGAGAGGTAAACAGCCTTTAAGACTACTACTTGTAGAGAAAAACCTTCAAGACTGGAATATAAAACTTTCTGCACCTTACGAAAAGTACTTTGCTAACAATGTACATTTAAGTACACCACATGACTAGGTGAAAAAAAAAGGGAAAAGAGTACTATTATAACAATACTGTTGGGAGTGAAAGCGATAAGATTTGCCTGGAGAACAGCTTGGGAACGAGCTCTGAGCCCTTGGTGCTTTGACAAGCTCTGGGGGAGGAGTTGGGGTGTTGAAGGCCAGAGGATGTGGAGGTTGTGAGAGGGTCTGCAACATTGTTATTGTACTATTTAACCGGAGAGTTTTACAGGGGCAAATGGGATTGAATGTTGTATGTATGCGCAGGTTGGGAAAGTACAGAACAGGGGGATAAAAAGGGTTTAATTGTAATAAAGTTGGATTTGAGTCTCCTCATCAACTTGAGTCCATGTCGTGAAATGTTACAAATGGCACCCACCACTTGGGGCACGAAAAACGACTAGTCATTGATCCGGTGGCGTGGCTCAGCCGAACTGCTTGCTGAAAGTGAACAAAGGTGTATGCTGAAAGGAAGCGAATTCAGACCGTACAGATTGCCTCTCACAGGACGGGAGTAAGCGGCTGAGTATTATGGGGTCTGCTTTAAGGAAAGAGCAAAGAAATATTCTAGAAGTTTTTGCTATAATTCTGAAGCACTATGGGAAAAAGGTTGACAAGGAAGAATTGAAACATATCCTTCTCTGGGCATCCAAAGTCAATACATCTATTAATTCCACTAAAATTTATATCACGGAGATTTAGGATAAAATTGGTATTAATTTGTGGGACCATGCTACAAACAATGATAAAGTTTCTGCCACTTTATTGAGCCTGTGGAGAGTTATTTGTGAAACTTCAAAACTTCATGCCGGCTCACAAGCACAGGAAACAGAAGTGGCACCTTCTGCTCCCTTACAACCACCCTCATTGCTGGACTCCACCATGAGATCAAAATATCAGTCTGCAGTTGTTGCCTCCTGTGGTTCTGCCACCTGATAATTCCAGTACTGACCTGGATGGTCCTTTTGACCCAGGGCCTATGGATCCGGAGAAAGGAGCCTGATTTATATCTCCCGGATCCTTATGACAAATGAGCAGCTGTAAAGGGAGAAGCAAGACGGGTGAGGGATGCAGGCATGTTGTGTGCTTTCCTGCTGGTGTATGTGCTGTATCAAGACCCACAGTGGGAAGGTCTCTCATATGCTCTTATCAAAGATGTCAGACGAACGGTGACAGACCATGGACTTGGGGCCCCATATACAACTCATTTGATACTGTCTGTCTGTGAATCTCATGTATTTATCCCAAATGATTTCAAAACGTTGTTTTGTTTGATAATGACGGACATGCAATATACTCTGTGGGAATCGAAAATGAGACAGCTCGCAGGCTTCCGGGCTGCTGAAAACTTAGCACTGAGGGCGCGTGACCGAGTGTGAGTAGTCACGGCTGATGTATTGCTGGATGAGGCTGATTTTGGCATCAGTGCTGCGCAAGCTAGGATTTGCCAGGCGGGCTTGCAGCAAGTTAAACAACTGGCACTCCGGGCTTTGAAAACTGTCCTGACACTGGTAAACAGAGACAGCCTTTTGTCCAAATCAAATAAGAGGCAAATGAGCCATTTATGAAGTTTTTAGACCAACTTAATGAGGCTCTGAAGAAACAGATTAACATGAAAGCATGTGAATATATTTTCAAACAATTTGCTATTGAGAATGATAACCCTGACTGTCAGAAAGTATTGTGGCCATTATGAGATCTGAGTGTAGATGATACGTTAAATGCTTGTATGAATGTTGGGTCTAGACAACACAATCTGTCTCTGATTGCTGAAGCATTTGCGGCATTGTCGGATAAGTCACAGCAGTGCTTTTTGTGCGGTCAGTATGGCCATTTGAAAAAAGACTGTCCAAAAATAAAGACAAATAATAAAAGGGGAGCACCTACAACTTGTTTGCGCTGTTGTACAGGGCGTTATTATGTAAGTTATTGCCAATCGAAGTTTGACCGGGATAGCCAGCCTTTAACTTCACCAGGAGACCCCAAGTAGAGCTTGGGGCAAGGGGCTGTGCCATGACAACAAATTACCCCTCCAAATGGCCCCTTCAGGGAGCTGCTGCAGTCTGTGCACCAGCACAAGCTGCAGCTCCACAAGCTGGCCACTAGGGGAGAGACAATAATTCAAGACACATTAGTTGAGCTTATTCCAGCAGGTACATATGGCCCATTCGGGCATGGAAAAGCAGCATTGTTAATTGGACTATCCTCTACAGTGATAAGGGGTCTTTTTGTTCTGCCAGGGGTCATAGATACTGACTTTGAAGGAGAAATTAAAATAACCGCTTGGACTCCAATACCACCGTGTACTAAACCAGCAGGAAGACGAATCGTACAGTTAGTATATTTTTCACCCCAGCTACCCGATGCTGTCCACACTGTGAGGGGCTCAGGATGTTTTGACTCTACAGGGATACCTGAAATTTATTAGACTCAACAATCAACTATGGACTGACCCCAGTTGTCCTGTACTTTAAAATCACGGGACACAAACATTACTTTGCAAGGAATTGTTGATAGCAGAGCAAATGTTACAGGCATTTCTGCATCCGATCATTGGCATTTAATGGACATTCGTGCCTCATTATTGGGAGTTGGTGGTCGAACCTCTCCAAAGCTGAGCAGAGAGCTGCTTGTTATTTTTGGACCAGAAGGGAGATCTGCCTCGATTAGGCCTTTTGTGTTATCTGGTTCTCCTATCCTATGGGGCTTTAAGCCAATGGTGAGTACATTCAAGTACGGATTTTTCCTAGGGGCCACTATTTTGCAGCAGGTCCCACCTTTAACCTGGAAATCAGATGAGCCTGTGTGGGTAGATCAGTGGCCCCTCCCAAAAGAAAAATGGCTGCAATTAAACAAATTGGTGGATGAAGAGTTGAAAGCTGGTCACATAGTCCCCATGACTAGCCCATGGAACACATCCGTTTTTGTGATTCAGAAGAAAGATAATGTGTGGAGGCTTTTACATGACCTAAGAAAGATAAATGAGGTCATTGAGGATATGGGAGTTTTGCAACCTGGGCTCCCCTCACCAACAATGTTACCACAAATGTGGACAATCATAGTCATTGGTTTAAAAGACTGTTTTTTCATGATACCTCTTGCTTCACAAGATGCACTGTGATTTGCCTTTTCTGTGCCTTTGATCAATGCTGCAGGGCCGCATAAAAGATATCAGTGGAAAGTGCTGCCACAAGGCATGAAAAACAGTCCTACACTCTGTCAGCAATTCGTAGCGGCAGTTCTGAGCCCTATATGAGAGTGTTTTGAGAATTTTTTAATCTATCATTATATGGATGACATTTTAATTGCTGCAGAATAGGAGCAAATAGCCCAAAAAGTGAAATGGCAGGTGATCCAAACAGTCTCAGAAGCAGGATTCCAAATTGCAGAAGAAAAAATTCAAGAAGCTTCACCCTGGAAATATTTAGGATGGAAAATATCTGAACAAAACATTCAACCTCAGAATATCACCCCGTGGACAGGAATAAAGACTCTAAATGATTTACAAAAGCTCTTAGGTCGTCTCATTTAACACTCACCCCTCCTGCGTGAACTGCCCTTGATAAAGTGGTTATAAAATTAACCAGTCAAGTTGCTCATAGGTGAAAAATGGATCATCCTATTAGCCTTTTCAATTTTTATTCATCTTTTCAACCCCATGGGCTCTTAGCACAGTGGGTTCTGCAAGATGTAGATCCATTGATTATTTTGGAATGGATATTTTTGTCACATAATCTTGGAAAAACAGTTACAACAGCCATTGAAATGATAGCTATGGTCATTCAGAAGGGAAGAAAGCTGTTATTGTCTTTAGATGGTGTTGAACCTAATATTATCTATCTGCCTCTTGGTACAAAAAAACTGCAATTAACTATTATGCCAGTAACTGAGGTCTTCACAGTATTCACTGATGGGTCTGGCAAGACAGGCTGAGCAGTAATAGTTTGGAAAGATGCTGAAGGACACTGGAAAAAAGATATTTTTGTCATTTGTCACATCATGTCAAAAATGATATTTTTTTGTCCATTGTCACAGGATCACCTCAGGTAGTAGAACTCTCTGTTGTGGTCCGTGTTTCAAAATTATGGACTACTCCAATAAATGTTATCACAGATTCTACCTATGTGGCAGGCTTTGTTTCTAGTCTAGAACATGCTTTTCTGAAGGAAATTTCCAAAGGAATATTATTTGCCCTTCTCTGGGAGCTCAAGTGGCTCCTGGATCTACTGGTACACCTATATTTATACAGCATATACGCTCACATACTTCTCTACCTGGACCTATAAGGGAGGGAAATACATAGTCTAATAGGCTTGCAGGTATTACAGTCTTACCTGACCCTTTTGCACAAGCTTGCTTATCCCATTAATTTTATCAAAATGAAAAAGCTCTGCAACGTGCTTTTCAACTGACTCATGACCAGGTGATGCAAATCATACAATCATGTCCTGATTGTCAACAAGTTTTGCCCTCACCGATGATTGGAACTAATGCTCACCGTCTTTTGTCTCTTGAAATTTGGCAGACAGATGTAACTAATGTACCAGAATTTGGCAAACACAAATATGTCCGTGTTTCTGTCGACTCTTTTTCAACTTGTATTTATCCATCGGTACATTCAGGTGAAAAGGCCAAAGATGTTTGTTGACATTTTATTACAGCTTTTTCTACCCTGGGAGTTCCAAAAACCAAAAAAACAGATAATGGCCCAGGTTATGTAGCACACAAAACACAAGCATTTCTTCAACAGTGGGGAATTCAACAGATCACAGGTGTTCCACATTCTCCCACAGGCCAAGCCATTACTGAACACACACATAGCATCCTTAAAACTATGTTGCAGAAACATAAAAGGGGGAGTTCAGGGTTAACCCCACGAGAACATATAGCAAAAGTTTGTCATGTTTTGAATTTTTTAAATCCATGGATGGAGGATGGGCCTCCTATACAGGGCCATTTTGGAGGTTCTAAGAATTTTGAAAAAGGGGAAAGCTCATGCTAAACTATGATCTTGAAACTCATGAATGGGAAGGCCTGTTCTCTTTAATAACCTGGGGACGAGGGTATTCTTGTGTTTCCACACATAAAGGACCTGCACGGTGGGTTCTCTTCATAGCAAGAGGACTGACCCTATTGTGGTTTCCTGCCCAGCCAGAAGAGAACATTAGCCAATGTGACAGGACAAGGCACCCTGTACCTGTCAGTTGCCACACCTACGAGTCCTTTCAGACTGCTGTTGGGAGCAACGGTAGCCTCGAATCCTGTGGACACGTGGGATGGCTGGGGGGTATAAAAACACAGCCGTAAGAAATTGATTTGTTAAGATCTGTAAAACTGGATATGTATCTGTATTTTCATTATATAGTTCCAAACCAATTGCTAGTGCAGAATGTTAACTGTGTTCATTTCCTAGGCTAGGAGTACGAGTGAAAAAATTGTATTAAGAATGTTTGTTTTGTTGATTTTTGTTAGCATATACAGTTTCTTATTAATTGAGCCCTTAAGCAGGTGTTGATGGTGAATATACAAAATAAAGAAGGGGGAGACGCGGGAAGTTAAGGCGATAAGATTTGCATGAAGAACAGTTTGGGAATGAGCTCTGAGGCCTTGGTGTTTTGACAAGCTCTGGGGTGACGAGTTGGGGTGTTGAAGGCCAGAGGATGTGGAGGTTGTGAGAGGGTCTGCAGCATTTTGATTGGACTATTTACCTGGAAAGTTTTACAGGGGCCAATGAGGTTGAATGTTGTATGTATGTGCAGGTTGGGAAAGTACTGAACAGGGGGATAAAAAGGGCTTAGTTGTAATAAAGTTGGATTTGAGCCCCCTCATCAACTTGCGTCCGTGTTGTGAAATGCCGCACTATACTAGTTGCATAGCTATAGCAGATTCAGCTGAAGGAGCTGAAGGAATGTATAAAATAATTTAAAGGAAGAAACTTATCAAGTGACACCAATGTTATATGATTACGCTGAAACAAAGACTATAAATGAAAACAGGAATAAGACCCTCAGAGTTGAAACTGGGTGAGAAACATTGGGCTTGGATCATCTCAGGCACAAGCCTGTTTCAGTTAAGTTAGACCCTTCTAGAGAGCTCATCAAGCCACATCCATGTCTTCATATCTCTTAACAGAAGCTTCATGAGCTATACATGATAATAAATAGATGATTATCCATATATTTCATAAGACTCATCTGGTACATCCTGAACCATGTGGTGATCTTTTATTTTTTTTTTCTTTCCAAGCCAGTGTAGTCACCTCTAGTGTCCTAGAGATTGCTGGGAGCAGAAGGCTTCAGTGAGCCTTTGAAAAAGAGGACAGCAGTAATACTCAGAAAGACTAACACAATGAAAGTGTATCACATTAAAAACAACTTTGCAAATGGGCAAGTTCCTTGAGAAGAATGTTACTAGTTCAGAGAATCTGAACTCTGGACCAGTCTAAAAGTTTCTATTGCTGAAACTATGTTGGTTATAGCTTACCCTCCTATAACTCCTTCTTTTAAAAGAGATGCATTTTTATTTCTAGTCCCATTCCAGGACTATACATAGTTCTTAAGTTACCCTGGTGATTTCATTTATAAGCATAAATATTTGCCCAGATGAAGTTTTACTTGTTATCTGTTTGTTTTTGTACCATGGCTTGACAGCACCATGCAAACTAATAAGAAAAAAATAGTGCTGTGGATCGTATCTCATTTGAATACCCTGCCTCAGATAGTCTGACAAAATACCTTCCTCCCCCTTCTCATGTCTAACTGTTCCCTCAAAACTCAGTGAAAGAAAATTAATTCATTTAGAAAGATGCTCCTTGGTTTTAGAGGCACAATCTTCTGGTAAATAGTTTTAATTAATTTCAGAGAGAAAAGCCAGTGAGAACAACCACTAGAAAATAAAACACCACCATCATATTTCAGCTCTGTCTTAACTTTCAGCTGGTTACAACATAAGCCTAGAT
Source organism: Amazona ochrocephala (assembly GCA_039720435.1). Lineage (NCBI taxonomy): Eukaryota > Metazoa > Chordata > Aves > Psittaciformes > Psittacidae > Amazona > Amazona ochrocephala. The sequence continues at coordinate 82,636,851 of CM077909.1, read as the reverse complement.
AATTCTCATCTTTCAATTAATTTAACATAAAATGCAAGGAATTCTAGGAACAGTCTCACACAATCCTCTAAATAATGGCTGAGTAAAACATACATAAAAAGTGAAGAGTGATACATGGATTTAGAATTCTAGTGACTGTTGCATTAGCTGTTTGTTACTACCCAGACAATACTGACAATTTTATTATAGTTTTGGCTATTCACTGGTCAAACACCTCCATACTTTTTCTCCTGATGTGTAGCAGTCCTAAATTGTTCTACAGTTTTTGGTTGTTTTCTTTAGAAAGTAACTTATTATAAAGTAAGAGTCTGTTGTCACAATCTTAATTTATTTATTTTACTTTAAAGTATTCAGTAATCAGCTTTGACCTGTATATGATTCATGTTAGCAAACTTGGGAAGTGTTTATAAAGCCTTTAAGCATAGTATGGCTAAAAAAATAAGTGAACAAGGCACAGTTTGAAATGATGCAAAGACTATCATGTCTATAAGCCTTCAAATCAATAACATTGATTTTAAGTTAAGGCTTTATTTATCCTTCTTATTTCATTTAGTAAAGATCTGCCAATTACCTAGCAGCAAGACATAAGCATGTAGACATAATAATATTAAGTCATTCTTTTTTTCTTTTTAGTGTAATGTCTCCTTCAGAGCTTTGAAGAGGACCTGTCCATGAAGTAATGGAATTTTCAGCAGAAAAATCATACTTGGTTTAGATGCCTTAAATAGTCATCTAGTCAAATACCTTGCTTAAATTATATTATTTTTATGAAGGTTATGCTTTCAGTAATATTTAGTAATCAAAATAAAATTTGCTTGTTTTTACAAAGTATCTATTATATTGCTCTAAACAGAAATCATGTCCCACTGCACTGTTAGAATCACAGAATCAGAGAAGGGTTTGGGGTGGAAGAGACCTTCAAAGATAATCTAGTTTCAACACCCTGCCATGGGCAGAGGCATCTTTCTCTTGACCAGTTTGCTCAAAGCTCTGTCCATTCTGATTTTAAACAGCTGTTGTGGTTTAAGCCCATCTGTAAATCAGCCATACGGTTCATTAGCTCCCCTTCTTCTTCCTTCCCCCATTCCTGGAGGCACAGGGAGGAGAATGGAAAGAATGTAACTACAATGGATTGAGAGAAGAACAGTCCAGTAACTAAGTTATAACACAAACCAGTACTGCTACCACCAATAATAATAATGACAAATAAAATAACAAGGGAAGAGAATACAACGGCTTACCACCCACCGACCAATACCCAGCCCAACCGAGCAGTGAACTAACTCTTCTGGGTAACTGCCCCCAGTTTTCACATCCTGGGCATGACGTGCCATGACATGGTATCGAATACATCTTTGGCTAGCGTGGGTCAGGGGTCCTGTCTCTGCTCTCTCCCAGCTTCCACTCCTCCTTGGCAGAGCATGAGACTCAAAAAGTCCTTGGTCAGACTAAACATTTGAGCAGTAACTAAAAACATATGTGTTATCAGGTCTGTTCCCAGGCCAAAAGTCAAAAACACAGTGCTGCACCAGCTACTAAGAAGGAGAAAAAATGACTGCTACTGCTGAACCCAGGATAACAGCTCCAGTAGTTGGGCATGCACAACTCCGGATAACCTGTTCTACTGTCTCACCACTCTCATAATAAAATAATATCTTCCTTATATTCAATCTAAATCTACCCTCTTTCAGCAAAAAAACACTTCCCCTTTTTCCATCACCACAGAGCTAGGTAAAAAAGCTCCCTTTATCTTTCTTATAAGTCCTCTTCATATATTGACAGGCCACAATAACGTCTCCCCAGAGTCTTCTCTTCTCCAGGCTGAGTAGCGTCAATTCATTCAGACTTTCTTCCTAGGACAGCTCTCTCATAACTTTTGTTGCCCTTCTCTGGACCTATTCTGAAAGGTCTATGTCTTTCTTATACTGGAGACTGCAGAACTGGATGCAGTACCACAGAGGGCATCTCACATGAGTGGAGTAGAGGGGAAGAATTACCTCCTTTGTCCTGCTGGCCATGCTTCTGTCAATGCAGCCCAAGCTATGACTGACTTGATGGGCTGTGAGCGCACATTGCCAGCTCATATCAAATTTTTCATCCACCAGTATCCTCAAGTCCTTCTCTGCAGGGCTGCACTCAAGCAATTAGTTTCTGACTCTCTGTTGATGCTGGTGAACGTGCAATAGATTGCTCAATGGAGTTATGGATTCCCCAGCCCTTGCGGTGTTGAAAATCAGATTGGATGGAGCTTTGACCAATCGAATGTAGTGGAAAATGTCAATGCCCAAGGCAGAGATGGCTGGACTATACAATCTTTAGAGGTCCCTTCCAACACAAACCATTTTATGATTCTATGATTTCCCTGACCTAGATGCAGGACCTTACACTTAGCCTTGCTGATATTCGTGAAGAAAACTACTCAATATAGTCAAGATGCCTCTAAAGTCTGTCAAAGTCCAGTGGCTCATGTAGTATAGCATACTTCTCTTCCTTTGCTGCACAGATAGAAAACATATTATCAGATACAAGAAATTCTGTCAGGTGTTTAATTGACTGTATAAGTCATAAGGTCAAGACACTAGGTTTAGCTAGTTCGACCTTTTGTGTAACACATGCTTTAGGTGCTCTTCACATCAATTCTTCTTTGAAATGGAGTTTTACTTTTAGACAAGTATCCTGGTTTAAAAAATACTCTTGGAGAATTTATTGAAAATGTAAGTTGTTCTGTTCATTAGAAATCATAATTAAAATGTATTTACTGATGGGGTAGATTTGTGTAAATTTAGCTTAAATTCAATATATATGTTGGCTAATTCTTTAATATCATATTTCTGTTCACATAAGTAGCCATAGAATTTACTCACCTCTATATTGTCACTTTACATGCTTCTTACAAATTCAGTGATTCATATCTGCATTCTAACCCTTCAAATTTTCTTCCTAGTCTTTTTGAATTTTCTTCACTAATTATGGCTATCACACCTGGAACTAATACATCCAAAACCACTCCCACCATTTCAAAATAGATTGATAAGTGTATCAACCAATGCATACAAAGACTGCCTACAAAGACTTTTGCTTTTAAAGGCAAAATTAAAGCAGCATTTTTGCTTAAAAATCTCCAACAAAACCTGGCCTTGAACACTGCCGGGGATGGGGCATCCACAGCTTCTGTGTTCAGCCTTCATCTTCATTAAATTAAAAGTGTGTTTTTAACCTGCATGACCTCAGAAGAAGACCTGTTTTTCAGAACCCCGGTCTACATGGCTAAGAGGTTGAAAACCATCATGGGGTCCACTTTCTGCATTGCTTATTTTTATGAAAAGGCTGGGTTGGACAGAGCCTTGGGTGGCACAGTTTAGTGAGAGGTGTCCCTGCCCACGGCAGGGGAGTTGGAACTGGATGATCTCAAGGTCCTTTCCAACCCTAACTATTCTATTGTTCTATTTTATGATTCTATGATTTGTTTGTCACAGTAGGGATTTGTAGTCAGCTTTTAGTAACTTACTTCCAAATCTTTATGAGTTACTGCTTCCCAAGCTGGAATTTCCTACTCCAAAAAAATAGCCGGTGTCCTTCAGCTCCCCATATGGGTCTTGCATTTTGCTATATGTGACATGCTTGAAGATTGAGTTGACTTAACTTTTCCCCTTCTTAGGTGACAATCCTTGAGTCGCTTATAAACATTGTTAATGGTGGTTTACCATTATCTTGTATATCTGTGATAAAAATGTTATGCAGGGTTACAGAGGGAACATGTCTACCTGGTTGTGTCTGTTCATCTGACTTGACATGTAAATCTGTCAAATTACCTGACCAACCCTGGAGTGTTTTCACTGTGTTATTGCATGACAATAATGGGTCATAATATGAGCAAATATAAGAACACTAAGGAAAATCATTCATTTTCTCAGTTGCTGATACAAAATATTGTTAAACTAGTTACTTAGATGACATAATTTGCAGCCAATATGCTTGAGTTGAACTGTACTAGTGCAGTGGCATAAATCTTACAATTTGTCATGGTGCTAATAGAAATAATTTCCTCAATCCAAACAATCAGTAAAGTTTCTACCTTAGAAGTGTATAATGTTTCTACTTTAGAAGTGTTTTTACTTTAGAAATGTATAAATATAACCATCATTATGCAGCTGAATATTTCACAAGACTTTTTTGTCTTGCATATTTTTTTTACATCTACTTAATTTACGTTTGTTGAAGATTTCTTTTAAACTGAACATTTTCATACTTGCAAATCGTACTGAAAAGAACTTTTAAAATAAGATTTTAATTATTTCTTTACTCTTCTAGCATGATAGAGCTAATATGAGACTTTAAACAAAGAACATATTAAGTTCTCAATATCCTATTTATTTTAATATTTCAGAGTCACCTTAAATTGCAGTTTGATACAAGTTGTGCTATCCAATTCAGAAAAGTAGCATTATCTGGATCTTTTGGTGCTAAATGAATTATCCGTAATCACCATTAATCCCAGTACTTCAGGTATAAAATAATCGAAGTACACATTTTGAGTCAGTTTATGGCAAAGTACAACACAGAAGTTAAGCAGCCTTTCTGATGTCAAGCATTCAGATGTAGACATGGTAATGCATGGAATATTTTTCCTGTGTATAGAAATTCTTTTTTCCTATTCGATTTCCACCATGGTAAATGTATGGAAGTACAAGTTGCTGATAGAGTGCTATGTAGATAATTTTCTATTTTGTCAGAGCACAAGGTATTTTTTTCATTATTCTCAATATCACAGGGTATTTTAATACAGAAGGTCCGATTAATAACCTGGCAGCATCTAAAATAAGCTTTGAAATGAGTCATAAAAGCTCATTTTATTTTTGTCCATGAATAAAACTTTCTTTTATCTTTTTACTTTAAAAATAAGATTCCATTTGATTATATAATCCAATTTTCCTCTTTATTTTTCTGTTTTGTATTATGTAAATTGCATAAATGTAAATCTTCAGTAATCTAATTACAACTAAGGTTCTATAAGACAAAGAGAACTTCAGAGATAATACTTTTATAACCAGAGTACAAAGAAATATAAAAGGAGATATTTTGCTTCCCTTGGACAAAAAAAAAAAAAAAATAAATTATTTAATCCTTTGCTCTCCTTGGCACAATGGCAACTTTTTCACTTGTACTTCATAGAATGCTTTCAAGGGTGGAGTTAGACTGACTTTTAGGAGGAATACAACAGTACAAGTATTCCAAGTAACATTTTGGCTGTGACACACATCCAGACTGCACAAGTACCATTCATTCACTGGCATTATGATAGACTGTGTACTAACCATCACCTATTCATTAGTTCATATACAGCAAGGACATAGTTCAAAAATCCAAGAATGTCAATAGGATTTAGAGATTTGGATGAGCCCCTATATGGGGAACAGCTGTTGAAATTGAGCAGTCTGCTTACTAAGTGATTGTGTTAAGTATTGTCAAATAGTTCAAGGCAATTACAATGCAATTTCAAGCATCAAAAACAGCCTGAGGCTGAAAAGAAGAAAGAAATCAACAATTGTTAGTCTGCAATTTCAAGGCATTTACAATGTTTTTATTTTATTTATCCAGTGGCTAAAGGAAAATTACAGATTAATTAAATGGTTATTTGTATGCTAATATTAAGCAGTGTCATTTTCCCTAATATTATTTACAGTGATTCAGGTTTTGGCTGTGGGTTGCATTTTTTATTGGTTTATTTGGTTTGTTAGTTGTTGGTTTTGGTCTTGTGGTTTGTTGAGTTTTTTGGGTTTTGTTGTTTTCTTTTGGGTTTTTTTCAGTAAGCTCTGAATAGTGTAATGTTCACTAGTTACATGCACTTCAAAGATGTCTGCCCAATATAAGGAGAGATGGGAATCAAGTGAATCCATATATGCATGGATTGGTAATTTTCCACTTGTTTCAAGTTATAAATTCTTTGTAAGGAAAACAAGACCTACACTAAAGAAACCAACCCACTGCAAAAGTGGCAGTGTTCTGACATCTAGTCATTGTATACCTGATCATCTGTTCTAGTAAGAAAGGCTGGATAGCTAATCAAGAGGGAATACCAGAACATAACAGATGAGGAAGAAAAGTCTTTAAAAAGTAATGCTCTGGGTATAACTTTATTTCTTACCTCCAGAGGAAGTTTGTGCCAGAGGGTAGACCTGACATTTCACCCATAAACAGTCTTTCTCAGGAGAGTAGTTTGTATTCAATATAGAATACGGCTTAAATATTTTAAAGATGCCTTTACTTCATAGTAATGCCTGATAAAGGTCATCTGTGTCTGAACTGCTACCCCCATTTGCACGTGAATGATGTGGAGATTAAGCAACTGGCATTATGAGTCAAGTCTTCTTGTAGTGTCTATATAGTCTGTAAAAGTGAAGATATGTGGTAGAAGCCTTTAAGGATAGAGACACAATAGTAAGATAAAGTGAGTGTAAAATCCCATGGAATGTCTCAACTACTTGTATGTGGCATGTAGGTATATGGAATATTTGTTTGGAGAACTGTTCTGATATTATTTTGATTTATTTTGGTAATTCCATGTTCTCCATAATTTTACCAGAGCCATAGCTGATGGCTATCAGACAGTAAAAAAATTTTTTAGACAATTCGTAAATAAGGCTAAACTAAATCTCTGAACTGCTAATAACGGATTTCTCAGCACTGATACTGCTCTCTATCTTTTATACAAAATTAATCAACAGAACAACTTTTGGCATTTTCTCTGTATCCCTGGAGGTGTTCACACACTGCAGACAAAGCCTTTAGTGCCATGGGTTAGTGGTGGCCTTGGCAGTGCTGGGAATTGGTTGGACTTGATGATCTTGAAGGTCTTTTCCAACCTGGTTGATTCTATGATTCTATGTTATTCGCATCATTTATGCTTTAATTTTGTGTCCCAAAATAAAGATGTCAGTTAATATACAGGTTATTTATTGTCAATACATATGTCTGTATAATATCAGGTATCTTCCACTGAATGTTAACCTGATTTCCAATTGCCAATCTAACAGTAAACTACAAATATGCTGTCTACTGCCTGCCACAATTACTTCTGTAACTGCATACGTTTTCTATGCAAACCCCCCAGCAGACTCTAAATGTTTACTCAATTGTCTACAGGCTATTACTTTTAGAATACAGATTTATATATACATAACTGGTATTAAAAACCAAAAAATAACAACCCCCCCAAAAAAAAAAAAAAACAAACAACAAAACAAAAACCCACTCACCAACGAACCAACCAACATCAAAGAAATGAAGTTCAAGATTTTGCATGTACATGAGAAGGAAGTGTTTTTAGAATAGGAATTAACTATTAATCAGTTGAGAATTCTGCCTTAGTTTTAAATTAATTTCTCTCTGTAAAATTTTGAGGTGAGGTGAAGGAGAATATGATAAAATGTGGAATATCACCCACTGGAATTGCTTTTTATAATTAAACTGATATGTGTCTGAAACATTTTACAATTTGACTTTTTAAAAAAGTTGTTTATCAAAGGAAATCGAAAATTCCCACCAGTTTATCTATAGCATTCAACAAGATCTCATTATCACAAATCTCACGATCTCGTTGATACTCTAGAGAGAAAAGGAAATGTGTCACAGCTATATTATCAGTATGAGCCTAAAGATAAAAAAAAAAATTTAACTGATTACTTTGATAATGACAGTGCAGGCACATAGGCACTTATACATGTCCTTTTTCAAGCAGAGACACCTCTAATAAGGAGCTCTAGATCCCATGAGAATCTTGATTTTCATTAAATTCCTAACCTTTTGCAGTTAGGTGTTGAGATCCATGTGAGAAACCCATTTTGGAAACCGATTTTCATTTTAATCTAAAGCGCTATTTAACTACAGAGATACAATTAACCGGCTGTACTTTTATAACTAATGGAAGAGCATGATGTCAATAAAACCAAGCCTTATTTGGAAATTAGTCTAGCATTGTGTTTACATCAGTAATCTAAGACTAAAATTGGCCATTCCGCTGATCAACAGTACACGTAAGCAAGCAAACCTTGAATGAATCATAGAATCATGAAGAAATAAGTCAAATCCAGTCTTTACTACAGATCTCATGTTGGATTAATAGACTTCAAATTGTGGAGACTATCTTTGCAGGAAGGAATGTTTACCTTACCCCATCACAAAAATGTACATTTTTTCACACATTCGCATGATTGCTGTGCGTCATACAAATATGAAGATTTGCATCCCTTGAGAGTCTGTGTGAAGCAGAAAGCATATTATCATTTGATTCGTTTCGTAAACCTAGAACTAAGAAATAACCTAATCATATGCATTAGGCTGTCTGGCCTGAAAAAAGAAGCTGCTGAATCCCAGCCTTAAGCAGAATTGCTCCTTCACTCACACTCCATACTTTCGCAGAAGGATGGCAAAATCACCCAAAAGAAAGCCAAAGAATTTACAATATACTTATCTTTGAAATGTATAAAATTCATAAAATATTTTATGGGGCATAAGATAATAATGATGCTGAAAGAGTGAAAACAACCCTGCACAGGGTCAGCCCAACTTGCAACAATCTCTTGTGTTACTTAGCAACTTAAGAGATGACAAGACAGCAGTTCTTAATGCCAAATAAATACTCACCTATTTTTAAATTTTATTTTAGTTCATTAAAGCTATACTGCTTCTTCTTAAAAAAAGGCAAACAGAGAAATATCACAGCATAGTTCCAGATAGAGACTATAATGAGGATTCCAGTGACAAAGACAGGACAGCTGCTAACCCATCATCAGCAGGAGGAATAATCATAGTTATTCACCGTGTCTTCTATGATAAAAGATCATTCAAAGCAGAGTAATTTTTTGTCAAACAGATGGAAGGTTTAGATACAGCAAAAATGTTCAGTAAAGGTATGGGAAGGCATCTTGGCCTGGGAACAATCCCTGGTATGATTTCAAAATGTAAGCATATATCCACAGGAACAGACATTCACACATTCCTGTTTGAACTGAAAACTTGATGCAAGTCTAGTCTTCATGAAGCTCTGTCCTTTGTCTGGTCCCAAAAAAGTTGAACTTGGACTTGAGAACTAGGTTGCTTATTGCAAAAACTGAAGGGATGTAAATATTAAGTGGTACTCCATGCCAGACTAGCATGTGTGTACTCATTCACAGTGAATGAATCTTGTTTAAAAGGAGTTTGGCCATGTTCCTGAGGCTGTATTTTTCCTTTAACTGAACTTCCAAATTACTTAAACCCTAAGCACACAGAAGTTCTGCCAACTGACTTACACAAGGCTGGCAGGTAGTAAAAGAACATGTGAGTAGCTGATTGGTTTGCATTAGAAATTAGTCTGTGGTCCAGGATCTCAATACCCAGAAGTCATCATCTGGATGATTAAATTCTGGCCTGCACTGAGACAACCCTGAGTATCTTCATGCCAAAAGCATAAGGAAGAAGTACCAGCTGACTTGTCCAAATGAAGTCTGAAGAGAAAACCCTACCCTGTGTCTCCAAAACTTAAGTGGAACAAAGAAAATTGTACTAGTAAATGAACTAATTAGAAGGCATCCCATCAAAACCAGCCAAAGCGTAAAGAGAGATGATACAAAGCAAAGTGGATGGCTGCTCATTTTAAACATTTAGATGCTGAAAAAGAATTATGGTTGCAATGCTTGGTAGCACCTATGGATCCTATGGCTGTGCTGTGCTTTGTTCACAACTGACAGTGTACACATGTGCACTCTCTTGAATCCAGCTCAAAGAAAAGGGACTTCAAAGGCAGCTGTAGATCTTAATTAAAAAAAAAAAAAAAAAGAAAAAACAAACCAAAATTATAATGTCCCAAATAGCATGTCACATATCGGGGTATGTCCCAAAAAAGACATTACATATTGGGGTTTTTCTTTTAAAGCCACTAGCTATTTGGCAGTACATCTGCTCTTCAGATACATTAATAAAGCAATGTTTTTTCAAATCTGTGCTTTTCATGCATATAAAAAACAAATCTCTTATTAGGTGTCATGAGGTATGTACAGGGAAATGGAAATATTTGAATTCAATAGTTGCTTTTGAAGATCTGAATGTTTAAATCTTTGTTTTAGCAACCTAGTTTAGCTAGCTAAACAATGAGCCACGGACAGGCTTGTTTTAGATTCTCTTTCCTGCCTGTCAATGGAAAAGAGAAAGGTGTCTTTAGAGGGTGTTTCAGAATACTGCAGACTAAAATAGAGAGAATGTCAAGTTTATTATCAGTAATACTACTAAGTCATCAGCATGCCAACTGTCTAGACAGTAACTGTAGTCAATTTTTGATAATGAGTTAGGATGTTAGAGAACGCTAAAAGAACAAATATGAGTTTATAAGATAGAAAGTACCTCCCTTTTTAATTTCCCTTCTACTTCTAGGCAAGAGATCTAAATTTCACTGCAATGTAAAACAAAAAAGATACCTATTGTTGTAGTCTTTTGGAACAAGAAGCTTATTTTTGATCACATTCCTCCAACTAACATTTAGAAGATGACTTTAGCCTTGTCAGTTAACTTTGCAGCAGAAAGCATGCAGTAAAGTCAAAGTGTAGGAATTATCTCATCTGTATTTTATGGATAGCTACTTTTTTATCTTCAGTGGAAGGATAGAAAAGTTCAAGGAAAATTAAAAATTCAGCGATGCAGGTCATTGTTTCTGCATTTTCAGCCTGATCATTCAGAGCTTAAGTTTGTCCATCTTGCAGTTTTTTTCCAGCTTACAGCTAGGATCCGTTGGTCTTTCAGCTCACCAATGAGCGAAAGAAGTCTTGGCTTCCGATATTGAGAATGTCAATGAAAAGCAGTTGTCTTTAAAGAGCTCTGTGTTCTTCCTATTTTCGTTAAAGTACTTGATTAGCAGTGTTTGCTTCAATCATGGCAAAAAGATCACAGATGGAGGAGGCAGCGTGCAATAATCCCTATTTTCTTAAGGGAGAGTTTTCTTCCCTACTATACTTCCCCTGAGCTCCTGACGGAGGTTTGCCACTCTGCAGGCTCCGAAGCAGATGCCTTAAAGAGGTCATAACCTAATTTACATTCATTCCCTCACTTTAAGGCTATTTTTTCAGCAGTTCTATCTCTTTCCAACTATTTACAGTAACTGGAATGCCTTTTATGCTGCAACTTTTTTCAGATATTAGAGAAAAGAAAATTTTTCCTGTACAACAATATGTTTCTGGTACAGCTGTCAGCCAAAGTACTTTATTTCTATCTAAAGCAGTACAACGAAGGGTTTTCTTTTTCTTTTTTACTTTGCTTACATTTTTGTTCATGTGCTTTGTTCATATCATGTATTTTTAAATATCTCATATTCCATTAGTTATGTTGACAGTTGCTAATGAATGGGAAATATAAACAACACACATTCAACTTCACTTCCTAAAAATCTATTTTGTATCAATGTTCCTAGTGTAAGATTACTATATTAGTAATTTTCTCTGGTCTGTTGTCTGTCAAAAAATGCCTGTTTAGTAGTTTGGAGAATGTGGATTTATGAATGTGCATTGAGCTCATTAAATCTCAAAATAGCAAATGTGAACAAGTCAATGGTATTCAATATATAAAGAGCTGGCAGAACTAATAATTCAGGATCTAAGAAATCATGCAGAAAACAGGTGGGGGTTTTGTCTTTCTTGTAAGAGCAAAACATATTCACATTTTGTTTGCAAGTCTTTATACCAAAATAAACATTTTATGACCATGATTTTATGCTCAGAAGAAACATACTTGCAGAAACAAATAAGGAGTATATTGCATCACAAAAATATTCATAGCATTGTTCCAAACCCTGTTTCAGTCATGATCTTTCTGCAACCAAAACAGAAATAGTAAGCTAACAGCAGTTACTAATAACACAAGAATCATGAACTACCATAAAATCCAGTGAAAACTGTTTTAACTATGAAAGTTGAGTGTAATGCCATGTAGACATTGATTTCCCATTGTCTGTATTTACACCATGGCTGTTAGCATACTAATGCAAACCACCCTCAGAAGCACAGTTTGGGTGAGCACATTGCGAAGTTCCTGGGAAGCAGTTTAGCCACGACTGCAGAGATCTGGATCAAGGTTACATGCTTCCTGTTCCAGAGATTCTGACACTGCCCTGGAAAGGATAAATATTAGCATAATGACAAAATCAAAAAGCTTGCTAATAAATTTTATCATTCTGTGTTCTGTCATATGAATAATTTTACACGTTACATGTAAATATGCAAATTGTTATGCTTAATGATGCATTATTTAGAAAAACTCTTCAAGCTGAACAACTGGTTGCAAAGAACATAAAATAAAAGCTGTCCTTGAGCACATATATAATGCTCTGCTCTTTGATATGTCTCCTTGAAACTTTAATTTCTTCCAAGTACAGTGTAAATTAAGCATGTGATTCCCTGATCAAAATCTAATGTGAAAATAAGAAAATAAAAACATAAACAACGAGGTTTTCTCAGGATCACCAGTTTCTGCATAAGAAACTTTTTATTCATAGGAAAACTAACCACTGAATCTCACCTTGTCGCTTATGTTTTTAATTTCTCAGGATCTATGCCTCACAGAGAATGGGAGCTGCACAGAAACAGTAACATAATTAGTACCAAATATCAAAATAGGTTCATTATGTGGATGCAGATTAACTTGGTAAACCAAAGAGATGACCAGGCTTCCGCAGAGCTTGTAGAAGGCAGTTTCTGTGGAGTATAGTATCAGTATGGGAAATTTATCGTTTTTCCCTGTGCGCTACATATACATAAGCATCTGAAGAGACTCTATGTTTTTCTTATTACTTATTAATTGACCGTTAATTCAATTCAGATTTGTCTGATTATTACCACAATGGCCATGACCACATTGAGCTCTCAATGACTTTAGCCAACACTTTGCTCAATTTTCAGAAAACCAAGATTAAATTGTTACAGTTTAGGCATAGAGAGAAATAAAAATACCCAGAACTAATTTGTTTGAAAATGAAGTTAAAGTTATGCTTTCTAGGAAGACCTAAGAATAGCTCCTTTGAAAGAGCTCTTCTTTCTTTGCCTTTTGTTTCTTTGATGCATTACAATACTGTCCTAATTTTTATTTTTATTTTTTTTTTAATTAAATGCATTAATTTATGATCACCTAGGGATGAGATCTTTCAACATGCTTTTTGCCTATTCAAGCAAACACGATTAATTCATTGTTAAAGAACTGCCTAGAGAATTAACAAGAGATGCCTCTTGGATCCTCTGTAATTCATTGCTCCCACATGAACAGATTTCTTGCCTTATTTTCTACTCTTGCTCTTACTATGTTTTGCTTTCTATATTGGTAAAACCATGCATGCATGACAAGCCACAACTTCCACATGCTGTCATTCATAATCTTAAGGATGTTATCTGTCATCTAAGCTGTAGTATAAAGGTCAGAGTTTATATATTACAACTGAGCATGTGCATTTGGCCCTAACCTAGATCTTAGTTCAAATGGAAATAAAGAGGGAGCTTTTTCATTTGCAAACAAACCATGCTTTTGTTTGCGGCTGATCTCTGGAGAGCTTTCAAATAGAGAGTTATAATCGCTGTCACTGGCACTGAAGGGAGGAAAAAGAGAGTGGAGGAAGGAGAAGTAAATTGTTTAGCCGAAAGGACTTGAACATCAAGGATTATAAAGCAAAACCTTTTAATGCTGATGACTTTTAAGTCCTTTCTTCTTTTCCGTGCAAGTATATGTGTGCACGTGTGTGTGTGAGCATGTTTCAGTGTTTTATAACAGAAAGGCTTAGTCTAGAGAAAAAAAAATAAAAAATAATGTTCAGATTTAATCTGAATGGTTACTGTAGCAGCATTAATTTATATATCTCTTTTATAACAACAGTAGGAAAGTCAGGGTTTACATGCAGCTGGTTTTCTGGGTCAGCAAAGAACTGAGGAAGACGTAGAAGTTTATCAAGGCAGAACATATTCATGCTAGAGTACAGAAGATTCAGCTTTCTTCAAATAGTCAAAAAAGCTGACATTTTCATCTCTGTAATGGTAAGAAACAGCTGGGGATCTGAAAGCATTTCTTTAGAGATGGTTTAAAAAAATGCCCCATAGAACCAGAAATCCTATAAAACTATACAAGATGCTCCCTGTACTTTGTTTATCCACTCGATTGGTTATCATTTTCTGTACACCAAAAGGAGTCTCAAAATGGAGCCTTATTTATTCTAAAACAAAACCTGACACTTCTTATGACAGAGAGAAAAATAGGAGATTCACATTTTACACAGAGCTTATTTGTCATACTATAACCTCATGGCTTCAGACTGTAAGTTCACAAGGCATGTTACAACTTAGGATTGACCAATGCTTTCTTTTAGAAGACTTTATTTAGTTTCTTAGTTTTAAAATATTTAGCTGGATTTTTTCACAGCACTTGCTGCTGTTGTTTTTTCTTAGCATTTTAAATTACATTTTTCATCCACATCTAATGAAGAAGTTAGTTAGAAGGAACATGGTTTTGCTCATATTTAAACATTTTAATGCTCGTTTCATTGAGGAAAGCTTCTGTCATTGCACTGAAAATCTCTAAACTGGTGGAGGATTCACCCACTAATTAACATGGTGGGCAGAAAGTGCCCTTGGGATGCTAAGCAAACTTAACCCATAAACATATGCCTCCATAGAATCCAATTCCTTTTTAGAGACCAAATTCTCTCAAGTTTGCATCTCCTGAGCTTACTTCATTCTGTCATGCAGGTCATGTGCACATTTTGTAGATGGAGAGTAACTCTGTGTGCCATGCTACAGGGTTATGACTGTACCATAGAATCATAGAATCATAAAATAGTAAGGGTTGGAAAGGACCTCAAGATCATCGAGTTCCAACCCCCCCGCCATAGGCAGGGACACCTCCCACTAAACCATGCCATCCAAGGCTATGTCCAACCCCACCTTGAACGCCGCCAGGGATGAAGCATTCACAACTTCCCTGGGCAACCCATTCCAGGGCCCCACCACCCTTACAGTAAAGAATTTCTTCCTCATATCCAATCTAAACCTCCCCTGTTTAAGTTTAAACCCATTACCCCTTGTCCTCTCACCACAGTCCCTAATGAAGAGTCCCTCCCCAGAATCCCTATAGGCTCCCTTCAGGTATTGGAAGGCTGCTATGAGGTCCATGACAGTTACTCTTTCCTAAAAGAATTATTCCCACACACTTTGCTATGGTGGCAGCTGAAAGAATAAAAAACCTGAATTCCATATATTCTCAATTTTCCATCCAACTGTCAGCATGTACAAGTGACAGGACAATGCAAAAATAAAGGTTAAACTTAGGGAAGAGAAGAAGGTGCACGACTGTTCCTGGAGATGACAAAAAACAGGGCAAAGAATGCAGAAGCAAGAAGCTAGTATAAAAGTAAAGGGGCAGAAGAAGGTATGCCACCGTAGGACTGGACAAAGATTTTACATATTCCTGACTTATCATTATTTGCTAGCTATTATGAGCCAGGAAAAAAAAAAAAAAAAGGTGATTGCCTGTTACTGTCGTACTGTCATTAGTTTGTATTTTGCTTCCTGGCTATAATTTTCATCCAAGAACAAAATCCGAACTTGCTCTGACCATCTTATTTTCATTTATTTGCATACGCAAAAAGATTTCCAAAGACATTTTAAATAGTTTTGGTGTTCATTCAAGATCCAGTCAAGAAGTATCTGAACAAAACCAGAAATTTACAATACAGAAAAAGAATGTGTAAAATAGACACAGAATTATTTTTGTGGCATATAAATTGAAGCATTTAACCTTTTTGTCTGAGCAAAGATGGTACTGACAATGACTGTTGTCCACGTGCTCTTGCAGAGATCGGTAATGGCTCTGGATTCCACAAATTGTCAGCTTCTTTCTTGAGCTCCTTTGACTCTTAGACGTATACTACCTCCGCAGACCATATGATTGAGGTTTTCAAGTGGAATCAAGTAGGTTAAGAGTACCACTTTATTGCAGTCAGAAAGGAAAAATAGGGCTTAATTAGTATCTTAGAGAATTAATATAAGTATTGAGCCTTTAATCTCTTTAGTTTTGGGTGATTGGTTGGTGATTGACTTTTGCAGGAGGAAGAGGAACAAATAGATTTATTTGTCTGTTTGTTTGAAGAAATCTAAAAGAAAAAAATAGAAACAGAGGTGCTTTTGAATTAGACTTTTCACCATGGCTGGATTAAAAAAAAAAAAATATATATATATATGCAGCTGCAATTTGAACACATTTTTTCCACAAATATTGCTACGCATAATGTGAGAGAGAAAGAAAGAATATTCTTTACGGAGCCTGAATTACTGATAGATTCCTTCAGTGGGGCGCTGGATGGATTTTTACTTTCCCAAACCACAGCTGCATTTCTGTTTTGACAAGATCTATGTGACTGAGTTAAAAACTTTAATTTGACTGAAAGTGAGTGCAATAAGGTTTTTAATTTGTCAACATCTTGACTGCTTATATTTGATTTCATCCCATTCATTCATATGGATATGTTATCTGCATCAACATTTTATGACATCAGAATCTATTTCTTTTCATTGCTCCAGCAATTGCATCAGAAATTATCATTAAAGTCCACCCAGTGTGCAGGATAATATCCACTTTTAGTAGTATTAATCTGTATTTCATTAACAACCATAATTTCAGTGAGAGGAATAAATTACATTCATTTTAACTTGTTGTCATGGGTTCAGCAGCAGCAGCAGTCATTTTTTTCTCCTTCTTGGTAGCTGGTGCAGCGCTGTGTTTTTGATTTTGGGCCTGGGAACAGCGCTGATAACACCAGTGTTTTCAGTTACTGCTTGGTGATGTTTAGGCTGGCCAAGGACTTTGTGAGTCTCATGCTCTGCCAGGGAGGAGGGGAAGCCGGGAGGAAGGAGAGACAGGACACCTGACCCAGACTAACCAAAGAGATTATTCCATACCACAGCACGTCATGTCCAGGATGTAGAAACAGAGAGCAGAGACCCGGAAGGGTGGTGAGGGTGCACAGTGGGGGGCACTGGTGGGAGTGCACTGCGTGGTCGGGCTTGATATTGGATGGTGAGAAATTGTATTCTTTTCCCTTGTATTTTCTCTTGTCATTATTATTATTGGTGGTAGCAGTAGTGGTTTTTGTTATACCTTAGGTACTAAACTGTTCTTATCTCAACCTGTGGGAGTTGCATTCTTTTGATTCTCCTTCCCATCCCTCCATGAGCGGAGGGAAGAAAGAGTGGGAGGTGAGTGAGAGAGCGACTGTATGGGTTTATAGAAGCTTAAACCACGACACTTGTATATCAGATAATTTCCTGTTGGTTTTGGTACAACAGTCAGGATTTTTACTGTGCTATTCACATCAGCACAATAGAAAAATACTTAAATATCTGTAAGGTTATTATCAAATGAAGTTTGACAGTTTACGTAATTTCTAAAATCTCAAATATATTTTCAAAAACTGTTCAAGGGATGCTGATGGTCCAGAACAAAATTTCTGTGTAGTGGATGACAGTATTTGAAAGCCTTCAGGAAGAATGAGTCATATGTCTGAGTCAGGTTTGGTACTCACTGAGTGGAGGTGTAGCAGTTTGCAGATGGTCTTGGACATTCCTAAACGAGCCCTTTCATTGCACATATTATTCTGCGGCTTATAGTCATAAAAATATGTAACAACTACTCAGCATAACAAATTTTTAGTTTATAGACTAAAGAATTTAATATGTACTAATACAGATTAGTATCTTATTTGGTCACTAATGCCATGCATCAGTTCGGCTGTAATCAGGAACAATGGAAGTCAACATGCTGAGCATGAGACAGCATCAGGAAAGCAATACGAAGAGGTATCTTATCTTTCACACATGTTTGGGAGTTAAAGACATAAAAACTCAGCTACAGTGGAGTGTTTTTCACTAGTTTGAACTTAACAAAATCTTCATATTTCTAGTAAAAAAAAAAAAATGAAAATTAATAGGGCAACCTTTAAAAAAAAAAAAATTTATTGACCACAGAAACTTCTTCTGCTCTAATGGCCAGTGATTATAAGATTTACCTAGAGTCTAAATTCAGCCCCTTATTCTGTGTGAGAAGAATTCCCGTTTGCTTTTATCCACTGACTTTTTGAACACCATGGTATAGGACGTTTGCCATGAGGCTCTTGAACTCATCTACTTTAAGTCTTGCAATATATTTTGTGCATTTAATACCAGGTGGGCAAGAGAAAGAGAATAAAAGCTTAACTTCCCATGATAGTTCCTAGTGGGTAAGAAGCTGATCTTTAAGACCAACTTTTCCTAGTATTTCAGTAATTTAATTTAAAATGCTTAAATATTGCTTGTATAGGGACTGAAGGACAGGTCTCTTTCATCAGGCTGAATGTCCAAATATGTAGACTTAAAAAAATATTTTGCTGGCTCTCAGTCAGGAAATATTTAAATCTGTTATCTAAGGTACAGGAGCATCAACTGTAGAACTAAAGGGTGGAGTAAAATTCCTCATCAGAATATTTTATTTTCTTTTCGTCCTCAGTTCCTAATTACTGGACTGTTCCACCTGAGTTTCTCCTGTGATTCAATCTCTGTGTATTTGCATTCATCTTCAGAAATGTTCATATTGGGTTTTCAGTGCTCTCATTGACTACTGTGGAACTTTGTTCAGTTTTGAAGTCATGAAAGCTATAAAAGCCAATGTTGAACAGGCTCATGGAATTGAATGGCCCGATGTCAGCATTTAAACTCCTTATTTAATTTTTCAAAGATTTCAATATATAAAAACATCACTGATTTTAAAAGCTTCATGTAACAGTTGTGGCTCAGCATAGGTAAATGAAGGAATGCAAAAGAAAGTAAGACGCAAGGATTACTTTCAGTCAAATACCACCTCATATCTCTGTTTTCCATAACAACCTGTTTTCTGATGCTAAAATTTTAATGGAAACCAACAAGGAGTATGGGTATTTTTTCTTTACACCTCCTTTTTTTAGCTCCAGTAATATCCTACTCATTTGATAGATATGCTATCCATACTAGCTGCTTCCACAGGTAATTTACAAGCCTTTTCCCAAGTCTTTGTTCACTCTTCTTTTCCTTTCCTCTGAACATATCACCGTCCCCCACAATTTATGAAGATTACAAATTATATTTGCTAACTTTTTCTGCATATGCTCCATCACTGTTTTGATTCTGAATTTTTAGGCAAGATTTTAAGCACTACCATACTGTAAATATATTCTGATGGAAAAGTAGAGGGAGCGGGTCTTTTTTTTCCTATTGTTAATGACTGCCGTATGAATGCTATGTCTTCCAGTAGCTGCAGATGCAGATAGCAGAAGGCAGTGACAACGTTCCTATTATCTCAGTATGTGAGCTTGCTCTGCTGGTGGTTTTAGCTCACCTACTTGGAGCTAAACCATGTCACATTATTAGGTCATTGTGTATTTACTCTGCTGTTGCAGGATAAATAAACACTGTTCACTGTCAGCCTCCAGACTTCAGACTTCTTTAGGATGGTTCTCTTGGAAACCAGCAGACATCAGATCATGTTTTATTTAGTGCTGTGGAAGAAAGCACTCTATTTTAGTGCTTACTTTAAAACAATAAATAGCTTGATATTTACTAGTTTGATTTCTAGTAAAACACTTTCTCATTATTACATTTTCATGTTGCACTGATGAAACAAAGCTCAGTGTTAGATAGCTCTGCAGTGCTCAATGACAGCTGTTAAAGCAAAATTCTGAGATCATATTGGATAGAGGCAAACTAAATGCTCTGACATTTCTAGATAAGGTTTTTCATAGGCATAGCTGCTCCCCCCTGAGATGGTCTAAAGCCAATCATCAAGGATCCTTGATTGTTAAAGTGAGAAAGAGCAAACTGTCTTGATAAAGATAAGATCATAGTATCTCAGATGTGAAATCTAAAATAGAAGAACAAAATTACATAAAGCAGAATCTTGCACAGAGGATTTTGAGGTTGATTTCATGGTTTGCTATTGCCTTTGCTATGCTTAATACTCCTATGAGCTTTCTCAGTTGCACACACAGTGTCAATTCCATTCAAAGCAACCTTTATCACAACACACTGGTTAATTTTTGTTTTCAGTGTACAGTAATTTCACTGTCATACCGTAATAAAATTATTTATTACACTCATCTGAAAGTGTCACATTACTTACATTTACATTTGTTTCTTTCATTGGTAAGATCTCAAGATACTCATTTGAAGATGGAAGCTGAACTAGGAATTGTAACATTATTTTCACAGCCCAGGTTATGTAGCCTGCGATTTTGCACTCTGCTATCTACCACTGCCAGAAAATTGGAAGATGATCTATTCTCATTAAATGCTGTTTGTGCTGCATTTGCACAGGTGCTATAGATACACCATTAAAGATGCAAATTTACTTAATTTTGCTGAAGAAAATTAGAAAACTACTAAAAATTTTGCCTGTGTATGCTGGTAAGAACTTAAACTCCTTTACCTTGCTGCAGCAGCCCAAAAGCATAAAACTCAGAAAATTAAACTACTAACGTTGGATGCAAATATCTTAAAACTTTTCTTTTTGTTTAATTTGGTTTTTTTTAAAGTTGTATGCAAGAATAAGTGATTTAAAGAATATCTTATTATAGAAAAAAATTGTTAAATTTTCACAAATACTGTTTCAAATCTGTGAAATGAGAAAAAATTACTTTATGATAGTATTATTCATTGCTATGCAAAAAAGAATTAAATGCGTTTTCAGTGATAAATACCTGAAATAGGAAATAAAGCTGTTAGAAATTTCCAAAATAGGTGTTTTACCTTGATCTCATTCACAAGTTAGTTTTTCTTTACCTTCACATAAATAAAAAAAAACAAAAACAAAAACAAAACAAAAAAACAAACAAACAAACAAACAAACACAACAAAAAAAGCAACAAACACCAAAAAGACCCTAAACAAACAAACCAACAAATAAGCAACCGAACAAAACAACCCAACATATGTGTACATAATTTTTGGCTAGAAAAGTCTGATAAGCCCAGTTCTGGCCTAATTTAATTGATGGACATTTTATCACCTCAGGAACAGTGATACGTAGACTTCACTCTTCTATGACAAAGACAATCTCCTGATTTTTTTCCTGCTAATATTATAGAAGATTCTAAAATAATTTCTGTTATATCCTCACATTTATTCAGTCTTCACTTTGTGCATCCTAAAAGAATCAGAAATAAATAGATGTGTCTTAGCAAACAGATGATAAGTCTGAGTAAGAATAAGCAGCTTCTCTAAATATTTGGACTTCTGTCTCTTTCTGTGCAGCTGAAATGATGTGGTTCATGTGCAGGTAGAAAGACCATTTAATTTTCTCTAGGAAAGAAGCAGCAGTACTTTGGTAATTCCCATTGGTTAATACTGTAAATTGTGTGAATTCTTTCCATTTCCCAACTGCATCATACAGTTCCCTGGATTTACCTAGCTTTAAACAAAGGCAGATGTGAGAAATGTTAGAAAGATTCAAGGTTTACTCATTTCTGCAAACCAAATTTCCATGTATTTCCATTTGCCTGTTGGTGTGTAACTCTAGTTTAAGTCTTTAGCTTAAGGGGTTTCTTAGGCAGTCAAGGTCAGGTTCTGGTGCTGTCACTGCTGACAAAGGGTTAGGGCTAAACACTCTCACTAATTCTTGCATCAAAATTTATCTCTGCTAACGACGGCAATACAGCTTTGTCTCCCCATGGGTGCCCTAACAGGCTTGCTAATTAGTCATCAATAGCTGTCAAATTGTTAAACAGACAGTAAACACCCAATGGTAACAGTACTGAGCTAAGGAATTGCTGATGAGCTCCTAACTTTAGTAGCTTGTTATTTGAAATGTAGAACATGTTTTCCTCCACTTAAGCCTTGTGACAGAGTTTCTGTTTCCTGACTGCCTAATCAGATGATTAGTGGTGGAGAAGTCCTGACTGAAGCATTCTTCAGTAAACATTCAACTGTGTTAAAAGCCAGAAAATGGTTGCATTTCACTACAAACCCAAGGTCCTCAGTCACTCCTTGGTAACAGAAATCAGTGTATGGATGCAGGGAATGACTTGGCTTTGAAGTCTGCTAGAGAGAGAAGGGAAGGGATCTTTGCCCAACATTTTTTTTTTTAAATTCACTTCAGAAATGCAACAAAAGCTGCCTTTTACTTATTGATGCTGCGGGAGAAGAACAACACTGCCAAAATGCAGACTGAAAATACACAGTTCTGGAGATCATTTACCCCTTTTGAATGTATGTTTCCAAAAAAAACCCAAATCCTCACCTATAACTGCAGCAATCATTATATGAATGCCAATGAGCAGATGAAGCTGAACTTTTACAAGTCAGGAGCCTGGGAGATTCCTCAGACATCCTCATGTATTAACAAAAACACATCATACTATACAAGTGTGAAGTTATGATTAACTTCTGTGGTAAAATATTTAGTGATGCTTGCAAGAAAGATAGTGTGTCATGCTAAATTGTGTTACTGTTGAGCTCAAAAGCCATTGAAAGCACTTTCTTTCAGTACAGACAGTGTAAAAAAATCATAATGTTCAATAATCGTCTAATCTCTCACTCCTGGTGGCATGACTTACTGCTGCGCTCTTCAAACTGTGAGTTTTCCTGGTAAGGTCTGAGTCTTCCACGGGGGACACACAATCCAGATGAATAATTTGCTATTTGAGTGAATCGGTTTTGCTAAACACAATGGGATCTGAGACATCTGAGCCCTAAGCTGAAAACCACTACGGTCAGTGGGAATTGTTCCTGTGACTGCAGCAGGCTTTGTGTCAATCGTTTGATGAAATCTTGATTTGAAATACATCCATCTGCATTGCTGATTTTTAAATTGGTGGTTTTGAGGGAAGGGGAAATATAGGTAGCTTGCCTTGCTAAAAGTGTCTTCTCACACAGCCATTTTATAAAAATTCCATGAAAAGAAGACCTGCTATTATTTTTGGTGAAGTATTATGTGGCTGACCAGTTTTATAGACTAGCTGGGCTAAAGCAAAGTAAAAGACCCAGAAAACCTAGCTGCTTCTCTACATATATTTTAAGCACAAAGTAGTTCATGATATTTGGGATTTTCTTGACAGTCTCTCAGACCCTTTTAATAATTGCAAAAAGAAACATCCTCTCTGCCTGCAGACTTCACACATTAAAGGAAAGAACAAAATAAACAATGCAACTGATGTCTTCAGGAAAGTTTCCCAGGGACATTGTGACAAATTGGAAAGGCATTGAGGGGATTATTTACCAAGTGATTTATTGGATAAAATATGAGTAAACAGGAAAATATAAAAAAAAAAAAAAAAGCAAAAGCATTTATATTTTTAAAACTGTGTGTTCCTGAAATTATTACAGTTGTCGTATATATCTGATTAGATTCAGCTACCTTTCACTTGTATTTGAGAACATCCCACTCTATAAGCTGTCTCAATGATTTTGATGCTATTGGAAAGCCTTAGCACAGAGGAATGCCATCTTAACTGCTGTGTGAGTCGATAATGTCAACACAGACAAATACGTCATCTTCACATTGCCACATTTAGAGATGGGAGCTTTAAATGAGAGGGGGAAAAGGAAAATATTTGTAACAGGTATTATCTTGGAATATGTAAAGTAGTGCGTAAAGCAAAACACAGGCTTAATTTCCCCACAAAAACTGCTGAAAAGATGGGGAGAAAATTAACAGTTACAAATATGTGATCGGCTTGAAGACTTGTGGCAATGAAGTCTATGACAATGTAGGAGAAAGATGTTTAATTCTAGGTCAGATTTAATGGATATAGTTGATGGTTGAGTTTTTTTCATGTTTGCATTACCTATAAAAAAATCCTTAACATTCCTGTGAAAATGAAATCTTTTAGAATCTTAACAATAGCATTTTTAATGTTCTTCTGTAAAAATATATCACATGCAAACCATTCTCCATGCTCTTCATGCCTAGAAGTGTCAGTCTCAGGAACAAATTCATAATATATTGTACCTTCCCTCCTTCACCTTCCAAACACTTCTTTGCCAATTCATTAGCTCCAGTAGTGTACTATCACAGGCCATCCAGTTTTTTCTGTCTCCAAATAAGATGGATGACATGAAGATTTCTTTATTTTCATGTCTACCTTTATCTATCATACACTGGTATTAAGTAATTTATGCATCTTTTTGAGGAAGGAATGCCTTCACTATCCGTTTTGATTTTCCCAGATATCTCAGTAGGAATAACAAGTAATAGCCATATTAGGAAACTGGTGTTTTTCATTAGATGATATTCCTCAACTACAACCAGGAGAACAAGCTGGTTTATTCCTGTGTCAGGTTTATACCTGTAGAAGGTTATCTGTAGAAGAGTTTACAACAAACCAGTGGAGTTCTTGGTTGAGTAAGGGGAACGTAAGGGCTTGGATCAACACTTTCACCAAGGAAAGGAAGGAATATGACATGAGACCTAGCTTGACAATGTGTAGGCAAAACTGGTAATGACTTCTATAGGCAAATATTTCATTCATATAAAGAAGCACTGCATATGTAGATATTTTAAGAATATTTGTTTTTCACTCCAAAGAATTAGAATGTAGTCCTGTACAGAAGATAGATACAAAATCAACAAGAACAATCATGCTATTTTCAGCTCCCTGTAGAGAGGTCAGTATATCTTTCCACTCCATTGAACTGAATTTCATTCATTGGGATCATTTCTACACAGAAATGAAGATTCTTTATAAAAAAATGAACAAATTAGATCTAGTTTGTAAAAAAGATCTAATTGTTGTGTCTCATAGACTTGATCTCGTAGACTGTGTTAATATAAGTGATGTTATAAATTGACACATGCAAGCTTTGATTTGAACTATAAAATATTTAGTATGTGGTAAAGTACATGCATGTATTTTGTTACAGTGTCTATTAGTTCTATCACAGCAGTAAGGGAAAGGGCGTCCCATAGATGATAGAACATTTACTAATTCCCAAATAGTTTCTGAGATTTTATTTTGCATACATTGATATAAATGCAATATCCTTATGATGGTAGTAATGTAACCACTACTGCATGGCATACAAAAGAGGAAACAGGTAAGTAAAACACATTGGAGGAGAGAGTGTGGGATGACATCAATGTTTTCTAAAGGAACTTACATAAAACAAGATGACTTTGTAAAGGATAGTTTTCAAAGAACGCTTCTCAGATGCCCCAGTCTTGATCATAGTTATTTTAAGCTCTTTCCAGTCACAGTGAATCCTGAGTAAGCATGCCATGAAATGGTAACCATCGTCATCTGAAAAAGTCTGGAGAAGGAAAGAATGCCAAATATTAATGGGTCTCTACCCACTCAATTAAAATGCAATCCAAAAAGAAAATGGATTTTGAAGTGTCAACAAATGTCTGCCCAGAACTTGTGCCAAACCACATCAGCTTTGTCTCTGTATTATTTTCTCCAGAGAAAACACATTTGACCATGAATGCTGTCTTATGGGACACCATTCCACAGCTGTTCTTAAGGATTTAGATAAAATATGTCCTCCATCTACTACTAGATTTAAAGAATGACTTGAAATTTCAAGAATGTGGTTTAGAAGATCATAATACCTCTTTGTTACTTTGATTGAACATTCGCATTCCACAAAGCACAGAAGGTAAAAAATGGCCATCGTAAGAACCAGCTTTTCAAAGAACCAATGTTTCTAGTCCCCGTAACCCTGTAATTAAACTCATTTTTGTTAATCTCATTTGAGATGTGTGTATAATTATTGTTCTTATTTTATAGCCCCATAGCAATTCACTTTGCCTGTTTTTGCTCTTTTTTCAAAAGCTGACAGAAACATAATTTTAATACATTACATAATGGAATAATCATTTCATGTGACATTTTGTAAATCATAGGGAATAGAAGTACTGTTCAAAAGCCAAATAGTACCTTTCTGAACAACTTTGATAAAAGGCAAAATAAAGCAGAGATCTCCTAAGACTTCTGTAATCTACATGCTTAATCACAAAAAAAAAAAAAAAAAAAAAAAAAAAAAAAAACACCAAAAGGACAGAATGAATGCATTTTCTGTATGCTGGTATGGATGGGTGTATGACAGAGTGCAAAGCAGAGAAGAATGGCAAATGAGGGGTAGGACAGAAGATTGCCCATACATGCTGCAGGTCCCAGTATTATTCTCTTTCCTTGTCCCCAGCAGAGGGCAAACGTGAGTCCTTCATGTTTACAACAGCTGTGAAACATTGTAACTCAAACTAAAATTGCTCAAAAAAAAAAAAAGTCACAACCGAACAAATAAATATTTGTTTATTTACATAAATAGATATTTTCTAGCTACTACAAGTAATTAAATACATATTAAAAATTGCTCAAAACCAAAGATGCTATTGCAACTGGGTACGATGAAGCAGAAATGCCCAAATGAAAATGTCATGATCTGGAGTCAGATTTGTGCGCTATGGACCCTGTGATTAGCTACCTAGCTTGGACTTTACATAGGGGTAGAACTCATGTATCTCATCTCGGCAATAAAGACCAAGAGCATGGGGGTTAGGACACTCAGAATTTCAAGCTGCAAAAGAAAGAAAAAATAAAAATTTCCTTGCTATTTCAGAAGTTTCTCTGAACACCAGGATATAATGTAAGGAGAATCCTGGTGCTGTCTTTCAAAGGTGTGTAACTGCTGCTATATTTTTGGTACTAACCATCTGTAGCTGAGATTCAAAGTCTATTAGGCATCTTAAGATCTTCATACCAGAAGTAATTTTGTGTACTTATGCCCCTCAAAATTCAGGTGTTTCTGCAGAATTCTTTACTGTAAGGGTGGTGAGGCACTGGAGTGGGTTGCCCAGGGAAGTTGTGAATGCTCCATCACTGGCAGTGCTCAAGGCCAGGCTGGACAGAGCCTTGGGTGGCATGGTTTAGTGGGAGGTGTCCCTGCCCATGGCAGGGGGGTTGGAAGTAGATGATCTTAAGGTCCTTTCCAACCCTAACTATTTTATGATTCTATGATTCTATGTGATGGTTCCAGGCATCACCGTTTTTAATCACGTATAATGAATAAACATTTAATCACAGACCTTAAACAAGCACAAGCCCAAGTCTTACTTCGTTATTTCAGTTCAAAATTGGTGGTATCTTTTACTGGCTCCATATAATATTTTTTAATTAAATAATATATCTTATATTTCCTGAGCATCAATTGCCTTTGAACTTCAATGAATCTACCAGGTATAGCTATTTCTCCAAGACTAAATATTTCTCGAAAGGTTTTATTTAATTTCAAGGAAGAAAAGGTGGGGTTTAGCTTCATGCAGGAGAGGTACCCCTTTCTTTCTTGATGAAGATGGCATACTGGTAGTTTTCAGAATGACCAAAATCAGAAAGGAACTAAAATTATTGACAGATATGAAAAGAAAACACAGCCAGTGTTTCCTACCACTTATGGGCGAAATTATGGGACTGCCACAGGACTGCTGCAGTTTCAGCCACTGAGCCTGGTGGTGGAAGTAATTCTGAAAAATGATGGTAGGTCTTGCTAAGCTGTGCAAACACCTGAAGTGCTTTCTTCAATATATAAATAAATACATAAATAAATTCTATTTGTAACAGCATGCACACAGCTTCTGAAGCCACTCTATCAACTAGAAGAAGTGTAATGAAACTATCCGCACAATTCCAAATACTCTGAACTGCCACTGAGAAGGAAAGGGAATAATATCAGCCTTTTATGAATAGAAAGGAATGGGGACTTCAAATGGAAATTAGTGCTTAGGTTATTTTCTCTTCAATAACAGCTACATTTCTTCTGTGTTTGAAAGTAACTATCAGTTGAAAAATCAATGGTGTGCAAGTTGTTACAACAGAAATTTAAGGTATTTTTAACATTATTGGGGAGTTTAGTGGTATGCAGTTTACAAAAAAACACTGCATAGCTATTCAAACATCAAACACCTCTGATGTACAGAAGATAAAAATCTTTGGGGTTTAATGAAACTGAAACTTTCTGTGTAACAGTAGGTTTATGTATTTCTAGTCCTAATGAAGACCATGGTGATATAAACCAATATGAAACGATTTTAAAATATTTTTAATGAGAAAATGAGTTTGTTGTCTGTTATATAGATGTTTCTTCTCCCATGGGGATATTAGGAAAAAAAGTATTAATTATTCTTTCAGATTTGTGTGGATGCTTTTTTCATGAGAACAAGAATTCTGAACTTTTTCAATGTGTCTGTGTACACTGAAGATTAAACAAAAAACACACTAAAAATACATTATATTTTCCTGAAGATGAGTGAGATGCTGTGGTGACGAACTAGAGAACATGTATAGAATTGAGGAGGAATCATCTGAGAAACATCCTTTAAGATCTGGGCCAGAGGAATAATGAGGAAGAGCTAATACAGATTAATGTAGGTTGCTCTCATCTGATTAAAAGGTTTTCAACTTCTAAGAAAATAATTTTTAGATCAACCAAAATATTTTACTTAGTTTGTTAAAAATTTGCTTTTAAGTTTGTTACACACAGCCTGAAGGGTCACTGCAGTGGCTGACATTGCAACTATTTTTGTTTTTTTTCAATCTGTTATTCTTATTGGGTTTATTTTTGACAAATTCCAATATTAACTAACTTATGAAACTTGAGCTAATAAATATTTATATATAAAATATTAAACTATTTTTGTCCCCTTCTGACTTATTTTTCTTATCCTTTGGAACTATTTATTGATATCATTTTAATCTTAGCTTTCAGAAATTCCCATCTAACAAAATTAATTTGGGGGGGAGATTGTGCTTAAAAGTTTTTAAATTCAAAGAGTGATTGCATGTACTGTTGAAAATAAATTTTCATCAACATATTTTATTGGAGAAATAAAAAAATATACCTTTGAATTTTACCTACTTATATGGAAAAAATAATATTAATCCCTCTTCAGAAATTTAAAATTACTGAAGATGTTACGACCTAAAAGGTTACCAAAACTGTGGGTATATAATGATCACAACAATGCATTTGTATGACTTCACAATGCTCAAGGACGCAGTGATTTTATTGCCTAAATTTATTGCATATTGCTACAAATTGCTATAAAAAAGTGAGTTCACTTATGGTCAATAAAGTGAGTATATATCAAGTTACCACAAAACAACTACCAAAAAGCAAATATAAATATTTCAATAGTCACAGCAAGCATTTATTTCAATATCAAAGATTGCTAAAGGTTGCTAAGAAATTGGCGCAAGTAAAGCAGCATACATACTTAATTGTTTATATGTGTGCCTATATATTTATTATTTAAAGTAGAACATGTGTAATGTTCATCAAACTGCTCCCAGAAGTGGGGCCAGTCAATAATGAACAAAGTTTCACTTTGGCGGAGAGACTTGTGTCAGCCAGGCACCCCTGGCAGTTGTCCAGTCTATCTAGGAGATTTCTCAAAAAGTGAGGCTCCATTTTGGGAAGAAAGCAAGTATTTTTCATGTGGCAGGGACATAAGTGTAGAACACCACCACCTTGAGCAGCCAATAGATGTTGCTAACCCTGTATCCTTTTAAGACAAGGTTACCTGCTTAGTGGTTGAAGGGAAGGCAGTGTATGTGTTGTCTGGGTTTTTTTTTTATATAAACAAAGTTTTTCACACTCTCTCTCTCAGAGTGTCCTTCTGGATAAAATGTCCAGCATAATACTAGACATGTCCATAATAAAATGGCTGATTATCTGGCTGAAGAGTCAGGCTCAAGGAGTCACAGTAAATGGGGTAACAACTGGTTGGCTGCCAGTCATCAGTAGTGTTCCCCAGGGTTTAATTTTAGGCCCAGTTCTCTTCAGTATTTTTGTCAATGACGTGGGCAGTGGAGCTGACTGCACACAAAGTTTGCCAATGATACTAAATTAGGAGAATCTGTTGACTGCCTTAAGGGCAGGGGCCGTACAGAGAGACCTTGATAGACAGCACTTGGTAGTTACCAGCCCTATGAAATTAGGAAGGACAAATGTTAGATTTTGTACCTGGGATAGTGTGTTCCTGGATATACATATTCCTGGTTGATGGTAAGCTATGTATGATTAAACAATGTACCCTGGCAGCCAAAAAAACCAAATGTACCCTGACTGCATTAAGCCTAGTGTAGCTAACTGGTGGCAGGAACTGATTGTCCCACTATATTTAGCATTGGTGTGGCCTCACCCTGAATACTGTGTGCAGTTTTGTGCTTTATGATGTCAGAAGGACAAAAAACATGTCCAAAGATGAGCACATGCAAAGGAGGGCAACAAAGATGGTGAAAAGACTAGAGGGTTTCACTTACGAGGTGAAAGATAATAGGCTTGCTCGGCTTAAAGAAAAGGAGACTAACATATATTAATATAATATATATTGTTAAGCACACAAAGAAGAAAAAATTTTCAGCAGGACTTATCTGGACTTCTATTAAATAGATTTCCAACAAGAAAATGTCATTACTAAAGCATTGCATTTCAAATTAAATTCAAAAAAGTTCTTTAACTTGTAATATGCTTAGTACTTTTCCTCAGTTTTCAAAAACAATTTTTCTAAATGTGGAGTTTTTTCTGCTTTTCATTTTTAAGTATTTTACTTTTTCCTTACTTCCTTTAATAATTACAGCAGTTTTTGCTGTTTTATTTTCCCATTTGAAACTTTTCAAAGGATCTCCATATTCAGAAATTTTACAAAACAGCATGAAGAAACAACTCGCCACCCACCAACCTGTACCCAGCCCAACCTGAGCACTGATCTAACCCTTCTGGGTAACTGCCCCCAGTTTGTATATTGGGCATGATGTGTTGTCGTATGGAATACCTCTTTGGTCAGTTTGGGTCAGGTGTCCTGTCTCTGCTTCCTCCCGGCTTCCCCTCCTCCCTGACGGAGCATGAGACTCAGAAAGTCCTTTGTCGGAATAAACATTGCTGGGCAGCAACTAAAAACATCGGTGTTGCCAGCACTGCTCCCGGGCTGAGAGTTGGAAGCACAGCACTACACCAGCTACTAAGAAGGAGAAAGGATGATTGCTGCTGCTGAACCCAGGACAGACACCAAGTAAACCCTTCTGGCTTCTGGGACATGCAGATGGTTTCCTATCAGTAAACAAGCTCTACTGAGAGTAAGCGAGACAGTCAAGAAACAACTAAGAGACAAATCCTACTTGGGAATTTAGTTCTGGTCTTGCGGTACTCTGTTTTCCAAAAGGTCCGGTACTCAACGTGGAATTTGGTGCAGGATCAGGGCTTACATCTGCAACAGGGTTAGTCAGGATATTCACACATTTCCCACAGAAATGCCAAGACTTCCTCTGACACAACTGAAGTTGTAAGGCTGCAGAGGTTACACAGCCAGGTAACCTGCCATCTGTGAAGCCTGGTGAGCCTGTGAATGGGTTCATGATAGATTAAACAAGATCAACTCTCACAGCCTGTTTCCATAGGAGAGGTGCTCCAGCCCTCTGATCATCTTCATGGCCCTACTATGGACTTATTTGAACAGGTCCACATCCCTCTTGTATTGGGGGTCACAGAGCTGGATGCAGTACTCCAGGTGGGGGCTTCACAAGAGCAGAGTAGAGGGGGAGAATGCTTCTTTTGATGCAGCATATGGTTGGCTTTCTGGGATGCAAGCACACACTGCTAGTTCATGTTGAGCTTTGTCTGGAGAGGGCATGTAGTGACAGGACAAAGGAGAATGGTTTTAAATTGAAAGAGGGTAGATTTAGATTAGACATTAAGAAGAAATTCTTTTCTGTGAGGGTGGTCACTGGCACAGGTTGCCCAGAAAAGCCGTGGCTGTCTTATCCCTGGAAGTGGTCAAGGCGAGGTCGGACGGGGGTTTGAGGAATCTGGGCTAGTAGATGGTGTCCCTGCCCATGGCAGGGGGGATGGAAGTAGATGATATTTAAGGTCCTTTCCAACACAGGCCTTTCTATGACTCTATAACTCTATAACTACCTTGTAACTTACTCACAGATAAAGATACAAATTTTTGCATTTTAAAAAATAAGACTAGAAAGATGATTAATAGAACAATTAAATCTGAATGTATGAGCAAATAAGCAGGTAAAAGGGTAATTAGATATTTTTTACTGTACAAAATCATGTACAAGAATTTTCAGGAAACATGTAAATTATTTTGCAATTTATTTTGCACTTATAATCAGTATTAGGGATTTTCCATTTATTGAGAGGACACATCTAGTGTCCAGTTGAGCATTGCAAGACTTGCAGAATAGCAAATAACAAGTCTGAGGTGCTCAAATTGTGCCTGCAGTTTTCTCACAGATTTTGCTCCAGTTTATGAATTCTTTCAGTGTCTCATGAGTTATTCACAACTTACTAATGAAAAACTTTAAATATTTCTCATATATTATATTCCTGGTTGCTTTTTGGCTGCATGATGAAATAATGTTGAATAACTCTGAGAAAGTGCATCTTTCTCAGAGATTTCTAAAAGGCTGAATGCAGAAGGCCTGAAATGAACTTATGGAATTATCTTGCCTAATTTCTATTCTAAACTAAAACCAGCAGTAACTGTCATTTTGAGGTTTGTTTAGATGAACCTTAAAAATATGGCGTCTCCACAACCTCATTTTCCAGTTCATCCCTGTCCTTCAGTACCATTACGATTAAGAAATTTTTCCTGATTTCTAATCTATATACTTATTTTGATAGTCAGCACAGCTCTGGAAGAACCTGAAACTACATTTGACTATGGTTCATTTGAAAACCTATTTAAACATATAGCCTCCCAATCCATAAAAAGGTTAAACAAAATCCTGCATTGCACCATGTGTAAATCAAATTGCTTTGTAATATTATCAAATCTATACCTCCAAATCCCATTGACAAATGCACTGCATGTAGGGTCTTTCCATAAATTTCCATATACTAACCCTTTGAAACTTACCTCATTACTCTTAGCGTTGCATCAGATGAGTCACTACATTTCTATTTTACTATACAGAAATTTTCTGCTGTGTGTAGAATTTGTCTCTCTTCTGGGATCAAATTCAGTAATTTCAGGAGTGAGCGAATACGAACTATGAGGAAAGATCAAGCAGTTTGACCTTTCGCAGTGAAAACAGAAAAGAGTCATAGTACGCTTATTAGTCTTCAAGTATGTTCAGGGATTCTATCAAAAGGAAGGCACTAACCTGTTCTCCGATGGTACTGGGTATTGAAGAGGAATGTACTATACTTTTATACTTGTAATACTTGTTCACATCCTGATTTCTTCAATTCTTTTATTTTTTTTAGGATTTAGATGCTACAATCTCTATGAACAACATGAGATTTGGGAAGTGAAGCTCCTGTACCTTTTATAAAGCTGAAAAAGCAGGAGTTAAAGTCCCATTAGTTGAATGAAAAATAAGAGCAGTAATAAAGGCATAATATGAGTCAATCCTGCAATAATGGAAGCCTTTGTTCTGATACATTTAATTTAATGTAGATGGATATAAACTAACCTTTTTGTCACCTTTATATCGAGTTATTTGTGTCATAGAACAGCTGAAAGTGTCCTCTTTAATTAAATTATCCACTTCCTTTCTTCTCAAAAAGAGCATGTTAAGATTATAATAACTGTAGGATAGAATATGGTATCTGAGACAGAAGAATTGACAATTGACATGTTTCAGTATTTAAAAGAAAGCCTCCAGTGCTCTATTCTAAATTAACTGTAAACTATCAAAATGAATGAGAAATATGAAATATCTATTTATGTAACTAATTATGACACTCATATGCACTTGTATGCTGACTCTGTACTTCAAGGCTATGAGAACAAATGGTTTCATGGAGAGAATGTTTTCATTTTGTGTCCTTAGGGACCTTCAGGTTGGGACCAGGTTTTGCACACCTAAAAAAGGATTAGAGTTGATCAATACTGCAAAAGCACAAGAAAGATTGGTTCAGTGATTAATTTCATGTTAGACACACGGAAACAAAGCAGCTGGGTATATTTGTCTCCATAATCCCTTTTCCCAAATGTAATTACAAATGGAATTGGTCAACTCGTGTTTCTTCTGAGCAGTTGCAGACATATTAGAATTGCTACGCCATATAATAACTTAGTACAGACCAACAGTCCTCAGCACTAGAGGGAATTAGCTACTGGAATCGTATTTTAAAAGAAATCTTAAAGGTTAGGGATTTTTCATTTACTTTTTTCCAAAGAAAATATCACTTCCATTGGAACAAGAACTTCTATGATTTCTACCATATCCTATGTATACTGAATACCTCCAGTAGCTCTTGGAGGGATCATTTTTCTACAGTTTGTTAAATACTGACTCTGAACTTTGTCTTCAATGACCTCAAGGGAATGACCCGAATAGCTCACAATAATAATTTTCTTTTGTAATTAACTTTTTATTATAAAATGAGCTTCTACTTCTGCCTTTGTTACTGCTGGTTTCTGTGGAAAAGGTATAGAGTATCTATGGAGGGCCACAGGTGTTATTATATGAACGGAAATGTCATTCTGAATCTTATGGCTGGTTGCCCAAGTTTTTGAGATAAATGGAGCTGAACATGTTTCTGTTTTCTTCAGGGCTTCCCATTGGCAATGATCTGATCAGCGTGTTTGCTTTTACAAAATTTGTTCTATGCTCCTGGGACCCTCATGACTGTATGGGCAGAATCAGTCATTCTTCCTCAAGACTTATGAATGTAGAAAAAGTAATGCCATGGAACACCACTCCTCAAATGTTGAAGGCTTCTTCTTGACCTAACTCCTACCTATTTCAGATACGTTTCGCCTTGCAACTCTGCAAAGAAGCAATGCTTCACCAGAGCTATGGAGATATAAAGAGTTTGAATGACTGCAAAACGGATAAGACTGGATAACTTTAAAATCTAAATCCAGATGATATTTGTTCAAAATATAATTATGCATGGAAGAGAAAGTTGGATAACAACCAAGTGATACACAACTTCAGACTAGAGAGAACTGAAATACAGTCTTCTTCACAGTCTGCTGCATGTTTTTCCTGTGAGTAGAGTGTGTGATGATATGTATCTATGATGATACTACTCAGGAGAGATAGAAGCCCGGAAAAGTAAAACCTGTTTTAATCAAATTTCCTAGAAAGGGATCTTATTTTAATGATTGATTCACAACCATAACAGAAGTATAAAAGAATGGAAATTTATTCAAGGCACTAGGTAGTTTTTGAAACTGTAGGATATCTGAAATTGGTAATCTCTTAATCCTTTCAAAAACATAAGATAGCAAATAAAATAAGTGTCAACATAAAAATGCTGTCTTAAAGATGCTCCAGCACATATATGGCATTTCATCTATCAACAAACCCAGGAAAAGGTGGATTTAATCATATAGACTAGTTTCAATGAAAGTCAGTTCAGAGTCTGTTCTGGTAAGTGTTTGTTCTCTGGTCAAACAAAATAGTATAGTCCATATAAAATTCAAATTCTAAATGAGCTTAACAGTGTGGTCTTACTGATGAACATTTAGGGTTTCATTTTTAAAGACAGCTAAAAGGCAAAGTAGAATTTAAAAAAGTTTATGCATAGGTTCTGTGTTCATCTGACACAGTAACAGCTCTACCAGCTCTCCTTGTCACCATTTACATCTGGTAGACTTCTAAGGTACCTTTCTTCAGAAATGTAATTTTCATAGTTACAATTTTCTGATGCATAAATGGACCACAACGAAAACATAATCCTAAGAAAACTTTAACATTAAACAAATAAACAGTGCTTTACATTTTAGTAATTATGCCTGTGATCAAACTGATATTTTTTCCTTTAAAACAAAAAAAAGTGTGAAAATCAAGTAAATGAACTACAGAGTTAAGAGCTGCATTTGTTCTCTGTACTTCTTTTTTAATTTTTAAAAACTGTCTATATGTCTTGTGATTATTTTAGTATCTAAACTATGAAGAAAGAACAAGAATATCTTTTCTTATACATATTTGCTACTCTGAAAAATCCAGTTTTTCTGGTAAGATGAATTGCTTACCATACATATATATAAATTACACTATCACTGACACCTGGAGGAGAAAAAAATGTTTCCAGTATCTGTAGAAAACACATTCTTTGACATTCTTTGGATGAAGGGCAAATTGTCTGACTCTGGTTTTCTGTTGCATCAGCATAGCAGGATTATATTAAGAACAAAGCTGTCTGTTATTAGTATCAGAAAAAGCAAAAAACATGCATGAAGCCTAGGCTGGGTTCAAACAAGCTATTCAAGCTTTTCCTGGACATGCAAACGATTTGACTCTGAGGTTTCTTCCACAAAGCGGTTTCATCCCCTAAGAAAAATTATGATTAAACTGGCATATCTAGACCTACTCAAGGGCCATACAGACTTCGCCTTGCTGTGGTTCCTTTGGAGCAAAGAAGAACAGAGACCTGCGACACTCATTGCTCTTCAGAGACAATACCAGATGATACACATTTTTTGAAATACTAAAAAGATACTTGTCCTTCTGGGGAATAAACCTATGCCAAAAGAAAGATGACCCCTGCAGAAGTAACATGTAGTCATAGAATTGTAGAATCATAGTATGGTTAGAGTTGGAAGGCAGCATAATGATCATCTAGTTCCAACCCGCTGACACAGACAGGGACACCTTCCACTAGAATTAAAGCCCCATCCAACCTGGCCTTGAACACTGCCAGGGAGGGTGTAGCCACAACTTCCCTGGGTAACCTGTTCCAGTGTCTCCACACCTTCATAGTGAAGAATTTCTTCATAACACCTAATCTAAATCTACCCTCTTTCAGTATAAAGCCATTCCCACTTGTCCTGTCACCACATGCCCTTGTAAAAAGTCCCTTTCCAGCTTTCTTGTAGGTCCCCTTTAGGTATTGGAAGACTGTTATAAGGTCTCCCCAGAGTCTTCTCCAGACTGAACAAGCCCATATGATCATACAGTTAAAAATTATGTTGAACAAATCATACATATCAGAGGCCCCAAATGTTCCTGAAAACATTAATCTGGGAATTTCCAAACTTACAAATACTTTGCTGCAGTGTTGAAATTCCATCAGCATAGTTTTCACGTTGCTCTGAACAAGGAGGAGAAGGTGGGAAGGGGAAGGGAAGAAATAGCATGCAATGTGTCTGTATTATAACACCATGATAAAGCTCTTGACAGCTTGGTACAGCATGGTTTGTCTTTGGTTTTAATTTTGTTTGGTTTTGGTTTTTGTTTGGCTTTTTTTTCCTTCCTGTTCTGAAGAATCCTCATTTTGTCAGCAACCTGAGGTACACCATGTACATATTTTTGCATTATCTGTGATGGGATAGTGATGACATTTGAAATAACTCCTTTTCTAGTTCATTCTTTCTCACTTTCATGTGTTTTCAATGTGTCCTTTTATGTGGAAAGAGAACTTTAATGTATGCTATTTTATTTCTACTAACCCAGCCTTAAAGCAGTTTCAATTGGTGATGTAAAAGCAAGAAATAACCAAGACTTTAATTCTCAGTCCCTGATAACTTTGCAACAAGATATGCAACTCATTAGAGTGAAAATACTTAGATGAAAGCACTTTTCAGCAGATAAAACAAATTGATGCATACATTTTTTCGGTTTTTGTCATCTTTAATTCTCATGGTCAGATGTTTTTCTCCAGCTCACAATTCCACTCTGTTTTGACAAGCTGCCTAGCAGATTTTCAGTTTCAGGGACAATTATTTCAGCTAGGTTTTCATTTTAGCTGAAGGGCAGAGGTTTTTTTTCTTATTCTTTTGTCCGAGTGTGGGCATGCTCCCTTGTGCGCGTGTGCATTCCACAGCGCAAAGGTACGCTACTCTGAGAAGTTCATTTTTGATATCAAAAGATGACCTTACAGTAGGTGAGCGAAATAGAAAGCAGAGATGAAGAGCAGAAAAAGCCTTGAAAATAGTCACACTGGAATGCAGCTACAGCCGTCTGAAGTCTTTATTAAGCTGTTTTGGTTAAACTGTTACCATGCAACAGATCTTAAACTATGGTTCTAAGTCCACTTAATAAACGATAGAATAAACACATTTGTTTCATTCCATGCATTAAAAAAAAAACAAAAAACAAAAAACAAACAAAACAAAACAAAAAAAAAAACCAAAAAAAAAAAAAAACCAAAAAAAAAAAAAACCAAAACAAACCAAACTCCACAAGCCCCTAAACCACAAGAATGGAAACCTGACAAAAATGCTTGTCAGAAAGATCAATGTACTAGTCTGAAACCAATATTGATTTTTTGGAGCTGGAACAACCTTCTGCTTGTGTGAGGGCACTGAATTCCCATGAAGTGGGTCAGAAAGCCTGATGTAGCAAGTCTGATTTTCTAAGTACCTTTTTTTAAAACCCAGATTGTCTGCTTTACCATCATGCATCTTTCTGCTTAGTATGAGAAAACATTCTGTAACAAAGCTTAGTTCAAAATAATTGCCAAGGATTTGCTTCAAATGCAGGCATGTATTTTTCATTATGAAAAGTGGAAGGTATTATCATCACACTGGAGATCTACAAAGCAGCAACCACCATAACAGTTTCCTGGAAGCTTTTTACTCCCATATATACCTCTTACCACAGTGTGCAGTGTTTGTGCATACAACCTGGACTACTCAGACTTAATGTTGGATTAATGAAAGTGTATCCAGCATGACAGATCAAATTGTTTCTGTGCAGGACTGAAGGATCATAGAATCATAGAATCATACAATAGTCAGGGTTGGAAAGGACCTTAAGATCACCTACTTCCAACCCCCCTGCCATGGGAGGGACACCACACACTAAACCATGGCTCCGTTCACCCTGGCCTTGAACACCACCAGCGATGGAACATTCACAACTTTCTTGAGCAACCCATTCCAGTGCCTCACTACCCTCACAGTAAAGAACTTCTTCCTTATATCTAAGCTAAACTTTACTTGTTTAAGTGTGGCCCCATTACTCCTTGTCCTATCGCTACAGTCCCTAATGAAAAGTCCCTCCCCACCATCCTTATAGTCCCCCTCCAGATACTGGAAGGCTGCTATGAGGTCTCCACGCAGCCTTCTCTTCTCCAGGCTGAACAGCCTCAATTTGTTCAGCCTATCTTCATACGGGAGTGCTCCAGTCCCCTGATCATCCTCGTGGCCCTCCTCTGGACTTGTTCCAACAGTTCCATATCCTCACCAGAACTGCATACAGTGCTCCAAGTTGGGTCTCAAGAGCAAAGTAGAGGGGCAGGATCACCTTCTTTGACCTGCTGGTCACACTCCTTTTGATGCAGCCCAGGACATGGTTGGCTGTCTGGGTTGCGAGTGTGCACTGAAGCTGGCTCATGTTCAGTTTCTCCTCAATCA
Organism: Amazona ochrocephala; assembly: GCA_039720435.1. Classification (NCBI taxonomy): domain Eukaryota; kingdom Metazoa; phylum Chordata; class Aves; order Psittaciformes; family Psittacidae; genus Amazona; species Amazona ochrocephala. The sequence goes on along the minus strand of CM077909.1, from coordinate 82,597,533 downwards.
ACACCCCCAAGTCCTTCTCCTCAGGGCTGTTATGAATCACTTCTCCACCCAACCTGTACCTGTGCCTGGGGTTGCTCCAACCCAGGTGTAGCACCTCGCACTTGGGTTTGTTGAACTTCATTAACTTGGTATTGGCCCACCTTTCAAGTGTGTCAAGGTCCCTTGGGATCCCATCCCTTCCCTCCAGCGTATCAACCGAACCACACAGATTGGTGTCATCAGCAGACTTGCTGAGGGTGCACTCAATCCCACTATCCATGTCTCTGTCAAAGATATTGAACACCAACACCAACCCCTGAGGGACACCACTCATCACCAGTCTCCAACTGGACCCTGAGCTGTTGACCACAACCCTTTGCATGCTGCCATCCAACCAATTCTTTATCCACCTACTGGTTCATCCATCAAATTTATGCGTCTCCAGTTTAGAGACAAGGATATCATGAGGAACAGCATTAAACATTTAGAGCAAGTACAGGTAGATGATGTAAACTGCTTTGCCCCTGTCCGTCAGTTCTGACACACTAGTCTTTCCAAATACTGCAGTGCAGAAAAACCTCCCTTAGGAAAAAGTGAAATTCCACATATCAGACATTGGGAAATATTTGGGCCTTCAGGTAAATTTTTTTCGATGACCTGCAAAGAGGAGAGCTCTGTAAAGCTGCTGCTGCAATGACATCTAACGAGCAGAAAGTCTTCTGCTGTAACTGTATATATGAAATACCACCTCCACATTCACTAACCCGGTGTTTGCCACATGAACAGAATAATGCAACCCTATGTGGCTGCTGTGTGAAGGTCCCATGGCACTCCTAGGAGTCAGTGATCCAGGTTGTAGTGTAGGTAGAATTTCAAGGCAATTGAAGCTCTGGACAAAACCTTTCTGAGCTCTGCACTTCCCATATTGGGGAGATGGAAGCTTATGCTGCCCTCTTTCACAACCACTAAAATAGGAAAAACATTCGAGTGAGTAACCCACCCACATGCTAGTGTTTTGCAACTCTGCAAGCACCTTTTTAGCCATCACAGTGAGAGAACTTTTGATCTCTACACAGCCAGTGACAAAGTATCACAGGCTCCGTATTCAGACCTGTCATAGTGTGCACCTAAAAAGAGTGTTTAACACACAGAATTTATACAAGAGTTTAACTGCCAGGAGATGCATTCTGCATGCTAATTCTTATGAACCAAACAAGAAAAAATTAACCTGTATGTATACTGACATGCGACTCTAACACAGGAGGCTGGGAAAGTTTCAGGTATTCTGACTGCTGAGTTACTGGTCAGGCTGACCAGGTCTCTGAGCAACCTCATCTCATTGAAAAGATCCCTGCTTATTGCAGGGTTTTTGGACTAGATGACCTTTCAAGCTCTCTTCCAATGCAAACTGTTCTGTGATCCTATGATTCTGTCACTAAAGCCTTATTGAGCTATAAAAGGTTCTTGCTGTCATTTCTACAATTCAAGTCAGGCAAGGATTAAGAAAACTTTGAGCTAACTGTGCCCTATGAGCTCTGTGTGCGGTACAGGTCAGCTACTAAGGCAATTTTTAAATTATTTTTGACCCCATGAATGAAAATTTAACAATAATAGAGCATATCTGACACTGCCCCACAAGACATCCTTGTCTCTAAGTTGGAGAGACATCAATTTGATAGGTGGACCACTTGGTGGATAAAGAACTGGCTGGATGGCCGCATGCAATGAGTTGTGCTCTATGGCTCAATGTCCACTTGGAGACAAGTAATGAGTGCTGTCCCTCAGGGACTGGTCTTGGGACCGGTCTTGCTCAATATCTTTGCCGGTGACATGGACAGTGGGGTTGCACCCTCAGCAAGTTTACCGATGACACCAATCTGTGTGGTTCGGTTGATATGCTGGAGGGAAGGAATGCCATCCAGAGGGACCTTGACACACTTGTGAGGTGGGCTGATGCCAACCTGATGAAGTTTAACCATGCCAACTGCAAGGTCCTACACCTGGGTGGGAGCAATCCCAGGCACAGCTGCAGGTTGGATAGAGAAGAGATTCAGAGCAGCCCTGCAGAGAAGGGCTCGGGGGAGTTGGTCGATATAAAAATGAACATGAGCCAGCAGTGTGTTCTTGAAGCCCAGAAAGCCAACTGTATCCTGGGCTGCATCAAAAGGAGCGTGACCAGCAGGTCGAGGGAGGTGATCCTGCCCCTCTACTCTGCTCTCGTGAGACCTCACTTGGAGTATCGTGTGCCGTTCTGGTGTCCTCAACATAAAAAGGACATGGAACTGTTGCAACAAATCCAGAGGAGGGCCACGAGGATGATCAGGGGACTGAAGCACCTCCCATATGATGACAGGATGAAAAAATTGGGGCTGTTCAGCCTGGAGAAGAGAAGGCTGTGTGGAGACCTCATAGCAGCATTGCAATATTTGAAGGGGGCCTATAAGGATGCTGGGGAGGAACTCTTCGTTAGGGACTTTAACGAGAGGACAAGGGGTAACGGGTTCAAACTTAAAGAGGGGAAGTTTAGATTGGATATGAGGAAGAAATTCTTTACTATAAGGGTGGTGAGGCACTGGAATGGGTTGCCCAAGGAAGTTGTGAATGCTCCATTCCTGATGGTGATCAAGTCCGGGTTGGACAGAGCCTTGGTTGACATGGTTTGGAGTGTGGTGTCCCTGCCCATGTCAGGTGGGTTGGAATTACATAATCTTAAGGTCCTTTCCAACCCTAAGTATTCTATGATTCTATGATTCTATATTATCTTTCCACTTTCTACATCTGGTTTTAAATTGTCTAGGAACTATATTTTTGTAGCTTTTATTCTCCTGCATTTAAATGAGATAATAAAAATGTTATAAATAAAAAATATATTAATTTGAAGGTATAGTTCTTTTTTATCTAGGATTTTGTTTAGTAGCAATATAAGTTGCTACGATTTTTATTTACATGAACGAGATACATTTGAAGGGTATATACATGCATGAATCAAGGATACCTGATTCCTTTTAACACACATACTGATGAAAAGTTAAGATTTTAGACTTCTATCTGCCACAAATAAAGCATGCTGAACTCTGGTTGTCATCTAAGGAACTACATGGGTTTTTTTCCATTAAAATAAAGGCAACCTTGACAATAAAAGTTTTATTCTGTACCACAGAAGGATTTATCGTATGTTATTGTTTCTCATGTTATTTACACAATTCACTGTACAAATAGTTAATTTGTACTATAAAACACTGAAGAAAATGCTCTGTGTTCTAGGAAATAGTAGACTGATTTAATTAGTTTGAAAGTATAAGAAATCCCTTTCTGACATATTTTTCCAACCTGCACACCAGAATTGGTTAAAGGTTTTCACACATAGAGTACAGTCACATAAAAAATATGTGCATGTAGTATTATATGCATTGTTCAACAAAGATGTTCATCAGGTCTAGATAGTAGCATAATATGCAAGTAATATCTGTATAATCATCATCAATTTCCAACTTAATAGAGCAAACCAGCATACTGAGATACTGATATTATAGTCACAAACGTAGAGTTAACATACATAGTAAATGCATAGATAAAAAATTTTCTATCTCTATGCATGTGTCTCTCTCACACACACATATGGATATACACATGCATATATCCACAAAGAATAATGCTATATATGCCACAATGGATGTCTCAGCTAATAATAATCTAGCCATTCTTTTATAGTGTTGATTATTGGAGAGTTTATGTAATAGTTCTAACTAGAAAAGTGTGAGGTCTATTATTATACAAGAAATCCCAATGTGTCATGACCTCCTCCAAAGAAAAGTGAAGTGCAGAGAAATGTAGCTCATCAGAAACTGTTGTACTAACACGGTCGGTTTTGCCACTCGGCTTGTTTACACAAACTTGAACTGGTGTAAATCGAAATCTTAAATCGGGCAGCAATAATTGGTATACTTGAATTCTTTTCCTCTCTTGCTTTTAAGAAACAAGAATGTCTTATTTTAGTATTCCTTTTGTGCTGCTTATCCAGAATCCACAGTCACTTACTTGCCCAAAACAAATTCTGAGAACATAAAAAAATGGATAATTTGGTTGGTGTTTGATAACATATTGGTCAGTGGATGTTATCCTCCACCAGAATCCAACAGAAGACTGAGGAAATTCTCTGGACCTTCTACTGAAATGGAATTCAGAGGTTTCTTTATTAATATTGTTCTAGAAGTATTTAAGATTTTTTTTCCTATGCAAGAAAAATGTGAGCTCCGAGAGAAGAGTAATTTTAAGTGCCTTGCTTCCTTTACTAACTGTAGTATAACTTGCTTTGACATAAAGTAAAACCATAGTTGACCACAAGCAAACAGGTTTGCAAAAATACATCATTTTCCATTGGACTAGACACAAAACATTAATTTCTACCTGTAATTCAGGAGGAGAAAGTTTTAGGGGATTAAATATTGATCAGAAAGGAAAAAAACTATGTGCCCAATAATTTTTTAGGAAGATTTAGGCTTATTTTTAATTCTTGAGGAGACAAATGAGGCGGGGAGAGAAATAAATAATTTTGCAGCGCATTTGCTTATATTTCTTTCATCATGCAGGTAATGAAACTCCAAAGAAAATAAATTTTCATCAGGATGTTTCCTGTATCCTGGAAAGGATCTGAAAAAATGGGTTAAACTAGGCACTTGCTGAGAGCCTAGTTACAGATTGCTATAAGTGAAATACACTTTCATTCTTAATTCAAAATAGTTTACTCCACTATCCACAGGTTATGTATGAAGAAGAATTGGATTAAACTTCACATTGTAATTTTCCTTTTCCTGTACATTGTAATTTCGAAGAATGGACAAATTGGAATAAAACTGTCTTTCCTACATGACTTCTGCCATGAGTCAAGTTTGATCAAACAACAGTAAAGAATTCTTATTAACAGGTAAACAATATGTTTCTTAAAAATATAAAACAAATGACAGACCTGTGAGAGGACATATTTCTTCATACATCCCTGTTTTGAAGGATATTAATTCTTATAATTTATAATATAATTTTTGAATTATTTATCTGAACATCCCTTAAGATTGCATGAAGGATTCCTGGAGCCCAAGTATAATGTACCAGTGTTCCACTGGAAGCCAGTGGAAAATACAGATAAATAGGTAGGGAAATGTGGATAGAAGTCTATGAAATCAGTATTGCATAATCAACTTTTTTTTTTTAAGAAAACTCTCAAATTAAAAGAAATTTAGCTACAAAAATATATTTTTGTTTAATGTCTGCTTTTGACCAGCTCTGCAATTTTTTTCTTGGATTTGATTTTAAAAAAATGGCAGAACTATTTCATTTTAAAATCAAGAAGCATCCTTGGAGTCCATTGAAGAAAATGTATCCTGACACCACTTTCAGTTTGCAGCCAAATTTCCCATTTAAGAAAAGTTTCCATGCTTTGAAGTTCCATCCTAAAACAGTACATAGCAAAATTAGGTAGAATCCTGAATATTAACATAAGTTAAGGTTTACTATGATTAATGGGATTCTAGCTGAATTGTTCTTTTCTTCTTCATTTGTAAGTTTCTGTTAATTCAGTAACAACAATGGAAAGGTTTCATTCCACTGAAAGAATTTTTTTTCCTATACTTGGCTGATGTTATAGTTGATTGCTGTATTCATGTTTGACTCCACACTTTTGCTAAACTGGGCCATTCTCCTTAAACTGAACACGTGTTGCTATTCTGTGGGGAGTATTCTTGTGACACCAAAGAAATATTCATGCTACTCATCCAACTACAGATTTTATCAATTTTTTTTTCTAGAACTTTTCCATCTTTTTTGTTACATTTATTCACAGTTGACCCAGTATTTTTGGTGCAGTACAAGAGTCAGTATCCCAGACATCCCAGGGATTTGGATGACTAATATAATGCCTGCATGAGAGATGAGAAGCAGAAGGATATTGTTGAACCTTTAAAGAAAGGTTGACATTTTCCTGGCCTTGAACAGCTCTCTTTGAGATTGAAGCTTTTGCAGTTTTCAACCGTTTGATTTATAAGCAAAAGTGTAACACATCTTGGCCATTATAGAATCATAAAAGTCCTCTGTATCTTCCCATTCCATTTTTCGTAAGGGAAAAGGAAAAGGGTAACTCTTTTTCTTTTCTACTTTTCAGCTATTTTTCTATTTTTTGAATAGAAGATTATTCAGGAAATACTTTCTTTGGTAAAATATTATGAATATTTTTGGATATTTTTATTTTAAAAAGTTCTAAAAAGATTTCTGGACATGATTTCAAATTCTGAGGTCAGAAACTTAAGTGCAAATTTAATTGCCTAAGTGACTAAACTCACAGCAATTTTCCTGAGAGGCCAATGGAGAACAACTTTGAAAATCACAAAACGTTAAACTCAAAGAGGAAATAGTTACTCAAATTTAGCTGCCTCACTTTTTTTTTTTTTTTTTTTTTTTTTTGCCTTTGTTTGGTTTTGAATAAGAAAAACAAAGAAACAAAACACCCCAGCACTTATAAATTTATTAGAATAGCCTGCAGTACAAAATGCAAGGCAGTTAACAAATTTGAATAATATGGGAGTTAACCAAAGTTGATAAAAGTCAAAGGAAATACCTTATTGACATAAATATATTTGTGGCATATACTAAAAATAACCCCCTAAAAATTATACTGCAATGTTTCTCCCAGTCTGCAGAGCTTTTTAATTGAAGAAAAAAGACCCTCGCCAAAACCAGAAAACTTTATTTGTGTTTAATATAACTGAATCTCTCCTAGGCAATTGAATATATTATTTGAATTTGCCCATCTTCCTTTTCCTCCAATGCTCCACTGGATCTCATCCATTTTGCTCTTTTTCATACAGATTCACTGCCTTGTAGTGACAATTTCTTGTTCCCAAGTGAGTTAACACGCTCTTTCTCTTCATTTTGCTTCTGACTCCTTTGAGCGAAAACAGTGCCTCCTTATCACACTGGAATGTCGAGAGACTTTATTAATACATTAAATGAATTGGACTGGGATTTCTAGATCTAAAACATTGCAATGATAGCAGTTTATTTCATACACTCCTATAACAAAATGAGACCCTCCTAAAATTAAATAAATAAACAAAAAGCAAAACCATGAAGGATGATTATTAGGGGGAAGGGAATGGCAAAAAAGTTTGTTACCCTGAGTTACTGACATGAGAGATTTGTTTACAGAGCTACATGATATTAAATGAACATCAAGAAAAGCACTGTCTTGGAAAAAAAACTGAATGAATGCTCATATGGCTACACAGATTACATAATGATTCACAAAAATTATGAGATAAATTCCATTCTGAAACTCTGATTGTCTCAGATATGCAATATGCAAATAAGATTATTGTCAAAAGACTTGATGTCTGGGTAGGAGTTGCTTTAAAAGGTGAACCATGGGTTTTACGTATTTGCCCCTGATTTGAATTCCGTAGCTGGTACTTCAAGTAAGACACTTATGCTGCAAGAAAACAAATCAAGAAAACAGAAAAAGGGGTCACAGCACCAACCATAGTATGTTTCTAGTCCATTATCTTCTAAATATAGCAGCTTGAAAAAGCAGAAGAATGGGGCAGAACTATAGGGCTATTTCTCCAGAATCTTCCTCTGGGAAGCCTCTTTTCAGGTACTTCCTTATTCAGATACATCCTGACATTTTATATAACAGCCCTTGAATTTTTTTCAACACAAATTTCCCTCATCTCACTTTCTACACCCGTGTTAATTTTTAGCATCTGAAATGTCTGTTGGCAAGGAAATCCACCACTTAAATCTAATAACAGCGTACAGATGCACCTCCTCCTGTTTATTCTGAACTTGCTATTTTCTAGTTATTGCTGATATCCACACTTCATCATATTTGAAAAGACTCTGGACATTCCTTTTCTTTTCTTTGCTATACACAACTTTACCATCCCTCTACTTCTCATTTTTTACCTTTTCTAGACTAAAAAAAATGACTATTCACTAGTTTCTTTAATCATTCTCAAAATGGAAGGCATTTTGTATCTGTGATTTTCTTAACAGCAGCTCTGTATACTTTTTTCCTGTTCCACCACTTGCTTTTTCAGATATGATGACAAAGGAATAGGGAAAGAGATGTGCATTGCACCGTCCATGATTGCATCATGGACTAAATAATCTGTAAAGATGCTTTTGATTTTGTTCCATGTTCTCTCCTGACAATTGCTCACATTGAGTTTGTTTCGGGGGGCAATGAATTTTGAAAAGCTCATTAGCATAGAAGGATGGAAAGTCAAGTCCTCTTGGGAGTTGGTAGTGTGTCCCTGCATCAGCACTCAAGCGTTCTCACTGATGCAGTCTCAAAATATAGATCCTGTTCTAACTTAGCCTGTGCTACAGCTGCTGTTTTGCTAATGTCTTTCGCTATTGAAGAGCAAATTAGAATGTTTTTTTTCTGCCATTCTTCAGTCTCCCATTTTGATAACTTTAAACAACTGAACTCTAAAAATATCTGCTTTCTAAGTCAGTGCTCTCTTACTAAAAAGGTATTTTCCCCTTGATATTTTGGGATATCTTTCCTGCATACTCTCTAAATTCTTTTTGAAAGGTGAACCTCCCTAGTGAGCAAAACTATCACTAATAAAACCCCTATTCAGTAATGATGGTTAGTAATAACTGTTTTTGGAAGCTTGTCAATTAATTACATGGTCAATCAACTTAGAAAATTTTTGTTGTTTTTATTCATGCAGGCCACCACATTTTTTTTACTGGTAGTAAGTCAACAAAGCATACATTTCCTTCTGCTAGTTCTCTTTACTCATTAAACATACTTTCTCAAAAACTATAATGAGATTGTTGAACCAAATCTATTCTACATAAAGGAGTGTTGACTAGCTTTAAGTGCCTCTGTGTAAGAATTCATGCAGAAAAAATGACGGAGGGACAAAAAAGGGCAGTGATATGAATGGAGGAACAGAGATGCTTGGGATCATTTAGCTCTCCAGGTGAATAAGTAGCTTAGAATTAAACTAGAAGAAACTGAATAATGCATTTGTAGTTTGCATTTAAAAGAGTAACTCCATCCATTTTAGCAGAACTTCACTGCTTTACCTCAATTCTCTAGCTTTAAGTAATTATCATTGGTCTTGCTCCTGTTGGATCATTTCTTGTTGTATTAATTCACAGTATTTGTGAAAATTTTCTTTGGTTGAAAGTGACAACCAGATGATAAAAAATAGAGTTTATAAACTAGAATTATAATCTGAGTATTTGGGGGAAAAACAAACAAACAAACAAACAAACAAACAAACAAAAAAACACACACCAAAAAAAAAAAAAAAACACACAAAAAAGAAAAAACACACACACACACAAAAAAAAAAACCTACTGAGGTTTAAATGTAATTTCAGGCTTGAAATTTTCCTAATCAAAAATATATTAAGCATGCATATATATTTTACTTATATATTTTGTAAAACTTTAGAATTTTCACTTGATAATTAATGATGAAAAGAAATTAAAACTGAAAACCATTTAGGTATTAGAATTCTTTCATTAGAGTCTTTGACTAGAAAGCTATTTCTGACTGAGATGCTGCGAATTTTTGCAGCAATAGTTTTACACCTAAGGTGTTGTTTTCTTCATGCAGAGGCAGCAATGAGATGGAAAAAAGAGGCAACATAAACTTATAAATTTTGAGAAAAATAAGCCTTGAGCTAATTTACCATAAAATGATTAATGTCTTAAACAGGATTCAGAAGTTTCAGAATTAATCACCACCAGATTATGGAATACTTAATGGGAGATGTAATTGTAAAAAATAAAAATGAGTAAAATAAAGGTATTTGAATGAATGTGATCTACATCTGAGATAATAGTTATTCTATAACAGCAAATACTTTCATTTAGGAGATTCCCATATGTAATTCTTTAAATCCTGTGTTTGATCAATATAATACGCTTGTGATGGGCTTGGTTGGCTTTGGGTTTTTTTTATTACATAATGTATTCTTGTAATGCAGATGGTGGTTGTACGTAAGATTTGTAGACAAACAGATGGAAAAAATGCCTCTTGCACCCTAATCATAGACCTGGGGCTAAACTGGAATATTTTATTTTTTCAGATACTGCAGTTAGTATGACAATGTTCATAGTTTTTTTCCTTATTACCTCTCCTCAAACCACCCCCATTGCTGTATCTACTTGCTTACTCTTCCACACAAAGAAGGTGTACCCCTGCTTCAGCTCTCCTCTCATCTGGTTCGATGCTCTTTTAAAATTTATTTGATACCATTGTTTTCACATATTCTATCTGTCAACTCTTTCCCATAGCTTCTGGCAGCTACAGTTGTCTTATTGTCATAAGAAATGATAAAGAATGCTCATTATTCTTTTAAAATATTAACAGTGTGAGGTCATATCTCTCAAGTTTTCTTTTCTTGGAGAATACATTTAACTCCCTACATATACACAGACATTTCCTACTTTCAGCAATTATTACCTTGAAGATTTGTCTCTTTAACATTAAAAAAAAAAAGTTTCCAATCTTAAACCCCCCTTTCCATTACATCAAAGTATATTAGCATGATGCCTCCCTAGGCAATAGAAACATAGAATCATAGAATAGTTAGGGTTGGAAAGGACCTCAAGATCAGCTAGTTCCAACCCACCTGACATGGGCAGGGACACCTCCTAATAAACCATGACACCCAAGGCTATGCCAAACCCCACCTTGAACACGGCCAGCAATGGAGCATTCACAGCTTCCCTGGGCAACCCATTCCAGTGCCTCACCACCCTAACAGTAAAGAATTTCTTCCTCAGATCCAATCTAAACTTCCCCTCTTTAAGTTTGAACCCATTACCCCTTGTCCTATCACTACAGTCCCTCATGAAGACTCCCTCCCCAGCATCCCTATAGGCCACTTCAGAGATCGGAAGGCTGCTAGGAGGTCTCCACGCAGCCTTCTCTTCTCCAGGCTGAACAGCCCCAACTTTCTCTGCCTACCTTCATACAGGAGGTGCTCCAGTCCCCTCATCATCCTCGTGGTCCTCCTTTGGACTTGCTCTAACTGTTCCATGTCCTTTTTATGTTGAGGACACCAGAACTGCACACAATACTCCAAGTGAGGTCTCACGAGAGCAGAGTAGAGGGGCAGGAGCACCTCCCTCGACCTGCTGGTCACACTCCTTTTGATGCAGCCCACAATACGGTTGGCTTTCTGGGCTGCGAGCGCGTTCTGCTGGCTCATGTTCATTTTTCCATCAACCCACACCCCCAAGTCCTTCTCCACAAGGCTGCTCTGAATCTCTTCTCTACCCAACCTGTAGCTGTGCCCGGGACTGCTCCGACCCAGGTGTAGGACCTTGCAGTTGGCATGGTTAAACTTCATCAGGTTGGCATCAGCCCACCTCACAAGCGTGTCAAGGTCCCTCTGGATGGCATTCCTTCCCTCCAACTTATCAACCAAACCACACAGCTTGGCGTCATCGGCAAACTTGCTGAGGGCACACCCAATCCGACTGTCCGTGTCACTGACAAAGATGTTGAACAAGACTGGTCCCAATGCCAATCTCTGAGGGTCTGTAGCTCCCCAGCTCATCCATTTTCCCCTTCTTGAAAATGGGGGTTATATTTCCCTTTTTCCAGTCATCGGGAGCTTCACCTGACTGCCATGATTGTTCAAATATGATGGACAGTGGCTTAGCAACTTCATTTGCCAGCTCCTTCAGGACCTGCAGATAGATTTCATCAGGTCCCATGGACCTGTATATGTTCAGGTTCTTAAGATGGTCTCGAACAAGATCCTCTCCTACAGTGGGTCCAGGGTCTTCATTCTCACTGTCCCTGCGTCTGCCTTCCAAGACTTGGGTGGTGTGGTCAGAGCATTTGCCGGTGAAGACTGAGGAAAAGAAGTCATTAAGAACCTCAGCCTTCTCCAAATCCAGAGTAGCCAGTTCTCCCAATAGCTTCCACAGAAGGCCCACAGTGTCCCAGGCCTGCCCTTTATTTGCAATGCACCTATAGAAACCCTTCCTGTTATCCTTAACATCCCTAGCCAAGTTTAATTCTAAGTGGGCCATAGCTTTCCTAACCTGGTCCCTAGCTTCCCAGACAACATCCCTATGTTATTCCCAGGCCACCTGTCCTTGCTTCCACCTTTTATAAGCCTCTTTTTTCCTATGAATTTTCCTCAGCAGCTCCTTATCCATTCAAGGAGGCATCCTGGTCCTCCTGCAGCACTTCCTTCTAGTTGGGATGTATCGCTCCTGAGCTTGCAGGAGGTAATCCTTGAATACCAACCAACAGCCTTGGGCCCCCCTGCCCTCTAGGGCTGTATCCCATGGAATCTTACTGAGCAGGTTCCTGAAGAGGCCAAAGTCTGCTCTCTTGAAGTCCAGGGCAGTGAGCTTGCTGCACGCTCTTCTCACTGTCCTGAGGATCTCAAATTCAACCATCTCATGATCGCTGCAATCAAGGCTGCCCTGGAGCATCACATTTCCGACCAGCCCTTCCCTGTTGGTGAGGACGAGGTCAAGTCTGGCACCTCTCCTAATCGGCTCCTCTATTACTTGCAGACGGAAGTTGTCTTCCACACAATCGAGGAACTTCCTGGATTGCTTCTGCCGAGCCGTACCATCCCTCCAACAGATATCAGGGTGGTTGAAGTCTCCCATGAGAACAAGGGCCTGCGAGTGTGAGGCTGCTCCTATCTGTCTATAGAGTGCTTCATCCACCGAGTCCCCTTGGTCAGGCGGCCTGTAACAGATCCCCACAATAATGCAACCCATCTCTGTTCTCCCTTTAACCCTGACCCCCAAACTCTCTATCGACTGCTCACCTGTCCCCAGACAGAGTTCCATACTCTCCAGCCTATCCTTAACATAAATAGCAACTCCCCCTCCCTGCCTACCGGGCCTGTCTTTCCTAAAGAACCTGTAACCTTCCATACCAACACACCAGTCATAGGAGCCATCCCACCATGTTTATGTGATGCCTGTGATATCATACCCCCATAGACGTGCACACATCTCTAATTCTTCTTCTTTGTTCCTCATCATATGGTCATTTGTATAGAGGTATCTGAGCCAAGCTCCAGTTGAAGCCGACTCATTGACTGGAGCACCTGGAATATCTCTACATTGCTCTGAGTATTTATTATAGGTGCTGGCAAGTGACTGGGTGTGTTGGGATGGAATGATGCCCCCCTCCCCCAACACATCTAGTTTAAAGCATCCTTGACCAGTCTGGCAAGCCTCCTACCAAACCCACTCTTCCCTTTCTTTGTCAGACCAGCTCCACCAGCCCCCAGTAGACCTGGCCTACTAAATTGAGTCCCATATTCAAGGTACCCAAACCCCTGACTACAGCACCACCCTTCTAACCATTTATTAACCTGGCCAATCCTCCTAGCCTTTTTAAGGTCCTGCGCTGTATCCTGGAGAATTGATGAAACGACAATCTGTGCTCCAGAGCCCCTAACCACCTCTCACAGGGCCCTGTAGTCATAGAATCATAGAATAGTTAGGGTTGGAAAGGGCCTTAAGATCATATCGTTCCAACCCCCCATGACACCTTTCAGCCTAGTAACAGCATCCTGCAGCTCAGCCACCTGCTGCAGGAGGACCTCCACCAGGGAGCGCATAGTGCAGCCCTGCCCATTGTGCATCCTCCTCTCAGGAGAGCAGTGCAGGCGCTCTCTAGACCCCGAGCTCTGTGCTGCAGCCTCCCCTCTCATCGGCTCTGTCTGGGTGCCTACAATGGCCACTGCCGGGGCAGCCAGAGCAGAGCTCCCAGATCGAGCTCGGGTCATACGGCGACTGCTCGCCATCCCGCCCGCCTGCCCGCGTGGACTGCCTTGAACCCGCCCTGCTCGCCGCCGCTCCCTGGGGCAGGTTTTTACGCAGTCAGGGCTGGTGCGTCTCCTCCTGGCACCGCCCCCTGTGAGTCAGCTCCTCGTGTCCACTGAGATGCCGGCTCTCGGGCAGGCCCTGTTGAAAACTGGAGGCGTCCCTCAATACCCGCTGCTGCTCCGAGTCGAAGCTCCTGGACGCCGAGCCTCCCCGCGATCAGGTGCTGCAGACATCCCCTCTCGAGACAGTCACCTCAGCAATGATACTCCTAATTAAATTATTATGAACATTAACTTGTTTAACTAATGTTACCAGTTTCTGTATTGAACTACATTTATCATATACGTGTAAATCTATTCCCCTACTGGGGCAGATACCCCAGGCATCAAAGTCTTTTTACCCAATTTAAAAGACCTTCATGTATTTTACATTTTTAAGGAAAATAGCTTCAGATACATCTACAGCTGGAGTAGACCAACTCGCAATGTCTGTACCTTGTAAATCAAAAGTCATTTTATTGTTTTCCTTTTGGTAAGGCTAAGAAATGACAGACTCATGCCATTTTGAGCAGACATATTTTGACTTTTTGTTCTTCACAGTAAAAACAAATGTCTCTGTGTTTTTTTGGTGTTTTTTTTTGTTTTTTTTTTTTTTTTTTTTTTTTCCCCCTCCCAAACAGGAATAGCTAGCAAGTAGCTAAATCCATTATTTTCACAGCTCTCCATACAGGAGTTCTTTATGTTTCACAAAGACAGACATGTGGAGCTGTATAATTCAGCATTTTTTCAGCTCAACAACAATACGAGTTTTAAAGTAACAGGAAAAGCTTACTACTATAGAGAGTAATACCATCCGTTCCAGTGGGACAAGAAATACCTATGTGGGATGTTACTGCTTTCTATGTCAAGCAGGAAAAATGGGATGATGTGAGAGAAAACCCATGACAGGAGCTTTCTGGACTGTGCTCTCTTGACTGCTGGATCACTGGCGCACAATCTTTGATAGTTTACAAAAAGCTTCCGGGAGGGTGTCCCCTCTTCATTCCGTTGGTCTATGGCACTGACTACACACATTCCCTGTCTAACCCATGATACTTTTTGGGTCAGTTTCCACAGAACATAAAATGAGCTTTTGAGCAAGACAGAAAACATATTTTAAATTTTGTACAATCTGAAATATATTAAAGTTCTTTTTCTCCAAAGGGAATTTATCAAGTTTACCTCCCTTTTCCCTCTTTGAGACTCAAAATTGTTTCTTGAAGCTTAAAAAGACCTAAAAATAAAAATCAGAATTACAGAAAGGACGCTGGAAAGAAAGCAGAAATACTGAGACAGGCTTTATAAAATCTTTGAGATATTGTTGCCAGTGAGTGGGCAGAAACATGATTGTCAGAAAAATCATTTTCTTGACAGGAGAGGGTAGCCACAGTGAGTGTCATGCAGAAAAACCAGAGTTAATGGTCCACCATGAAATTTTTGTTTCAAAGGAGGATTAATACTGGCAGCTCAAGTGAAGCCAGGGATTGCATGCTAGATATCTCAAAAAAACCTGCCTTTTAATTGTGTATGAGAAACACAGATTATCTGAATTCACGTGTTTTCTTGCACAAATGGCCAAGTGGGTAAACAAATATATGCATATATATATTATATATATGTAAACATATAAACAAATAGGATGAAGATTTGAAATGCTATGGAAGTAAAAAGATAACAGAAAAGATTTGAGGATGTATGTTCTCTAGAGAAAAGTACAAATATAGCCACTTTTTTAACCAGAGGGTTTTATTCTAGGCTAAATTCTAGCATAAAATATCATTACCTGGTAGTTGCTTTAGCAGTCATAGGCCCACTGTCTTAGAGGTGATGTATCCCCACCATTGATAAACAAAAAATTTGTTATGTGAATAGTCACAAAAATGAAAAGAACTGGATAAGGATCAGCTAGAACTTTAATAAGGCTTAAATAAATTTCTTTTGGCAAAGTGAGGTAAAGCTGTAGGGAAGCTTTAATTAATACACATATGGATTGGGTTGTCTTTTATTACTCCCAAGTAAATGCAGGCATTAAAAATCACAGATATGTGGTATCTTGTAAAGTTAAATGGGAACCTAAATTGGTAGCTTTGCTACCAGTTATTACCAGGAGGCTATAAAACCCCCTCAGTTTTGAACACCCAAAATTCCAGTGGGAAATATTCCTGAAAAACAATGTTTTCCAGAGTTTATGAACAAGCAAATGATCATGAATTTAACACTGTTTTCTGCCTATTTTCTGGATTATAAACACTAGCCATTTACAACTTGGTATTTACATTTTCTGAAGTGAATCTCCTTGATGTATTGCCCTGCTAAACTCTCACCCAATGCAATGGTGTATTTCTTCTGTGCACTACCATAAAAAAAGCCTATCTCAGAACACAGACATTTATTAACTTATTTTTCAAGTTGTTCTTGACTAAGTAGAAAAAAAAAAGAGCTATATTCCCTAATACCCTAAGAACTGGCTAAACTATCAAGAAAGCTATTAAGAATTCCAACATGCTATTCAAGGAAAATGTACAGAGCTACCTTAATCCTTGAAAAAGCTGATCCAAGTGATGACTGCTAAAGCCATAAAGGAAGTTTTGAGCTGTGAGTGCCCTATACTCTATATTTGGAGACTCTGTATTTTGGTTTTGCTTAGAGCAAGTATTCTGTCCAGTGAGAATAATCTAGATACACACAAAGTATATACAACGCATGATTCCTTTCCCAATAAATTGAACTTTTACACTGGGAAAGCCATTCTCTCATAACAAGAGCATTGACAAGTGCAGTTGGTTATCTGCCTCATTTCAGTGAGATATGAAATACAGGGTCATTTTTCATTTTCTTTTTTCCAAGTGAAATACGCTGCCCATTGCCTACAATCAAAACCCCACCAAAATATCCAAAATTACTTCCCAGCAGTATTTTCTAGAAAGGAAGACTTCTCTTTAGGGGGGATTTGGGCTGGACACACACACAATCTTACCTAAAGTTTATTACTGAACAGAAACTGGCATCCTGGACTTCAAATATCACCTCATACAAAAGTTCTATTTGTCTTTCTAGTGGTAAAGGCCTACAGAATTAAAGAACATAAACTGGTCATATGTGTTCAATTGAAGGCAAGGATAGCAATTAGAAACCTTCTTTCATGGAAGTTAATTTTACTGTAGGTCTTTCTGCACCACTAAATCCAAAAACAAGCTTTGTGTTGGCACTTTATACAAGGCTGATTTTCATCTAAACAAGCATGTGCAGAGAAGCAGAATAAAGGCAGGAAAATAGTACTCAGTTGCATGAATCTCTTCTTTCCTGGTAAGTGTAGGCTCCTGCAATCTTACAAGCCTTCAAGAACTATCTTTTTTACAAAGAAGTCTCAAGCAGGTTCAAAGTGATGAATATTTTAAGAGTAGTGAATTCATTTAAATTTTGATGAACATTTTAAAAGCTATGAATTAATTTAAATTGTATGTGCATCTTTTATCAGGGCCAGCATCTTTCACTTCCAATTTTCACCATGGTTTATGTTTCCTGTACTTAAAAATGAGCTCTGTTCTGAAGTTTGCATAGTACATTATGTACTTGATTGAACAAGTTCACACTGAAGTAACGAATTTGACTCAAAGGAAAGTGATAAACATATTTTCAGTAGGAATTATGATGAACATTGTTGTGATAACATAGATCAAATTTTCTGAGAGGTATTATAAAGATCGCCCATATCTCAGACAACCTGAACTTTGAAAGCACCAATGCTTTAAAATATAAGCCCTCAGTAAATCAGTATCATAAGGTGATCAACATTAAAGCAGAAATCTGCAAAGGTTTTGGTAGATTGTTTGAGCAGAAGAATACAGGTTTGAAGAAGAGCAAGAAGCAAGTTACTGAAGGTGAACAAGGAAACTGTTCAAACCACGTAGGGGAGAAAGTGAGCTTTTGGTAAAACTTATGCTTTGATTACCCTTGTACTTGTTTAATTTTTACAGGTTCTCAATGCGAGGTGACTTTACATATAAGTGCAAGTTATAAATACAAATCTGAAGTACATAAATGGAGGCTATTTTCCTTTTTTTGCAGTTTTGGAGGAAAAAACAAACAAGTATACTTGCACTATTGAATTCATGAAGTATTGTGAAGAAACAACATCATTACCATATGTGTTTTATTAACTAAATGAGGGAGATGTTAGAAAGATGCTAATCCTCCTAAGTCCCAGAAGAATGAACTTTTTAATCTCTGTCACCCAAAACACAGTATTCTATTCTGATTTCCGTGGGTGGGTATGACTGAATAATTCACTTTACCTCTTCGTGCTTTTATGACACCCTCTCTAAAGCTCTTCGGGATGTGGTGATAAGAAGAGCTAGCTAGTATTGCTACCAATGCCTCAAGTTCTGCTTAAGGAAGTGCTTGTATCAAAGCACTAATAATAAATAAGGAGTATTGGGATGGATTTATTTCTGTGCTATTGTAAAATGTAGACTTCTCTGCATCACTTTTTAATGTGTAGCTTCTTCACACATTTTCTGTAAGTCAGTTTGGTTTGGGGGGATGGGGGTGGTGTGTGTTTTGTTCTGGTTTATTTTGTTTTATTATTGCTATTTCCTTTATTTTTAGGAAATGTTTAGAAGTTCAGAAAATTCTATGGCAGTAAAGATGGGGAGGTTTTTTTGTCTTTTTAATCTTGAACCTAAGATATTTACAGCTAAATAACCAATTTGAAATGGCAAGATGTTGCAGGATGTAGCACTAGAGGTGCAATACAGTTTAGTTATGCTGAAGCCTTGTGACAGATTGCAAAGTAAATATGCAAGTATACAACAAGGATACAATTTTCTATTATAGTGCTTTGAAGTCCAAAATGCAATACTGAAGAATAATCATGCCTGTTCTCTTCCTCCAATATGGAAAGGGTGAAAGAATCATGAGAGCACTTCCCCTGTCCATTGTTAGAATAGCTGATTCAAAAGACAATGTGCAATTTAATGCTACTGGTTAGGACTACTGTCCACACATTCCTAGGAGAAAGCAGAAAGATCTTTCACACTCTTTATAGTATAGCAAAACTCAAGTTTTCCAGTATCTATATGGCCTTTGTGTATGAAATAAGCAGAATCTTCGTTTTGAAAACCTTAAGAAAACAACTATTTTTCCTTGCAGCTGTATATGTTTTCTACTCTTTCCTCACACTTTCATAAGGCCTTTTTTGTTCCATTTGATTTGCTGTCTCAAACTTTGCTAGACCAAGGTGTAGGTCCTCACATAGACGTCTATGGATTTCACTTAATTTCTCACCCTCTTGACTTTTAGGGAACTGCAGATAATTTCTTTTTTCATTTCTTCTAAGCTCTCTGCTTATTCATCATGTCTTTCTTGAACTGATTATTCACTCAGTTGGGTTTACAGTATCCCTATAGTCTTTTCCCTTTCTTCGGATGCACAACTCCTAATAGTTTTAATAGTTTGACTGGAAGAAATTCCATATTTCTCTCATATTTAGATCCCTCAGCTATTCAGTCCAATTGACTTTACTAACAAGTCCTTCGGTTAATCAAAGTTTGTCTTCTTTAAAAATCTAGAAACTTAGTTCCCTTTTTTTCCCCCCTGTAGTCCTACTTGACCTCACAGTTGAATATGCCCTGTTCTCTTTTCTCCATTTCTTACACTTTTTACCAACTTTTTACTTTATGTCCTTGAGTTTCTTAAAATATTATTTTCTTCACGGCTGATAGTAGTGTAAAGTGAGAACAAAAAGAGGTCAGTCGTCCTTTGGAGAAGTTTTCAAGGAGAGCACAGGGGAGTTCTATTTTAAGAGTTCTTTTTTCAGATATCTATAAAGACAGAAATCCTTTGAATAAAGTTACATTAAGAGTCATTTTCCATTGTAATATGCTGTTTTTCTGATCACACATCTTTCCAAAGCTTAGTTTGTATGCCAGCCATTTGATATGGCACATCAGGGATGGTACTAAGTGTTCACCACTGGGAGAAGCTGTAAGCTGAAGATGCCCCATCACATATCCTAATCTTGTAAATACGTGCTTCTCCTTTGTGGAATTAGAGATTTCATTACAGTATTGGCTTACAAATATTTCAGGACTTAAATGCATATTAGTGTTCATTGGGGTTGCACCTCTAAAGGAATAACTTGTCTTGCTAAATGAAAAATTACTTATTGTCTATGAACTTAAACTAATGCATTTATTCATGAGCTCCTGATGACCTCTGAGGGCATAATTCTGAGCTCTTTTGTCAAGTTAGGCTCATTAGGAGCAAAGTTTAATGCTTCTCTGTATAACTGTCTCTCTTTAGTATATTTATGAGTCATTGGCTTTACCATCTCAAGTATTGCCCTTTCCCAGACACCACTGTAGCCTGAAAAAGTCTCAGCAAAAAAATGAAAAAAAAAAAAAAAAAATTCAAACCACCTGAATTTTTCAACAAATTAGGAGCTATACCAGCTGAACTAGACTAAAATCTATAGGTATAGACAGAAGGTGGATGCTGTTGCCCCGATGGATTCCAAAGGTATTGGCATGCCTTGACTAAAAATTTAGTTATTTTGTCTCTAAATTTCTACATGGTAAATTGAGTAGCTTCTGAAGAAATTGTTGTTTTCTCAATATAAGCCTTTATACATAGTCTAAAGCTAAATGGGATGAATTTACCACTTTTGGGGTGAAAAGACCTTTTTTTTCATGACTATATTGGCAGATAAATAAAACTGTCTTTCAGATTGTTTTTGGCTTGAATCTCAGAACTTACAGCAGGAGTCTAGTTATGCTTAAAGCCATTAAGAACCCTTTTTCAAAATGGTCTAAAACTGCCACCTTCTGGCTGTTCTCATTTCTTCCTATAATAACCAAAAGCAGAGCTACATTTATTCTTTGGTCATAGCTTGGAACTCTGCTGTCAGTAAGTAGTGGAATGTGAAATACACAAGAATAAAGCATGTTTATTTTCATTACCGTTAGCAAAAAAAAAAAAAAATAAAAAAAATATGAGTATCAGATGACCACCCAGGAGTTAGAATCTCCTTAGTATTCAGAATCACAAGATAGAGCAGAGGATTGCAGGCTCTGATTCCATTTTTCCTTCCTGACACATATTTTCTCTCTCTTTATTCATACTACTAGCACCCATTTCTTTCTATCTGCATGAAGTATGATGCTTCTTCCATCATTTCATGCCATCCCTTTTTCAATTCTGCTTCTTGGTTATGCTGGGCTTTGTATTTTGAGGACATTGTTTTCAGTTTACATAGACAGTAAATGATAGAATACATTTTACATTTCACAGTGATACCAAAGCAGGTGAATGCAAAAAAGAAACCAGAGTACATTCTTCCAAAGATGTTCAGAATTACAGAATCACAGAATAGTTCGATGGTTTGTGTTGGATGGGATCTTAAAGATCATCTAGTCCCAGTCCCACTGCCATAGGCAGGGATATCTTCCACTAGACAAGGTTGCTCAAAACACTGTCCAACCTGGTATTGAACACTTCTAGGAATGGGACAGCCACAGCTCCTCTGGGCAACCTGTTCCAGTGTCTCACCACCCTTACAGAGAAGAATTTCTTCCTAATATCTAGTCTAAATATACCCTCTTCTAGTTTAAAACCATTCTTCCTTGTCCTATCACTACTTGCCCTTGTAAAAAGTCCATCTCCAGCTTTCTTGTCGTCACCATTTAGGTACTGGAAGGCTGCTCTAAGGTGTCCCCTGAGCCTTCTCTTCACCAGGATGTCTTGCTCCAGCCCTCTGATCATCTCTGTGAGCCTCCTCTGGACTTGCTTGAGCAGGTTCACATCTATCTTGTGTTGGGGGCCCCAGAGATGGATGCAGTTCTCCAAGTGGGGTCTCACAAGAGTGGGATAGAGGGAGAGAATCACCTCTCTCAACCTGCTGGTCACAATCCTTTTGATGCAGCGCAGGATATGGTTGGCTTTCTGAGTGCGAAGTGCACATTGCTGGCTTGTGTTGAGCTTCTCATCAACCAAATCCCCTAAGTCCTTATCTGCAGGGCTGCTCTGAATCACTTCTCCACCCAACCTGTAGCTGTGCCTGGGATTGCTCTGACCCAGGTGTAGAACCTTGCATTTGGCTATGTTGAACTTCATAAGGTTGGCACTGGCCCACCTCTCAAGCATGTCAAGGTCCCTCTAGATGGCATTCCTTCCCTCCAGCATTATTAACCGAACCACACAGCTTGGTGTCATCAGCAAACTTGCTGAGGGCACACTCAATCCCACTGTCCGTGTCGCTGAGAAAGATGTTGAAGAGCACGTCTCAATTCTGACATCTGAAGAACATCAGTCATCACAGTCTCCATTTGAACATTGAGCCATTGACCCTAAGTCTCTGAGCGCCATCATCCAGACAACTCCTTATCCTCCGTGTTGTCCATCTGTCAAATCCATTCCTCTTCAATTCAGAGACAAAGATGTCATGCAGGACAGTGTTAAATGCCTTGCAGAAATCCAGGTAGATAATGTCAGTCACTCTTCCTTTATCCACCAGCGCTGTGGCCCCATCATAGGAGACTACCAAATTTGTCAGGCACATTTTGCCATTACTGAAGCCATGTTGGCTGTCACAGATCACCCACTTATTGTCCATGTGCCTTAGGATAGTTTCCAGCAGGATCTGCTTCATTATCTTTCCAGTACTGAGGTAAGGTTGACTGTACTGTTATTCCCTAGGTCTTCCTGTTTACTCTTTTTAAAAATGATATTTCCTCTTTTCCAGTCAGTAGGAACTTCACTGGACTGCCACAACTTCTCAAATATGATGGATAGTGGCTTGGCAACTACATCTGCCAGTTCCTTCATGATCTGAAGATGCATCTCATCAGGTTCCATGAACTTGAACACCTTGAGGTTCTTTAAATGGTCTCGGACCAGTTCTTCTCCTTTAATAGGCAGTTCTTCATTCTCCCAGTCCCTGCCCTTCTGTGACTTAGGTAGTGTGGCTGAAGCACTTGCTGGTGAAGACCAAGGAAAAAAGATTTATCAAGTACCTCTGCTTTCTCCATGTCATTGGTAATCAGGTCTCCTGTTTCCTTCAGGAGGGGGCCCACATTTTCACTTGTCTTTCTTTTATCCACAAATGTAGCTATAGAAATTTTCTTGTTGCCTTTAATGTCCTTGGCCAGATTCAGTTCTGTCAGGGCTTTAGCTTTTCTGAACTGATCCCTGACTGCTCTGACTATTTTTCTACACTCTTCTAAGCTTCCCATCCTTTCTTCCACCCTCTGTAGGCCTCTTTTTTTATGGTGAATTGATTTTATACATAATTGTTGGAATAGTTGCTAATGGGCTGCCTCAAGGAGGTTAGGTATTTTTTGTGTTTGGTTTTCTGTTTGTTTGCTTTTCTAATTTTTGGAGAGAGGAATTAGACCCCTAGCAGCAGTGGAATTTTCTGGATTAGTGTTAGGATGACAACAAGAAAAAACCCAAATCATTAGTCATGTCTTTTGCCTGTAGGGCAAGAAACCATTGTTTATAAGCATTGTTATATCAATCTGATTAATGGAGTTATATCACAGTGTAAAACAGGGGTTCAGTCCCCACCCACAGGTGCATACTTGAGGTGCTTGGGCAAGTCAGAGCTGCTTCTGTGCAAAGATTTTCCCAGATTAATATGTAAATGGCTTAAGTGATTTTTCTCAATTTCTGAAAAAAAAACTACCACTGTTGCATTTTGATTTTCCCACATTCACCTTGCAGTTACTAGAATACTAACATAGGGGAATGTCTAAGAAACCCGTAGTATCAATGAACTTAAGAAATGAGTGCAAACTGCATGAAGTTCGCTGGGTTTTACAATATGCAACATTGTGCTGAATCTCACAAAATTCTTCCACAAGACAAAAGAGCAAAGAAAAAGCTACATAATAGAGTACCCATATTGAAACATAGAATCATAGAATAGTTAGGGTTGGAAAGGACCTTAAGATCATCTAGTTCTAACCCCCCTGACATGGGCGGGGGCACCTCCCACTAAACCATGACACCCAAGGCTATGTCCAACCCCGCCTTGAACACCGCCAGTGATGGAGCATTCACAACTTCCCTGGGTAACCCATTCCAGGGCCTCACCACCCTTACAGTAAAGAATTTCTTCCTCAGATCCAATCCAAACTTCCCCTCTTTAAGTTTGAACCCATTACCCCTTGTCCTATCACTACAGTCCCTCACGAAGACTCCCTCCCCAGAATTCTTATAGGCCCCCTTCAGATATTGGAAGGCTGCTATGTGGACTCTCTTCTCCAGCCTGAACAGCCCCATCTTTCTCATCCTATCTTCATACAGGAGGTGCTCCAGTCTCCTAATCATCCTCGTGGCCCTCTTCTGCACTTGTTCCAACAGTTCCATGTCCTTTTTATGTTGAGGACACCAGAACTGCACACAATACTCCAAGTGAGGTCTCACGAGAGCAGAGTAGAGGGGCAGGATCACCTCCCTCGGCCTGCTGGTCACACTGCTTTTGATGTAGCCCATGATGTGGTTGGCTTTCTGGGCTGCAAGAGCACACTGCTGACTCACGTTCATTTTCTCATCGACCAACATCCCCAAGCCCTTCTCTGCAGGGCTGCTCTCAATCTCTTCTCTGCCCTACCTGTAGCTGTACCTGAGATTTCTCCGACCCAGGTGGAGGACCTTGCAGTTGGCATGGTTAAACTTCATCAGGTTGGCATCAGCCCACCTCACAAGTGTGTCAAGGTCCCTCTGGATAGCATTCCTTCCCTCCAGCTTATCAACCGAACCACACAGCTTGGCGTCATCAGCAAACTTGCTGAGGGTGCACTCAATCCCACTGTCCATGTCACCGGCAAAGATGGTGAACAAGACCGGTCCCAAGACCAATCCCCGAGGGACACCACTCGTTACTGGTCTCCAGGTGGACATTGAGCCATTGAGCACTACTCTTTGCGTGCCGCCATCCAGCCAGTTCTTTATCCACCGAGTGGTCCACCTATCAAATTGATGTCTCTCCAACTTAGAGAGAAGGATGTCTTGTGGGGCCGTGTCAAACGCTTTGCACAAGTCCACGTAGATGACATCAACTGTCCATCAGTTCCGTAGCCCCTTCATATAAGGCCGCCAGATTGGTTAGGCAGGATTTCCCCTTAGTGAAGCCATGCTGACTGTCACCAACCACCTTGTTGGTTTTCATGTGCCTCAGCATGCCTTGCAGGAGAATCCGCTCCAAGATTTTGCCAGGCACAGAGGTGAGGCTGACTGGTCTGCAGTTCCCCAGCTCATCCATTTTCCCCTTCTTAAAAATGGGGGTTATATTTCCCTTTTTCCAGTCATCAGGAACTTCACCTGACTGCCATGATTTTTCAAATATGATGGACAGTGGCTTAGCAACTTCATTTGCCAGCTCCTTCAGGACTTGTGGATGGATTTCATCAGGTCCCATGGACTTGTGTATGTTCAGGTTCTTAAGATGGTCTTGAATCAGATCCTCTCCTACAGTGGGTCCAGGGTCTTCATTCTCACTGTCCCTGCGTCTGCCTTCCAAGACTTGGGTGGTGTGGTCAGAGCATTTGCCGGTGAAGACTGAGGCAAAGAAGTCATTAAGAACCTCAGCCTTCTCTAAATCCAGGGTAGCCAGTTCTCCCGATAGCTTCCAGAGAGGGCCCACGCTGTCCCTAGCCTGCCCTTTATTTGCAGTGTACCTATAGAAACCCTTCCTGTTATCCTTAACATCCCTAGCCAAGTTTAATTCTAAGTGGGCCATAGCTTTCCTAACCTGGTCCCTAGCTTCCCAGACAACATCCCTATGTTATTCCCAGGCCACCTGTCCTTGCTTCCACCTTTTATAAGCCTCTTTTTTCCTTTGAATTTTCCTCAGCAGCTCCTTATTCATCCAAGGAGGTCACCTGGCCCTCCTGCAGCACTTCCTTCTGTTGACGCAGAAGTCCCGGACACAGAACACAGACCAATATGATCAGGCTTGTGCCAAGTTTATTGCACAGATAGGTCAGTATATATAGGCATTCTACTTGTCTATCATTAACAAACACAACTCTAATTGGATACACGCATTGTTCACGTGACTAAATACACAATAGGATTTGCTCAGACCCTCTGTCCACGTGCATAGTGCTCTCCACCTACATTCTACTTGGTGTCCTGCTTAATATATTATTGGTTAATATCTCTCAGCTAAGTGTTAGTAACAGCTTAATGATTGGTTAAGTATTACAGAATATGTTTCAAGGTTACAGTTATCAGTTCCTCCTGCACATCTCTCTCAGTAGCTTTCTGTGCTAAATTTCTCAAGGCTTCTGCACGTACATGAACTCACAGGCCTCAGTGCCTGTGAGTTACTACCTTACAATTGTTAAGCAGTTGTCTGGATTGCTCACATGCCCATTCACAGCCAAATAGCTCTCCACATTCTTCTAGTTGGGACGTATCGCTCCTGAGCTTGCAGGAGTTAATCCTTGAATATCAACCAACAGCCTTGGGCCCCGCTGCCCTCTAGAGCTATATCCCATGGAATCTTACTGAGCAGGTTCCTGAAGAGGCCAAAGTCTGCTCTCTTGAAGTCCAGGGTAGTAGCTTGCTGCACGCTCTTCTCACTGTCCTGAGGATCTCAAATTCAACCATCTCATGATCGTTGCAATCAAGGCTGCCCTGGAGCATCACATTTCCGACCAGCCCTTCCCTGTTGGTGAGGACGAGGTCAAGTCTGGCACCTCTCCTCATCGGCTCCTCTATTACTTGCAGACGGAAGTTGTCTTCCACACAATCGAGGAACTTCCTGGATTGCTTCTGCCGAGCCGTACCATCCCTCCAACAGATATCAGGGTGGTTGAAGTCTCCCATGAGAACAAGGGCCTGCGAGTGTGAGGCTGCTCCTATCTGTCTATAGAGTGCTTCATCCACCGAGTCCCCTTGGTCAGGCGGCCTGTAACAGATCCCCACAATAATGCAACCCATCTCTGTTCTCCCTTTAACCCTGACCCCCAAACTCTCTATCGGCTGCTCACCTGTCCCCAGACAGAGTTCCATACTCTCCAGCCTATCCTTAACATAAATAGCAACTCCCCCTCCCTGCCTACCGGGCCTGTCTTTCCTAAAGAACCTGTAACCTTCCATACCAACACACCAGTCATAGGAGCCATCCCACCATGTTTATGTGATGCCTGTGATATCATACCCCCATAGACGTGCACACATCTCTAATTCTTCTTCTTTGTTCCTCATCATATGGTCATTTGTATAGAGGTATCTGAGCCAAGCTCCAGTTGAAGCCGACTCATTGACTGGAGCACCTGGAATATCTCTACATTGCTCTGAGTATTTATTATAGGTGCTGGCAAGTGACTGGGTGTGTTGGGATGGAACGATGCCCCCCTCCCCCAACACATCTAGTTTAAAGCATCCTTGAGCAGTCTGGCAAGCCTCCTACCAAATCCACTCTTCCCCTTCTTTGTCAGACCAGCTCCACCAGCCCCCAGTAGACCTGGCCTACTAAATTGAGTCCCATATTCAAGGTACCCAAATCCCTGACTACAGCACCACCCTTCTAACCATTTATTAACCTGGCCAATCCTCCTAGCCTTTTTAAGGTCCTGCGCTGTATCCTGGAGAATTGACGAAAAGACAATCTGTGCTCCAGAGCCCCGAACCACCTCTCCCAGAGCTCTGTAGGCCTTCTTTATGGTCTCCGGGCTACTGCTACCTATATCAGTAGCACCCACATGGATCACTAGAAGTGGGTAATAGTGGGACCAACTAGAGCAGGCAGCTTCTCGGCAACATCCCTGATCCAAGCCCCTGGTAGGCAACCCACCTCCCTTGAGCCTGGGTCAGGCCGACAGATGGGTGCCTCTGTTCCTTTCAGTGTAGAGTCCCCTACTACTACGGCCCACTGCTTTTTCCTGGCAGCACCAGTAGTGATCTGCTTTACCAGTGCATCAGCCGGTTGTTCCTGGTGGGAGTGTTTCCTCATCAGCCCTCTTCAGGGCAGCAAAGTGGTTCTGTGTGAGGACAACAGATTTAGGAAGAAGCCCCTTGCTTTTAATTGTCCTCTTCCTCCTTTTTTTATTGTTTTTTTTTTTTCTGTTACCGTTTCCCAGCTTCCTGGGTTAGTGGCCTCCTTTCCTGCACAAGCGACAGTAGACGCTTGAGGCCCCTGCACAGTCTGGTCCTGGAGCAAGCAGTGCTGCTTCCCCTCAGCTTCTCTTACACCTTTCAGCCTGGTAACAGCTTCCTGCAGTTCAGCCACCTGCTGCAGGAGGACCTCCACCAGCGAGCACAGAGTGCAGCCCTGCCCATTGTGCACCCTCCTCTCAGGAGAGCAGTGCAGGCGCTCTCTACACACCAAGCTCTGTGCTGCAGCCTCCCCTCTCATCAGCTCTGCCTGAGTGCCTACAGGGGCCACTGCCAGGGCAGCCAGAGCAGAGCTCCCAGACCGGGCCCGGGTCATATGGTGAGTGCTCACCATCCTGCTCGCCTGCCCGCGTGAACTGTGCGCAAACTGCCTCGAACCCTCCCTGGTCGCCCATGCTCCCTGGGGCAGGTTTTTACCCAGTCAGGGCTGGTGCGTCTCCTCCTGGCGCCACCCCCTGTGAGTCAGCTCCTCGCCTCCGCTGAGCTGCCGGCTCCTGGGCAAGTCCTGTCGAGGACTTGAGGCTCCTTCGGTGCCTGCTGCTGCTCTGAGTTGAAGCTCCTGGACGCCGAGCCTCCCCCCGATCAGGTGCTGCAGGGGTCCCCTCTCGAGACAGTCCTTGTGTCAAGAAAATAAGACCTGATACTGTTCCATTTAGGTATTCTCTTTTCACCTTTTAGCAAGGTCTTCCTTGTCAGCACCTAGTTTCTTCATTCACAACTGTGTAATTCCATTGGGAAAACAAACAAACAGAGCAAACCAAACCCTCTAATCAATAATTTTCTACTGAAATAGCATATTGCCACAGTGCATTCATTTCTATCGCTAGAAAAATGCTGGTTGCTCAAGTACAACAGAAATTAGAATGGAAATATCTGATTTTCTTTTTCTTTATTAAGTTTTGGGGTTTTTTGCTTTGTTTTGCCTTTTTTTTTTTTTTGTTATCAGTCTGATATTTGTCAAAATATGATAATATAAAAAAGAGGAACTACTCTATAATGATGAACTACAAAAATATGCACTCAGTTCTTCCTGTTAGAATTTTTTATCAAGAGAAAAGATTAAATAACCTACTTCTGAACACTGGCCATCTGTAAACACATATACAAACAAGCAATAAAACACTGAAAAAAGCTGCTTACAAATTTACTGATTTCTTCCACAATATCCTCCAATACACAAAATCCCTGCGTAGGGAGGCTAATTTTACTAAATTGAATATTTTGACTGTGAAAATGCAAGTCACATTTCACAGTATGAATACATATTCCTTCAGTTATTGGGGGATGGTAGATATTATGCCGCTTAAAATCTTTTTACAGCTCCTATAAATTTATGAAGCAATACAACAACAAATACACAAAAGTATACCATTCTTCCAACAGGCTTCTATAAGATTTTGAGGTTTGTCTATTTCCAGTCCTCCTATTTTTTTTCAAATGGCCTACCTTTAATTTGCAGTTGCAGGAGAAATTTCATTGTTCAGCTTATGTGGTTTCCCAAGTTTTCTGTGCAACAGTAAACCATATTCAGAGAAAGATTTTTAATTTCTTGCATCGTATATTAGTAAGTCAGATCTTTCCTTTTAGAATACTGTAATGCTATGAAAAGAATTGAAAGGTGGAACACTTCATCATAGTTAAGCCAGATGAATAACAGCATATATACCACCAGTACTAGAATTAAACTGAGGACATCAGATTCCATGAAAAATTGAATTAGATTTTTTTCTCTAGCAGCAGCTAGGTAAGATTTAACACTATATCTAAATGGATTGGTTTAGATTAGGATCAGAATAATCACACTGCAGCAGAGGCCAGAGCTGGCTCAGACCAGATTTCCCCTGGAGTTTTGTATCTACTGATGTACTGAAGTACAATAGTAGTTAGAAAACTGAGGGGTAGAGTGTTATGCTTTTATTGGATTACTTGAAGTTTTTGCCTGATGAATCTAAGCCTAACATCTTTTCAGTTCTCTGATTTATAGGGGTGGGTTTAATGAAAACTCCATAGGTAAGATCTTGGTAAGGATGTAGAGCAGAGCTGGTCAGACAGCTTCAGCTTAACATTTGGTTGAGATGCATTGCCTACGGAGAAGAGTTTGCAGAATATAAAGTAACCAAAATCATCACCTATTCTAATTTTACCTACTTTTTGTTAAAATCGGCCTTCAGTAAGACTGAAAATGATGTTTAGACTGCTCTCAAAATGGTATCTTCAGTATCAAATTGAAAATTATTTTTTATTCCATGAAATTACATGAAAACAAAACCAGCTGAAATGAGAACCCTGGGAGGTGTCCAGCCCTAGCCCCCGCCCCGTGCAGGCTCAGCTGTGGGCTAGTCTAGGCTGCTCAGGGCTTCAGAGAGCCAGAATATGTTCTCTGAGACAATGCTATTCTGCTAGCAGCATCACAAAATGCCATTTCCAGTGCTAAATAAACAAAGATTTCAGGTCACATCCTCATCCCATATTAATCAGCCTAACTTTAGTTACTTTAGCAAATTATTTAAGACCATCTAAGCATAGGCTGGACTGATTAGTTAAGTGCTGTTCAGTTCTCATTCTGCTTCATTTAACCTATTGTTTCCTGTGAGCTGTAGCTGCCTGCTGCCTCAGTTTCTGATCCAGCACCTCCTATGCAGCAAAACACTATCCCTCTGAAAATTTCACACACAGCACTTAGCTTCAGTGAGTGCAATAAAAAGACTAAGAAATGTGTTAGCGCTGTTAATGACATTCTAAGCAGCTATCTCAGGCTGCTTTTATTAAGGTGTGATAGTTGGCAACTCACCACCCAAGGAGGATTGCACATGGCATATACACCCTGAACAGTTTTGAGTTATCTTTTTCCCCACTGTTGGCAAACAGTCTAGGTGTAGAAGCTCTGAATATTTGCGTGGAAATAAAACACAGTTTCCCAGGGTGATCAGAGTTTAATGTGTTTTTATGCAAATATCTGCTAGTAGCTTTCCATTAAATACAGCATTCTGTTGGAGATGTAGGATTTTAGAAGATTACAATACACCAAACATGACTCAAGGAAAAATGAATCTCTTGTTTAGCAGCAGGAAGAATGCATGTACTCTTGTGAAAATAAAACATGGATGAATATCACAAAAGAGAACAGTGATTGTGTGTTGAGTTTTCAAAGCTAATAAGGGCACTTCATGACAGCTTATTGAACTTACTGTCCTTCCTGCACAGACCAAATAGAATTGTAGTATATAAGGAAGTAAGAAAAGGAGAAAGGGAATAAAATATTTTATTGCTAGGTCACATCACATTGCAAGCTATGCTGTGAGCAGAGTTAAACAATAGAGTTATTAGTAAAATAAGTAACAACAGGGAAGAAATTTTGACAATTGTAACATAGAATCATAGAATCATAGAATAGTTAGGGTTGGAAAGGACCTTAAGATCAGCTAGTTCCAACCCTCCTCACATGGGCAGAGTCACCTCCCACTAAACCATGACACCCAAGGCTCTGTCCAACCCAGCCTTGAACACTGCCAGCAATGGAGCATTCGCAACTTCCCTGGGCAACCCATTCCAGTGCCTCACCACCCTAACAGTAAAGAATTTCTTCCTCATATCCAATCCAAACTTCCCCTCTTTAAGTTTGAACCCATTACCCCTTGTCCTATCACTACAGTCCCTCATGAAGTGTCCCTCCCCACCATTCTTATAGGCCCCCTTCAGATATTGGAAGGCCGCTATGAGGTCTCCATGCAGCCTTCTCTTCTCCAGTTTGAACAGCCCCAGCTTTCTCATCCTGTCTTCATATGGGAAGTGCTCCAGTCCCCTGATCATCCTCGTGGCCCTCCCTTGGACTTGTTCCAACCGTTCCATGTCCTTTTTATGTTGAGGACACCAGAACTGTACACAATACTCCAAGTGAGGTCTCACGAGAGCAGAGTAGAGGGGCAGGATCACCTCCCTTGACCTGCTGGTCACGCTCCTTTTGATGCAGCCCAGGATACAGTTGGCTTTCTGGGCTGCAAGCGCACACTGCTGGCTCATGTTCATTTTCTCATCATACACTGTGCATTAGACTTTACATCGACTGCTGAATTATGTTTGATTTTAAGTTGACAGCACTGCCACACAGCCACACTTAGGCCTCAAGCCACAGATCCTTTTTCAAACAGTCAGAACAAAAAACCTTTATACTGTGGCAGTTTATCAGACAGTGATACAGCCAGCTGAGAGAGAGTGTGGAGTCTTCATCCTTAGATGTATTTAAAGCCCAGCTGGACATGGCACTGGGCAACCTTCTGCTTCTGACCTTCCTTGATGAGCAGTGGGACTGTGCAATACCCAGAGGTGCCAACCAACACCAGCCATGCCATGGGTATTTGTCTTGGATCTGGATGTTAGCTTTCAGGGCTGCACAGCAGAGAAAAGAGATAAACACAAAGGCCATAATCAGTCCCTGTACACCTCTTATCTGTCAAATTCATGAAAATAAATACATTGTTGGACTTTCTTCCAAATTCTGCATTTCTGTATGCATTACAATCTGAATTTCAATGGGAAATGAAGCAGGATATGGCCTAGTCTGTTTCCTACATGACTTTTTTTTTTTTTTTTCCACTTTTGAAGCGTTTTTATGGATTTTCAAATCTGTGATAAATGTTTCATCAGGGCTGTAAGCTATCGACAAGTACCAGGCAAATCACCACAGTGCAAAAATGCAAGACAGTCTCTCTTCTTGTAATGTCTCTCTTGGGAGCCAATATTTCTCTTCCTTGCCTATCTGTTTTTCCCTATAAATGAATGGAATATAATTCACCTGCATTATGTTCTTTTCCGCTCAAAATTCCATTCTGTCATTATGTTTGTCTTGTGGTTACGAGGCAAAACTTGTTCTACGTACCAAGGATTAAACTTGTCTTATGACATAATGAAGTGCAGTTCACTGCAAACATATAATGAACTGGTAAATTAC
This sequence comes from Amazona ochrocephala, assembly GCA_039720435.1. Lineage (NCBI taxonomy): Eukaryota > Metazoa > Chordata > Aves > Psittaciformes > Psittacidae > Amazona > Amazona ochrocephala. The sequence goes on along the minus strand of CM077909.1, from coordinate 82,564,610 downwards.
AGTTCTATTTCTATGACTCCATGATTCATATGCATATATTTTAGTGAAACTTTATGTTAAAATAAATCTAAAATAAATGGCCTTGCAAAAAAAATGTGTCAAAGCACTAAACCTGATTATTCTCTTCCCCTTCCTCTTTCTCACACCTATAATAAGAGATCTTAAATACTAACAGAAAAAATAAAATTTAGAATAAATATAGCATTACAAATTTTGCACATGAGATATCACAATTGGGCGGTCAGGAGAAAGGAAATAATCAAAATACAGAAATGCTTGAGTTCGTATTTTACATTGGAAAACTCAGCAAGTGATACAGGGGTAAAAAGATAATGTTAGGGTAAGATATGCAAAAAAGAGCACAGCTTTGAAGCATTTCTCAACTGCAGGCCACAATAGCTCAGAGGAAATGCTTATCAGCCTTGGAGGAATGTGACTGAAGCACAGAGGGGGCTATCTTTTTATGTCCAGTTTGAAGAAAAAATATAAACTGCCTCAATGCTAGGCTTTAACTAGGCTTTAAACAGCCTTTTCCTGCTCCTTTTCTTTTTGCCTGTATTTAGCTTCTTGTTTCTATTATTATTTTATAGTACAAGCAGAAATTAATTCAGCCAAAACTATCTTGTTTAAGGTCTAAATGTTATTGTGAAGGCAGAAAGTGTATGTAACAAAGTATCACACAGCCAAAGGAAAAATAAGACTATGACCTTGAGAAAAGAGGCAATGACTCTAGTAAAAAGTAGATAAAATGAAAATCAACATCTAAAAGGAAACACGGGTCTACAGGGACCAAGGAAAATGAATGTAAAAAAAACCTGAGCCTCCCAGCAGCACTCCTCAACACCAGACCGAAGAAATTGGTCACATGCTAAAATGGGTCACAAAACAAAGTTCTTCAGTATCTTATAGCTGTGGAATATCTGCACAAAGAACAGAAATTGCTAACTATAAAGAGAAGAATTTTCTGCCTGAAAAACAACCAGCTAAAAAAAAAAAAAAATAAAAATAATCAAGGCCACACACCCCCATACACAAAAGCAAATGCACAAAAAAACCCCACAAAATTCACCCCAAACAAACAACAAAGACAACACGATGAAAAGGTGAAAAGGCTATAGCCTGAAGAAGGAAACCACATCCAGGTAACGTAAATTTCAGTATCTAACATTTCCAACTAATTGCCTACAATATTTGACAGGCAGCTAGCTGATAGCAAACACTAAGCAAAATATTTTAGGTGAAATTCAGACTACATGCACCACTAGACCTGTAAATTTTCTCTTACTTTCTATCTGTAGTGTAATTACACTGTGACAGCTATGATACAGCTGTAATTGCTACAGTTCAAGAAGTTTATGCTACGAAACGAAAAGTAATAGATTACTGAGTCCTGAAAGTAAGAAATAAATTATATGACACTCATGTGAGTCATGCAGTTAAATCCTCATTCTTTACACCAAAACCTATTTATTCCTAAAATCTTTCATTAATATGATATTAATACTTCTGCTTGTATCATAACTTACATATCTGCAACAAAGAAAGCAAGATTTGCATAAGTGTTCTTTATCATCTTGACTTCTAATTCTTTTTGCCTAGTCAGTTTACCAACTTTTACTTTAACTGAAGTAGCTGGCTATTGTCTACCAGCTGGTGAAGTTCCTTTATAAAAGACTCACAAGCACACAAACACAAATGACCTTACATGTGTATACGTATGCATGAGGCTGACTCAATCTAAATTAAGTATACATTTACATGAGAGGAGACATTTTTAAAGGTAAAATTATGTCTTCGAAGTGTAACAGTAAACAGTGTAAACACTTTCCCAAATTCAGACAGGTGGCCATTCAAGGTATTCTCATGTCTTGCTCTCACACTGCAGCAGATTTTCCTGCTAGCACTGCCAACATACTTCTCGCTGCTGCACTGTGGATTGTATCAGGGAACGCAGATGGATAAAAAAAAATGTAAAAATTAGATCATTTCTGTAGTATTTTTTCCTTTTTTTTCAGTGAGATCCATTTCTTCATACTGCAGCTCCTCAAATAATTGTGCTAGCACAGATGAAAAGAGAGCAGGAATAAGTATCCACAAAGAAAGTGTGCTCTATAATGTTGTTTAAACAGGCCCTACTGCTGTGACAATGAGCATGGAAATGCACAGTAATATTTTCTCACTTTCTCTCTGTAGGTATCTGAGAAAGATAATGTAATATGATCTTTCAAATGGGTAAGATAAGAAATACTTAGCTCATAATACTTAAAGTCTTCAAATTACTTCTTGCCGAGTTTAGCTGAAGTAGGCTGCTTTTGAAGTACTGTGGTTTAGATGTAGAACTATATAATGATAAAACACACAATAGGAATTTTGCTCATTGTACACTGTTTACTGGCAAAGTACTCCAGGGCTTAAAGAACAACCATAATCCATTTTGTATGAAATAAAATAACACAAATATTATCAAAACGGTAACAGAGGTTGAAAAAAAATTAAAAACATTCCTCAGGCAAAAGGATACATTCAATCCATTGTCTTTATAACATAGTTCACCCAAGAAAGAAAAGTGATGAAAATTAAAACAACAGCTCACCACTAGCTGAACGATGCCCAGTCAAAACCAGTATGTTCTCCACCCTTATACCATGCCATTTACATCATGTACAGGTTCCACTCTATCCCACTACATCCTCATTAACCAATCCTTTTCTCCAGAAGTTGTTTGTAAAATGCCCATAAATATCTATAAAATATTCAATGAGTTCATTTGGCCTATGAATTTGGGCTTCATCTGTTATGGTATTCACTTGGACAGGAGAGGTGTTGTGCTGTGTGGAATTACTGATCAGCAAAACCAGCCCAAGCCTGGTCACCACTGCACTTGCACTTTCTTGTGGGGTTCATCCTTCATTTGTTCAGGTGGTTTCTGCTGCAGTACTTCCTATAACATGCAGCTCAAATCAAAAATTCCAACAGTCCAAAGGTACATCCATAACACTTTCTACCCCTGGTCCCTTTAGAATAAGCCAAAAGTTATAACGTTGCAATGCTTCTAGTTTAGCTGTCAGTGAGGGGTTGACATATGGTAATCACGGAAGTAGTGACATACAGCATCATGAAGGGCTGACATTATACAACTCAAATAATGAATTATTTCACACAGGATTACATTGGACTTCCCCATCCTTCCTCATCACCCTCCCAAATCCTAGACCCCACAAATAGGCTTGCCCTTTCCTGTGGAAGGAATAACACAGGCTGTTGTCGTGGTTTATCTCTATAAACTCACTCAGCCTCTCTCTCTCACTCCCCGCTCTTTCTTCCCTCTGCTCGTGGATGGATGGGAAGGAGAATCGAAAGAATGCAACTCCCACAGGTTGAGATAAGAACAGTTTAGTAACTAAGGTATAACACAAATCACTACTGCTATCACCAATAATAATAATAAGGCAAATACAAGGAAAGAATACAACCTCTCACCATCTAGCCTGACCAAGCCGTGCACCCCCCATGGTGCACCCCCACCATGCACCCCCACCACCCTTCCAGGTCTCTGCTCTCCGTTTTTACATCCTGGACATGACGTGCTGTGGTATGGAATAACCTCTTTGGTTAGTTTGGGTCAGGTGTGCTGCCGCCCCTTCCTCCCGGCTTCCCCTCCTCCCTGGCAGAGCATGAGACTCACAAAGTCCTTGGCCAGCCTAAACATCACCAAGCAGTAACTGAAAACACTGGTGTTATCAGTGCTGTTCCCAGGCCCCAAATCAAAAACACAACGCTGCACCAGCTACCAAGAAGGAGAAAAATGTCTGCTACTGCTGAACCCAGGACAGCTGTTTTTCTCAGCAAGTTCCTTATATGCACTACGGGAACCTTGCCTCCTTCCACATCTCACAGGAGTTTTGCCTGGGCAAAGCCAGGTGCACTGGCAGACCCTCTAGTGTTAACCAGCTAAGTGGCTTCTGGCAAACTTGTAGCCCAGAGCTTGAATGTCCCAGTGCCCATTGCTCTTAGCGTACCTTTTAACAGTCCTTCATGACAAGCTGCTGAAGGAGAAGCTGGATGGCTTTTACTTCTGCAAGATAATTTGACTCACCTTCTCCTTCAGCAGTTTGTCATGAAGGCCTCCACACAACAGCTTTCCACCTTTGATGTTTTCCCACAGTATGACAGGATCCATCTGTAAACACAGCATATTGGTTTTCATTTTCTGATATTTTATTATATAGTGCTACCCGTTCAGCACACATCACCTCGTCTGGCAACACTCCAAAGTTTTAGCCCTGTGGACAGTCCATGATCACTTCCAGGTTTACCGGGCAATTAAGATTTCCCATCTAAGCCTGTTGCGTTGTCAATGTGATCTGCTTACTCCATGTAGTATCAGTTGCATTATGTGTGAGGGGACACTCTGTTTGAACATCCAGCACAGAGTAGGCAATCAAGATGTCAAAAGGAGCTGTGCTTCAGTACCAACTACTGAAGCAGCTCGAACTCCTTCATATGCTGCTAATATTTCTTTTTTAGCTGGAGTGTAACAGGCTTCGCCCCCTCTACATCCCTGGCTCCAAAACCCTAGAGGCTGACCTCCAATCGCTCTGTGTACACTTTAGAGAGGCTCCAGGTGGGGCTGTTTTCACTGGCTGAAGTGTAAAGCATGTTTTTCACATCTTTTCCTGTTTGGCCTGGCACAAGGGCTACTGCACAAACTGCCTCCAGTTTAATTTGTTCAAAAGCTTTTTCCAGCTCAGGGCCCCATTCAAAGACTGGGTTTTTTTCTGGGTCACTTGATAGAGAGTACTTACAATCAGGCTATAACCTGGAATATGTAGCCTCCTAAACCCCACAACACCTAAGACATCTTTTGTTTTTTTTCTTAGTTGGCGGAGACATTACTAGTATTTTATTGATCACATCCATTGGGATATGGTGACGCCCATCTTGCCATTTTATTCCTAAAAACTAGATTTCCTGTGAAGGTCCTTCTACCTTACCTTTCGAAATAATTTGGAATATTCTTCTCCGGTTCTCAAACACTTCCTCCTCTGTAGGTGTATGACATCGCTGAACTTTGTATAAACTTTCGTCGCAGGTACAGCATGCACAGAATTTCAGATAGCCAGGTTTTTGGCTCTCTGGTTGTCACCCAAATTGTTACAGATCATATCCACTAAGGCTAATTACCTTAGATACTGGGTAACTCCTTCAATGGTGGTCCATTTGCTTAGGGACTTTGCAAGATCTTCCTTGAAGGGATATTGGATATTGTCCTTCACACTTGACAGTCGATGTCACCAAAGACTGAGGACTCCTGCCCTTTTTTCCAATACCTTATTCCATCAATGACCTTATTCTGTGCAAGGAATCCCAGCTTCCCAGCTTCCATACCATCTAATTCCCAATTATTGGTGACAATATCCCAGCACTGGAATAACTCACTGAGAATTTCTTGGTTGTTTGCCAGCTGAAATATTTTCGCATGTCTCACTGCTAGCTCACTGAGGAACAGAGATTTGCTAGTTTCTGTCTCATTTTTGAGTCAGGTGTCCTGTCTCTGCTTCCTCCCAGCCCTCCTCCCTGGCAGAAGATGAGACTCAGAAAGGCCTTGATCAGAGTAAACATTATTGAGCAACAACTGAAAACATCGGCGTTATCAGCGCTGTTCCCAGGCTGAAAGTCAAAACCACAGCACTGCACCAGCTACTAAGGAGAAAAATGACTGCTACTGCTTAACAAGCACATACAGGAAAGGGAAAACAAAAAAAAAAAAAAAAGAAGAAAACAAAAAAAAAGGAAAAAAAGGGCATGGCATAGGTCAGATAAATTAATATCGAGAACAGATGAATCAATATCATGCCCAACAACTGTTAATATATATAAATCCCTTCTTATTTATTCTGGTCAAATCTGTTACTATTACACACCCTTCATGCCCCACGCTGGGTCCTAAAAAGAGACTGTGTCTTAACCCCAATTAACTATGCACCACACAGCCACTTACTTACTTCTCCCTCCCCTGGCTGGATGGGGAAAGAATTGGAAAAGTTAAAGTAAGAAACAAACTCATGGGTTAAGATAACAATTGTTTAACAATTTGAACAAAATAATAACAATGATCTTTAAAAATTTTAAGGAAAAGAGAAAAAAGAAAAACAAATCAAGCAAACAAACAAAAAACAGAGTGGAAAATAAAATCTAGGAAAGACAAGTGATACAAAAGAAAACAATTGCTCACCACCAACTGATCTATACCCAGCCAGTCCCCAAGCTGGAGCCTGCTGGCCAACCTGAATTGCAAAGCATGATGTCATACAGTGTGGCATATCCCTTTGGGCAGTTGGGGTCAGCTGTCCTGGCTGTGCCCCTGCCAGGGTTTTTGTGCACTCCCAGCCTACTCATTGGTTGGGCAGTCTGAAATGCAGAAAAGGCCTTGATGCTGTGTAAGCACTGTTCAGCAGTAACTAAAACTTCAGTTAATGCTATCTCCAGGACAAATCCAAAACAACCCTCCGCCATCAGCTACTATGAAGAAATATAACTCTATCCCAGCCAAAACCAGCACAGTGTCACCATAAAGCTACAACTTTTTAAGTGCTTTGCAATTTTCTGCAAGTCATATATTCACTGCAATTTCATAGCTCTGTCATGGTCAAATCACCGTGCTTAAAAACAAATGTCTTTCACTATTTGCTATAGAAAGCATGTTGAAGTTATGAGGCAAATTTAGTTTGGTATAGCATAACTGTGATATCATGTATGTTGTATCACTGTGTTGTTTCACAACTGTAAGATGCATAAAACAATATACAAAATCATTAGTAATGTCCTTGTGGTCTTGTGTGGTCACTGAAAATTATGTATTTTCTGTTTTTCCTGGAAAATCTGCATTCACCTGGAGTGCGTTAACACTTCTAAAGTCTTTGCTGATAGTGTTCTATTTAAATAGATACCTCACCAGTTCATATAGGAAAAATAAATTTTAAATGCACACATGAAATTTAATTGACTTTCCTACAATCTAAAGCACCAACTATAACAGAGCAAATGGATAGAGAAATTGAATGAAAAGAACTTAATATGAACATAAATTACAATAGGCCAAACACATGATAACATATAAAATTCTACTCTAGGAACCTAAATGTCACAAACATTCATATGACATATCAATGAACGTGTCTTGCTTCCCTCTGAACACAATAAAGGATGAAAATAAATCTCATTGAAAGGCAAAGAAATCCAAGAAAAATCTGTCTGTTTCTTAAAGACAGAAAAACAGAGGGGGCTAGAATTGCAGTTTAGAATGAAACATTTCTCCTCTTTAAAAATATGTGCAACTAATGTTAAAACAAGCAAAGAACAAGTCAGTTCGTAACACTACTGTACATCATCCATCTTGAAAGCTGTACAGTACAGAAAAGTTATCTAGAATTATTTTGATATTTTTTCATCTGGGTCATCTAAGATTCATTATTTCCTTCATGGGGATGTTACAATGCTTTTTTAGTTCTCACCTATAAATTTTGCTAAAGACTTGTAGCAAGAATATGTCCTAGATGTAGAAATTATTATTTTTAAATGAGTTAGAAGTCTTTGTACCACAAAGTCTACTCCATAGATTTTTTATCATCTGTACGATTTCTTATTGATGTGAAGCCAGGATGTATTTTACAAAAGACAAGCTCATCTATATCACAATAATTAAATAAATAGATGTTGTATTCAGTTTTACACTGAATAAAATTTCATTTCATGCTGTAGTATTTTCTTTGTTTCTCTGGCTTTCAACTCAGACAGCTCTAACAGGAAAAAAAACCCCAAGGCATCCTTCTACTGGGGAATTTTTATTAGGCAGTTTAGAATTATGTTATAGAGACATTTTATAACAGCAGGGATTTTTAATTTGAAAATACAACATTGACTTCTCCAGCAAACTGAATCATAATTTACAGCTTGCTAGTTCTAACAAAGTAACTGATCATATTGAAAGCTTATTGCATAATTTACTAAACAGAACTGTGTCCTGGGTTCAGCAGTAGCAGTTATTTTTCTCCTTAGTAGCTGGTGCAGTGCTGTGTTTTTGACTTTCAGACTGGGAACAACAGCGATAACACCAATGTTTTTAGTTGTTGCTCAGTAATGTTTACTCTGACCAAGGACTTTCTGAGTCTCATGTTCTGCCAGGGAGGAGGGGAAGCTGGAAGGAAGCAGAGACAGGACACCTGAACCAAACGAGACAAAGAGGTATTCCATACCACAGCACGTCATGCCCAATAAGTTAACTGCAGGGAGTTAACTGGAAGTGCTAGATTCATGCTTGGCTTGGGCTGGGTATTGGTTGGCAGCTGGTGAGTGGTTGTATTCTCTCCCCTTGTTATTTCCCTTGTCATACTCTGCTTTTGACTTTTTACTTTTGACATTGCTTATTTTTCTGTTCTGGTAATCTTGTTTTCTTCTTCTTCCTCTGTAAGACTCTTTTCTCCACAGGCTTTTTGGGATCTAAGGTCCCAGGCATCCACTTTTGCTTTTCTACCCACCATTTGCTCTCCAACACCACTCACTACCTCAGTAGTTCCAAGCACCACATTCCTAATGATGAGATCAAAGTATAAATCATGTAGGAAGGGACCTCGGATGTGTCTAATCCAGCCTCAAAGCAAAACCAAAGAGAAGACCAGTTTGTTCAAGGATTTATCACTTCAAGGATTGAAAATCTTGAAGCATGGAGATAGAAGTCTCCATATCTCCAGCCTGACCCTTGTATGTTTCTGCTTCTGCTGCTGCCTCTTGCTGTCTCACACACCACTGTGAAAAGCCCACCCATCTCCTTCCATGAGTGCTGGAGGTGCTGTTAGGTGCTCCCTTCTCCCAGCTGGACCAGCCTGCCTTTTTCAGTTTTTTTCCATGTTAGGATTTTTTGCTATTCCTGAAACATCTTTTTCATCTTACAGATCTGGATCAGAGTACGGCTCAACATATAAACTTGCTTTCCTAACAGGACTTCAGATGAGAATGAGCTCTGTCTGTGTAGTACACCATAAAGCTGGGTGGAAGAATTCAAGTAGAAAAACATTAAATATGAGGTAAAATTGTCATGTGTGCATTCCAGTGTCAACATTCATTGTGTCTATATTTTTTCTTTGTTCAAATGCAATAACTCAAAAATATGCTTTTCATTTTCATGCAAGTGTAAATAAAGGGGCAGTCTAAATATAGTAGCAAAGTGACACAGGCCCAGAAATATTTAGACAATGTGCAATCTTGATTTAGTTGTCTGTAATTTCCCACTGTAATTTTAGATGGAAGTGAAATTGTCACTATTTCTGGCACACAAGTAAGATGCTGTTTGTCTCCAAAATTCTGCACATTTCACATATAAGATGCAGTAATATCTAAAGGGAAAGTAGCAAATTATTTAGCAGAAAGCAAAGATTGGAAATGAAAAATGCCAACCTGATGAAGTTTAACCATGCCAAGTGCAAGGTCCTACACCTGGGTCGGAGCAATGCCAGGCACAGCTACAGGTTTTTCAGGGAAGAGATTCAGAGCAGCCCTGCAGAGAAGGACTTGGGGGTGTTGGTCGATGAAAAAATGAACATGAGCCGACAGTGTGCACTTGCAGCCCAGAAAGCCAACCGTATCCTGGGCTGCATCAAAAGGAGCGTGACCAGCAGGTCGAGGGAGGTGATCCTGCCCCTCTACTCTGCTCTCGTGGGACCCCACTTGGAGTATTGTGTGCAGTTCTGGTGTCCTCAACATAAAAAGGACATGGAACTGTCGCAACAAGTGCAGAGGAGGGCCACGAGGATGATCAGGGGACTGGAGCACCTCCCATATGAAGATAGGCTGAGAAAGTTGGGGCTGTTCAGCCTGGAGAAGTGAAGGCTGTGTGGAGACCTCATAGCAGCCTTCCAGTATCTGGAGGGGGACTATAAGGATGCTGGGGAGGGAGTCTTCATGAGGGACTGTAATGATAGGACAAGGGGTAATGGGTTCAAACTTAAACAGGGGAAGTTTAGACTGGATATGAGGAAGAAATTCTTTACTGTAAGGGTGGTGAGGCCCTGGAATGGGTTGCCCAGGGAAGTTGTGAATGCTCCATTGCTGGCCTTGTTCAAGCCTGGGTTGGACATAGCCTTGGATGGCATGGTTTAGTGGGAGGTGTCCCTGCCCATGTCAGGAGGGTTGGAACTAGCTGATCTTAAGGTCCTTTCCAACCCTAACTCTTCTATGATTCTATGATTCTATGAGTCTGACATCATGAACCGGATGGACCCAGCAGCTTTCTAGCGATTTGTCCATGCACTAAGGAATGATCTCTCTCTCTCTGTCTCTCTGTGGATCTGTATATATATAAGTGATGGTATATTGAAAATGTGGGATCTAAGCATGAGGTGAATGGTATGAAATAAGGGGTAGATACTGTCCTGGGTTCAGCAGTAGCAGTCATTTTTGTCTTTCTTAGTGGCTGGTGCAGCTCTGTGTTTTTGACTTTCAGACTGGGAACTGCGCTGATAATACCAATGTTTTTAGTTGTTGCTAGGTAATGTTTACTCTGACCAAGGGCTTTCTGAGTCTCACGCTCTGCCAGGGAGGAGGGGAAGCTGGGAGGAAGCAGAGACAGGACACCTGACCCAAACTACCACAGAAGTATTCCACACCACAGCACGTCATGCCCACTATATAAACTGGGGGCAGTTACCCGGAAGGGTTAGATAACTGCTCAGGTTGGGTTGGGTATCGGTTGGTGGGTGGTGAGAGGTTGTATTCTCTTCCCTTGTTATTTCCCTTATCATTATTACTATTGGTGGTAGCAGCAGTGGTTTGTGTTATACCTTAGTTACTGGACTGCTCTTATCCCAGCCCATGGGAGTTACATTCTTTCGATTCTCCTCCCCATCCCTCCAGGGGCAAGGGGAGGAAGTGGGGGGAGTGAGAGAGCGACTGCATGGCTGACTGTGCTTAAACCACAACACCATCATATTTCAAGAGTATTACTTTTCCTTTCTTTCAATCTATAGATGCCAAGAAACAAAGTACCAATTCAAACTGCAAATCTCTTGTAAACTTGCAAATCCCTAAGCAGCTTAGTCTTCCTTGTAGATTTCTTTGCATACAATGCATCCTCACTTAAATGAGAAAAGGAGCATTGTTAGAAAAGAAAAAAAAAAAAAAAAAAGAAAGGAGAGAGAGAGAAAAGGCAATATCCATCAATATCCATGCTAATAAACAAGAAAAGCAACATGCAAATATTAAGCACTGATAGAGATAATGAAGCAGTATTTGTAGCATATGGTCTCAGGAAAAATTATTAATTGCAGTAAAGAGTCAAAAAGTGGAATGGAGCTATAAAAATGAGCTTGGTCCCTTCCTTAGAATCATAAAATCATAAAATCATAGAATCAGCTAGGTTGGAAAAGACCTTTAAGGTCATCAAATCCAACCATTACCCCAGGACTATCTTTCCTTTTAACTTTCTACATAATTACTCCAATTTTCCATTGCAGAATATCTTTATTGTGTAAACCATTATACAAAGATAGGACTGTAAATAACATTAACTGATGACCTTCGTATGATATGAGACACAGTATGTCCTTTATTCACATAGTAACTCATGATGTACTTTCACAGAGTGAACCTGTATTACTTCGTGTCACTTGATCAGTCACTTGACAAGCTTCTCTTGGCAAAGTTCTTGTCTCTTTTCACTTTTTATCTCCACTTCACAGAAAGAACTTTCTTTCTTTTCTCTTTTCTCTCTTTTCTCTCTTTTTTCTCTTTTCTCTCTCTTTTCTCTTTCTTCTATTTCTGTTTCTATTTCTATTTCTATTTCTATTTCTATTTCTATTTCTATTTCTATTTCTATTTCTATTTCTATTTCTATTTCTATTTCTATTTCTATTTCTATTTCTATTTCTATTTCTAATTTCTATTTCTATTTCTATTTCTATTTCTATTTCTATTTCTATTTCTTTATTTCTATTCTATTTCTATTTCTAATTTCTTTTTTTTTACTTTTATTTTCGTTTTTCTTTTTATTTTGATTTTTATTTTATTTTATTTTTTATTTTTATTTCTCCTCTCCTCTCCTCTCCTCTCCTCTCCTCTCCTCTCCTCTCCTCTCCTCTCCTCTCCTCTCCTCTCCTCTCCTCTCCTCTCCTCTCCTCTCCTCTCCTCTCTCTCCTCTCCTCCTCTTCTCTTGTTTTCTTTCCTTCTCCTTTCTTTTCTTTCTTTTCACATCCTTATCATCCACAATAATAATGTCATGATAATTAAAATTGCTTTTGGTTTCTGTTCATGTTTGGAGTGGGGTTGGAAATTTCCTAGTAGAACAGTGGAAGTTGTCAGGAATATCAATGTCTTCAGTCAATGCAGAAATAAAAGTAAAAAATGCATACTCTGCATTGGTAGCACTTTAATTTACGTGTGTTCTGACTGATAGTGAGATTATCTTCTTTTAAAAGAAATAACATATAAAAAATGAAAGTCACTTTTCCAGAAAAATAAAACCAGCCTGGAAAATCATTAACAGAATCAGCAACATCCCAGATCCAAGTCCACAGCAAGGAGCAAAGCTTACTAGACAGCAGTTCAAGTCAGTAGATGGGGGATTTTTTCCCCAACTAGAAGAAGACTCCCAGTACTATCACATACACTCTTAATGCTGTTGCATGGTTCGGACTCAGCTAGATCTGGTGTATCTCCAGGCTAAGCTTTCTGTCACTCACCTACTACTAGCTTCAGTGCCTTGATAGCAGATGAACAGAAAAGATCATTGTAGTAAGTAAATGGTTGTCATCAACTGGCATCATCACGAGGTTTTGGCTTTTATGATCACAGAACCTTTGAGGTTCTGAGGATCAAGAATTGCTGGGGAGGGATGTGATATCTCTGGCAAAGTGAGGCAAAAGCAATTTTTTCAAAGGCAGGCCAACCTGAGCAGAAGAGCTTTAAATTAGGAAAGTGGAGGAGAGAGACTAAAGAGATAAACAGTAGAAAGAGTGGAAAGCAAATGGCACAGAGCTCAGGTAACATAAAAGCTAAGGAATGATGAAACAGGTGTCAAGGTCTGACTGGATAAAACCCAGGGTCAACATATTTTGTTCATGATCCCCACAGTGAAATTAAGACCCAAACAAAGTCAAATACTGCAATTGCTCAGTTAGTTTATGTCGTGGTTTAAGCCATAACTCACGCAGTTTGCTCTCTCACTCCCCCCTCTTTCTTCCCACTGCTCCCGGAGGGATGGGAAGGAGAATCAAAAGAACGCAACTCCCACAGGTTGAGATAAGAACAGTTCAGTAACTAAGGTATAACACAAACCACTACTGTTACCACCAATAATAATACTGACAAGGGAGATACAAGGAAAGAGAATACAATCACTCATCACCTGATACCAAGCCCGACCCAGCAATGAACCCCTCTCTTCCAGGTCCCTGCCCTTAGTTTTTTTTACATCTTGGCCATGACGTGCTGTGGTATGGAATACCTCTTTGGCTAGTTTGGATCAGGTGTCCTGTCTCTGCTTCCTCCCAGCTTCCCCTCCTCCCTGGCAGAGCATGAGGCTCAGAAAGTCCTTGGTCAGACCAAACATTCTAAGCAGCAACTGAAAACATTGGTGTTATCAGCGCTGTTCCCAAAAGTCAAGGCCAAAAGTCAAAAACACAGCGCTGCACCAGCTACTAAGAAGGAGAAAAATGACTGCTACTGCTGAACCCAGGAGAGTTTACTATTAAAAGATTAAGAGATTATTATTATAGAAAAGACAGCAATAGAACTGGTTGAAAAATAAAGATGGAAATGAAGCAAGAATTTCGAGTGCAGAGAGGGATAAGCACCACTGCGGATCCAGCGGCGTCCTCAGGGTCCATAGTTGTCTTCAGTGTTGGGTGACCCTGGGGTCCATAGATGTTATCGGAGGTGGGTGGACACAACATTGATTACTTTTTTCCCCTTTTACTATATGTTAGGGGAGCACCTCTGTTCTTAATGTCATGTACGTATTCCTTGTGGATCACGTGCACCCAGTTTCCCTGGTCTTGCAGCCAGCTCTTCAACTTCACGTCTGTTGCAATCCTTGGGATAATGCACAGCAATTCCTCACGCCAATCCTTGAGACCATGAACAGGGGAGTCCCATCTCAGCTCCTCACACCCATCTTCAAGATAGTGAACCTCAGTCTCTCATAACAATCTTTGAGACAGCGGATGGTGGAGTCTAATTTCAGTTGAGTCTCTCACAACAGGGTGAAAGGGGACCAACCGCAAGTACTGGTCCACAAACGTAGTGCAGGCTGAAAGCAAGTAAGAGTGACTAGAGCCCGAGCCAGGCAATTGGGATGCTGTTTGAAAACTGAGATACGATAGGACAGATGCAACAAATGCATTGAGTGATGGACAGGTGCAAGATCTTCAAGAGAGACAGAATAAGGAGAAAGGCTGCCCTTACTGTGAAGGAACAGCTTGGATATATGGGATTCCTCTCTGAGATAGGGAAGAGAAAGGGTGAGAGCTCGCAGGGCCAGCTCAGAGGATCACACCAGTGAGGTTGACACCATGGTGAGTTTCTGTCCACCCAACCAAGACGAAGAAGTGGACAAAGCTTTTTCAAACCATAGGAGGAAGTTTCTCTGTGACAAATCCTATTTCACATGGGGGACTGTAAATTGCCTGACATCTGCTAGCAGGGCAGTGCAATGAGCTTCAAGCAGTCAAGATTTCAGGAGGGTTTTGGGGGTCACGTCATGATCTGGGATGACACAAAGCTGTACCTACTGTTCACTAAGAAGAAAGAACAGGTGGTGGATGTGATAGTGTCTGGCTTGTGTGTAGTGAGCATAATATAGCTGAATGATTATGAAACAGGATCAAAACTAATTTTGTCTTCCCAGAAAGCCATGACAGTGCCAGAACAAATAGCACAAAGGTATGCATCAGTCTGCAAAGGCAGCAGACTTTTTCTTTCTGAAAAGTTACCAAGTGATTACATAATTAGAATTATATGCTCGGGTCATGGTTTTCAAGATCTCCCAGGAGCCACGTGGGATTTAGAAGAGTAAAATAAAATAAGAGGTCAGCTTGGAAGAAGGACTTCTTAACATGCAACAGTCCAGTGAAAAGTCTGTCATCTATAAGGTACTGAAATGGCAGGCCTCCTTTGTTGTTCTACATGTGCACACAGCATGTGTTGCATTTTTAATAATTTTTATTTTCATAGCAAGGGTTACTCCCTTGAAGCCAAGTCAGAATCACATGATAAGGATTCTCATTATGGTTTACTGCATTTAAAGCTTTGTTTAAATGAAACTAACTGTGTTAATTGCTACATATGAGAGGTAAAAAAACTATCTTGTTTTTTTTCAGCAGAAATAAGAAAGACAAATTTTGGGCCAAAGACACTGTGAAAGTGCATGTACTTACTTATATGCTTATATAGGAATTTTTGTTCCTAAATGAAATACAGAACTGTTAGCACTGAAGTCTCACAAATATTAAAACCCTTAAGAATCATTGAACAATAAAATAGTTTGAGTTCAAAGGGACCTTCAAAGATCATCTATTTCCAACTCCTCTGCCATGCACAGGGACATCTTTCACTAGATCAGGTTGCTCAAGGGCCCATGCAAGCTGACTCTGAACATTTCTAATGATGGGGCTTCTACTTCTCTGGGCAATCTGTTCCAGTGTTTCAACACCTACATCATAAAAATTTTTTTCATTATATCCAATGTAAATCTACTGGCTTTCAGTTTAAAAACATTGCCCCTTGTCCTGTTACTACAGGCCCTGCTAAAATGTTTCTCAATTTTTGTTATAAGCCTCCATTTATACAGTGAAAGGCTGCAGTAAGGTTTCCCTAGAGCTTTCTCGTCTTCAGGCTGAACTTTCTTAGCCTTTCTTTTCTAACTACTCAGCTCTCTCCACCAGTCTTCACAGGAGAGGTACGCCATCCTTCTGATGATTTTTGTGGCTCTCCAGCAGGTCCATGTCTTTCTCGTACTGGGAACTGCAAATCTGGATGGAGTACTCTAGGTGGGTTCTCACAAAAGTAGAGGCATAGAATTGCCTCCCTACCTAGCCACACTTCTTTCAGTCACAGATGCTATTAGCTTTCTGGGGTGCAAGCACACATTGTTGGCTCATGTCCAATTTTTCATCTTTCATTATCCCCAAGTCCTTCTCTGCAGGGCTCCTCTCAAGCAGTTCATCACCCAGCCTGTACTAATAGTAAGGGTTGCCTCAACAAGGTGCAAGACCTTGCATTTGTCCTTATTGAACTTCATGAGGTACTTATGGGCCCAGTTCTCAAGTCTGCCAAGGTGCTTCTGGATGGCATCCCTTCCCTCAAGTGTACCAACTGTGCCACTGAGTTTGGTGTGATCCATAGGCTTTTTGAAGGCACACTTAATCCCACAATGTCATTAATAAAGATATCAAATATTATTAGTCCCAGTGTGAACCCTTGGGTACATCACTCGTCATTGGCTTCCATTTGGATTTTGATTGTACTCTACTGATTGCAGCATCTAGCCAATTATTTATCTGTGTTACAATCCACCCATCAAATACATATTTGCCCAATTTAGAGGTAGGAATTTTTGGGACAATATCAAAGGTCTTACAGAAGTCCAGGTAGATGACATGAGTTGCTCTTCCCTTGTCCACTGATATAGTCACATCTTTGTAGAGGCCACAAGACTAGTCAGGCACAATTCGCCTTTTGTGAAGACATGCTGGCAGTCTCTGATCACCTCCCCATCTTCCTTATGCTTCAACATAAAATCCAGGAGGATCTGTTCCATGATCTCTCTGGGCACAGAAGTAAGGTTGATTGGTGAAGAGGTCCCAGGCTCCTTCTTTTTACCTTTTTTGAAAAAGAGTGTTGCTTCACTTTTCTGCAGTCCCTGGGTACTTAGCTTGACTGTCATGACTTTTCAAATATGTTGGAGAGCAACTTGGCAACTACATGTGTCAGTTCCCTCAATATCCTGAATGCATCTTGTCAGGTCCCATGAATTTGTCTATATTCAGGTTCCCCAGGTGATCTTGAACCTGATCTTTTACAACGGATAAGAATTTCTAGCCCCAGCCTCTCTCTTGAGGTTCAGGGCCTCAGAGATATCAAAGTGAATGCCAGTAAAAATTAAGACAAATTGTTGAGTTTATAGCCTTCTCCATGTCATTGTCACCAGTTTTCCTGTGAACAAGCAAACTGTTTTCCTTTGTAAAGACTAGAGATTTAATTATTGTGATGCTAGAATAGAAATTCAGGATAGAATTTAAGCAGTTGGACATAATGGTATTCTCCATATTCTCGAAGATAGTACATATATCTTTACTGCGTTGGCACAGCTATAGATGCACTGAGGATTTGGGTAGGAAGTTGCTGCAATATGAGTACAAATTAGGATATGTTCATTGATAACACAACTAAAGCTGTTTTGGCACAATCCTATGTCTACAATGAATTCAACTAAATAAGGTCAGGAATAGAAAAATATCTTTTCAGTTTTGTAAGTGTCTTTACTGGGAAAACAATAAAGTCCACACAGTATTTCATAATATCTATAAAGTATAACTTTAAAGTACAACTGTATTATAATTGTAAAAAGCACCTTTTTTCCCATCTGATTTGGAAAATGTGCTTCATTTATGCTTATATTTGTTCAAAAAATAGACTTTTGGTCTTTGCATTCTTTGTGGATACAAGAAATGTGTGGAGTTATTTATGCAAGAATTGCTGATTTACATAAATGTGTCAGTCTTTGTCTCTTCTGATGTCTTTTTTGCAGGCCATTATCAAACTGATTTTTTTATTTTATTTTTTTTTGTCTTCCTGTTTCACAGCAAGTCTCATGAGAAATTAACATACGTTTCCTTTTGGTATTCTTGACAAGAAATCCATTTTCTTACTTCTATGAGAGGTGATGTCCTTGAGCAGAATAAGCACAGCTCATAGAATGACAGAATCTTAGAACAGCTTGGGTTGGAAGGGGCATTCGAAGGTCATCTAGTCCAACCCCACCTTCAATGAGCACGGACGTCTTCAACAAGATCAGATTGCCCAGATTCACATCCAGCCTGGCCTTGAATGTCTCCAGGGATGAGGCATCCACCACCTCTCTCAGTGATCTGTGCCAGTATTTTACCATCCTCGTAAAAAAGTTTCTCCTCACATCCAGCCTGAATTTCCCCTCTTTTAGTTCAAAAGCATCACCCCTCATCTTACTGCAATAGGCCCTGTTAAAAACTCTTTTGCCATCTTTCTTATAGGCCCCCTTTAAAGAAATGGAAGGCCACAATCAGGTCTCCCCTGAGCCTTCTCTTCTCCAGGCTGGAAAAGCCCAACTCTCTCAGCATTTCCTCATAGAAGAAGTGCTCCGTCCCTCTGATCATTTCTGTGGTCCTTCCCTGGACCCTTTCCAACAGGTCCATGTCTTTCTTGTACTGAGGACTCCAGAGCTGGACACAGCACTCCAGGTGGGGTCTCACCAGAGGGGAGCAGAGGGGCAGAATCACCTCTCTTGATCTGCTGCCACACTCCTTTGGATGCAGTCCAGGACACAATCAGCCTTTTGGGCGGCAAGCACACGCTGCCAGATCATGTCCAATCCTTCATCCACCAGTACCCCCAAGTCCTCCTTCTCAGGGGTACTCTCAATCCATTCATCCCTCAGCCTATATTGATACTGGAGAGCGCCTTGACCCAGGTGCAGGACCTTGTTGCTGTTGGATCTCATGATGTTCACATGGGCCCACCTCTCGAGCCTGCCCAAGTCTCTCTGGATAGCTTCCTGTCTCTCAGGCATGTCAGCTGCACCATTCAGCTTGTGTCATCTGCAGACTTGCTGGCACTGCTCTCAATCTCACTGTCTATGTTGTTGATGAAGATATTAAACAGTACTAGTCCCAGTACACACCCCTGAAAGACGCCACTTGTCACTGATGTCCATCCAGACATTGAGCCATTGACCACTACCCTCTGGATGTGACCAGCCAGCCAATTCCTCATCCGTCGAACAGTCCACCCATTAAATCTACCTCTCCAGTTTAGAAAGAAAGGTTTTGCAGGGGACTGTGCCAAAGACTTTGCAGAAGTCCAGGTAGACAGCATCCATAGCTCTTCATTTGTCAACATTCTGTTTCTCACTGAACTCACGGTCTTGAAGTATTCTATGGCACAAACACAAATCCCACATGGTAAGATTAGAAGATAATATACTGATGGTAATCCATTGCAAGTAATCAGTTTTCTTGATGTACAGTAACCTAATTACACACCCACTGAAAAACAAACTTTATTATTTTTATTGTTCTTGCTATTATTACACTTATTGTAATATTCAATCACTTTTCCAGTATTACGCTGGAAACAACGATGGAAACGCTCTTCATTTTTCTTACTTCTTTAAGTGACTAAGTTCAAAAGTTGATTATGATATTCATACATTTGACATCTTACAAAGCTAATACATGAGCCCTAAATAATTTGTAAAAATAGCCCCAAACAGCCCTTTTTTCCATAGGAGCAGAATCTGACTGGTGGGCTTATCACTTCTGGTAGGTTGCGTCTATTACACAGAATCACAGAATCACAGAATAGTAAGGGCTGGAAAGGACCTCAAGATCATCGAGTTCCAAACCCCCCGCCATGGGCAGGGACACCTCCCACTAAACCATGCCATCCAAGGCTATGTCCAACCCCACCTTGAACGCCGCCAGGGATGAAGCATTCACAACTTCCCTGGGCAACCCATTCCAGGGCCCCACCACCCTCACAGTAAAGAACTTCTTCCTCAGATCCAATCTAAACCTCCCCTGTTTAAGTTTAAACCCATTCCCCCTTGTCCTCTCACCACAGTCCCTAATGAAGAGTCCCTCCCCAGCATCCCTATAGGCCCCCTTCAGGTATTGGAAGGCTGCTAGGAGGTCTCCACGCAGCCTTCTCTTCTCCAGCCTGAACAGCCCCAACTTTCTCACCCTATCTTCATACGAGAGGTGCTCCAGTCCCCTGATCATCCTCGTGGCCCTCCTCTGCACTTGTTCTAACACTTCCATGTCCTTTTTATGTTGAGGACACCAGAACTGCACGCAATACTCCAAGTGAGGTCTCACGAGAGCTGAGTAGAGGGGCAGGATCACCTCCCTCTACCAGCTGGTCACACTCCTTTTGATGCAGCCCAGAATACGGTTGGCCTTCTGGGCTGCAAGCGCACACTGCCGGCTCATGTTCATTTTTTCATCAACCCACACCCCCAAGTCCTTCTCTGCAGGGCTGCTCTCAATCTCCTCCCCGCCCAACCTGTAGCTGTGCCTGGCATTGCTCCGACCCAGGTGGAGGACTTTGCATTTAGCATGGTTGAACTTCATTAGGTTGGCATCAGCCCACCTCACAAGCGTGTCAAGGTCCCTCTGGATGGCATTCCTTCCCTCCAATGTATCAACCGATCCACACAGCTTGGTGTCATCGGCAAACTTGCTGAGGGTGCACTCAATCCCACTGTCCATGTCACCCACAAAGATGTTGAACAAGACCGGTCCCAACACTGATCCCTGGGGGACACCACTCGTTACTGGTCTCCAGCTGGACACTGAGCCACTGAGCACTACTCTTTGCGTGCCGCCATCCAGCCAGTTCTTTATCCACCGAGTGGTCCACCTATCAAATTGATGTCTCTCCAACTTAGAGACAAGGATGTCATGTGAGACAGTGTCAAAGGCTTTACACAAGTCCAGGTAGATGACATCAACTGCTCTGCCCCTCTCCATCAGTTCCGTAGCCCCTTCATAGAAGGTCACCAGATTGGTTAGGCAGGATTTCCCCTTAGTGAAGCCATGCTGGCTGTCACCAAGCACCTTGTTGGTTTTCATGTGCCTTAGCATGCCTTCCAGGATAATCCGCTCCAAGATTTTGCCAGGCACAGAGGTGAGACTGACTGGTCTGTAATTCCCTGGGTCATCCATTTTTCCCTTCTTAAAAATGGGGGTTATATTTCCCTTTTTCCAGTCATCAGCAACTTCACCTGACTGCCATGATTTTTCAAATATTCTTGCCTAAAATATACATAACTCCTCTGTATTATTGTATTCTGTCACACGCTACAGCTTTATTTAATACTGCTTTGGAATGATAGTGCAAACCCAAGCTGTTACTTGAAAAAAGTTGGAGGTCTGAATGCTCAATATCTCTAAAAATAAGAGCTTCAGTATTGTTCAGAAAAAAAGAAAAAAAGTAGTATAATTTATGATTTGAAATTAAAGTTAACCCAGATAGCAATCATAGTAATATAATATTATTAATAATAATAGCAACTAATTATTAATTAATAATAATTATGTAATTCTAGTTTAGCCAGGCTTAGTTCTGTCACTTGGAAAAGAGTACTCATTTCTACCCATGAGATGACCTTAGCATTAATGGCGATTACTACAGAGACCTCTTTTATGGGGAATTAATCAGATCTTATCATACAGCATAATACAAAGATCTTTTTTTCAAATCTCCTTTCATAAAAATAATAAAAAAAAATGCTTAACTTAGTTTTTAATGAAAAAGCCTATTTCACATGTTTCCTTTTTGGTGTTCAGTAATAAACCTTTTCCATGAGATAAACTCATGACTGGTGTCGATGCCTGCACATATCTGTCTTAATACCTGTAAGAATTCCAATCTCCTACTCCGGCCACCACATGACCCAAAAAACCCAGTCAATGTTTAATATCTACAGTGAGCACATATAATTTCTGCCAGTGTTCAGGAGTTTAAGTATGGCATTTACACAAAATAAGGGAATAACAAAAGTAGTGGAGTAATCAGCAGGTTTAATTATTTAATAATATTTAGTATTTCATAACAATATTTTTTGAAATATTTCATGATGCAAAATAAGACAGAGCTTAAAACAATTTTACAAAGCTCCAACTTTTGTCCAAATCAAATATATTCTGAAAGCTTTAAACCAAGATTATGTGTATCTACCAGCAAATTTAGCTTGCATTGGATTCTGCTGCTCTTTAGCATTAGTCTAAATCAATTTATACAGAAGCTATACATGTTAGAGAAAAACAAAAAACAACCAAACAATTTTTCTTTGTGCTACTTTTGATCAGGGAAAAGTTTTATTAATTTCAAACTTTATTCTGCTCCTGTTAGGTGGAAATAATCTTGCATCTTCTTTTACCCTTTTTCTTCTCATCCTCTACAGTTTAAAACTGGGGTATTTCAATGTTTAAAAAGTGGCTTCTCTAAATAATTTCCTTCTTTTGCAGGTCTCATGTTTGGGAGATGGGAGTGCCTAGGAGGAGATATCACATGCATATTGGATGGGAAAGCTGAAAGCAAGGAAGTCTGTGCTACTGACAGGTGCTAAGGTGACGCCCTTGCAATATCCAGCCCTTCCCAGTTTTTGCTTACACATTTATTTGAAACAGTATGGCTTAGCTGTTTGTTTGCTCAATTTCCTGAGCTTTTGCATCAAACACTCTTTGTGAAAGAGAGTCTGCATACATTTATGTATTATTCATATTTCTTTTTCCACCTGCACAGGCCTTGAGCAACATGTTTGCTGAGGAACACAAAGCAGGACATTATATGGGAGACTGAGTGAAAATAAAAATTTTCTTCTCTTCTTGCACATGATGCAGAGGACCAGTTTGATCCCTCACTCAGATTTGTCTCACAGGCCCAAGACTGCACCACTATCAACTTCTCAGTGTTGGCTTTATCATAATGCTTTAATAAACTACCTTTTACCCTACTATACTCTTTAAACTTATTTCAAATGGTTTCATAAGATTTTGCTACCCTAGCAACAATTTTTTTTTGTTTCATTTTCAAATACTGTGCACATCAATCTGTCAGTATTTTGAAGAATACAGATATTCAGCTTATTGTTTGAGGTTATCATTTATTTTTTCATTTTAATCTTTCCACTATTACAATGTGGTTTAGATGAAAACCAGGTAATGATACATATTTTATTTTTTAAGATGTATTGTCATAATTCTTGACAGTTACTGAGAATTAAGTGTATATTGCTCAATAATAATGAATTACATTGGTAAAGATAATCCTTGCTGGAGGTATCTGTTAAGATCTGACTAATTTGATCAGAAAAATATGAACCTAATCTTACTGCATCTTGTATAAAATAAAAATAACTTTCCTAGAATTTCACAGATGTGTAAAATATTAATTTGTCATATCACTGCTGCGCAAAGGAATTTAGGCATGCTGAAGAGAGTAGTTTGAGGCATACTTTATTGATGTAAGTCAAATGAATGACACTGCTTTCTTCTTAGCACTACCTTTATATTATGAGTAGAAATGATAAAAATGTTGCTTACTTCAAAAGTGTATGAACAAGACCAAAGTAGTCTTTTTCTTCCTTTTAACTCAAAGATTTTTAAATTTTAATATGTTTCATATGACTTTGAATAAAACTGAGAAATGTCCAAAGGATTTTCTTCATGACCAGAAGTATGTATATTATCTTGTTTTAAGTAAAGCACCTCAACATTTATTAATATTTCTAACTCAATACAGGAATTTGCTATAGAAAACTGTCTCTCTTCCCCACAAGGATGCCTCTTGCAGTTGGACCATTCCCAGACAAAGACTTGGTCAGTCCCCTATACAGAGACCAGAAGACAACCTCTCCATAGGGAGAAGTAGGTCCTACACAGAAGAAAGGAAGTCCTAGTGCACTAATTGGATGGTAACACTGAAGGCTCACCCTACAAGCCTGACACCTGCCCACTCTTTGAAAATGGTTATATAACTTTCTCCATGAGTAAGTGGCTGTCATCCTCCAAACATTAGAGACAGAGAGGCTTTCTGGGCCTTAAAACTCATGTTTCAGCCCATAACAAATTATTACAAGTGTCTGCTCTTTAGTAACACTTGGGAAAGCTTGAGAAATCCTGTAAGTAACTAAACTAGCTTGAACTTCATGAGTTGAAATATCAGTGTACTTTCTGGCTTTAGACTGTTCCCTAAACCTAAATAAAGCAGTACAAACTGCTATGTTTAAGTAATTATTACTTATTACCTTTTTCTTCTACATATTTGATGTTTTAAAGTGTGCCCTTTAAGTTTAAATTAGGGGAGTTATCGTAGCAATAAATTACATTGTAAAGAAAAACAAAAAAATATATTACAATCTCATGCTATTATTCATCACTGTATTCTTCAAAGAATACATTTTCAGGACTTTACAAAGCATATTTCACAGAATCTCAGGATGACTGAGGCTGAAAGGGATCTCTGCGGTCTTGTGGTCCAAACTCTCTCTTCAAGCAGGGTTACCTGGTGCTGTTGTTGTGGTTTGTGTCCAGGCAACTTCTGAGTATCTCCAAAGATAGAGAGTCTACAGTATATCTGAGCAACCTGGTGTAGTGCTCAGTCACTCCCACTGTACTAAAGTGATGCTCAGAGTAATCCTCATGGGTTTCAGTTTGTACTGATTGCCTCTTGTCCTATCAGTGGGCGCCAGTGAAAAAAGCTCTGTCTTCTTTACACTCGCACTTCCCTAGCTATGTGTGTACATTGAAAAGATCCCACGAGCTGACTTCTTCTCCAGGCTGAACAGCCACAGCTCTCAGCCTTTCCTTACAGAAGAAATGTTCCAGTGCCTTCAACATCCTCAGGGCCCTTCATGGGACTCTGTACAATATGTTCATGTCTATCTTATACTGAAGGACACAGGACTCCAGGTATGGCCTCACCAGTGCTGATCAGAGAGGAAAGATCATCTTCCTTCATCTGCTGGCAATACTTCAGCTAATCATTCTAGGATCCCATTAAGTCTTCTTTGTGATGAGGGCACTTTGCTGGCTCATATTTAACTTGGTGTCCACCAGGACCCCTAGGTCCTTTTCTGCCAAGCTGCTTCCCAGCTAGGTTGTCACATTTACTAGCAAATTCCATTTAATCATTGATTTTCTGGTGATATCCCAAGTTACTTCCACTTTAGAATGACATATTTCGTACTGAAAGTACCTATTTTTTTCTGCTGACTGTAAAAGGAGCTTGAAGTGACTAGTTCAGATGTTGACATCCACAGCTAGGCTTCATAAATCCTAGCCTTGGTGCCTGATCTATATTTGCCATCATGTTAGGCCTTGGCAGGTATTTTTGTTCTCTTACGTATAAAGTTCCATACTCGTTCAACTCAACCCTGAAAGCAAAAACAGTTTGGAGAAATAGATAATATTAGCAAAACACACAAACCCAAAAGACTTGGATGCTTTGAAATGGAAAATTGCTTTTCTATCTGACCTGTAATACAAAGATTACAAAATTCAAGTGTGCTAGTAGATCTGAATTGTTAGAGCCTTCTTGCAGAAATTGCTGATCACTGGTAAACAGCTGCAATTGCCTTTTAGTACCAGCTGATCTTCCAGACTGATGTCGAAACCTATCTAGACAGTTCATTGTAATTTAAAGGGAGGAGGGCAATGAGGCAGATACTCTGAAAAAAAATCTGTACCACTCAAGCAATCCTATTCCCAGGACATCTCACTGAAGAGGTCTTCATGAATTCCATACATCTGTTCATACATCTTTCCCTTTTTTCCCCCTACTCCCTAGATAGTGGCATGGTTTCAGACAAGTGTGTAACAGGCCCTATTCTCTCTTATGTTGATTAAATTGTTTCTGACAATTTTGAATTCCTATTCTTTCAATAAATATCATTCTGAAAGATGTTACAAAAAATAGGTATCAATCCTCTGTTTCTCTCCCCAGTAATAGTAAAATTACATATATAAATTACATCTATTTAGTTTCACTTTTTCTGACCACTTTCATTTATAAAGACAGACATGAAAAAAAATGTCCAGTGAAATATTGTGAATAAGCCTTACCAAAGTCTATCAAATCATCCAGTCTCATATTTATCGATCTAACAATCTAAATTCATTACATTACTCCCGCATGTGACTTTTACTGCCAAAATAATGTCACTGCATTCAAACCATTCAGGGGCCATAGAAGCGATCACTAGTCTCTCCTTTGGAAATGTCCCAATGAGCAACTATCCAAAGCATGTCACTCTTTATTTCTGAAAATTTATACCTTTTTTTTTCTGAAAGTATTATCTCTTGTCCTAGTAAGTAATAATCATGCTGGGAGCCCCAGAGCTGTATGCAGTACTCAGGTGCAGTTTCATGAGAGTGATTAGATGTGGAGAATCATCTCCATCAACCTGCTGGTCATACTCCTTTTGAAGCAGCCCAGCACACAAATGGCCTTCTGGGCTGTGAGATCACACTGAAGTTGGCTCGTGTTGAGCTTCTCATCAACCAACATACCCAAGGTCTTCTCCTCAGGGCTGCTCTCAATCCATTCCCCTCCCAGCCTGTAGTTGTGCCTAGGGTTGCTCCAACCTAGTTTTATAATAATAAATTAATTTAATGGGATAATTAATTTAATACCTGATTTATGTTTGTTTGTTTTTTATTTTGTTTTGTTTTTTTCTCTTTATAGAAATGGCAAACAGTGTTTAAATACATCATCCATGTGTTACACTGGACCATGGTGACACTTTGTTCTGTATGAGAAAAAAATCTAGCTTTACTCAGTCTCAACGGTTTTCCCTGACTTGCAAATTCATTATAGAGTTAACATATCTGCAGTGGGTGATCAGTGATGGAACTGAGTCTTGCTTAGATTGTAATTCAGCTTTTACATTACTGAACAACTTTTCAAATAATGGAATCACTTTGTCAAAACTGACATGTATTCTCAAACATTCAGGCATTTTTCTCTAATTTACATAACGTTGTTCCCAGTGGTACACTCCCTTATAAATACTGTGTTTATCAGTAAGACATAATGAAATATATTTGTCTAAATTAACTCAGTAGTTACTGCTATTTATTCTAGGGACAACAGTGAATAATACTTAATGCAGGTTGAGTACCAAAGCCTTTTGTATTGCACTTACACATTCCACATTATTTGTAACCACTACTTTAGCCATTTCACAGAATGATGGTTCTGGAGATTTTTCTCTTTAATATGAATATATGAAGTTTGCAGATAAGAATGATATTTAAACACTACATGGTCTTTGTCTAATTTAATGTCAAGATTTTTTCATCCTTTGCATTGACTTCTCTGCCGTATTAAATAAAACCTAATTTTCATCCCTTGAAAGAACCTTCCCTGCCTGTTTCTCTCCCTACTAACCATTTTTCATTCACTATTGAGAACGGCCTTGTCACCTATTTTCATCTGCCCACAGGGTAAGACGTTATTCTCCTTTTCTTGAATTCATTCTGTTTTTCCTTAGGTTGTCATTTGGACTTGATAGGATCACCTATACACACATAATATTTTTTCATTGATTTTCTTCAATGTTCCCTAGCTGTCCTCTAAAAAGACTACTAACAACTAGTCTGCCATTCTTGTGAAGCTACACATTTTTAGCATGACAAATATTGTCTTCTGTGAGTGAGGTGCTGGGGTTTTTTTTTTGTTTGTTTGTTTGTTTGTTTTTTTGGTGTATCTGCATTTTCTCATGTCAGGTTTGATTTTTTTTCCTTTGTTTTTCACAGTATTTGATACCATTTGTTCCAAGGCAAGGCTTCGAAGTGCAATAATAAGAAAAATTAATTCATCCATTCATCAATGAGCCCAGTGGTACCCACAGCCTGCCTTAAAAACACAGTATGAAATGTGATTAATACACTTGCAATCTTATGGGAGGAGGAAACATAGATTAAACAGTGAACCAGGAGAGGAACTTTCCTTATATTAGGAAAAATTTCTTCACCAAGAGGCTTGATCACGTGTTGGAACACACTGCCCATGGAAGTCGTGGAATCATCATCCCTGGAAGTGTTCAAAAAATGTGTAGATGAGGCCCTTAGTGACATGGTTTAGTGGTGCAATTTACAGTGCTGGGATAATGGTTGGACTTGATGATCTTAAAAGTCTTTTTCAACCTAGCTGATTGTATGAAACTATGATCTGGAAAATGAAAGACATAGCACTTCTAAAATGCTGCAATACAGTCCAGAAGCCTTAGAAAGTATAAAGAAATGACAACAGTAGAAAGAAATTTTATTTATCTCCTTTACTAGAACAAATGCCTTCATACAAGAATAAATTTCTGGGGAGATGTCTCACATTTCTTGCGTTGATACTATTTTGTTTAGAGGTAAGGTAATTCTGCTCTCTGTGTTCAAGTCTGTTCCTAGGTGTAGAGGAAATATTCTTTATATGGGCTGAAAAGTTTTGTGAAATGCACGTAAATCATTAAATTCATTGAAGCAAGATGTTGCTGATCCTAAAGGCTTTGTGAGGTTCAAAACCAAACAGTTATTGCCTTTAAAAACAAGACTGAAAATTCATAGAATCACAGAATCATAGAATAGTTAGGGTTGGAAAGGACCTCAAGATCATTGAGTTCCAATCCCCCCGCCATGGGCAGGGACACCTCCCACTAAACCATGCCATCCAAGGCTATGTCCAACCCCACCTTGAACGCCGCCAGGGATGAAGCATTCACAACTTCCCTGGGCAACCCATTCCAGGGCCCCACCACCCTCACAGTAAAGAACTTCTTCCTCAGATCCAATCTAAACCTCCCCTGTTTAAGTTTAAACCCATTCCCCCTTGTCCTCTCACCACAGTCCCTAATGAAGAGTCCCTCCCCAGCATCCCTATAGGCCCCCTTCAGGTATTGGAAGGCTGCTCTGAGGTCTCCACGCAGCCTTCTCTTCTCCAGCCTGAACAGCCCCAATTTTCTCAGCCTATCTTCATACGAGAGGTGCTCCAGTCCCCTGATCATCCTCGTGGCCCTCCTCTGCACTTGTTCTAACACTTCCATGTCCTTTTTATGTTGAGGACACCAGAACTGCACGCAATACTCCAAGTGAGGTCTCACGAGAGCAGAGTAAAGGGGCAGGAGCACCTCCCTCGACCTGCTGGTCACACTCCTTTTGATGCAGCCCAGGATACGGTTGGCCTTCTGGGCTGCAAGTGCACACTGCTGGCTCATGTTCATTTTTTCATCAACCCACACCCCCAAGTCCTTCTCTGCAGGGCTGCTCTCAATCTCCTCCCCGCCCAACCTGTAGCTGTGCCTGGCATTGCTCCGACCCAGGTGGAGGACTTTGCATTTAGCATGGTTAAACTTCATCAGGTTGGCATCAGCCCACCTCACAAGCGTGTCAAGGTCCCTCTGGATGCCATTCCTTCCCTCCAATGTATCAACCGAACCACACAGCTTGGTGTCATCGGCAAACTTGCTGAGGGCGCACTCAATCCCACTGTCCATGTCACCCACAAAGATGTTGAACAAGACCGGTCCCAACACCGATCCCTGGGGGACACCACTCGTTACTGGTCTCCAGCTGGACACTGAGCCACCGAGCACTACTCTTTGCGTACGGCCATCCAGCCAGTTCTTTATCCACCGAGTGGTCCACCTATCAAATTGATGTCTCTCCAACTTAGAGAGAAGGATGTCATGTGAGACAGTGTCAAAGGCTTTACACAAGTCCAGATAGATGACATCAACTGCTCTGCCCCTGTCCATCAGTTCCGTAGCCCCTTCATAGAAGGTCACCAGATTGGTCAGGCAGGATTTCCCCTTAGTGAAGCCATGCTGGCTGTCCCCAAGCACCTTGTTGGTTTTCATGTGCCTTAGCATGCCTTCCAGGATAATCTGCTCCAAGATTTTGCCAGGCACAGAGGTGAGACTGACTGGTCTGTAATTCCCTGGGTCATCCATTTTTCCTTTCTTAAAAATGGGGGTTATATTTCCCTTTTTCCAGTCATCAGCAACTTCACCTGACTGCCATGATTTTTCAAATATGATGGACAGTGGCTTAGCAGCTTCATTTGCCAGCTCCTTCAGGACCCGTGGATGGATTTCATCCAGTCCCATTGACTTGTATACATTCAGGTTCCTAAGGTGGTCCCGAACAAGATCCTCCCCCACAGTGGGCCCAGGGTCCCCACCCTCACCATCCCCGCGTCTGCCTTCCAAGACTTGGGTGGTGTGGTGAGAGCATTTGCCGGTAAAGACTGAGGCAAAGAAGTCATTAAGAACCTCAGCCTTCTCCAAATCCAGGGTAGCCAGTTCTCCCAATAGCTTCTGGAGAGGGCCCACGGTGTCCCTAACCTGTCTTTTATTGGCAATGTACCTATAAAATCCCTTCCTGTTATCCTTAACATCCCTAGCCAAGTTTAATTCTAAGTGGGCATTAGCTTTCCTAACCTGGTCCCTAGATTCCCGGACAATATCCCTGTATTCTTCCCAGGCCGCCTGACCTTGCTTCCATCTCTTATAAGCCTCTTTTTTCCTTCGAATTTTGCTCAGCAGCTCCTTATCCATCCAAGGAGGTCTCCTGGCCCTCCTGCTGAACTTCCTTCTAGTTGGGATGCATCGCTCCTGAGCTTGCAGCAGGTGAGCCTTGAATATCAACCAACAGTCTTGGGCCCCCCTGCCCTGTAGGGCTGTCTCCCATGGAACCTTACTGAGCAGGTTCCTGAAGAGGCCAAAGTCTGCTCTCTTGAAGCCCAGGGCAGTGAGCTTGCTGCACGCTCTTCTCACTGTCCTGAGGATCTCAAACTCAACCATCTCATGATTGCTGCAATCAAGGCTGCCCTGGAGCGTTACATTCCCAACCAGCCCTTCCCTGTTGATGAGGACGAGGTCAAGCATGGCACCTCTCCTTGTCGGCTCCTCTATTACTTGCAGAAGGAAGTTGTCTTCCACGCAATCGAGGAACTTCCTGGATTGCTTGTGCCGGGCCGTACCATCCCTCCAACAGATATTAGGGTGGTTGAAGTCTCCCATGAGAACAAGGGCCTGCAAGCGTGAGTCTGCTCCTATGTGCCTATGGAGCGCTTCGTCCAGCAAGTCCCCTTGGTCAGGCGGTCTGTAACAGATCCCCACAATAATGTCACCCATCGCTGTTCTCCCTTTAACCCTGACCCACAAACTCTCTGTCGACTGCTCACCTGTCCCCAGACAGAGTTCCATACTCTCTAGCCTATCCCTAACATAAATAGCAACTCCCCCTCCCCGTCTGCCGGGTCTGTCTTTCCTAAAGAGCCGGTAACCTTCCATTCCAACACACCAGTCATAGGAGCCATCCCACCATGTTTCTGTGATGCCTATGATATCATACCCCCGTAGATGTGCACACATCTCTAATTCCTCTTGTTTGTTCCCCATACTACGGGCATTTGTGTAGAGGCATTTGAGCCGAGATCCAATTGAAGCCGGCTCATTGGCTGGAGCAGCTGGAATATCCCTACATTGCTCCGAACGTTTACTTTAGGTGCTGGCAACCGACTGGGTGTGTTGGGATGGAATGATGCCCCCCTCCCCCAACACATCTAGTTTAAAGCATCCTTGACCAGTCTGGCAAGCCTCCTACCAAATCCCCTCTTCCCCTTCTTTGTCAGACCAGCTCCACCAGCCCCCAGTAGACCTGGCCTACTATATTGAGTCCCATGGTCAAGGTACCCAAACCCCTGACTATAGCACCACCCTTCTAACCATTTATTAACCTGCCCAATCCTCCTAGCCTTTTCAAGGTCCTGTCCTGTATCCTGGAGAATTGACGAAAAGACAATCTGAGCTCCAGAGCCCCTAACCACTTCTCCCAGAGCCCTGTAGTCCTTCTTTATAGTCTCCAGGCTACTGCTATCTATATCAGTAGCACCCACATGTATTACCAGGAGTGGGTAATAGTCAGTGGGACCAACTAGAGCAGGCAGCTTCTCGGCCACATCCCTGATCCGAGCCCCTGGTAGGCAACACACCTCCCTTGAGGCTGGGTCAGGCCGGCAGATGGGTGCCTCTGTGCCTTTCAGATTAGAGTCCCCTACTACTATGGTCCGCCGCTTTTTCCTGGCAGCACCAGTAGTGACTTTCTTTACCAGTGCACTAGCTGGTTGCGCCTGGTGGGAGTGCTGTTGCTCATCAGCCCCCTGCAGGATAGCAGAGCGCTGATTCTGCAAGGGATCATTTGTACTTGGAATTCCAGCAGGTTGGAAGTGTACTGATGGTAAAAGAGTACACAAAAGTTAGGATGACTAAGCTGGTTATACTCACACCAATCCCAGAGGGAAAAAATATGGAAAACTTAATAAAGTAATTAAAAAAAAGGTAGAATAGAATTATTGGAAGTCTATATCAATGTAATAATCTTTAAAAGATTTTTTTTTCTTCCAAAATCTATCACAAGTGTATGAAGAAGTTCACTTAAAAAATACAGATAGCATCCTGGTTTTGGCTGGGATAGAGTTAATTTTCTTCTTAGTAGCTGGTGCAGTGCTGTGTTTTGGATTTAGTGGGAGAATAATGCTGATAACACACCCAAGTCTTTCTCCTCAGGGCTGCTCTCAATCTCAAATCTCAAATGCATTTGCAGTAATCACCCTCCTTAGGAATATTTCTTTCAGCAAATAGCTCAGTGTTTAATGTTGTATATGTCTACCCTCATCAGACACATATTGACCCTATATGCTTGTTTGATCCTGTCGAGTTCTTTGGTCAGTTATTTTGTTCAGAATTTAACGCAGAGCCTTTGGGTCAATAGGGAATACTATAAAGTTTTAAAAGACATCTGTGACATGCCAGTAACTCTTTCTTCATAGTGGATGCAGTGATATTTATGGCAGTTAGAACTAGTCTGTGATCCTCACCTGAAATGCATATATACAGTTTTGACCATCAGTAGTGGAATCAGATTTCATAGCTGATTTTTTCTGCAGAGTGAAACCCCACAGAATTCAGCTTTAATATCCAGCCCCATTTTAAAATCTTCACTCAATTAAGGGTTCTGAGCAACTGGTAACAGTTTCACCATCACAAACATTTTATCAAATTTTCTTTTGTTAACTGTCCACAGAACAGAAGGTCAGTCAGTGTTTCTTTCTGGTTTGCTCAGAGAGATTTTCTTTTTAAATACAACCAATTCAGAACCCTAAAGCCACCTCGACAATACTAAGAAATAGAATAAGTATGTTGAGAATTTAAAACTTTATTCCTAGCTTGGTAGATTTAAATGTATAGAATTTCTATTTTGTTGCAGTGCCTAATGTTTTTTCAGGCTAAGATAGTTCATAATATGCAGTAGGTGATAATATGAATGTCCTCTACAGATTATCAGATACATCAAGGTTTTAGGTTTCATCTGTGACCTTGAAACTACCAAGTATTAGTGAGATTTTTCAGGGCTGCTCAGTAATGAAATTCCCAAGGCCTTTAGTTAGAGATATGGGACTTACTACTCCTTAATATCAATTCTTAACATATATCAACTGTAGTCACAACTGGAATGAAATACTGCCCCATTTTCAGAACGAATGTCTCAGTAACAACACCATAAAATATTCTGCATCTTGAAATGAAGTATCCCATTTGACTGAAAATACTGAGACACATTAAATGGGTATAATGCAGTTTTTCAGACTAGTGTTGATCAAGAACTCTGGCATTTTGTTGTAAAATAAAGTGTCAGTAGTCTTTGATATTCATAAATAACTTCAGTTTCAAAATGGATCTCTAGATATCTCTTCAAGTAAGTAAAAACTTAGCACTGTGCAGTGTCAAAGATAGCCCCAGATGACTGGGATGTCATTCACATTATCACTCACAGCAGCCCCTTGATTTTCCTGATGTATTTTGACTAAGTTGTGAAACCTGGTAACAATTAAAATGCAAAATAATGCTTTTTATAGTGATGATTTGGGTGTTTTTAAATAATAACAAACACCTCTTTTTTTCCTCTAATTAGAACCATTTCATTCAATTTCATTCATGTCTTTTAATCTTGATTTCTAATGCTACTGTATGAAACTCGAACTCAGCAACTGAAAACACTTCCAAAGCTGTTGGCATGCCAAAATACCATGAAGGTTACTTAATTTAAGAAGATCTTCACTTATTTAGCCCATAAATGTTAAGCAATTTTCATCAAAGTTATTAAACTAACTCAGAAAGTTTGCAGGAGGATTTAACATTCTCTTTCTTAGAGCAAGCCATTTGTGACTGCATGTTAAGAATTTCTGTCAGTCCTGATGGTCCAGCAAAGGCAAAAGAAAGACCGCTATTAATTTTGGTGGGCTCTGAGAAAAGCCCTGACACTGGATACAGTAGCTGTTGGATAGTTGTGTCTTTTCTACAAATAGCTAAGTGGTTTTCCTTGCACCATGCTTCTGTTTTCCACATACTTTGAAAATATGTCAGTAATAACTCTTTAAAGATAATTTACAAAACAAAAATATATTAGTTTGGTACAATAATTATGGTGTATCTTTCTCTGTTAAAATTAAGATGCTCATCGCTACTACCCAGTGCATTATTTGTCTCAGACCAGAGCTATATGGCTATCAATGGAATAACAAAAATTTAAGATAAAAACAATCTCATGCTAATATTTTTTTTCTTTTTCAAGATCTGAAATATGAGAGTAAGCATAATCTAACAGGTCTTTCACCTCACAGCATTGAAAGATTTTCTTATAAGCAAACAGCAAAAAACATTTCAGCAAAAAGGAAAATACTATTCAGTTTCTTGAACCACAGAGGACTTCATTCTCACTAAATATAAATCACTTTAGCTTCTTGGACATGAAGGTCACATCCTCAACAGTATAATTTGTTGATGCTATGACAGTTTACTCCAAATAATGATCTGGCCTCTTGGGCCTTCAATTTCCTGGTACTTTATAATGGATAAAATGTCTTAAACAAACATCATCTTCATCCTTGAAGATGGTTCTACCTTAAAGTACAGGAAAGAGGATAATATAAATCAATAGAATCAACTAGCTTGTTTTCGGCTTGTTTTACTTCAGGTTTGCTTGGATTATGGGTTTTATATTGTTAGCTTTTAAATCAGTAGCAAAATACTCATTTACTTCCATAGCTTGGGATCTTGCCCAAAAGACATTTAGAATAAAAACAAAGCCTATAATGCTAACCCTCTTGCTAATTAGCTCCTCAAACAGGGGGAGGAGAAGAAATTTTCCGAACACTGATCTGTCTGAACACACTGGCTGGTAGGTAGAGGAGAGCACAGGATAGGGTGCCACTGCCGGTGATAGACGTCTTAATTACTGTAAACTCAATCTCTGTGTGTAGAGACAATCCCCAGTCTACATCAATAGCCATTCTGGTTTCCATGACCATACGAAAGCATGTTAGTCAACTTCCTATATTAAAGGTTGGAGTTTTACGTTGCCCAGCTACCATTCTAGCATGCCAATCAAAACAACATCTTCACTGTAAAAGCTTGCAACACAAATCCGGCTTAAATATCAAGTCCCTAAATACAGAATCAAGTTTGTCCCTTAGTTACTTCATCTTAGGCTGATAAAAATGTAATATTTCATCAGCAGTCATGTACAAGTAAAAATCCTAACTCCAGATTCCTCTTATGTATTTCTATTTAAATTCATAAGGTGGGAAGAAAGAGGACACTTTTTCTACTTTCTGGAAGCTCTATCCAATCTTGAGCCTTTGTCAGTCAACTGCTTCCCTGAAATACTGCTCTCAAATCTTACCTATATCTTCAAGAGGCAATGGTGATATGTGTCATTTTGGAGCTATTTCAAACTTTTAGACAAGTGCTACTTATTTTCATTTTATGTCTACCTATCTGCAACACTCTTCCAGGCCTAACTCATTTCTCAGTAGCCAGTCATTCGCCACCTCCACTGCGTTATTTTGAAACTGCACATCTCTCTCTAGGCACTAGACTGTGTTTGGTGAAAGTAATGAAGACTCCAGTCACTTACATAAGTTTCCCTGCTGAAGGTGAACTCTTGAACTACAGACATAGAATACATTTTCTACACTTTGCTTTGCAGAAGTCACGGCAGGCTAATTTCATCTTTCAGCCATACTTAAGCTTGTTGACATTATTTCAGAATAAGAAACATGACAAAATATGGAGAACTTCTTCAGAAATTATTAGTGCTATTATGACACGCATGTAAGTATGACAGCTAAAACTTTTGTTTAGTTGAATGAAACAGTATTCAATACACTTTATGAAGTAGATATGACTGAAATTACTTACCCTGCTTTAAACTGTTCATAGCTCATATACGACTAATTATGAATATTTGGTATTTTAAGAAAAGTAGTGACAATTAGTCTAAAATATTATTTGACTTGATTGATTTTTTTTAATAAGGATATCCAAAACTTCAAAGAAAAAACTTGTCCTTTGCCTAATATTTTTCCTATATATGAATTTACAGTTGGTCCAGCTTTCAAAAAAACTAATATACATTTTCTCCCAATGAAAAAATATTATCATTAATCATAGTTGCAACATTACAGTAGAATGCATAACTACATAAATACATATATAGAATCATAGAATCATAGAATAGTAAGGGTTGGAAAGGACCTCAAGATCATCGAGTTCCGAACCCCCTGCCATGAGCAGGGAACCTCCCACTAAACCATGCCATCCAAGGCTATGTCCAACCCCACCTTGAACGCCACCAGGGATGAAGCATTCACAACTTCCCTGGGCAACCCATTCCAGGGCCCCACCACCCTCACAGTAAAGAATTTCTTCCTCAGATCCAATCTAAACCTCCCCTGTTTAAGTTTAAACCCATTACCCCTTGTCCTCTCACCACAGTCCCTAATGAAGAGTCCCTCCCCAGCATCCCTATAGGCCCCCTTCAGGTATTGGAAGGCTGCTATGAGGTCTCCATGCAGCCTTCTCTTCTCCAGCCTGAACAGCCCCAATTTTCTCAGCCTATCTTCATACGAGAGGTGCTCCAGTCCCCTGATCATCCTCGTGGCCCTCCTCTGCACTTGTTCTAACACTTCCATGTCCTTTTTATGTTGAGGACACCAGAACTGCACGCAATACTCCAAGTGAGGTCTCACGAGAGCAGAGTAAAGGGGCAGGAGCACCGCCCTCGACCAGCTGGTCACGCTCCTTTTGATGCAGCCCAGGATACGGTTGGTTTTCTGTGCTGCAAGCGCACACTGCCAGCTCATGTTCATTTTTTCATCAACCCACACCCCCAAGTCCTTCTCTGCAGGGCTGCTCTCAATCTCCTCCCCGCCCAACCTGTAGCTGTGCCTGGCATTGCTCCGACCCAGGTGGAGGACTTTGCATTTAGCATGGTTAAACTTCATTAGGTTGGCATCAGCCCACCTCACAAGCGTGTCAAGGTCCCTCTGGATGCCATTCCTTCCCTCCAGTGTATCAACCGAACCACACAGCTTGGTGTCATCGGCAAACTTGCTGAGGGCGCACTCAATCCCACTGTCCATGTCACCCACAAAGATGTTGAACAAGACCGGTTCCAACACCGATCCCTGGGGGACACCACTCGTTACTGGTCTCCAGCTGGACACTGAGCCACCGAGCACTACTCTTTGCGTACGGCCATCCAGCCAGTTCTTTATCCACCGAGTGGTCCACCTATCAAATTGATGTCTCTCCAACTTAGAGAGAAGGATGTCATGTGAGACAGTGTCAAAGGCTTTACACAAGTCCAGATAGATGACATCAACTGCTCTGCCCCTGTCCATCAGTTCCGTAGCCCCTTCATAGAAGGTCACCAGATTGGTTAGGCAGGATTTCCCCTTAGTGAAGCCATGCTGGCTGTCCCCAAGCACCTTGTTGGTTTTCATGTGCCTTAGCATGCCTTCCAGGATAATCTGCTCCAAGATTTTGCCAGGCACAGAGGTGAGACTGACTGGTCTGTAATTCCCTGGGTCATCCATTTTCCCCTTCTTAAAAATGGGGGTTATATTTCCCTTTTTCCAGTCATCGGGAACTTCACCTGACTGCCATGATTTTTCAAATATGATGGACAGTGGCTTAGCAACTTCATTTGCCAGCTCCTTCAGGACTTGCAGATGGATTTCATCCTGTCCCATGGGCTTGTATACATTCAGGTTCCTAAGGTGGTCCCGAACAAGATCCTCCCCCACAGTGGGCCCAGGGTCCCCACCCTCGCCGTCCCCGCGTCTGCCTTCCAAGACTTGGGTGGTGTGGTGAGAGCATTTGCCGGTAAAGACTGAGGCAAAGAAGTCATTAAGAACCTCAGCCTTCTCCAAATCCAGGGTAGCCAGTTCTCCTGATAGCTTCTGGAGAGGGCCCACGGTGTCCCTAACCTGTCTTTTATTGGCAATGTACCTATAAAATCCCTTCCTGTTATCCTTAACATCCCTAGCCAAGTTTAATTCTAAGTGGGCCTTAGCTTTCCTAACCTGGTCCCTAGCTTCCCGGACAACATCCCTGTATTCTATATGTATACATACAGTACCTACATGACTTTCTAGGAAAAAATAATTATATTGCTCTGAGTATAAGATTTACATAGGTATGGGCTTTCAAAATCTGGCACAACCAAAGGAAGACATGAGAAAGAGCTAAACAAATTTAAGGACTGCGTAGAAAACTCAGGTATAATCCAAACCATGCAAAACAATCTTTTTCTATTATTAACAATTAAGTAAGGTTACACTAGGTGAGTTTTCTGTTGACCACTGCTATGACTTTCAATTCTCTAGCAAAAAGGGACAGAATATAGACTAGGAGAAGTACTGGGAATCACTGCAGTTTCTTGTAATAGGTAGCATTACTTTTGTAATGTTTAGTTGGCAAATAAGCTAATAAAGGTTAGCCTATGGAAACTAACAAAATCTTCACTGTAAATTGTCAAGTTCCCTCAGGCTCACTGTAATTCCATATGTTATTAAAGCCAATGGAGCTATGTTGATTTGCATTATCTGAGCCTGACACGTCTTTACCATGACAGGAAACTGGTTATTAACACACCACTAAGGTTTAAATGTTTATAGTTGCACTCCCCAATTCTAGTTGGAAAGGGTTTGCTAAACCCTGA
This sequence comes from Amazona ochrocephala, assembly GCA_039720435.1. NCBI lineage: Eukaryota > Metazoa > Chordata > Aves > Psittaciformes > Psittacidae > Amazona > Amazona ochrocephala. The sequence goes on along the minus strand of CM077909.1, from coordinate 82,525,743 downwards.
AGTTTATGCAGGTAGGAGAAATGAGAATTTTATTTGCTCCTGATGAGTATGTACTTTTGGATCATAAATGTCAGCAAGACCACCATGTATCTGTTTCACTACATGCACTAGTCTGAGTAAAAGATTTCCATCAATTTTCCATTGGCTGCATTTTCAATTCAAAACAGAAATTTATCTACTTTACATCAGTAAATGTCAGTGTTGTTTGTTGCCCTGTCATTTCATAATTTGTTTAGAAATTCATACTCTGCTGCATCCACATGTTCTGTTAATGAAACTCCAGCACCATTTCCTGAAATCTGGTTAATTGGTGTTATCTCTGCAGCTGTCTGCTGATGGCTGGAGATGGTAGTTTTGACTGCTTGTTGCTTATTGTGTGCTAGAAAAACAATAACATTATAGGCTGTTCTTTTATTTTATTTTTTCCACTACTTTCCAGGGAAAAAAAAAAAAAAAAAAAGTGAATTTTCTTTTGATTTACTTTAGCCTTGGTTTGTGTTGTTAGGATGCACCAGCTAAAATTAGAAATTAGAAACCTCAGAATGTAATGTGCCTGTTCAAATGTGCAGAACCAAACAAGCCTATTGCTACTGAAGAAGTGCAAGGAGATGGTTAACAATCTTGTTCCACTACATATTCTCTATGAGTTTCGTTGATAAATATTCTGGCACTACCCATAACTTACCATGAGCAAACACAGTGCAGAGTCCCAGATTCTGCCCCTGGGTAGCACGGAGCAGCCGTCAGGCTTAGAGCTCAGTGACACACAATGATGGAGACACAGGACTGGAAGATGAAGGTGTCAGGGAGAAGCAAGGGCTACTTTTTCCCCACGGCAGAAGGGCCAGCAGCAGAGAGGGTGAATGCCAGCCAGCCTGGGCACAGACACGAATGCTAAGCAGCTGTGACAAGGATCACAGAGGGACAGCCTTTGCTGAAAAACAGCTCCTCAGGGAAGGAGGGCAGATCAAGCTTCCAGCTTCTTATCAGTGATGGAGCTGACCTTCAACTTGCCCTATAGAGCACCTTAACGCGCTGCTGAGCATTCAGTTGAGACCCCCATGAGTGGGGTATGTACCCACGGTGCTGATAGAGCATGGGATCTTGCTTAAATTTTTCACAAACATTTCAGAGGTTCTGCTAGCTTTACTGGATGAGATGGTCATCCATTTTTGCCTCCTAATATCCTTAGGAGAAGCTCTGCAACTTCAATTGAACATTTTACTGAGGGAAGAGGAAGTGGAATTGTTAAAATGACCTTGTTTGGCTTTGAATGTGAAAGCCTTATTTAGTCAGAGAAAAAGAAAAATGTCATTTCATAATTTCCAGTATATAAATCATAGGTTATGACACATCTTAAGAAATACTGACATTTCCAAGCTGAGGTAAAGGTCTTGTAGTACTATATGATCCAGCAGCAAATTCTAGCATACCTGCCATCTCAGGAAATTTCTTTCCATGAAAAATGCAAGTTTACTTTTCTGATTGACAGAAGCATCTTTCTTCCAATACTCTTTTCCTGATAACTTGCCTGCAGTTTCAATAAACCTTATTTTATTTATGTGTAGCTATAGAGCAAAGCAAAAGTGAGCGATCTGTGTTAACAGTACTAACAACTTCTTTATAAAGCACTGGAACTCTCTATCATGTTCAGTGAATATAAATGTCAGATTTATGTACAAATATCTGAAATTCTATTTTCCAGTTCAAATGAAAAGATGACACTGGTTTCTTATACTAATCTTAATTATTTTAGAATCTAATGAATTAAAAAGCACTTTCCATGAATCTTATTATGGAATATATATAATTCCATCCTGGAAAACTGTTTCTTTTCAGATTTTCACATCTAGACACAGAAGATGATTAAGTGTGCTCTGGTAACTTGCTTTTCACAAAGAAAGATCACATGTAGCATTTGGATTCATATGTGAACCCAAACCTGAATGTTTGTCTCTGTACTGATGTGTTTAGATATAGGAAACAGAAGGTCAGTTCTGATTTATCTTCAAAGCCCTCACTTAAAATATAAGTGATATTTAGCTCCTCTCTTTTGACAAAAGCAGCACTATTTTCTTCTGCTGGGAAGGGAAAATAAATTCAAAACAAATCAAAGCTGGCTTTGTAAACTCAGGAGCTGACTTATTTTGTGAAAAGATTGACTAATGATGGTACTTATGAGGAAAAAGAACAAACAAAACCACTAAAATATGACAAAAAGAAGCTAAGGCATGTAAGACTTAGCCAAGATCCACAAGTGATGTAAATCATGGATCAGTTTATGGCAGTTGAAGATGAGGTTGTCGGTTTCCAAACCTTCAGAAGGTTAAGATGATTAAGGCTACCACAGTTACACCTTCATTTCAGATGCTTATATGCCCACTGCCAAATTCACTTGACTACTCCAGTATTCAGTTTACAAATACCTGTACTGTGGTGTCATCATACCAGAGGTGACACACACGTCACAGTAATAACATTAAATTACTTCCTATGCAACTTAGGCAAAGTTGACCAAGTCTAATTTTTCTAGGGCTCTACATGTCTGGAATAAAAATCTTAGTGAACCGCAGTAGCTCTCAAAGTACATAATAGTTTAAAGAATTTGTAAATCTTGGGCACTCACTAAAGTAGCTCCCAGAGAACTGATGACTGACTCTATAGCCAACATTAGGTGACTCAGAACCAGAACATCAACTTTCATCATCACTCAAGCACAAATACAACTGGCTATATTTTCATAACTTTCTACAGTCATTTAGGCCACAGGCCGCAGCTAAACTTCATGTGGCTGCATAGAGACCTGTTCCCAGCACCAAGAACTAATGTTTAACACAAGGAAAATTGTGCAAACTACATGCAAATGTCTAGCATATTAACTAACTCTCTGCAGGGGTTTTAGTATGCAGGCAATTAGAGGTTCACACCCCAACTTCTTCCTCATTAATTGGCTTAGGTAGACAAGCCCTTTCTAAACAGAGCCACAGAAACAGAGATGTTGTGCATTTGGATAAATTCCAAAGTCAAATTGTTCCAGGCACAGTAGGGGAACAAGAACATAAAAATAAGACTATAAAAGGGATTGCATACCTCCAAACTGTTCAGCAAGATTTCCAGCAGGAAACCCAAGGGAGCATCTGGGTGCAAAGTAGGGAAATTATGCTAAGCTGTGCAGGTCTTGTAGTCTGGCTAGCAAAATTTGTAAGTTCTGGCTAAACAGAAGGTTTACAAAAGTCCTCATCATGTCCACCATTATACAGGGAAGTTTTATAATGCCAAGCAACCCCAGTCAGTATGTCTGTTTGCTCTTTTTTACTGGGTGTATGTCTAAGGAGCAGGATTTATCACTTCAAAGCTTATTATGAATTTGCTAGTTTTGCTAAATATTCGTAGCTAAAATCTGTATGCTTCTTTGATCTGGGAGTTATTTTCAGATAAAATCTCAAGAGTTTTTATTAGCTCTGTTTTATCTTCTGATTTGATAACAGTGAATTTGTATCTTGCTTCCCAGCAGACATGTTCAAAGAGAAAAGGTTTAAGCTTGGAAAGATGAAGGATACAGAATAAGCTAGGAAAGGAGAGAAAATAGGCACAAATGGAGAATAAAATGAAAGCTAGAAAGAGTTTTATTTAAGGATTATAAATTACTCCTGTATATGTATAAAATATATACAGAAGTAGTACATTATGTATACCTATATCTATGTATCTATATATCTATATTATAGAAGTGTACTAAAAGCCTTGGTCCTACACTGAAGCAAGCTATTGTATGTTTGGTTATACAAGCCACAGATTGAAAGATTGTGCTGTGCTCCATGACAGGCTGGAAAGAAGAAACACACAAAAAAACTGTTTCTGTGGTCTGTCAGAATTGGGTGCACTCTCACATTTTGACTTGCATATAGAGAAGCAGGAGTAGAAAATCCATATTCTGCTCCAAGTCAGTTACACTGTGGTTGAACCATTTCCCAGAAAACTTGTTAATATTAGTGTTATCTGGTTTCAGTTAAGATGCTACTTGACCAAACGTCCTTACCCACTGAAAGTCATTCTTACTAACAGCTCAGAAAGAGGGTAAGAATGAATAAGGGAAGCTCTGCTCAGCTGAAATCGTCCTTGCAAGGAATGAGAATTTTGTTCATTTCAGGGGCTATTTTTCTCTCTTTCTTTTTTGATTACCCTTCATAGCACCTGCTCAGAAATTAGCATTTTAGGACACTCCAATATGATCACTGTCTTTTCATTCGATTATCAAAATAAATAGTTAATGAAATCTTTTAAGTTTAAGATTTGAGTGTTTAATTTTCTAAATAACTTACCTTTGTCACTTAATTTGGTCTGATCTTGAAAAAGATATTTGAAGATTTTTAGGAGGTTTTTTAAATGTCTGTTAAATGTGAACTTCCCCAGTGTTCTTTGTCTGTTTTCAAGCAAGTCTTTCTTCACATGTAACTATATAAAAAAAACCACACACAAGAAAAAAAAAAAAACAACCACAATATAGTTGTTCTGTTTTGAATTCAAGTATTTGTCTCTGACCTTTGCAAAAACTTGTAAAATCACAAGGAGATAAGCATGAAAGAAATCATGTGCTATTCAAGTACTTAAAGTCCAGAGAAATGCACTGAAGTAGAAAGGGGATTAATAGAAGAAGGAGGGTGAGGCCAAGCAATACAGTGTTGGTAGAAGAAGGATTATTAAGCAGACTGAACCAGGAGAGAAATAAGCAGCGTTTATTGAGGTTAGACACAGCTGTAGATAGAACAGAATCTCAGCAGAGGAGAGACGCCAGAAAAAGAGAACAGGTACAATACATGAAGTGTTGTAGCTTCACTTTCTGGGTGAACTCCTATTAGAGAACACGGGAACACAGAGGGGAACTGCTGAGTAGAGAACGAGATACAACAGTTAAACACAGAAAAGGAAGGCGTGGGAGTGGGGGAAGGGATTGAAAGAAAAGGTTCAAAAAGCTGGTGCCTTAGACAAGTTTCAGGTTTTTGTGGTAATGAATTAAATCTGGCTGGCATATATACAAAGTGAGTGAACATTTGGGAAGCACTTTGAAGTCAATGAGCTCTAGATTGTTGCTCTCTTTTGTGCAGATAATGAGAGAAGAATATTAGTGTCTGCAGCCAGACTTGTTCACTTTTCCAGTTAGAGTGTTGAAGTGCAGGGTTCTGAGGCATTTCTGGGAGTCAAAGGGGCAGCCTGGAGGTTTGTATCACTTGTTTTTATTCTTCTCTCTCTCCACTCATTCTCTCTCTCCCCAACTCCCCCCTCCCCATCCCCCCCTCTCTGTAGCACGAGCTGGGTATCCCATCGCAGGACTGGGGACGTCAGCGTGCACAGCCCGACAGCTCTCAGTCGGAGCCGGCTCTGCTGGACCTGCTACCATGCAGCTCCCTGGGCTGCTGCTCCTCTCCCTGCCACCACTGCTTAGCCTGCTCAGCCAAGCTGGAGCTCAGTTCCCTCGCCAGTGTGCTACTGTTGAGTCCCTGCGGAGCGGCATGTGTTGCCCAGACTATTTCCCTGTGTTTGGGCCAGGTACTGACCGGTGTGGCGTGTCTACGGGCCGGGGCCGGTGTGTCCAGGTGACTGTTGACTCACGACCCCATGGCCCACAGTACATCCATGATGGGCGAGATGACCGTGAGCAATGGCCAATACGCTTCTTCAACCAAACCTGCCAGTGCAACGGCAACTTCTCTGGTTTCAACTGTGGGTCGTGTCGCCCTGGCTGGACAGGGCCCACCTGTACCCAGGGAATCAATATAGGTAAGAGCATCAGAAATATGACATGAAAATTGCCTATTGGCAGCTCTTGCTTCTAAATGCACATAATGTATTTCTTTTCTTTAAAATAATAATAATAAAAAAATGCCCCTTATATTTATTCAGCAAATGTACATTGCCATAGGGGCCATTTAGACAGCTGCTAGATGACTTGCTGAAACCTACATTTACTGCCTGATAAAAGGAAGACACAAAACCTGTACTGTAGTGCAGGACTGAGCCCAAGTCCATTCAAGAATAGAACATTAAAGTTGAAAAAACTGTATTCTTTGGAATTATTCAAGAGTAAAACAATGTATATTGTGTGTATGTACATGTGCGTATGTGCGTTTGTGAGTATGTCTGGGAATAATACATATCTAGATATCATGTTTAATACCTTGTGACTATTTTAATTCTTTTGATTCAAAATCCCTTTGTACATTTCTAAATGATATGCTTGGCCTAGTAAATTTTTAGTTAAATGCTGCTGTCAATGTCATTAAAACCTTAGGTCCTGACTAACAACTGTTCAGATGAATCAGCACAGAGGTTGGTGGCCATTTCTGAGAGTTCTTCAGTTTTGGTTTAGTCCAGAATATCAGTAAACAGACATCTAAATTTTTTCAAATGGTTATGAAATTCTCGTGGGACTGGAAAATACTGAATATTGTTGGCAAATCAGAAAAGACAAGCAGGCTTGGGGACAGGTTGTTGTTCTCAAGTCAAAACCATCTGAATGGACAAGATTTCAGTCTTTATTAGTGAAAGTTTAAAGGGGTGTTATTGAAATCCCGTAAATTCCATAATCCCCCAGATGAGTGATAGGTCCCGTTGATGTGAGACAATGAACACCTCACACAAATGTACAGTGTCTCTTGCAGAAACAGAAATAAGCACTCCTATTATTTTCAGAAGATAGGAAAAACTCCATGAGTGCGAGTGCTTGTTTCAGCAAGGATTAACAAATGACTGCTTATCTAGTAAAAATCTTAATGATAAGATTACTTAAAAAAAAACTTATTGAGGACTGTGCCAAAGACCTTAGGATTTTATTCATCCTTTGAGTTCCAAGAAGCAAACTAGAAAGTATGACTCATGAACTGGATTTGCTAAGCCAGGTCGCACCCTCTGATGTGCTGGCCCATTCTCATTAACAATGTTGTTAACTCTGAAAAACAAGCAAGAAAAAATGTTAATATACACAAATTTAGGAAAGTAAATCTGGAGGTAGGCAAAAAGCAGCATTAGCTGATTTTCTAGGGTATACAAGAGCACTTTTTACTTTTCTTGCCTATGAAATCCTTTCCTACTCAGTCAAATGCAAAGAAAATCAGATTTATCATGCATGACAACATGAATGTCCTGGGTTCAGCTTTTTCTACTTCTTCGTAGCTGATGCAAGTGCTGTGTTTTTGACTTTAGTTTGGGAACAGTGCTGATAACACACTGGTGGTTTTAGTTGTTGCTAAATAATGTTTACTCCTACCACAGACTTCTCAGTCTCTCATGCTCTGACAGTGAGGAAGGGCACAAGAAGCCAGGAGGAAGCAGAGACAAGCCACATGACCCAAACTAGCCAAAGGGATATTCCATATCACAGCACATCATGCCCAGTGTATAAAATGGGGGGAGTCACCCAGAAGGACCCACTGCTCGGGTTGGGCTGACTATCGGTCGGTGGGTGCTGAGCAATTGTATTGTGCATGATCTGTATTTATTGTTTTCTTTTTTCCCTTTTAGTTTTATATTCTCTCCCCTTGTTATTTCCCTTATCATTATTATTATCGCTGGGAGCAGTAGTGGTTTGTGTTATACCTTAGTTACTGGACTGTTCTTAACCCGTGGGAGTTACATTCTTTCCATGCTCCTCCCTATCCCGCTGAGTGCAGGGGGAAAGAAGGCGGGGGGGAAGTGAGCTAGTGGCTGCATGATTCTGAGTTAGTGGCTGGGCTTAAACCATGAAAGTGCTAAACAGGGGAAATAAGCTTCTTATTATGCTTTGAGTTTCCACATAGAAGCCACTTCTTTTGCCCATCCATGGAACTGGACACAGCTACCCAGACTTCGAAAATAATTATTGGACTACTGTTGGCATATCCACATAAAATAGCTGTAAAGTGTGATTTGGTGCCATCGTATCTTCTAAATTCATGCATGACTTTAATAATAGTCAATTTCTTTTATTGCGGTTCAGGCACATATTTTGAAAAATGAAAAGGTTAAGGTGCCTATGTCAACCAAAATTAGATTAATATTTCTAGTGCTGTACTTAAAATCAGAAAGAAAAACCCTTCAGTGACCAGGGCTAGCCTATCAGTTCAGTAGTTCCACAAACGAGAAAAAACATGTGTCAGGATACAGAGTCCCTGGATGAGATTCATGTTTCATAAAAGTACTTCTATACTCTCCAGTGAAGTCGAAATATCCCCCACTGAATTAACTTCATGTAGTGAAATATAATTCAGTTTTATTCTTCATATTGACTCATGATGAAAACTTGTTGCTTCTTGTATCAACACAGCCTATCACTCATTGGGACAACTACAGGTGTTATGGAAATGAGTGTATGCTGAAGAATAGCTGTGAGTTCTACCTGTGTCTTAGTCTAAACTTAGTCAAAAATCTCCTCAGTCCAGGTGAAAGACTGGTGGATTGGAAGCAAAGTGATGTGAATTCTGTTTGTCTTGATGATATACTGGTATTTCAACAAGTCAGTTTTCTTCCTTGTTTCACTGTTTATGTCTGGACAATGATATTTTTAAATGGTTTCAAGATATACTGCTAATAAGGACTAATATATGGTTATCGTTTATAATGTCAGGTAATGACATTAACGACAGAATTTGTACTGTGTAAAATTCACAACTTATAATTCAGATGAATCAGCCATTTTTCCTGCAAAGGTTTAAGCATAAACAACATACTGTGCTGAACTGTCATGTAGGCAGAGCTGCTGATTATTACAAATTGCATATAGTATTCTTTTCTTGTAAAGTATTACCACAAGAAACCTTAACTGTATTACATGAAGTTCTGAAAGGTTTGTATGACAAAAACTTTGTTATTTCTCTCACAGGATGGAAAGATAATCTGTAATAAAGCTTCTAAAAGCACTAAACCCACAAGTTTTGGGGGTTTATTTTTATTTTGCTCATCCTTTCTGATAATAAACATTTTCTATTTATGCTCAATATTCTCTGAATTGATTTAATAAAAAATGGATGAAAGCCTGAGGAAAAAGGGACTTATCTGGAATTATGAGAAGCAAAAGTAATTAGTCCTGTGAGATCAGACTTAAATGTTTATTACTTTGGTAACTTGCTTCTTCTATATCCTTACAGTCAGGAGGAATCTTTTGGATCTGAGTGCAGAAGAAAGGAGGCGTTTTGTGAATGCTTTACACCAAGCCAAGGTGACAATCCATCCTGACATTGTTATTGCCACACGAAGACGTGAAGAAATATTTGGACCAGACGGCAACACACCACAGTTCGAGAATATCTCCATTTATAACTACTTTGTATGGTCTCATTATTATTCTGTCAGGAAGACTTTCCTCGGTGTAGGGCAGCAGAGTTTTGGAGGAGTTGATTTCTCTCATGAGGGACCAGCTTTTGTCACATGGCATAGATACCATTTGCTGCAGCTTGAAAGAGACATGCAGGTAAATTTCACATTAATGTTAAACCATGTGTTCATGCTATGTTTTGTACAGTTAAAGAACCTCTCGCATTCCAATAGGCAAAAATTATAGCAGTTCTTTCTATGTACTGAAATAATTCTGCTTCAATTTCTCAAACTCATTAGGTATACTAAAATGTGCATTTAGGTTTTAGACTGTCATTGTTATAAAGATGCTAAAAATATTTCAGAGTAATGAAAAATGTAAAAGTTACATTCAAATCCCCTCTAAAAATAGATACAAATTCTAGAAATATCCATAGAAGGCATTTTATTGGACCAACAACTGTTATTGCTGGTGTTACTTTTAACATCAAGGCCCTGCTTTTGACTAAGTTAGGCTAATCAAAGCAGCAGAATTTCCAAAAATACTACTACAGAGGTGTCTTGGGGATTCATAATCACATTTTATTTGCACAATTAGTGTAACTGGTTAGAAAAATCAGTGTTTTGTTATACTCTGTTCCACAAACCAGTGATTCTCTTGTTTCCTTTTCCTTGTGTGAACCTATCTAAAAGGAAAACAGTATTTTATGAACCATCATCCTTCTTCAGAAGAGAGTATTGTTTTCAAGGTCAGATTTAAACAGTCTTTGAAATCACTTCATGAGTTTCCACTAGCTTCAATGGCTCTGCTTCAGGCTGAGCCACAAACTCCCTTCAAAAACTCATATTTGACACAAGTGGCATTTCATTATGTGGAAATCCTGAGGAATTCTAGATCTCTGTGATTTAACATATATTCCTATTTATATTGGTAAACTTGATCATTAATTAAGCTACTTTGGCTGACCAACACATCTTGGTATACAAATACTGGGAGCCAAGACACAGAACACAGCCAGGACTCCAGAACTGTTGAACTCCAACCCATACTAGAAACAAACAATGACAATTTGAAGGGCTAGTAGCCCTTTTCCTTATTTTTCCATTTTCTCATTTTTTCCACAGTTGTCTTAGGTATTCTGTGTGCTACAAACACTGCTGCTGTTGACAGGCCTTTCAGTATGTTGGGAAATGGGATATCAGTATTAATTTATATTTCTTACTACTCACAATATGGTTTCATGAAAGAACTACTGTCTTATTACTGAAGGAGACCCATAACTCAATGCAGTAGTCTAACTACCTGTTCTTTGAAAAAAAAGCTTCAATGTGAAAACCTACCTAAAGCTTTTAAACAGAATTCATAGATTTTCCATAGATTTCCTCTCCTCCATAGAAGCAAGACTCTGACTCTTACTAAGATGTATTTTTAACATCTGTCTAGCAATGAATATTATATCTGTCTGGGTCACACATATATTAAATGTCATATTTGTGTGGTTTAGAACATGCTTCAGGACCCCACTTTTGGACTACCCTACTGGAATTTTGCAACAGGACAAAACACCTGTGATATCTGCTCAGATGACTTGATGGGAGCTAGAAGCAATTTTGATGTCTCTCTTATCAGCCAGAACTCAATCTTCTCTCAGTGGCGAGTGATATGTGAAAATGTAGAAGACTATGAAACTTTGGGAACCATCTGTAACAGTAAGTATGACTACTGGCAGATATTTGGAAAGAAAATCCTTTTGATCATAGATAACTATAATAATTTACATTGCAATGGCTTTTCTCAGGAAAAAAAAAAAAAAAAAGTATTAAAGTGGTTTTAACTATTCTAGATCCAAGTTTCATCAGTCTTCCGAGACAGTACATACCTATCATCTGTCTTTCACTGAGGCTCTAAGCAGTTCAAAATTCAATCAGGAGCTTGTAGCAGAGGAAGACCTAAATGCTTTGACTTCCCTTTTTACATAGCATCTATTCATTTCCTCTGCCATAAATAATTAAATCTGGCAGTGTCATTTCTTAACTGAAGCCTGAATTTTCTTCTGACAACTCTATTTATCACTTTCATGGCATTCTACTTCTAAAACAAGAACTAATGAATCCCCATGTTAACTATGTGGAGCGTATTTTCATTGTGAATAACACTGAATCCTAAAATGTTTACTTCAGCTACAACTAAAAAATCGCAACTAGACTATTGTATGTTCCTCACCTACAAGCCACAACTCAGCATCTTCATGGAAATAGGGAGGGGAAATAGGGAAAACACCACAGTATTTGGCTACTTACCTAAAGAATTAGCTGTAGTCCTTTCCTCAGCTACTCTCTCAGGACATCCTTAAAACCTTTTTTCTGAGTCTTATCAAGAAATCACACTGAAAAACTAAAGAAAAATTTCCCAGAGCACTTAGAGAACCACAGATTTCAGTGAGAGGCTTACAGATGTTTTGATTTTTTTAAATCCTAGTGCAAAGGATCCAGCACGCTGGACACCATGAAGATTCAGATTCTTTGCCTGACATGAGGAACTGACCCATTCTTACACTATAAACACCATTTGGGGGGGGGGGGGTGAGGGGGATTTTAATTTTCTTCTTCCTGGTTCAGTCATTAGAAGGATGCATTCTGCAGTCTGCAGTTTTGCACCAGTAGTTTTCTCTCTCTTCTCTCCACCCCAGGCACTGAGGGTGGTCCCATCCGAAGAAATCCTGCTGGAAATGTTGCACGGCCTATGGTACAGCGCCTCCCAGAGCCTGAGGATGTTGCTCAGTGTTTGGAAGTTGGTGTATTTGACACTCCTCCTTTCTATTCCAATTCAACAGACAGTTTCCGTAACACTGTAGAAGGTAAACATAGCAAATAAAAGGACCTAGAACGTAGCAAATAAAAGGAATTAGAACACTGATAAAAAAATCAAGGAAGCAGACTTGCCATTTTTCTTGTTGGAAGTAGGAGTTTGGAAACAGTCTACTGGATAGTAAAAACACATTGTTCTTAAAATGAAGTATTACCTTAGTATTAAGTGGAAATAACCTCTGGGTAACTTACTTCATAACTTATGTCAGCTCTTTAAATATATAAAAGCCTGAACAGTCTGTCATTGGTGTACTATGTAGCTGAGATCAGGTCCTTTCAACCTAGTCATAAGTTGCCATTGCTGAAAACAGACAGCTTTTGTCTGCAGATTGATACAGGTGCATCCTTAAATGAGGCAAAGTGCTCAGAGCAGTTACCCTTATATCTCTGGCTCTTTTGAAGAGGCATAACTCCTAAAATGGGGAGGATCTGCTGCATTTTGTTTTTCTTGGAGAACAAAAACAAGAGTCTCAACCAACCATTTAAGTATCATAATCATAGAATCACAGAATGGTTTGTGTTGGAAGGGACATTAAAGATCATCTGATTCCAATGCCCCTGTCATGGGCAGTTACACCTTCCACGAGACCAGGTTGCTCAAAGCCCCATCAACACTTCAGGGATTTCTCCTGTTTTCAAGTTTGGCCAAAGCTTGAAAACAGGAGACATTTTCATGACACTTCAGATCCTGACATCTGATATGAGGGGTGAGACTTGCTGGGTACTAACAGAGTTACATAGGGTACCTTCACTGAAAAAAGAAAATTTATGAAGCTTTCTGAGATGTGTTCACAGTGAGCATGGAAGTCACATATGGAAACAAAAAGCTGCCTCATTAGAAAACATTTAGAAAGCACATGTAACTATTTCAAATACTTTGAAAGATATGCAGGTCCCAAATATATACCTTTATTTTCATGCTACATTTTATATGGGGTTTTGGCCATTTTTCAATTAGAACCCAGCAGCCTTGCACTCCACATTCCCAGCATTCTCTTGCAAAGGCTATTGAAATCTAAAAGTTATGCATGCTAGGGACATATCTCAAATTCCAGTACAGAGAGAACTTGTTACTCATTTATGTTAAGCAAGGCAACAAAACAACATAGTAGCCTTTCAGAGAGAAATGTGTCCAGATGGTCTACAAGTCTTCACTGGGATTTTTTGTGTTCTTTGTTTGCATATTCAGGGTACAGTGATCCTTCAGGGAAATATGACCCAGCAGTTCGAAGTCTTCACAACTTGGCTCATCTATTTTTGAATGGTACAGGAGGGCAAACACATTTATCACCAAATGATCCTATTTTTGTCCTCCTGCACACATTTACAGATGCTGTGTTTGATGAGTGGCTGAGAAGGTATTCTGCAGGTAAGATACTGTCATGGACAGAGATGGTATGGGTGGTTGTCAGTCTCTGCAGAAATATGAGCTCAGCTGCTTCTTGTGGGGCGGAAAGATACCCCTAAGATTAGGAGAGAGGTCTGGAATTTTAACTAGTTAGTATGGTTAACAAAGACAGTAACAACAAGCAAGTTCCCTTCTTCATCTCACTGCCATGCATTTTCAAATCAGTGTCTCTGAAGACACTTGGCCAGAAATACCAGCTACAATTCAAGAAATCAAAATGTGCAGATATATCATCTCCATAGAGCAAAGACAGCATAACCACACAAGGTCCAATTACTTCATGGACATTCCATTATTGCAAATAATGGAAAATGGAGTAAAAACCTTTGTTTTTGCCGAACAAGATCAGAGATCATGCACCCGCCAAGAATTAATTTTGAAAACCTTTGTTATTTACTGCCAGCTGTCCATAACCATTTCCATATCATTTCAAATGATGTTTACTGTTGCTGCCCTTACTTCTTTAACTCCAAAAAGAAGAGTGAAAAGTAATAAGGGAGGAAGTGAAGGAGAGGGAAGGAGGAAGGAAAGACAGGCCCACCGAATCACATAGAATCACAGAATGGTTGAGGCTGGAAGGGACCACTGGAGATCATCCAGCCCGACCTCCCTGCCAGGCAGGGTCACCTGAAGCACATTGCCCAGGATTGTGTCCAGATGGCTCTTGAATATCTCCAGTGAAGTAGACTCCACAATCTCTCTGGTAAACCTATTCCAGTCCTTGGACACCCTCACAGTAAAGAAGCTCTTCCTCATGTTCAGGTGGAACTTCTGGTGGTTTAGTTTATGCCCATTGCCTCTTGCCCTATTCCCTGGCACCACCAAGATGACTCTGGCCCCATCCTCTTGACACCCTCTCTTCAGATATTTATATATATCTATCTGATTTCCTCTGAGCCTTCTCTTCTCTAGGCTGAACAGGCCCAGCTCCATCAGCCTCTCCTGATATGAGAGATGCTCCTGACCCTTAACCATTCTAATAGCCTTTCTCTGGACTTGCTCCAGGAACTCCATGTCTCTCTTGTCTTAGGGAGCCCAGAGCTGGACACAGTACTTCAGGTAAGGCCTCGAGAGCTCAGTAGAGAGAGAGGATTGCCTCCCTTGAGCTGCTGGCAATACTCTTCCTGATGGAGACCAGAATACCATTGGCCTTCTTGGCTACAATAACACATGGCTGGCTCATGGACAACTTGTTGCCCACCTGGTCCCTCTCCACAGAGCTACTTTGCAGTAGGTCAGCTCCAGCCCGTACTGTTGCATGGGGTTTCTCTTCTCCAGGTTCAGGACCCTGTACTTTCCTCCAGTTTCCAAAGGTTCCTCTCTGCTTATCTCTACAGCCTCCCCACTCCCTTCTGAATGACATCACAGCACTCTGGGCTATCAGCAACTATTCCTAGTTTCATATCATCAACGAGTTTGCTGAGGAGGCAGTCTATCCAAGTCACTGACAAATAAGTTAAAGAATACTGGACCCATTATTGACCCTTGGGGGACACCACTAGCTACAGATCTCAAACTAGACTCTGTACCAATGACCACACCTCTCTGAGACCAGCCATTCAGCCAGTTTGTAATCCACCTCACCACCAGCCAGTTTGCAATCACCTCATCCAGCTTACCCATGAGGACGTCATGGAAGACAGTGTAAAAAGCCTTGCTTGAAGTCCAGGCAGACAACATTCACAGCTCTTCCCCTCATCAATCCAGCCAGTTGTCCCATATTAGAAGGCAAGCAGGATGGTTAAGCATGATTTCCCTTTAGTCAATCCATGCTGACCACTCTTGATCACCTCCTTATCTTCCACTTGATTAGAGATCGTCTTCAGGATGAGCTATTCCATCCTTTCCAGGAATTGAGGAGAGGCTGACTGGCATGTAGTTCCCAGAGTCCTCCTTCTTGCCTTGAAGACTGGGCTGATATTTGCCTTCTTCCAGTCCTCAGGCACCTCTCCAGATTGCCATGCCTTTTCTAAGATGATCTGCATATTCTGATAGCATCCCTATATTAATCCCAAGTGCCTGTCCCAGCTTTCACCTCCTGTATATCTCCTGCTTGTATGTGAGCTTTGACAGGAGTTCCTTGTTCATCCATCTGGGTCTCCCCTTTGTTTGATTTCTTTCACATAGGTATGCACTGTTCTGGAGCCTCTGGCTGGAGGAAGTGGTCTTTGAACTAGATCTCTTGGACCTTTCTTCCCTTCAGGGACCGTTCCTATGGGATTCTTCCAAGAAAGCCCTTTAAGAGGCCAAATTTAGCTCTTCTGAAATCCAGGGTTGTGATCTTATTTATTGCCCCACTTTCCAGTTGCATGATAGTGAACTTCACAATCGCATGGTCATAGACGGAAGGAACTCCAAAGAAGAAAAAAAAAAAGAGATTGGTATCAGTGAACTGGTGAGAGAACTGTGTGTAACCGTAATGTCTGTGCATTGGTTTGCACTAAGCAGCTGTTTTGCTTTTAGGACAACCCAGTCCCTCTTCCTTCTACAGAAGACAGCTTCTGTTCCACAACTGAGACTTCTTTGTACAGCTTCCATGACCTGCTTCAAGTATTTTTCCCATGTCAGAGAGCAATTTTACCATAACACTGCAAAAAAATTCCAGTGGAGCTCATATCAGCTCCCTCCTGAACTGCATGAAAGGGCTCTTCATCACTGTTACAATCAAAGCCAGATTGTAGCAAAATGGTTTTCCAATATACACATATTTCTCCTTTTCCATGTTAGAAGAAAAGAGAAGCCCAACACAGGCAAAAAGTTTTACAATTTACTGGTGGTTTCTATTAAAAAAAAGGGTTATTATTAGTGATCTTGGTTTTGGACAAAGCAGAGCCATTCATTCTGGATCTGTCACACTGGAAAACCAACCCTTGTATTAACTTCAGTTAAGAACAAAAGAAGAAAAAAAAAAAAAAAAGAAGAAAGAAAAAGAAAAGAAAAAGAGGTACTCAAAACCCTGGCTCACTTTAAAAAAAAAAAAAAAAAAAAAAGAATTAGGACAAATTATTTTTATTTTATTTACCAAATGTGATTTGATTTTCATTTTAGATATCTCAACTTATCCACTGGAGAATGCCCCTATTGGACATAACCGACAGTACAACATGGTGCCTTTCTGGCCTCCAGTTACCAATAATGAAATGTTTGTCACTGCACCGGAAAACCTGGGATACAGCTATGAGGTTGAGTGGCCAGGTAAGATGCCCAGCCTAGGTGCTTCTTCTTTCTCATCACGTCTTTCTCCAATGAAGTTTATGCATCATATTAACTGGGTTATTTCAAATTTCACAAATAATACTTCATGCCTTCTTAAAGGACTATTTCTCTTTACATTCCTTTCTTTAATATCAGTTATGTTTGGGATTTAGTACAGATAAATAGCTACTGATTGTAGATTTTTCCTAAATGAAACTCCCACTATCCACTTCAGGTTTTGGAGTTCTCATTTGGATCTAAACCTTGCAGAAGGTCCTTATTCCTATAACATATGCCTCCATTAAATCACTACAGATAATGCAAATCCCTCATAAACCAGATATTAGAAGAAAGATCCAGGACTGGTTTTAAACTCTAACAAGAGAGACTGAAATTTTCTCACATTTTGGAAAAAAATATTGTCAACTAAAATATGAACTAGCTCTATTTCACAACTCATTAAATAATGACAGATACAGAGCTTTGCTCTGCTTGGTCTGATGTTTATACATATACTTCACATTTACTTCTAATAACTTTTTTTTTGCTTTCCTTCCTGTAGGTCGGGCTCTCCGTGTCACAGAGATGATAACTATTGCAATAGTGACTGCACTGGTTCTTGTTGCAATTATCTTTGCTGCTGCTGCATGTATCATACGTGTCAAGAAAAATAAGGATGAGTTGCATCAGCCTCTTCTTACTGACCAGTATCAGCACTACTCAGATGATTATGATGGTATACCAACACCAAGCCAGTCTGTTGTTTGAAGCACTTTTCTGCATCTGACTGAAACTGTTTATTTTGCTGTATTTCATATATAGTGGTCATCCAGTTGCTTTAAAATAAAGAGCCTAAACTGCCTGCTGTCTTGATATGTTTGCTTCAGACTTCGCATCCTCTTTCATCACACCTAGGAACCAATAAGTCACTTTTGCGATACTAATTGTGTTGATTAAATAGAATTCCATCAGCTTTTTAGGGCTGCAAGCCTTTTTCATGTATATTTCTGTAAAATCTGGTAAAATTTAGTTAACTTGGTGACAGTCAATGTCATCTGCCCTACCCGTTACACCCAGGAACTTTTGGGAAATGGTCAAGTTCAGAATGGGACAGAAGCAGAGTCCAAAATACGAGTAAACACCTTGGCTAGGCAAGTGAAAATGTGCTTCAAAATAGCCAGCATGCCAAGTAGAGAGTTACAAAGGAATTCTGAAAGCAACAGCATGTTTGGAATCAAACTTTATTCACAGAACATTGTTTTGATCTTGTTGTTGCTTTTAGGTAAATCTATGAAAAGAGATTCACCACTGAGAAGACACTCCAGCATTTGGAGTGTATGTTTGAACACAGCTGCCTGCACGGGACATTCATTTGAAAGGACAGCTGGGAGCAACCTTCTTTTTATTTTGACTTTGATTTTTTACTCTCTTGCTCACTTCCTCTCTCCTACTGTCGCTGTGCCAAGGCATTCTCCCCAGCAATGAGAGACCTTGCTTCAATTCTCTCCTGTGGGAGTTTAAACCCATACCTCTTGTATTTTGAGAGAAGGCCCTATGTATTATGTTGTAGAATAGACATGGAAAAATTGTCATATGCAACCACTGTTGTATTTATTCAGCATAAGCCAGTAGGAGAGTAACAAACTGACATTTATCTTTTTACAGCCTGAGGTAGGGCTGGAGGAATCTGGTTTCAAGACTCATCTCCTCTCTCTCATTATAATTGGGTACCAATAAATCGTCTCTTTGTCTTCCTATGATGGCTTATTGAATCTAATTTAGCAGTTATTAGCTGACATACAGAGGTGTTCCTGAGTTCAGACTACTGAATCCCATATCATGTACTCAGTCCTCTAATTGTCAGACTATAAGGTCAAGATGTCGCTTGTCTCTCTTTCTGCCTGACCCTAGCTTCAACAGACATGGCAAGTAATTTGGTTTCAATCTAAGGCAGCTCACTTAGACACAATTTATTAGCAAAAGCAAGGGTCATGCCTTCTATGCACTGGGTTAAGCTTAGTGGTTTCAGTGAGTATCAGCTGTGCTCAAAGTACACTTAGTTGCAAGGAGATAGGTAATTAATACTTTGAGAATGATGTAAATAGGCAGACAGTACTCTTGACTAAGTGAGTGGAAGATGGGTTAGAATCTTCACTCATTTTACCAAGAATGGCGTGTGCACCAAAAATTTACACACACAACTGATGTTTAGGAAGGAAACTTTCACCTGTGTCACTCACGGTACCAAAGTAAAGTAGACATAGGTCTTTAGTTGCACTCTTGGTTTTACTTACAGTCTAGCCAATCGGTCTTTCAGATACACAAGCAGCAGCTTGGATTTCAATTTAAACATCTGTCTCTGCCATTCTTGCTTGTACTGAGCACCAACTTAACAAGACATCTACTTTAGTGATTTCAGTGGGTTAAAGAAGGGTGCTCTAATGCACTCTGGATTCAGGTCAAGAGACCTGGATTTTATTCTTAACTCTGTTACTGACCTGCTCAATGTTCTTAGCGTATTTTTACTTCTGTGACTCATTTATGAAGTGAAGATAATAAAGCTTCTTTTGTAAAGTGTTTTTACTTCAGTGTATGAAAAGAAGCTTACAGAAGCTTGATAAGAGAAGGAAAATGGCATGGCAAAATCAGAACTTGTGAAGAGCACATGAGGTATTGCAGCCAGTCAATTCTAAAAGCAAGAGCATATACTCATGTTTTGAGCAGGTCGTAAGTCTTGTGGGTCCGAGAATGAGAAAATATGACTACTGTGAACAGCTGCCGCACATTAATGAAGGAAACAAGGTAGATTTTTATAACAGGCTTAAACAGAAAATGAACAGCAAGCACAGGAATTAAAGAGGGACGGAAAATGGAGAACTGTGTATGTGAGACCCATCATTGTTAAGAGTCTCTCAAGTCCTTCCTTCTTTGGTCACTATTTGCAGTACACTGAACTATGTCTGGGTGTGGGTAAAAAGTTCCTGCCATTCATTGAAGCTGCATGGTGTTCCTGAGCTAATCTGATGGGGAAAAATTGTTTTAGGTTTGCAATCTGAAATGGCGAGCATATGAGAAAGTTGAAAAATAAAAATAAACACCAGAAAATTGAGTGTGCAATAACTACAGGCTTTCACTTGTTATATGGGGGCTAGAACAGGTAGCAGAAGTCGTGAGGAAGAGGGGAAGTGAAAAGCTGGAAAAAAGTACTGAGAAAGTCCTAAGTGCAGCAATCATGAAGTATGTGATGTCACTTCTCCCTGTGACTTCTACTCTCTGTTCTTCCCATGAAGGTTTATTTATGTAAGTGTTGCATAAAACAGATGTAAAAGATACGTGAGAATGATGAGAAAATAAAGTGAAGTTCACGTTGAATTGATGATTATGCCAAAAGGAACTGTGACATAGGAAGCAAAGGATTGCCACCATTAAGGGAAAACTGAAAGGAGCCTCAGGTTGGGGTATGAGCAGAGAAAATCCCACATAAATTAGAACTGTGTGATTTACATAAAGTTTGGAGATTGCTGAATAAATACTGATAATGGTGCTAAGTGGTAAAGAGGTTACGATGGAGGTAACTGGTGATAGACTCTTCTTTCACAAATAGTTATAGGCCTAATAAAATGTCACATTGCAGTTGATTTTACTTAGATTGCAGTGACTGTACCAATAAAATACATAATTAAAAAAAATTTAAAAAAATATTTTTAGGCCTCCGGTGTGTCACACAACTGGAGATGCTGATGATTTTTTATGTTTGCCTTCTTAATTCTCTCACAGCATCTCAGTTTGGCTTTTGAAATGTATTTCCCTTATAAAAAGCAAATTAGACAATAGTGAATTCAAATAATGGAGCAGCAACTCGTATTACCTCAAGGCAATATTGCATGAATAGAGGTTTTGAGAATATGCAAGAGAGAAAAGGAATTAAGGTCAAGAATTTTAGAAATAAAAAGAAAGCTGCCAAAGCTTCATTTGGTCTCAGAAAGGAAATATTGAAAAGGTTCTTTGACAATATAAATGAAAATGTAATAAATACCGAGTTAAGACTAGCATGATTCAGATATATTTTTCTCTCAATGACAGTCAACCTCTGTTATTAGTAAGATATTTATCCTGTACAGAAAGAGTTAAAGGCTTATAGAATGATAGACAGAAATTTTCTTATAAGACAGAAACTAAACAATGTATCTGCATGAAGACAGCAGGTGATTTCCATCCAAGAATCTAAAAATCACATGTGAAGTCAATCTGTAAGGTTTTTGAATGATTTTATCAGGTCAGCCAAAGTATTGTGCAATTGAGAGCAGCAGTATTTTATGGGGAAAGGAAAGTAAAATTTTCTGTGCAACTACAAGCTTATTAATTTTGTTCCTGCCCATGGAAGGGGGGTTGGAACTAAATGATCTTAAGGACCTTTCCAACTGTAACTATTCTATGATTCTATGACTCAATAGCATGACAGTCTCCAAGGCAAACCATGAAAATACAACTGTAATAAAATACAGCACAGATATATCAAAGTTAGACCACACTACCTACCTTAATAACTGTCTTTGATAAGATAAGTCAAAGATTTAATTTAGGAATTATTTTGACACTGTAGCCTTTCAGAAAGTGACATGTACTTGAAAAGTTAGGAATTGAAATGGGATCTGGAGACTGGGAAGAGAGTTAACTAGAGGAAAGATGACACAGTATTGAAAGAAGTACCACGGCTATATGGCTAGTCCCTGTACCCCTCTGTCAGCAGAATTATGAAGACTGAATCAGCCTTATTTAGTTCTTTCGAGAGAAATATCGATGCACAAAACTGCAGTGCATAGATAGCCATCACCCCTAGGACGTTATAGGAAGATATCATACTGAGAGATACGAATAACCTGCAGAAGCACCTTACGAACTTTGAGACTGAGAGAAAGGTGAGAAAAGGTGAAACAGCACAGTCATGATATCTGCCCTCTTCCTCTACATTCTGGTAACAAGAATTTCTATTCCCACATGCAACATTTTCCAGCAAGGAACAAAAAATCATTGCAACCGATGTTATAACAGAAAACCTTATGCCACCTATGTGGTACTAGTGTAAAAACAGAGAAGGATGTTGTTCATATAATGAAGCATAATTTTTTCAATAAATGTATGTGTATCCTGGAGGTTTAAAAGATGCTGTAAGTTGGCTGCCTACAATAAAGGCAGCATGTGGGAGAAATTTTCCCCTACAAACTGTTATTTCTACAGAAAAGAAAAGATTTTCAGCAGCAAATTGAAGAATTTGATGGAAGCTGGTGGGTGATTAGGCTGCCCAGTTAACTACCTCTTAATGGGGGGTAGCAAAATCATAACTTGCATGAGCACCTGCTTTGGACACAAAGCTGAACTGGTTTTGCAACATTCAAGAAACATTTCTAACCCCAGAAGTTTCATCTCTCTATGTGTGGCAGAGCTAAGCAACACTGGTTAATAATGGTTTTACGTTGACATAGAATTGGAATAATTCCCCAAACAATATTTATTACTTCAGTGTTTTCAGCTTGCCATCTTATTACATTTTATTGTCCAAAAAAATACCTCCCAGCTAAACGTTTGACCACTGAAAAAATATCTGGCAAGGAAGCTTGATTAAAACTGTGGTATTTATTTTCAAAATATTATTTTGAAGCAAAATATATGGATATCATCTCTTAAAACTAAATTTTAACTTGAAATCTCATTTAAACTCCAATTTAGAATGAAAGCTCTGGCTTTTTTTCAGGTGCTGTTTTATGGTAAAGTGAAAGAGAAATGGTACTCACAGTACTTGGTTCTTGCTGCTCATTGGGGGGAATTTAAAATAGCACAATTCCAAGTAAAATAAACTGTTAACTGATTTCTGTGTAGATTTTTACACCAAGAGCATACTGTGCATTAGGTTTTGTCTTCCTGCCAATCCCACCCTTAATGCCCAGAGGATTCTAAGTTAAGCCACTGCCAGTT
Source organism: Amazona ochrocephala (assembly GCA_039720435.1). Lineage (NCBI taxonomy): Eukaryota > Metazoa > Chordata > Aves > Psittaciformes > Psittacidae > Amazona > Amazona ochrocephala. Next base: position 82,503,014 of record CM077909.1, on the reverse strand, counting down.
CCAATTATGCACATCTCTTTTCCCCTTCACCCTTCAAATGCTGCAGTCAAAGTAGGGGATTTAAACAGCAATGTTACAGTAAGTTAAGGTTGCATGCACCTAGGAACTGACTTTAAGACCTTTGGCAATCAGATAAGCATGTGTTTGTATTTTGTAACTAGTAAGAGCTCTTCAAGGAATAGAACTGGTATCTTGCTGAAGTCAGTGCATCTGATCAGCACAACAGGGACCTGCTGTTTGGCTTGAAGCCAAAGAAGCTGCAAAGGAAGACAGAAGCAATGCTGCAGAAATAAACATCCTCAATTTGAGGCTGGACTGGCAATAGGATGACTGCCTAAGAGAATTTTAAGCTGTCCACACAACCTGTTTACTGCTGGTGCTGAGTTTCATTTTGCCGCAGTTGAGAAAGGCTGAAAGAAAACTACTGATATGGATAGAAAAGGCCTTGTGCTGAAGAAAATTTTTCCAAAGAAAAGATCTCAAGGGAGAAGAGAGAAGGGGAAGAAAATGTTTGTTTAGAAGCTGAAAGTTGTGTTGTAGCTGAAATGGTCTCAGGCTATTAAGCTTGAAGTTTTCAGGAAAAACAATATTGCTCTCTAGACTACCAGATAATATAGCAGAAAAAGAGTAGCTCCAAACAATAGCATTGCACCTAAGGCCTCCAAGTGGAATTTTGTCTTCCTACAACACCTTCTACAAATCAATATATAGGAATGATTCTCAGTATGAGCAGCAAAGTTAAAGAGTGAAATAAAATTAAACAGTATCAAGCGATTAAATTATTATGTTATGCATGAAGCAAAAGTGAAGATGCTGCTTTCAACTGGACTTTGGACTACAGGGATCATCTGTACATCTCAATTTATATGGCCAGAAATACGTCACCCTTGCTAACACCTACTAAGCAGCTGCTTGTACCATAAGCATAAAGCAAAAGTCTAATGTCGAAAATAAGGTAAAATTTCTGTTGTTCATCTCCTTAGGAAGCGTATCCTTTCTTACCCCACGGCTTCAAGGCTGCTCGCAGCACAATACATCCGTACCACACCCACACGCGAGCAGGAAGCGGGGACAGGTTCTCTGTTTGCCACCAGATGGCGCTGCGCCAAAGGCTCGCGCTGGTTTCTAACGCGGAGTAGAACGACTCTACGCTAAAAAGTCACTCCAGGATCTAAACAACAGTCTTCTACAAGGGGATTGTAACTTTTGTGCCTTCACCTACTATTCCAAAAGAAGTCTCGCTTCTTTTTCTTTGGGACAGTATTTAAATTGTTGCAAGCTTGTTATGTTGAAAATAAATCATAGAATCATAGAATAGTAAGGGTTGGAAAGGACCTCAAGATCATCGAGTTCCAACCCCCCTGCCATGGGCAGGGACACCTCCCACTAAACCATGCCATCCAAGGCTATGTCCAACCCCACCTTGAACGCCGCCAGGGATGAAGCATTCACAACCTCCCTGGGCAACCCATTCCAGGGCCCCACCACCCTCACAGTAAAGAATTTCTTCCTCAGATCCAATCTAAACCTCCCCTGTTTAAGTTTAAACCCATTACCCCTTGTCCTCTCACCACAGTCCCTAATGAAGAGTCCCTCCCCAGCATCCCTATAGGCCCCCTTCAGGTATTGGAAGGCTGCTAGGAGGTCTCCACGCAGCCTTCTCTTCTCCAGGCTGAACACCCCCAATTTTCTCAGCCTATCTTCATACGAGGGGTGCTCCAATCCCCTGATCATCCTCGTGGCCCTCCTCTGCACTTGTTCTAACAGTTCCGTGTCCTTTTTATGTTGAGGACACCAGAACTGCACACAATACTCCAAGTGAGGTCTCACGAGAGCAGAGTAAAGGGGCAGGAGCACCTCCCTCGACCTGCTGATCACACTCCTTTTGATGCAGCCCAGGATACGGTTGGCCTTCTGGGCTGCATCCTTGACAGAAACAATACGTGCCAGTCTTGTATCTGCAATTACTGGTTAACAACAGCAAATAAACGAATGATACATAATAAATGCTGTCCACTGGAAAAGGTAAATTTTTTTATCTTTTATTTTTCTTTTTCTTTCTTTTTTTAACAGGTGCAGGGAAGTGATTGTAATATCATCTTTTTTTATCCCTGCACCTACCAGTTAGAAGAATACAAAGAATGCCTACCAAACACTGATACAATTTGATATTAGCACCTTATGATGTGAATTTGTCCTCTTAGCACTGCTAATGTATTTCTTCTGACAACCTTGGTAGAAAAATCAGCAGCTGCAGCTGCAGGGCCTGCAAAAACCGCACCAGCTCTTGAAATGACTAGTAATTCAGAAAAGTGGTGTTGATGACAATCAAGCTGGCAAAGAAGTGGCCAGATCAAATTTTATCAGCTGGACACCATCACTCAATAGCCTGGTCTGGACTGGATTTTTGCCTCAGTTTGGCTTGGGTGTAGGTGCTGGTGGTAATCTAGAGCAATTCCAACACTTTGGAGTGCATTTGTTTGCTGAGGCCCACTGCAGACCACCATTCAGTTTTTGCCACTATGCCTTCCCCCTGTGATAGTCTCTGCAAGGGTGAGCAAAACAGATTGCAGCCTCACCGCACCAGAGGCCTGTTCACCCTTTCTTGAAAAACTGTACGGTGTTATTAATCAATGATAATTTGGAAACAGGTTAAAATTAGGCCATGAACTACAGAAAGGAGAGATTGAAACAGTACTTCCTTTTCTGAGTAACTTTTCCACATGTTCAGTCACCATTCTGAGGCTTGTTGTAATTACCTTTAATGGGTTCTTTAAGATGTGTGTTCTAGGAGTGGAGATTTGTGGTCAGAGAGGAGAGTACTTCACATTTCGGCTTCATCTCAGGCAGCAAGTACAGCAAAAAGATTACCTCGAAACTATTTCTAATCCAGAGGCAAATAACCATAAATGTTAACAGCATCTCTTACCATTCATGTGTTAGTGAAGTCTGTCCTCTTAGCTATAGAAGAAGAGATGAGGTAAACAGAGGTCAATGAAGGATAGTGACATGGAAAAGCAAAGTTCTTTGGTCTTAGTGGTCAACCAGTAGTGGATATCTGGCATGAATGCTGTGAAGCTTGACACCTCAGGGTCATGTCCTGTATCATCCTCAAGGGCTGCATTTTACATCCCATGGAACAGGAGCCCCAGCGCTGACATTTGCATGAGTCATGTACGGCTGTAGGAGATCCCCCAGTCTGATTGGGGGGTGTCCAGTTGTTTACCATCTTTTACTGTGAAAAGACCCTTCTTGTTCCACCTCCTCTCTCAGTCCTTGCTTGGATGCAGCCCAGAAGTGCTGAAGGTAATGCATGAGACCACAGGAGAAGGGAAAGCTTGCTCTTCAAATCTGGCCACGAGGATGATCAGGGGACTGGAGCACCTCTCGTATGAAGATCGGCTGAGAAAGTTGGGGCTGTTCAGCCTGGAGAAGAGAAGGCTGCATGGAGACCACAGAGCAGCCTTCCAGCATCTGAAGGCGGCTTATAAGGATGCTGGGGAGCGACTCTTCATTAGGGACTGTAGTGAGAAGACAAGGGATAATGGGTTCAAACTTAAACAGGGGAAGTTTAGATTGGATCTGAGGAAGAAATTCTTTACTGTAAGGGTGGTGAGGCACTGGAATGGGTTGCCCAGGGAAGTTGTGAATGCTCCATTGCTGGCGGTGTTCAAGGCTGTGTTAGACATAGCCTTGGGTGGCATGGTTTAGCATGACGTGTCCCTGCCTATGGAGGGGGTTTGGAACTAGATGATCTTAAGGTCCTTTCCAACCCTAACTGTTCTATGATTCTACATGTCATCAGCCTGCAGGTTGGAAATCTGCAAAGAGTTTCTGGTGATACCAGCGCTGGAGAGCTGGGCAGGTCAGGCGAATTCCACAAACAGGGTAGAGAGGAGAACAGAAATTATTGCTGGTTCATTCAGGGGGAACGTTATCTTTGCTCAAGATATCTGCTCATGATCTGAGTTTTCAAACGACTTGCGATGGCTGGCATCATGCCTTGCTGATGCTGCCTTCTGCATGTGAATGAACTTCACTTATTTGAGGGGACATTTTGCCTTCTGGTAAAATATTTTCATCATAAATCTGGTAAATATTTTATAAACATTTATATATTTATATATTAAATTATATGTATATACTACTTTTATCTTATTATTTATTATTTATATTAAATTATATTTATATATTTGAATATATATTAAAATATTTATCTCTTTCTTTATATATTTCTATAAATTTGCAATTTTTAAATAAATTTCATCATAAATCTGGTAAAATATTTTCATCATATTTTATTTTCATAAAATATTTTCAAAGTTTTGACTTGAAAATTTCCATCTGAAGTAGAATAATTGACTATTTTGCTGACAAATTAATAAGTAAAAAAAAAAAAAAGAGTAACATCAAGAAAAATTGAGGGATGTTAAGCCACAAAGGCAAAAGAGAGCTGAAATGCAAATGAATTTTGCTTGTTTACATCAAGTTTGGGGAAATTGTTTAAAAAAGAACTAGTAAGTATTCCATTGTGGAAATATTTGCCTGGATTTAAACAGCTGTTGTTTCCATCCTGCATAGGTCTTCCTGTACAAGTGGTTCTTAATCTATCATTCTAGCACCGCATTCTTTCCAGGATAGCAAATAATCTTATTTATTGTTTGACATCTGTGTGTTTTGTGCAAAAAACAGTGTGCTATGCCTCCTAACAACTTCCTCGAAAGTTCCAAATACAAACTGAAACAGCCTCTTCTAATCGACCCTTTCTGCGGACAATATCCCAGGAGGAAAAGAGCATAGCACTGGATGTCCACAGGTCTTCCCTAGGAACTGGATGTAGCAGTTAGAGCAGCTCTTGTCTCCTTCAGGGTTGGAGCTTGGGACTCTCCAGCTGCCCAGCAGCTCTGCAGGTTGGGCGACTGCGAGGAGCTAAGAGTCCCTGAGCCTGGTGCTGGTGCCAGTGACCTGTCCCCAGTGTGCCGGGAGGCAGTGGTCTTTCAGGGCGCTGCTGTGGCTGGGGGTCCCAGAAGGGGCTCTGCTGCCTGTGCCTGCCATCTTCTGGCTGGTGCCCGCGCAGCTTTCCAGCCCTTTCTGCAGAGTATCTTATTTCTGCTTTTAACAAGCAGATTAACTTCAGATCCTGTGCTCAGGCACTTCCAGGCACAGCTTCTGCTTTTTCAATTGGCTTGTATTGCATTTCCACCCCAGAGAAACAAATGCAGTCCAATAGCTCTCAAATAAAATAACATTCCTGTCCCAGGTATGCACAGTCTGGAAGAGAGGAGGGAAAATTTTATCATCTATCATTAGATGTTGTGGTGACATTGAATTCTCACTTGAAGCTGACTAGGGGATACCTTCCTGACAATCCCTGAGAGATGGGACTATTCATCATTACACATATCATCATTACAGATGATACGTGTCGACATGACTCCTCTGACACCTAGTGAATGAGACCAAGATAGCAAGGAAAGGGCAAGATCATGACTGCATTTTGACTTACAGCTTTGATTCCTCCATAGCAAAGAGAGTCTGAAAGGATATCTCTGACACCATAAAACTAGTCAGTGGGGTATTGCATTTCCTTCTGGACTTGTACTTAGTGAAAAGGGCTTGTAGACCAAAACCCTATATTTTAAAAATAAAACAGAATTTCAGAATAACACTTTGTGGGTTTAAAAGCCAAATGCTTGTGTGACTATTTACTTGACCATGTATTTTTAAATGAAGAGGTGCTTCCTTAAAGGTTCAGGTTTTTTGAATCACTTCATTATTGTATAAGGAAATGCCATTACAGTCGAAGATAAAAGACTATGTATATCTAAACACTAAGCAGAGTCAGCCGTAAAACTTCCACATCACTCTACCCCAGGCTACTGAATGGCATAGACCATGCTTCTGGAGCTCTTTTCATGAAGTGTAGAGGTTTATTTCTATACAAAGCATAAAGATAGTGTAAATTCTTGCATTAGTCTTGTGTTTGAATTTGGACTGACACATTCTTCAACTATGGGTAGGCACAGTATTCTTCCATATAAAATTGGTGTTGTCAGACATCACCTTTCTAGATGAAGTTTATCAGAATAAACAAGGATAAGATGATGCAGATCACCTAGGGGGAAGTTTGGTGCTAGAAGATCCTCCATGAACTGCAGTTAGGGTTCAGGAGGACAAAAAAAGTAGGCTTGCAATATCTGACTATATTTAAGACTTCACAGACACACCTGGAGCCACCTGGAAAAATTTATATCTGTGGTGATTATAGTCAGCTGACTGCAACTAACCTTAGCCTGAAATCAAACCTAAATGTGATCACCTGATATTACTTAGTCACCTCCTCAGGCTGCAATCTGGCCCTTCTTCAAGGCGGCAGAGTTTAATTAGGACCAGGAAATAGATACCCGGAGAGGTGATTTAGGCTATAGCCCCTGCTAGATAACTGATGTTATCAGGCATATTAATTTTCTTACTTGCTTTACTAAGAAAAGCTATGGATTAACCAATTCAATACAGTAGGAGACGATCAGTTGGAGTTAGAAAGTTAGGCTTTGTATGGAGGGGCTGTCTTGATTAGTTTAATGCTCACAGTGGCTTATGTGAACTACATAATTCTAGGTCTAGGCCATGCAAGCACTACCTGCTAATGTAAAGCAAAAGAAATAGTATCACAGTGCATGTATATATGCAAATACAGATTACTGCGGATAGACTAAGTTTAGCAGGATCAGGCCTGCTAAGTATATTGTGGTGGACACTGGATGGGGACTGCAAGAAGTTAGGATTACTTGCCTCTGGTGTACATCTGCAGCCACTGCTGCAACTAGAGACTTTGCTCAGACCTGAGTAATTGTGTAAAGTATTATAACTGATTTGGAAGACTTCCTCCAGGTCTTGCCTCAAATTACAGATAGTCGATGGGTTAAACCAATGATAGTATTGGGATTAACATTCATGACAGCAGGGAAGACAAGCAGCAAGAACCACTTCTTTGAAGATAAGAGTTTTCAAGACTGTGTTTGTGCTTAAGGAAGGGCAGGTGGCTCAGTTCATCAAGAAGCATTTAAATACAAATTGTTGTATTTGCTTGGATTGCTGAGTATATGTTAAAGTGGATGCCTTTAAGGGACACTTTGTAGGGAAGTGCATACTAGGTTATATATAATGTCTGGGGCAAGTCTGCAAATCTGGATTAAGATTGTCTAAAGAAAAACTACTAAATCAAATCCATATTAAAAAGGAATAAATCAAATTCTAAAAGCCACAGGGACTTCCAGAAGTCCCTGGTTTACTCTGAGATTAGGGCTAAGACCAGCAAGGACTGATATGCTGTTTTGGCAGCCAGAATTTGCATTAGTAGAATTTGGTTTAGCAGCTGAAAACATCATAGAGGCTAAATCTACAATTGGGGTGTGTTTGGGTTCAGAGAAAATGACACTGCTAGACAGAAATGCAAAATGGCAAACAGAATGGCTGAAGGGGGGCTAGGGCTGGCCACTGGGGCTGGGGGTCAATCATGAACTGAGGTTCAAACAGGTTAGATTAGGTTGATGCAGTCATTGGGACTGACTTAAAGACTACCATGGTTACACTTCTGGTTGGCTGGTGACACAGAGCCACCATGCTGAAATGAGGTCGGAGGTGCGCTGCATGTTTACTACAGTTGGAATAGCTTTCCACTTCACATGAAGCCAAAGAGCATCACTGACACAGAAGAATGTTTTGGTTGACCTTAGTGGACACTGGTGTTTTCCATTAATTTTTTATACTTAACAAGGCTACAGACTTGAAATCTTCAGCTGATAATTGTGTGTAACCAAGTTGGGAATGTGCTAGAGTTTTTGGTGTGCTTTACCTACCTAGGCAGGAAATAAATCATCTTAGGAATTTTTTTACCCCTTGATCCCTGCCCAGAAATGTTAGTGAAGTTACTGTTACTGACAACAGGAAGATTATTGATTCCACTTGTTAGTTCCATGTTAAATACTTCCCCAGTAGAACTGGGAGGCATAGATACCAATTCAAGCCACTTAGCTTGAGTGAGCTATTTCCTGTCCTTCCAGCTCTTGAAATAATTGTCTTGGGGAGCGTGAGGAGTCATTCCTGGCAATAATTGAATGCGTTCATTTCATTCCTTTCAAAGATATCAGAGTCATCTGTACCAAATGACTCTTCCACACCTGGCAGCTTTGATAACACTGTTCACTTGCCATAGCAAATAGCATCAGCCTTCAGTACCACTTTCATAGACATTTATCTTGTGACACTACGTTTTTTATCAGTGCAAGGCTAAGCACAGACCTTACCCTATTTGTAACAGGTCTTGAGCCTGTCTGCACAGCCACTACTGCAGTAAATAAACATCTGCCCCCTCTATCTAATAAGCAATGACTCACTGACATCAAGTTATGTGCAAAGGAAAAAAGGGGAGAGGTTGCACAAGGACTGTCTTCAATAAAATGTCAAAAGTGAATCTTTCAACAGCAAGATAAAAAGTAGGACAGCAATCATGAACTCCTCTGCATTCACTTTCTGATCTCCCATGCTCTTCCACTGTCTGCCTGGAGAGGATGAGAAGCCTTGTGCTTTGAATTGCAAATATGGTGTCTTTGCTAGAAAAGCCCAGAAGATCTGTGCCAGGTCTGGGTTTGGGTTGCTTTCATCTACCTGGGAGACTATTTGGAAAACTCAGAACTCATAGAAGAGCTAATAATATGCTCTCAATGAGAGTACTGCTGACTTAATTCAGAGGACAGATCCCTGCTACTATTTCTTGAAATTTCTGGTCTTAGTACTAAGTCACATAATTTTATGCACATCATGAAATACTGTAAATTCAAGAAACTATTTAGAATCGTAGAATCACAGAATCAACTAGGTTGGAAAAGACCTTTAAGATCACCAAGTCCAACCTTTACTTCTGAAAATATGCACCTTCATATTACTCAGTTTCATGTGATACAGAAGTTTCAGGACCCTGAATTTCTTCAAGGTGCCAAAAAGTAGTAGAACAACACAACTAGCTTACAAAGCCACAAAGTTTTCTCTGTCCAGCCAAGACAACAAACAGAAATCTGAATGACTTTGCAAGCTATGTGTTCCTTATGAATCAGTCTAATAAAGAGAATCTCACACTACTTCTTACTTACTGGTTAGATTGGCACATGTCGTGGCTTAAATCCAGGTGGCAACTCAGACAGCCACTCGCTCACTCTCCCCGCTTCTTCCCCCCTCCCACTCCCAGAGGAATGGGGAGGAGAATCGAAAGAATGTAACTCCCACAGTTGAGATAAAAGCAGGCCAATAACAAAGGTATAACACAAACCACTACTGCTACCACCAATAACAATAATGGTAAGGGAAATAACAAGGGAAGAGAATATAAAACTAAAAGGGAAAAAGGAAAAGAAAAAAATAAACACAAGTGATGCACAATACAATCGCTCAGCACCCACCGACCAATACCCATCCTGACCTCAGCAGTGATCTGCCCTTTCAGGTGACTCCCCCCATTTTATACACTGGGCATGACGTGCTGTGGTATGGAATACCCCTTTGGGTAGTTTGGGTCAGGTGTCCTGTTTCTGCTCCCTCCCAGCTCCTTGTGTCCCTCGTCACTGGCAGAGCATGAGAGACTGAAAAGCACTTGATTGGGGTATGTGCTACTCAGCAACAACTAAAAACATCGATGTGTTATCAGCATTATTCTCAGACTGAAGCCAAAACACAGCACTGCACCATCTAAGAAAAATAACTGTTACAGCTGAACCAAGGACTACTGCAGCACTTTTTTTGCATAAATGATCTCACTTCCCATACTTTCTCTTTTCATCTCTTGCTGCAGGCTGGATTCAAATACTTCATTCTATTTTTCAGGTAAACAGAATTACAACATAACACTTCCATTCAATTCACTCAGGTGGAAACTGGTGTGGTTTCTATAGCTTAGCCAGTAAGTTGGACCTAACTGGCCCCTGCTTAAACCAAATACTATTTAGCTCCTCTGGCATTTCTCAAAAGTATTAGAATGGCCGAGCTCCCAGGAGCAGGTTACTAAGCCCATGAGCTCCTTTTAGCAATTCTTGAAGCCCTGAATAGCTTCATATTGTCTGCAGTCAAATTCTGTGCCCAGCAGTAGCAATAGGCACAGAATTTCTTAAAATACAGCCTTTCTTCACCCCTGATTATCTATGTAACTGTATACAAACATCTGCAAATTAATATGCAAACACTGACATCTGGTAAAAATAGCTAATTCTGAAAAAAATCTAGCTGGTCCAGCTTCTCAGTAACGCGCTGTATCCCAGAGGCACAACTTCAGCCTTTTATTCTTAATTCTTTCCAGGGTCAAACCATGAATCCCAAAGCTACAGAAAGTTTTTTATTTCTAAAAAATCTATTACAAACTCTAAACTGTTTCACAGTACTAAACCAATGAGATTACCAGATGTCTGAACAATTCCAAGGGCAAGGCTGGAACATGTGATAATACTGGCAACACTAAAGAGAAACAAGTGCAATAGATAATATGACTGATATTCTAGGCTGGCCAAGAAGAATCAGTCATGGAACTGATATGCCCTTTTGGCCTGCTGAGCACAATCCACCTGCAGTAACCTCAGGTAAGTTTATGCAGCTTGATGTCTATTAAGATAGTAGATTTTTACAGCAGCTACTGAAATAAGGGAAGTTCTGAATTTGGGTTTTATTTCTCCTTGTTAAATTGAGGAGAGGTAGAAGCCATGTGAAAACTCAGTCAAGAGGTGTACGAAACAACCCAATACTTTTCACCAGGCAGAGGAAAATAGGGGAAGGACTAGGAAAAAGATAAATAAATTAAAAAAAAAAAAAAAAGAACCAACAAACTGCAAGTCCATTATTTTGTGTTTGGATACACGCATTAATTTCCCACTCAGAAAGTGTTCTTTTCTAGCACCTCTTTGCTGTCCATGTAAAATACATGTAATACACCCACAAAGCTTGTAGACCTGACTGTTGTTGAAAAGGGTACCCTACCTATGCTCAGCTGGCTTTCTCTATCCCAAAATAAACCCACAATGATTTACGCTCCCTCAAGGAACATGTTCTCCCAATGACTAGAGGGGTTTGCTCTATACTCTTACAACCAAGTGCAGTGAGAAGGCACATACAAGTCAGTCACTGACTGTTAGGACAGATCCTAATGTTTGCCTTTGACTTTGGTGGAGTCAGGTGCAAGGTCTGAAACCAGTAAACTACTATCTCCTTCATTTTTTACTGAGTCCACCATGCTGACCTTCAGGAAATAAGGGAAGGGAACATGCACTGCAGGCTGCAAAGGGCAGAAACAAAACCAAAAACAACTGGAAGTCAGATGCAGATTAAGGATTGGAAGAGGCTGAGTGGAAAGGAAGCAGGCAGGCGGAAGATGAAGGGGAGAAGTAAATGAGCCAGGTGCAAGGAATCTGTTCATTCACACATTGTAGGACAGCTGCAGTCCACACCCCGCACTGTGAACTGACATTGGCAGATACCCTTGGCTGAGACAGCGGGATGGGGCTCTACAGCTGATCAGTATCCCCAGGACTATACTAGCTAAAGGCAAATACACAACAGGCACAGAAGTACATGTACTTTGGCAAATGACCAGAAAGTATAAAGCATGGAACAAAGTAAATTAAACATCTTGTAGACTTTCTATAAAGTTCTGCCCTTGGCACCCAGGAGGCACCATCACAATCCTGGTCCAGAAGAATCACCACAACATTTTCCACCTAACCAGAGCCCACTTCCTCAGCTACGCCAAAGCAAAGCACACAACTACACATGGCCAAGACTCAAGCAGGAAAGGCCGCATTTGAGCATGCAATGTTGCTGGCACACATCTGACAAGAAGGGGAATTGTGGAAAAGACTGAGAAAGTGAAAGGGCAGCATGTTCCTAAGTCCTCAGGACAGGTTTTACAGTACCTTTTCTGGTTTGTTTGGAGTTTCAGAGCATGCAGTAAACAAAAAAGTGTATGATTTCTGAGACTGCCCTAGTATACTGCCAGCCAAGTTATCTGTTCCTCTTCTTTGCAAGCTGCTGAAGAAATTCCTGAGAAACCTGCTGGATTTTATTGCTGCAATCTAGCTTGCTGGAAGGACTGAAAGTTGTATTCACAAAAACTGAACAAAAACTGTTGCTGTAACGTATTGTGTATGTGCAGCAAGGGGGGCAGGCTACAGGAGTGGCTTCTGTGAGAAGCTGGTAGAAAATTCCCCTATGTCTAATAGAGACAATGCCTGGCAGCTGCCAGATGGCAAGATGACCTGCCACTGACCGAGGCTGAGACCTTCAGCAACACTGGTGGTGCTCTGGGATAACGGATTTAAGAACAGAGAAAAGTTATTGCACAGGAGCAACGGCTGTCACGGAGAGGAGTGAGAATAAGTGAAACAGCTCTTCAGACACCCAGGTCAGTGCAGAAGGAGGGGCAGGAGATGCTCCAGGCACAGGAGCAGAGATTCCCCTGCAGCCCGTGGTGCAGCCTGTGGTGAGGCAACTGTGCCCCTGCAGCCCATGGAGGTCCATGGCGGAGCAGGTTCTACCTGCAGCCCTGGGAGGGCCCCACACCAGAGCCCAAAGGAAGCTGTGACCCTGTGGGAAGCCCGTGCTGGAGCAGGCTCCTGGCAGGACCTGTGGCCCCATGGAGAGAGGAGTCCACACTGGAGCAGATTTGCTGCAGGACTTGTGACCCTGTGGGGACCCACACTGCAGCAGCCTGTTCCTGAAGGGCTGCACCCATGGAAGGGACCCACACTGGAGCAGTGTGTGAAGAGCTGCAGCCCATGTGAAGGACTCACGTTGGAGAAGGTCACGGAGGACTTTCTGCTGTGGGAGGACCCTCACATTGGAGCAAGGAAAGAGTGTGGGGAGCTCTCTTGCTGAGAAGGAAGGAGCGGCAGAAGCAATATGTGATGAACTGACCACAACCCCCATTTCCTGTTGTCTGCACTGCTGGGGGAGAAGGCAGACAATTTGGGAGTGAAGCTGAAGGGGAAAAGGTGTTTTAAGATTTAGTTTTATTCCTCATTATCCTACTCTGACTCGATTGGTAATAAATTAAACTAATTTCCTCAAGTTGAGTCTGTTTTCCTGTGACAGTAACTGCTGAGTGGTCTCTCCCTGCCCTTACCTCAACCCATGAGCCTTTTTTGTATATTTTGCTCCCCTGTCCAGCCAAGAAGGACAGACGCAGAGCAGCTTTGGTGGCACCTGGTGTCCAGCCAGGGTCAACCCAGCAAGCTTATGCAAGAACATTTTTGGCACTTGGGTGGGATATACTTGATGCTTTCATAAGGATACCTGAGGATTATGTGAGTAAATGCCTTTGTGCTCTGGGCCTCACAAATGTGGTTGAGTTTCAGCAGCACGGAAACTCTTTCCTTTCTGGACAAACAGATTATGGTTTGGAGGCAAAGCATCAGGATTTTACAACAATAAGTTACTTCATAATTCTACATCCAGATAAGCAAAAACTGTCATAATTAGGATAAAGCTCCTTTGAAACCCTTCTGAAAAGTTTCTTAGAGTTTCATCCACTCTACAGAGACATGATACATAGACCTGAAGTTATTTTTCTGAAGGCCACAAAATGCCTGGACACTGAACTAATGTCTCCCGAAGGCTAATTCAGTGCTATTTGACTGTTTGTGCTATGCTGATGCACCCAGCTTTTTCAGTTGAGGCTTTTTCTCTTCAGGTCAAGTGATTTGCAGGGAACATTCCTACATCAGTATGGCAGACTAAAAATTGTCCCCATGGATTTCCTCTAGCTAGTGTGTTAAATATCTTTCCCCTGATATTTCCACTGTGGATGCTGGATGCTGTTTTCAATTCACAGCAAAGGCTGGGATGTTTAACACAACTGAACTACTGGTGCTTGTGTGTACGGCCAATGCTACCAGCAGTAAAAGTGAAAATGACTTCCAGCAAAGCGATGGTGTCTGGAAATGGTGTTGCAATAAAATAATAACATTCACAGAAAAAGCAATCCACATACTTAAGCTTTGTTTTATGATGCATCTGTGATATTAGAAGGGAAGACAATTGAAGGATTTAGAAATTCCCCTCGGCAACTCTCACATTTCCTCCTGCAACATGTCAAAACAGCAGAGGATGAGCATGATTCATAGGATGTTGTTATTCTTCTGCTTCCTTATGTGTCAGATCTCACTGCTTCTAAAAATTCAGTTTGTTTTTGCTGTAGATGTGATGTAACCCAAAGCTTGGTTCTGATGTAAGAGTTTTGACTCAACTCTAAGGGAAACTGGATAGTGGAGATTTTTTGGCCCGTGGAAAAAAGGTTTCAATCTAGATTTAGTTCTCTTGTTTATTTCATTTGTAAATCTGATACACATGAATTTCACAGCAGCTAAAGGGCTCTTCCATTGGCACAATGGGAACACAGTTCTCTGAAGTAGTTTTTCAGTCAGTGGCTCACAAGCCCTGGGAGATCCATGGACTGTTTCTGTGTTAGGTTTGTTTTGCTAAGGAGACTATAAAAACTACTGCCAGTAGATTTAAAGCTATTAAACAATGTGTCTTTCTGCAGGCAAATATTACTAAGCTCGCAATTGTGAACAAAGGTAAGATCACTGGACTTGGAGGTTGCTGAGATGGCTACACACTCTTTTGTGTTACCCAGAATTCTACAGTCTCCAGTTTTGCTTACAGCCTTATATAAATTAGTATAGTTACCACTGTAACTCTAAAATAGATGCTTACCACAACCTTTAAGGCTTTTATAATAACCTTGACCCATACACGCAGTTCATTGTGCCATGTATTTTTAAAGTACAGGCTTGGTTGTGCAACTAGTATCTACGATCTTTGCCCAGTGGCTAATGAAATCATGTATGTACATGGGCAAAGCAGCAGAGAAAGAATAATAGTGCTTTAGAGATGCTTCTATGTTCTCTGCGTGCAATTATTAATACCTCTGAAGTGAACAGGGTGCATTTGTACAAGCTGCTACAAACACATTTTAAACTGGGCCTCCATACGCCTTCAGTTCTGATTCATCTGGGTACCTGCACAGGCCTGTGAAACAGCAAGTGCAGCAGTCTCAACTCCTCTCTTTAAGCAAAGCCAAGAAAGTACTAATCTGTTTTCCTAAATGCTGTTCCTATGTTGCTTTCTCTCCTCTCTTTTCCTAGACCATGGCAAGGAGCTCAGGAAAGGGGATTAATGACTTATAGGAGGCATTGCTGAGACAATGTATCAAAACTGACAGGTATAAAATGCCCTGCTCCTTTGTTCGCCACCATGTTCGTGTTCCACTCTTCGTGGACCATAGGGCACAGGACAGTGGACCAGAGCAGTACTCCTGCTGCTGCTCAAGGGAGTGCAAAGTGCCCTGGATAGCATTTCAGACATTCACAGTTCTTTTTCTTACAGCTGGATACAGTCTTAAATTCAGGGAAAGCCTATTCAGGGTAAAATACTGAGATACCACATTGCCCCAGGTGAAAGTTTTGACTTTAGTTGGTATTACCAAAACTTCTGCTATGTAAATACGAATGAAGCTTTACTTTGTTAGTGGGTTTGAGTAACAGCCATCCCAATGATGATTACTAATGGCGTCTGTTAGTCTACCTGACCTTACTCATCTGCAGTAGTTCTACAGTATCTTCATTCCTCCTAAGTGACCTACTTAAGAAGCTCAGCATTATCCTTACTGAGTAGGAGTCACACCGTACGACACTGACACATGACCAATGACTGTCCGGCTCAAACCACCTCACCCTCCTCTAGGTGTTGGTTTGAATAAACAAATAAAGATTGCTTCCTAGAAGCTTCTGACAAAGAATATTGGCATTGGTGAGGTAACTTGTCGAAAGCAGGAAAGGCAGGACTCCTGTCCTGTCTACCACACCCTGTGTTGTCACGTACCTGGAGCTCTTTTAATACTCCTGCAACCTTTGAAGACAAGACGAAGGTCTCACTTCTGTAGCCTGTAATTCTAAGGGAAGGTCCTCTTCCAGCAATTACTTCTGTAAAGCTTATTTACTTCAGTGAGACTGTGGGATTCCTCCAGGACCCAAATTACTAAAACCTCACCTTTTATGGTTTATTCATAAGAGCCCCCAGCTCCTTTGCATAAGCAATGAAAAGAATATTTTTCTCCTCTTTATATACAGTAATGTCTTTGCCCAGCACTTATGCAGAAGTATACTTTATTACTGGAAACAGTTTCCTTATTAAAAAGTCTCTTTTATGACACTATGAAATATCCCCATTTCTTTAAAACCCTTACTCGTTCACAGTCTGATATGACAGAACTCCTAGTTAAATATCAACCAAACTTTGCTGTACTGCAGGAATCTGTCTGACACCATCAACAGATTAAGGAAACAGAAAAATTGCAGGGACCTAGGTACGTACTAGCTACGTTCCAAGATATTTTTCCAGATTAATTTTTATAAAGGGGAACTGGTGATTACAACATCTGAGCACTCAGCTTAGTATGGCTAAGCATTTTATGTTGGCCAAAGGACGAAATGTGTCTGATTGCCCAGATAGTTAAGTGGAAACATTGATCAGTCTCTGGATTGGGCTATTATTACTAACATCAAGTCAAATTCTTCTTGGACTCCACTCTTTCTGAGGGGGAGCCTGACTATATATGTGTCCCATTTTGATCTGGCTTCAAGAAAATGCCTACATTGCAGGATCACCTTACAGCTACTTCTGACTTCTAAGACATCTTGAAGACTTTATTTAACAGAAATTGAAAATAAATGTATTATAAAGAGATAGATTATTATCCAAATCAATGTTAAAAATAACCTGAGCTGCTGTGTCTCATCCCTGAAGTGTAACATCCTTACAAACAAATTTACTTTTGTTTTGCTATTCCATTCCATTTTTTGAATTCTAGCACTCCTCAATAAGCACCACCTGTTACAGAAAACAAAAGAAAACAAAAACTGAAAAAAAGCTTCTTCCTTCTCAAGCTGCCGGTTGTTGTCCTGTTTAAAGAGAACATCCTCAGATGTCCTCTGATCTCCCATTTGATTAGCCTCAGCAATCATTCAAGAGCTAAATCTGCAAAGAACTACCATCAAAATAAGGATCCTACCTTACAGGCTGAATAGTTGTTACATGGCTACATGACATACCTGAAGTTCATAAAATGGACACTGTGATCTTTGGAAAATGCAGGTGTGTTGCATGATGGTACTATGGTTTTGTTTACAGTATTCACACCTCTCTGGACAAAGACAGTATCATGTTCCTGACCCCATAGGTTCAGGCATCAAGCAAAACTACAAAGCGGAGTCATTTTAGGATTGCCAGTTTACTTTCAAAATGTTTAGCAAAACATCCACTCTCCAAATTCTTATGTAAAATGATTTGACCTAAGGCAAGTCTAAGGCAGTGCTCAGTAGTCATGTAAAGAAACCTTTATTACTTGACTCTTATAGACAGCAGCAGATGCAGACGAGGTGGTGTGACAACACTGAGCCTATCCAACAAGAGGCTGAATAGGCTCATTTCTTGTCAACACAAGTCTCCACACTTTGCTGGACTGAACCACCAAGTCTTCCGGCTACAGAAAGAATGAAGTGGTTGATAGAAGGAGTTAATGAAGCATACAAAGTATTAAAATCACTGAATATGTCTATCTGGTATCTGGACAAAACAAACAAACAACCAACCCCCCAAAAAAACCAAACACACACACACACACACACAAAAAAAAAAAAAAAAAAAAAAAACAAAACCCAAACAAGAAAAAAACCTGCTAGCAAAGAGTGATCTAAATGTCATTGCTTAGTGATTCAAAGTAAAAGATTCAAAAAGCCCTGAATCTCACTCAAAGAGTGAACAGCATAGAGCAGAAGAGAATAGGGAGACATGGGAGGACTACAGGGATGCTGTTTGGCACTGCAGAGAGAAAATCTGTGTGGCCAAAGCTGAATTAGAGTTCAAGCTGTGAAGGACAGCACTGTAAAGGACAACAAAAACACCTTTTTAAATAGGTTAACAGCAAAACTGAGGACCAGAGATAACATCGGGCTTTTACTTGATGAGCTCAGCCACCTCACAAACAGGGACGAAGACAAAGCAAAGACATGTAATGTTTTTTTTACCTCTGTCTTTAACACCAGGCCCTGGTACCCCCAAAGCCCTGTGTTGGAATACTGTGACTGGGGGAATTATAAACTTCCAGCCCACCCTGAACTTGTTAAAGATCTGTTGCTCCAGCTGGATATGTAAAAACCCATGAGAACCAGTGAGATTCATCCTAGGGTACTGAAAGAGCTGCTGGATGTAATCAGTGGAGGGAGTTGTCTCCATTATTTTTCAACAGTCTTGGGAGTCTGGAGAGGTCCCAGTCAACTGGAAGTATGGCAAATATTGTCCCAGTTTTCAAGGGTAAGAAGAGAGACCCTGGTAATTACAGGCCTGTCAAGTCCCATTTCAGTAACTGGTAAAATTATAGAGAAGGTTATTCTGGGAGAT
Source organism: Amazona ochrocephala (assembly GCA_039720435.1). Taxonomy (NCBI): domain Eukaryota; kingdom Metazoa; phylum Chordata; class Aves; order Psittaciformes; family Psittacidae; genus Amazona; species Amazona ochrocephala. The sequence continues at coordinate 82,484,522 of CM077909.1, read as the reverse complement.
ATTGAAAGTCACTTAAGAGACAACACAGTCATTGGTCATAGCCAGCACAGGTCTGTGAAGGGAAAGTCCCACTTAAGTAACTTAATTTCCTTTTATGACAAGGTCACCCATCTAGTTGACCAAGGGAAGCAGTAGCTGTGGGGTTTCTTTGATTTTAGAAAAGCTTTTGGCATTGTCTTACAGTGTCCTTCTGGATGATACATCCAGTGTACAGCTGGACAAGTCTGTAATACGCTAGGTCAGCAACTGTTGACTGGTAGAGCTCAAAGAGTTACAGTAAATTGTGTAAATGTACTCAAAGAGAAACCTATTTCATTGAAAAGCAAATTAGTCTACCAAATCTGGTAACCCTGAAGATTTAACAGGGTTGCTTTAGCATAGGCATATTATTTTAATCTTTGTAATTCAGGAGTAAACCCATTGACTTGCATGTTGTTATACAAAGAAAAAGTCTGTGGGAGGGGAGAATAAAATCATCAGATAGTAAAGCATAAACTAATGAATGCATATGGATATGGTACATTATATATTTTACTTTCTGAATGTTGTTCATCTGGAACAACAGAAAGAACTTATTGTCATTATTTTCAGATTATTTACAGTGGGGTTTGGGGAACTTTTTATCAATAGAATCACTTTTTTAAAACTAACATGAAACTTTCAATTATTTCTTCTTAATTTTTTAGTTCTTAAAAGCTTGATAATTCAGGTCACCTGAAATCATTAAAAAAAATCAGATCTTGTTTTTTAAAAGTCTCTTCAAAAAGTAAGTTTTAATATAGTTGAATTATGACCTTTTTTTATAAGGTGCTTCTTGTGTAACAAAGAATCCTCCTTTTGCAGTTTTATATTGTAGCAACAGTAATATAGATTTAAATCTTCTACTTCACAAGATGTTCATTCACATAGGAAGAACTTCAACTTGCTAATTTACAGAATGGCACAAATCAAAATTAATTTGATGTTGTATAAAAACTGTTCTCCAAATATCCATAGATTAAAATAGAACTGTATGACACATTGGGGTGGTGGCAGTAAGAAGGATTCTGATTTTGTGTGTGTGGCTGCTTTTGTCTTTCTTTTCTTATAGGAATATTTGGGATATTTTTTGTCATCCAAACTAAACAGTCATGGAATATATGAGAGACAATAAATGTCTTTACATATATTGCAAGCAAAGGATTCTAACATGGTCTGATCATATTGACACAATAAGGGTCCTGGCCTAAAATCAAGGCAGCTATAAGATTATCACATGTCTGTGGCATTTTTGCTTGACTCTACTAAACCCTTGCAAAGTTCTCTGATCAATAACTCTTAAAGTACTGATGAAATTATTTCACAGAGAACATTCAGTTTGCTGTAACAATACTTTGTTCTCCCAAGCTCATCACACCACTTTTTGTGATCCTAGTAGTTGTAAAACAGCTGGCACTCAAACAGGGTGGCTGGCATCACTCTCTCAACCCCCTGACATGCATCAACTGCAGCTTTACAGTTGGGGCTATTCATACCCCAAGTTTCATGCGTAAAAGACTTTTCAGAGCAGCAAGGTTTACGCAGCAACACCTGGGGTCAAGGAGCAACAGGGCACTTCCAGCACTGCTATCCTATTGCAATGTGACACTGACATGCCTCAATGTCAGAATTACAACAACTGGCTTAGCCTCAAGCTTTGCTTTTTAAAGAGGAGGAAGTGAGTACAAAAAATTACAAGGCAGGGAGGAGGGGGAATTAGCCTGCCTTCAATAAAATCTATTTGACAAGTGGAAATAACATCCATACTGTATGTACACTCCCATTCCAGTAAGAAAGTGATCTAGGATCACAGAGCTCTGGAGACTTTTCTTTCTTATTTTTTCTTTTCTTTTTTCTTTTCTCTTTTCTTTTCTTTTTTTCTTTTTTCTTCTTTTCTTTTCTCTTTTCTTTTTTCTCTTTTCTTTTCTTCCTTTCCTTTTCTCTTCTCTTCTCTTCTCTTCTCTTCTCTTCTCTTCTCTTCTCTTCTCTTCTCTTCTCTTCTCTTCTCTTCTCTTCTCTTCTCGTCTCTTCTCGTCTCTTCTCGTCTCTTCTCGTCTCTTCTCGTCTCTTCTCGTCTCTTCTCTTTTTTCTTTTTTCTTTCTCTTTTCTTTTTTTTTTCTTTTTCCTTAATTTTTTCTTTTTTGTTTTCCTCTTCCATATTTTCTTTTTCCTTCTCCTTTTCCTTCTCCTCTCCTCCCTACTTTCTTCTCTTTTCCTCTCTGTCCGTTTTTCCTTCCTTCCCGCTCTTCTCTTTTTCTCCTCCTTCTCCTCTCCCATTTCCCGAAAGAGCACGCTGCCCGCGAGGCCTGCCCAAAACCTCCCGGGCGGGGACCGCACTCCCCACCGTGTGGGGGCGCCCCGCCGCCTTGTCGCGCGCCTCTTCTCTGTGCATTACGGTAGGAGGGCCGACGCGCCTCTTCCACCTGCCGCCGGTCTTTAAAGTCGAGGGCGGCCGGTAGGCGCGATGAGTTGGGTCGTGGTGTTGGGGCGTTCTGCGGTCCCGCGGCCGGAGCGCAGCTGCGCCCCCTTTTCTTTCAGGGGGATTTTTTCTCTGTCGCCCTCACTCGCCTGCTCTGGACTTTCCACCCGGTGGTAAAGGACCCGTGCGAGCGAGGGCTGATTGGCCCAGGAAGTCCCCATGTCTGCGGCGGGTCACCTGCGCGGCTCTGCCGCCGGTCCCGGTGCGGTTGCGGATTACCGCGCCTCCGCGCCTCTGCCGCGGCCAGGCGGCCGCGGGTAATGCTGGTGCCGCCGCCGCGGGCCCTTCCGGCGCGAGCCATGGAGCCCGGCGCCCCGCTAGACCTGCGCGACGTCGAGCAAAAGCTTGGGCGCAAAGTGCCCGAGAGCTTGGCTCGGCCGCTGCGCGGGGAGGAGCTCCCGGGGCGCCCCGCCGCTGCTGCCGCGGCCCTTGGGCCCCGGCGCCGCCGCGCCGCCGCCTTGGCCCGGCTGGAGACGAAGCTTCACCTCCTGAGGCAGGAGATGGTGAGTAGCCGGGCCCCGCCGAGGGGCCCTGCCGCAGCGCTTGGGGCGATTGCAGCCTTCCGACCCGCCGCCTTCCTTCCGCCGGCACCGGCCCGCCGCCGGCAGCGCTCCTGGCGGGGTCGGCTGGGGACGGAGGCGGCTTTCCGCCTGCCCTGGGAGCCGGCTCCGGGGGACAGTCGCCGCCTCGCACCGATCCGGTGCGGGGATGTGCCGCCGGGGTGGCAGGAGGGTGGCGGTACCCTGGATGCTGCCTTGCGGGAGCGGTGCCCTGCTGTGTGGACGGCGTGCAGCTGGTCGGTTGTGTCTAGCTGTTGACTTCTGTTCCTCTGTCAACTCGCTGGAAATACCGAAAGCTGCTGTACCCATAACGAAATAAGGCTCTCCTCTCTCTGTTGCAAATGCCTTTCTGCATCCCACCTGTTCCTTACGGGTGACTAATACCCGAAGAGACTCTAGATGTTTTCAGGCTGAAAATCTGGCCTGGTATTAAGTGACACAATTTCTGGACAGAGGTCTTCAGAGGCTTATTTAGTTCTAAACAGGCTGCAGAAATGCAGTCGTTCTTGAACAACCAACCATTTATAATTTGGCTGAGAGGTTTTTTTGGTTTGTTTTGGTTTTTTTTTCTTTTTTTTTTTTTTCTTTTTTTTTTTTTTTTGCCAGTGGTCTGTGGTGGGACTGTGCTGTATTTAGTTCAGAACTTATGGCTTGTTTACTGTCTTAACCTAGGAGCTTCTCCTACTTTGTATAACATCTCAATAAACTTAGTTTTTGATGATGATGTAAAATGATGATGCTGGCTCTGTTTTTTTAATGCAGAAAAAAACAAACCCCGACCCTCTGCAATCAAGTGAGCAAAACCTAGTGAGCACTCATGAGATGTGATTCTTATAATGAATAGTGCTTAAGATGTGTGAGCATAGTTGGCTTCCGTTTGTGCTAGAGTGTAATTGTTAGGTGAGGTCTCAAAAGACTTGTTTTAGTAGCAGTTCTCTCCCTAGCTCTTGCCACTAAGCTTATTTGAAAACAGTATGGAATTTGATCTTGCTCGGAATAAGGATTTTGCTGGCAACGTATGGAGATGACTTTATGCAACTATCTTGGAACTTGGCCGTTTACAGTCTACAAAGCAGTCTCATCCTGTGTGAACAAGCATAATGCCATACCATCAGTTGCTGTGCAACCTTACACATAAATAAGCAAAAGGTGGGTTAGTGAGAGTTTTTAAAGAATAAGCTTGGTAGGGGAAAAGGGAAATAAGGAAACCATATTCTGAGAGTTAAAAGCCAAGAGAATTATGTTAATCCGGAGAGGTAATTCATAAATCACACTTCATATGGTTTAAGAAATTCTCACAAATCAAACTATTGATGTATTGTAGTCTAATGATCACTGTGGATTTCAGTTTTAACCCTAAGTTCTATATTGTCAGCATAGTTCATGTTTGTTTTTTAATTCTAAGCCTGCACAAGGGGTGTAGAGTGATCTGCAGGTAGCTCAGAATGTAAAACTATTAAGGATGTTGGACTGAAAAGGAAGCAAATAAGGTAGGCAGAGTTCTTGGCATGACTGTTTAGACATCTCATGACAGTTAGTCTTGTTAATGGAGGGGAGGAAAAGTGACTTGCCTTCATCACCTTTTCCTTTTGAGTTGTTCTCTTCACCTACTTCATACTTGCAAGTTTCATGTCACAGTCTTCAGTTTGCCTCTTCTTTCCCCTGCCACAGTTTCCCTTTTCCCCGCCTACCCTGAGCATGACCATGTTTTAGTCCCAACATCCTTGCCCACTCCAGTCCTTTGTCACTTTGTCAGTCAGACTGACTTTAACATCTGAACTCATTGCTCATGCTAAGTAAGGGGAGTTCTGCTACATACCTTTTCCCGTTCGATTTCTAGTCTGTGTATGCCCATACTCTCAGCCAGTTTATGTAATCCAGAGCATGAAAATGAGCTACCTGCCTGGGGTTTTTCTCTGCTCTCTTTAGTGAGCAGAGAAACTGGTTACTTAAGGATTTTCTGTTATTGTTAAGGATTCTTCTTGTTCTTAGTCTGTCACCTTCCTCTATGCCATTTTGTTTTTGACATTGTACAGATCTTATAAATTTAACAACAGCATCAGGTAAAAATCACTGTTTCTTCCTGTGTTTCTTTAGTTTTCTTTAGTTTTTTTCTTCTCCTGCACATCATTCCTAAAACAGCCAAAATTTCTATCTATCTTCTTGTTTCACACCTCTGTAACATATTATTCTTTGGCTTCACTGCAAGGTTTAAAAGGCCTTAAACATGTAGAAAAGTAGTTTATAGCTGCTGCAGTTGTAAACAAATGCAAAGGGAAAATATTAAAAATAAAGAAAAACAAGTGTTATCCATCAAGCTATCTTTTTTCTAGTGGTGCTGTGATGCCAGTTTCTGCAGCCTATTCACTGCACTTTGGATAAGCACATCTCTATGCTTTTTCTGCTTGCTTGCTTCCGACTTGAGACAAACCTCTAAGTGTTTACAGAACAAGGTCATTCAGGCTCTTTATCTATGACTCTGATCTAGTCATATGTAAAATAGTCAAGGTTGGTTACTGTGGTGACACCTTGATCTTTGCCTCTGGGGGTCCTGTCTCATTGTCTTCTTGTATTCATGTTTTTGTTAAAGATATTTTGAACAGTTTTTTGTGTTTTGTTTTTTTTTTTTAAACTTGGCCTTATACAAATTGTGCAATTACGCAGCTTGACTTCTGTCCTTTCCTACAACTATTGTTTGTCACAATGACTGTGCCTGTGCTGACAAGTTTCTACTAAATATGACAGAGCAGTTTTGTAGACACTGCCTTAGTATGTTTTGACTTATCATTATGTTTAAATAATGGCAATCCCAAAGTTCTTGGCTGTTAAGAATGTATTTTACTGTTGACTGTGTTTTCTTGTCACTTTGCAGCTCATAGCTACTACAAAATACCTTCGAGTTCCTTCATCATCCCATTATTTGTCCTCTGACAGTAAAGAACAAGGGAAACACACCTGAACCTGTTTGTAAAGCTTGGGAGTAGACACAAAGCTTTAGCTCAGGCAGCATGTAATCCTTCCAGTGACCAGAGTAAATTCAAATGTACAGGAGTGAAAGCAGGTGGAAGTTTTTGTTTATTTAAAATTGGAGGGCCATCTCCTTTCCTGTCAATGCACACTTTGTCCTTCCAAATAAATCAATCTTCTGTTCTTCCCCCCATCTTGTTTGTGAGAAGCTAGTACTTTTCTTGCTTCAAAACAAATAGCGATATCTGTTGAATTGGATACTTAGAAGGAAGAGAAGAGATGGCGTAAGCTTTGAGAACTCTCAGCAAGTTGCCATGTCCTTGGGCTGGAAGAGGATGAGTGATATGGTGGAAGTGATTACCTCTCCTGTGTCATCTGCTGCAGGCAATTGTTGAGAGATGAGGGTATTACTGTGCCAATATTTGACTTGGAAATGCTGGTTTTGACTGTGAGTTAAAGCATCTGACAGATTGGTGGTGGGTGTGTGTGGCCTTGAGGCTTGCATCTTGCTTCTTCAGATCTTTTGCTGTTCCCAGTGTATGGTTCTTTTGCCATTAAGCCGATATTTTAAGCCTGGTTTTGCTGGTAGTCATTTGAATCACACATGAGGCACCATGGAGTATCTTTCTTGAAACGTGTACCTGCTTGGCTGGTCCTCCTTTCTCTTCTTTACCTTGTTTTCCCCACCAAGGTCACAATGGAGACTGTATTAAGTCCTGCAAACCTTAGAGGCATACGGCCGTCAAGTAACAGGGACAAACAAGACATAATTGCCAGTGTGGGTCAAAACACTGAGCTCTGGTCATCCTCGGATGTGATGAATACTTCATACTAGCCAGTATGCCCTTGATTCAGTATGAAATTTGTCCCAACAGTAATGTTAAACTCTTTGCTTCTGTGGTTTTTTAGGTGGAATCTTCTGTCGGGGGATTAATAGTAACCTATTGTATCTGCAGTCATTCCTGTGGTATCATGCTCCTGAGGTCACCACTCAATATGTATGACTTCAGCAGCTACACACTGCAGTAAATAATCAGTGAAGTTTGTTCTGCAGGCCAAAATGATACTACTTCAAAAGCCTCATTTCTCCTTCACAAGTTCTGGGGTTACTCAAAGGGAGATTTTCTTTAACACGTGAAAAAAGTTTGTGGGTTTGCTTTTTTATTGTTTTTGTTCAAAAGTTTCCCAAATCAACTTTTTATTGCCTCTTCAAAAGCTAAAAAAGCTAAATCAAGTGTAGTCTGTGTTACATGCAGTGAAAAAGAATTAACATGCTTTGCATAAAACTACTACAGGCAGAAAAGGTAAACTCTGTCCTGGAATTGAAAGGTGAATGGCAGTGCTGGGACTTTAGGTGATAGTCCTTCCAGTGAACACTGTTGAGAATCAAATATTCATGAGTTTGAAGGCCAAACTGGGTATTCTGAGTGTAGCAGTTTATAGGGTGAAGCAATAAAAAAAAATGGAAACAATCCTATTGCCAAGAGGCTGAGTGTGTCCGATTTAGGCTAGAGCTATTTGGGGTAGAGACTTATTCCTATGCTCTCTCATTAGCTGAGTTTTCTTCCCCTTTGTTCTCCTAGTTCTATTTTAGTATAACAATTTTTAAAAGGCTAATTAGTGTGGAGTCCTGACAAAATGAAGCAGAAGTAAAAGTACTTTTTGCTGATTGGAATTGAGGCAAATTTGTGATGCCAGTCCTTTGTTGGTTTTCTTTCTTACATACCCTTAGCATGTAAATGAAGGCGCAAGCTGGAGGGCAGAGCTGCTGCAACTCTATTCTACCAGCTTTTATGGGTTTGGACAACTTCAGATTTGCTTTTATTTGTTAGATCCACAGTTGTGGGGGGTCTGCCTTTATTAGTTCCTTTAAAGGACCTTCTTAAGTCAACAGCCGTGATGTGAAACATCTCTAATGCATGCTGTCGGTACAAGCTGCTAAATTCAGGGTTTTGTGTGATAACATCAATTGACTTAACTGAAGCCAAAATCTGGTTCAGTGTGTCTAGTCAGCAGCACAAAGCCGTGTATCAGATGCTGGTTTTCTATTAGATTAATTGAAATTTTCGCTTAAAAACTTGATTGAAGATAAAATCTTAAATACAAAATTACTAGTGGCTAAGCCTCAAGCCTACTGAGGAGAGTTTGATTGAGCTTGGTTTCCTAGCGAGCAGTTATTCAGTGAATTATTAAATGAGTCTTTTCTTGGAAGTAGAAAGGAGGCATACAGAAATAAAAACGCACTTATTTCTCCAAGTCCTGCTGAAAGTTCACTAAAAAAGGAGGTAATCTTGGATCTTGCTAATGAGTTCTCTCCTTCATACCCTCTGATTTGCATGAAGTGGTAGAAGAATTTGTAATTTTTACATATAATGCAGATTGGGCAGTGATATCAAGATATTTGGGTTAAAAGGGATTTGTAGATTGAACCTTAGGGAAAAAGATCAAATCTAGCAAGAAAAAATCTCAACCCAGTTACAGTACCAGAACTTTGCCAAGTTTTCCGTCTTTCAGACCATCTTTGGAGGGACAAGGTGAGCAAGGTTATTTAAATTAATGAATATTTAAATGTATCTTTTGACTGGCAAATCTCATCCAGTGCCTGACAAAAGGATTCCAGTTGTGGAACATATATATGTTGTACTCAGTCAGTGCTTATGGCTGTTCTCATTCAGCTATGGCAGCCATTGAAGAGTTCAAGTCCCTGGGAAGTACAGGTGAATATGCTTACATTATTAGCTACTGCTGGACCAAAAGTCTGTGAAATATTGCTGATCCCTTACCTAGCAGCATCAATGTGAGATACAAGTACTCGTGTATGGATCATCACAGCAGTGTCAGAGATATTTTGAGATTTCCAGTTAGACTGCTCATGTATGGTGAGACACTTGCCAGCCCTTATTTTGAGAGTATATATTATGCTTTGATCTTGTTTCTTTCCTGCTTACTTTGTTTTAAGGGAGGAGAAAGCATTTTGTCTTTGATGATGCTTTTTAAGGTCTGATTGCTGGCAATTTTTTAATGAAAAGACATAAAGACTAAACCTCTTCTGCACAGACCGCTACAGTTAAGTGACTTATAATAGCTCTTAACAAATAGATTAAAAACTTTCTGATGAAATCAGTACAACAGCATGATTTTCATAGGATAGCCGGGGCTGGAAGGGATCGCAAAGGATCATCTGGTTCGGCCTTTCAGGGAAATGGGAGCCTGAATGTGGTTATTCAAGCACCCTGTCTATTGCGTCTCGAAAACCTTCAGTGATGGGGACTCCGCCATGTCCCTGTGGAGGTTGTACTAGTCATCGATTGTTCTCACTTAAAAAAAAATCCTTATCTCAGGATGAAACCTCAAGATGAAACAATAGGAACTGTATCTATTACCCCTTTTCTTCTCCACATAGCTCCTTGTGAAGGTAGAACATCTGTCCTCTTTGTAGCAGCCCCCTAAGTACTGAAATACCATGGTGAAGTTTCATCCAAGACTTCTCCAGGGAGAAAAGACCTAAGTTCTGGAGTTTTTCCTCATAAGGCAGGCTCTCCAGCACTTTGATCATCGTCATTTTGCGTGGATACCTTGTTTTCTGTGGTTACTTACTTCTAACAATAAGTAAAAATTACCTTGTGTCATGTAAGCAGAAAAAGTTAAATGAACAATACCAAATACATGTATTGAGGAGGAGGTAATGGCCAACCAGTGCCTTTCTACTCTTCAACACTCCCCCCCCGCAAGAGTGAATAGTTAAAGGAAAATCATACATTTTCAGTTAATTTTTAAAGGTTACAAAATCTTTTGTCTGTTCACTGCCTTCAAGCTTAAAACCCAGTAAACTTTCCACAATGGACATGTTTGTTTCCTTTCATTTCTATCTGTGTCCTGGAAGAGAGGCTGGATACCGGAATCTGGAGCAAGTGAGGATGAAGTTACAGGAGTAAAAAGGCAGAGGACCTGAGCAATTGAAAAACAACCAGAATTTAATTGAATTGAGTGTAATTTCTCTTGGATTTTCATCTGCATTTATAACCATATAAATTGGGCATCCTAAATGTGAGCAGTATCAAAAGAGAGTTCTCAGATTACTGTTTTTGAAGGTAAAGAGCTCTGAACAGAAAATTATGGGCAATCTCGTAATAAAAAAAGGGGAACTTTTGTTACGAAGGCAGACTTGTAATCTTTGTTTTCGGGCCATCACTCTCATATGTGGAGCTGCTAGTTGAGGGCATTTACCGGTGGCGGATTACTTTTTGCCTTCGTGCCATTGTGTTGAATTTCAACTTCAACCACCCACTTACCCCTATTGGTGTGGAATGGGAGCTGGCATCCAGTAAGGCAACTGGAGCCTGAGATGGCATCAGTGGGTCATTTAGTTTCTGAATTTGAGAAGTCCGTAAGTATTTTGATAGCACACCATCTCCGATCAGAGGTTCTTTGCCACACACAGTCTGTAATTGTCTGTGTAGATATTTTTTAAATCTTACTGAGACACAGGTAATAGCAGTGCTTGAAACTTCAGCGTATTTTTTTGTGAATGCAAACCTCCTGTGCTAGAGATAGATAGGAAAGCAATGACTTCAGACACTGTGATGATGCAGAAGTAGCTTGACTAAATATTGCTCTAAAATAGCTGAAACAAAAATTGCCCTTTTCAGGCTTGTCAAAAAGCTATTACATTATTTACAAGAAGAAACTGTTAATAGCAGCTGTTAAAAGCAACTGAAAAAGGAGGCAGGAGAAAACTGAATTTGGACTGAAGTGTGAGGGTGTCCATCAGCACAGAAATACCAAAGAGCAAGATTACCTAGTTTGGGCTGATTAGTTTACTGAACAGACAGGTAAAACAAAACAAAACAAACCCACCCCAAAAAGAAAAAAAAAAAAAAAAAAAAAAAAAGGAAAAAAGGAAAATACCCATTGTTGTGGTTTAAGCCCAGCCAGTAACTCAGAGCCATGCAGCCACTCGCTCACTCCCCCCTTTCTTCCCACCCGCCCCCGGTGGAAGGGGGAGAATCGAAAGAATGTAACTCCAGTGGGCTGGGATAAGAGCAGTCCAGTAACTAAGGTATAACACAAACCACTGCTGCTACCACCAATAGTAATAATGACAAGGGAAATAACAAGGGAAGAGAATGCAACTGCTCACCACCTGCCAACCGATACCAAGCCCAACCCGAGCAGTGATCTAACCCTTCTGGGTAACTGTCCCCAGTTTTCCATCCTGGGCATGACGTGCTGTGGTATGGAATACCTTTGGTTAGTTTGGGTCAGGTGTCCTGTCTGTGCTTCCTCCCAGCTTCCCCTCCTCCCTGGCAGAGCATGAGACTCAGAAAGTCCTTGGTCAGACTAAACATTACTGAGCAGTAGCTAAAAACATTGGTGTTATCAGCTCTGTTCCCAGGCTGAAAGTCAAAAACGCAGCACTGCACCAGCTACTAAGAAGGTGCTACTGTTACTGCTACTGCTGAACCCAGGACACCCACCCTCTGTAAGTCTTGCATATCTATTACAAATTTTCTGATGAAATCAGCAGAGCAGCATGATTTTCATAGAATAGCCCAAGTTGGAAGAGCTCTCAAAAGGTCATCTGTTTCAGCCTGTCAGGAAAATGAGAAGCTGGATGTTCTTGTTAGGAAACATCCAGGGCGGGGAGGAGATTCAGAGCAGCCCTGCGGAGAAGGACTTGGGGGTGTGGGTTGATGAAAAAATGAACATGAGCCGGCAGTGTGCGCTTGCAGCCCAGAAGGCCAACCGTATTCTGGGCTGCATCAAAAGGAGTGTGACCAGCAGGTCAAGGGAGGTGCTCCTGCCCCTTTACTCTGCTCTCGTGAGACCTCACTTGGAGTATTGCGTGCAGTTCTGGTGTCCTCAACATAAAAAGGACGTGGAACTGTTAGAACAAGTGCAGAGGAGGGCCACGAGGATGATCAGGGGACTGGAGCACCTCTCGTATGAAGATAGGCTGAGAAAATTGGGGCTGTTCAGCCTGGAGAAGAGAAGGCTGCGTGGAGACCTCCTAGCAGCCTTCCAATACCTGAAGGGGGCCTATAGGGATGCTGGGGAGGGACTCTTCATTAGGGACTGTGGTGAGAGGACAAGGGGTAATGGGTTTAAACTTAAACAGGAGAGGTTTAGATTGGATCTGAGGAAGAAATTCTTTTCTGTGAGGGTGGTGGGGCCCTGGAATGGGTTGCCCAGGGAGGTTGTGGATGCTCTATCACTGGCGGCGTTGAAGGTGGGGTTGGACATAGCCTTGGATGGCATGGTTTAGTGTGAGGTGTCCCTGCCCATGGCAGGGGGGTTGGAACTCGATGATCTTGAGGTCCTTTCCAACCCTTACTATTCTATGATTCTATGATTCTATGATTCACTTGAGCTGTTCTGTCATGCTGTCCTGTGGCCTTGTACATACTGTAGTTGTTTTCAAGCACAGTTTTGAAATATCCTTGTCACTGGATTGTATCACAGAATGTTTTGGGTTGAAAGGGACCTTAAAATATCATCTAGAAACGACACGTGTGCCATGCGCAGGGACGCTGTTTTTTGCTCAAAGCCCTGTCACAGCTTTTAACATGCTTTCTCTTTGTCATCAGTCATTTACAGCTTAGGTGTCCGTGAGTATCTTACCCTGTCTGTCTTTGTCTCTGGTGATAGCTGGCTCTGTCCAAAGTGACCAGTGGTCCCATAAAGGGCTCAGGTTCTGAAAAGCTGTTCATCTATGTACCTGAGCAGTTTTGCAAGCATCAAGAAATGCTTGACTTTGTTGGGGAAGTGTTCATGGCAGCCATCTGGAAGGAACCCTAGTCTGAAGGATGACCAAAATTAGTGACCAGAATATATCTAGAGGGTCTGTAAGCCACCTTGTGTTACAGCTTTGAAAAGTATAAACAATGCAGCTCAGTGTTTTCAAATCTAGAAGCATATTTGGATGGTCAGTTATTTTAGAAATGTCCTGTGTTGTGTTCCAGTGGTGTGGATGAGCATGTGGAATAAAATGTGTCAGGATTCTCCCCTTGAAGCTGCACCCCAAAGAAGGTTTCCCTCTTTCCATAAGCGGATATAAGGAAGGGACACTAGGGAGTATTTATATGTCAGGTGTTAAAGTATGCAACCTCGCCCGGAGCTTCCATGAGCATGGCAATGTGCAATACTGGTGCAGCTGTGCAGCCCTAGTCTTGGCAATCTAATCCTTCTCTTCCCTTTGAACTAATCTGGCATTTCTAGTTTTGGCAATCTAATCCTTCTCTTCCCTTTGAACTAATCTGGCATTTCTTAATACTTATGTTTTGTCAGGGGAATGGTATGGCACGTTTGTTAATTAACAGAAACACAAACTAGCTAAGCTCCTGGGAGAAGTTACGTGAATGTTTCATTTGCCGTGGTGTAAAATAAACTTCTCAATACTGTAAGGCCCTGCTGAGTGCAATGCCAGGTGAAGCTAAAGCATTTAGTGCCTGTAAATCAATGTTAAATTGCTATTTGACTACTGGGAATTTCAGATTTTATAAACACTCTACTGGCTTAATTTGTAATTTTGTTCCCTGTTATTAGATATCAGCTGAATTCATGACTAAAATGCTTCCAGAAGGACAGTCATTTTACTTCATTGCTGCATTGGCCATGAAACCTACTTCTCTCTTGGCAGAGAAGGAAGCAGTCAATTATATTGTAAGAAATGTGCTGAGGGTTTCCAAGCTCCCAAGGTGGAAGCAAAGATAGAATAGTTCTGTTGCTTTGCATTTTTCTGAGTATTATTTTTTTTCTGTAGGAAGGCATAGTTTAAAGAAAAATTCTATTTGAAATGGTTATACTGCTTTTTGTAACTCATATGGTTATGGGACATAGCAGACATTGGATGTGACTCTCTTTGTATTGAGTGTTTTCTGAAAAGATTTTTCTAGTCTACAAAGCTTGAGATTCCGACTTTGACCCTTCAAATAATTATAAATGACTAGGAAGAACAGTTCTGACAGCAAGGAGGAAACTGTGAAGCATTTCTATGTAAGAAGGATCTTCATTGGTTTGTCATTTCTTCAGAAAACTAGTGAAGTGAGTATCTAGCATCCTTCCTGGGATAAGACTAACAAGTAAGTTTAGAAGCATGCCTGGAGGACTGTTCCAGCCTCATTGCAAACCTGAATTTGTTCTGCAAGTTTGGCTGCTAATACAGACTGTTTTCTCTGTTGGGCAAAGCCAAATGCTGTGTGTTGAGAATAAAGTACATAATGATAAAATAGTGTCAATGTAGTGTTTTTATGTAGTTTGGTACTGAAGAAACCTTTCCATGGTCAGGAAGGTTTTCTGACTAACCGTATTTGGATGGGTCTGCACAAAAATATGACAAGGTGGAGAAGTCATTCAAGGAGTTTTACGATGTCTCTGATATAGACTGTTCTAGTCTTCTCAGAACTATACAGTTATGAGGAGTAAGCACAAAGCCAGAGTGATAACTTTTAGATGACTTTTCCTGATCCGTAACTACAAACGCATTTTGCCTTCACAGGGTCACCTCAATGACTGTCACAGTTAATGGGCTATCCATGCATTGTGGGAGAATTGTGCCATACACTGAAATATTTTAAGTCTCAAGTGGTGGCCTGTGGCAGGTTCCTGCGGTTGTAGGGTTTGTAGGAGGAAACTAAATGCTGCAACAGTAGAGAAGAAAGCCTCTTTGCAAGAAAAGAGCAGTACCACAAGCATGTCAAAGCAACAGTAATTTTCTTAAACTTCAGTTGCCTGTGGAATTTGCATGCTGCTTTGTTAACTCCCAGCACTAGCTGCTGTGACTGGAGCAATGCAGTGGAGGCACAGCTGCCATTTTCCCCATAGGCAGATGAGGTAGTTCACAGTGACCATTCTGAATTCAATTCACAGAGCTGGTATTGCAAAAGCAGGCTTGAACTTCAAGAAAGTTCAAATTTGTCCCCCGTAGTAACATTGTCATGTCTTAGTTCTGACAATGGAACAAGTTGGTTTGGTTTTTTTTTTTTGTTTTGTTTTGGTTTTTTTTTGTTTTGTTTTTTTTTTTTTTTTGGTGTTTTGTTGCTTTGTTTCTGGTTTTGGTTGGGTTGGGTTTTCTGTTTGTTTTCCTTTTAAAGATGAGGCAAGGAACACTGTTGTCTTGGTAAAAACATTTTCAAACTGGATCTTCTTTGACTTTTTAGTTCCAGGCTTTTAAATGTACTCCCACAGTGCCAGTATTAAAACCCATTAATTTTTAAAGGGATGAGCAGGTCTAGAGTGCTCATTAGTCAAACCTAATTCATAAATCAACAGATATGTTTTCTGGTTTTTTTTGCATGGAATTCTGAAGAGCATGTTTTGGTCAAGAGAAGCATAAGTAAGGCAGAGAGTGAAATCCAGCAAAAAAAAATAAATCTAGATATTGCTGTTGAGCCCCAGTGCTGCCTCATGTTGGTGGGGAAGACACAGTTCTGTGCTGTGGCTGGTGTCCAGAGCACATTAGAGTGATGCTGTGATCATCTGTTAGCAGTAACACTTTCTGACGCCCACAGCCAATTGTTAGCACTGAGTATTGACCTGAATGTTTTCAGTGGTATTATCTTGTCTGTCTACATATGTGAGTCCTGCTATGGATTTTTCTGGACATTTTCACCTCTGTCATAGTAGATACATTTATTAGGTCAGATGCTGCTTTTATGACAGCAATATGAGATACTTGGAAACATGCAGTAAAACCTTCCCATCGTATTAGAACCTTTTTGCTCTTCTCAAACCCCAGCATTTCCTCACTGCTCCCTTTCTTGTTCATTCGACTAAGCTCTAAAATAATCAGGACTCTTTTATAAACCTTCCTTTTATATTCATTCATACTCCTGAGGCTGGATGTTTCTGTCTCTGAATTCTATAGTGCATCCATATTTAAAAGGCTGATTTAGCATTTTTTGGGCAGGAAGTGATGAAGTAGGGACTTAACTAACTAACATTTATTTTTTTCCTGCTGCTTGCCCTCTGATGAATAGCACGTTTCTCTCCAATAATGACTGTCATATCTACTTCATAGGTATTTTAGCTGTCATTTTTCACAGTAAAATAAAGAGATGGCCAAAAACTTAAAATAAAATGAGCAAACAAACAAAAAATATTTCCCCTATGAGAATTTTGTGTTGCATTTAAGCATACAAGAGACCTCAAATAGTGTGATCTGAAAAAAACCACAAACCGAAACCCCACAACTGTACTCTACTGAGTGAATGATTCATCCAAATCACTGAGATTTTACTAGGTAATAATGTGAACAGCAGGCTGACCACAGATATGCCAAAGAAAAGGATCACCCATATTTTAGGGAGGTGGAAAAAGGCTTTGAGATCCACTATTTTGTTATGGAGATGATGTAATTAAATAATTGCACAACTTGGTGGTATGCATTTTCCTGGTAAGTCTGAAGGGGATCAATTAGTATGTAAAAAATTTATGTATTAAAACAGAGTGTTGTAAGAGAAATGTAAGTCACCAATACTGTAATTTCCTATACCAGAGGATAACCACACTGGCATAATATTTTGCTCAGACTTGCAAGAGATTTCCATGAGACCTATTTGTTAATATATTTATCCTCAGTTGCTCACTGTGCTAACTTGCTCCCTTATAAAGTAGGTCTGCCTCCTGATTATTCAGGTGGTGGCTCAGATCAAACCTGCCCACTTCCTTGCTTTAGCTAATGGTAAGCTCTGCTTACAGGAGAATCCTTTTCTTGCTGATGTAAAGTCACCCTGTGTCTCTTCTTCTTCCCAGTTAGAAAGCACAAAGTTATGTTTTATTTGTTCACAAAGTTATGTTCTGTTGCTGCCAAATTGTACAGAAGGACCTGTAGAAATATTTATTGTAAGTATTTGGTGCAGGATTGTGCTGGGACTGCAACAGGTTGAAACGAGGTCATGAGTAGGCTAGAGGGTTTTAGACTAGCAAAGTCAAGGGTGCTGACAGAAGCTGAAGACTTAGTGACTGCTCACTTTCTGAACAGCTGGGACTTCAGTGATTGCAATGAATGCTGCCTAGAAATCTACAGTGAGGGTTTTAACAGTTTTGGAGCCTTCAGGAGAAGTAAGACTATAAATAATATATTTTGTAAAAGAAGGCAAAAATTAAGCAATCAAGATAACCTCTGTAACCTGCTACAATGTTTTTATTGTGACTGGTCATGGAAGTACAGCTGAGAAAGGTCAGTGTGACTTGCTCAACTTGTATAAATAAGCTACATCAGCAAACTGCAACTGCAAATCAACCATGACTCACAAAAAATTAGCTATTGTATCTGTAGCTTTTGTATGTACTCACTTGTCTGAAAATTGCCACAAGCCTAGAAAACATAAGGAAAGAAATGGAAAAATGTTCCAGCAAATGTTCCAAAATGCCCCATAAGTCCATGCTTAAAGAAACCAGATACACAAAAAATCCTGTTGATCTATATATATACACCACCGTTGATTGAAATTTAATTTACCTATATCATCAAATGAGGTAAACCACAGTCAGACGGACATGGCATAATGACAAGCACTGGAGCACCTATTTCAAGTCACTGACAATCTCATCTCTGCCAGACCTTGGTCACCACCTCCACTGTTTATGCATATGAAGAAATTGAACAAATGAGAGACCTCACATTTAGCATCAAGTTGACTGTGTTAGATTGTATTATCGTTGTGCCTGAATTCTACCAAGCTAGTTGACTTTGCAGTGAGGTGGACATGGAGCATTCCACAAGCAGTCACAGATCCACCTGTGCGTAGGTGATCCCCTCCAGCACAGGTAGTAAACCTGTGCTCTTACGCTCTGCAACATAAAAGCTCCCTGGCTTTTTGACAGGTGATGCTGAATTCAAATTCAGAAGTCAGTCTAGGTATTCTGCTTTTTCATCTTGATCCTGAGATAACATTGCCCAAAGTGGCTTAATTACATGAAGAAAACAGTGCAACCATCCTCAATAATTGGGGCAATTTTGAAGTAGGCTTGAAGAGCTTTAACATCATGCATATGTGCTAATTAAAGTACTGTGAAGCTCATGCACAGCCTGTTAATCGTTCTGTGTGTTTAAGGAGCACACGTTCTTCATCTGTCATTTGTGGTTATATTCTAGACATGTTGAAAAGAAAGCATTTATTTTACTCACTGATGCTAAAAAGCTAATTTTATGATATTCTGAGCTTCCTAACCTGCAAGTGGCATGCTTCATGCTTTATGGTGCTTGCTTAATAAACAAAGCTTGTGTGTGTGATCACACTCATCCCTACCATAAATGTGGTTGCTCAGTGACTCAGATTATGCTTGTGAAACATTCTGAATTTTGGATTTTAAATACATTACTTATGGCCTTTTTAGTGTGTTCTGTATATTCTCTTACAGGATTTTTTGATAAGGTTTTACTGATGAGTTTTGTATCCTTTTATATGTGTTTACAAATTTGTACCTTCTTAAGACTCAAATAATTCATCATTGCCAATGAATGTTTATTTGATTTTTCATACCCTTACCTTTCTCCTTGGGAGTTAATTTTTTTGGTTACTTTAAAAATTGTTGCTCAGTGTTTGCAATAGCAAAAGTAACACCAGGAGAAAGTAGAATAAGGTTAGCTTTTGTGAAGAAAGAGACTTCTCAGAATCCAAAACAAATTATTATTTAGACATCAATTGGTAGAGGAGTTTGGTTGATTGGTTGGTTGGTTTTATTACATCTCAAGTGAATTCTTGGAATTCATTACTCCATGGAAAACTGAGATAATCTGCCTTTAATAAAACAAAGGGTAAGTAGGTGTAACTGAATAACCATGAAGCTGTTCATCCTGAATGACACAGGAAATAAATGAAATTGAGTGGGAAAGTGGAAAGCTGTCTCTAACACACCCTAGAAAACAGCAGTAGCATTAATATTCCTAAACCATAGTAATCACAAACATCTCTTTGGCTGATGATGATGATGAGGAGGAGGAAAAGATTCTACTGGTTGAAATTCTGTTTGTAAAATGGGCAATAGAGCTGTCCAGTGTCCATCTAACTCTTCATGTGCTAATTCTCTTCTGCAGTACTGCTCATATGCTGAACCTCTATGAGTGTCTTTCAGTGGGGTACCATATTTTGCTGCTGTTTCCGTCCAACTTCTATTTATTGTGGCATATCTATCAAAAATATTAGTACTTTCAAAACACAGGTACCATAGTTGCCAACGCTAAATCAGTGTGCTGAGTCCTGCTTAAGATCCTGTGCAGAGCAGAACTTCTGAGCTGAGTGGCTTAAATAGTACCCTGAATCCATTAACTTGTAAGTTTAAGATTTTATATCTTGTAGTGACTTATTTCACTGTGCTCTGGCTGAATGATCTGTCTTGAAGGAAATGCCTTGTTGTTCAGGCTCAATCCTTTTCTTTTACTAGTGGGCTCTTTACAGCACACAGCTTCAAGGTGCTGTGGAAAAAAATGAAACTAATATATTTTAAATAAACCTAGGAGTATCTTTTCCTCAGACCACATTTTAGGGTTATCAGTAAAATCCCAGTAGACTTCTTGTAGTTAAAATAAGCAGCAGCAGCAGCATGTGACCCCAGGAATCTAAAAGAAAGTAATCTGCAGAAAGGCACTAGAGTTGCGGACATCTTTGACAGATTAAAATGATATATTGAATAGAATATCTAGCTTTGTCATTTTTGAAGGGGAAGGGGACCCTCTGTGTTTGGAGCTGACTGGAAGCCAAAAATAAGTGACCAGGCTAGGGACAGCTAATGCACTCTTTTGAGTGGCTGCCAGGAAGTGATAATTGTCTTTGTTAACAGCCCAGGTCACTAAGAATTTTATTCTAAAAGCAATATCCTAGTCAAGTCCTTTTTGAAAAACACTCTTTATATAAAATCCCCCTGAATATCTGTATATATCTGTGTATACATACATGTACACAGGTGTCCATGTGTTTGTATATATAAAAATTCTCTTGAATAAATTACTACTGTGTTGCACAAGTTATTATGGAAGACCATAAGCTAGGCTAGTTGTGTAAGGAAGAAATATCTTGTTAGAACTACCAGGATGAGAGGGAGGGAGGCACAGAGAGGTGTTTAGGCCAGTTACCCCTCATATATCTAAAGATCTGTTGTGTCTGAATGCTAATCTGTTCTGTCCACCTATGCTGCTAGACTCCATTAATTGAAAGATGCTGTTGCTTTAATTTCATTCTTTTCTCTTGCTATGAATAGCCGATGTTAAGCATTTGCGATCCTTCCTGGGGACCTGTGCTAGTGTGAATATGCAAACTAAGCAAAAAGATATGAAAGCTTACCTGTAACCAGAATTGCTTTTTTCACTCTTTTCGTAGTTCGTTTTCTCTGTAAACCTAGAGTTTGTGCTGAGGACTGATACATGCTCACATACACCTTCCCTCTGGTGGTGTGGTGCTCTACCTTTAACTCAAAAAGCAGCTTCATTCAGAACAGAAACTGTTCTGAAATACCTGTATTAGCTATGATACACTCTGTTTAGATTATTTCTGGAATGCATTAGGAATTGAGCTGTCAAACATGATGAGATTTATTGTGGTTAGTCCCTTTAGTTGAACCGTCTTGGAAATTACTTCTTTACTCCAGCAGTTACATGAGTTGCAGCTACATAAGTGCGTATGAACCAGTGTGATTGTGTCTAGGCTAAAGCAGATAACAGGCAAGAAATGTCGCAGTGACATTTATGTGTTATCAAGCAGATGATAAAGTAATCCCTATTAAAGAAAGATGACACCTGGTGGACTACTTTTTAATGTTTGCTTTAGGAAAATCTTAATATGTGAGACTTGGGACAACATGGTAGCTTGGAGGAGGAGGGCTCAAGTACACAGGAATGCAAAATTGACTCCCAATAAGGCTGTTCCACAGAAATTCTGAAGCTGTGGATGTATCTAGAGCAGCAACAAAATAGATACTTCCTGTGAACTGAATCTGAAATGTTTGTGATGTCTATTTTATCTAAAAGGGACTGTTTCATTAGAAGGGTATTGGAGCTAGCTCTCTTAAACCTTTCCTTAATCAGCCTTTTGGGAAATTTGCTGTCTCTGAGCTTGCATAAGCAAGTTGCTGAAGTCTGTAGTTGCATTTGAGTAGTTGGGTAATTTACTGCTTTCATGGCAGTCTAGTTGCTGAGCAAATAGTTTATAGTGATTTATGGGTGGGAGTAGAGGAACTGGCTTGAGGCAGGAGGGTTACAAAATGGTCAATCTGTTTTCAGAACCTCATATCTGTAACAATGACGGATGGTATCGTTAAAACTGAATTGTAAAGCTGTTTCGCACAGTACCTGGTTGGCTATGTTAAATCCTGTGATACGAGATTGTGGATAATTCAGAAGTCATTCTGGGGACTGGGGAAGGAGACTGGCATATGTCAGTCTGTTACTAGCAAAGTTTGAAATATGCCAACCCTAACTATTCTATGATTCTATGGATACTGTGTTAGTGTTGCGTTAACCCTGGCCAGTAACTAAGCAACCACTGTCTGTTCACTCATTTCCCTCTTCCCTCCAGTTGATTAGGGGAAAGAACTGGAAGAAGAAAAGTGAGAAAAACTCATGGGTTGTAACCAAGGCAGATTAAAAAGTCAAGGAAATAAAGAAAAAAAAAACAAACAAGTGATGCAAAGTCAGTCACCATCTCTCACCAGCAGACTGATATCCAGCCAGCCCCCAAGCAATGTTTGCATTGGAAAGACCAAGCCTGCAGATTTTATTGCTGAGCACAACTTTATATGGCAGGGAATATCCCTTTGGTCAGTTCTGGTCTACTGCTGCATCTTTGTCCTTTACAAACATCTTTCCCAGCCCCAGCCTACTTGCTGAGAGTGCAGAGTGGAAAACAGCAAAGACCTTGATGCTGTGCAAACACTGTTGAGCATCAGATGAAACAGTGGTATGCCATCAATGCTGTTTTAATCACAGATAACAGAGTATAGCACCATACTGGCTGCTATGAAGTATCCCAGCTAGACCCAGTACAATATTCTGCAGTGTCTTAACAGAATAAAAGTACATAAAAATAGCTTTTTAAACAACTGTACTGTGTCACTGTAATTTAGGATATTGAGAAAATGGTATTTGTGTAAGGAAAGTACCATGTCCAGATTGTACTCTTGCAAAACAAGATATAGTCTTTGCTTCTTGACAATAGTGATACCATCCCAGTCCTTTGTGTATGAACAATACAGGTGCTGTATTTCTGTGTAACAGTTGTGGTCTTGAAGAATAGCATAAAATGTCTATTGTCTGGCATCACAGATCTTAATTGTTTTCTTCCTTATTTCTCAATTGACTGCAGGTATTCAAATATTCAATATACCATATTGTCTTTCTTGAATTAATAATCTAGAATTTAATATGTTAGTGCCCTACGGAAGAAAAGGATGCAGTATATGTGTGTATATTAGATATAATGGCACACATTTTTGTAAAGAAGTACTCTCAAATTGCATACAAAAGAAAGTATTTTCTAAATGTTTAAGTATAAAGAGTGACATATCTGCATCAAGATGCTGGATTAGTACAATTAAAAGGTGCAAGAACATGGATAGAATATGACACAAATTACATGCTAGACATGGTATCCCTGTGAGTTAATCTGAAATGAGTGGCATCTTTTTTCCAGTGGTTTTAAGCATACATGCCCTATGCTGGCACTGTGACAAAAGTTCATCTAGGTAAAGGTCCTACTGTGGAAGTGATGAGACTGGAAGTGTGTTGTGATGTCAAACATTCAGTAGTCCTGAAGTGCTGTTGGAAAGGTCACAAACCAGCATTATCTTATCACAGTATGGGTGGAAATAGCTTCTGGCTCTCCACACTTGGTCAAACCCAGAAACTTCCTCAGTTTTTCAGACTGCCTTTTCAGTATTTTCACTTGTGTGATGAATAGGAGGTCACACAGATTTTTATTGACTTGCGATAGGCTGTGATAACATTGCAGCTTGTGATGTTTCAGATGAAAAGAAAGAAAACATGAAATGAACCCCTTGAGGATCACCTTTATGTGTCTATCTCATTGTGGAAATTTGAGTCAAAAAGTAGTTTATAAAGTGTCTGTTAAGGAAAATATGCAGTCAGTTAACTTCACCATATCTGTGAAATGCAGCACTGTAATATTCCATTGTGCTTTATAGTTAACACTTCTCTGTGTGTGCATCAGCACCACAACTAAGTTGTAAAGTAAGACTTTGTTGGTAATGTGTATTTTTTATTTAGGTTTGGGGATTTTTTGCAAATTGTTGCTCTTTTTGTTAATCTGTGATAAGTGGTTGATGGTGAACTCATAATCTTCAGCTAATGGTTTTAAATAATTTCAAATTTACAGTTTTAGTAAGTTCAGTATTTCAATGCTCAGACGTTTGTTTATGCAGCAGTTTGCAACCTAAACTGAGGGGTAGTGTGAATAAAGTTGCAAGGCCACAAATCTTTTTCCAAATTATGCACATCTGAAAATTTTAGATTACCCAAATAGACATAAAATAAGGGTAGTTTAGGGTGAATACTCAGCTGCCTGGATCTGAGTAGCCTAGACTAGTTGTAAATGGAAATGGGGTTTGTCTTACTTCTCTGAATAGCAAAAAGCCATCCCCAAGAGTTGTCGTAGCAGATGTGCTTCTTATATAAATGGCATTGTACTGGTGTGCGTACAAGTCTTGTCTTTGACCAGTGTTCGTGTTAATGAACTGCTTGTGTAGTCCGATCAGATTCCCACTTCAACTTCATTGGAAGTATAGCATTAGTATAGCAATAGTTTTTTGTTTTTTTTTCTTTCTTTTCCTAATTATTTAAATATATTTGTCCTAAATGTGAAAGGTGGATTTTTTGTGTGTTTTTTTAACACATTCGTTGCCTCCAGCTCTCACTGTTTAGAGTTTGATTTTGAAGAAGATGAGTAATTTCTAAAATCACTTTTGCCTTGTAGGTTAATCTCCGAGCCACTGATGTGAAGCTTATGCGCCAGCTACTCATCATCAATGAAAGTATTGAATCAATCAAGTGGATTATTGAAGAGAAGACCATTGCCAGCAGAGGTAGCAGTTTGAGTGGCAGCCTGTGCAGCTTGTTGGAAAGTCAGGAGACATCCCTCCACGGCAGCTGTAACAGTTTACAAGACTGTAGTGATGGACTGGATGGAATATCAGTGGGGAGTTATTTGGACACCTTAGTGGATGATGTCCCTGGTCACAACACTCCTTCAGATATGGACAAGTTCAGTGATACTTCTATTATGGAGGACTCACAGCCTCTGCATAAGCATCCCAAAATTGATTCTGATGAATACTACTGTTTTGGTTAATGAGAATATATTCCAGTGGGACACAAATGCACTTATACTTACCCTTTTTCTTTGCTGCTATTTTATTTTGTGTGCAAACCTCCCAAACTTCTCTTGGAAGTAAAACATAATATGATACTTCAATTCCACTTCATAACTTGTCTGTTGCTTCTAATACCTTTTCTCCTTGGAGGGTTGGGCTTTCCTCCTCCTTTTATTTTTCTTAATTTATTGTTGCAATTTTTCATTTTTGTTTTAATTTTTTTACAATTTACAGGTGTTTATAAATGGTGAAGGTAAAGCTTTGTCTTTAAAATGAGACGTCAGGGGATGAGATCAACAATTTTGTATTTGTTGGCAATAAAATATCTTCTAATAAAGATATGTTGTGGTAAATTTTCTTGACTACCAGGTTTGGCCTTTCCATTGACACTGTTCTCATTGAGCCTTAAATCTGAATCTCGAAAATACCTCTGCAGAATACATTTTCCTTTTGTAATCAATGATACTTGATTCTGTTAAGCTGTCTTCTCTTGGAATACAAAGTATCCTAAACTTTTCTGTGTGAAGTTTCTTTCTTCTTAAATGTTCTCATCTTTGTTGAATTACAGTTTTAAATTTGGGGCTTCATTGGTGTCTTGCAGTGATGCATTCCAATACTGGAAGCTCTGCATAAGAGTGTATTTCATTTTTGTGCTTCACACCTTTCATTTTGATTGAACCTACTGTTTTATAGGAGCAGTCTATATCTGTGAAAAAAAAAAAAAAAAAAAAGGAAAGAGGCATCCGGATTAAAAATATCCAATTCTAATAGTTTGGATGCTAAAATTTGTCAGCAAAGTTATTTTAAAAATGTAATATAAAGTCTTGATTAGAATTTTTACCTTGAAGTTTTGCAGGGTTTAGAGGGCTCCTGTGAAACGTTTTACAGGAGGCAACGTGCTGGAGAGCATGTCGTGTTCTGCTTTTGTATGCACACCCTCATCCTTAACAAGTTTACTTTGTTTTTACCAAATATTATTACTGAAAAAAAGTGTTGCCCTGCTGTCTTTTTGTTTCCTGTTTTACAAATAGAAATCTGCTTTAACCTTTTCATGCCTACTGGTACAGTTGAGAGCTGCGTTTAGTCATTCGTATTGGAAGCAGAAAAACAGGAGCTGCTGGGTGGAAAGTCCATAGCTCCTCTGGCCCATGCTTTCATGCAGAAGATTAGGAAGCATATTTTTCTTTTAATTACTTCAGAATTGAAAAGAAACAAGTTTTTATCCTTCTACAGTAAATAAAAAATAAGAATAAAAGAAATAACCTTGAACTGGACACGAACAGATTAATGAAGGTGTATTTCCAGCTTATAGATTGTGAAAGAGATGTTCATACTTACACATAATCTAAAAGTCTTGCCATGTCTGCATTTCTACTTCCAGTAAAGTGTGAAATTCCTCACCGAAGAAACTAATGTTTGCCAAGTATAATACAGAGTTCCTCTTTAAAACATATTTTACACATTCTGAAGGAATAAAGCTAGTATACGCCTGGGTCGACATATGTTGGTTTGGTTAATTTTGAGAGAAAGTAGTAGCTGAATAAGGTTCTGCGCTTACAAGCCATGTTGCCATGGATCTGTCTTGTCCAGCCATGATCAGTCTTGTCCAGCCTTGATCAACATCAAATGTGGAGACAGATAAAAACTCAAGAAATTGGAAGTGGCAGTTTGTGTTTTGTGATTTAGTTCCATTATTTCTCAACAGTATTGATGTCTGTGTCCCTCAAAATTAAAAACCAAGTTATGTATACTTTGCTTCAGACATTGTGATTTATTCAAATACAATGAGAGTGAAGAAATGTGTGGTTACCAAGCATGAGGCTTCTCAGTTCAACTTCTGAGATCAGCCAGGGTACTGCAGATAGCTTGGAGGAAAAGAGAGGCAAACCCTCAAATGGCAATGCTGTGCTGATGTAACATTTTTAGGATTTTTAATTCCTTCCTCAGCTTATGACTGCTGCATATAGTTTGGGGGGGAAAAAAAAAAAAAAAGCTCGGAGGAAAAAATGTGGAAAAATTATTTCTCTGTGTGCCATTAAATAGAGCATCAACTCCGAATTAAAAATAGGTTTCATTGCTTTAAATTATTTTAATCGAGGGAACAGAACTAACTTCCTGATATAAAACTGTGACTCTCTTGAAAGTTTTTCTACCTTTATTGCTTGGCATGGAAGTTAAACATCAGAATGTATACTCCCTCTGAAGGTAATGAACGTGCAGTATATACAACCTTTTCTTCTCCAGCTGAGACTTTGGGCAGTAGACCAAGACGCACATAAAATTTTTCTACTATGAAGGAAATTCAAAAGCCCTCTTAGCATATCTTCTCAAATATCCCCTAAAGTTATGCTGAAATTACTGCAAGAAAAATACAGGCTGTAGCTGTCACCACCCACTCACAGTTGTAATACTGGATAAAAAGCAATTACATCAGTGATAGGTTTATAACGTTATGGTTAAAAAGTGCATTTATATGGGAATCAAACCTGGCAGAAAAAAAGCTTACTACTAGAGGTGGTGAGATAAAAATACTATGTGATTAGAAGCTTTTATTCCTGACTGGAGGTGGAGAAAGAGTACAAATGACAAAACAGAGATGCCGGGAGACTATGAGAAGTAAGCAAGAATTTCCAGGTGTTACGTTTCTCATATCCAGGAACATGAACACCTTGAGTTTTCTTTTTGAAGTGTAAAATCTTCAAAGATTTAGGTTTGATTTAGATTCCTTAATTGAAGTAATTCGTAGTGAAAAGATAATTATTTACTCTGACTGCCAGTTTAAGACATGAAATTTGAGTATCTCCTAAAATAAGTAACTTATAATTAAACAATGACTTCACTATTTAGAGAATGTTCAATGCTCCTTTAAAGTATATTCCCATTGGGTAATAGTTTTGCTTTTGAACAGTTTACATATTTCTTCCAGCTTCCTCTTGACTTAATTGACCTTGGCCTTGCAAAATCTTTGTCCAGCAAAAAGGGCTCTGGATGCCTCCTAGCATTTTAGAGAGCTGTGTTCTTTTTTCCCCTGGGTTTCCTTGTAATATTTTTTTCTGATTTACAGATCTAAAAATCAATATTCAGTAGACTAGGGCACAGTATATGAAAGCACTTTTCAAAGCTATGTCTGTTTCAAATGGATAAAAAGAAGAAGAAAAAAAATAACGAGAAATAGCAAATATAAATCATTTAACCCCTGACATTTCCTAACATCTTGGCTCTTCTCTCACTCATCTTGCTTCCAGGCATGACAAGTAATTTCAAGATAATTTGCAAAATCATATGCAACAAGCAACAGCCAGTCCATTCTTATTTCCATACTGCCGAAGTTTTGTCTTTGGAAGACATTCCACTATGTAAGCCGTGTAATTCAGAGACAATAAGGGACAGTCAAAAAAGATACATTAATGGAATCGTAGAATAGTCAGGGCTGGAAAGGACCTCAAAATCATCTAGTTCCAACCACCCTGCCATGGCCAGGGACACCTCTCACTAAACCATGTCACCCAAGACTCCATCCAACCCAGCCTTGAACACTGCCAGGGATAGAGCATTTACCATGTCTCTGGACAACCTGTTCCAGTGCTTCACCACCCTCAGAGCAAAGAACTTCTTCCTTATATCTAACCTGAACTTCCCCTGTTTAGGTTTTTACCTGTTACCCCTTGTCCTCTCACTACAGTCCCTAATGAAGAGTCGCACCCCAGCATCCTTACAGGCTCCTTTCAGGTACAGGAAGGCTGCTATGAGGTCTCCACGCAGCCTTCTCTTCTCCAGGCTGAACGGCCCCAACTTTCTCATCGTGTCTTCATACGGGAGATGCTCCAGCCCCCTGATCATCCTCATGGCCCTCCTCTGAACTTGGTCCAACAAAGGACACATCAGATACTAAACTGATAAGAACAGATACTACACTTGATCTTAGCCAAAAGGCTGAGTAGTGATTCAGTATGCTTTCTGTTTAAAAATAAGTTTTTGCTGCTAATAATAGGAACCAGCTAGTGAATGGTGCGCTCTGCTTCACAAGCAAACTGCACAAGGAGAAAAAAAGAAGAAGGAATGAAAAAACCCTCAAATTTTCACTTCTGAAAACTGTGGTGCTTTAAAGATCCTGCCAAGACAGTCTCACTGTTAAGTTTTGATGTACTTTCAAAGGAGCAATTAAAATTCTTTGAAATATCCCTGCCAGCTGCTGGGTGTAGTATTGATGTCAAGGTAGCCTAACTGTGTCTCCACAAATGCTATGACAGGATAAAGAACCAAGCAGGCGCTCTCGGATCCGTCAGTAGGCCAGAAACATTGGACTATGACACTGAAGACAGAATAGCATCTCTGCCATAGGAAGATACACTACCATTATCCTGTGAATTGAAAAAGGATGGTTTAAAAAGGTAGAAATCTTGTGTATTTTGTTAAAATGAGCCCTAACTTTTGAAGAGTAATAAAATGCTGAAAGTATTGTTAAAATATTTGAAAGTTTGAAGTTCAGAAGTCTTTCTCTGCATTTCTCTTTGATAAAGAGAACTGGTTAGTCAAGGTGGGTGAAGTGCAGTATGAAATAATGTCTGGATACGCCATGTGGCTGTATCTCATATAACCCTATATAAGCCACTGTGAAACTATGGGGGTTTTGTTTAGTAATCTTAAACAGTTACTTAGCTGTCTAAAAAGCCTGTGCTAATGTTTCTCATGTTGCCAGCACTTCTTCTGAATGAAGCCTAAAATATGTCTTTGATGTAAAGAATTAACATATACCCAATAAACATGAGATCAGTAGAAAGCATCCATCACCTACAGCAAAGGAGGCTTTATTTCACTTTAAATGTGCTTTATTTGTCTTTGTTAGAATAGCTATGAATTTACTATAGAAATAGTATAAGAACACCCTGTCCTGAAACAAATAAAGATTTTCTCGTACAAAAATAAAAAAGAGATTAATTCTGCCTGCACTTGACCACTTGTACATTGTTCAGAGATTAAATTTCCCTGGGAAGTATATCCTGAGTGAAAATAACTTTCAGCCTGGAATTTTCTGTGCTATGGCATGCCACTAATAAGATAACCTTCATGAAGCCTTCTTAAAAGCATGTTTTTCCAGCAAACATGTTTGTCCTTCAGGACTATCATTTCCCTATAGTCTTGCTTAGTTTTAGTGGCTCAGTCCTGAAAGAAACATGTTTGAAAGGTATGCCTTTTAGTTAATGTTAAATGGTAAAAATGCCTGACAATAGGTATTGATGACAATAGGTATTGATAACAAAATGTATCTTGGGGTTTGGAGTTGGTTGGTTGGGTTGGGTTTTGGGTTTTATTTTTCAAAATTGGCTGCAGAAACTATGTTGGTATTGCTGAACAATTTTTAAATTTTTGTTTTTTCCATTTTTGTTTGAAATTCAGAGAGAGAGCAACAAATTGAGCCCAAACACCTGAAATCATGCTTTTACCTGTGGAGCAAGCAGTTGTCCTCAGTACAAACTTGTCAGCCTTGCTGGGTCTATAGCTACTGGCTGCAACATAATACATTAAAATCATTCCATGGGATCACTGTATTGATCATCTTCTGCAAAACTTGAGATCACTGAAATCTTTTTTATTTACAAAGGATACTGCTTTGATTTTGTGAAGGAAAAGTTTATTACAGCACCCTAAATTTTGGTCTATGAATTATGAACTCAAAGGAAAAGTACACAATAAAATGAAAAATCTTTTGTGTTAGGTCTACTGTAGTAGACTCTGTTCAACTTCAGTGTTGTTGGAGACAGTGTTTCTCCTCAATGTTTGCTTTATGCCCTACCTGTGCAGGCAGGATCAGGCTCCCTACAGGAGAACCAATAGGCATGACAAGCTGGAGGAGATGCCGCTGCCCTTCTGTACCATGCTCCAGGTATTGCAGTAGTCAAAATGGCAGTGGAGCGATCCACGGCCTTATGCAGCCCAGTTTTGTTGCAGGACACAGATTTTCCAATGTCCAACCTACATCTTCTGTAATATTAAAGAATATGATCTAATCCTTCTATTTGTGATCAAGAACAACAGAGGGATCATTATTTAATTGCAATTTAATGCATTAAAACCTTTTGCACAGTCCTCTCATCCTTACTCTTACTTTTTCTGGACTAAATAAAGATGGTTCCATGCCCAGGATAGGTGGGATGGAACTGGATGAGCTTTAAGATCCCTTCCAACCCAAACCATTCTGTGATTCTATGAAACCTGATTGAAGTGGCACATGCATCATCTTCCTACGTATCTTATTGGTTTTGTTGCTTAGTTGGATAACCAGATTATACACCCTTATCCAACAGCGGCATCATTAGTGTCTCCTGGCACAAGGTAGCAGGAAAAAGTGAAGGATATTTGTATGTCTCCCCAGGGGGGTGATGAACTCCCCAGCATGGGACACTGATAAGGTTCAGCTAAGCAAGGTGAAGGGACGTCTAGTGTAGGTTATGCCTTGCCCAGAGGGGTTGGACAAGGTGATCCTCGAGGTCCTTTCCAACCTGGGATTCATGATATACTTTAACAATATATGTTATAGGGGGGTTCCCAAACTATTCTTCCAGGTGCTGCATAGTACAATTATTACTTGTAATTGGAGCTGTTCAGACTGCAGAAGAGAAGACTGCGTGGAGACCACAGAGCAGCCTTCCAGTATCTGAAGGGGCGCTATAAGGATGCTGGGGAGCAACTCTTCATTAAGGACTGTAGTGATAGGACAAGGGGTAATGTGTTCAAACTTGAACAGGGGAAGTTTAGATTGGATATAAGAAGTTCTTTACTGTAAGGGTGGTGAGGCACTGGAATGGGCTGCCCAAGGAAGTTGTGAATGCTCCATCGCTGGCGGCGTTCAAGGCGGGGTTGGACTTAGCCTTGGGTGGCATGGTTTAGTGGGAGGTGTCCCTGCCCATGTCAGGGGGTTTGGAACTAGATGATCTTAAGGTCCTTTCCTACCCTCACTAGTCTATGATTCTATGATTCTATACCACTTGAAAATAAAAGCAGTTTACTTTTTTTGAGATAGTGAGATTTTGTCATAACTGTTCAAAGGTGTTGTAAGAGCTAACAGTTATAATTCCTTATTTAAAAGAATGCATTAAAATGCTAAGTTAAAACGTGGCTTGTAAGCTTTGGAAATTTTAGCTGTAAACTAACTATTGCTGGCCAATATTGCTATCTCTACTGACTTGATTTTAATGTAAAAACCTCATTTTTGTCTCCCAAGTTCCTTTTTTAATTGCATTTCAAGTCAAATTCCAAGAACCAGCACTGCAGAAAGAGAACCAAAAATGCTATATGTGAGAATATTTGTAGGGAATTATTTGTTAATTCTTTGTTCAAGTCTTACTGTCAGAAATGTACCCATCATTTTACCAGAGAGGTATCTAAACAATAGGATATTACTAATCAGGGAAATCAGAATTAAGCAATACAGCACAAAGTAGTATTGCAATAAAGAGCTTGTGCTGCCCCTTTAGGAAAAAGAAAAAAAAAAAAAAAAAAGAAAACCACAAGCATTTCTCTAGGACGGGAAGGAAGAGAGACAATAGCAAAGTAGCTCTACCCAGTCCTGTGGGCATCCAAATGATAGTGGACCTCAGTACTTGAACAGATCTGACCCTATGACCAAGCTTGCAGGAGGAAGCCTGAAGGTTTTACACACAGAAAACAAATCATAGAATCATAGAATCATAGAATAGTTAGGGTTGGAAAGGACCTCAAGATCATCGAGTTCCAACCCCCCTGCCATGGGCAGGGACACCTCCCACTAAACCATGCCATCCAAGGCTATGTCCAACCCCACCTTCAACGCCGCCAGGGATGAAGCATTCACAACTTCCCTGGGCAACCCATTCCAGGGCCCCACCACCCTCACAGTAAAGAACTTCTTCCTCAGATCCAATCTAAACCTCTCCTGTTTAAGTTTGAACCCATTACCCCTTGTCCTCTCACCACAGTCCCTAATGAGGAGTCCATCCCCAGCATCCCTATAGGCCCCCTTCAGGTATTGGAAGGCTGCTCTGAGGTCTCCACGCAGCCTTCTCTTCTCCAGGCTGAACAGCCCCAATTTTCTCAGCCTATCTTCATACGGGAGCTGCTCCAGTCCCCAGATCATCCTCGTGGCCCTCCTCTGCACTTGTTCTAACACTTCCATGTCCTTTTTATGTTGAGGACACCAGAACTGCACGCAATACTCCAAGTGAGGTCTCACGAGAGCAGAGTAAAGGGGCAGGATCACCTCCGTCGGCCTGCTGGTCACACTCCTTTTGATGCAGCCCACGATATGGTTGGCCTTCTGGGCTGCAAGCGCACACTGCCGGCTCATGTTCATTTTTTCATCAACCCACACCCCCAAGTCCTTCTCCTTCGGCTGCTCTGAATCTCCTCCCCACCCAACCTGTAGCTGTGCCTGGCATTGCTCCGACCCAGGTGGAGGACCTTGCACTTAGCATGGTTAAACTTCATTAGGTTGGCATCAGCCCACCTCACAAGCGTGTCAAGGTCCCTCTGGATGGCATTCCTTCCCTCCAACTTATCAACGGAACCACACAGCTTGGTGTCATCGGCAAACTTGCTGAGGGCGCACTCAATCCCACTGTCCATGTCACCCACAAAGATGTTGAACAAGACCGGTCCCAACACCGATCCCTGGGGAACACCACTCGTTACCGGTCTCCAGCTGGACACTGAGCCACTGAGCACTAGTCTTTGCGTGCAGCCATCCAGCCGGTTCTTTATCCACCGAGTGGTCCACCTATCAAATTGATGTCTCTCCAACTTAGAGAGAAAGATGTCATGTGAGACAGTGTCAAAGGCTTTACACAAGTCCAGGTAGATGACATCAACCGCTCTGCCCCTGTCCATCAGTTCCGTAGCCCCTTCATAGAAGGTCACCAGATTGGTTAGGCAGGATTTCCCCTTAGTGAAGCCATGCTGGCTGTCACCAACCACCTTGCTGGTTTTCATGTGACTTAGCATGCCTTCCAGGATAATCCACTCCAAGATTTTGCCAGGCACAGAGGTGAGACTGACTGGTCTGTAATTCCCTGGGTCATCCATTTTCTCCTTCTTAAAAATGGGGGTTATATTTCCCTTTTTCCAGTCATCGGGAACTTCACCTGACTGCCATGATTTTTCAAATATGATGGACAGTGGCTTAGCAACTTCATTTGCCAGCTCCTTCAGGACCCTTGGATGGATTTCATCCCGTCCCATGGACTTGTATACATTCAGGTTCCTAAGGTGGTCCCGAACAAGATCCTCCCCCACAGTGGGCCCAGGGTCCCCACCCTCACCGTCCCCGTGTCTGCCTTCCAAGACTTGGGTGGTGTGGTCAGACCATTTGCCCGTAAAGACTGAATGCCTCTTCTGCATTTTCCACAGCAAACCATTTTCTGAACCCTACCTAAAACAGTGTGTTAAACAGAGCAAAACAAATTATGAGCCTAGCATTTGCTAGTTTGGCTTCATAGATTGCTCATTCTAGGCCTAAGAAACACTGATTTCCAAGGGGACTGCTCAATTGTTTGAAGAAAAAGTGCTTATAGTTGTCTTAATGTAGTACATGAATACATGAAAAACTATTTAGCAGGAGTATTTGGTATTTATTTTTCCTCTCTCACTTTTTTGAGAGCCATATTTTACTCATAGTACATGACATTTTTTCTAAAAGGCATACTTTTCCTGTGAACATGAGAGGACTTTTCCAATATTTATGTATTTTGCAATCAAATTATTTCAGCAAAGTTATCATCAGCCCTGTTGATGTCACAAATTATCAAATTAGGGTTCACCTTTAGTGCGTTTCTGAGAATTTTCGTTGCTCTGAAGACCATCCTTTCTCTCAGGAATACTGTGCCCTTTGTTTCCTGACAACTGGCTATCACACAGTTTGCGCAGCCAAGTAACCCTAAAAATATTTTGATGATGGGGAAGGAGAAGGGTAATTAAAATGTTCCTCGCTTTTTGCACAGAGAGGCTGTGTTTGGAACAGTGACATAATCCTTAGGACAAACATGTCTTTCATTGTGGCACCCCACCTCCCCGTTGCCTGAAGTAATGTAAATATTTGCTTCAGTCCATGAAGCTACCCGAAGTCATTGCTGGGTCACTTTCTTTCTGGTATTCAACATGCTGATATCAGCACAGATTTCCAAAATAAGTCATAGTGCTGTATGGCAAGCTACCAACTTATATTAAACTTCACATAGAACAGATTGCTTCTTCAGAACTCTACCATCAGCAAAGGCAGAGTTAAGAAAGGCTTTTCAATAATAATTATATTTTTCAAAAAATTAATGTAAACATAGGGATTTCAGTCTTATTCCACTTGTCATACTGCAGGTTAAATTACTTTGGCAACAGAAGAACGCTGAACTGTGAGCTTCAGGTTGTAATAAGAAAACTGTGATTTATTGATGAGCCTTTCTGTGGAAGCATAAGTAAAAAAAGAAAGATACCACTTAAAACTGTTATGGAAATATTATCATGATCCTTCTTACTCTGACATGAATTCAAATTCAGAAGAGAGATAACATAAGCTTTCCGGGGAGTGTAGTTTTCTGGTGAAACGGAACACGCAGATGAGGGAGTGGATCAATGAATACAGAAAGAACAATTTGAATAACAGACTAGCCCACTGATCCCATTGAAGTATGCACTAATAGTGGTCCTGGAAGCCAATTAAAACCTTAATGGATTTCCAGGGGTGAACCTTGAAAAGGATAGGGAATTTGATACAGTATTTCTAGAGACTTCCTTCTGGGTAAAGGTTTGGTGGCTGTGGGTTTTAGGGTTTGGGGTTTTTTGTTCTTTTGTTGTTTTGTTGTTGTTTGATGGCTTTTGGTTTTGTTGTTTTTTTCCTTACCGGATGGAGGTAGAAACCTTACTTTTCTACCAAAGTTTCCTATGGTTTAAGAAATCCAGTACCTCCTCCCCTTTTTCTAACTGTGGAATATTTAAATCCTGAATTGCTAGTTTTGCTATGTTGTCAGGCTGATGAGGCATTGACAATGTAAACATGATATATTGCCATAGTTGAAGACTAAGTGGCATATGATCTAGCTTGGGAAATGCTTTCAGTGAGGCATCCTAAGAACGGCTGATTTGTGCAACCAATCCCAAGTTGATTCTTTTAGTTTTACACAGATGAATATTAATCAGATAGGACTTGGGTGGCATCTGGAATGTAGAGCACACAGAAGACTGTACCATTACATTATGTCATGAACAATGTGCAATTCATTCAATTCATTAATGCTCTGTTTCCCCTTCAGGCAAATCATTTCACCAGTGTGTGATAATAAAGGGCTTCAGTCAGACACTTTTGACAAACTTGACATGTTATTGGAGAGAAGCCATGTTCTCAGATATAAACTCATGGCTTGCTTTTCTGGGCTTTCTCACAGCCAGGCCTGGAAAAAGAACACACGTTTCCATCGGTGCCAGATTATTTGATGCAAAACCTCAGATGCTGTTGGCATGCATATGACATTGAAGTGAACTGTTCAGCAAGAAAGATTAGGAGTTACAGACAAAGGGGGGAAAAGGATTATAACATAGAAAATAGCAAATGATGCTGATGTCATGTAGATGATTCTTGACAGCCAATGGGACAGAGAGGGATCAGTCATGAAAGGCAGGAACCAGCAAAAGAATTA
Source organism: Amazona ochrocephala (assembly GCA_039720435.1). Taxonomy (NCBI): domain Eukaryota; kingdom Metazoa; phylum Chordata; class Aves; order Psittaciformes; family Psittacidae; genus Amazona; species Amazona ochrocephala. Next base: position 82,448,520 of record CM077909.1, on the reverse strand, counting down.
AATTTCGTTTCTCCAGTCCATCTTCTTTCCACCTCTGCAGATCTCATAGCTATTTACACTTGCAGGGCAATCACAAGGTATCATTCTTTTTCACTGGCTGTCTCTACACATATAGGTGATAACTTCATAAACGCATTCAAATGCTACAACTTGCTTGTCTTTTCTACCTCATGTCCCAGACCACTTTTCTTTTTCACCTTGGGAAGAGCCTGGAAGAAACCTTAAACTTTTAACACTCAGGGAAGGAATCCTGGCAGAGAGAGCACTGACCACTGGTCAACTAACCTTCCCTTCTTGGAACTGCACTGCAGGCTGCTTTGCCAGATGCTGGTTTATGTTAACAAGTACAGTAAAAGAGCTTTATTAGTCAAAAAGTAGTGGTGAGGAGACTAAGGTTATAGGTTTGGTAATTCTTTCATTCAGGAACAGTATATATTCTGTTTATGTTTCAGCAGCTTGTATGAAAAAATATTGTGTCAAATGTCATAGTAGCAGGTAAGAATCATTGAGCTTTGCCATGAGGAAATTAGGGGGAAAAAAAAGAAAAGAAAAAATAATCTTTTCACTTACAATGAGGAAAGTTCAAAGTACATTTTGGAATAAAGCCCAGAGTATCTGAAGTCACGTAACTTTATCAAGGACTACCTTTTCCTATTTACAAAATACCATTCTCTGCTGTAGGTATCTCATTTTCTAACATAGAGTCATAGAATATTTTGGGTTGGAAAAGACCTTAAGGTCATCTAGTTCCAACCCCCCTGCCACGGGCAGGGACGCCTCACACTAGACCATGTCACCCAAGGCTTTGTCCAACCTGGCCTTGAACACTGCCAGGGATGAAGCATTTACCATTTCTTTGGGCAACCCATTCCAGTGTCTCATCATCCTCAATGTAAAGAACTTCTTCCTTATATCTAACCTGAACTTCCCCTGTTTATATTTAAACCCATGGCATACAAATTTCATCCTCTAAAAGAAAAAAGTGATGTACTGTGTAAATCTTGATGTTTCCTGAGTATTTTATCTTTCACATGTAAATTGTTTTTTTTTTCAAATGAATAAGTCATACTTGTTTCTTGGACAGTTAACCTCATTTTGCAAATTAGGCAGGTTTTTGATCTGTTTACAGGCTCGTTGTCCTTCCGGTGTTTAAAATTGTTCTAAATTAATTACTTCTCTATTTCTTTGGAGCATCTTGTTTCCATAACACTAAAGCATGGACATTGACTTCTCTCTTCTGTTGATCTAATTGAATTTAAAAAAGAATAATACCCTTTCGACATCAATTTCATTCCAGCTGACAAAGCTGATCATTGACAGTGATAGGAGACTACCTTTCAAGCTTCTGGAATAATGCTGTTGAGGTATTTTGGCTTTTTTGAAAAACAACCAACATGAATAACATTTTGAAAATCTTGCAAATCAATCAGCACTTGTTCTTTAATTTAATTTCAGAAGTACTTCCCAGGAGGACTATTTGCTACAATAATAAGCTCACTCATTTATATTCAAATATGAGAAAGTCAAATCCAGAAAACAACTGGCTTTCTTGACACACAAGGCAAAGTGGAAAGAGATTACTCTATGCCCCAGCATAATCTTCTTAAAGAACAAGGCAAAGGACTCTTTTATCTGTTTTACCTACTTGCGCCTAGCTATCCTGGCATCTCAGTGAGGTGGAGAAACATACCTTTTACTGGGAAAGCTCTGACAGACTCTCTAAACAAATATTACAAAGCTGATTCATAGCCAGTCTCTGGCAAACCAGTTTCCACCAACTGTTCTGCAAGTGTAGGCGTCCATTTCAGAAAGATACTTAAGCATGTGGTTAACTTCAAGTAAGTGAGTAATCTCTTTAACTTCAATGGGACTATTCATGTCCCTAAATGCCTGTCTGAATCAGGAACTAAATCTTCCTGGTTATCCTTTCAGCCTGCACAGAGTAGACTCTGTGTAGACACTGAAGCTTTCCAAATGAAACTTTGCCAAACAGTCTTCACTTGGTATCCAAAGTTCATTGTTTTTACTGCCTCTGAAATTCCTGTGTAATCATCACATTACAGAGATAGTTCAAGAAGATAGTTCATCTTTCAATTGTTTCCTTAATCTTCACAGAGATCATCATGTAGCAATATTCTCTAATAACCCTGTCATTGAAATTGTGACCCTACCAGGGTTCAACCAAAAAGCGGGGGGTTTATTAGGGTATGAGTTAGTTTTCTCTTTTAAGAACCAGTACTTCTTTTAAGGGTTGTGGTAATCTAGACCAATTTTTCAGACAGTCATTCTAAACAAATGGAAAATATCTATTTGGCCAGGAGTACAGGAAAATGCTAATTATTCGTCCATAGCTAAATCAGTACTACTTTCTGTCACGGTACCTGCTTAAAATGTTTCACATTTCTAGTTTCTTTGTCAGCTTGCCAGATACCTTCAAATTAGCCCCATGAAAAAAATAAAAAAGAACTATCAACAGCTTTCTTTTTCTTTTTCCTATTATTATTATTATTAAAGGATAAGGGAAGCTGTTTCATCGTACTGAGTAATAAGTTCTTTCACTGAAGAGCTGCCCTTCACACTGCTAGTATGTACTCTTGTGAACTGTGCGCTAACATACTGTAGTGTTGTGTCTGAAGACATTGCATGTGTTGTTAAAAAACCAGAAAAGTGAGAGCAGGAGAAGGAAGGATAAAACTATCTGTAATTCTCTAACTGCTTGTATGGATCCTGTTGCTAAGAACCTATTATATTTTTACTGATATTCTCATTCCAGGAATTGTCAACAGGTAGTGACTTAGATTGGACTGTAGGCAAAAGTGCTTTTTTTTTTGCAAATGCTGCTTTTACTGCTGGAGTTCCATTTTTGTACAAAACAAGCAACAAAAGCCTCTTCTTTTTTATTGTCTCCTAAGAAGTCATGGGAGAAAGACCTGGAGAACCTGTGAAGTCATGAGACTATAACACACAAAGCGAGAGAAATGCAGCAGAAGGTTCTAGACAGCGATATACAAAAGAAGTGGTATCACTTTGGAGGAGTACATGTGTCTTGTGATTATTATTCACAAAGACTTTTCATACAGTGTCTGGAGCTGGGTATGGATTAACAAAAGGACGTTTCTTTTTTCTTTTAAAATTAGAGGAAAAAATTAAATCTGTCCTAACCTTCTTCATGCTTTTTCACAGGCCCTATAAGCAGAAAATAGATAGTCTTGGTAGTTCTAGGAATGAGAAAGGAGAAATGTATGCGAATAGCTGGCTTTTAAGATTAAAATACAACAATAAGATATTTGCATGAACTACATTACTCATAAATGTTTGAGGACTAACCCTCTTCCTGTCAACAGCTACACACTTGCTAGAATTTGTTTATCCAAAGTCCCCGGGAATTTCATGTAGTGATTTGTGTGTAACAAAAACGACATACAGTATACCAAAGTTTAGTGATCTTCTATCTCCTCCTTGCACACTTGTGTTGTGACTTATAAAAATCATAAACTCGGTACAGGAAATGAAACCTTAATCTGAAAACATAAGCATCTAGTTAGTGTAAGTCCAGAAGATGCTGGCAGACTTGGAACTGCACCTCTTCTTACAAAAGAGAAAGGAGACCCAAGCCCACATTTTGTGGCTCAAATCCATTTCTATTATTCATTGGTCATTTTATTTTAAATAAAAAGCTATCTTGCAAGGGAAGTTCAAGCTAATTAATCCTAATTTCTTTAATATAACTCACATTTTAATTAAAAGGTGATTCGTGCTTACCAGAATCTGCACCTGTTTTGTTTTCACCTGAAATGCAAGATTGTTTAGGGAATGTTTGTTTAATTCATTGAGAAGTTCAAGGACATTCAGAAAAATGGTCGATGTGATCACATTTAACAGTGTACACCAAATAGAATGCAAGAACCAATAAACCTATATAATAGCCTGTGGAATTTAATAAGTATTGACCAGTGCAGAAGAAATCAATGGCTGTGGAAGAAAGAATGATTACAGTAGATTGCATCCCCAGGGTGTAAGCATATGAGCACATACAATTGTTTGAGATTTTGAAGCTTTTTTCTGTTTAGGCACTGGAGCCCAACAATAGAAAAAAACCCATTGAAATTATTATCTGATCTGATTGTTGCTTTCACTGAAAAGGAGAAGCAGAACAGGGACAGTTATTTTTGTCAAAATATGATAACATCTTTGTGGCAAAAAATACGGGTGGTGGAAGTTTTTCCAGAATTGTCTAAATGTTTACAGGAGCCTGATCTAGTCTGACAAGAGCTGGAATGTCTGTAATTGCATTAGGACAAGAACATCAATTTATACTCATTTCACTCTGAAAAGCTATGCAGTGAAATGGCTCCAGGGGATTCCATGCTTACACAGGAAAGGCTTCCAGATAATTGTTGAAGAAATCAGGAAGATTTTGGGCCAACATCTCACTGAAGTGTAGGGCTGAATCATAAACAGTATCAGTGTAGATAGACAAATCACAATTTGCTTGGCCAAAAAAAGTGCAAACAGAAACTGTCATACCCTTTTGTCAAAAAATCTGGCATAGCAGTGTCCTTGACATTTTGTACTGCTTTTTGGAGATATTTCGATGTGTGAGGTGTTCATATTTATGTTTTCCCTATAACAAGGATGTATCCTGATGGTTTAAAAAGAGCATACAGCTAGAGTCAATTATTTTTTAAATGTGATTCTCTCATATGGTTGATTGACTTCCTCAGCCAGCAAAACTAGATGAATATTGATGTTCTTGTCAGTACTGTGAGATACAGTTTAACTACTTCTATTGAATTCAGTGAGAGTTTACCTTAGACTCGAATGAGTTGTCCTAAAATAAAGGTCAACTACTTAAAATTTTAGAGTCTAAAATTCAGCAAATAAATTCACATTTGCGTACTCAAGGAAGTGGTTTAGTTTCCCAAAGCATTGAGCACCAATGTGAAACTACATGCTCATCACAGTTACACTTTTTACTTAACAGAAAGTTATTTCCAGCATCTTAGCAGAAAGGTGTTAGCATATTAAATTCTCTGTGTCTGGAAATGTATGGTAAGTGCACAAATGAGGTGCACATAGTGAAGTCCTTGAACTTAAAAGCCAGCGCCAAAATGCTTGTACTTCCCAATTAGCTTGAAGATTTTGGCTCAATTGTGTTCATGAGGAGTCCTACTAATGTGACACTGACTACTTAATCTAACTCTGGCAACTTGTGTGACTCATCCAGATTTAAGGTCTTTCCACTAAGAAAGATTAATTTTACCAGCTGTAAGCCCCAGTGGCGAAGCTAAGTACAGAATGCCCATTAACTTCATATTAATCAATTAACCATGCACATGACTGAGCAGCTTCATTAATGATTTAACTCCATCAAATTCAAAATTAACTTGGACTTCATGAGCATCAGTTAAGCTGTGGATATGACTTGGATAAATTGATTTACACATGAAATATTTACATCTGAAATGAGTTCTATGTTTGGGATCTATCGTTTCCTGTCTTGTTTAAAAGTCATCTTTGTTGAGAAATGCCGATTTTGCCACACTAAAGCTATTTATAAATCCAGCCCTAATTCACTTAACTGTTTAGGTTGAACTGAAAGGAGAATTAATTTGGAGGTCTCAAGAAGGTTAACTTTGACTTTTTGTGAACCTTCTGTTTTAAGTTTCCAAGCCAGCCTTAGAAATGGGAGCAAACCCCGATATTATAAATGAATAAGAAAGAAGTTCTAAGAACAGACTTTTCTTCTTAAAACCCATTTTTCAGCCTACTGTTCAGATGTGAAAACCTGATTCAGATCCATTCTAACCCTGACTTCAATTCCTTTGCCTCTAGCTACTTCCTTGTTGAGTGATATCATTTACAGATTAAACCAATTCCTTGGGAACTGAAACATTTAAGTTTTGGTCCTGCTGTCAATACATATATATGTATTTTTTACAAAATGGAACCACATTATCAGGAGAAATTGAAGGACTCCTACACAGAATACTTCCTCACTTGCTTCTAAGGGCATTCTTCTATGAAACAGGTAAACTTTGTCCTAATGTCTTCCCTAAACCAAGCTGAAAGGGAAGTAAAGTTAAAACAATATTTCAGGCTGTATAAATTGTTTAATTTGACCCGACACTTTTCTGTTGCAGTTTTTGGTTTGTCAGTTGATTTGGTTTTGGTTGTTTGTTTTTGTTTGTTTGTTTGTTTATGGGGTTTCTCTTTTTTTTTTTTTTTGGGGGGGGGGTTGTGGTTTTTAGGAGATTTTGGTTGTTCAGGTTCTTCTGGTACTGTTGTTGTTGTTGTTGTTTGGTTTGATTCCCCCCATCCTCCCCCAGTATGACTTCTATAGTAACATGTTCATTTTTAAGAGGGATTTGAAGACGAAAGAGGTCATTTGAAAGAGAGCACAGAAGGTTCTTTCCAGCATATGGATGTTACGAAAGAAGATGTAGAGCTAGATCTTCTATGCATCTTATTATGTTCTTCCTTGATGATAACAGTCCTGAAGTGTTTGGAGAATGTAAACATATCCCCTCCTATTTGCTATTAACCAAACCAAGGTATTTATTTCATTTGAGCTTTCCTCATAAATGAATCCCTACAACCACATGTTTATTTCTGTTGCTCTCTCTGAACTCCCTCCAGCTTGCTGAAATTTTTTATCACAGAGGTGTTTGCAACCATAAGCAGTGTCTGTGGTGTGGTCTCCTTTATACTACATAGATTGGAGCTATCTTCTCCCTAATTCACAGTATTGTGCCTCTACATGTGAAGCCTAAATTTATACATGCAGGTTTTGTTGCTGTATTCCTTTGCAAGCTCCCTTATAATTTGCTATTCAGTGTCACCTAAGGGACTTTGGCTGAATCCCTCTGCTGCTAAGTATCTGTGTTTCAGGTTAGTTTTCCCCTAGACACAATAGCTTGCATATTTTCCAGACTGAACTTCATTTTCTTATTTCCTGTCCAAGTTTCTGGACTTCCTAATTTCTCTTCTGGCTTTAAGGTTCTTCTTTTAGCACATCAGAGCACATAATATGTAAATCTCATTTACATTCAATTGCTCATTGCTTTTTATTTCATCAATGAGCAAGTTTACTGAAAAAAATTTAAGGTGAATCTCTTTTATATCTACCAACCTCTCCCTGCTATTGCCTATTTTGTCACTTAAAACATTATTTCTTAATTAGTATTTTTACTATAACCCTTAAGAAAGTGTGAGTATGTGCTATAAGTACCTTGTTCTTGCCTGACTTCTGTCCTTTGGTAGCTGGTGAGATGAAAATTCAGATCAGTAAAATGAGTTTCGAACTTAAAGGCATAACTGTTTCAATGCACGCTACTTTAAGAATTCATATGTATGGAATTTTTTTGCGTATGAGAACCTTCAAATTTCAAATTTAATTAACTTGTCATTACTTCCACCTAATGCAGATGCAAGACTAGGGCAAAAAGATTGAATCTATGACTAACAGGAATGTCTGGACCCTAACCACTACAGCATATTAGTGTATTGGGATTCTTTGTCCTAAGTTGCTCTCATAGAAGTTAAATTCATTGAAGAGAATCAAAAATACGATTTTATTAAAATAAAATAATGAAACAGTTGAAAAAGATGTCCTGGAAAAAGCAAGAATTAAGAAGCTTCAATTCCTATTATCATAGAATCATAGAATAGTTAGGGTTGGAAAGGACCTCAAGATCATCGAGTTCCAACCCCCCTGCCATGGGCAGGGACACCTCCCACTAAACCATGCCATTATAGAGAATTGTTTCTAGTGAGTTAAAAACTATGTATCCGTATATAGAAATAACAGTAATGTTACAAAAGGTTTTTATTTGTCCGTAGGAACATTAACTCCAAGGCTTCCTTCAAAGTATTTGCTCTGTAATCACTGTGCTGTTGAAAAAGGAGGTTGGGGCACTGCAAAAAAAATAAACAAACAACAAAAAAACCCCACTCTTCTACACAAGCATCAAAAGGAGTTTAATAACAGTACTTGCAAAGACTTTGTGGATGAATAATAACCATGGAAAGAGTTGTTATTTCTTAAGGAATGAGACGGTTGATACGGCTTTACTTGGAATGTGGGAAGGTGTCGGTTTTATTGAGTAGAGGTCTGGATTTCATTTTGTTATTAATAGAGGACCACTGATGGGACAAGTGTCTATTATCTAACAGGTAAACAATATTTTATTTGACACTCTATTACAAATATAATGGAGAAATGTGCCCTAAAAGGTTTTATAGATTTACTTTATCAGCAAAGAACATACCAAATTGCTTTCATCAGAAATGAAAAGAAGGTTGCACGAGGATGATCAGGGGACTGGAGCACATCCTGTATGAAGATAGGCTGAGAAAGCTGGGGCTGTTCAGCCTGGAGAAGAGAAGGCTGCGTGGAGACCTCCTAGCAGCCTTCCAAAATCTGAAGGGGGCCTATAGGGATGCTGGGGAGGGACTCTTCATTAGGGACTGTACTGATAGGACAAGGGGTAACGGATTCAAACTTAAACAGGGGAAGTTTAGATTGGATATAAGGAGGAAGTTCTTTACTGTGAGGGTGGTGAGGCACTGGAATGGGTTGCCCAGGGAAGTTGCAAATGCTCTATCCCTGGCAGTGTTCAAGGCCTGGTTGGACAGAGCTTTGGGTGACATGGTTTAGTGGGAGGTGTCCCTGCCCATGGCAGGGGTTTGGAACTAGATGATCTTAAGGTCCTTTCCAACCCTAAGTATTCTATGATTCTATGATTCCATGCTTTAAAGCTAAATTTTTGAAGGTTAGATTTATTGGATAAGGGGATTTAGGGTTTTTGTTGCCTTTTTTTTTTTTTTTAAAGGAAAAAAAAAGAATAAAGCCTTGGAAACTTAAAGTGGTACCTCTAAAAACTGTAGGTCTGAAACTTTAGCTTGTACCATGGAATTTGATATGAAATACCATGGATATTGCCAAAAACCTATAACATGTCAAAAAGGACTTCAGGAAAGTGAAGACTTCTTTCCTCGAGAGACATTACTTATAGATAGTTAGATGTTAGTCTGCTATTAATACATATAAACTGTATACATATCTTGTTGAAAGTATTCCACACCTTCTTGCTTAGTGGAAAAGTCTGAGTTGTCCCTTATAGATCAGCAAATTGCTGTATTTTTTTTTTATCCTATTACCTCACGTGTTGTCTTTTTTCAATAGATACTTTAGGAAATCCATTTCCAAGACAGACTGGAAACAGAATTTTTCAAAACCACCAATCCACCTTATGGAAACAAACATCAGAACAAGCCCCTGGAATCTTGCTTGGCTGGTTTACCAGACCCTCTAGTTTGGGCTGCAGCTGTGGCATATGACTGGGAACAAGGTGACTTGTAGTTTACTACAGAAAACAGATAAATTAAGCCCTGCTGTTTGCTCAGCAAGAATTCACAGAACCAAAACATTTCATGTTCAAAACCGGAGTGTTTTCCAGCAGAACTCTTCCAGAGAAAATGTTTAACCAGGCCTAATAATAAATAATATTAAAACATTCTTTGGTGCCTTTGATTTTGAAGGAGGCAGAGTAGGGGAAGTTCAATCTCCACGCAAAAAATCATGACAGATATAGACACTGGTTCAGGAATTCTGAAGGAAATATCCATATCTATTTTTCTCTAAACCAGAGTTGTACCACTCAGTGTGATTTTACTGGGTTCTTCACTGTTCTGGAGAAATTGTTTGCATTTTCTACAGCATACCATAGATTTTAGAGTGCTTACTATACAATCTAAACATAATGATTCTTTTTTCAAAATATTTTTGATGCTTTTTCTAATATTCCAGAGCAACAGTCTTTTTCCTAAGGAATTAAATCTGAGTAATTTACTAATATCCTGCTGATAGTTCCTAAAGGAAGATCCTGAAGCTTGAATGCTACTGCAAGCAGCCCTGTCTTTAATTTTTTTCAGATCTTGGACAAGAAGTTCCATCTCCAGGTTTTAATGTGGTGATCTATGTCTTAAAGTGTGCATTTATAAAGCAATACAAGATAAAAATAAAAATAAATAAATTAAAAAAAAAAAAAAAAAAAAACACACAAAAAACCCAACATTTTTTTCTTGTATTTCCATGCAGATTTCCCCATTGTTTTTTCTCTTATTGGCCTCAGAAAACCACCATACTTGTTTCATCATGGTTCTGGGTGTGCAGTGAGGCACTGCCCCTTGGAGGATGCAACATTTTAATGCATTTAACAAGAGGCTTTTGTCTGATAGGCAGAGGAAGGAGCCTCTTAGTCCTGTGTTTATGTTAGCATGCAGAGAGAAAAGATGTTTGAGGGAACGACTGCACAAGCTATGCTTACTGACATGACTTGTTTTGGTTTTCTCATTTGTTTGAATATCAGTGTAAGGTTGGTTGGACAGTTTTCATTTCAACCTCAAGGGATTGTCCTCTATGTATTCAGCAAAGATCTGATACAAACACTATTGCATCTTCCTTTCTGTGGTTCACATGAGTCTAGAGTTGAAGAAGTATTTATAACCTGCTTGAGAAGAAAGTGCTACAGAGTATGTTGTGGTCCTTTATAGTCTAAAGAAACACACCTTCACTGTCCAGGAGTGAGACCAAGAATGTTTTTGGCTCAGTTCACACATTCTGATTTTTAAAACATACCATATGAACCCTATTGAATGGACAAACTCAGTCAAAAAGATAAATGGCAATTTTCATCCACGGATGACATGCTTTCTTAAAAGGTCAATCTTTCTTGAAAAAGTGTCCTTTGATTTAAAAAGAAGCTTGAAAAACATGCCTCAGATATGGTCTTAGAACAAAGCAGGCAGAGAATATTAGGAGGAAGAGCAAAATGCTCTCACCCTTTCTGGCATTACTGAGGCTATTACCTGTGTTTGACAGACATATTTAAAAGTAATATATGAAATTGGAAAAGGTCTGCTGAGATGGTCTGAAGTCTGAACAATGGACTATATAGGTAAGATTTAAGATCCTTCTACTGTGGAAGATTTAAAGTATCAATCCATCAAATAATCCAAAAGGAGGTTATCCTGTGGCTCGATCTCATTTTTAAAATACCTACATAGCAGAGATTTACGGATTTTAGTAGAAAAAAAAAGCATTAAAAAATCAAGAGAAGCAAGCTGGTAGAGGTGAATGCAAACTAAAAATAAAGCACTTCATTAACAGTGGCATGGTTTTCAAGCCCCCTGAAACTATTAAATCAATACAAGCTGTCTTTTCAAATGATATACTATAATTCAAACAGAAATTATGGGTTTACTGCAGACCCACCAGTGTTATGCAGTTGTTCAGAACTTAACTTCTTCTGTGTGGAGTGGGAAAATTTCAGGTTGTTTTCCAGAGCTTAGCCTGTTCCACTACTTGTGGCTGAGATTTCCCTACTTTGGTATAATACTGCTAAGGAGACAGAAAGCCACAGGCCAGAAGTCCTACACATCTTTGCCATCGTTACTGATGTTTCTGATATTGACAAGCTAACAATGAAGATATAACACAGGCACTGGTCACTTTGCTTCTTGCATGTTACCTAGCAGGCATTTCTTCAGTTTTGAAGTAGAGACTGGTCAAGCTATAGGAAATTATTATAAGTAGTAAGACATCCCATGGGATTTGATCTCTTGAACTGGAGACTGCCTCAAGAATTAGCTCTCAAGTCATTCAGGATTCTATTCCTCAAAGCAGAGATAATGCAGGTGAAATTGTGGAAAAGCTGCTCTGAACTTTGAAAAACATGATTTGTGTAGTAGCAGCAGCATTGTATCCCAGGGTTTTTCTTCCCAAACAGCTTTTCATTTCCCCAGCAATGGATAGCTTCTTGTTATGTCTTAACCTTTTGAAGAGCTTTAGGCTCCCATGTGGCTTCCAGAAGGATTTATCATCAGTGCTTTTTTCAACAATTAAGACATTTTTCATGTTAAAAAACCTCCATAGCTCTTACAAGAATAGCCGCTCTATCACCTGTTAGAAATTTTCTGTTTATTGTTGGAGAGCCTAGTGATCATAAGTACATGTCTAGAGTTAGGAAGACTAAGATGCTACTCTGTAATAGTTTTCTTCAGCTATTCAGTGTACATTTGGTACATATAGATTATTTAGACAACTTATCTCAGTAAATCAATTTTAAATAGATTTTTTAATCTGTTTCCTGATAGTCTTTCTAAATAACTCAATTGTAAGAGAAATAAAAATGCTTTGAAAGACTATTCTGTAGCCAAGGCATGCCTAAAAAAAGTTGTATCTCTTCCTTTTTGAAGTATTTATTGTCTAAAACGTCATGTTCCTAATTCTTTTTTGGTATGTTTATATTACAAGATTTTATCTTTGTAACAGTTTGGACTAGAAGACAGTAAAATGTTCCACACAAGTAAGAATTACTGAATTGTTATTACAATATGTATATGCATAATTTTAATTGTATGGTGGAAAGTGAAGGAATGAATAACATATATGGTGAATTCATACTGTATTTCTGTTTGACTGTGGCTTCAGATGTGCTTGTGTTGGCTTAGTATTCCACATGAGTAATAAGGATGGTAAAAACTAATAAACTTTAATACTTAATTCCCTATTCATTTGTTCTGTATTAATGAATGCTTGCTTGTAAATTGCTTTGATACATGAAATTGAAGGCACAGTTATTCAAGTCAGTACACTAAATCTTTATCAACAAACACTAACATGGAGACAAGAAAGGGAAGACTGACAAATAACAGTGATCTTATGAGGCTGCTATCACAGCGTTTTATCAGGAAGCAGTAGGAAAAATTTTCCACCAAATAATAACATATAATTATCAAACTTTGGCATCCTAGTGACTGGTGAAGGAGCTAAACAAATCAGGTGCATTGCATTCCAGTATCCTAAGGCAGGAACTTTTTGAAAGTCATGATTTTAAGCAAGGTTACTTTGGAGTGGGAAGTTCAAGGTACTTAATGAAGTTCTGTTTCTTGTTTCAAGGTTTATCTTTTCTCTCTGTTTCTCTTAATTGGTTTGATGTCACATTTACTTTGTCTTTATTTTCTATAAAAAAAAATAAAATAGGTCTTATGCAGAGAGAGATGATAAACAGTATAGGAATAATTCTTCATTTTAGCAGCTTCTTTGGCTTCCATAATGACAAATGTTTCTGTTTTCTGCCAACACATTGGCAAGGAACAACAAAACTTTTGCTGACAATTTGTTCCAATTTCAATCCATATACTTGGGATCAGATAAAGAATATTTTTTTTAGAGAACATCTTATGGAAACCATTCATCTTATTCAGTGGAGAATCCAAAGTTATTTACTGACGAAAAACTTTTCCTCGATAGCCATCTAATAAAGGAGAAAGGACAACTCCATTTCTCATGTCTTTTACCAGCTACCTGTCTAAAATGCCTTTTTCAATGATAGCTAGAAAAGATAAGAAAGGAAGCAGTCATACTGTCATAAACAGTTTCTTCCCTGCTCTGTGTTCTACTGGAAGCAGCAGGTATTGGTTTTAAATATCCTTACGAATATGCATGGTGGTTTCATTTTATGCTAGCTCAAAAGTATGAACAAAGCCCTGTCTTAATAAGTGGTCCTGTTATCATTAAATAGTATGAATTTAGGTCTTTCTTTCTCTCTTTTCTACACTGAAATTATTTGTGCATGTTGACTGTCACCATGAGAATCCCTGGGGAGCAAAACACTGCATACATCTAGATGAGCTCAACATTACCTCATACCTGTGATTCATCTTATCTTTTGGTTCTCATGGTACACACCTACCCTAGGTGAAATGAGGATTTTAAAGTCAACCTTAGGTTGAGATAATGCTACGTATCTTGGCTGTCCCCACCCCAAAATAAGAAAAAAGCAAGAAGACCCATTTTAGTTTGCAACAGTTATGAAGTAAATACAATTTAGACTTAATAGATATTCTACCTGCTGGGTTTTTTTTATCTGCAAGAAGAAAATCTGAAATCTGAAATTAAAAGTTCATGAAACATACTACCAGAGTGGTCCCTGTCTGTTTGCCTGCCTCAATGCAAACTACACCAACCCTGAAGAGAAAGACTGTTTATACTGAAGGAGGAAGGCTCAGGCATGTTTAATGAAGAGAACAGCAAAGATGTAAACAGGCTGCTAAGTGAGTTTCCTTCCCTCCTTCCCTCCTTTCCCTCCTTTTTCTTCTTCCTCCTTTCCCCACTGCCTCTCACCCAACCTTAGTCCCTTGTACTGGTTTGCTGTATCTATTTAAATCAAAATGAGTGAGAAACTGCAGATCTTCATGCTTCAAGATGACTTTATTACAAGATGAAACAAAATCTCAGATGCCACCTGTGTGTGAATCCTCACTTCTCAAACTCATGCATGATAACCTGAAGAGCCCATATTTGTTCTCCATGAGTAGTTGTCAGTAACTATTTTCTTTTTTCTGGTTTATATATCTGTTTGTGTCTATAATTCTCAGAGATTAGCCTAAAACAAGAGCAGCAAGTAGTTTTAATTAAAAATAGATTGAGTAGACTAATGAACTGTAACATGAAATCCTTGTGAGCTAAGAGTGGAACTGAACCTGAATAATGTTTTTTCCTGTGCAACATTTAAACAATATGTAATAACATGATGAATGACTTTAAATGTAAGTAAAAGTTAGTCAGCCATCTCAAGGCAACACAGGTTGTTTTCCTGTCCACCACGCTTTGATTTTTCATTATCAGCTTCTATCATCTGCGATTTCTTAGATCACAATTCCTGGGTCACTAGACTCAGAAATTAAGTGAGTTAAGGCAGTATGAAGGTGTGGCCCCACAATTCTCTACAGAAAGAATAAGCATACCTTGACCTGTGCTTTAGCAATGCATCAGTGTCAAATGGTCTGTGCATCAAAATAAAGAAATCACAGACCATGTTTTGACTGTGACATAAAATCCTGGTTTTCAACAGGGGTTTTCTCACAAATGTAATTTCATGTGTAATTCACAGATTTTGTGAATTCAGACTTGTAAACAGCAAATTGCACTCCTAGCTGATTTTCACTTTTGTAACCTGTGAAATTTGGTATTTGTCAAATGTCACTTCCATTTTTCTCCATCTAAAATGAGTAATAGTATGCACAAGAATAATTTTAATGTTTTGCATAATGAAAAGTCTCTGCCTTTAACACAGGAGAACCTGTTACCAGTTAGCTGTATTTTCTACAGGCCACAAAGTAGCGTAAGCTAACTGCAGCTCTCATGTAAGAGAACTTTGTGCAGCACTTTCCAGGTTTTCTCTCATCTGGACAGTCGCTGGTGATTAGCGAGCATCAGATTAAGTACATTTTTGAAATTGTTGATCAACTGCATATTCTTTTCAAAGTATGGCACACCTTGAACTCAATTGTAACATAGTCCTCACCTGCTGGTTTAGATATAAAATTTAGTCTGATGAACTAGAGGTGGGAGAGAGGTCCTTTCCAACACTAACTATTCTATGATTCTAATATTCTATCATTATGGTGATTCTGAAAGCAATGGGTAGGAGGAGAGCCAGAACAAACTGACCAAAGCAACTGGAAATTGATGACTGCGCTAACTACTAATGCTATAAAGCACTAGCTGTATTTCAGATAAAGTTTTCTGCTTTCTAGTCCTTCCAAGAATTAATTTACATACTATGCTTCATCTCTTTTAATAAATGCAATTATTGTGGAATGCAACCTATCATTTTTACATATATCCCAGCAGAACATCTAGCTTTAAAGTACTCTATAATTACATTTGCTTCCGCAGTAACCTGTGAACTCCCCGGTTGCTGTCGCCACTGCTGATGTTCCGTATTAGATCACCCAGGAAACCTCTAGAAAAGAATAACTGAAATATTCCCTTTAGAATAAAATATATAAACAAGAAAAAAGAATCTCCTATAGAAACAGTTATTTGTTTCAGAACTCAGTATCATACATATAGAGGTAGATCTGTATGTAAAAATCATAAGGTTTTTGTTCCCATATTATGGTTCAAACTGAGTGTTTAAACTTCATGGAAATCATTCAGTATCAATGTTTTTCAACCTTTTCTGTTTCTCTGGATTTCTTCAGGGCTGGCCATGCTGATTTCAAGAGCTAGTGGCAAGGACTATGGGATTCTCATGTTTATAGGCTCTCTCTTAGAAGATGAGATGGCTCTCTCAGAAGATGTCATTAAACACGGAATCCAGGTGGATTACTTCTGGCACGTTAGTACATTGATGCATAGTTGGTACCTTTAAGGATATGAAACAAGGAATGTAATTTTTAGACAAGTAGATTTATTTGAAGGTTTAAACTGGATTTAGGTATTTGAAGATTCCTACAGGCTTCCAGTTAGAGTTTGAGAAGCATCTTGTTATGCATTTCCAGGACATGTCAGTGAAGTTAAGGACCACATTAAGATCAAGTGTATCTTGAACACCTTTGTGAAGCTAGGCTGCACGCTTGTAAAAAAAGTCGCTATCCACTTAGATACATATTTGAGTGTTTAAGCACCTGGTAGTCATGGCCTTTAAGTACTGAATAATAATTGGATAGAAAGAGTAAGGCATCCAAAGTTTCCTTGAAACTACTTTTATGTGTATACTGTCGCAGTTTAAGCCGTAAATCACGCAGTTTGCTCACTCACTCCCCCTTCTTTCTTCCCCCTCACTCCAAGGGGGGAGAAAGGGGGAGAAGAATTGAAAGAATATAACTCTCATGGGTTGAGATAAGAACAGTCCAGTAACTAAGGTATAATACAAATCACTACTGCTACCACCAATAATAATAATGACCAGGGAAATACAAGGGAAGAGGATACAACTGCTCAACACCCGACAACCGAGCCGTGAACTTAACTCTTCCAGGCTCCTGCCCCCAGTTTTCCATCCTGGGCATGACGTGCTGTGGTATGGAATACCTCTTTGGTTAGTTTGGGTCAGGTGTCCTGTTTCTGCTTCCTCCCGGCTTCCCCTCTGCCCTGGCAGAGCATGAGACTCAGAAAGTCTTTGGTCAAACCAAGCATTCTAAGCCGTAACTATAAACATCGGTGTTACCAGCTCTGTTTCCAGGCCGAAAGTTGAAAACACAGCGCTGCACCAGCTACTAAGAAGGAGAAAAATGACTGCTACTGCTGAACCCAGGACAATACATAGAAGCCTTCCTCCAAAACAGCTTCACACCATGACTGAGTAGCTTTCCTTCACAGCTCCATGAAACCCATCTATCTACCATGGCACCATGAAGTGTTCCAAAAGCAATGACTTTAGAGAGCTCTCACTGCACCTCTTGCAAATTTACTTCTCTCTTTTTCTCCCTTGTTAGTAGCCCCACAGCCACACCCATTCCACAAAACTTGCGATAATACAGATGACGTTCAAAAGGACTGAGCAAGTGTTAGGAAGGTAAATTTTCACTGTATGTTTCTTTAAGGACTTCTTCAAATCACTGCTGTGTTTTGCTGTTTGGAGATGCACCATCCTCATGACTTGACAATATAACAGGAAAACAGTGTCATTCGGATAAATGTGTTGTTTCTTCACTCCCTGCCTTTAGAGTCCCAACATTTACAGTTCACTGAGGATAACTAGATGTCTGAAAAACAGACAGCCTTGGTACTATTTTCCATTGAATCACATGGCCTAAAACTCCTCTCTCGGTAAACACTGAAGTACCAGAAATGCCGCTGCTGAAGAGACTTATCCATTCTGAGTTTTACAGTGTCTGTCTGACTGGTTTGTCAAAGATATTTGCAGATAGAAGGAAAACAACAACTTTGATGCCAGCTTTCTTAAAATAGTAGTCAAAGTAGTAGGAATGTATGTGAAATAAATCAGCTGGGTTGGAGCAATCTCAGGCACAGCTACAGGTTGGGCAGAGAAGAGATACAGAGCAGCCCTGTGGAGAAGGACTTGGGAGTGTTGGTCGATGAGAAAATGAACATGAGTTGGCTTCAGTGTGTGCTCTCAGCCCAGAAAGCTAACCGTGTCCTGGGCTGTATCAAAAGGAGCGTGACCAGCAGGTCGAGGGAGGTAATCCTGCCCCTCTACCCTGCTCTCGTGAGACCTCACTTGGAGTATTGTGTGCAGTTCTGGTGTCCTCAACATAAGAAGGACATGGAACTGTTGGAACAAGTCCAAAGGAGGGCCACAAGGATGATCAGGGGACTGGAGCACCTCCCGTATGAAGATAGGCTGAGAAAATTGGGGCTGTTCAGCCTGGAGAAGAGAAGGCTGCGTGGAGACCTCATAGCAGCCTTCCAATATCTGAAGGGGGCCTATAAGGATGCTGGGGAGGGACTCTTCGTTAGGGACTAGTGATAGGACAAGGGGTAATGGGTTCAAACTTAAACAGGGGAAGTTTAGGTTGGATACGAGGAAGAAATTCTTTACTGTAAGGGTGGTGAGGCACTGGAATGGTTTGCCCAGGGAAGTTGTGAATGCTCCACCCCTGGCAGAGTTCAAGGCCAGGTTGGACAGAGCCTTGGATGACATGGTTTAGTGGGACATGTCCCTGCCCATGGCAGGGGTGTTGGAACTTGATGATCTTAAGGTCCTTTCCAACCCTAACTATTCTATGATTCTATTCTATGATTCTAAATCAGATCATGAAAGGTTCATAACTTTTCCCTTTTCACTTTTTCCCTTTTCTTTTCCACTTCTTTGGCACATCTATGTCTCCTGAGCACATTAAGTTTCAGATTCATCAGTTTACATGAGAGGAAAATCTAAAATTTTCCACATAGAGAGGAATTTTTGCAGCCTGAAAATGATGTGCATGTGACATAGTTGGTTTCTCCATCACTGTGACTTTGAGAGAAGCCTGGATTTTATGACTATTTTTTATAATACAGCATTTGCCAGAGGTCTCTAGTTTCCCTAATTATTGAAAGTCTGGAAAAGAGTGGCAAACTTTCAAGATAGCTCAGAAGGTAGTCTAAGATTAAGAAGGGAATGTCTCCAATGTCTGAGAAAGGAGAAAGCATTAGGAGAACATGAAGGAGTAAGCTAAGGAATTTTTCATTTTTGCCAGTCAAAGTTGTCTGTCTAAAAGAAATAGTTTAGTCTGTGGTTGCACACAACGTACTATTTTGTTATTGCACTGAGCTGAAACCAGAGCTGAAAGAATTGTCTGAGGCTCATGAACCATTAAAATACCCTTTGATTTAAGAAACAAGGAAGAAGGAGCTGAAATGCCATGGATTCAGAGAGCTAAGTGACCATGATGTTGTGGGAACATGCAGGATGTTTTGTTCATACTTGGATGCCATGAAGCAGGAGAGGGACTAGCAACATAAGTTAGGCAGCTACCACAAATGGTCCGGCTTTCTGTGCTGCAGCAAAGAGCGCAATAATCATGGTCTTCTCTGTGACAGCTGGTTAGTGAAAGACCTTAGGGTGAACTCAGGTGAAGACCTGTGGAAAGCATCTAATCCTCTAATAAATACATTAAGTCCCATGCATTGTGACCTCATATTTTGTACTGCAATTTGAAAATACAACATTCTTCTTGTCTGATTCTAACTTCCACAATCAATATCCATTCATAAACAATCTTTTATTAATATTCACATGCAGAAATGTTTAACTTGTTTCCTACGTACTTGCCTATTCTGGGCTTAAAGGATGCAAACAGTATTAATCAACTTTTAATTATCGTAGTTAAAATTATGCCTACATGTACAATTAATCTGCATAGCATTCACTGTTCAGTGGCACAAAACTAATCACTGAGGTCAGGATAAAAGTGACTTAAAGGGCATAAAAATGATGATGTGCCTGAGCCCAGTTTCTGCTTTGGGGTGATTAGAATATTCAACTGTCACAGCTGGAAAACTAAGGGCAAAAGACAAAGTTTTACATCTGTTATGAAAGAGCTTTTCTTCTTACATTCTTCCAAAAAAAGAAGTGGGACATTCATTGAAAGTAACAGAACAAGAATCTAGGACGCGGCAATTACTGTACTGAAAGAGCACTGATGTGGATGAAATGCTTTGCTTCCATGTGAGCTAGTAGTGAAAGGACAAACACAGAAACAAAAGTCTGGGTAGAAGCAAGGTCTGAACAAACTCTAAAGTTTCTCCGCGATACACATGTTTAAAAAAATCTTGCTTCTTTGCTCACAAAGCAATTAATTTTAATACTGCTTAACATAGGTGTTCCTCTCCATTTTGTATTATGCATTCTCCTTGTAGAAGGAAACATTTATTTTGCATACAGGGCTGCAGATCCTGGTGAACCAGAGAGATTTCTGTGATTAAAAAAAAAAAAAAAACAACAAAACAAAAACCCAACAAAAAATAAGCTCTCTGAAATATTTTCCATTCATCTGGAGTTCTTTCTCATGCACAGAACCACCAAGTCCAAGCACACTAGCCCAATATTCCCAATAAACCAAATAATCCAATACTCTACACTGTCTTGGTCTAATACAAGTATCTTTAACACTAAAAAAAAAAAAAAACAAAAAAAAAAAAACAACACAGTCTTAATACATGATCCTTTTAAGATACCTCTGATTTTATTTTTAAGAATGGACATTAAGATAGTGTGATGCAGAGATATTTATCAGGCTAAAACCACCACCTATGAAATCATGCAACACCCAATAAGCAAATTATAATAGATACTGTTTTAATGCGTATATTTGGGGATCCATAATGCATTTATTTGGGGATACAAGCCATTGTATGTGATTCCTTCAACTGCAGTGATTTCTGCACATACAGAAACTGTTTTGAGTATTTACCTAAACTTGTGACTACTTGCTCTTTTTTAATGAAATGAATTAGATGTTTATTTGTTAGCAAGTTTATCCCAGAATCTTGTCTCATTAGAGAGTATTCTATGACAGTGAATCTGCAAATACTGATGCCTTCTCACCTATACATTTGACCTCTTATGTGTTCTGCACTTTGTTGATGTTTTCAAGTTCAAAGTGTGCATACTGAAGTTATAAACAGAAGAGAAAGGATGTAGCTAAGTGGAATATGTAATAAACCCAAGAGATCTTTGAAGGTATCTGCATGGGCATGAGAATTGGGCATGCTTAATATTTTGCTTCAATTTCATAAAATAAGGGAGCTGAAACGATGCTGTGTATGCAAGTGCGTATCTATCTACGCTACTATACAAGTGACAGGCAAACTTCTGCCAATACACTGTGAAGGTTTCAGAACTGTGTTTTATCACACAGATATCTTTTTAGCCATCAAATTGCAATACTGTAGGGGAACCTTTCAGCCTGGCAGAACGGCAGGCAGTATCAAGTCTGGGAGAAATATTTGTTCTGCTTAAAGAAACCTCAGTGACATTTGGGAGCTACTCATTGCCTTATTATTTGCCCACAAGCTGCTGATACATGAATCTTTTTAGTTCTTAGCACAGTGGAAAGATCATAACAAGATAAGATCAACCTGTCCTTTGTATTTGTAGGAAGGTGTCCCATATTTGGGTGAGGAGAGAGAGGAGGAGGATCTGATAGGCCTGGAAATACCCAGACTTTTGGACAATTACCAGTCCTCTGAAAAATATGATGAAAGATGAAGGTAGCTGGGCATCTTGCTGGACATTTTCTCCATGAGCACCAGCTGTTATATTACACTTAGGGCTTAAGTGGACTTCAGTAATTGCTCTTACTAACTTTTCATGCTGATATTTACAGCTGTCATTATTAGACATACTGAATTTTATTTTTTCCTAGGCAGTCCATTTATAATAGTTTCATTTTACTTTCTCAGTTGCATAAATTTCACGGAGATGACTAATGAAATAATCTTCCTTTCTGTTCACAGGAATACACTTTCTGTGATCAGATATTCATCAGAATCACCAACTTCATTGTTTCTGTTTGGTTTTACCAAGGCCCTGACTTAATTGAAAATTTTTTAATTACATTTTAGACATTCTACTAAAAGAATTTTTATACAAATTCATACTGACCTTGAAAATGTTTCTGACATCCAAGAAATAAAATGTAAGTAATCAAATACATGAAAGCTAGGAAAATCTTGTTACTTTCAACATGAGAGCATTTGATTTTCAAAAATTAAAAAAAAAAAAAAAAAGAAAAAAAAAGCACAAATAAAAAAACACAACAATTTCTTATACAATTTCTTACAACCATGAACTTGAAATAAGCCAGAAAGAGTTTGAATCTGTCTATATCCTTATTTAAGCAGCTTTACTCCTTGCATAACACACACACAACTTTGTATTTTCTGTCTTCTCAAATGCAAATGCATGGAAGACCTAAACACATTTCTGTTTTAGAATCCCAGTTAGAATAGAGACATATCTTCAAATTCTGCTCATATTAACATAATTATTACTTAATATTACTTTTTTCTTCCTTTTTTTTTTTCCCCCCAGATTCTATGAAAAATGCTGATGTATTACCTAGGAAGACTGCAGAGGTTAACACTGAAAACTAAATGTATTCTTGTTATGGCCACACAAATGCAAGGCCACAACTATTGTGAATTTGAGAAACACTTCCATCTGGTTTCAATTTATTAGTGTCAGAGACACTTATACAGAGCCAGAGCATAGTATTAGTAAGTCACATGTAAAATTATCATTGATAGCTACCATTGAGAGCGAAAACAAATCAGGATATAAGTGAAGAGTGTCAAAGCTATGTAAAGTGTGATTTGGTCACAGAAAATCTTGTGAATATAGGTGATGTTTGGGGCAGAAAATATTATAAATTAAAATATTTCATCTTTTCCGTCATTCTCTTACCCGTAAGTGCATGGAATGAAATTGTCTCTAAGGACTAGATTTTGTGAGGAAGGAACAAAGGCTCCATGGGGGAAAAAAGTTACCTACAAGACAAGAGTAGCTTAATCTGTAGATTTTTGTCTGTAACTGTTTCAATATTATTTTTAGGCTTCACTTTGGTGTGATACATATAAACAAAACTGTCTACCTTTACCTTCGAATGTGCTTTGCCAGTTCTCCTCTTCACTCTGCTGCCATGCAATCTGATAGCATCTCTTTGACAATAGAGCATCTGGAACCAAAGCTGATGTTGCTGCTCACTGAGATATTTAGTAGCACATTTAACTGTGCATAATAGCCATGCTGATCATGTTAGAGAAAAAACAAATCCACTCCTTTGCTTCAATATGCTTTAGCTATGTGTAACACAGGTGTATGATAGTTATATTTGTTTCCCAGGTATAGTAAGAAAATGCAACGGATGTCTATGTTCACTGAGGTTTTGCAGTTTTATCATTTAACCCTTTATAAGGAAGGGTGGTTTTAGGATCCTTAGAGTCACAGATGTTATCTAGCTTA
Source organism: Amazona ochrocephala (assembly GCA_039720435.1). NCBI lineage: Eukaryota > Metazoa > Chordata > Aves > Psittaciformes > Psittacidae > Amazona > Amazona ochrocephala. Next base: position 82,425,253 of record CM077909.1, on the reverse strand, counting down.
CAGTTTTCATATTCAGGGCCAAAGTATGCAACTTTTGCAGAAGTGCAGATAGAAGTAAGAATTCTGTACATGCAGAGCAGTCACTCTATTCCTCATGTTTCTGTATTTCTGTCTTCTGCAGTGTTATTTATTCTGGAACCCTTGGCAAGAAAGCAACCTTGCTTTCTAGTTTGGTCTCATTTATATAGATTTCAATTAGGTGAAATAGGAGAGCTAATGTTACCATTTATCAGTGTTTTTCAGCTGTCCTAGAGATCTATTTATTAGATCTCTTCCAGGAAAAGTGGAAAGGTTTTGCATGATCAATAAACATTTGAGCAATGGTAGTTCATATTCCCTTCATTTTTTTTTCCCACCAACAGTTCATTTAACATCTGAAGGTGATGTGTTGTGGAATATCCTGACTAATAGTACCTCTGTTCCTTTGGAAGTATGGAGCTCAGCACAGAATAAACTGCTCAGAAAAAGAAGATAATGATCTTCCTTCAGAGTTGATTTTATTTGGAGCATCCAAATTAGTTTTTGCCTTTTTCTTAAAGGACATTATAGATAGATAGATGGGCAGACAGACAGATAGACGGACAAACAGATAAGTGTACATCATGTACTGCATGTTCTTTACACATCATTACATATACGCTTACACATGCACAGCTGCTCACTACATTTCTCATGAAGGCTGGCAGTATGAAACAGTACAGAGATTAAGATTTATGCTGTATTTTTTCTCAAGCTAGTGCTTGAAGGGGCTTAAAGGGATTTAACCCAGAAACTGTTGTGATCAATTTGTTAAAGGCTTGAATTGTTGGTTCATTTGAAAATAGAACTCTTACACTTACAGCTACAGGTGTCTTTTAAAGTATCTTTTTAGAAATTCATGGTCCATAGGTCCACATGCCTAGGCATAAACACTTGTACTTTCCATTACATTCCTTTTGTTCTTTCTACTTACCTTATCTCTACGGCTGAAGTAACAGCTGATAGCCAAATTAGTTCTCTTATGGAAGTGGGGGAAGTCTTAGTTTACTCTATTCATGCTCACCCAGAAGGCTATCTTAGTTTGACATCAGTACAGGTCAGGGTTTCCAATCAGGCTGGAAAATGGGACGCCACAGGATGTTGTCGTCTAATCTTCAGTCTTTTTTCTGTTACACTCTTGGTAATCTGCTGCTTTGCAAAACATGACCATGGGTGAATATTTCTTAAATGGCTCCCCCATGAATCATTTGCTCTTTCTAGATATCATTAGCAAGTCATTAAAGGTAATAATTATTAAAAGTGCTTTCCATTCCAGCTGAATTTGTTCTGTTCACATGAAAAAACCTGTGATGCTCTCCGCCTATTATTTGATGTGTAGTACTTTATAAGTCAGCTTTGTAGGAAAGCTGTCCCTCAATTGCGCTAAGGTCATCAGCAATCCTTTGTTGCAGAGTTGTGGCATTTCAGCTTGGGGATGATAATTCTCAATTCTTTTGTCTATGAAACCATGAAGACCATTTAAAATACTACTTGACTAGATATTTTAAATTTTTATGTTAATTTATTGTATTGCAACACTCTTATACTTAAAGAATCCCAGTTTAAATTCGAAGGGAAGATTTCCTGAGCATGACATTTGAATACTGGCAAGAGTAAAACATCTGTAAATATAAATAAGGAAATGTTATAGATTTTGCAGAAGGAAGGAATGGGCTGTGTGATCATACAGTTTACCTGTATCTGTGATAATTGTAGTCAGTGATTTGATAACATTTTTTTAACATAGCCTGAAGCCCTGTGTTTAGATGGCTAACCAAAAAAGACATTTCTTTTGCTCCTTTTTTCCCTGCTTGGTGAATTCCTCAGCTTTGAAATAATAGCTACAGTTTTGCCATGTTTTGTGTGTCCAACCCTGCAGTTAAGAAGATTGCATTGTATTATCTGTGATCAACTATTCCTGGTGCCAGTGTCTTACTGTACATGAAATCACAGAATCACAGAATCACAGAATAGTAAGGGCTGGAAAGGACCTCAAGATCATCGAGTTCCAACCCCCGTGCCATGGGCAGGGACACCTCGCACTAAACCATGCCATCCAAGGCTATGTCCAACCCCACCTTGAACGCCGCCAGGCATGAAGCATTCACAACTTCCCTGGGCAGTCCATTCCAGGGCCTCACCACCCTTACAGTAAAGAATTTCTTCCTCAGATCCAATCTAAACCTCCCCTGTTTAAGTTTAAACCCATTACCCCTTGTCCTCTCACCACAGTCCCTAATGAAGAGTCCATCCCCAGCATCCCTATAGGCCCCCTTCAGGTATTGGAAGGCTGCTCTGAGGTCTCCACGCAGCCTTCTCTTCTCCAGGCTGAACAGCCCCAACTTTCTCAGCCTATCTTCATACGAGAGGTGCTCCAGTCCCCTGATCATTTTCGTGGCCCTCCTCTGCACTTGTTCTAACACTTCCATGTCCTTTTTATGTTGAGGACACCAGAACTGCACGCAATACTCCAAGAGAGGTCTCACGAGAGCAGAGTAGAGGGGCAGGATCACCTCCTTCGACCAGCTGGTCACACTCCTTTTGATGCAGCCCAGAATACGGTTGGCCTTCTGGGCTGCAAGCGCACACTGCCGGCTCATGTTCATTTTTTCATCAACCCACACCCCCAAGTCCTTCTCCTTCGGCTGCTCTGAATCTCCTCCCCACCCAACCTGTAGCTGTGCCTGGCATTGCTCCGACCCAGGTGGAGGACCTTGCACTTAGCATGGTTAAACTTCATCAGGTTGGCATCAGCCCACCTCACAAGCGTGTCAAGGTCCCTCTGGATGCCATTCCTTCCCTCCAATGTATCAACCGAACCACACAGCTTGGTGTCATCGGCAAACTTGCTGAGGGCGCGCTCAATCCCACTGTCCATGTCACCCACAAAGATGTTGAACAAGACCAGTCCCAACACCAATCCCTGAGGGACACCACTCGTTACTGGTCTCCAGCTGGACACTGAGCCACTGAGCACTACAATTTGCATGCGGCCATCCAGCCAGTTCTTTATCCACCGAGTGGTCCACCTATCAAATTGATGTCTCTCCAACTTAGAGAGAAGGATGTCATGGGAGACAGTGTCAAAGCTTTACACAAGTCCAGGTAGATGACATCAACCGCTCTGCCCCTGTCCATCAGTTCCGTAGCCCCTTCATAGAAGGTCACCAGATTGGTTAGGCAGGATTTCCCCTTAGTGAAGCCATGCTGGCTGTCACCAAGCACCTTGTTGGTTTTCATGTGCCTTAGCATGCCTTCCAGGATAATCCACTCCAAGATTTTGCCAGGCACAGAGGTGAGACTGACTGGTCTGTAATTCCCTGGGTCATCCATTTTCTCCTTCTTAAAAATGGGGGTTATATTTCCCTTTTTCCAGTCATCGGGAACTTCACCTGACTGCCATGATTTTTCAAATATGATGGACAGTGGCTTAGCAACTTCATTTGCCAGCTCCTTCAGGACCCGCGGATGGATTTCATCCTGTCCCATGGACTTGTATACACTCAGGTTCCTAAGGTGGTCCCGAACAAGATCCTCCCCCACAGTGGGCCCAGGGTCCCCACCCTCACCATCCCCGCGTCTGCCTTCCAAGACTTGGGTGGTGTGGACAGAGCATTTGCCCGTAAAGCCTGAGGCAAAGAAGTCATTAAGAACCTCAGCCTTCTCCAAATCCAGGGTAGCCAGTTCTCCCGATAGCTTCTGGAGAGGGCCCACGCTGTCCCTAACCTGTCTCTTATCGGCAATGTACCTATAAAATCCCTTCCTGTTATCCTTAACATCCCTAGCCAAGTTTAATTCTAAGTGGGCCTTAGCTTTCCTGACCTGGTCCCTAGCTTCCCAGACAACATCCCTGTATTCTTCCCAGGCCGCCTGACCTTGCTTCCACCTTTTATAAGCCTCTTTTTTCCTTTGAATTTTGCTCAGCAGCTCCTTATCCATCCAAGGAGGTCTCCTGGCCCTCCTGCTGAACTTCCTTCTAGTTGGGATGCATCACTCCTGAGCTTGCAGCAGGTGAGCCTTGAATATCAACCAACGGTCTTGGGCCCCCCTGCCCTCTAGGGCTGTATCCCATGGAACCTTACTGAGCAGGTTCCTGAAGAGGCCAAAGTCTGCTCTCTTGAAGTCCAGGGCAGTGAGCTTGCTGCACGCTCTTCTCACTGTCCTGAGGATCTCAAACTCAACCATCTCATGATTGCTGCAATCAAGGCTGCCCTGGAGCGTTACATTCCCAACCAGCCCTTCCCTGTTGGTGAGGATGAGGTCAAGCATGGCACCTCTCCTTGTCGGCTCCTCTATTACTTGCAGAAGGAAGTTGTCTTCCACGCAATCAAGGAACCTTCTGGATTGCTTGTGCCGGGCTGTACCATCCCTCCAACAGATATCAGGGTGGTTGAAGTCTCCCATGAGAACAAGGGCCTGCAAGCGTGAGTCTGCTCCTATCTGCCTATGGAGCGCTTAGTCCAGCAAGTCCCCTTGGTCAGGCGGTCTGTAACAGATCCCCACAATAATGTCACCCATCACTGCTCTCCCTTTAACCCTGACCCACAAACTCTCTGTCGACTGCTCACCTGTCCCCAGACAGAGTTCCATACTCTCTAGCCTATCCCTAACATAAATAGCAACTCCCCCTCCCCGTCTGCCAGGCCTGTCTTTCCTAAAGAGCCGGTAACCTTCCATTCCAACACACCAGTCATAGGTGCCATCCCACCATGTTTCTGTGATGCCTATGATATCATACCCCCGCAGATGTGCACACATCTCTAATTCCTCTTGTTTGTTCCCCATACTACGGGCATTTGTGTAGAGGCATTTGAGCCGAGACCCATTTGAAGCCAATGAACATGGTATGTACAATATGCCAAAATCTTGCTTTTTCAGGTGAATTTATAAGTTTAGCTCATCAATATGCTTCTAAAGAGTATTACTGACTCTACTAAGAAATGTTTGGAAATGTAGTTTCTCCAGAATGGTGAAAGGAGCAGGTTCATTTAAAGTAGTTTTCCTTTTTTGTAGCATGTACATATATATACACTGTATATACTTCTTTATTTCGTTTTCTTTATACATATATTTTGAGATATGACACATAATGAGTTAAAGCTATAAAGGAGAAACTCTAATTCATATTACAGCCTGAACACATGCTGTTATTTTCTCTTGCGCCTCTCACTTACTGCTATGTTGGGGTAGTCATTTTGTGCAAACCACCATCAGCTTTTCTAACTAAAGCATGAAATGTGCAAGGTGGAATTGAGCAACCTGCTGAATCTTTGTGATGTACTTTTGCTCAGAACTGTACTGTAACTGTAAGAAATCCTTTGGTAACTTTAACAGATACCAGCCTTCCTGTAGCAGAATATCACTGCTGTCAGTGACACGTATACACAGCTGAGGCATCCTATTTTGGATCCTTAAACACTCTAAGAAATTATGCTTAATTGCTCCTCTGGGAGTTGCTTGTAACTCACAAGTTACAAGCAACTTGCTTACTAGTTTTCCTTTTAAGTAGGTCTCTCTGATATTTAAATCCTTCACCTGGCTAGCAGCAAGGCTTGATATTTTTTGATGACAAACTTCATTAAGACTAGCCAGTAAAGGTAAGTAGCCCTGCTGTCCTGTATGTCTGACTTACAAGTCTTTACAGTGTAGAAACAGTGTTCAGCCCTTCTGCAGAGAGGAGGACAGTTGCTATCAAAAGCCTTTCAGCACAGTCCCTGCTAGCATGACTACACCTGTGCCTGCAAGCAAGCATCACAGCTTCAGAGATGCCTCTTGATCTGGTCCAGTTAAGGCTGACCTTTCTAAGCAAGCCAAATGCTGATTGATATCAACAGTTGTAAACATGAGAGTCAGATGACCTTTGCAAACAAAACACGTGGGGTCAAACAGATTCCCTGAAGTCAACACTGCAACATGCCTTTGCCCTTTGTGAGCAAAAATATTTCTTCTAGCAGCAGTACGAAGGAACTCTTGAATTTTGTACCAGACAGTGAATGCCAAGGTCACTGGATGGCTTATAACAAGCAGGCCCAACTATCACGCAACTGTCCAAAATAATCTCACCATTCTTTAACTCCATGTTTACCTAGCTAAATGAACGAAGAAGAGGTTTTCCTTCGGATACAATAAGCTCATCACCAGAATCATCACTTATTATTGAAAATAATGGCGATTTTGAATCTGCATATCTAGAGTCAAAAAAAAAAAAAAACAACCAAATGTCAGGACCAAAATACCAGGACCTGCATCCATTCAGCACTAAATCCCATCTTTCTTTCAGTTTAATTGGCAACAGATAAGGACTCAAAATCATGTAAGATGCTGATCAATCTTTTAGGATGGTTAAATCCAGTTTTATTTCAAATTAAGGCAAAAAGCTTATTTCTCATTAAGCTGAATGCAGGCTGTGGGTTGAGCTATGATACCTTCTCTGACACCACTCTTCCAGATTCAGTTTGTACATAACAGCAAGGATAAATGAAGGAGCAGGCGCTGAGGTATTCAGGAAGGATGCCAGCAGTTTTCTGGTTTAGCACTTAATTGTTACTGTCCAGGTTTTCTTTCCTCTGCATTACTACTATATTGTTTTCCTCTTAACTAAGCACCTGCTATGTGGCAACATAAGCATATATTAATACATAATATGCCATTTATTAATAAAGGGCTAAAGAGCGCACTCATTATTTACAACTTATACCCAGGAGTTAGTACGGAATATTCTTCAGTTACATCCCAACTACCTTTGGCTTGGTTTTGTAGGTCCTGAACATTAGTAGGTTGGATTTCTTAGATCGAAGATTTTGCACTAAAGATGGAGTTGATCTCACCCAACTTCAGTTGTGTAAAAGGAAGTTAAGCACCTGCATAGATTCCCAGTTTAATTGGCAAACATCATATTCAGGATCCTAGTCAATCGCAGCCTGAGATAAAATCAGTCACAAGAAGTGCTAATCTCAGTGATTATCTCTGAAAGCCAACATAAAGATGTCAAGGTTTGGTATGGCTGAGAGTATCTTATCACCCTGGAAACGCTCCAGTGTAAGAAAAAATACAGGTCTACAGCACTTTTGCAGATCTGCTTCAAGACATAGGTCTCAATGGACATAAGTTGAGCTCCATCAAGCAGTCTATGTCTGACAGTTTCTCCTTCTGATACACCCATCCTCGACGTAAGCTGTGATAGCTCAAGTAACATACAACTTCCAGTTTCTCATCAGTTTTGTTTTTTTTTTTTTAATGGAGATTTTGAATCTGCTTATCTACAGTCAAACAAACCCCTGTGTTGACCCAAATACCATGACTTGCATCCATTCAGCACTAAATCCCATTTTCCTTTAAGTTAAACTAGCAACAGACAACCAGTTTCTTTTTCGGAACCTAAATATAAGGGCTAATATTTTTTTCCTCTGAACTTTGGATGACTGTGAAATCAGTTTTGTTCAGTTATGCTCTCATTTCCATAACAAGAGTGATTGGTTGGTGTCAAGAAATGAAGTGGCAGTGATCCAATGAAAGGCAAAGGTTTAATATACTATTCCCAACATAAGGCAGAACAGCTCCACTTGATTTATAAAATTGTATTTGCAGACAGAGAACAGACTGAGTGAGAGATCCTCTTTTTCTGTCAGTATAGAGAAGAGCTGTGTTAAATACATAATTTCAGAATGATGTAGTGGACTTTTTTTTTTTAATCAGTCCCTTTTTATAAGATTTTATTTGAAAAGACTATTGACAATTGGCAGCTAAAATATTTTTAGATTAGCAAACATATTTTCAAAAGAATTAGAAGGAAAAAAATAAACAAATACCCTGAGTAGATTTGGCTGCAGACAAGGAAAATGTGCCAACAATAAAGTCTTACATATGGAGTTTGGAATACAAGAAGCAAAGCAATAAACACAAATTGTAAGTAGCTGAAATTTGTAATGTATGCAGAGAGGAGGCCTTCTGGTTGACTCAGTAGAAAGAACAATGGTTTGTTTATCTGGAGTTATGCTCTCAAAATGTTAACTATGGAAGTATGTTCTTCCAGCTAAACTTCACTGCCAAAACTCCCTGTGCTCTGGAAAGGTTCAATATTTTAACTCTGAACTAATGCCATCCAAATACCAAAACACATGAAAAAAACTTAATGAAAAAACCCTAGAAAAATAGTTACTCATAGATTAAGACTTGAATATGTTAGTCTACTCACAAGTGCTTGACAAAGAGTATTTGAATTAACTAAATGTCAGAAGTATCTTTTTTTGATTGCCATAGGCTAGAAATATTGGAATATACGATGCCAGTGTCTTGAGCACTGAGAGACCTGGCCAACAGCATCAGCCTTGAATACACAGCCAAAATGCTAGGGTCAGCTGTCATATATCAGTGTTCCCAAATATTCTGATTTATTTAGGAACACACACTTTTTGTAAGCGGTTTCTTGGTATCTACTATTGAGCTCTTTTGCCATTGGAACTGCTTTAGAAAACAAATGCTGACTATGAGATCAGCAGACAAGAGGTCATTGCCTCTTGCAAGAACTCTTGTAACATAAACGATCCTCTTAGCTGACTTTTCCTTTGATACTGACAGCTAATGTAATACAGACCAAGCTATTAGAAAACCCATATGCTATACCACAAGCTAAATGTAACAACTGACATTTCAGATAAAAATGAATTTTCTGATGATCAGCCCAATTTACAATCTTGCTGGAATGTCCCTTCTTCTTTCCTATCAACTCACTTGTAAATAATCCTCTGTCACAACTGGTCCATCAACTGCTGTCACTCGTTTTTTGGGTTTTTTTTTTTTGGTTTTACCAGGATTTACTTCAAATGGTAAACCTGCTTAATGGAGCTGGGGAGGAATATGAAATTATTTATCCAGGAAGTATTTCCTCCCATTAACCACTTTTCTACAATGAATATAGTTTTGTTTACTGATATCTGGAATAATTCCAATGACTCATGAATTCTTATCTAGAATACTGAGTAATTCGAATTATCTTTCAGGACAATCTGATGATTCCTTTCTACTTTGTGTATTTGAGATTAAACAAAGTATGAAAATACCAAACTGAATGAACTCACTGAGGAGGTACTAAAGCTGATCCTGACACTCCTGTCACAGACAGACATTCCGGTAACACATGAATCTCCACCATCATGACTCAGAAAACATTTTTAGCAATTGAGGCTGAAAATTCCTAATAAGTAACTTCAAAGGTTGCGAGAAATTGATCAACTGGCTTCTTCAACAGCCGTCTTCCTCATAACTCTTAGTATAACCCACTGATAAAAGACAAGGTGTAGCAGCAGAATTATCAAACCTCACAGAAGTAACGGTCAAGGTCTGTTTGATTTTCTCCTCTGTAGCTTATTGAGGTATGTCAATTGAGACCTACATCAACTCAATGATAATTTTGTTCACCAGCAGCCTCTAGATTGAGATCTTCTGTTGTTTTGGCCCTAAAAATAAAACTGCCCTGTGACCTTCTTTGGAGCTACAGCAAACTCTAGGATGACATAGTGCAAGGGTCACTCTACCAGGCTAAGAGATTCATCTTACTTTATCAGTGGGTGAGGAAGTCATGAACTATAAGCTTTGCTTGAGGGTTTGCCTCACATGATTTCTTAGCATCAGCCCTTAGGTTCTCATTACTTCAAACCTCTGAAGCATTTGTGTCATTATCAGGCTGTAATCAATCTCTCCCCTCCAGAACTGCTTGCTGACTGCCTTCCCTCCTTTCAGAAACTTAATGTGCAATCATTATATTACCAAGAATGGAGAACGTGCACTGAAGAGAAGTTATCAAACAGAAAGGCTCACAAGAACAAACAGAGCAAGATGCTTGATCATGTCTTCCAAATAGCACTTTATAAAAGATATAAAAGTCACTGGAGGACAGTTCTTGATAGTTCTTCCGATCTTCAACATGTAAAGCTTTGCTTTAAGACTTCAAAATGACTGAATGGCTCTGCAGTATGATTTATACTAAATCTTAATTACACCTCTCCTTTTCTTTCAGTGCTGTGTGTTGGGAGACCTTGAAAACCAGCAAGGCACATCTACATTGCTCAAAAAAAGTTAGCTTTTTAGAAGACAAGAGCTTATGCAGTGTTTATTGATACTCTGATTTGAAACTGTCATAGAAACATAGAATCATAGAATAGTTAGGATTAGAAAGGACCTTCAGATCATCTAGTTCCAATCCCCCCTGCCATGGGTAGGGACACCTCACACTAAACCATGCCATCCAAGGCTATGTCCAGCCTAGCCTTGAATACCACCAGCGATGGAGCATTCATAACTTCCCTGGGAAACCCATTCCAGTGCCTCACCACCCTTACAGTAAAGAATTTCTTCCTCAGATCCAATCTGAACTTCCCATCTTTAAGTTTGAACCCGTTACCCCTTGTCCTCTCACTACAGTCCCTCATGAAGAGTCCCTCCCCAGCATCCCTATAGGTCCTCTTCAGATATTGGAAGGCTGCTCTGAGGTCTCCACGCAGCCTTCTCTTCTCCAGGCTGAACAGCCCCAATTTTCTCAGCCTATCTTCATACGGGAGGTGCTCCAGTCCCCTGATCATCCTCGTGGCCCTCCTCTGCACTTGTTCTAACAGTTCCATGTCCTTTTTATGTTGAGGACACCAGAACTGCACACAATACTCCAAGTGGGGTCTCACGAGAGCAGAGTAGAGGGGCAGGATCACCTCCCTCGACCTGCTTGTCACACTCCTTTTGATGCAGCCCAGAATATGGTTGGCTTTCTGGGCTGCAAGCGCACACTGCCGGCTCATGTTCATTTTCTCATCGACCAATACCCCCAAGTCCTTTTCTGCAGGGCTGCTCTCAATCTCTTCTCTGCCCAACCTGGAGCTGTGCCTGGGACAGTTCTGATCCAGGTGGAGGACCTTGCACTTGGCATGGTTAAACTTCATCAGGTTGGCATCAGCCCACCTCACAAGCGTGTCAAGGTCCCTCTGGATGCCATTCCTTCCCTCCAGCTTACCAACCGAACCAGACAGCTTGGTGTCATCAGCAAACTTGCTGAGGGCGCACTCAATCCCACTGTCCATGTCACCAACAAAGATGTTGAACAAGACTGGTCCCAGCAAATGTAAAGCACTTCTTCATTGCAGAGTACAGTTTTCTGTCAACTTAAAGTGAGTGATTGTCCATATTTATCAGACTATATGGCTACACTCTTGACTAATTGTCTTAATTCTGAGTTGATCTATGGCTAGATTGCTAACATTAATAATACCTGATTATCAGGATATAATTTGGGAGTTCATAGAGCAACCTAATGGCAAAGCATATGCTGCACTGGCAAGGCAGCATCAACCTTGATATCATAGACTCATTCTGGCAAATGCAAAGGTTAAAACTTTACATGATTCTCTGACAGCCTGCATGAATGTATGAAAATCTACGTTAGAGAATATGTTTCTTCTATTTCTGATAGTTGGCGAAGAAAAAGGAGCTAGCTCATCTGATCTGTGTTTTGGCCTTATATATTTGGCACTCACAGCCCAGAAAGCAAACTGTAACCTGGGCTTCGTCAAAGCAGGCGTGACCAGCAGGTCGAAGGATGTGATCCTGCCCCTCTATTCTGCTCTTGTGAGACCTCACTCAGAATATTGTACGCAATTCTGGTGTCCTCAACTTAAAATGGACATGGAACTGTTGGAACAAGTGCAGAGGAAGGCCATGAGGATGATCAGGGGACTTGAGCACCTCCCGTACGAGGACAGGATGAGAAAGTTGGGGATGTTCAGCCTGGGGGAGAGAAGCTGCATGAAAACCTCATAGCAACCTTCCAGTATCTGAAGGGTGCCTGTAAGGGTGCTGGAGAGGGACTCTTCATTAGGGACTGCAGTGAGAGGACAAGGGGTAACGGGTTCAAACTTAAAGAGGGGAAGTTCAGGTTAGATATAAGGAAGAAGTTCTTTATTCTGAAGGTGGTGAAGCACTGGAACAGGTTGTCCAGAGACATGGTAAATGCTCTATCCCTGGCAGTGTTCAAGGCCAGGACAGATGGAGTCTTGGGTGACATGGTTTAGTGAGAGGTGTCCCTGCCCATGGCAGGCGGGTTGGAAAGATCTTAAGGTCCTTTCCAAACCTAATGATTCTATGATCCTATTATTCTATTATTTATGTCATTTTATCTAGCTAGCTAGCTAGCTATTTCTAGATATCTAGATACAGTTAAAGAGATATATACATACCTACATACATGCCCATATACATATGCATACATAAACATATACTTACATATACATGACATCTGTGAGACCACACAAATGACATGCGTTTGTCTCAGTCTCTCTGTCTACTTATCTGCTGTTTATCAGTATAAAATGCAGTTACATGGAACACATATTAAGGGCCTTAGCACTGAAGCACAGACATGCAGTTTTAGGCTAAATGAATCTAAGAAGTCATTCACTATCTAATCATTACATTAGATAACTCTTAAAATAATAGAACAGTAAATGACAGAGGAAGCATTTCCCCCTCTACCCTCCAAATTTTGATGATGTGGTGGGGAGGAAAGGGTGCTAATATAATCAAACCTGGATAAACATATGCCTTCCAAAGACAATGTGTAGAGTGAAGAAATGTAGGTTTAGTCCTGCACTAAAGCATTACATTGCTATTCTACTTCCATTATTTTAGTTATGAGTGGCTATTAACCAGTATTAATTTACTTCTTGGAGACAAGGTATGGCAAGGAGGTGAGGATTTGGAGAAGGAATTAATACTTTTCTAGACAGAAACCGTTCGGTTACATAATTTTACTCATGCATTGTAGCTATAGACAACAAAGCTGCTTCAGAAAAAATAGTCTGATTGACTCATACAAAATAAACTGCTGGTCCAAACTGAGTAAAACTCATGCTTTTCTTTTTTGAGCCTAGTTAACCAAGTACTGTTCGAATCAGCATAAATTCCTTTTTTTAGTGCTCCTTAATCAGATGACAGTCCTTTCCTTTAAAAAAGCCTAAGTAAGTGAACCAGAGAAAAGGGAGAGAAAAAGGACTACAAATATCAAATACAGAGTGGTTTCTAGGGAGAAATAAAAGAACGCATTAAACATTGCAGTTTTGAGGAGGTCTTTGTTGATGGGAAGCTCAACATGACTGGGCAGTGCGCACTTACAGCACAGAAACCCAGCCATGTCCTAGGCTGCATCAAAAGCAGCATGACCACCATGTGGATGAAGTGATTCTCCCCCTCTACCCCACTCTCATGACACCCTACCTCAATACTACATCCAGCTCTGTGAGCCCCAGCACAAGAGGTATGCGGACATGCTTGAGCGAGTCCAAAGGAGGCCACAAAGATGATGAGAGGGATTGAGCACCTTCTCCTGTGAAGACAGCCTGACAGAGCCGGGGTTTTTCAACCCAGAGAAGAGAAGGCTTAGGGGAGACTTTACAGTAGTCCTCTTATACCCAAACGAGGCTGACAAGAAATGTGGAGAGGGACCTCATAAAGGTCATGAAGTGATAGGACAAGGTGTAATAGCTTTAAGCTGAAAGAAGGTAGATTTAGCTTACATATTAAGAAGTTCTTTACTGTGAGAACAGGTTGCCGGAGAAGTTGTGGCTGCTTCACACCAGGAAGTGTTCAAGGCCAGATTGGACACGGCTTTGAGGAACCTCGTCTAGTGGAAGGTGTCCCTGTCCATGGCAGAGAGTTTGGAACTTGATGATCATTAAGGTCCCTTCCAACACAAACCATTCAATGACACCATGATTCTATGATTACAAATAGTTTTTCATTTTATAAATATGATACTTTCCTAGAATCCAAGAGACCACTGTTCACACATTGATACAAGCAGTCAGATGAAAAGCCTCCAAATGCACTTTCCCTGGATCAGTGTGCATATGGAAGATAGATTTGCACTACAGGCATCATAGCATAGTCTCTCATTCAGTAAAAGCAGAACTGAGTCTCTTGCTTTAGTTTCACCCAGGACACTGACATACTTGTGATGGCAGACAAAGGATCCCATACTCAGAAATATAATCACCAACATATCGAACTTCACAGCATAAAGGAGTCTAAAGTTAATTCTGCATAAGTTGTCTTAGAAAACAGTCTCAGGATGTCCAAGGGTAAACATAGGAAGACAACTGTATTTTCCTTTGTTGAAAAGACCAGAAACTGTCATAGGAGCTTCTAACATACAGATTTTTTCTTTTGATGCATTTATCATATCTTCAAAAACTGTTCACAGGCAGCTACTGTGGTATATGAATCCTGTTTTCTAAAAAATAATCCTGAGCCTTGCTTAGCCTTGTATACAGCTAGTTTGCTGTTGTTTTGTTCTCCTGCAAACTGCATTTTGCAAATCTGCTCTTGTGTAAGAAGCAGGATTTGGACAAATATGGCTCACAGTAGTGGACCTCAGTTTAGGGAAAAGAGAAATGTAATTTATAATTTTTTGTATTGAATGTATATATAAAGCTAATTATGGATTGAATATAGTATAAGGCACAGACAAGAAGAGTAAGAAAATTGAACTAATATATTCACATGTAGAATTTAACTTACCGTCTAGAGACAGAAGACTTCTGACCTTGCAGTTCTCTAAAACAAAGGAAGAAATATCATCACCCGAGCCCAAATGAAAACTTGGTTGGAAACAGACCAAGCTTAGTTAAGCTGACTGAAAAAATAAAAGGATGATTACAGTCATGAGTAGTTGAGGACTGAAGCCTAAGTAACCACTCTCTATCAGTAAGGCCACTAACAAGAAATGGATCTCAGCCTGCTAGATTTTGCACACGTTTTCCTTGCAAGAAATAGGTACCATGCCATTTTATAGAGAAGTAAACCACAGTGAGATATCTGTTCACAAACCTAAAGGGTCAGTAGTGTCAATACTGTTGACATATATATCTGTGGTTCTGCCTATGTCCCCACAGCTGTAAGGACTGACCTACACCATTACTGATGCTTTACTGATGTCATCATGACATGAATTAAGCCTTTAGAATGAAATGGAATTAGAACTCTAAATTTTTTCTTGTTGTAGTTCTTGGACATGTTTAATGAAAAATCAGAACATTCATGAACTTAAGATTTTTTCTATCCTCAGAGCCAGCAACAGATCTCATATTTCCCTCTGCAGTAGGATGTACAGTCACTGGAAGCTCCATGGAAGCTAAAGTATTTAAATAATTATAGTAACTTATATGCTGACAATAAGCATCCAAAAAAGGGATAAGCAGCTGTTGTAAGACAACATAATATTCACTAGTTGCTTATGGTATACATGGGACAAAGCCTTCTCCATTAAAATACAATCTCTTTATTTATTTACTTTGAGCATTTGGACTCAAGCTCTGCCATGGGTTATACTAATGTAAATTTAAACTAAATCCCATATGAGTGCAGTTAATACAAATTCACACAAATGTAGTTGAAGGTGAAGTTTACCTGGCCAAACAGATTTGTTTGGCCTTTAAATACTGACTGTCTCCCCAAATCCTTTACTAGGTGTGATCTGACTGTCAAAATCCTATGTAAAGTCTGTCAAGAATACAAATGAAGCATGTGGAAGAGATGACTTCTGAAGTTGTTATACCTGCCAGTAGCTTGTATTCAATTTGGAGTAAAGCCTAGTATCTTAAAGTTTGGTTTCCAATGGCAAAATATGTTCCTCCCCAAATACATCAAATCATCACAGTGATGATTTTCACATTTCCGTGTAAAACCATGCATTATTTTTTTTTCCTGTGCTATTATAAGACCAAATCAACTCCAAAGTAATCATCTTTTTAACTTAGATTTCAGGTTAGAAAATAAAAATAAAAGTAAAAATAAAAATAAACATAAAAAAAAAGAAGGGTTAGTGAAGGCAATTCATCTGCCTAGTGAATACTTCAAGAAAAGACAGTAAGTTCAGTGCTTACTGTGCATTCTGCTCTTCCCCTACCCTTACAAGAAGGAAACACATGAGGGATTTATGTGCAAAATATAAGTTTATTATCTCAGCAATGGCCTTAGTTAAGGCTACTAGCCTTACCTGCAGGTAGATCTCTTGGAAAACAGCTTAATGCAGTTTTATCTCTCTTTTGGGGTCTTAAACCAAGATTTTTCTCACTGTATCACTAACTCCATCAGTCCATACCACCAAATGCCAGTAGTGACATTAATAGGTACAAGTACCTTGAACAAAGAATGCATCCATAAAAGATGCCAGTCTACTTCATGGTTGTGTTGTCTTCCTTTGCATTAATGCTAAGGTGACTAGCTCGAGAGGGGACACCTTCAGTGCCTGATTGGGGGGAGGCTCGGCGTCCAGGAGCTTCAACTTGGAGCAGCAATAGGCACCGAGGGAGCCTCAAGTCCTCGACAGGTCTTGCCCAGGAGCCACCAGCTCAGCGGACGTGACCACCTGACTCAGAGGGGGCGGTGCCAGGAGGAGCGGCACCAGCCCTGACTGAGTAAATACCTGCCCCAGGGGCATGCGAGCGACCAAGATGCGTGCCAAACACGGCGGGTTCGAGGCAGTTAGGGTGGCCAAACAGGGCGGGTTAGAGCAGTTTGCGTGGCAGTTCGCTCGGGCAGGCGAGCGGAATGGTGAGCACATGCTGTATGACCAGGGTCCGGTCTGGGAGCTCTGCTCTGGCTACCCCAGCACTGGCCAGCATAGGCACTCGGACAGAGCCGATGAGAGGGGAGGCTGCAGCGCAGAGCTCAGGGTGTAGATAGTGTCTGCACTGCTCTCATGAGAGGAGGGTGAGCAATGGACAGGGCTGCACTCTGTGCTCGCTGGTGGAGGTCCTCCTGCAGCAGGTGGCTGAACTGCAGGAAGCTGTTACCAGGCTGAAAGGTGTCAGGGAAGCTGAGGGGAAACAGCACTGCTTGCTCCAGGACCAGACTGTGCTGGGGCCTCAAGTGTCTACTGTTGCTCATGCAGGAAAGGAGGCCGCTAACCCAGGAAGCTGGGAAAAGGTAACAGAAAAAAACAACAAAAAAAGGAGGAAGAGGGTAATTAAAAGCAAGGGGCTTCTTCCTAAATCTGTTGTCCACACCCAGAACCGTTTTGCTGTCCTGCAGGGGGCTGATGAGGAAACACACACACCAGGAACAACCGGCTGGTGCACTGGTAAAGAAGATCATTACTGGTGCTGCCAGGAAAAAGCAGTGGGTGTAGTAGTAGGGGACTCTACACTGAAAGGAACAGAGGCACCCATCTGCCGGCCTGACCCAGCCTCAAGGGAGGTGTGCTGCCTACCAGGGGCTCGGGTCACGGATGTGGCCAAGAAGCTGCCTGCTCTAGTCAGTCCCACTGACTATTACCCACTTCTAGTGATCCATGTGGGTGCCACTGATGTAGATAGCAGTAGTCCAGAGAACATGAAGAAGACCTACAGAGCTCTGGGAGAGGTGGTTAGGGGCTCTGGAGCTCAGATTGTCTTTTCGTCAATTCTCCAGGATACAGCGCAGGACCTTGAAAAGGCTAGGAGGATTGGCCAGGTCAATAAATGGTTAGAAGGGTGGTGCTATAGTCAGGGGTTTGGGTACCTTGAACATGGGACTCAGTATAGTAGGCCAGGTCTACTGGGGGCTGGTGGAGCTGGTCTGACAAAGAAAGGGAGGAGTGGATATGGTAGGAGGCTTGCCAGACTGGTCAAGGATGCTTTAAAGTAGATGTGTTGGGGGAGGGGGGCATCATTCCATCCCAACACACCCAGTCACTTGCCAGCACCTATAATAAATGTTCAGAGCAATGTAGAGATATTCCAGCTGCTCCAGCCAATGAGCCGGCTTCATTTGGAGCTTGGCTCAGATGTCCCTATACAAATGCCCATAGCATGGGGAACAAACAAGAGGAATTAGAGATGTGTGCACGTCTACGGGGGTATGATATCATAGGCATCACAGAAACATGGTGGGATAGCTCCTATGACTGGTGTGTTGGAATGGAAGGTTACAGGCTCTTTAGGAAAGACAGGCCCGGTAGGCAGGGAGGGGGAGTTGCTATTTATGTTAAGGATAGGCTGGAGAGTATGGAACTCTGGGGACAGGTGAGCAGTCGACAGAGTTTGTGGACCAGGCTTAAAGGAAGAACAGTGATGGGAGACATTATTGTGGGGATCTGATACAGACCGCCTGACCAAGGGGACTCGGTGGATGAAGCACTCTATAGACAGATAGGAACAGCCTCAAGCTCGCAGGCCCTTATTCTCATGGGGGACTTCAACCACCCTGATATCTGTTGGAGGCATGGTACGGCTCGGCACAAGCAATCCAGAAGGTTCCTTGATTGCGTGGAAGACAACTTCCTTCTGCAAGTAATTGAGGAACCGACGAGGAGGGGTGCCCTGTTTGACCTCGTCCCCACCAACAGGGAAGGGCTGGTTGGAAACATGACTCTCCAGGGCAGCCTTGATTGCAGTGATCATGAGATGGTTGAATTTGAGATCCTCAGGACAGTGAGAAGAGCGTGCAGCAAGCTCACTGCCCTGGACTTCAAGAGAGCAGACTTTGGTCTCTTCAGGAACCTGCCCAGTAAGGTTCCATGGGATATAGACCTAGAGGGCAGGGGGGCCCAAGGCTGTTGGTTGATATTCAAGGATCACCTGCTGCAAGGTCAGGAGCAATACATCCCAACTAGAAGGAAGTTTAGCAGGAGGGCCAGGAGACCTCCTTGGATGGATAAGGACCTGCTGAGCAAAATTCGAAGCAAGGACAGGTGGCCTGGGAAGAACACAGGGATACTGTCCAGGAAGCTAGGGACCAGGTGAGGAAAGCTAAGGCCCACTTAGAATTAAACTTGGCTAGGGATGTTAAGGATAACAGGAAGGGACTCTGTAAATAAAAGGCAGGCTAAGGACAAAGTGAGCTCTCTCTGGAAGCTATCGGAAGAGCTGGCTACCCTGGATTTAGAAAAGGCTGATGTTCTTAATGACTTCTTTGCCTCAGTCTTCACCGGAAAATCCTCTGACCATACCACCCAAGTCTTGGAAGGCAGACGCAAGGACAGTGAGAATGAAGACGCTGGGCCCACTGTAGGAGAGGATCTGGTTCGAGACCATCATAAGAACCTGAATATATACAAGTCCATGGGACCTGAAGAAATCTATCTGCAGGTCCTGAAGGAGCTCAATGGCTCAATGTCCAGCTGGAGACCAGTAACTAGTGGTGTCCCTCAGGGATCAGTGCTTGGACCAGTCTTGTTCAACATCTTTGTCTGTGACATAGACAGTGGGATTGAGTGCGCCCTCAGCAAGTTTGCCGGTGACACCAAGCTGTGTGGTTCGGTTGATACATTGGACGGAAGGAATGCCATCCAGAGGGACCTTGACACGCTTGTGAGGTGGGCTGATGCCAACCTGATGAAGTTTAAGCATGCCAAGTGCAAGGTCCTACACCTGGGTTGGAGCAATCCCAGGGACAGCTACAGGCTGAGTGGAGAAGAGATTCAGAGCAGCCCTGTGAAGGAGGACTTGGGGGTGTTGGTCAATATAAAAATGAACATGAGCTGGCAGTGTGCTCTTGCAGCCCAGAAAGCCAACCGTATCGTGGGCTGCATCAAAAGGAGTGTGACCAGCAGGTCGAGAGAGGTGATCCTGCCCCTCTACTCTGCTCTTGTGAGACCTACTTGGAGTATTGTGTGCAGTTCTGGTGTCCTCAACATAAAAAGGACATGGAAGTGTTAGAACAAGTGCAGAGGAGGGCCACGAGGATGATCAGGGGACTGGAGCACCTCCCGTATGAAGATAAGCTGAGAAAATTGGGGCTGTTCAGCCTGGAGAAGAGAAGGCTGCGTGGAGACCTCCTAGCAGCCTTCCAATACCTGAAGGGGGCCTATAGGGATGCTGGGGAGGGACTCTTCATTAGGGACTGTAGTGAGAGGACAAGGGGTAATGGGTTCAAAGTTAAAGAGAGGAAGTTTAGATTGGATATGAGGAAGAAATTCTTTACTGTAAGGGTGGTGAGGCCCTGGAATGGGTTGCCCAGGGAAGTTGTGAATGCTCTATCACTGGCGGTGTTCAAGGTGGGGTTGGACATAGCCTTGGATGGCATGGTTTAGTGTGAGGTGTCCCTACCCATGGCAGGGGGGTTGGAACTAGATGATCTTGAGGTCCTTTCCAATCCTAACTACTCTATGATTCTATGATTCTATGAATGCTTTTCACCCTACCAGACATATCACCAGAGTGAGCTGGATCTTCCATTAATCTTCTGCTTCCAATTGTGCCAGCAGACGATATGCCTAGTGCTGAAATGTCTTGCATATCACTTAGAACTTTTTGTTTCCTTTTGTTTTATTTTTACTGTAGGGAAGTGACCAAAATCAGCGAGAAGCATTGTCTTCCTTTTGGCGTAAAAAATAACAATCAAGTATGTGGGAGGGATCTTATTGCTGTTTAGAGGCAAAAAAGAACCAAACTAATTCATTGAAGTAATTTTGTAAAAGCTGTTGAGTACTGAAATATCAATTGCTACTTAACCACCTTAAGTACCTTGAATAATTGAAAGACTTAGCGTGTTTCCCGGCCTTAAGCTGTTGGAAAATCAGCATGTTTTTTCTCATTACGTTTTACTACAGGGTGACTGGTGTTCAGCTGTTTTCCTATAGGAAACAGGATCTAAAATTAAGGAAGGCTGTGTCTAATTTGGAAAACAGAAGCGCAGTTACTCCTTGTACAGCTCTTTTTATTGGAGACCAACTGTAATATTAGTTTACTACTTCTCTTACAGATGGTTCTTTAAATACTTTCCACATCTAACTTGCGGAATCCAGAGACAAAGGCTAGTTTCAAACTTTGATGTTTCACTCTTAAAACACACAAAAAAAGAAAATAAACTAATCTTAAACAGGGCCTAGTTATTTAGCCCTAGTGACAAAATTAAATCTATTTCACAATTTTCACAACAGAGAGCTTTTTCTTTCCTGAGAACATGATGTCTACAGCCTCCCATTACTTTCATTCATGCTTTCGTGATTTTCTCAGCAGTATTTGCTGTAAAAACTCACTTAAAACCCAATTTCTAATATCTATAAGAGAAAAATAAGCTCAAATAAGATTCTGACTCATGTTTAAGTGACAATTTAATTTTGAATATAAAATCATAGAATGATAGAATAGTTAGGATTGGAAAGAAACTTAAGATCATCTAGTTCCAACCCCCTGCCATGGGCAGGGACACCTTACACTAAATCATGTCACCCAAGGCTATGTCCAGCCTGGCCTTGAACACTGCCAGGGATGGAGCATTCACAACTTCCCTGGGCAACCCATTCCAGTGACTCACCACCCACTCAGCAAAGAACTTCTTCCTCATATCTTACCCGAACTTCCCTGTTTAAGTTTGAATCCATTATCCCTTGTCCTATCACTACAGTCACTAATGAAGAGTCCGTCTCCAGTGTCCTTGTAGGCCTCCTTCAGATACTGGAAGGCTGCTATGAAGTTTCCATGCAGCCTTCTCTTCTGCAGGCTGAACAGTCTCAACTTTCTCATCCTGTCTTCATACGGAAGGTGCTCCAGTCCCGTGATCATCCTCGTGGCCCTCCTCTGGACGTGCTCTGACAGCTCAATTAATTAGATGGGTATGTGCATGGCACAAGCATATACACAATGAAAACAGCTTGAGCCGAGGAACAGTTCGGGCAAAAATTCACTGAGCTAGCTTAGGTTCAAGTCAGCATGCAGGCAAGCAAGGCCTGCACATCTCGAAGCAGTTCTCTGACCCAGGCTCACTGCTTCTTTTCAGAAGGTTTCCAGTATGAGAACATTATCATGATAATGTTACACATGAGACCCTTGTGGCAGAAGTCTAAATTCAGCAGTAAGTCTGAGTGTTATTACATTACAGGAATCCATAAGTAACAAAGCAGAAAAATTTGGAAAGCCAAAATATTCCTCCCCCCATTTCCCTCACTTTGTTTTCACCCTGGAGTGTTCCACACACTTTTGTTCAAAGACTATGTGTATGCAATAAAAAAGTCTTGAAAAATACTGCTTTCTTTATTGACCTATATACTGTCTAGTACAATCTCATTTATTTTCTATTTATTAAGGAGAGGAAGAATTAGAGTCTGCATCCCAGAAAGTAGAATGATGAATGGATCTGGAAGAAATCTGAGCAAACCATACACTTTCAATTTATTACTGTTTGTAGTTCAGTGCAAATTTTTTCAGTCTCATCACAGTAAGTGAACCATAAGATGTTCACACTTGGGAATGACTGGAGAAAATGGAAATACAAAAGGAAAAATATGGGTCTCTGGCAAACTTAGCTGTCTGTTTGCTCATACCCTTTATCCCCTCCACATTATATTAAAAATGCTCCACTTCATTATAAACTGGTAAAAGAAAATTATCAACCTGAAAATACATATTCTGCATTTCCTGCAGTCTCAAGTGTGTGGTAACAGTAACGCTAGGCCAATAATACACCAGAGCCTCTTTTTAGGTAGATAAACCCCACTGAAATAAGTAGAACTACTTGCACATTTAATGTCTTTTTGGATTACCTCCAGCATATGGTAGTCATCTTTCATCATATGCTAGCTAAAGGAACATGCATACCACTTTAACTCCACCTAAATTATCATTTTAGCTTGATTAATTAAAAAAAAAATGTCTGTTGTGTGCAGAATAAAAAAACATAGAACCATTGGTGAAGAAACACATGGATACAATGCAGCATATGAAAATTTTATATTTAAATATCTGTGTCCCCATTTAATCTCCACATCTAATTACCCCACCCACCACAAACCCAGAAGAAACACCTGGCTTTGTAGTTTAATAAGTCTTCTGACATCTTAGCGTTCTAGACATCGGAAAAGTTCATTAAAAACATATACAAGTTATTTCAAGTCAGTTTAAGCTTAATATTTGTGTCCCAACACATTGTATTTATTTCAGTTTTGAAATACATAGGTATTCAAATTGAATACCTCTAGGATACATGCACAGCATTTCCTGTATCTAACTCAAAGCCTGTGATCTTCCAAAGTTGGCTCTTCAGAGCAAAACTCTCATACGTCTGTCCTTTGGTGTTTTGTTGTGAACTCTGTGGGTTTATCTCAGCAATGCTTTGCCTAGAAGTACGCCAAGTATTTCTTCTTTCCAGGAGGAAGTGGAGAACTTCTCAGATTCTTCAAATGGGGAACAGAATCATAGAATCAAGGAACTTCCTGGATTGCCTGTGCGTGAAAGTCATTTCATAATTGGCTGGGTCAACTGACAAAGGATTCTGGCCAAACCTGGATGAATCCATATATGCATAGATAATCTGGAACTCATTAAGTGGTCTATGACTGCTCTATGTGTCGGTCTTCATTGCCAGCGCTGTTGCACCTTACAGAAGCTACTGCTTTGAGGATCTGAGACATAGTAATGAGCAAGTTGCAGTGTGTTTTGCGTATAGCTGTACCAACTTGTTCACAAACCACAGGATAACAACTTTTCAGGACTCACGTATCTACTGAACGAGTTTAAGCATGAATTTTTGGTGTGTTTTTACAATGTGTTTACATACTATAGCACGCAATGATGCTATCATAAAATGTGTCAGAAATAAGTTTTGTCAGTGTGGAAGGCTCTTGCTTATCTCCCAAGACATGTTAAAAAGATAAAATACAAAATCACTGTATAAAAATGACATCTCTGAAACACAGGTTGAGATTAGCATTGCAACAGTAACCTAGTGGAGTAATTCTGAAAACAGTGCTTTTGCAGCATTGTTGCAGTGTGGCTTAGGAGATGAAATAGAAGCCAGCAACACTGAGCAGTTTCTTGAAGTCCACCAGCCTGCATTAAGATGCTACAGAACATAGACCTCTGGCAGCCCCTTGGCCAGGACATCCTCGAAGCTAACTAGGTTGCTGTCGTATACTGTATTCTGAGTTCTTCTATACCTGAGTCATCAAGCTGAATTCCATATTTACACTATATACTAAAGAACAATGACAGTATATAAATCAGCCAAGGAACCCCCTAATAGAAATATGATGTTCAGTAAAAGAAAGGAAATGCCCCCATCATTTGCATTAAGAAAACATGATGGGAAGCAAGTTCTGAACCATAACATACTATTCAGAAACCACTATGTGTAGAAACTGCATGTGCTGTTCTTTTGTAAGTCTATTTCTAGGTAGTAAAATGAGTGACCAAACTTCTTCCTTACCAGAACAGCATAATGTTGTTGGTCTCCTTGCCTAGTGATAAGCCTAATCACTAGGCAATCACCAATAACTGAGTTTAAGAACAGCATGTTCTTCCTTTGGAGCAGTAAGCCACAGAAAAATTTTTGTTCTGACACTAATCTGTGAAAAGTATAAGTTATGATTTTATTTTGGGTTGACCCTGGTCAATGGCCAAGCACAAACTCAGCAGGTCATAGAATCAAGATAAAGACAGATGAACAGATGAAGAAAAAGTTATGTGGGCAAGCAAAATAAAAAAAAGCATACATTAATTCACTACTTTCCAGTGACAGGCAGATGTTCAGCCACTTCCAGGAAAACAAGGCATCATCACATGTAATGATTACTTGGAAAGACAAATGTCATAACCATAAACATCCCCTCTTCCTCTTGTTTCAACTGTTTTTTATTGCTGAACACAGCATCATATGTCAGGGGTTACCCCTTTGTTCAATTTGGGTTGGCTTTTCTGGCTGTGTCCTCTCTCAGCCTATTTGGGCAACTCCAGCCTGATCACTGATGAAGCAGAGTAGGAGAAAACAAAATCCCATTGTTGCATAAGCACTGGTCAGCTACAGCCAAAACACTAGTGTGTTGTTAATAGTGCTTTAATCACAGATCAAAAATGTAGCACCGTACATACAGACTGCTATGAAGAAGGTTAATGCCATCCCATCCAGGCCCAGTACAGATTTCAGCCACCCTCTAGCCGTTAAGACAAAGATGGTCAGTACTGGCTTCAGCATAAGCAAAACAAAAAGCCCCACACACCTCATTTAAACATGACATGAGACCATGGTTAGTGAGCTCTAAAACCTAATGTTTACCAAGACCACTAATCAACTGCCTCTGAAAGCATTAAAACAAAGATTTTAGCAAATGTTAGGTCTTGGAGTATGAAGTCTCTAAGGCATTGAGAAACAAGAGCAAGTCATGCTACCCCAGATGTCAGCTGTGTTGGAGAATGCTGTCATCATTTTTCCACATAGCAGTTCTCCTCTTGGGATACTGTCATGGTACCACCCCTGGATATGAGCACCAAGCTCAAAGGACTTGGTCCTCTGTGGTTGCTTAAATGCAGGCAGAGAGAAAAGTATCTAAACTGAACACTTGACAATTAATGTACAAAGTGTGTTCACATAAACCCACATGATTGCATTCTCTATACTGCACACTGCTGTCTCCATTCACTGAGAGATTCCTGAGTCTATTATGGGGTTATGGAGTGAAATAACTGCTTCCTTGTGGCAGTGCAAATAATTTTGACAATCTTGCAATAAACTGTTTCTTAATTGCTTAAAACACAGAAAACACCACCCTTAGATTTAATAATTTATAGGTATTATATTTGCTACTGAGAAAAGTACCTCCACGTTGAAAAATTGAGAGCATATAGATGCTTTAACTGTGAGAAATAACTAGGAATTTTATACAGCCTTTTATATAACATAAATAGCAACTCCCCCTCCCCGTCTGCCAGGCCTGTCTTTCCTAAAGAGCCGGTAACCTTCCATTCCAACACACCAGTCATAGGTGCCATCCCACCATGTTTCTGTGATGCCTATGATATCATACCCCCGCAGATGTGCACACATCTCTAATTCCTCTTGTTTGTTCCCCATACTACGGGCATTTGTGTAGAGGCATTTGAGCCGAGATCCATTTGAAGCCGGCTCATTGGCTGGAGCAGCTGGAATATCCCTACATTGCTCCGAACGTTTACTATAGGTGCTACCAACCGACTGGGTGTGTTGGGATGGAATGCCGCCCCCCTCCCCCAACACATCTAGTTTAAAGCATCCTTGACCAGTCTGGCAAGCCTCCTACCAAATCCCCTCTTCCCCTTCTTTGTCAGACCAGCTCCACCAGCCCCCAGTAGACCTGGCCTACTATACTAAGTCCCATGTTCAAGGTACCCAAACCCCTGACTATAGCACCACCCTTCTAACCATTTATTAACCTGCGCAATCCTCCTAACCTTTTCAAGGTCCTGCCCTGTATCCTGGAGAATTGACGAAAAGACAATCTGAGCTCCAGAGCCCCTAACCACCTCTCCCAGAGCCCTGTAGTCCTTCTTTATAGTCTCCAGGCTACTGCTATCTATATCAGTAGCACCCACATGTATTACCAGCAGTGCGTAATAGTCAGTGGGACCAACTAGAGCAGGCAGCTTCTCGGCCACATCACTGATCCGAGCCCCTGGTAGACAACACACCTCCCTTGAGGCTGGGTCAGGCCGGCAGATGGGTGCCTCTGTGCCTTTCAGATTAGCCCCCGACTACTACGACCAGCCGCTTTTTCCTGGCAGCACCAGTAGTGACCTTCTTTACCAGTGCACTAGCTGGTTGCGCCTGGTGGGAGCGCTGTTGCTCATCAGTCCCCTGCAGGATAGCAGAGCGCTGTTGTTCATCAGCCCCCTGCAGGACAGCAAAGCGGTTCTGGGTGGGGACAACAGATGTAGGAGGAAGCCCCTTGCTTTTAATTACCCCCTTCCTCCTTTTTTTGTTGTTTTTTTCTGTTACCTTTTCCCAGCTTCATCTTTGTGGGTGACATGGACAGTGGGATTGAGTGCGCCCTCAGCAAATTTGCCGATGACACCAAGCTGTGTGGTTCGGTTGATACATTGGAGGGAAGGAATGCCATCCAGAGGGACCTTGACACGCTTGTGAGGTGAGCTGATGTCAACCTGATGAAGTTCAACCATGCTAAATGCAAAGTCCTCCACCTGGGTCAGAGCAATGCCAGGCACAGCTACAGGTTGGGCGGGGAGGAGATTGAGAGCAGTCGAAGGAGAAGGACTTGGGGGTGTGGGTTGATGAAAAAATGAACATGAGCCGGCAGTGTGCGCTTGCAGCTCAGAAGGCCAACCGTATTCTGGGCTGCATCAAAAGGAGTGTGACCAGCAGGTCGAGGGAGGTGATCCCGCCCCTCTACTCTGCTCTCGTGAGACCTCACTTGGAGTATTGTGTGCAGTTCTGGTGTCCTCAACATAAAAAGGACATGGAAGTGTTAGAACAAGTGCAGAGGAGGGCCACGAAAATGATCAGGGGACTGGAGCACCTCTCGTATGAAGATAGGCTGAGAAAGTTGGGGCTGTTCATCCTGGAGAAGAGAAGGCTGCGTGGAGACCTCAGAGCAGCCTTCCAATACCTGAAGGGGGCCTATAGGGATGCTGGGGAGGGACTCTTCATTAGGGACAGTGGTGAGAGGACAAGGGGTAATGGGTTTAAACTTAAACAGGGGAGGTTTAGATTGGATCTGAGGAAGAAATTCTTTACTGTGAGGGTGGTGGGGCCCTGGAATGGGTTGCCCAGGGAAGTTGTGAATGCTTCATCCCTCGCGGCGTTGAAGGTGGGGTTGGACATAGCCTTGGATGGCATGGTTTAGTGTGAGGTGTCCCTGCCCATGGCAGGGGGGTTGGAACTCGATGATCTTGAGGTCCTTTCCAGCCCTTACTATTCTGTGATTCTGTGATTTTCTTCAAAAGCCGGGAAGAACGTAAGTTCATCAAAGACAGATGACATTATTTTAATTTAAGTAAACTTGTGTGGTTTGGTGTTTAGTTTTCTGTTTGGCTGGTTGGGTTTTTTTAATTGGGTTTTGGTTGGGGCTTTTTGTTGTTGTTTGTTTCTTTGATTGGTTGCACTTTTCTGTTTTAATTCTTTAAGTAACATTAGCAGGATATTGTTGAAAAATATTTTAAAGCTTTATAGATCTGAGTTCTTATTCTTTTCTAGATGAGGTTTGCAGTGAACTACAAAGAAAACTTGACACAAATTTTCCATTACCAAAACATGAAAAGGAGTTTTACTTATAGCAGTTCACAGTATTGTGATGGTTTGGGCTGTGACAGTTAATTTTCTTCATAGTAGCTGGTATGGGACTATGTTTTGGCAACAGTGTTGATAATACATGGATGTTTTGGTTACTGCTGAGCAGTGCTTACACAGCATCAAGACCTTTTCTGCTCTTCACACCATTCCACCAGCAAGCAGGCTGGGGGAGTGCAAGGAGCTGGGACAGCTGACCCCAACTGCCCAAAGGGATATCCCAAAGTATATGACATCATGCTCAGCATGTAAAGCTGGAGGAAGAATAAGGAAGGGGGCGATGTTCAGAGCAATGGTGTTTGTCTTCCCAAGTAACTGTTATCTTTGATGGACCTTGCTTTCCTGGAGATGGCTGAGCACCTGTCTGCCCACGGGAATCTGAATTAATTCCTTTTTTTTGTTGTTTTTGCCTTTTTTTTTTGCCTTTTTTTTTTTTTTTTTTTTTTTTTTTTTTGTGCAGGTGGCTTTTGCTTTACTTATTTTATCTCAACCCAGGAATTTTCTCACTTATACCCTTCTGATGCTCTCCTCCATCCCACAGGAGGAGAGTGAGCGTGAGGCTGTGTGGGGCTTAGTCACCAGCTAGGGTTAAACCACAACAACTATAAACTTTATTCTCTTGAATTATTAGGCTTTAGTTACTGTAGCTTTGATGCTATGTCAATTCTGTCAGATACAGACATAAAAACAGTATTTCTGATTTTTAAATTATGAGACTACAGTCTGCATAGCAGGTACTCAAACAAAGCATGATAAATTGAAGGTTATCAGAAATGAAAAGTGTAAGACAGGCTTTTCAAAAAGCAAATAAGAAAACATAAATGTTAGAAATAGTTTTTAATTTTAAGTCTGAATCCTCTATCAGCATAATCTTAGATTTAACTTGCTTTATGTCACATTTAAAATTGTACAACGCCCACTTTCTCACGTTGCTCTACTTGCTTTCTCTCCTAGCTGCAGACTGACAACTTATTAAAAATAAAATCAAACCACTGTTTGGCAGTGTTTCTGAAGCATGTTTGTCCAGGACAATGCCATCAACACTAAACTTTACAGAGCATTTTGCAGAAAGCAAGTGCAGCTTGATATAGTGTGCATCAACATGACAGGATAGCCTTTCATGCTCCCAGGGATCAGCTACCTGCCACGTCCTCCCTTCCTTCCCTCCCTCCTTCCGCAGCTATTAGGCTTGTCTGTGGTCAAATAGACACCCAGCAGGGTAGTCTGGAGGACCTGCAAGGGGAAATGGACCATATGTGCTCCTCAGGCAGCAGGCCAAGGTTCAAGGCTACTTGGGAAGGTGCAGACTTTTGAGGGCAGAGAGGCAGAATTTGCTGCAAATGGGTCATCTTGGGTCACTTGAAGTTACAGCCTGGTTTTGAACTAAAGATCCCAGGGGAGCTGAGAAGCAGAGCTGTGAGCCAAGACGTAATTCACTGTGCGGAAAGGCAGAGAACTATCCCTAGTTAGATAATGGGAGCCCCTTTTAATGACCTGTCCATATGCTGCTGAATAGATCATCTATTATTCAGTAAATGTGCTCTCTGGGATTTCAGCTCAAAAACAACACCAGGTAGCTATTTACTAGCGAAGAGAAATCATACAGTCAAAAATTAAGGAAGTTGGGTCATATAAGGTAAACACCATTATCAGTTTGCTGTTTAGGCAATAGTGAAGTGAAACTGTTACCTTTATTACACTTGGAAAGGATGCATTCAAAGGCCTCATCTAGAGTCACAAATCACAGTACATAGCTGTTACAGGCTAAGAATCATGGAAAAAAGCACCATCCACTTCTGAAAAGCATGTTATAGCTCTTTTGGTCTTCATCAGCATTGTAGGGGCTTATTTGAGCATTAACGCCATTCCAGCTTTGCTGTCCAAGGATTTATGGTGCTATATACCTGCACAGTTTACTGCACACGGTTTGAAAGAGTGTGACCAAACTCATAATTCTTTACAAAAAGATCATCTGCAAAGCAGAGCCCCAGTTCCCAACTCAGGGCCACTTCAGGACAACTGCAAAGTCTGCTGTGTGCTCAGGGGTGACCTTAACATAATCACTTGAAGGCAGCTCAGACTTTTAAACTTAGCATCTAATGTCATGAATTAAACCTTATTTACTACCAGATGATGGAAGAGTGAGGTGAGGTCAAACACAAGCCTTTATTTTAATCAGAAGACTTATTAAGTCAACAGCTTTCTCTTTCAGTGAGACTCTTCCAAGTGAACCAGTACCAGAAGCTGCTTAAAAGATGAGATCAGCATGTTGTTGCTGTGGCTACATTTGAATTCAGACACCCTTCACCCTGCAGCTTGCAACCCAGTCCTTATTTGTGAGCCTTGTGAATAGTCCCGGGTCCTTGCAGAGTTTCTTCATCTTGCTATGGAAAGCTACATACATCAAATACAGACTCAGTATTTCAGGTTAAACAAACCTAAGCAGCTTTTTAGGAGTCACTGTCAGCAATGCAGGTGCTCCTGAACATGTTGCATACTGACCTCCTTCAGTCAAAGGGTTCAGGACCTAATGTAAAGTCAGACATTCCCCCTGCATCCCTAACTATAGTGTAGCAGTCATCTAGACCAAGAAAAAGTTCAAAGGCTGCTCAGGCGAGGCTGTGATATTTAAAAAGCTGGATAATTAGCCCTAGTGGCAAATTGGTAAAAGCAGGGAGCTGGTACTGTCTCTGCTGTTGCCTGTCTTGGAACAAATGTGCACTGGGGGCAGAGCGAGAGACATCAGTTGAGAAATCCTAGGGGCCCAAATAGTTGATCTCACCCTTGCTGTATTCAGTGGAGGCTGGTAGCAAGATAGGCGATGGAGGGCTCTTCCCGTGGCAGAAGTCTCTGTCTCTTCACCAGAGGCAGCTTGTCCAGCGCATGGTGCAGGTTTTTTGCAGCTCAAAAGTCCTGCTTGGGCTTTATCTCTTCTTCTGACTTGCCTGTAGCAGGAGTAGCCTCCCCCTTCCCTCCCAGCTCATGCGACCGCCAAATAAGACCTGCTGCAGATGGAGGAAGAAAGAAGGAGTTATCCTGTATTAGGTTTGTGTGGCAAGATTTTGGCAGCAGAGGGGCTACAGGGGTCAATTCTATGAGAAGACTCACTGTTCTGACAAACCCAACGCCAGCCACCTTCAAGATGGACCCACCACTGGCCAAGGCCAAGTCCATCAGTGATGGTGGTGGTGCTTCTGGGATCACACATTTAAGGAGGCAAAAAAGCCCTGCTCATCAGCAGCCCATGTGCTCTCTGCAGAGAGAACGCATGAGGGAAACAGCTCTGCAGACACCAAGGTCAGTGCAGAGGGAGAGGAGGAGTTGCTCCAGGCCTGGAGAAAAGATTCCCCTGCAGCCCATGGTGCAGCCCATGGTGAGGCAGCTGTGCTCCTGCATCCCATGGAGAACCCCACGCCAGAGCACTGGGATGTGCCCAAAGGAGGCTGTAGCCCCTGTAGAGGAATCTACACTGGAGCAGGCTCCTGGCAGGACCTGTGGTCCCACAGAGAGAGGAGCCCACACTGGACCGGGTTTGCTGCAGGACTTGCGACCCTGTGGGGGGCCCACACTGGAGCAGTCTGTTCCTGAAGGACTGCACCCATGGAAGGGACCCACACTGCAGCAGCTCATGAAGGACTGCAGCCTGTGGGAAGGATCCACATTGGAGAAGTTTGTGGAGGATTGTCTCTCATGGGAGAAGCCCCATACTGGAACAGGGGAAGACAGTGAGGAGGAAGGAGCAGCGGAGGTAATGTGTAATGGACTGAGCACAACCCCCATTCCTGCTGTCCCCCTGTGCTGCTGGTGGGGGAGGGGGTAGACAAAATCAGGCATAAAGTTGAGCCTGGGAAGAGGAGAGGTGAGGGGGAAGGTGTTTCAATTTTCTCATTATTGTACTCTGATTTCAATTAGTAAAAATTAAACTTGTTTCTCGAAGTTGAGTCTGTTTTTCCCCTGACAGTAGTTGCTGAGTGATCTCTGTGTCCTTACCTCAGCCCATGAGCCTTACATTGTATTTGTCTCCCCTGACCAGCTGAGAAGAGTGACAGAGCAGCTTTGGTGGGCACCTGGCATCCAGCCAGGGTCAACCAACCACACATGCCTTTTTCTGCCCGAGTAGAGCTCCTAAATTCTTCCTACCCCACAGCCCACAAAATTCTCACGGACCTTTCCTAATGATAGAATCATAGAATCATAGAATAGTTAGGGTTGGAAAGGACCTCAAGATCATCTAGTTCCAACCCCCCTGCCATGGGTAGGGACACCTCACACTAAACCATGCCATCCAAGGCTATGTCCAGCCTAGCCTTGAACACCGCCAGCGATAGAGCATTCACAACTTCCCTGGGAAACCCATTCCAGTGCCTCACTATCCTCACAGTAAAAAATTTCTTCCTCATATCCAATCTAAACTTCCCCTCTTAAAGTTTGAACCTGTTGCCCCTTGTCCTCTCACCACAGTCCCTAATGAAGAGTCCCTCCCCAGCATCCCTATAGGCCCCCTTCAGGTATTGGAAGGCTGCTCTGAGGTCTCCACGCAGCCTTCTCTTCTCCAGGTTGAACAGCCCCAACTTTCTCAGCCTATCTTCATACAGGAGGTGCTCCAGTCCCCTGATCATCCTCGTGGCCCTCCTCTGCACTTGTTCTAACAGTTCCATGTCCTTTTTATGTTGAGGACACCAGAACTGCACACAATACTCCAAGTGAGGTCTCACGAGAGCAGAGTAGAGGGGCAGGATCACCTCCGTCGACCTGCTGGTCATGCTCCTTTTGATGCAGCCCAGAATACGGTTGGCTTTCTGGGCTGCAAGAGCACACTGCCAGCTCATGTTCATTTTTATATTGACCAACACCCCCAAGTCCTTCTTCACAGGGCTGCTTTGAATCTCTTCTCCACTCAGCCTGTAGCTGTGCCTGGCATTGCTCCAACCCAGGTGTAGGACTTTGCACTTGGCATGCTTAAACTTCATCAGGTTGGCATCAGCCCACCTCACAAGCGTGTCAAGGTCCCTCTGGATGGCATTCCTTCCCTCCAATGTATCAACCGATCCACACAGCTTGGTGTCATCGGCAAACTTGCTGAGGGCGCACTCAATCCCACTGTCCATGTCACCCACAAAGATGTTGAACAAGACTGGTCCAAGCACTGATCCCTGAGGGACACCACTAGTTACTGGTCTCCAGCTGGACATTGAGCCATTGAGCACAACTCTTTGCGTGCGGCCATCCAGCCAGTTCTTTATCCACCGAGTGGTCCACCTATCAAATTGATGTCTCTCCAACTTAGAGAGAAGGATGTCATGTGAGACAGTGTCAAACGCTTTGTACAAGTCCAGGTAGGTGACATCAACTGGTCTACCCCAGCACCCTCCGAAGTGGCCACACGTACCCCCACATCTTTGTTCTCCCACCCCCGCTTTTCTCCCTGCTTCCCCAGGAACACACTGACTCACCATCTTTGAAGAACACGTACTGGTGTGTTATTGGCAAGACCAATGTTCACATTTTGATGGCACATGAAAATTCCTGTATAATTTTGAAACACACAAACCAGCTTTGAATACAGTTTAATGTAGTAACATTAATGGTTTTGTGATTACTCACAGTGTAAAGCTCTTCTTGGGTAAACCTAGTTCTGCTTTGCAAATCTATAGTTCAGCCAATGCACAACTTCTGTGCCACTTCTCAGCCAGCAGCTGCAAATTTACTTTCCTTTTTGCAGTGGTTCTGATGGTCAGTGCTCAGTGGGGAATGAATTTTTGACTTTGACTCAGTGTTTTTATTCATAGAAGAAAGGTTCTGTGTATTTCTCTGTTTCTCCAAAGATCAATGTCTGAAAAATGTTATGGAACAGTTTGTATCTTGCTTGAAGATAGTGAGATATTAAAAAAAGAGAGGGTGCAATTTAGTACTTCACAGAACATGCTACGCAATATATAAATGCCATCACTACATTGGCTGTCAGCCCAAAGCAATAAAATGAAAATTTGAAACATTAAAAATGAAGTCTTAAAGTTCCTATTTCATTATGCCAAAAATATGAGTGTACTTCACAAGCCCAAGTTCTGTAGTTCATCAAACAGAAAACAGGACATGGAGAGTCACAGCTGTAACAAAATAACCATCCACTCATCCCACCTCTAGCTCCTAAATCCAGTTGTCAGTGGCAAAAAATAGGCGCAATTTTCTCTTACAGTATGTTTTCAGTATTCCGGGTCTTTAAAAACATACTTTGGGCCTGCTGAAAATTCCTACTCCTTCTGCAGCCAGTACTGAATATCAGCCCCAACTCTTTCCAAACGCCTCTCCATTCAAAGGTTATGTCATGTGGCTGTGAAGGATCATTACTTTCAAACTTAATTTCTGTTATTTTTAAAAGAGGCCCCTGATGCCCTCACAAAGGGAGATAAAAGTTATAAAATAATAACATTAAAAAAAATTGGAAAACTTGTACTTCACCAAACAGTCTAATAAGTCTGAAAAGTACATAGCATATTTAATAAACACCAAGTTTTTCTCAGGGGAAATCTACAGGAAGAAAAGGGAAAAGATGCACTTCTGCCATTCTGTTTCTCCCAATAAACTAACAGTAGCATTTATAAAAAGAGAAGAGCTATTAACCACATGCTAATAATTCTGCCTTTTTTGGCATGGAAATCAGTCTCATGCATAGGTAGGCTTTCAACCTCTTTGAGATAGATTTCCCATATTCATCAGTGGGAAGTAAGCCCTGTCAAACTTTCCGTGGAATGAAGTGGCTGCTGCCTTTCTTTAACCTGAAAGGCAACAGCTACTATGCTTTCACCATTGCATTCCTATGTTGCCCCTTGCAGAGCACACATCTACTGTGTTTGACATAAATCCTCTCCAAACTGTGGAGCTGAGTTTTGGCCCCTATTCCTCTGCGTGCTGGGAAGATAGTCCCATGGGGATGTTATGGCACAGTGCTTACAGCACGTCAGTATTCTGAACCCAAGGTTTGCTGGAAAAGGACAGCTGTACTGTACAGCCCACTCAATAGACCTGTTATTAACTACCGCAGAATCCTAGCTTTCTTTTTTAGGTAATTCCTGAAGCCAAAATGCCCATGAAAGGATTTTGAAGAACAGTTTCACAAAAACAGAGAAAAATTATGATGAAGTCACAAGATTGAGCACAATGTTCAGTCTTAAATCTAGATATCTATTTGTGGAATAGCTGCGACAATTAAGTGTGAAATACGGACCTAACAATAGCCCCAGATTTAACCATAGTGCATTGGCAATAACGCTGTAGTTAGCCTCTTAACAAAACTTTAATTACGGATGTATTAAGTTAAAACAGTGAGATCAAGCCTTCCCAAAGCAGCATTGCATGAGCAGCAGATAGTGGTTGCTTGATTTGCTTCTGTTCGATTTGCAAGGCCAGCAGTATGTTTTTAGTAGCTTGGCTCTGTTACTGGAATTAAATAGTAAATTAGCTAGTGTGGCATGCAGTCTACATTTAACGGCAGTGAAATTGCTTGTAATATACATGCCAAACATTTCACCGCCAGTGGCTATGGTTTACTTATTTATATGGTTTTCATTGAAATCACAGACATGTTTCAGTGCTGCTGTGCTGACACACTAAAACCTGATGTTAAATATCCTAGCTATACCATGTCTATCACCATATAATTTGCAGGCATACACAAATGGAGAAAATAAGGGGTTACTTTTGTCTATTACAGAAATCAGTGTATACCCTGATGTGACTTACTTGGTGGTAATTTGTGAACTTGTCACCATGTCTCCCTGTGCAAAGTAGCATTGTACTTCATACAATAATGCAGCTGATATACCAGTACTAAAACAGCCTTGCCCTTTACACAGCCCCCTCACTTCCAGCTGGAGCGCATACTCTTTTCTCTTGCAGCTCTTCACCCACACAGCAACCTTTGTTGGGAAAGGCCAGAAGAAATGAGATGCCCCAGTAGAACTTTCATCCTTGCAGCATTAAATCCATATTGATTTTTAGTGTGTGTTTTGCATACAAAGTTTTTAACTGCATCCTTCAGCAAGCTTTGAAGTTGTTAATTTAGTTTAGTTCATCTACCCAATTTTCCTTTTGCTTTGATCCAACAGTCTGCAATTAAATGCCCATTTTTCTTTCAATGTATTTCAGTACCTTGTTTGTATTTTTATGTGTAAACAACTGTGCTCAGCTGGAGGGTTTTTTTTGTTTTTCTATCACTTGGGCTTTCATGCAGGGCAAGGCCTCTAGCATAACAAGGTTCTTATTTTCCATAGAGCTGCAGCAACAGAGATTTTATAAATCAGCGAGGGTAATATCACCACACCTCCCTTACCTGGCACAAAGCACACTGGCCTGTGAGAAACTTCTTAACTTGTAAACACTAAACTGTAATTTCTGAAAATTCGATCTGCTACCTTATATTTCAGAAAAGAGATAATTTCAAAGGAGCTATTTCCTCCTCTGCTTAAAAACATTTTAAAATCCAATTGTCTTGTAATTCCTGGCGAGGGATGTTTCTAAGAATGCTGCGTGTAAGGCAAAGTCAGCAGACCTGACATGCAAATCCAAGCACATTTTTCCATTCTTATTTCCTCTCCCACACAGCTTTTATTTTTCTTTTGTAAAGCCAAATACATTTTTTTTATGCCCAAAAAATATTCAATTATTTTCAATGAAACATGTCACTGTATTCCATTATGCCAGTTTGCAACCAAAAATTTACAAGCTCAAGGTCATAAGTAGGACGGACACAAGGTCATCAGGGGGAAATGACACGATGTATAATAGAGCCATAAAAATACAATTCCCATTACTGTGGTGACAAACACAAACAAGGCACTGAGAAACACTTTCAGACAGAGATTTCTGTCCAAAGCACACAGGAGGTTACTTGGCAGCTGTCTTATCATTAGGGCACTCTGAAAGAAATGGGAGCCTGATCAGCTCACAGTGGCCACACAACAAACAAATTACTGCAGCCAGCAGACTCAGTGCCTTGCAGTCAGAATCAACAGCTGCAGATAGGTAATCCTACAGTAGTTTGCCTTGCAGTCAAAATGGTTCACCTGATGTAAATATCTCTGAGAAATAGAATTGTTCTGATTTCGTTTTTTTTTCTTTTTTTTTTTTTTTTTAACAATTTAATTATCACTGATGTCATTTTGCCTTGTTTGAAATAAATCAACCTTATGATGAGAAGTGTTTAAGCCAAATTTTTCTTGTATTCATAGAATCACGGAATAGTTAGGGTTGGAAAGGACCTTAAGATCATCTAGCTCCAACCCCCTGCCATGGGCAGAGACACTTCCCACTAAACCATGTCACCCAAGGCTCTATTCAACCTGGCCTTGAAGACTGCCAGGGATGGAGCATTCACAACTTCTTTGGGCAACCCTCTACAGCGCCTCACCACCCTCACACCAAACCTTGCTTACCCAACTGATCAACAGGGAATTTGAAGCACCTGACAATGATGTTTCTGTTTTCTAAAAATAGTCATGTGATCTGTTACCATTCTGCCCAATAAAATCACACTGAAAATAAATTTTGTCATTTTACTGCAAGCAAACTATTCCAATTTTTGTTTATTCTTACCTTATACCTGTAATCTGACCTCTTAGAAGATACATCTTGGCATGCTCGCCTTACTCTTGCACAGATATATAAAAACTACTAAGACAGTTAGGTTTCTGTTACTGCTGACATTAATTCACGGAAAGCTTCATGTAAACATAAAAAGGTTTGTAAAACAGCATGGCTCAAATATGAAAACTAGAGAAAGCTATAAAATTTATGATAGTGAGAATATGCTGGACAGGAAGATTTTGTTTGTTAAACCTTTGTATCTGACTCAGTAAACATAAAATATACTGGACTTGTGCTAATAAATTTCTCCCTCTCATCAAAAAAAGACCCTAATGAAGAGATTCAGGCTTTCACAGATCTTCATATTCCCACATGTGCTATTTAATTTATCAAAAGCGTGAGAAGCTGCTTCTATTATCAGGGTTTGAGAAGAAAAATGCACACAACAGTATATTTTGTGTAATTAATGTGCAAAAAAATGCACATAAAATGCTATGGTATTGAGGAAGCAGGTGTAGGTCAACTTTTTTGATATTACATAATAAAAACCTGAAAGTTGCTCATTCTTTTCTCTCATCTCTGCAATATTGCTGCTTTACGGTTTCATGGTCAACTGATATTTTTAGAAGTGAGGCAACAGATCTTCCTACTATTGCAGTCGTTGAGCTACCTGTTTCTAAGCTGTAATACAGAGAAGCACCAGCAAAAAATAAAATCTGCACAATTTAAAACCTCATAAATTTCAAGACAATCTTTAGCATATTCTGAGTAATGGAGACACTTTGGTGTCTTGTAATCCTGTCCAAATATTTTTAAAATTGAGGCCAGATGACTTTAAAAGCATACTTTGCCTATCAAATGTCTTAAACATATTATGGAGTGATAAAAAGGACATATGAAAACAACTAAGAAAAATTCTAGCATTCTGGTCTTTCAGCTCAGAGCAGGTTATGGTGCCAAACAGACCCATTGAATTGAGTGGGGTGGAGTACTTGATGGCATTCACACCAGCTTCAGAGTAAAAATAAACAACATAAACCAACAAGAAACAACTTGTGGGTCATGCCATAGGTCTGGTGACAGAAGACGTTGCATGGAGAAAAATAATCCACCCACACCCTGTCAGTGAGTGCAGCTGGTTGGGAGCAAACAGAATGCATTTCGACA
The DNA here is from genome assembly GCA_039720435.1 of Amazona ochrocephala. Lineage (NCBI taxonomy): Eukaryota > Metazoa > Chordata > Aves > Psittaciformes > Psittacidae > Amazona > Amazona ochrocephala. Next base: position 82,386,475 of record CM077909.1, on the reverse strand, counting down.
GCCAGCATGTGCCAGTAGTGTTTCTGCTTGCCATTTTGAAGGGCTCTTGCCCCAAAAGTTGCCCTCCTGTTGTTTCATTTGTGGGCAGGTGTAGTGCATTTCAACCACTCCATCCTTTTCCATTCTCACTTGACCCATCCATGTGTCTTCCCCAGAGCATCACCTACTACACTCCATGATCAAAAGACATTAAAAAGCTTTTGTTCCTTGGAGCCCTAAGTGTGCTCATTGTATTTATGATAAAAACAAACTATCCAAATTGTTCCCAACACTGATGTAACTAAAAGACAGTTCTGTTCAGCAGAGGCTCTAAAGTAGCCATCCTAAAGTCTTATAAATTCAGCAGACCATTGTTTTAAAGCATTTGCTTCAGTGTTCAGTTGAATAGGAGAGTCAAAGCTGGGGCTGTAAATAGTTTTCCAAGACTAAGCCCATCTGTTCTAAGTATGTAAATACCCAAAGATCAAAACATACCTTTCCTTTATATGCCAGATGCGCTGCAGTTTTTCTTTGCATGAGAAAAAAAGGAAATAGAGTTGGTTAAATTGCTGGCAGTCCCTAGCATATAGAATCATAGAATCATAGAATAGTAAGGGTTGGAAAGGACCTCAAGATCATCGAGTTCCAACCCCCCCGCCATGGGCAGGGACACCTCACACTAAACCATGCCATCCAAGGCTATGTCCAACCCCACCTTCAACGCCGCCAGGGATGAAGCATTCACAACCTCCCTGGGCAGCCCATTCCAGGGCCCCACCACCCTCACAGTAAAGAATTTCTCCCTCATATCCAATCTAAACTTCCCCTGTTTAAGTTTAAACCCATTCCCCCTTGTCCTCTCACCACAGTCCCTAATGAAGAGTCCCTCCCCAGCATCCCTATAGGCCCCCTTCAGGTATTGGAAGGCTGCTAGGAGGTCTCCACGCAGCCTTCTCTTCTCCAGGATGAACAGCCCCAATTTTCTCAGCCTATCTTCATATGGGAGCTGCTCCAGTCCCCTGATCATCCTCGTGGCCCTCCTCTGCACTTGTTCTAACAGTTCCATGTCCTTTTTATGTTGAGGACACCAGAACTGCACACAATACTCCAACTGAGGTCTCATGAAAGCAGAGTAAAGGGGCAGGATCACCTCCGTCGACCTGCTGGTCACACTCCTTTTGATGCAGCCCAGAATACGGTTGGCCTTCTGAGCTGCAAGAGCACACTGCCGGCTCATGTTCATTTTTTCATCAACTCACACCCCCAAGTCCTTCTCTGCAGGGCTGCTCTGAATCTCCTCCCCGCCCAATCTGTAGCTCTGCCTGGCATTGCTCCGACCCAGGTGGAGGACTTTGCATTTAGCATGGTTAATATAAAACTGTGACATTTTTCTTTCATAGGCAGTATCAGAGATTGAATCAACTGTATCACCAAACAGATTAGGACATGACCTGATTCCCCATAAATAGCAAATTTGCTCTTAAAAGAATAAATTTGTTGGAAGAAATTTTAAAAACTACCTGGTTTTCCTTTCATTTACATTCTTAAACATCCCTCTCATTTTTGCATCCCATCATTCATTTTGGTTCTGTTCCCTTGGAAGCTTGGTTCCAGTGACAAATACCTCATGCACAATTAGTAAAGCCCACCATAAAAGAGCAGTATAAAGCTTCTATGAAGTATTGAAGTATTTTTTTGTGAATGTTTACAAGTGATATTTCAGTTTGAGTAACACCAGGTCATCTTGTGGAACATATGTCAGCTTTCTGTAGTCAATCTGAAAAAGTCTTAAGTGGACTTCAAACACAAAGACAAAATGAAAAGAAAATCAAAACAAACTCATGTGAGAAATGAAACCCAAATATTTTCTTTGATCCCATTTATTCGCCAAGCCCATGTTTTCAGATGCTATTATTTTTCAGACCAATCCATATATCTTTTTCTTTCACATATCTTAACAGACTTTTTTCCTGAGCACAACCTATTCAGTAAAATGTTTTCATTTTCACTAAGCTGTACTTATGCTAATGAGAGCTGGAAGATCTTCCCGCAGCACCTCCTGTCAACCTTCACTGCTTTTTTAAGGTTTTGTACAAAATTTTCAAGTCAGAATTAGCCAAAAGGTTCAGTAAGTTCAAGCAAATCTACAAGCAATTGTTGCTGCAATAAAATCTGCAGGAAAATCTCTTGCATTTGAGTCATCCCAGCAGAAATCTAGATTTTCTGCATTCATTTCCATGAACTTACTTATGGATCTACCCCTGACTCGCATTTTAAAGTGTATAGCAGCCTTCCAGTATCTGAAGGGGGCCTATAGGGGTGCTGGGGAAGGACTCTTCATTAGGGACTACAGTGAGAGGACAAGGGGTAACGGGTTCAGACTTAAACAGGGGAAGTTTAGATTGGATATGAGGAAGAAATTCTTTACTGTAAGGGTGGTGAGGCACTGGAATGGGTTGCCCAGGGAAGTTGTGAATGCTACATCCCTGGCAGTGTTCAAGGCTGGGTTGGACAAAGCCTTGGATGGCATGGTTTTGTGCGAGGTGTCCCTGCCCATGGCAGGGGGGTTGGAGCTAGATGATCTTAAGGTCCTTTCCAACCTTACCTATTCTATGATTCTATGATTTAAAAGACCTACCAGACTGCATTGTCTGACGCACATGGTCTGCCTGTGTATGTATGTAGCTATCTATCCATCTATCTATCTATCTACCTACCTACCTACAGATATATAGACATAGATATGTATGTATATATCACCTTAACATATTTTCAGATGAGCATCCAATTGATTTTTTTTTATTTTTACATAATGACATTTAAATAGCCTTGGATCACCAAGGTACAAGTACGTTAATGAACTTATTCTCCCTGTGAATAGGAAATGCAGGAGGGAAAGATACAGTGGAGTGAAATAGCTCGGAGCAGTAAGACATCCATCCAGTCTCATATTTAACCATTGTTTAGCTATTGTTACCTTTTTCAGAAATAGCTGCATTGAAAAAATTAATGAGTTTTCCACTCAAAACTTGCATCTGCCATAAGACGCAGGCAGCCTTGCAGGTCCCATGTGTATATTTCATACATAAACATGCCCCTTTCTAGCACATTCTGAATAAGAAGATGACACTCTTGGAGAGACCCATTTTTTCATTGTCTTTCTTGGTCTGCATGATCCAAAGTAACAAAATTTCCTTGTCCAAAGTTGTGTGAACATATCACAGACAATGCTCCTTCCTATGAATTATTTTCTACTTGAGAAAAATTGTCCTTTTTAATTTTTCTCAGTGTCTGCTTTTAGTATAAAAATCTGTGTGCTTATTTGCCCCTTTCTCTCCTTACATTAAAATCCTTGATTTTCTCATGCTTATGCTAGCACATGTTAAATCTAAGGGGTCTAGCAAGCTGATTTATGGATATATTGTGTACATCTTCCAGTGCATTTTTCCACTGAAGTCACTTGCTGGCACTAGCATGCCCTGGCAAACACCAGAAAGCCAGCAGGTGCTCCTTTCCTGTAATCAGTGCAGAGTACTGTGTGTGGGAGAGTCTGTACTGCCATATTCCATACAAGCATAAGCTCCACTTTACACTGTTTACCTTCAGTGACATGCTGCTTTCAAGCAAGAATGAAAATGACAGAGTTCTCTCTAATACAACACAATAAGTTTTTGAAAGCTGTGTACATGAATCATACAGAGAGGAGATGAAACTAATCAAGTGGAGCCCTTTCCCATCTAACGGGGACATACAGAGTCGCACCTTGACATATGAAGGTCTTCAGAAATGTACTGATTTAGCAAAGTGCAGCATAACAGTCTCTTCAACCCATTTTGAAAGAAGACTGAAACAGACCATGACTATTCCCACTTCCATGATGACAAGCCACTTACAGGATTCTTTCAAAGAATCTCAGATCACAAAAACCACACAAAAGTGGCTTTTTTTGTGAGGCTATCCTCAATATTCTCAGTGATCTGAAATGTCCTTACTATAACAGGACCTAAGTTTGCTTGCAAGGCCAAGGCCGCCATATCACACAAAACAGAACTCAGAAGAGGAACACAAGGGCTAGTACTGATGTGTAGAAATAGTCTTCCTCTTTCAATTCAACATGAAAAATAAAGGTGGTAAGAAATCCAACAGCTGTGTGTCCAAGAATATGCAGAGTATCCAAGAATATGCAGAGTATCCAAAAATATACAGGAAATCGAAAAGCATGAGGAATTAGAGGTTTCTGAATGTTGCCCCCGTGTCTTAAGCATAACTCCATTATTTGGTCAATACATACATTTGGTTACAGGTAGAAATAAACAGTACTTTTTACTCCTCATGGATATATTTCTATAGCAACAGATATTCCCCTACTGATGACCCTTCCTAAGCAAGAATTTACAAAATAGAAAAGAAAGAAAAAAAATCTTATCAACTTGGAAATTTGTTTTCTTATTTCACTTGAGTTTTTGAAGGAGACTATCCTGTAAATAATGGGAACTGATATGACCACTCCAATTGAAGGAAAATTGCCTTTTTTTTCTCTGCCTACTGTCTTTTTTTTTTTCCTCATATTTTCACTGTGGTACTTGATGCCTATTTTTCAAAATATTCTTAAGCACCCATGCATCAAAGGTTTCTACTGTTCTCCCAAACAAATTCCCAAAACCAATGGTACTTCAGCTAAAGAAAGGAGGACAGTAAAGTGTAAGTATGTAGCAGCAGGGACTAATGAAGTGAAACAGGTCGTTCATAAAACTCCAAGAATAGAAGGGCTTAATGAAGTTTGCTTTTACTGACAATCATTTCTAGAGCACAGAAAAAATTCTGGAAGATACTCTCTCAAATCATGGTAGGCTTTTGCAGCATGTCTGCTTTATTCCTCTGTGTGTCACCAGTTAGTAGCTGCCTACAGCCATAGAATCATAGAGTAGTTTGGTTTGGAAGGAATCCAATCCCTCTGCCATGGGCAAAGACAAATTCCACAACACCAGGTTGCTTAAAGGCCCATCCAGCTGGCTTTGAATGGTTCCAGGGCTAGGGCACCCACAGATTCTCTGGGCAACCTGTTCCATTTTCTCACCACCCACTCAGTAAAGAACTTCTTCCTGATGTCTAACCTTTCAGTTTAAAGCCATTTCCACTTGTCCTGTCACTACATGTCCTTGTAAAGGAAACTTTCTCCAGCTTTCTTGATGATACCCTTCAAGTACAAGATACCCTTCAAGACTGCTTCGAGGTCTCCCTGGAGCCTTCTCTTCTCCAGGCTGAACAAGCCCAACTCTCTCAGCTGTTTTTCATAGGAAGGGTGCTCCTGCCCTCTGAGCATCTTCATGGCCTTCTCTGGAGCTGGATGCAGGACTGCAGGTGGGGTCGCATGAGAGCAGAGTGGAGGGGGAGAGTCATCTCCCTCAACCTGCTGGTCATGCTCCTTTTGAATCAATATTAGTAGAATAGTACCCAAGCATTTAGAGGCTGCTGCGTGTTTGCAACCAAAAGCTGATTCCAGCAAATTCCCACGCTGTACTGCTCAAGAGTATTTTAAGTCACCATTGCCCTAGAGATGGCTGGTTTGTGTTGTTATTTTGAACACACACAGTGGTCTCAGCTCTTGGCTCACAGATTTCTGCATTACTTTGTAAGCTCTTACACAAAGGCCTTTACGTCTAAAACAGATGCTAAAGTGCCTGTGTCATTATCTCAGAAGGGTGGGCTAGAGAAAGCCTAATGCTTGCAGAGAGGCTGTGCAGAAGCTGTGTCCCTGCTATTCTGGGAGACTGGGGAGTGTCTCCCCAAGAGCCACTGGCAAGGTGTTTTGTTCCCACACAGGCTGTCTCCACTGCCAAGAACAAGCCAAGCAGGTTCCGTACCAAGGGCTGCTTTCATGCATCAAGTTTGCCAGCCAGCAATCCCCTTTACTGGCAAATAGAGTAAATCTTTCAAATAAAAACTGGTAATCTGAACAAGCTAGGCTTCTGCTCCTCTCCATTTTAACAAAGCAGAGAGTATTTATCTACTGTGTATAAACACATCACATCTAGAACAGGTAAATGGATGCTGGCTGGACAAAGAAAAGAAGGGTCAAAAACTGCCAGTTCCTGGACTAGAAAGTCCTTTGCTACAGCCAAAAGGGAGTGTTCCTCTGGAGATGATTCAGTATCACCATTATATATATTATTGAATTATTGTAGAATTGTCACTTGCAACTAGTGACATATACTGACCCCCTTCCAGTAAAATGGTCTAAGTCAAAACAATATTTATTTTCATGATGGCAGAGGAAAGAAGGTCATAACCAGTTCTGAATACTGCCAGACAGGGCACTTACTTTCAGTTTCTCTCTCAGCTGACCACTCACTTGTCACAGGAGGTAGTGATACGTTGCAGAACATAGTCACTGATAATAATGTCATAATTACATCCAATACTGGAGGAGAATATTGATTTGAACTACCATGCTAAATGATTAGCCATGTCATGTTTTGTATCACAGTGCAGTCAGGTAATTCTTACGCATTTTTATTTTGCAACCATGAGTTGGGTCATGAGTTGGAAACAGAGGAGAAAAGTGGTTTAAAATACTTTTGGTTAAATACAATTCCAGCTCAAGGCAAGAAGGTTCATGTCTTACCCAGTTTCCATAAGGAATGATTCTCACAGTAGGAAAGGTAAGTATTTGTAGCTTGCCAGAAGTAACATCACCTGGCTGTTATCAGTAAGATCAAATTTAAGCATGTGTACTCTTTCCTGCTACCAGTTTTTCAGGCCAGCTGCAGGATCAGGAAGATAACACTGCAGTGTGTCATAGTTGGATATTTTCCCAAGTAATAAGAAAGGCCAGAGAACACATCTCTCAGGCCATTCATAATCATGGGAATACATTCTTGAATCACAGGATTAGCAGTAAGAAAAACAGCAGGGAAGGGCAAAGAGGCATCAGCATTGTGAAGAAACTGAACTTGCTCTCTTTTCTGAGAAGATCTCATCTAACTCTTGAATGCTGGTACCTTGTTTACTCAAATCATCTGCGTAAATCATGAGATGGTTGAGTTTGAGATCCTCAGGACAGTGAGAAGAGTGTGCAGCAAGCTCACTGCCCTGGACTTCAAGAGAGCAGACTTTGGCCTCTTCAGGAACCTGCTCAGTAAGGTTCCATGGGATACAGCCCTAGAGGGCAGGGGGGCCCAAGACTGTTGGTTGATATTCAAGGCTCACCTGCTGCAAGCTCAGGAGTGATGCATCCCAACTAGAAGGAAGTTCAGCAGGAGGGCCAGGAGACCTCCTTGGATGGATAAGGAGCTGCTGAGCAAAATTCAAAGGAAAAAAGAGGCTTATAAAAGGTGGAAGCAAGGTCAGGCGGCCTGGGAAGAATACAGGGATGTTGTCTGGGAAGCTAGGGACCAGGTCAGGAAAGCTAAGGCCCACTTAGAATTAAACTTGGCTAGGGATGTTAAGGATAACAGGAAGGGATTTTATAGGTACATTGCCGATAAGAGACAGGTTAGGGACACCGTGGGCCCTCTCCAGAAGCTATCGGGAGAACTGGCTACCCTGGATTTGGAGAAGGCTGAGGTTCTTAATGACTTCTTTGCCTCAGTCTTCACGGGCAAATGCTCTGACCACACCACCCAAGTCTTGGAAGGCAGATGTGGGGACGGTGAGGGTGGGGACCCTGGGCCAACTGTGGGGGAGGATCTTGTTCGGGACCACCTTAGGAACCTGAATGTATACAAGTCCATGGGACCGGATGAAATCCATCCACGAGTCCTGAAGGAGCTGTCAAATGAAGTTGCTAAGCCACTGTCCATCATATTTGAAAAATCATGGCAGTCAGGTGAAGTTCCCGATGACTGGAAAAAGGGAAATATAACCCCCATTTTTAAGAAGGGGAAAATGGATGAGCCAGGGAATTACAGACCAGTCAGTCTCACCTCTGTGCCTGGCAAAATCTTGGAGCGGATTATCCTGGAAGGCATGCTAAGGCACATGAAAACCAACAAGGTGCTTGGTGACAGCCAGCATGGCTTCACTAAGGGGAAATCCTGCCAGACCAATCTGGTGGCCTTCTATGAAGGGGCTGTGGAACTCATGGACAGGGGCAGAGCAGCTGATGTCATCTACCTGGACTTGTGTAAGGCCTTTGACACTGTCTCCCATGACATCCTTCTCTCTAAGTTGGAGAGACATCAATTTGATAGGTGGACCACTCGGTGGATAAAGAACTGGCTGGATGGCCGCACGCAAATTGTAGTGCTCAGTGGCTCAATGTCCAGCTGGAGACCAGTAACGAGTGGTGTCCCTCAGGGATCGGTGTTGGGATCGGTCTTGTTCAACATCTTTGTGGGTGACATGGACAGTGGGATTGAGTGCGCCCTCAGCAAGTTTGCCGATGACACCAAGCTGTGTGGTTCGGTTGATACATTGGAGGGAAGGAATGCCATCCAGAGGGACCTTGACACGCTTGTGAGGTGGGCTGATGCCAACCTGATGAAGTTTAACCATGATAAGTGCAAGGTCCTCCACCTGGGTCGGAGCAATGCCAGGCACAGCTACAGGTTGGGTGGGGAGGAGATTCAGAGCAGCCGAAGGAGAAGGACTTGGGGGTGTGGGTTGATGAAAAAATGAACATGAGCCGGCAGTGTGTGCTTGCAGCCCAGAAAGCCAACCGTATTCTGGGCTGCATCAAAAGGAGTGTGACCAGCAGGTCGACGGAGGTGATCCTGCCCTCTACTCTGCTCTCGTGAGACCTCACTTGGAGTATTGTGTGCAGTTCTGGTGTCCTCAGCATAAAAAGGACATGGAACTGTTAGAACAAGTGCAGAGGAGGGCCACGAGGATGATCAGGGGACTGGAGCAGCTCCCGTATGAAGATAGGCTGAGAAAATTGGGGCTGTTCAGCCTGGAGAAGAGAAGGCTGCCTGGAGACTTCATAGCAGCCTTCCAATACCTGAAGGGGGCCTATAGGGATGCTGGGGAGGGACTCTTCATTAGGGACTGTGGTGAGAGGACAAGGGGTAATGGGTTTAAACTTAAACAGGGGAGGTTTAGATTGGATCTGAGGAAGAAATTTTTTACTGTGAGGGTGGTGGGGCCCTGGAATGGGCTGCCCAGGGAGGTTGTGAATGCTTCATCCCTCGCGGCGTTCAAGGTGGGGTTGGACGTAGCCTTGGATGGCATGGTTTAGTGTGAGGTGTCCCTGCCCATGGCAGGGGGGTTGGAACTCGATGATCTTGAGGTCCTTTCCAACCCTTACTATTCTATGATTCTATGAAAGCGAAAGACAGGTAACAAATAAGCTCTCATCAGCTGGGTTTCAAATCACTCAGTGGCTGCACTAATAACATGCATCAACCAGATGCAGCCAAGGCCAGCAAGAAAGTAGTTTCAATTAAATTTCTCTTGTGTCTTGACCTTTGAGTCTGGCTCGCAAATGCACACAGAGACCCAAAACTGTGCTGCCAAGTGTGGTGGGCAGAGGGATAATCCAAGCAGCTGTGGCATGTTTTTCTGCCACATTATAGCTATGTATAGCGATTATGTAGCGATAGGACAAGGAGTAACAGGTTTAAACCTAACCAGGGGAAGTTCAGGTTAGATATGAGGAGGAAGTTCTTTACTGTGAGGGTGGTGAGGCCCTGGAATGGGTTGCCCAAGGAAGTTGTGAATGCTTCATCACTGGCAGTGTTCAAGGACTGGTTGGACAGTGCCTTGGGTAACATGATTTAGTGGGAGGTGTCCCTACCCATGCAGGGGGGTTGGAACTTGATGATCTTGAGGTCCTTTCCAACCCTAACTATTCTGTGATTCTGTGATTTCAGAGTCCCTCAGAAATACTGCATATTCTGGGCTGAGCCACTGCCACCTTTTACCTAATAAAGAGAAACATCACCCTGAATCCTAAGTGTCATCTTCTCAATGCACAGAACAGAACACAGATTAGTGTAATGCATTAAACTGCAATTTTTGCAATTTCGCCACCCAAATATTTTCATTACAGTATCTTTTTTGTGGTAGGGTGGACAGGGCTGAGAAAGAAAGACTTACTCCAATACACAGGCATTTTACTGCACCTGCTAGCCAATAGAGAGCTTAGGAGACACAGAAAACAGCAAACAGAAAGGATAAAAGAGGCATAGCTGAAATCCATCCTGGCTGTAATCTGCAGTGACAGCTTTCTAGTATGGATATAAGATAAATCATGTTTTTTCTAATTTACTAGTATATTTAGTAAATATGCTAGTAAATAAATCCTGATTTTTAACATTCCTTTTAGGAGTATAGATATATTTTAAGAAAAACCCAACCAAACCAAAACTAAACTCAAACCCAGATTGCCTAGTTAGTAGAGCCACAGCAATTTATATTTAGGAAGATTTATTTGTTTATGCCTGTGCTGCAATAAACTCTACCAGCTATTTCATCGCAGGTGGTATATTTCAATCCAAACTTGGTCTTTGCCAGTTTTATATTTTAGCACATTTCTAAAAACTTGACAGTTCAATGCATAGTGTTCAGCTGAAAAAATTTCACATAAATCAAGTGTACAGGAATGCATGGTGCATTGCAATTTCATTTTAAATAAAACAAATCAATGCTGTTCTGTCTGTAACCTCACCAGGAAAGGTAACTGATGTAGAATAACAAATCAGTGTCTCCTGAATTTTCTGAATGCTCTCAATGAGAATCTTTGGCATTGTTTTAATGGGTGGGATAACATAATATACTGCATTTGTCTCAATTCGTTTTAAAGCAGGATAATGGAGCATTATTAGTATGCCTAAAAATAAGGAAGACCCCAAAATAACTTTGAAAAAGGATTAACATGCTCAGCTAAACAGAAGCTACATTGAAATGAGTATTTCATAGCACTGATAGAAACAGGTATGCATAACCTTCCATAACTAATTTTTCAAATATGATTTATGGGGTGGCCTTAAGCTAAAGTACAACAGACACCAGTAACATGCTTGCTTCTTTAAAAAGTGCTTGTTTTGTGTGACAGATGACTTTTCTTCTTTGTTGGCTTTGGCACTTACTTAACAAATGTTCCTTTCAAAATCCATCAAGTGGAGTACCTGCAGGAAATAAATTCAGTTCCTAAAAGAAGAACAGTACTGCCTTTGTACTACATGTGTTTGTTCACATGCCGGTATCACCTGATTACAGCTAACCAAACTATTTGATGGTAAAGAATGGAAAAAGTACCTCCATCAGTTTCTGAATACCTTCAAACTGGCATATTCTAGCAATAACTAAGACAAGAGGCCCACTAAGAGAAGAGGAGATCCTTTTCTTGCTCTGGCCTAGATATAGACTGAGCTAAGGAAGAAAGATTCAGTTTCTTAATAGATACGACTTAGCAGACAACTTAAAAGCAAACTTAAGAACTGTTTGTTCTTAAACAAACAAACATCAAAGCAAAACAAAACCCAGCACTAAACAAAAGATCTGTATTGTGTCTCTCATATATAGACATATATAGATATTTTTATATATTTATGCACATGAAACAGGCATAAATCATATGTGCTTTTTACTATACAAAAACATCTGGTGGAGCAGGGCTGTGTTTTGAAACTGATTTGAAGACTGGGAAGAATTTACTACTGATTCTACAAATGATCCATGTTGTTGACAGTAAAGGAAAAAGGGAGTTCACGTAACATAGTTTTGAAACAGACTATGCAGAGAGACCAACAACACAAATACAAAAGGCAAACCATATTGATTGCTTGAAAAAGGTATACAGTCTACACTAAAATGAAGAATCACCACAGCAATTAACCTACCACAACAGTATAGACAAACATTGTGTTAATGCACACTGCAGGACTATGCCACAAATCTCGAAGTAAAGCAGTGTAATTGAAATGGTTACCTAGTAGAAATGACTTTCAAGAATTTCGGTAGTGCTTTAATGTTAACTACCTCCCTGTTCTCTGGGAAAGAAAAGCTATGTATATATGAGGGCCCTGGGGGGAGAACTTTCCGAGATGGACTCCCATCTGTCACCTGTCAGTTACAGAGATCATGTTTAAGAGGGTAAGCGTGCCACAGAACGCAATGTGATCTGAGTCATGGCCATCATTGGAACCATGGTTAACGATTCTTCATGTCAGCCATCATTTTGTTTTCACTCAGGAGTGGGAAACAGCTTCTCAGAAGGGCAAGGACATTTGAGTTAGATTGAAAGATCTGGAACTGAACATTTATGTAAAGAGACTGCAGGTCCAAACTAAAAGCTCTCTCACTGAGTTGCTCTTCAACTTCCAGAATCTAAGCCCAAGACCAATAGATCTTGTTTTCTTTTTCCTCAGCCCTTAACAATGAAAGAGAAAAGGTTAGGTATACAGCATTGTGCATAGGTTGCACTGAATTCCGAGAAGCACTGTACCAGAATTAATTTATAACTTTCTACTTGTTAAATCAAAGCATGAAACCTTTCTTAGTCTGAACTCCTGCCTGAATCTGTAACTAAATGTATGTGTAACATAAATGCATCATTAGACAACTGCAACAAATTAAGTGATGGGAAAAAAATCAAGCAGCACAGCAAGAAAATAAAAGTTGTTATTTATAGCTGCAAATCACAAGGCTTCAAAATATCATGAGTGACTGATGAAGTCACACCAGCTGTTTTAAATTAGTGAAGCTGGGGAAGGCTTGGTTAATAATTGATAAAGTACTAAGAAGAAGGAGAGGAGAACAGAAATCTGAAGAACTAAATAACCAGAGAAAGGGGGGGGGGGGGGGGGGGGGAACAACACCAAAACTGAGGAGGAGCTTATTTCCATAGAACATTTTTAAATTAAAAATGGCAGTTACTGCCATATGTCTTGTTACAGAACCCTGCCCATTAACAGTCAGAGATAACAACTCGTGATATATTTTTGCTGACCCAGTATGCCTGCTGTCATTTCTGCTGGAGTCACATATTACCAGCTTGATTTAAGTAATGTGTTTTCAGCAGTCACTCAGTTCAGACATTCACTGCATTCAAGTCCAGCAAAATTTTGCAAATAAGTAACTATTCCTTAATTAAAAAACCCCAAACAAATAAGAAAAAAAAACACAAACACCTCCCCCCCCAAAAAAAAACAAAACGAAAAAAAAACCAAAAAAAAAAAAAAAAAAAAAACCACACACAAGAAAAAGCGACCAACCAACCAACCAAGAAAAAAAACCAGCCAGAGCAGGCACCTATACCCAGAATGCAGTAGCCTTGTCTTAAGGGTATCAGAGAACACTAAATGTTTGCTATCCACAACTAGAAATCCTATCCACAGTTTTTTTCCCTAACTCAGGGGAAGTCAAAGACCTGGAAGCAACAGAAGAATCCCCTGGTGAAAGAATATGAATTGACAGAAGCCAGGCTGGACTGTCAATTTTCTTTTTGAGACAGGAGAATTTACTGCTTGAATTTAAGTTTTAGGAACAGCGAAATATACACTACAATAAAAAAGGTAAAAGTTTTTTGTGTAATACAATGTTATTATTGTACGGTACCTAGCAACCAAGACTCAAATAAGCTGTCTTACGGAGCTGTTTTAATGAGTTCAAATCTGTAGGAACAATACATAGTCAAAATGATCAGAGGTAGGAGTGTCTGTAGTTTCGACTGACTCATTTGACACTCTCAACTTCCTGATTCCTGATTTTTTTTTTTTTAATGCCTACACTGGACCTTTTCATGCATTTTGAGAGAAGAACTCTATCTCCTGCTAAACCTAAGGTTTAAGAGCAATGAACCCAAAAAGGCAAACTGGTGTAAACCTAAATGTGTGAAGCGAGTTCAGTGAAGTAAAAAGTGCTTCCGTGAATTGAAAACAAATTTCAAGAACCTCTAGAATTTATTTAGGCATCTTATTACCCTAGAATTTATTGGGAAATCAGACCCTAAAATTGTTCCTTCCCTAAATCTATACAAGGAAAGCAGGCTGGGCATAGACAACAGTATTAAACTGGTGGCATTTAGAAAATGGTCCCACTGTTCAGCAGGATCCCAGGTGGTAGCTGCTATTTTTCAGATAGTGACCACTGTGCCGTTTCAATATTAAATAGAAAGGCTTGCACAAAGATAGATTCAAATCCTACACACTGAAAACATCAGACTGAGTGCATGTGCAGACTGCCTGTGAAATCAGAGGCATGGTTTTCCTTCTCTGCCAGCACTGCTGCTCTGATAGGTAGTTAGGAACAGGTAGATGCATTCACAAGGTAAAGTTCAGGATGATTTTTGCCTCTAAGGGAATGAGTACGAAGCATTGATAGTTACCTTTTCATGAGACTTTCAGATTCTTAAGTAGAAGGCACAGAAAAGCATTCTTGGACAAAACAAACCCAGAAATTAATTTTCTTGGGCTGCATTGTCTCTTCCACCCCAGTGGACAGATAAAGCACCTTTAATGACACTGAAGAGTTGGTTTTAACCAGCACAGTTCCACCTGTACCTTTTTATCACTGGTTTTCTGCATGCAATTATTTTTTTCCATGATTCAGAGGAAGGCAAATTCTTTAGTTTGGGCTCAAGTTAAAAATTTCCAAAGCACTAAGACCTTCACTTGAGAAAAGGAGAATGGACTCAGGACAAAAAGCTGTACTGAATGAGAAAGACATAGGAAATCCTTTTGTGACCTCTTTTTGAACGCACAGTGCAGTAACTAACCATTAAGCAACAGCTCAATAGGGTTTCATTAATGCAGCAAAATTACTATCTGGGAAAAGTTGCATAACCTCCAACAAACAAGGTCAGAGATCAGGATATTTTTTACACGTAGTCTCTAAGATTCCCTTCTGCATGAAATAACTACTTGGACAGAAAAAACTTATAATCTTTACAGTGATGGACACAAATGGCCTATTATTTTAGCACTAATTAAGATTCCTTCAAGCAGAGACTAATAAGGAAATTAATGATACAATCCCATTGGTTATTCTATTTCTCTGCACGAGGTGTATCCATAATTCCATTCTGACCAAGCAAACTGCATCTTTTTCAATTTCAGGACCAATTTAGAAGTATTACTTTTTGTTCTTTAGTTGAAACAAAATATCCCAATCTCTTCCACTGGCCTGTCTTTTCTCTTTTTCCTGGGATGTGTAATTACTGCTCTTTTAACAGAAGATACAGCAGGGCACAGAAAACCAAACCCACTGTTTAAAATCTAGTTAGCAGCCATATATCTGGATATGAATTAAGGGCTAAACACCATGTCCTTGCCATAGCAGCTATGAGTTTCAGTTATTAACCCATCAGAGATACTGCTTTAAATACGTCATTACTGTTCTCAGCAACCATAATCAAGTCACTATCACGTGGCAGTTGTAAATGCACTTTATTAAGGCTGCTGTTTACCTGGCTCTACGTACGACATCTTCAGGGCAAATACGGGAATAATTCTGGCACAGCTTCTATTTCTTCAGAATGTCTCAGCTGAAGAGGTTTTATTTTCCTCTTGCTGAGATTCCGCAATTTCTGACACTGAGTGATACTTCCCAGAGGAATTACTGCCTCTCTTAAAACCAGCCGGGCTGTTGCAATCAGGTCCAGTGTGGTGCGGATTTATTCCTCTGGGCCTGGGACTGCCCATTCAAGTGTGTGCAGAGTAGCAGGCACTACTGTTTCGTACCCCAGAGCTAGAACAAAGGGGTTTTTTTCAGTCTTTCAGAAGGCCTTTGCCAGGTTTGGGGCATCTCTGAAGGCTGCATGAATAACCCTAGTTTAAACCTAAGGCTTTGAGCCAACAGAAGAAACGTTCAGCTGACGCGTCAGATGCTGTCCTGACAGCCATTTCCCACCACTTCCCTCCCAAACCTGAGGTCCTGAGAAACTAGAGTTTTCTCTTGGGCTGACAGTTTGGCCACGGTGATAAAGAATAACATATAAAAAGCTCCCGGATAAAAAGATCAGATCTCTCCTCACCACTCCAATTTGTGAGTTTACTTGAAATGTAAGCCCGTGGGACTCAAGTTCAAGAACAGCTACGGTGGAATTTTTAGTCTGTATCTGTGATCCATTTTCTATGCCAGCCACATCAAAACCAAAACCCATCTCAGTGTCAGTCACTGTCCCAAAGTCTTTGAGAGCCCCCGCTATGACCATCAATTTTTAAATCATGCTTCAAGTTCCTTGAATATTTAGATATTCCTCCTGTGATAGTATTTTCAAGACCAAATACAACTTCCCTGATCAACTCTGTATCAGATCCAGTATATTGCTACAAGCTTTTATGTTCTCCCACTTGAACGCTTTTATTGAATCACATTGGCTCTGGTATTAGAGACTTTCCAGTCCTACTCAGTATTAGTTTACTATCAAGTTACTACTGATTATTAAGCGGGAAGAATGGCATCCCCTTCCTCCACTGAACATCTTACAACAGCTTGTATATATTTTAGATCTACTTAACACCTTATATAGCTTCATAATTCCCTCTTCTTACTTTCAGAGGTGCAATAACAGGTTCACAAACCCTGGTCCTCTGGTGGGACTTCAACCACCCCAGTATATGTTGGAAGGACAGCACAGCAGGGCACAAAAAATCCAGGAGGTTCCTGGATGGTGTTGATGACAACTTCCTTCTCCAAGAGATTAGAGGAACTAAGGAGGAGTGGGACTATGCTGGACCTCGTCCTCACCAACAGCAAGGGTCAGGTGGACAGTGTGATGCTTGAGGGCAGCCTTGGCAGCAGTGGTCATGGAATGGTAGAGTTTGAGATCCTCAGGGCAAGGAGGAGGGTGTGCAGCAAGCTCACTATCCTGGACTTCAGGACAGCAGACTTTGGCCTCTACAGTTATATGCTTGCTGGAGTACCATGGGATAAAGACCTGGAGAGAAGAGGAGCTCAAGCAAGTTGGATAATATTCAAGGTTCACCTCCGCTACACTCAGGAGTGGTGCATCCCAACAAAGAGGAAGCCAGGCAAGAAAGTCAGAAGGCCTACGTGGATGAACAAGGCTTACATAAAATGATATATTTATAACACTGTTGCATCTATATGCAGCTTACAGATACATTGTTATATTTTATACATGTGTACCATATTTACACTATTGTATAGCGTACTGTATAGTATACTATAGTGTATAGGTATACTATCTGTATACTGAGTATTCACTATATACTATTTAGTAATATATAGTATATATTTAAACGATATATATTTATAAATATCTCACAACTCTGACTCAAATACCAAATTCGGAATTTGTATCTTAAAATCTTAGAAATACTGAAGCAAAACCTGTGGGTTTGTGACAACTCACAGAGCAACAGCAGAGAGAAAAAAGAAAATCTACCCTCTTCCTACAATGTCTCCATTAAATAAATGAAGCATAAGACACAACATCAGAAGTTACTGATCACAAGGGCAGCAATCTAGTGAAGATTGTTCCACTTCACTAGGTCTTTCCTAAAACTGCTCCAGCAGTGTCTCAGTAATATCTTCACAGCTAATCAGGTCAAAGTGGCACACAGAGTTAACAGCCCTTGAAAAACTATCTCTGCCATACTCAGCAGCTGCTGAAAAGCACAGAAAAGAAGGGAAGGGTAAGGAAGCAAAAATTGGCATTAACCTTCCAGAGCAGTTATGGTCTGTGACAAGCTCTTCTGCATCAGAGTGCAAAGCCCATGTTCTGAGGAGGATGTGATACCCAGTGCATGACAGGGCCAAGCTGGATTGCAGCTCTTGGAAGTTCTCTCACCTGAGAGCAGCGGGGAACCATTCCCTGCCAGAGAAGCACAATGGGTTTCAGACTTCAGCATCACTGACATCTGCACCATTTCTACCCATTGTGGCTAAAACATTTGCTGGTTACCTCATCTGCCTGAACCCTCTTATTCATTCCCTCACTATCTCTGACTTTCTGGCTACAGCAGACAGCATTGATTTCAACCCACGAAGCTCTAAATAAAATTCCGGCTTTGCTGATTTTCCAATTGCTTCTCCCTGTAGCACTGCGGCTTTCCTGGGTAGAGAAGGTAAGTGCACCTTCTTAGAAGTTCTACATTACAGTCTTGTATGTGAACCTCATTCCCTGATAGGACAAGGGGTAATGGTTTTAAACTTAAAAAGGGGAGATTTAGGTTGGGTATAAGGAAGAAGTTCTTTATTCTGATCGTGATGAAGCACTGGAACAGGTTGCGCAAAGGAGCTATGGCAGTCCTATCCCTGGCAACATTCAAGACCACGTTAGACAGAGCCTTGAGCAGCCTAAGCTAGTGGAAGGTGTCTGTCCATGGGAGGGGGTTGGAACTGGATAATATTAAGGTCCTTTTCCAACCCTAACTATTCTGTGATTCTATTCTGTGATTCTATAACTCAGTGTAACTGGTACAGGTCCTAGGTCCAATTCAAAGCGAAGGTGATTAATATTTGGCAAAGAGCCAAATACCATTTCTTAGATGCTGTTTGTGATTCATCAGTGGCTTGATACCTTAAGCTGAGGACTGATTTGTGAAACTGCAGTGGCCAAGTAGTAACTTAGAGAGACAGACTCTGGATGTTGTACAGATGCGTATTTCAATGGCATTTCCTGAATACCATCTACTTTCATCTTTCTAAAATGTGTGAAAGAAGAAAAGATTCTTCCTCCTTTTTTATGGCTGTGAAACATGAAAGCATTTACATTCAGGACAGGACTAAAGCACATACTTAAATCCCATCAATTGGATGCTGTTCTGCATAAGAGTGAACAAGCTTTACCTAAGCCATAGCCTGGCTCCTCCCTGTTTTCACACAGCCTCTTACATGCAGATACATTCATTATGTCCTTCATCTGAAACAGGTTAGAATTGGACCTCATGTAAACACTAACTCTCCTTATCAAGATACAGATAAAATAACAAATCTGTTGGTTAAACAGTTTCTAAAAATTCTCAACAATTTTGATTGGTAGCAACAACTACCTTGTATTGTCAAATCTTTATTGCAAGTATATGTACTTTTGTCTGGGTTTCCCTGCATCAGCACTTCAGTCTGGATCCGGAGTTTACTCCTGTGGTACGCTTCTGACCATGCTAAATCACCTCATATGGTGGATCACCCAAACTGGACACGTTTTGGAGGAGACCGAAGCTGAAGCTGTGCCACAAGAGCAGTCAGCTGAAGGAGCCACATGAGAATTTGCTGAGAATAACTACACTGAAAAATAAATAAGATGGATATCTTCAGAAAAAAAAGTTCCTCTCTACAAATCCATTTCTTTGGAAACATACTTTATAAATGCATCTTCAGTTTACCTGCATCTCCTGTTGTTATACCTCTCCAAGCCTCCTGGAATAATCAAGTCACAAGTGAACAGCGATGTGGTAGGTAGATCTTAGCAAAGTCAAGCCATTGGAATAACCTTAACTGGTAGCTCTGCCCCTTTTAACTGTATGACTTCTTCAGGATGATATCAGAAGCCTCTGTCTAAGCTAAAATAAACTCCTGAATTCCATCACATTGTTTGCAACAGCAGACAGTCCTTCATACATGCCAGACTTTTCCGGCAATCTACAACATCTTTGTTTCAGATAAATAAAAGTATTTTGTGAGGATTTTCTTTATATTTTGTTTGGATATTTGAACAAGGTTCTTTTTAAAGTTCAGTAATTTATTTTAATGGGTGGAATCGTGTAGCTGGATTAGCATCACAACTACTCTTTGGCTTAAAAATATACATTTGGATGCAAAATGAGCACTTCCTCTGACCCAGAAAGTTCTGGTGCCACTCACTGGACTGATCATCCCTTAAAGCATTTGGACCATTGTCAATTATTTTTCCATACCATTAGATCCAGGGGATGCTTGCAGCACTATGGCTGAAATCTTCCACTGAGCAGATGGTAAGGGGTGTGTTACTTTCATTTGGGCTGGCTGCAAGGCAAACTTACACTTTACAAACCTGATTCAGATCTGCCCGGCTTGATGTAATCATTAATGCAAAGACAGCTGCTTACTGTAGTTGTCTTACCTCTAGTTACAGTTTTATCCACTGAAGCAGTAATTATAGGTCTTCATAAAAAGCAAGGAGGGAAACAGTAATTATGCAGATGGAGAGGGAAGACTTTCCAAATTAAATTCAGATTTACCTTCCCACATCACCTAGTTTAGGAGCCTATCAGTAAAGCACATAATACCTGTACTACTGCTCTCTAGAACTGACACTGGCTTCAAACATTACCCATCTTTCAGACTGTGTGCTGCTTGCTTTCAGCTTGCCTCATCACTCGTCTGAATGCTACAAAGCCTGAAAACAGTTCCCTGGCATAACCGCACTTTGCAAAAGACAGCTGCTTTTGTTTTACCATGGTGGTGTCCTTTCTTAATCTTAACTGGGTTTTTGGGATCAAAACGCACGCATCTGAGCCACACCTCAGGTGTGTCTTTAAAATGTGTGGAAGAAGAAATTTCGTATTTCGTGAAAACAGAAAGGAGATTGCTTATGAGATCTCCCTACTGATTCTTAAGGACAGAGCACAGTTTCCCCAGGCTAGCTGTTGTCAGCAGAAACACCTAGGCAGGAAATTTCTTGACTTCTCTGATCCATGCTTTAGATGCGCTGCAAGCACTAGAAAATTGATTATACAGAGCACCAGAAACACAATGCCAAGCCTTCCTGAACCTCTCCTGAGACAGGATAGCATAACATGTGGCTCCTAAAGTTTTCAGTTGAATACCTTTGCTCATCTTCACTTCCTGGGTTGTCAGCAAACACATAGACCACTACTCACACAATGTTCTACCATCTGTCTTCCACATATTTTCACCCTGCTTTTCTGGGAACCACACAGGTTGTTGACAAGGATTCTGTCTTTTCCAGCTTCCATTTCTTCCCTGCCAAGCACATTTTCCTAATTAAATAATGCTGTACAGTGTACACAAGCAAACAATTACCTACCCAATTTTGGTGCAACCAAGTTTAAGACCACATTCACAGTGGAGAGGAAGTCGGCTCTAATAATCACTACAAAAATGTGTGAAGTGTGGATTTGAGAATTGGCTTTGGTCAGCAAACCATAATTGTATTTTGTGTTTGGCTTTCATGGACCAGGGATGAGTCTAGCTGAAATTTTAATAAAAGGCACACCTTTTGTTACAAAACAGATGGCCATCTGCCTATTTCTGACCCTTTTCCTTTTTTGATCTTTCCTCACGGATGAAGACTGCATTACTCATCATTTTGAGACTTCACTCAGTTGAAGACACAGCCTCAAAGACAGCCTTATCTGTCTTTGGGAACTGACTACAATAAACAAGGAAGGATGTCTGGCTTCCCAAAACTTAGCAGCAAATAGGTTAAAGAAAGTTTGGCCCTTCAGCTCTTGATGTTATTTTGTATTCTATTGCTTCTGATGCTTGCACATGTATCATTCTCAGCTGGTCTTACCACTTCACCCTGCCTTTTAAACTTTCAGCTACAGCAGTGTTCCTGGGATTTTGATCAATAGTTAATTCCCATGCAAAAAGTGAATTGAGGAAAAATTTACCCATGGCGATTTAAACAGTGCTGCATCCAAGTGAAGGCACACCCAATGCAAGTGGAACACCTTTTGAAACCAAAAGGGGAACCAAATGCCTCAGGCCATTTTATCATCTGAGGTACACAGGTGTAAATATGAAAGGTCTCTGATGTAAATTAACAGGCATCACAAGTATGTAAATTACCTATTTGGCACGCTATAGAACTTACTTGTTCTTAGATCTTAAAATATCCTGAAGTGTGACTTCACAACACAGAAAAAACTTTTCTTAATTCTCTACAACAACTACATGTCCTTTTAAAATACTTAATTAGAAGAGAAATCTTGTAAGTACTTTAAAGAGAGGTTACTCACTTGGAAAAATCTTTATTTCAAGTTTCACTGTAGGTAAGAAATACTATCAGAACTCCAAAAGACCCCAAAACTAAAGCACTAGACTGTCTTCTCATTTTTCCTAGGCTACACTAGTGTAATCCTATAGCTATCAAGAGTGATGTTTTAGTTTATGTGTTGTTACGTGCTTCTCCTCTTGCAGTAACTGCAGCTCCTTCGCAAAGGAAAGCATCTAACAGCACGTACTTTTAAAACCCACTAGTTAGAATTGCATGCGGCCAGCTCAACTAAATTTTTCCACCTGCAGTAAGCTGAATGCTTGCTGTCATTTACCCAAGCGTATGTGTTGCATCCCTTTGCTGTTACTTATGAATCTTCCCAGCTCAGGCGACATGTGGGCTTCTAGGCACAACCTCACTACACCTTTGAACTTACATGAAAAAGACTCATAACACGTTGACTGCTGGTCTCTAAAATGACTTTCCCCAAAAGAGCTATTGAATTACATAACTCTTAGCCTGCAAGGCATCATTCCCCTACACCACCCCACAAGGAAAAAGCTGCTGCAGAAAGGTTTTCGTGACTCTGCCATAACCTACCTAAAAGTTTTTTCATGCATGCACACAAACACGCACACACGGATTTTGCCTGTCTCTTGGCCTTTTCACTTTCCAGCTGCAAGTTAATAGGTGTGAGAGCAATGTCAATACGTTCCACTTTAAGAACAATCTTTTATGTAACCCCGATTAAAATTTAACAGACCCGTTTCACTATCCAGTGCTTGCAGCCTTTTTTGACTGGGTCTGATAAGGATCGGTTTTGCTGGAACTTGTTTTCAAAGCACTTACAAAAACAGCTTCCCTGCCACTGGCACTTGGAGCAAAACAAATCACAGAGCAAACCCTGTAAAATTTCATGCATTTTGGAATGAAGTACAGTAGTAGCCTGGACATGCTTAGTA
Source organism: Amazona ochrocephala (assembly GCA_039720435.1). Taxonomy (NCBI): domain Eukaryota; kingdom Metazoa; phylum Chordata; class Aves; order Psittaciformes; family Psittacidae; genus Amazona; species Amazona ochrocephala. Next base: position 82,363,741 of record CM077909.1, on the reverse strand, counting down.
TAGTGTTATATGTGTAATAAATAAATAAACCCAAAAAGGGGCTGGAAGAATTTGCAGTACCATGTCAGTAGCTAATCTTGCTTTAGCTGCACACAATGCTAGTTCACATCCCAGTCCTGTAGGTAATTGCTTTGCTGGCCTGCCAACTGCAAATAGCTGTTCAACTAGTAAAGCATACCTGAAGGAGGCTGGAATTGTAATTGACAAATCTCACTCAGCTCTATGTTTGCATAACTGACTGTTATCATGAAGCAAGTTCAGCCCTCCAAGCTGCAGCTGAGGAACTGGCATGGGAGGGAAAAGGATGGCTGCAAAATCTTCACTGAGATGGTGGAGAAACAGATGATCAACCTTCAGTGCTCCTAAATCTCTTATCTTGTTTCAACATACGCCTCTCACACACTGATGGGAAAAGGTGAATTTCTATAGAAAGTCGGTAGGTAATGACACTCTGCATGTACTGTAAGTGTAAGCAAGCCTCAAAGATAGCCCATGCATCTTTTGGTAACATTCTGTCATTTCTTCAAGAAGTAGCTTACTGGCTGAAAGAGTTCACACATGCATCAGCCCAATCCACTGAGATCTCCTCCGAGCTTCTATCAATGGCAGCCAAGACTGCAGTCCTTGAAGTGGCTGTACCTAAGATGAAACATGCCTACTTAAATAAGCTGCTGTACAGTTCCATAGTTTGATATCAGCCTGTTCCATGTGCTTTAGAAGCAAGATGCCCTGAGCTGATTATGTATTTGTCCTTCAATACAAGCATTTAGATGACATTAGTCTAGGAGTTCAAGACCTTCAAACTTCAAATTTTACATCCCTGCCAAAAACTCTTGGAACATGCTATCAAAGTAGGATATGGCATCTGGGCATATGAACCCTGTTAATAAATAATAGAAGAATTTATGATCACTTATGGTATTTTGAAACAAAAGTCAGGAATGCAGCTTCCAGAGATTACCAAGTTTCTTACCTTGTACAGCACCATGCATACACGTGTATATTCCTCAGGACTGCCAGAAAAACATAATGAATGTGCAGATCAAAAGAACTTTGGTGCCTTCAATGTATGGTTTACAAGAGGAGCGCAAAACCTATGAAAATGCACAGAACAAGCAGGCAGTTACCCATGCCTCTCTCCCAAAACCTTCCTGCATTTCCTAATCCCTTAGATAAAATTCACGTGGGACTTCTCGAAAGGCTATCAGTAAGCAAGCAGAAGCTGTACTCCTACTGCTTTTCATAGCAGAGATTAAAAACCTCAGTTCTTGGCTTCCCACTGAGATGGTCAGCAATGATTTCTTCATTATCTTAAACTCTTCCTGCAATGCTAAAAATGCCTAGCAATTTTGCAAAGCATAGAGTAAATTTCCAGCAAGTGACAGGCACAGAGTACTTTTTATCCACCCTGCAAATTACTTTTGTTGAGGATATGTTTCTGGAGGCATAATTTTGGAAAGCATTACCCCTATGGATATTTTTAGAGGTGTATTCCTACTTCAATTTTAAAGTGTTCATTTTGTGACGGCCAGTATAAAATATTTGGGATTTAATGCACTTTTTATTTTTTTTTAAGTTTGTGGCCTTCAATAAAGATGAAAAATAATAGTGAGGGCTGGAGCAGGACAACTTCATGGTACTTCTCTGTATTTTTGGCGCAGGAATACATCAGTGTAGACATTTTAAATACACCAGAAGTTAGAATAACTTTCTCCTGATTGAACAGTTTCCATTAGGCTGCTGATCAGAGCTGAACACCAACGACAGACTCCAGCGGCTGTTAGTTCTGGAGGGCTTGCAAACCACGCTGTTTGTGACTTACTTTGATTCTCTAGTGCTATCTAGTGGCTAGTACTGAAAACGATTAATGCATAGATACGCAGCTGCACAGAATCCAACAGACAAGTCTAGGGTCCTCTTCTGTGGCTAGTATGAGCTCGAGGTGTGCATCTGGGTCTGGGTAGTGCAGACAAATAGCCTCTCCCACAAACCTTCATCTCCCCCAAGCTCCCAGGCTAAGTGCCCAAGCTGAAACCAGCACATGACTGCTTTTTGTCCTGAAATACCAAACAAACACTCATACAGGCAGCATTATCTTGATTGCTGGTGGCCACCTCCAATCCTACTTGTGCCTAAATGGGTGAGCAATTCCCCTCTCCTGCTCCCCTTCACTTCTGAAGTTCAAACTTCATGTCTGGAAGTATCTGCAGGCTAATTGCTCTTACACAGTACTGCACCCCAAACTACACGTGTGTACATACGTACACAAATGGCTGATGCCAACCTGACGAAGTTTAACCATGCCAAGCGCAAGGTCCTACACCTGGGTCGGAGCAATGCCAGGCACAGCTACAGGTTGGGCAGAGAAGAGATTCAGAGCAGCCCTGCAGAGAAGGACTTGGGGGTGCCGGTCGATGAGAAAATGAACATGAGCCGGCAGTGCGTGGCTGCTGCCGAGAAAGCCAACTGTATCCTGGGCTGCATCAAAAGGAGCGTGACCAGCTGGTCGAGGGAGGTGATCCTGCCCCTCTACTCCGCTCTTGTGAGACCTCACTTGGAGTCTTGTGTGCAGTTCTGGTGTCCTCAACATAAAAAGGACATGGAGCTGTTGGAACAAGTCCAGGGGAGGGCCACGAGGATGATCAGGGGACTGGAGCACCTCTCGTATGAAGACAGGCTGAGAAAGTTGGGGCTGTTCAGCCTGGAGAAGAGAAGGCTGCGTGGAGACCTCATAGCAGCCTTCCAATACCTGAAGGGGGCCTATAGGGATGCTGGGGAAGGACTCTTCATTAGGAACTGTAGTGAGAGGACAAGGGGTAACGGGTTCAAACTTAAACAGGGGAAATTTAGATTTGATATGAGGTATAAGTTCTTTACTGTGAGGGTGGTGAGGCACTGGAATGGGTTTCCCAGGGAAGTTGTGAATGCTGCATCACTCGCGGTGTTCAAGGACGGGCTGGACATAGCCTTGGGTGGCATGGTTTAGTGGGAGGTGTCCCTGCCCATTGCAGGGGGGCTGGAACTAGATGATCTTGAGGTCCTTTCCAACCCTAACTATTCTATGATTCTATGACATGCTCCTCTCACCCCTATTCAATCCAGCACAACACAACCAAATCAGAACAATAGCAGGGGAAATGCAGACAGGAATGGTTTGGCTGCTGGCAAAATAAATAGCTTTGAAGGGTCTCTGACATTTTAGGGTGGGAAAAATAGAGGGCACTATATGACAGTAAACTGAATTATTTCTACGAAATGCTAATATTCCATAAATCTGCACTTAAAGACAAAGGTCAAGCTATGTAGTGACTGCCATAAGTAAAGGCCTTTTTTTCAGAAGGAAAGAGGCTATATACATAGAATTCCGATGGTCAGCTGCCATTTGACAGGAAAAAAAGCCAAACTGTTCACAGGGAGATAAGGCAGAGATTGAAAAGAGAGTGTGCTTAGTCACAATAGGAAATCCAGCTCAGTCCAGGAGGTTCCCACCTTGTCTTAAGCAATTCACTTTCCTAGCCAGGACAGATTTAGACTTACTGCAAAGGCTTTGTTAGACACAAAATTTAACACAAAGGCAATCACTGCTGTTGTTCACTGTTGTGAAAGGGCCTGTAAAAGCTTCACCAGCAGACTGTGTACACTGACATTTTTGTGAAGTTATTAGCACACATACCTGGTTAGAACAACCTCTGACTCTACATTAACAATACATTTGAATGGATTACTTTACTCGTTATGTATATGCTTAAAACCAGCAGTATATGAGAGAACTGGAGCTAAAGATAAAACAAATGCAGATCCTTTCCATTATCTTTAAGGCCAAGACACTGAAGGCTACATCTTAGGAAAAAAAAAACACAACCAACCAACCAAACAAGGCGGCTGAGATTTCTAGGACTGCAAGTGAAATTTGTGAGGTTTATGGTACACACATGAATGCTGACTGAGGAGAGCCCAGCAGCCATCAATCCCATCAGGGAGTGACCCTGAATCCTGCTGTGCCCAGGGATGGGTTTCTGACCACCACATCTCTCAGAGAGCAAGTCTGTCAGGAATAACAACAAAGCTTTTGTCTGGCTAGGACACAAACCTCAGAATTTCTCATACAGACAGAAACCTATAGCTATTCTTCTAAAACAGTGCTGGACCTTGTCTTCCATTAAGGTGTGATTTGCAAGTGAAATGGTAGTGCCTAAGCCTTTTCTTTACAGGAACTTTTCCGGGACATGGGAATTCAAGCAGTGAACTCTCTAGGTGAATGCAAAAAGAAACTGCAGACATAGCTCATATTACCCAGCATTTAAGATGACCATGAAACAACACTAATCTACTAATTAAATATGTCCCTTAGCCCATTTAATCTCCAATGACCGAAAATGAAGTCTCCAGCCCAGATACTATATTTGGAGTTGCTTGGATTCCCTAGAAGAATTCTAACATTAAGAGTGACATTTTCATTCACTACTTGTATTTGCATATATTCATCAAAACTAAGAAAAAAAAGTGTGTTTTTTTCTTTATTCTGAGATTATTAGACTTAACACCTTATTAGCTCTTTGCAGGCACTTTACACTTGAGAAAAGACATAAAATCTGGAAAATAGAGTTGGTGTGGACTTACCAAAAAAAGCATTACAAAAATATGAACATTAGCAGTTCTTCTGCTCTCCGTGACAGTAACAAAGGCTAATGCTTTCCCCATATGACAATCTTTATTATCACTTGCCTTCAGTGGTTCCTGTCACAAACAGGAATTCCAGTGACATTTGCTGCTTTAGCCATTAGGATTATATTGGTATTTATATAACTCATCTGCAACACTGACCTTTCTACTCCCAACAGACATATTCACATTCAACACTAACAATTTTTTTTTAAACCAGAACAAAAAGCACGTCTCTGATTGTTTCAGGTAAAGATTCTCCCAAAACAGAATAACTAATTTCCTGTTAAGTACCCAACATGCTGCTCCCATTGCTTTTTGTAAAATCTTCAAAAATGTGAAACTCCAAAGCACTGGAAGTGGTGGTTATACGTCCCTGTGATGAGGAGGAACTTGAAAATTACAGCCTGCAAACACCTTTAGTGTGCCTCAGTCTAAGCGCTTGTAGATGTGCCCAAAGAGAAACCCAAGCCCCCTTATTTCCATCTGGCATGCAGTGTGGAAACCTGATAAAGCATCCTGCAAATGTAGCCTGTGGTCTCAGCCTTCCCAGTGCTGATATTGTGCAATCTATGAAAACACATCAAATTGCAACACACTGTTGTTGACCAGTGCTAAGAGTCTCAAAAACGTATCCCATGTCCCATGGAAATACTCATGTAGAACATTCCCTTTTAGCTATAATGTTTATTTTGCTCAGTCCAAGTATACTCTTAAACAAACTGAACTATACTTTACAAAGTGCAATCTTAACTATTAAACTGACAAAGGCTGAAATACCAGAAAACAGTAAGAGCTGAAAAATTCAAAGCCACCCATCTTAGTAAAAAATCTTTCACTTGTCTATCCCTGAGTAAACTGGACATTGAACTGCAAGCACTTTAAATCTGTAATGTCACACTCTCAGCTGAGAACACAGATAAAGTTTATTGCATGTGATTCTGTCCTGGGTTCAGCACTAGCAGCCGTTTTTCTCCTTAGTAGCTGGTACAGTGCAAACATAATCTTCTTGTAATATACAGGTATCTAAAAGTTACATATTTAAAACTACCTATTTGAAGATCAAATACAAGGGACTGACCAGCAAGTAGCTGATGAGAAAGACTAAGTGAAAGCTTGCTTAGTTCACTTTCTGAAAACAATTTCCTGCTGTAACTTAACAAAAAATCTTGTGTTAAAAATTAACAATACAGTTTGGATGATTCCATTATCTTCAGATTTCAGGATTAGTAGCTTTTCAGAAATTATTCTCCTTTCTAGTGAAATAAGGGAAGAAACACGTATTTTTTTCTGCCCATTTTACATGGTCATTTTCACTGGGAGTAGATATTACCACAGGAGAATGAAAACATGGAAAAGTTAGGAACCTCAATCTATTTAAGCATCATCTTGCATTAGCAGGTATACCATTATTAAGTGTTTGAAATTAATCAGTCTAACACATAACTCTGCAACAATGGCTATGAACTAAAATGCATTAAAATCAAGATCTACACAGCTGTCAAGGAAGATACATGATCTGCAATTCAGAGAGAAATAAAACCAGCTTTTATATATACTGCAAGTGTTGAATATGCCAAGGACAACAGTGTTTGCAGTTTTAATACCATTTGTAAAGGAAGTTAAATTTTTTATCTATTCTTAGTAGATTCATGTGGTGCCTAAGACAGAAGTGTTCCTTACTGTCCTGCGTTCAGCAGTAGCAGTCATTTTTCTCCTTCTTGGTAGCTAGTGCAACTCTGTGTTTTTGATTTTGGGCTTGGGAACAGCACTGATAACACCAGTCCTTTCAGTTACTGCTCGGTAATGTTTTGGTCTGACCAAGGACTTTCTGAGTCTCATGCTCTGCCAGGGAGGAGGGGAAGCCGGGAGGAAGTAGAAACGGGACACCTGACCCAAACTGACCAAAAAGGTATCCCATACCACAGCACATCATGCCCAGGATGTAAAAACGGAGGGCAGAGACCCGGAAGGGTGGGTGGTGCACTGTTTGGTCGGGCTGGGTGGTGAGCGATTGCATTCTTTCCTTGTATTTCCCTTGTCATTACTACTATTGGTGGTAGTAGCAGTGGTTTGTGTTACACCTTAGTTACTAAACTGCTCCTATCTCAACCTGTGGGAATTGTATTCTTTCGATTCTCCTCCCGATTCCCCGGGGACTGGGGGAAGAAAGAGGGGGGAGTGGGTGAACGAACTGCATGAGGGGCTTAAACCATGACACTCACACATGAATATTTTATATGCATCAAAGAATGCGCTCTAAAAAGCAAGGAAAAGATGTGTATGGGAAACCACTATCAGTAACTTTCCAATGTCACTCTAAAATAAGGCTTTCTTTGAAAACCACTAATGAAAATACTAAGTTCGTCCACATTCCTTCCAAGCCTGTCAACAAAGCAAAATGTCTCTTTGCCAATTTAGAAGAAAGATGACAATGTCTTACTTTTTGTTGTTGTTGTTTTGTTATTTTTCTTTTTTTTTTTTTTTTTTTTTTTCTTTAGGCTAGTACATGTCTAGGTCTACAGAATATATAGCTGCCTTTTTCTTTAAAGAGGCTGGATATAGAGTGAAGGTGAAGGATTCCCAGTGGCTACTAAATTCCACCCACTCTAGCAAGTGACAATTACAATACCACTGCTACCATAAAGCTAACTCAGAAGCAAAATCCAGCAGAAGACTGAATAGGAAAGCAGCTGTGCCAATGATACCTGCTCACTGCCAAGAAATGAAATATGTGCATACCCATGAACCAGCTGTCTTCTGTCCAGACCCATGCTTACAAAGTTCCAATCTCTTTCATCAATATCACTCTAAGATTACCAGCATTGAACAGCTGAGAGGTAAGCAGAGTTAAAAGACTGAGTATCTGAACAGACAATGGCCTGGAATCTTTAAGTCACCAGGACTCTGAACAGACAATGGCCTGGAATCTTTAAGTCACCAGGACCTTCAGCTCCAATACTGTCAAGTTCCATAGTTAACACAGTCACATGTTAAAAATGTAACCAAAACCAGAACACGTGGTAGAAATGGGGACATATACCTACCACTTTACAGGACTAACCCCTTTGATATGAGAATTGTGCTGACTACCAAATGATAAAGTAAATCAACCATCCTAAGCCTGCAAATGATAAAGTAAATCAAACATCTTAAGCCTGCAAAGTGTATTACTCTCATGGTCCAGGGCATGACAGCCACTAAGCAGTGGTCACGAAATAGCTTTCCTGGCGTGAGGCTTCGGGGAGATCTTGTGCTCTGAAGCAGCAGTGTGGGTCACAGCTAAACACAAAGTCCCAAGCTTCATGGCTCACTGATTTGATTCCTCATGGCAAGTCCCATGCCCACAGGAATGCTTTTTAAACAGACTGATTAATGATATCTGTTTCAAAAAGGCAAAGCAGCTTCATATTAATTCCTAGATAGTTTCAATATCTGGTTTCATGGATATGCCAAGAGTTTGCAAGCAAATATAAAATCTCAAAATCCAAATAAAGCAATTTTTAGCAGATGCTTTAAGGTTCACATAAAGAATAATGTTTTCTTTTAAATTGTTCTGAATAAATCTTTCATGACAGAATGAACAATGCAAGCTGCCATTGTGTAAAGCAACCAGAAACACACCTGCAACTTTACTTTTTCCTCGTAACAGTTTGGAATTTATTCACTCAAAACTTCCATTTAGACAGAACAGCAGTAACAAAATATCTGTACACTACTTCTGTTACAAATATAGATACTATTTAAAGTGACTTTACATACTCTAATGTAGGCATTTCTCACTCTAACAATGAAATAAGCATAGAAAAACAATTCCATAACAACAGCATCTAGTAATGGTACCATCTGTTTTCTCTCATCTTAGCCTACCACAGTGTAACTTCTGGAATAGTTAAAAAGACAAAGAGGGTGGTTTATTTAGTTAATTCATTTAGACATAACTATCAACCTGTTAATATTATTTCACAAACATTCCTAATACTGCTTTTGTGTCCCACTAAAACAAACGCTAGGCTTTTCTATCTTCCCCTAATAACAGCCTGACCATTCCCTGCATCTTAAGTTCAGATTTCTCTTAAATGACAACTGACATGGTGGCCTTCTTGCTACAGACTTATTTTTGCTAATTAACACAAAGATTATTGCTGGTAATTACAAATCTCCCTCAAAAGACTTAGTAAATTTTTCTGCAGGAAGGTAAATCATAGGCAAAGTGCACTTTATCTGCTAGATTCCTAAGAGCCAGTTTAAAAGAGAAGAGGCAAAGGCAGGCTACAATCAGTTAACGGTTTGGATAAAGTCTTATTGGAGATCCCAACTTAGGAAATTGAGGATGTTCATAAATTTATTGACCACACTGCTGGTCAAGCAACTGCACCATGGACTAAACAGTTTCTTGTATTAGTGCCTTTAAAATTAAATCCGAGGGCCCAAACCAGTATTTCTGGCCCTCAAATCTCCTCTTCTGCTTAATGACGATACATAAAGACCTTCACTGCTGTCTTACTACTCACCTCTACCAGGGGAGATTTTCAGCATTTACCTACCCTCAACTCCTGGTTTTAGGTCTCCCCAGTCCAAGAAGGACCCGACCTTTGCTGCTACTGGTAATGGCTGTAACACCGTAACATCAACTTCTTCCACCTTGGCTTAACCAACATTCACAAGCTAAGTAAACCTGCCCTCAGAGGTTTGCTTGTGGCTCTGATTCAAGTAGCTTACACGAAACACATTGGAAAAGCACAACTTTCTCTTCTAGAGAAGACTGAGAGGGGATCTCCTTAATATATTTAAATTTCTCAAAGGCGGGTGTGCCAGGATGATGGTGCCAGAGTCTTTTCAGTGGTGTCCAAAGACAGGACATGGAGCAATGGCTGTAATCTAAAACACAAGAAGTTTCACCTCAACATGAGGAAGAACTTCTTTACATGCGCAGAACTTCTTTACTTTAGTGGCAGAGCACTGGAACAGGCTGCCCAAGGGGGTCATGGAGTCTCCCTCTCTGAAGAGATTTAAAACCCATCTGGATGTGTTACTGTGCAACCTGCTTGTGCGGTCCTGCCCTGGCAGGGTGGTTAGACTGGATGATCTCCAGAGGTCCCTCACAACCCTAATGATTCTGTGATTCCCTTACACATCTTTCACATTGGAAAGGTTGCTTTCACATCCATATAGGCTAAAAATACTACTATTATAAAAGAAGCCTAGTTGTTCCAATACTGCAGTTGCTAGGCACTCTCATTCGCCAGGAGTAGCTTCCTGTAGCAAATGGATTTTTCAGCCTTGAGCACAAGCCCTCTCCTTTCAAAACAAACACACATATACTCCTGCCTCAAACAAAAGAAACCCCCAAACAAATAACAAACCTAAACCCTCAAACGTAAGCCAAACTAAAACACAGTTTTATTTTTATTTTGGACACACCATGGCTCAGGAAATTTAAATACACAGAAAAAAACCCCACCCAAGCCACCCACTCAGGTCCTCCTACTTGGGCATTGAGAAATAACACAAATAAGCACCTAAATCATTAATAATTTGCCTCCAGACTACATACTATTTCTTCTTTTTGTAGAGTTTGATATTTTGTCAATTCTTTCTTCAATAACCTTTTTTCTGTTTTCTGACTATTGCCACTCATGCCACCCCCTTGCTGACTTTATCGTTTTTCCAACATGTTTCAAATATCCAAAGCTTCTTAGCAGAACATTCCAGTTTTGCTGTGTGGTTATTAATGCAAATGTTCCTTTCTTATTTTTTTTTTCCTCTGGTGACTTAGAAGCATTCAGTATAACACTAATAGGAAAAATATCCATGTCTTTACATAGCTGACATACCTCCATCCCAGTGGCTTGACGGTAAGAGAAATACTTCTACTGTATACAAAAATCTGGTTAAATGTTATTATTTTTCAGTGTTGTAACACAGTTCTGTGAAGCTGAAAAAGCAAGAAGGCTATATAAACATTTCCATTCTTTGTGCTATGTGGAGTGTAAATAACAGTCTTATTGACCCTACCCCTTGGCAGCCAGTTCACGACAAAACAGTCAAAGTGACCGTTCCTTTTGTCCTTTTCAGAATAGCAACAGCTTCCTCATGGGTCACCCCTTCTAAACTCTGCCCATTCACAGCAATGATTTGATCCCCTCTCTTCAGGCGTCCATCTTCTGCTGCTGCACCCTGAAATGATATAACATGTAACTGCAGACCCATGCATTTCTTTTTCTCCCTTTGGTCCGAGTAAGATGGGTTATGTACACAAAACCCCTTACAGCTTTTTGAATTTCAATGACTCAGATATAGTCAATTGTAGTACAGCCTGCTACTGCTGCAGTATGCCCTGCCTTCTCTAAGTTTCACAACATTTAGAAATCAGGTCTGTATGACTTTTTGTTCTCTTAACCCTGCTCATCCAGTCAGTGTAACAATTAAACTCTACTATCACAGAAGTAAGATTTTCAAGACCTGAAGTTTTCAGCAATTGGTATAAGATATTTACTAATCAAAACCTAGGTCTGTACTTTGATTTATTATAAAAGATTGGGATTCTTGATTCCAGTTTTCTCTGACTCGCGCTGTTTCCTAGGACAGTCCAATTTATCAGTACCTGAACTTTCCCAAAGGTCTAGACTTTAGTTTAATTATTTCATCTTGGTCTACCTTTCAGACTCAGAGACAAAATAAACAAAAAAGTACCTTTTCCCACCTGAGGAAAATACACTCTAAACATAGAGCAAGGGGGCTGTTTTTCTAAGTATGTGCACAATTTCCTTTCGGAGTGCTGAAGAAGACTACCACTTGCAGAGTCATATGCTTTTGGAAATTCTGAATCTTCCTAGGGCTACAGTGCTCAAATGCTGCAAGCGCATTCTGACCAGCATTTGCACCAAGGAAGAAATGCTGTGAGAAACTAACAATCCCTTAGCTTCAAACTCAAGCATGGTTTAAGATAGCAGTTGTTATGAACTAAGTAATAAATTGATTGAACAAATTTAAAATTTACACTTACCTTTGCAAACACCGTCTTCACATAAATAGGTAAGTCTCCATGGGGACTGCCATAACCCCCCACAATACTAAAGCCTAGGCCATCTGGTCCTCTATCCAGAGTAATGGTCTTGTACTGAGGAGGTCTAAGAAAGGGAAGAAGAGTATTGCAATGTTGGCTGAACTTACGACTTAACCTGTAGAATGGTCAGCAACAAAAACAAAAAATATTTCAAGTTAAGCAATATATTTGCTGGCAGTGCTCAAGGCCAGGCTGGACAGGGCTTTGAGCAACCTGCTCTAGTGGAAGGTGTCCCTGTCCATGGCAGAGGGGTTCAAACTGGATGACCTTTAAGGTCCCTTCCAACCCAAACCAGTCTATGATTCTATGACTCTATTCCACTATCACTACAAATGCTTTTACTATAATGAATTGGCTATTTTAGTTCATGTAAAACACTATAACTGTCTAATGCCCTCATTATTACTTAAAGGTAGCTATTTCAAACACCTCTTCTACCCAGCTCAGGGCACAGTTACAACTGCAATGTCCCACTAACACCGCTTAGTAGTGAATACCTGTACCTCAATTCTTTGTAATAAATATCTACTTTAAAAATCCTGTAAATCATTACACACCCTAAAAACCATCCAAAATGAGCCCAACAGTTTATTCTGTAAGGTGTAATTGCTTCTCTCTTCCTTTAATATATGGATGTGTATTTCTATATATGTGTTCATACAGACCATTTATAGGTATATTTCCCCACATATACTTTACTATAAGAAAGTTTGAAGTTCAACATTTTGAAATAGATCTGTGTGGCTAAAAATCCCCTTTCCCTCTTTCCCTAATCCTAGAAGAATAATGCCTCAGATTTACAACCGAGTTTGAGTCAAAACTTGTTTTCATAGCTGTACCTTGCAGTATACCACAAGCAGTGTATCTTGTATACCAGGAAAATCTGACACTTGATAGTCCATTGCTAGAAAGCATATTATGGAAATGCATGTAGCACTGTGGAAAGGGCCTTGCTATTAAAGTCTTGAGAAAAAAACATTTTGGGTGTATCAATTAATCTCAGCTACCAAGGCCAAGTGAAACAAAGGAGACTGTATTTACAGAGAAGAAACCAAATCACAAGTCTACACAGGAGCAAAATAAAGCAGCACAGCAAATCATGTCACTAAGAATGCAGAACAGGATCTATGGCCTACAGGGCCCATGTATATCAAATGTCTAAGTAATGATTAAGTTAAGTCATCCATTATTTGATAGAATTTTTAAGTTTTTCAGGCTGAGTTCAACATAAAATAACACGTTACAGAGGTTGTATATTCTATAGTTACTGACCCTAACTCATCCTGAAAAATGCTGGTTGAAGTTAGTCCCGCAAATGAAAGACTGGACGTAGGTGGATCCTGCTGATGACCAGTTACGACACTCACTTCTCCTCCAGCTACAACCTAGGAATAGAGTTTGGAAACAAGTAAAATGAGAATGCTGACACTAAAATAATTCATTGTAGCAGCTGGCAAAACCATAGTCAGAAAATACTTCAAATGTCACCGAAGATTTTTTTACCTGCAACTCAATAGTGCCTGAAGCATTCTTTAAGAGACTAACAGCTTGGGAGTGAGTCATGCCCTCCGTAGATGTTCCACAGATGCTAACAATCCTGTCTCCAACCTGCAGAAGAAAATGTAGAAAATCTAGCTAACAATACCCTTCATTACATAGATTTATTTGTCAGGTTCTTTCAATAATAGCAGATCTGTGCATTTGTATTTAGCCAGATTTTATTACTGAAACACTGCAGGAAGAAAGAAATCAGCAACTGTTCACAGTACATTTTCTCTTGAAGGCAAATCATCTTTGAACTACATAATGACCCATTGCAAAGGTAGAAAATTCAATACCACAATTAGCAAATTACACTGGTTTAGTGTATTCAGTGTAAAAAAGTAATTACGCTTTACAGAATTGATCCTAAAAGCTAGAAATATACAGCACATAAAAAAGACATGCATTTTGAATGTCATCTAACTGAAGTGGTAAATTATCAGAGATTGTATGCTTGAATTCATCATGAAATAACACTGTCCATTTTCAAAGGAGCATGACTCAAATTCAACTACCTACAGTGTCGACTGAATATAGTACGCATGTAAGTGCTGTATGATAGAAGACCTCCCACTTTAACTCAGAACCTAAAAAGCACTACCTCTATCCCAAGACAGATAAGCACGGAAAACATGAGAGATAAAACAGACTGCACACACACAGACCACCAAGCTCACCAGCAGAGCTAACTTACAGAATCCATCACTCTGAACTACCCTCTCTAATTTTCATAAGCTGACTACCTCTGTTACCCAAGATTGCTAGCATGGTAAGAGGTAATTGCTGAAAGGTAACTAACTTGGGGAAGGAAGTCCTAAAGCAATCTGAGTTCCCTTTTCCTCAATCCAAATGGCAGAAATTCTTGTCACAGCCAGAAGCACTTATGACTACATCATTAAACTGCTAACTTATTGCCTGACTAATGTTACCCCTGCAATCTTTACAACCTTCTTAATTAACTTACTCTGAGTTTTTGAGTCTGAGCTGCAACTCCATTCGGGTGCATCATGGCAATAAATATAGGAACATCCCCAAGGGGACTTCCTACACCTCCAGCAATGCTCACTCCTAGTGAATCTGCAGGGCCCTGTTATCATAATAAAAAACCGTTCAGATTTTTCTGGAAAGAAAAACATATGCAGAGAATTGTAAGCTTATCCCAAATAATTGTGAAAATTATCATTCCAATGTCTCAAACCATTTTTTAAGCTTAACCATTTCACATAGTTTTGAGAAAGTGCAGAGAGCACAATGTTTCTTCCTGTGTTAGGTGACAATCTGCTGACTTAGATGTACATTTTATCTTAACCAAACTAAATAATTACAGGATCCAGCGTCAGACCCTTACTGTCAGCATAGAAAGTACGGGCAAGGAAAACTGGACAGCTGGAATTGCTTGTCCTTAATATTGTCTGTATCAATCTCATGCTACAAACCTCCCGAAGACTAATCTTTATGCTCCCCCTAGCGTCCTATTATTGAAGAACAGAACTAGCTGCTCACTACTGTACAACACCCTACCCAATTGCAAAAACTGCTTTTGTAAGCTAGTTATTTGCAGATTCTACTGTAAAAGAGAATGGCTAAATATAATACATGTAATCAAGTTAACTAGATGCTGGGCAAAGTCAAATCAATATAAATATTTTGGACAATCAGAAACAGTCTGATCCCATGCTCCTGTAAATAACAAAGTTGACTGAATTTCACATTTGAAAACTTGGCAGCTGTCATGTAAGAGCCTACAAATTAAAAATACATATAAAAAAAATAAGAAATACCAAACAATAGGCTTGCAACTTTGGTACAGTTCCCCTGATTTCACTGAAACAGTCTGGATTTAACTCAGTCTCGTAATGGTAAAACTAGGTCCCATTATCACTTACTAGTCTTTCCTCCTCTTGCTTTCAGGTCACAGAATGTGATAGCATAGATCACACTGCTTTTACATAAACATATAGGCAGTGGAGATCATACAGTGTTGACCTGAAAAGATAGCCAAATGAATTAGGCATATCAATTCCTCTCTCAAAATGACTAACAGGGCCAGACTTCTTCCATTCTGTAAACACACCATTTGACCACATCTATGAAACCTACTCCTGATATATACCACTTCATGCTGTAACTTACCTTTTTTATTTCAACTGTTCTTAGACCCTGTATTTCAGAAGCTGCTGTCAATGAATGAAAAAAAAAAAAAAAAAAAAAAAAAAAAAAAAAAAAAAGTTAAAACTAGCATTTCTTGGAAATTTCAACATAACAGCTATTCAAACCACTATAATGATTCTAACATTCTGCTGGTCTACTGCAGACATATTTTTCAAGCAGATTTTGAAAGTGGCTGTCATTAAATTAATAGGATTGAAATGCTTCCAGAATGGTTAAAAGCAGCCATTCCATTCTCTCAATTTAAATACCTTTCAGAATAACACTGTTGTGCATGCTAGAATTGAATATAAAAACCTATTATTTGCTAGTAGTACTTTTGCCCAAAGTAACTTTGTTCTGAATTTGAGCATGAGACAGCTATTCCACATCTAGTCTAATTTAACTATACAGTATCCGGATTTCTACGAATGAGACAGCTTGACTGAAGACATATGTAGACTAAATAAAAATTATGACAACTTAAATTCTGATTATCTATATTTCTGGTATAACAAGCTGACAGTTTATAAAAAAGTTGCTCAAAGATATATATGACCCACTGTACAATAACCACCCCTGCAGCACTTTAATGACTAACAAATCACTTTCAGGCTTACAGCACATAATGATAACATTTCAGGGAAAGCAAAAGATCTCATCTCTCAGTTCACGTGTATAAAATACTGAAAGCACCAAAGAAACCTTACTGGTATTCTTCTTTAGACGACTTTCAGGGACCTCAGGTGCACTGGACCCAGAAACCGGGAAAGTGAAGGATGAGAGACTGCTGCTTCCTTCACTGACCTAAATACAGTATTACACAGTGAGTAGAGAAAAGCTTCAGACACCCAGTTAATAAAACTGTCACCCATGGTATTCAGTGGATTCTGCTGTATTTTACTTTTTCTGTGCTCAGCTAAAGCTGACGCAGTGAACCTCCACATATTTCTTGGTCACCCTAGAGGGCTCCTTGTTTGAAACACCATTAGACCAACAGAGACTGCATGCATACAACCCCCATGAAATGCTTTGAAGAGCTGCTTTTGAGGGTCACACTATGCCCTTATATTTGCACCTTCTAGGACCTCACCAAGACCTTCTAGTGCAAAAGTCAGTGACAATTATCAAGGTAGGGACAGAATATAAAAGACGGATCTTTATATATCCTCATGTGTATCTCATGTTCACCCACTGCATCAGCTAAAACTAGGATTAGGCTCTCCACTCAGTTTAAACTGCACAACTCCCAGAAAGATTTTCACTATACCAGCATGGCGATGTAAAGAAACAACATGGCTCCCAGTCAGACTGGTTTGCTGACTGTTACAGACATTCAAAACATTCAACATTGTTAGCTTCTTCTTACTTAAGCACTTACAATTACGACCACTCAGAGCCTGCATGTTTTCATCTTGCCTGGCACTACCCATTTTGAAGAGACCCTAACACTTCAGTCTTACCCTGTCTTAACCTGCTCACTTGAAACTGTTTTGTCTTCAAACTACTTATTTTCAGTAACTGATGATCTGCATACCCAGCTTATAACCAGAGAAATTCCGAAGGTAACTTGTGAGCTCTCAGAAGTACAGCCCTACTGAGGATAATTACTGTATGAGCTGCTACCACATAAATGACGCACATTCAAATGCAGAAACTGATGCAAGTTGGAAACACTCCACCATGAGACCAGTAATAAAATACATGAACTTGAGAGAAGTTTGGTGGCAAGGGTGCAGTTTACCTGCTCCTGATGAAAAAGATTATGGTAAGAAGATGTAAAGAATGAAGAAATTAATTAAATTTACTGAAACTACTGCACTGCATACCAAGCTCTCCGAAAGTAACAAAGAGGTTAAAAGTCAACTCCCAATTTCTTGTGGTATCGATGAGAACCATAGCTCTTTCTGCTTCCCAGGCTGGAACCATAAAAATCAGACAAGGCAACACAGCAAAACCATTTCTGGATTGCATTTTTGGCTAGTTCGTGTCTTTAACAGATACAATATGCTAAAGTGAACACATTAGATAAAAACTACTTTTCTTCATCTTCAATCAGTAAATGGAAAATTATTATCATCATAAATATGAAAGCAAATAAAAAGAATTGGGATTAACTGTTATGTCTTCCAAACTGAGCAGTTACATACCTGGCTGCTCTGGGATGTTCTCCTCTCGGAATGGAATGGACCAGCTTTTATTCTTCCGACCTCTAGTCTTACCATACCTAGTGAACACTAAAGAACCAGTCACTTATAACACATCTCCCATACGTACAACATTAAAGACTATGACAATATTTAACTCACAAGATGGTGGAAGAAGAAAAAAATACGGTCAGAGAGGAAAATAATGGGTTACCAGCCCTGCAGTGAGATCTGACCAGACAGAGACGCAGAAATAAAGTACAGTATGATATTCAATACTGAGCAGGGTACTTTCTGGATTAACCAATATTACAACACAGATGTGAAAATTTCCCAAGAAGACTAATCCTGTTACCTTCCACTTAACAGGGAGTAGTTTTGGCTTCTCAACTGTAATGTCAACATATATTTTTCAAGATGGCATTTTTTCAAGGAATAGTGAAACTGACTATATTCACAATAAGCACTAAAAATAGTAAAATACCTGAAAGCATTAATTGCTATTTCTGTTAATATGACTAAGAACATGGTATTTAAACTGGTAGTTAGTCATCTCTCTCCCAGTCTTGAAATTATCTGTTACTCTGGATCCGTACCAATGTAACTAAAGAAATTTTGGGCAGGTGGTTTTCCCGACACTCATATTCAGTTCACATGGCTCTTCTGCACCTGACTACCAGCAGGAAGCTGGGTGATATGGACTGTCTGCATGTTGGAAATCCTTCCACTGCTCTTTAAGCTTTTTATTATGACATTAAGTATTTACATCTCTGCATAAAATGCATGCCCCAGAAGAAAATCTACCCTACAATGAAATATTTAGAAATCAAGATGGATTTTGGAAACAGATCGTAGAATCATAGAATCATAGAATAGTTAGGGTTGGAAAGGACCTCAAGATCATCGAGTTCCAACCCCCTTCCATGGGCAGGGACACCTCACAGTAAACCATGCCATCCAAGGCTATGTCCAACTCCGCCTTGAACACTGCCAGTGATGGAGCATTCATAACTTTCCTGGGTAACCCATTCCAGGGCCTCACCACCCTCACAGTAAAGAATTTCTTCCTCAGATCCAATCTAAACTTCCCCTCTTTAAGTTTGAACCCATTACCCCTTGTCCTCTCACCACAGTCCCTCATGAAGAGTCCCTCCCCAGCATCCCTATAGGCCCTCTTCAGATATTGGAAGGCTGCTATGAGGTCTCCACGCAGCCTTCTCTTCTCCAGGATGAACAGCCCCAACTTTCTCAGCCTATCTTCATATGGGAGGTGCTCCAGTCCCCTGATCATCCTCGTGGCCCTCCTCTGCACTTGTTCTAACAGTTTCATGTCCTTTTTATGTTGAAGACACCAGAACTGCACACAATACTCCAAGTGAGGTCTCACGAGAGCAGAGTAGAGGGACAGGATCACCTCCCTCGACCTGCTGGTCACACTCCTTTTGATGCAGCCCACGATATGGTTGGCTTTCTGGGCTGCAAGCGCACACTGCCAGCTCATGTTCATGTTTTCATCGACCAACATCACCAAGTCCTTCTCTGCAGGGCTGCTCTGAATCTCTTCTCTGCCCAACCTGTAGCTGTGCCTGGCATTGCTCCGACCCAGGTGGAGGACCTTGCAATTGGCATGGTTAAACTTCATCAGGTTGGCATCAGCCCACCTCACAAGTGTGTCAAGGTCCCTCTGGATGGCATTCCTTCCCTCCAACGTATCAACCGAACCACACAGCTTAATGTCATCGGCAAACTTGCTGAGGGCACACTCAATCCCACTGTCCATTTCACAGACAAAGATGTTGAACAAGACCGATCCCAACACCGATCCCTGAGGGACACCACTCGTTACTGGTCTCCGGCTGGACATTGAGCCATTGAGCACAACCCTTACATTATCACAAGCAATATTTAGAAAAGTGAACTTCCAAAATAACACAAGTAGTGTCAATAGAAAGCTACCCATCTGCACCATGCTCAAATACAAACATTTCAAAGTTTTGTTGCTATTTTGCTTTCCTTTCTTTTTTCCACTGGGAAACTGTTGGTATGAACACCTGTATCCAAATAATTCAGTATTACATAAGTTTGCCTTGATTTATCATATTTTAGATATATTATCCTATGAAAGGTTCATGTATTTGTCAGAAAATCCACTGTAAGAAACAGACCAATACATCAAAACCAACAGCAGGACATGTCCATGCAAACAGGGTTTCCATACCTCATATCCTGTTGCTATTATTTTAGGAGTGACACTAAAAGGTTTGCTACTAAAGTGCTCTTTATTTTTTAAATAACTTCGACTTCACTGTGTCCTGGGAAAAACTTGATCAAAGCTGAGGCAAAACCATTCTTTCCTGCTTGTATTGAACCATATGGACAACTCTTATTCAAAATGGAAAATTGAGGAAGTAGCCTACATACCTAAAACTATCACACTCTCCCATAAAACGCAAACCCACAAATGAGATTTTAAAGTTATAATGTGTCAAAGTGGGAGGTAATACTTTCCAACAGAACTTGGGAATACATCAGTTCACATTTAGCTTCATTACAGCTTACTCTCTATTCCTGAAATCTCCCATTTGATGAATTTCTAAGATAAATGAGGGCGAAAAAATGATCAACTTTGCACATTTTATAGACACTTAAAAAGAAACACTGCAAGAACAAGCAGAATTCTCAGCCTGACAACACATTCAAGTGGTCTCATGCTACTTAAAATATATTAGGATTTTCCAAATATTATAAATAATTTTGCAGCAAAATACATTTCAGTCCATTCAAGACAATTCACTTCCAAGATCTTACGCCCATGAATGAAAAAGAAAACCAATACCTGAAGTAAAAATAGGAACTGCCCGCATATGATTGTGTTTTATTCCATTTCTATTATGAGAATAAAACAGAATCATTAAGAATAATGTATCTGAGATGTTTTCAAAACCTCATTTCTCAGAGCTAGGGCAATTAATTACAAGTAGTACTGAGTGGGATGAAATATTTAATACATGAATATAAGAATTATAGGTGGGAACTAAAAATCTTCAATTAGATAGTTCAAAACGTGTACCGAAATTAAACTTTCACATACAGGTCGAAAATGGCATTTTAATTTAGAAGAAATGTAAAAGTAAAGCATATGAAGAAGAAACACACTGTCCTCAGATAAAATAAAGTATCAGGTAAGAATGGAAAAGTACCATTACCCCACAAGAGTCTATTAACAAATTCACTGTCAGAACAGAGATCTGGCATTCTCACTTACGGGCTAATGCTGAAAATACGGAAGAATTGCTCCTAGTTCCCCTTTCCCCCCAAAAAAAAGGTCAAGGAACTGTTCAAGATCTAGAAAACTATTGTCTTTGAAGTATTGCTGAGTACAAAGAATTATGACTGTGTGTCGCTGTATCCAAGAGTCAGCCATGAGTAGTGGCTGTTAATTTTTTTCCAGTGGAATGGTTTTCTATTGGAAAACGCTGACTCAATGGAATCCTTACCATGCAACAGGAATGACTCAAAACCCTGGATGGAAACAGATGAGCTGGCTGACCAGCTGGACTTCCTGCCAGGAAACGTATATGTGACTTCATTCTGATTGCTAAATAGCAGGAGGATATCAGAAACACAAAAATATTGAGAACAGAAAATCCGGTTTCAAGAGCTCCTGACAGGAAGTTACACTTAAACTATCTTGGTGAGAAAGCAGTTTCTTATACAAGATGCATTGGTAAAATGCATTATACTATTTAATGGATGTAAGGTGACCGCTACATGTCCAAAAAAAACGAAACCAAGCCAAAACAAAACAAACCAAAAAAACCCACAGAAAAAAAACCCAAAAAAAAAACAAACCCTGAAAACTGTCAGCTATCAAAGTAATCACTTTTTGGCACAGATACTGTGATGAATTTTCCACCATTTAAAGTCAGCTCTGCATATCTTTCTTAAAATGTGAGACAGTTAACCAGCTATCAGTTTGTTGGAAAAAATACAGGTTAGGTTTTAGGTTGTTCTAGGCAGTGGTCTTCTGTTGTCCTATAAATGTATTGCATTTTGCACCCCCACTACTCCCATTTTCATCAGGCAAAGTGTCAAAATCTTAATGGCCTAGATTACAGGAAGCTTAAATTTGGATCCAGGTGATTCTCACTGCTACCTCACTAGCAACCTGAACTCAGTCTGAACAAAACTAAAGCTTTCAAAATATCTGGATAACAATTCTTCACTTCTATCCACCTTCTTTTTTGCCAATACCTTTAGCAAAGCTGCAACAGCCTCCTGGTTAGCATTTCGAACATCTTCTCCATTCACTGTCAGTATCTGGTCTCCTTGCATCAATCTTCCATCTGTATCTGCTATTCCCCCTTTGACGATGTCTGACACAAACACCCCTGTATCATTTCTGCAAATGCACACACAGAATTTGCATTACAGCACTGTTTGAGGCTTATTTTTATGTCTCAATTTTCTATTCAGTAATGTTGCACTAGTTCCTCTAGAATGGCTGAATAGCTTAAGCACAAAAATTACAGGTATGGCCTTCAAGCCCACAGGATCTAAGCACCTTGCTGAGCACGCTGACCACACACAGCAAGTTCCAGATACTGACTCTCGAGGTACATTCATACCTTTTCCCAACAATACTCAGCCCAAGGCCTTTGCCAGGCTTCTTTTGGAGCTCTATATTGAGTACATCATACATGTCTTCCTCCTTGTACTGGGCCTCATCTCTGTATACAGTCAGACGAACTTTTTGGGGAGTCTGTCGTAGGACATTTATCGCTTCATCATGTGTGGCATTCCTGAGGTCAATTCCGTTCACCTGCAATGAAAAAATAGAATCACAAAGTGTGCATGACCTTTCAGCAGACAAACAGAAGATGCCTAGCTAGCAAATGATAAGTAAGTGATCAAAGAAAGCACCGCACCTCTAATATTTGATCCCCAGCCCATAGTCTCCCATCTTTAGATGCTGCTCCTTCTTCATATACTTCATGGATTATAATTGCTCCCTGAGAATGCATAAAACAAAAATAATTGCCTGTCGAAAAAACATGCCGCAACTTTGAATAAAGAGCAACTGAAAATTCCTACCATAATTCATTAGTGATAAACAAAACAGTCAGATGTATGATAAACAGATCACCAAAACATTAAAGAAGGTCAGTTATCCTTTCATTTTAAAAGTCCGATCCCTCTCTTCCACCCCCCAACTGGTATTTTTGGTATCTTTCTATAAATGCTAGAGAAATGGATGAAGAAAAAAAAAAAACTCTTCTATCAGACATTTTAATTTTATTATTGTTATTTCACTTCAGTGACAAATGTATTTTTACAACCAACCAGCAAAGTGTCTGCTCCTCCAACAATGCTCAGACCAAGACCAGTCCGCCCTTTGGAGATATCGATGGTTGTTTCACATCCAGGAATGATGGGACAAGTAGCTGGGTCAGAGACTAATGTGGCTGGAGTTGAAGATCTGCTTGTGTCTAAAACAATTAAACACCATTGTTACAGTAAGATGGCTTGGTAATAAAAAAATTGACTTTAAAGCAGCATTTTGAAAGCCCACTGACAGCTATACAACAAGAGCTGAATAGATGACCTACAAAGAATGATGGTGCCAGCTCTCAGCTCCCCTCAGACAAGCACTGCCCTGTAGTTTTAGTCACAACCGTCCAATTTCTATACCACCAAGTACCTAGGTCAGAGTCTGGATAGCCAAAAGAAGCTGTTGTACACAAGAGATTCTATTTAGGACACAAACACCTATACTAGCAACTATGCAATGTAGACCAGAGATAAATGAGGTACATAATATGCATTAAACACATGAACTCAGGGATGTCAGCCCTGCACTTCTGTATTACATTAAGTCAAGGTCCATCTAACTAAATATTTCATCTCAGACAATGAGATGAATGATAAAGATTGTTAAGTATGAAATGACACTAAGCTGTGTGGTTCGGTTGATACATTGGAGGGAAGGAATGGCATCCAGAGGGACCTTGATACGCTTGTGAGGTGGGCTGATGCCAACCTAATGAAGTTTAACCATGCTAAATGCAAAGTCCTACATCTGGGTTGGAGCAATGCCAGGCACAGCTACAGGTTGGGCGGGGAGGAGATGCAGAGCAGCCCTGCAGAGAAGGACTTGGGGGTGTGGGTTGATGAAAAAATGAACATGAGCCGGCAGTGTGCGCTTGCAGCACAGAAAACCAACCGTATCCTGGGCTGCATCAAAAGGAGTGTGACCAGCAGGTCGACGGAGGTGCTCCTGCCCCTCTACTCTGCTCTCGTGAGACCTCACTTGGAGTATTGTGTAGAGTTCTGGTGTCCCCAACATAAAGGACACGGAACTGTTAGAACAAGCGCAGAGGAGGGCCACGAGGATGATCAGGGGACTGGAGCACCTCTCGTATGAAGATAGGCTGAGAAAATTGGGGCTGTTCAGCCTGGAGAAGAGAAGGCTGCATGGAGACCTCAGAGCAGCCTTCCAGTACATGAAGGGGGCCTATAGGGATGCTGGGGAGGGACTCTTCATTAGGGACTGTGGTGAGAGGACAAGGGGGAATGGGTTTAAACTTAAACAGGGGAAGTTTAGATTGGATATGAGGAAGAAGTTCTTTACTGTGAGGGTGGTGAGGCCATGGAAGGGGTTGCCCAGGGAGGTTGTGGCTGCTTCATCCCTGGCGGCGTTCAAGGTGGGGTTGGACATAGCCTTGGATGGCATGGTTTAGTGGGAGGTGTCCCTGCCCATGGCAGGGGGGTTGGAACTCGATGATCTTGAGGTCCTTTCCAACCCTAACTATTCTATGATTCTATGAAATGCAGTGATATTTCACAAATCCATGGTCAAGTCAAATGCTTTACACAATCGCTATTTAGTGGCATTCAAAAAGAACTTTTAACTGACACATCTTTTGGAAGCTGTAAGTTTTGCGGTGCAAATATTTATCCTCATAGTGCAAGTATTTAAGGCATACTTATGTAGCAATTTATCCGTAAATTTTGTATCTCTGGTCTGTCACAAATGGGTCTTTGCTTTAGCATTTTAGTCAGTTCTGCATCCTTTACATAAAAAAAAAAAAAAAAAAAGCTAAAAATAATAGGAGGGGATATTGTGTTGCAGCTAAAGGAAAGAATGAGAGATCAAAATGTCTGGGATATTCAGATTATCTCTGTTATTTATGTCCCCTGTGCTTGAAAGAAACACCAAAATTACTTTTTTTCCAAAAGGTAGAAACAGATATCTAGATCCTTTTGAGGCACTTTAAAAGGCACTAATTAAAAGAAGTTCCACTGAAACTAAGAAAGGACTTGACCATTCAAGTATATGGCTTTATGTTAGACAAATACTTAGGTATCATGTAAGCAATGGGTCCTGCAGGAAAAGTAAGCCTCAAAACTAAGAGTCTTGGCCTCTGAAGGGGATCAGAAGGCCAGTTAAGACTTTTTAAGGATAAAGCTTCTGTATAAGTGTAGAACGGGTTACTCTACTGCTCTGTTATGCAAGTTCCATGTGTGTATGATAAGTTCATGCTTAAGCTTGATCTAAGTTAGGGAGTCAAAGCTAAAGTATAGTAATTCTGTCCAGAAAGCATAAAATGCATATGAAATACATGAACTGAAGAACTGGACTGGAGTCTTGGTATGAAAAGTGGACCTCACCTAGACAGCTGCATCAGTACCAGACCAAAAATTGCCTACATAGCGCTACTGGAAAAACCAAAGTGGGGTAGTAAAAATCAGACCAACAGGGAAAAATTCACTAGAGATGAGTTGCTTATTTGGAAGGAGGCTGTTCAGAGAAAACAAGGTGCAGAGGCAGCAAAAAGGTGGGCCTGGTAAAAGAAAGCAGGAGAATAATTATAAAATCAGGTGGAGAACAAAGAGAAGGGAGATCTTCCAACAGTTGGGTTGTGGATGCCTGTAAATGGTAGCGAAGCCGAACTGCAGTCACAAATCCCCAAGATGATGGAGGGAGCACTGCCAAAATCTCCATCAGGTCTTTATCCCTAAGACTTGCTGTGGCAGACTAGAGATGGAAGGGATAGACTTGGACAAAGCAATAGATTTTACCCCAAAACTAAACGCAGAAGAGAAGACATCAGAATTATTACTTACTAGGTCTCCTGCAGGATTCTTTATAGTAGTATAACTGCATATCAATACTACTGCTTGTAATAAGCAACAGAAACACAACTTAGTAATACTTGCAGTGATGTACCTGTAAACTAACTGTGATATGTGCATTACTCAATTAAGTTATTATTAGCTTCTTAGTAGTGTGGTGCTTAACCGACAGCTATCATTGATCAGACACATCTCGACTCTCCATTCTAAAGGGGGAGAGTCGAATGTGGATAGTTATAACTGGCAAGACAGTCTCAACCATTCCCCTGTTCTAGGAAAGATGAGATGATTTTTCTCCCTCAGTAAAAGGAATGCCTCCCACTTAGTTTTAGACAACCATGACAGAGGCACCTGCTGTGCAGCCTTTGTGAGAGAGGAGGAAATCCCCCCATCTTCCTGCCTCTGCAACAGACCAGTGTGAAAACAAAGACTTGTGTAAAGCCTTTGACACTGTCTCACATGACATCCTTGTCTCTAAGTTGGAGAGACATCAATTTGATAGGTGGACCACTCGGTGGATAAAGAACTGGCTGGATGGCCGCACGCAAAGAGTAGTGCTCAGTGGCTCAATGTCCAGCTGGAGACCAGTAACGAGTGGTGTCCCCCAGGGATCGGTGTTGGGACCGGTCTTGTTCAACATCTTTGTGGGTGACATGGACAGTGGGATTGAGTGTGCTCTCAGCAAGTTTGCCGATGACACCAAGCTGTGTGGTTCGGTTGATACATTGGAGGGAAGGAATGGCATCCAGAGGGACCTTGACATGCTTGTGAGGTGGGCTGATGCCAACCTGATGAAGTTTAACCATGCCAAGTGCAAGGTCCTCCACCTGGGTCGGAGCAATGCCAGGCACAGCTACAGGTTGGGCGGGGAGGAGATTGAGAGCAGCCGAAGGAGAAGGACTTGGGGGTGTGGGTTGATGAGAAAATGAACATGAGCCGGCAGTGTGCGCTTGCAGCACAGAAAACCAACCGTATCCTGGGCTGCATCAAAAGGAGTGTGACCAGCAGGTCGAGGGAGGTCATGCTGCCCCTTTACTCTGCTCTTGTGAGACCTCACTTGGAGTATTGTGTGCAGTTCTGGTGTCCTCAACATAAAAAGGACATGAAACTGTTAGAACAAGTGCAGAGGAGGGCCATGAGGATGATCAGGGGACTGGAGCACCTCCCGTATGAAGATAGGCTGAGAAAATTGGGGCTGTTCAGCCTGGAGAAGAGAAGGCTGCGTGGAGACCTCCTAGCAGCCTTCCAATACCTGAAGGGGGCCTATAGGGATGCTGGGGAGGGACTCTTCATGAGGGACTGTGGTGAGAGGACAAGGGGGAATGGGTTTAAACTTAAACAGGGGAAGTTTAGATCGGATATGAGGAAGAAGTTCTTTACTGTGAGGGTGGTGAGGCCATGGAATGGGCTGCCCAAGGAAGCTGTGAATGCTTCATCCCTGGCGGTGTTCAAGGTGGGGTTGGACATAGCCTTGGATGGCATGGTTTAGTGGGAGGTGTCCCTACCCATGGCAGGGGTGTTGGAACTCGATGATCTTGAGGTCCTTTCCAACCCTAACTATTCTATGATTCTATGATTCTATGTCTTTAGTGTGGAGCCTCACTGCTTTGTTTAGATGGATCTGTAATCCAAAAGTACTAGAAAATGCAACCCAGAAAGCTGAGAGCATAGAAAGAGAGAGAACTTGTTTACAGGCTGGGTCTTTATTTTTAGGTCACAAGACAGACACATAGGGAGAACCTTACTTTTCATGGCTTCTGGTTCTGGTGAGCTGGAAGAGGGAAGAGTTGCTGGTGGCTGCATACTCCTCCTCTCTGCTGGGGCAGCACTGGGAGGAACCGGTGCTGCAGTCAGGCTGTCTGTCTCCATTGAGCTGATTGTAAGCCTCACCATAGTTCTGGATGTCTTCAGCAGATTAATAAACTGAACGACAAAGAGAAAAGCTGGTCAAGCGCGTAACTGCACTGTTCAGCTATAAAACGAAATACAGCAGAATTGTTCTGCAGACTGGAGCTACAAGTCACAATCCTGCAGGTTTTCTTGGTAATAACCAAGACAAATACTGATGTTTTTTATAAGAAACAGCAATAGAAAGAACTGTGGACCAGTTAGCTGATGTTAATCAACTAGCTTCCATGTAACTTCACCAAACTTCCCCAGATGACAATGTGTCAGTCTTCAGATGGCTTCTTTGGACAAAATACTATGTTTAGAGCAATTATTAGAAAAATCATAACACTTATGTCCTCTAATGCTTGGTGGTGCCCAGTTCTGGTCCCACAGAATTCAATACCAAGACATCTACTTATTTAAACAAAAGTGCTACTGCCATCTTAGCTCATTAATCAGACGCACAGTTGAACGAAAAATCTGAAAATATTACCTGAACTATGGGAGGGAGAGAAGGAACTAGTGTGTAACACAAAATCTAGGTTAAAGGGATACCGAAAAACCTTTAAAATCAACTACCATCTCACAAAAAAGACACCAAGTCCTCCTGAGACTTTACATTTCAGTAAAAGTATTTTGAAAAATTACCTACTTAGTCTGTCTCATATCTTAAAGCCTACCTACCTCCCTGCAGACAACTTCACTTACTCTTACTCACTCCTTCAGAGGTAGCAGTGCATCCAAGAGTAAGATGGATGCTCTCCTAATTCCCCTTTTAACAAACAAAGTAATCTTCTCATGCCGAAAGAATCATTTTTCTTTGTAGCAAGGCAGATGCTAGCAAAATGCTCTCCTTGATACATAGAGAACCCAAACTGAGTTTGTAGAGATAGAAGTTAGAAATAATCTTACTATTTAGGAAAGGAGATTGTTTTCTTCAAAGGGCTGAAATACCAGGCCTGGGATATAATGAGGCCATTATTACAGACACTTTCCAAGAGAAGCACAGTTCATAATCTGTTTATCACTGATGCAACTCATCCATGTAAATTTACAGGTATTAATTTTTGCTGGTTCTAATACCTTCAAAGTTGCGTAGCCATGAAAAATCATGATTGAGCAATAGTTCATGGCTCCTCTCCCACAGCTAAGTGTCCCTCAGTCACCAGACATGAACCACAGGGAAAACAAAAATCACAACTGTAGCACAGAGATAGACAATTCATGTAGTGCATTAATGTAAAATAGCAGCTGAGCTTTAAATTCAGGCTTTAACTAATTCTGCAGTAGTTTCCTTATCCAGATGATGCCTGTGGATCTTCGTTTTTTCAGCCAGCTTTGAAAATGAACAGAATATAATCATGAAAACCTCACTCTTTGTTTAAGACACAGTCACCTCCTACATTAAGGGGTGTGATTTCTGCAACACTGCTGACAGTTCAGAATCACCTTTTCTACTGGATATCCCACAACAATTTCATCATCCACTGCCAAGATCCGATCTCCAACTTTGATTCGTCCATCCTGGAAAAAACATAGAATGAAAACTTCGAGCTCTGGATGCTACTTCAAAAGACGTTTTTCATTCCTTATCTGGATTTTAATGTTCTCACACCTTTGCTGCTGCACCATGATCTGTTAAACTCTTAATAACTACTCCATGAACTGTGTCTTCCTCACTAATGGCAATTCCAAAGCCTCCCTGATCCTGGGACAAACAGAAAAAAACAAATGGTTAGGTACTGCATTTATCAAAATATAAGAATACATTCACTAAATAGTCTGCCAATTCATTTACTTCGAACAACTACAGCAATGATTTTATCTGAGGCACCACCACCAGCTGATTAACAAAAGGATTGCTAATAGGACAAGTGGTGACTTCTTCAGAGACACAGAGCAACTCACAAATGATGTGAATTTAAAGAGACTCATTAGGTTGCCAAAGTCATTATGTCAGGAAAATTTTGGGGTCCCTTCACAAAAGACCTTTAGAAATCTCTTCTAGCTTCTAGTAAGTTTGTTTGCCATAAGAAAGTCCATTACAAAAAAGCAAGCTAGTGCACAGAAATATGGCTGATGTAAATTTAATTTTCAGCACATACCTTAGGGAGTTCCACATACAGAATGTTTTTACAGGAACTGAAGTCAGAACAAGCACTGGAGTTTGCAGCAGTGATATCAATCTAGTAGAAAATGAAAACATAACTGTGAGCAACAATATTAAATATTTTCCATCAAAATAAAGTAGCACACAAACATTTAAAGTGGGTCTGGTTATTTTCTGGATTCATTTCAATGTCTATAACTGTACTCATGGAAACATTAGATTCACTTCATAGTTTAGACAAATATAAAATAGAAGCTAATTGAACACAGCTGTACTAAATTTAGCAGCTTTACTAAAACCTCATTTGTTTTTCCCTTGGAGTTCTTTTTATTTTGTAGTATTTGCCAAGCAAACAGGGCACTCCCCTATCCAGAAAAATGTTAATATCTTAGTCAATGAGAAAAAAAAATTACCTCTGGAAGAGTCCCTGAGGTACACTGTGAAGCCTCTACTGACTTTGCAGGGCAAACAGCCATCTGATTTACTGCATCTTTATTTCTACAACAGATTCAGTTAAGAAATGTAGTGAGAATGTAGTAATACAGCACCATATTTCTTAGAACAAGTTTAAGTCTAGTGCTTTCCTTTATTTCTGGCACTCATATTGCAAATACCAAAAACAGAAAACAAGACACATTTAACAACTACCAAAAACTGGGTACAAAAGCATATCTACCTTAACCAAAATGAAAACTAAACCAGAAACACTCTGTGCAAAATTTGAGCATATTGAAAATAAACTTTTTCAGCCAGCTCTTTAACCAGAACTTACCTAATAAAGATTATTTTTACTTTAGATGGCGCACATTTGATTATTGAGGAAGCATTCTGATGAGTCCTTCCATAGAGTACTTGCCCATTTATCTACATAAAGAAAGGTAGCAATTATTTCCCCAAATATTTTTATTCCCTTATACTTAAACTATTTTTTAAGCTTTAAAAAAAATACATTATTCCACATCAGTGACTAAAGAAGCAATTATATTGAAATAGCAGAGTATATTGTGTCCACCTTTCACTCCCTTCTTCCAGTATAAAATTCCTTACAGTTTGATTTCAGACTAACACTGTCACAGTGCTAAAAATGCCATTCTCTGAGTTACACCGGGTTGACTTGGTACATCATGCATTTCCACTTGCCATTGACCACCTCATGACTGATGTGGTGGTAAAGCAGGGCCATGGGAAATTCTAACCGTAACAAATAAATGGATCGCTTACACCCAGCAATGAGATATTATTTACCAAATCTCAGCTCTGAGCTAGGCACTTTATACAGAGGAGTCTGAATACTTGTGCATTTACAATGTGGAAGTCTGACGTGACAATCATTGCCTTCATTTGACAGAGTAGACTCATTGAAACCCCTTGAAGCTCAGATATGATTCAAAGGTATCAGTGTGAATTTGCAGACTAAGGCAAATTCACCTACATTTTTTTAAGTTGCACTTCTTAGAAATCATAGAATCATAGAATAGAATCATAGAATAGTTAGGGTTGGAAAGGACCTCAAGATCATCGAGTTCCAACCCCCCCGCCATGGGCAGGGACACCTCCCACTAAACCATGCCATCCAAGGCTATCTCCAACCCCACCTTCAACGCCGCCAGGGATGAAGCATTCACAACCTCCCTGGGCAGTCCATTCCAGGGCCTCACCACCCTTACAGAAAAGAATTTCTTCCTCAGATCCAATCTAAACTTCCTCTGTTTAAGTTCGAACTCATTACCCCTTGTCCTCTCACCACAGTCCCTAATGAAGAGTCCCTCCCCAGCATCCCTATAGGCCCCCTTCAGGTATTGGAAGGCTGCTAGGAGGTCTCCACGCAGCCTTCTCTTCTCCAGGCTGAACAGCCCCAATTTTCTCAGCCTATCTTCATACGGGAGCTGCTCCAGTCCCCTGATCATCCTCATGGCCCTCCTCTGCACTTGTTCTAACAGATCCATGTCCTTTTTATGTTGAGGACACCAGAACTGCACACAATACTCCAAGTGAGGTCTCACGAGAGCAGAGTAAAGGGGCAGCATGACCTCCCTCGACCTGCTGGTCACACTCCTTTTGATGCAGCCCAGGATACGGTTGGCCTTCTGGGCTGCAAGCGCACACTGCCGGCTCATGTTCATTTTTTCATCAACCCACACCCCCAAGTCCTTCTCCACAGGGCTGCTCTGAATCTCCTCCCCGCCCAACCTGTAGCTGTGCCTGGCATTGCTCCGACCCAGGTGGAGGACCTTGCACTTGGCATGGTTAAACTTCATCAGGTTGGCATCAGCCCACCTCACAAGCGTGTCAAGGTCCCTCTGGATGCCATTCCTTCCCTCCAACTTATCAACAGAACCACACAGCTTGGTGTCATCGGCAAACTTGCTGAGGGCGCACTCAATCCCACTGTCCATATCACTCACAAGGATGTTGAACAAGACTGATCCCAACACCGATCCCTGGGGGACACCACTCGTTACTGGTCTCCAGCTGGACATTGAGCCACTGAGCACTACTCTTTGCGTGCGGCCATCCAGCCAGTTCTTTATCCACCGAGCGGTCCACCTATCAAATTGATGTCTCTCCAACTTAGAGAGAAGGATGTCATGTGAGACAGTGTCAAAGGCTTTACACAAGTCCAGGTAGATGACAGCAACTGCTCTGCCCCTGTCCATCAGTTCCGTAGCCCCTTCATAGAAGGTCACCAGATTGGTCAGGCAGGATTTCCCCATAGTGAAGCCATGCTGGCTGTCACCAACCACCTTGTTGGTTTTCATGTGCCTTAGCATGCCTTCCAGGAGAATCCGCTCCAAGATTTTGCCAGGCACAGAGGTGAGACTGACTGGTCTGTAATTCCCTGGCTCATCCATTTTCCCCTTCTTAAAAATGGGAGTTATATTTCCCTTTTTCCAGTCATTGGGAACTTCACCTGACAGCCATGATTTTTCAAGTATGATGGACAGTGGCTTAGCAACTTCATTTGCCAGCTCCTTCAGGACCCGTGGATGGAAAACTACAGTGCAGAATACCACTCAAGGAAAGGGGAATGATTGGAAAAGGACAGTTTGGACATGCACAAAGGGAAAATAATGCAACATGCACTGAGTTAGCACTAACAGAAGCAAAGTAAGGGCAAACAGTGAGCAAGAGGTGCACGACACTGAACTGAGGGTTGAAGCTGTGTCCACCAGGCACAGTCACAGATACTGAGTCTTGTGATCTACACTGGAGGTGACAATCCAGTGTTTGACATGGGCTTGTGAAGAATCAGGTAAGGCTGTCAGTTGGCAGATGGAGCATGGCTTATCACAGCTGGGGGACAGCTACTTGGGAACATAAGGAGCAAGCTCAGATGTCTCCTCTCAGAGGAGGTTGAGACAATCTCTTGGCATCAGGTTTACAGCGTGGAAATTTGGGGCTGTTCAGCCTGCAGAAGAGACCTCAGAGCAGCCTTCCAATATCTGAAGGGGGCCTATAGGGGTGCTGGAGAGGGACTCTTCATTAGGGACTGTACTGAGAGGACAAGGGGTAATGGGTTTAAACTTAAACAGGTGAAGTTTAGATTGGATATGAGGAAGAAATTCTTTACTGTAAGGGTGGTGAGGCACTGGAATGGGTTGCCCAGGGAAGTTGTGAATGCTCCATCGCTGGCAGTGTTCAAGGCTGGGTTGTACAGAAGCTTGGGTGGCATGGTTTACTGTGAGGTGTCCCTGCCCATTGCAGGGTGGCTGGAACTAGATGATCTCAAGGTCCTTTCCAACCCTAACTATTCTGATTCTACGATTCTATGACAGTAAGCAAGAAATCACATGAGAACTGACTCAGACAGACAGGTTTCACTGTGTCCAGGGGATACTCAGTATCTGCAACATCAAGGTTGAAAAAAACCCACATCCATTTAACTGATTCAAGAGAACCATCTAGCAGGTAACATTGGACCCTACAGTTATTAGGTCCCTCCATGAGACTGGGTCCACAGTGCCACAAATCCCTATTTTCCCTCCTAGTCTGCAGCTGCCAACTTACATTGTTTACACTCTGTGTGTCTCCCTCAAGCTTTGCTCAGTCTCACCACTGCCTCCCTGTATCATCTTCCCAACACATCCTCTAACACTTTCGCACACAGTTTCAAAGTTACACAATGCACTTCTGTGAGGGTAAGGTTACCTACAGCTACCAGAAAGAATCAAAAAAGCTATAGCAGAGAATACATCTGCAACTATTATCAACTGAACTGTGGTAATATAAAAATGAACCTTACGGTCATATACATATTGGGAATGCACTTTCAGCACATATGGTCCCTCCATAAAGCCACTAGTAAACAGCTCCAAAGTGTCATGAGATAAAAGTCCATAATATGGATGGATCTGTTCCTGTTTCCACATTTTAAATTCCACTGTATACATTACACAATATAAAAATATTCTGACATCATCATACTTCCAGTAGACAGAGAAGTAACTAGAAAGTTTGGAAAACTCCACAGACGGATGGACTAATGGACTTTTAATTACTTTCCATGGTCTGCAACATATTGCGCTTCCATACATCTCCATAGCCCAGCAACTGCTGTCATCCCTCATTTTTGTCCATTTTAAAAGCACCCATGTTAGTACTACTATAACCAACTGCAACTATCTGGCATACAATGGAA
This sequence comes from Amazona ochrocephala, assembly GCA_039720435.1. NCBI lineage: Eukaryota > Metazoa > Chordata > Aves > Psittaciformes > Psittacidae > Amazona > Amazona ochrocephala. The sequence goes on along the minus strand of CM077909.1, from coordinate 82,329,398 downwards.
TGAAAATCTGGTAGCATTGTGATGTCAACTTGGGGATTCCAAAGCCCACTAAGGAACGTCCACCCTGCAGCAAGAATAAAATATTTTAATGCATTACAAGTTGGATTTCAGTAGAAATTGCAAAAACTCACCTCTAGTAACTCATCTGCAATCTGTAACCTGCCGTCTTTGCCAGCTGCTCCATTTGGATCAATTCCCACTATAAAGACACTCATCCTGGATTGGTCTTTGTTACCAGCAAGACTAAGTCCCAGACCTGTTCTTCCTTTTTCCAGTTCAATCATGTGTAGCTCCCCAGGCAGACTTCCATAGCGCTGCACGATCTTTTCTAAATGTAAAAGTGTGAACTTTACTTTAGAGAGGTTCCCAAATCACCTACAGAGTCAAGATCAGTGTCCAGTGGGCAGTATCTGACAGAAGAACACCAAACTGGGCAAGAAAATTTTAAGTGCACACCACACTTTCTTTTAAGCTAAGCCTTAGGTGACTTATAACAATATTTCTAGTTCCTTGTTTTCCTTCTAACTCCAGAAAAGATTAAAACCTTCCTTAAAAAAATAAATTAAAAAAAAAATGCAATAATTTTCCCTCCAGTAACAATTTCAGGTAACAAAAGCTATCACACCAATTACTGCCATCAGTTACCTAAAGTACACTGAAAATCTTCAAGGAGTCCTATATGTGAAACAGTGAATTTGGACCATGAAGGAAAACAGAGACTGGAATGCTGTGAAGATAAACAAATTAGTTTTATATTTCATTATGTGCGTCTGACCAAGCACAGCTGAAAGCTGACAGGCACACTTAACACCCAAAACAGAAAGCATACGAAAATGAAGTAGTTCAAACTAGATCTCCCCGTATCTTCTGCTACAGTGCTATTTCAACACAGAATATTTCAAACATTGTCATATAAGATAAACTTACTCCAGCTGTAACCGAACTCATCCTCCTTTTCCCCATCCTCTGGGACTCTGCCAGAAGATGCTTGTGCGACATCATAGCTCATTCCCGAAAAGGCTGAAGGTGGGGGCACAGGCAAGTTACACAGTGAAGTCTTCTCTGGCTCTAAATCGGACTGACCAAATACCTGTGGAAAATAAGAAAAACACAGAGACTAAGCAGATGCAGACTCTGTGTAGGGCAAACTAGTATATAAAAATGTCGAATGGCAATGACTATGGCGTTGAAGTTTAAATACCAAGCAGCTGGAATTCTAAATTAGTAATATGGCACAGAAAGGCTGCAAGAGATCAAAGATGGAAACAAACACTACGCAAGGCAAGAGATAACATCACTCCAAATGTATTCAGAAGCAAACAGACCTCACAATAAAAGCCCAATTCAGCAAAGTTTTATGTGCCACTTTACATTTCACAAAAAACCTCTAATGAAGACTCAAGTAATTTTTTTTTAATGCCATATCTGTAAGAGACTTCTACTTAATATTATTTTTAAAAGCTACTGCACGTAATTTCTTCCTGTCATATGCTTTAGAAGCCAAATAGGAGGAAAGAGAAAGGAAAACAATAACTTGGTGCTTTCAAAAAATGACTTCAGAAAAAAGAAAAAAAAAAAGAAAATAACTGGCATATTAAGTGACAGGACAATTTAAAAATAAAAGGAACAGAAAACATCTGGACTTTTTCAGTCTTATTTACTGGTTTCCTATAAGATGTATGGGGCAGATCAATCAAAGGAGGATACAGATTAAATCACAAAGGAGACAAATACTTTTGGTCTTCTTGTACGTGGTCTATTCATATTCACAAAAAGTTTAAAATTGTTACTACACCACTACTGCAATATAATGGTTAAACACCCAAATCCAGAATCTGGCAAGCCTCCATTCAAGTCAGTTTCCCTGAGGAATACGAATCTGATTAGGGATTTGGCTAAGGGTTTGTAATTTATACCATTATGGCTTGCTCAGAGTAAACATGTAGTAAGAAACTTGTATCTGAGTATCATCATCCTGAAGCTTATGCACACTCAAGAGACCAAGAGATTTTGATATTTGACAACCAGCAGCTGATGTAAAAACCAAAAACTTCAGTTGAAAACAAAGTATTTTTCCAACACTAGGATGTTCAGGTGTTACCCCAGCTTCACAGGCCTGTTATCACTTCAGCTTTCATTACCTCCATTAGCTTAAGTCTGAACATATGGTGTTTCTGTGTACTGAAAACACTGAGACTTCTTCACCAAAGGCAATAGTGAAATGGATAACAACATACACCTTGGGAAACTCCAATCTGCTTTAAATTAAAGGCATTGAAAAAAAATTTAAAGTTACCAATTTAGTTACACTGAAATTTAAGGAAGGTCCCATCTCTCAGGGAAAATGAGTTACCTTCATTCTCTGTATACCTGAGAGATTTAAAGAAAATGAAAATGCCCTATTTCTGTTCATTGTGCTTCTGCTGGGAAAAAAAAAAATAATAAAAAAGAAATCTTTTCATAGAATCACAGAATGGTTTGGTTTGGAAAGGACCTTAGGATCATCCAGTTATAACCCCCCTGCCACAGGCAGGGACACCTCACTCTAGACCATATCACCAAAGGCTCTGTCCAGCCTGGCCTTGAACACTGCCAGGGATGGAGCACTCATAACTGAATTTAGGTACTTGCTCAAGGAGCTTAACTAAGAGTCATTAAATGTCAAAAGTGTGGTAAGTTTTAATATGGCGCCCAAGCAGTTCTGGTGTCCTCAACATAAAAAGGACATGAAACTGGTGGAACAAATCCAGAGGAGGGCCACAAGGATGATCAAGGGACTGAAGCACCTCCCATATGAAGATAGGATGAGAAAGTTGGGGCTGTTCAGCCTGGAGAAGAGAAGGCTGCGTGGAGACCTCATAGCAGCCTTTCAGTATCTGAAGGGGGCCTATAGGGATGATGGGGAGGGACTCTTCATTAGGGACTGTAATGAGAGGACAAGGGGTAACAGGCTCAAACTTAAACAGGGGAAGTTTAGATTGGATATGAGGAAGAAATTCTTTACTGTAAGGGTGGTGAGGCACTGGAATGGGTTGCTCAGGGAAGCTGTGAATGCTCCATCGCTGGCGATGTTCAGTGCTAGGTTGGACATAGCCTTGGGTGGCATGATTTAGTGTGAGTTGTCCCTGCCCATTGCAGGGTGGTTGGAACTAGATGATCTTAAGGTCCTTTCCTACCCTAACTATTCTATGATTATATGATTTTTATAAAAAAAGCATATAAATGCTACATGGTTTTTTGTATCATATCAGTCACATTGATCCATGCTTGAAATTTAAGACAATAACATCTAGCTGAGATGATACCTTGCATCACTAAACTTCATGTAGGTATTATTTACAGTTTATGCAGACTATACTCTAAAACATGCTAATCGTTACGGGCAGAAATAAACCTCAACTGAAGCACCAAAATTCTAGCAAAGACATTGTTACCCATCAGAATAAGAGCTGTGTGGGAACGGTATTTAGTAACATTCACAGCAACTTTTTATAAGCAAAAATTCATATATATGCCATGGAGAGAATTTGGTGACAGACCTCTGCCTCAAAGAGTGGTGAAGGGGAGAGCAGTTCTAGAAACACAGATTTTTCAGAGTGCTTCCTGGAGTTTTAACTAAAAACCTACATAACATACATTAAAAAATGAGGAAATAGAGGGTGAGAGCAGAACAGATCAGCAGACCTTACAGTAGTTTCTGCGTTTTAAAAAGAAAATTAATATACCACTTTAGCGGTACTCTTGGTAAATGACAGTGCCCAAGAACTTTGCAAAATCAAGGGAAACATGACCAAAAAAAAGAATACAAAATTGCTGCCAAGAACCTCTGGAAGATCTATAATGTGTGGATCTATGGCTGACAGATCAGCATTTATGAACTGCAGCCACCATGATCTGACAATAAAATGCTTCCTTCTGTACCTCTATGCAAGCATACACAAATCTGAACATGTCTGATGTTTAAGGAAAAGCTGAAACCAAAGTAAAAGCAAGGCTCCTTTGTGAGAAGCGTAAAAAGGGTGTTGCAATAGCATCCTCGTGGTGGGGACCATGTCCTGCATCCAGAACACAGCCTGCCACACATGTACCGTCAGCAGCAGAGGCTGGCCCCAAGAGTTTGCACACACATAAGACTTTTGCTCCCTGAATCGGGCCACACACTAAAAACCTAAAATGCTTTAACTCATGAAATACTTTCAGTGTGCAATAGCACAGTATTTCATTTAAAATACAAAGCACCAGACAGTGCATGAACCCATTTGGCTACCAGGGTCACTGATCACAGCCAAGCAAATATTGGAAATGTGGAGAAGTATAATTTTCAACAAAGGCGGCACACACAGAGGAAGAAAGGTATCACAGGCCATGTACAAATGTACAGCACACATACAGTAGGACCCACGCACTGGAATCAAGACAAACCTTGAATGGTGTGGGAGCAAAAGGGTTAGTTGGGGAACAACGGAAGGTAACCCTAATTGGATTCGATACCTCCTACAGTAACAGAAAACAGTAATCCACATGTTACAGCACCTTAGGCAATACATGGCATTATTAATAAATAACTCATTATGGATTCATTTTACTAACTGCAGAACTTTATTAACTCCATTTGTAAATGGACCAAAGCATTTTAGGGTATTATACTTTTAGGTTACTAAGGACGCTGATTCAGCAAAGTTTCTTACTGTACATGAACCTTAGCTCAGCAGAAGCGGAAAGAGAAAACAAAACACCATTTTTAATGTTAAAAAAGGAATTATGCAGAACCTTCAAAAACATTATGTTTTCTCTACAAATCTGTGCAATTTTTTTCAAAAATACTTCTGAAAATATAGAAAGTACAAGCCATCATTTATGTTACACTTCTACTCCCATTCCTCAGAACCGTAGCAAGCACAAAGAGAGATTTCAAAACTACACATGCAATTATACCCCACGTATCATAAATGCTTGTTATACATTCAACGTATTTGACAACATGAGAAAACAAAGGACACACTCACTCCCAAGATATACAACCAGCTAGAAATTATTTTATTAATTCAGAAATGCATGCACGTAAGAATGAAGCTTTTATTTATTATTGTGTTAGAGGTTAAGTCTGTTCCCAATATGAATAACATGCGGTAAGCACTAACCACAGAAAACAAACAAAAAGAACTCTTTCATATTTCCAAAGATGTCAGCATCCTGTTTATGGTGCATTAAAAGAATTTTAAAGAAGTGGAGGAAAAATATTTTCAGCATCACAAAATAAAAGCTGCTGATGTTGTTTGGGAATTACTTTTTTTTTTTCTAATGCAAAAATAAAAAGAGATGTCAAACCTGGAAAGTCCTAACAACATACAAAGAAAATTAAGTACACAGCAGCAAAACACCTCATGCTGATGAGAGGGTTATACTCAGGTAGGTACCTTACATAAACCACTGGGCCTAATTTTGTAATTAAGAACCTACTCCTTTGGAAGCTCTGATTATATCAGATTTAGTGGTTATGACTAATGGAGCTAGCATTTTTTTACCTTCTTCAAAACTTTCTAGGTGCATATGTGTCTGTGGCTTTTTAATTTACTACACAGAAATTCCACTCTCATCAGCACAGTATTTCACCCAAAATGGTATAAAAGAATTTAAATGCAGATACACTAATGACAAAGAAACACACATATAATGTTTGGTGAGTCAAAGGCAGACAGTGTGTCATCATCCAACCTTATTAGTGTTGAACTGAGAAGAATCAGCAAATGGGTTAGTGCTGCTGAAGACAGCTGGCCTACAGAAGAGACTGTTCTGCGGGAAAGGCAGGGAAGGGTTATAAAAGGTAAACAACAGAAACTAAACGAAACATTTTTGCATTTTTACATGAATCCTTACTGACTCATAAAACAAAACATATTCAGTTAGCTGTTTGCGCTATCCAGACAAAGTCTGCTTTCTGTACTTTGCTACAGACATGTGAAGACAAGCAAAACTGTATTTTTCAGTGTTTGCATCAGCTATGTTTAGAAGACCATAAACGAAAAGCCTCCTCGTAACTGTTCTAGCCAACAAAGTGCATAAAGTGTGGAATTCAGCAGCATAACTGTTCTAGCCCACAAAGTGCATAAAGTGTGGAATTCAGCAGCATGAACAATAAAAAGAACACTTGCTAATATTTGATATTTGTACCATTTGGTCCAAGCATCTCAGCATATGGGATACTCTTACGCATTAGTTAATTACAAACTTGTGGTTTTTCCAATTAGAATAAACACAATTCTTTGTAATAATGCAGTAATTTAGTTTTATTTTGAAAGCCACAGATTAATTCTCATTATTTGATTTACCTCCTGTGGCAACGCACTCACTACCTTGCAAAACAGAAGGTTTGGTAATATTAGGCATGTCTAAACAGACTTCATATTTAATAATAACTTTTACAGATCACTTTTTACATGACTGCATGCATCTATAATTTTCTGAATTTATAGTTTAATGAGACTAAATTCTCCAGTCTTCTCCTAGACCACATACATGAAGACAATACAAGGAACTTCCTTATTATTACTTGACACAAAATTTGTTTTCATATTTAGACAAAATTAAAGGATTTAAAAATAATTAAAGTATTAATATTCCTTACGCAGCTTTTGTTCTGTATTCTATTTTGAGATCAGAACCTGTTTAATAAAGAGGGAACAGCTCTGATTTTTGCACATATTTTGGAAATACTGTTCAATGTATACTTAAAGTAATTTCTACACTAGATGTATCCATCTGGTAATTAACAAAATGTTGTAGGGCTCTAAGTTTAACACTGATGGAAAACAAGAAGTACAGTAAATGGAAAGGAATGTGAAAGGTTTGCGGTATCAACTGATATGTTTATATTAAAGTAAATTAACTCAGACACATGCTGCTGTTTAAAAATTATTTTAAAGCATTTTGTTATCTTAAATGCTCCTAAAAATGGAAAATGCATCCCCAAACATTTATTCTGAAACATCACTTCGTGGAAAAAAAAAAAAGGTGGTGGTGGGGGAAAAGTACTGTAATTTGGTAAGAACATATGTTTTGGCTCTATGGTATCTTCATCAATGAGAAAGTAGAGCTGTGTGTGAATGGTTGCCCAGAGAGGTGGTGGATGCACCATCCCTAGAGACATTCAAGGCCAGGCTGGATGTGGTTCTGGGCAACCTGATCTACTTGAAGATGTCCCTACTCATTGCAGGGGGACTGGACAAGATGACCTTTGAGGGACCCTTCCAACCCAAACTATTCTATGATTCTATGAACAAGGTTTCTTCACTGGTGAGTCAAAGTTAACAGGCAGTTTCCCTACAAGATTTTCTGTTTACGCATGTGATTCACATTTGATTTTTAATTTTATAAAGGGAAGTTTGGGAAAAGTAATTTGCCAGTGTATTGACCCTACTGTATTACATTTGTCATCTCCATAAAATTTTAAATTGAATCTTTGTAAAAATTTATGCAACTAAAATAACCATCACAAACACTTTGTATATAACCAGTGAAATCCTAGTAAAGAGAAAACAAAAGATCAGCCACAGTAATTCAAAATCTTGCCTTTTGTATTGCCTCATGATGGTATAGCACCTAAAATACTACTGCTAGCTCAAATTGTAATGCCTGAAACAGCACTGCTATTAATGTGCCATTAATGGACTAACTACCATGAGAAAAAACATACCAAGCAAGGTTTAGCACACTTTCTTACGAAGTCCAGGACAGGAAAAGCAAATGCTACAATAAAGGCTATTTTTCCTGTTACTGGGTTGTTGCGTTTTTGTGTTGGTTTGGGTTTTTTCAAAATAAACACTAAAATAACAGGAATTATTTTATATTTGTTATTTTTTTATTTAACTAACTTCTGTTCAGCATTTTAGTATGTCCAGGATGCTGAAGTATCATAAACTAGTTAGCATTTCATATAGCACAGAGCTGCAACCCTACAAATTACCTGGGAACATAACCATTGTGATAGATTCTTACTCGGAAATACCCAGAGAAGTGTCAGTATGAAATACAGATTTGATGGATAACTTCTTGCCAGAAAAACTATCAACTAGCTTTTCACAGCTTATTTGCATTATTTGGGCCTTATTCTGGAGTATACTTGGGATCTCTTTACCAGCTACATAAGCCTAATGAAAAAACAAAGGGAAGGAAACTGACTGGTTAGCAACACAATCACTTGAAACTGACTGCCTTGCTAAATACATGGTGTTACCATATTAAATATAGCGATGGTGTGCAGGCAGCTAGCTATCTGGGTCACTGCACATGAATGAAGGCAGGAAATTCCCTTGTATGATCTTATTAGAATGTACAGATGCAAGTTTCGTAAGATGAAGACAATAAATATAATTCTGTTTACATAGACCACGAAGCAACACATATGTACAGTAAGATCATTTGCAATGTTTCTGATTTCAGAGAGACAAGGGTTTGTTAATAAATAGCCAAGAAATAACCTACAAACTTAACAACTGAAGAACAATAAGAACAAAGAACTATAATTAAAAATAGCAAAGAAGCATTCTCTAAATAAAAGTAAGCTGTGATAAAGTAATGGAATCATTCCCATCCCAAACTGGCCTGAACATTGAGCAGTGGCATTTTTGTTCACATCACAGCAAATGCAAAAGCCTTACTTTAGTATCTCGAGCATCAACAACCAACATTCAATAGAGATTTTCATGCAACTTTACCTTAGATGACTGATGATAAAAGGGGTTAGTAGTTTTCTGCCCACAGTGAGCAGAAGCTGAAGAAGGGCTATAAAGAGACTCTGGCTGGGGAACAAGAGTTATGAGACAACTAGTAAATAAACATGCAGCTTACACAGACTCTACAATGAGGAAGTTTAGTTTCTAGTGATGCAAGCAACTTATATTAAAACTCAGTAGCTTTTGTCTGCAATGTCCATGCAGCTTAGTGACGGAAAACTTTCATGTACTTCTAGGTCCTTTCATTAATGTCCAATGATTTTTTTTAACAGGTGCTGTATTTCTGCATGCGTTCCTCGGACATGCTGTCAATCTCTAAGAGTTGGGTTTATAAGACTCCTACTCTGCCCCCCAACAAATTATCTTTCTTGAGGCTTTTCAAAATAGTTTGAGGACGGCGTGCTGGATGGCAATTCCAAATCCAAATCGATTTCATTCTAAATGGAAATAATACTTAAATCAAATATTTGTTCCTACAATGGCTGAGATGGAACTTTAAGGATTAAATATCCCATTCCCAAACACCACCATCTTGAACACTGTTTTATCTATTACTATGTATGACATCTTTTTTCATATTCTTTATGCTTACCCTTGGTTTGCTTATAATGCTCTGTACCATAAAGACTACAGGATTGCCTGCCTTCCGTATGGCTTCCACAGCTTGTTCATGGCTGGCATCTCTGAGATCAATTCCATCCACCTGTAATTGGAAGGCCTCATCTTAAAATTGCAAAAGGCTACAAGAATCATGAGTGAGCTTTGTGTTTTGGTTAGGAAACTTTGACTAAAACCTAAGCCCAAACCTTTGCTACTGGTGCAAAGGTTTCTAATGACATAGCCTGAGGTCCCTCACATACAGGTTTGAGATTTCTAAGAGCACTGAAAGGACATCAAATAAATATTCTGCATGGTTTTAAAACCAGGATGTCAATGCTCTTGGTTCAGGCTCCCCACATTTTCCCACAAGCAACAAAACAGAAGAGATATGATAATGTGATAAAGAAAGAGGAAATAAGATAATGTGAAGAAAGTGGTAGTGTTTGCCAAATATTGCTTCCTGTAAATCCTACCTTGGAATAAGATTCCTCTCAGGACTTTATGAGATTTACAAACTGAAAATTGTTAGGTGCTGGAGAATCTTTCATTATGGGGTATGATGTCAGTAAACTGTACTTCCCCCCCCCCCCCCCCCCCCCTTTTTTTTTTTCCAAACACAGTAAGACAAGTTTAGCTACTAAACACTTTCAGGTCAGAAGGTAAACTTTCAGGTCAGAGCTGAAAAGCTTTCTCTCTTCTAGAAGAAAGGATTTACAAAGGATGATGAAAGACAAATTTTTGCTTGGTTGCTTTTCTGCATTCCTTTGTATGCACCAATGTGTAAAACAGTTTGCCTTGCAATCCAGGTAAGAACCATGTTATGGTGAGGTTAACATCAGTAAAGCATTCTTATAGTGGCCATAATGAAAGCTAGAAGCTAACATAGAAAAGTTATTTGTTAGTAGCAATTCTTGAACACAAAGTTATAGAATAAGGATTACCCCTACCTTTTTAATTGCTAAACTTAACCATCCAATGTAAATAAAAAGAGCACAAAACCAATCTGAGAGAGAAAATTCTAAACCTACAAGGAAATGAACAATTACACTAAGGCACTCTGACACCCCATGAGTGAAATACTGTATGCACTAGTACAGAAAAGCTTTGATATGCCACAACTTGAGAAACTGAAATAATCCATTCAGAAACAATCACATTAACACAGTATTAGTTACTTAATTTCACTCACTGACTCCAACTTCTGCAAGCACCATTGTCCGAGACAACATGCATTTATAAAAATCCAGGTATATACCTATAAGTAATGTTTTTCAATTTTTATCAAGGAAATTCCACCTCTCAACTTGTCATACACTGGAAACTCTTCCACCTTACTGTAGAAAGTCCTATCTATATTAAGGTACTATTTCAAGATCCTTTATACAGATCTTGTGGCAGACAGCAAACTGAAGTTTAAGTATCACCGTGTAAAGCCAGCCCAGTCTGAGCTAGGGGAAGAATCACTGCTTCCATCACCCTGCTTGTTATGTTCTTACTGATGGACGATCAGCTAAGGACATCCAGCAGGGTGTAGAGGAGTTCAGTTCCTAATGGCCTGACACTGAAGATGAGGTAATGTCTGACTGATGATAATCATCACAGGAAAGACACACTCCTTTCAGTGTATTCATTCTTCAAATCTTTAAACAAGAAAGCACAAGTGCCTGCATCAACACGGGACTGGCTAAGCCGAAGAGAAATCTAGGCTCCTCCATCTGACACCACTGGCTACACTGTCCTCAGGCATTGACACAATGCTCTTAACTTCCTCTGTAACAAATCCAGCTTTCATCATGAAAGCAGGAAAAAAACTCCTTCACCCTTAACTCCTGCACAAGATGCAAAAGAATGATGTGATCTGAGTAAGATTAATTAGGAAACAAGCTTGGCATTTATTTGCATGATTTGCCATTCACGAGCCAATATGCAAAAGTAAAGCCTTTCAGCCTCACCGAACTTAAGCTTTTTCCTACACACGCTGGTTTGAAAACAGGCAGGTAGAACTGCTGGCTTTGCAGCCCCCCATGTGTTTGCTCACAGAGTTTGTCATCTATGCTTCAGGCTGTATATTCAACTTGAAGCTGTCTGCACACAAACATCAGCAGATTGTACTACATCCACTCTGTATGGCTCAAGAGGTGCCAGCTGGAGCAATTATACAGCTGTTGGCCTAGGACCACCTCAGCGGCTTCTGAGATGCCAGGGTATTGCAAGCAGAAGGCACTCAGCTGGTACCTCCACAATCCGATCTCCAGTTTTTAGCGTCCCATTTTTGCCAGCTGGGCTGTCTTCCAGAATGTGCTTGATAAATATCCCTCTCATCACTTCTCCATTACTCAGGCGGCTCCCCATTCCTCGTCCTCCAACAATGCTGATTCCCAGTGACTTGCTAGGCTCTCTCCAGAGTTCAACCCTGTTGTGACAAAATAAGGACCAAAATAAATGAAAATCTGCTGTGATTATGACAAAGCTGCACAATAGAGACACCTGGATTTCCATAATGGCTTAAAAAAAAAAATCAAAAACAGCTCCTCTTTGGAAAGTTGGTTTGGGTGTTTTTTTCAGTGACAGTTATGTACTGGATTGCTCAGAAAGTCTGCAATTGTGTCTGCGGCTCACTTTATTTTGGATTCTAATCAAAACTTTTAATACTTCTCTCTATCTCTTCTTACTGGTTCCCAGACAGTCAGTCTATAAAGACAAATTACTAAAGCAAGAAAATGCAAGATTGCAGCAATTAAGCCCAATGGCAGTAAAAATCAACAGTGAATTACTCCTGTAACACACAACACGTGTAAGTGCAGCAATTCTGTTGTTTTCTTACTCATCTTAAAATATAGTACAGGATTCAGAATTTTTCATTTCAGATGAAATTTTATACTGTGCAACTACATCTGCACTTACTTTCTGGGCTGGTTCCAGTTACTGAAAGCTGCATTTTGAAGTTCGCTTTCTTCTCCCTCCCCCTCTTCACGTTCTGGAAGCTCTGGGAGTTCCCTGCTGATGAACAGGAACAGCTTTTTATTGTAATGGCTGCTGACTTGAAGAAAATTCTCAATCTTTCAATTCTTCTAAAATAAAACTTATCTTCCTAAATTGTGCAAAGTGTATAGAAAGTGTTACATCTGAGAGTTCTATGCGAGAAAACAATAAGTCTTCTGACTCACCTAACAGTATGTGAAGACAAAAGCTCAAGTGGCACAGCTCCCTCTGTTTGCTGTCCCAAACTGGCCCTGTATTCATCCAAATTTTCTGCTGGCACATATGTAATACTGCAATAAAATGGGACACAATTAAATAGTACAAGGACTGCTGGTCCTACCTTTGGTGTGTGTGAGGAATGATTATGAGGAAGCTACTCAAGACTACTTCATGGAGACATTGACTTCAAAGCCACAGTGATGGTATTTTGGGAATAAGTAGTTTGTTCGAATCCGTGACTTTGCAACAACTATGCATTTATGGTCAAATTAGGTAGCTGAACAGCACATAATTTTCTGAGGGCTGGCCATTCCATTTTAAGTAAATGGTGCTTGAACAATGACAAGAGTGTAATAGAGACAATCCAGCTTCAATCAAAACAGAGATTCCTTGTGCAAAAAAGACAAACACTGATGATCTGTGAAATTAGAAGCTCCATTACCACCCTAAATGGTGGCTGAAAAAGTTTCTTGAAGTCAGCTTGCAGGAGGTTTTGTGCTTTCCTGGGCATTGTATCTATTTTAGATTTCTGTGCTTTTGGTGAAAAGAATTGCATGGGTCTGGACTTACAAATGTGTTACAGCACACCACTTGCACTGCAGGGAGCACTTTCCTGATCAACTCCTTCCTCCACCCCTTCATGCACTCCCAGACAGCTTGGGACAATCAGACAATGACACACAAACTCCAGAAGCCCTGGTGTAACCTGACCTTGTTTGAATGCCAGGAACAGAAACGGCCCAATAGGCTGGGGAGGTGGAAACAAAGAGAAGGAGAAAGATTAAGCCATAAAGAATAATTCTTTAAAAACTTCCCTCTACAAGAAAAAGGACACCATCATCTAAACTGGGCTATTTAGATGGCCATCCTTTGATGATGTTTTGTTTTCTTAAAAGCCCAGTAAGCAACTCAGCTATCAGATGCAAGTCTGCCTAGAAGTAAGGCTGATGGAAAAAGAAGACCAAAAAAGTGCCTGTCTGCTCATCCATCACATGGTTAAAAGAAACGTGAACATATTTTCTCACAGAACAGACATGGCAAAAATAAAATAAAAATCTTGACCACTTCAAAGGACATCTAAGCTACTGAGAAGAGACTTCCTTCAGCTCCGAGTCTAACTTCGAGGCCTCTTCTGTCCATCACTACGGCATGCTAAGGCACATGAAAACAAACAAGGTGCTTGGTGACACCCAGCATGGCTTCACTAAGGGGAAATCCTGCCTGACCAATCTGGTGACCTTCTATGAAGGGGCTATGGAACTGATGGACAGGGCCAGAGCAGTTGATGTCATCTACCTGGACTTGTGTAAAGCCTTTGACACTGTCTCACATGACATCCTTCTCTCTAAGTTGGAGAGACATCAATTTGATAGGTGGACCACTCGGTGGATAAAGAACTGGCTGGATGGCCGCACGCAAAGAGTAGTGCTCAATGGCTCAATGTCCAGCTGGAGACCAGTAACGAGTGGTGTCCCCCAGGGATCGGTGTTGGGACCGGTCTTGTTCAACATCTTTGTGGGTGACATGGACAGTGGGATTGAGTGTGCTCTCAGCAAGTTTGCCGATGACACCAAGCTGTGTGGTTCGGTTGATATGTTGGAGGGAAGGAATGCCATCCAGAGGGACCTTGACACGCTTGTGAGGTGGGCTGATGCCAACGTAATGAAGTTTAACCATGCTAAATGCAAGGTCCTCCACCTGGGTCGGAGCAATGCCAGGCACAGCTACAGGTTGGGTGGGGAGGAGATGCAGAGCAGCCGAAGGAGAAGGACTTGGGGGTGTGGGTTGATGAAAAAATGAACATGAGCCGGCAGTGTGCACTTGCAGCACAGAAAACCAACCGTATCCTGGGCTGCATCAAAAGGAGTGTGACCAGCAGGTCGACGGAGGTGCTCCTGCCCCTTCACTCTGCTCTCGTGAGACCTCACTTGGAGTATTGTGTGCAGTTCTGGTGTCCTCAACATAAAAAGGACATGAAACTGTTAGAACAAGTGCAGAGGAGGGCCACGAGGATGATCAGGGGACTGGAGCACCTCCCGTATGAACATAGGCTGAGAAAATTGGGGCTGTTCATCCTGGAGAAGAGAAGGCTGCGTGGAGACCTCAGAGCAGCCTTCCAATACCTGAAGGGGGCCTATAGGGATGCTGGGGAGGGACTCTTCATTAGGGACTGTGGTGAGAGGACAAGGGGGAATGGGTTTAAACTTAAACAGGGGAGGTTTAGATTGGATCTGAGTAAGAAATTCTTTACTGTGAGGGTGGTGGGGCCCTGGAATGGGTTGCCCAGGGAGGTTGTGAATGCTTCATCCCTGGCGGCGTTGAAGGTGGGGTTGGACATAGCCTTGGATGGCATGGTTTAGTGGGAGGTGTCCCTGCCCATGGCAGGGGGGTTGGAACTCGATGATCTTGAGGTCCTTTCCAACCCTTACTATTCTATGATTCTAATTCCCCCTCTCACTGGTTTTCTGCTGAATAAAGCAAGCAGAAGAAGGCAGAGCAGATAAACTTTGATCTGATTAATGCCGTCTGTCCAAAACACTCTACCAAAATTAACCTAAGGATCATCTTTATTTGCCTTCTTCATCTGTGCCCAAGCACGTTCCCTATCTCCTCTCATATCTACCACATATAGAAAACTGTAGAAGATGGTCATTAAGGAAGTGCCTAGGGTGCTGAATAGGAGGAACTCTCCAGTTCTTTTAATGGAGATCTAAACCATTCCTACTATCACCAGTTTTTCTCTTCATTAAATCTCCCCCCTCTTCTGCTTTGGCCTTCTTTCAAACACACAGGTGTTATGTGCTTGACATAAGGTGTTTTCATTTTTAAATGCTGGGGAGTCAACATACACTAAGGAACAAACACTCAGCAGGTCACTGACTCTAATATGTTTTCCCTAAGGACTCCCCAGCACTGGGAAATATGCAAGATACACAGCATTTATTCTGCAAAGCCCTACCAGGGAAAAGGAGAGAAGATGAAAAAGAAATTTTGAAAATAATCACTACTATTTCTCAACCATCTCCAACTCCACGTATGTTGAACTACAGCAAAGTGCTAGGAGTATGGTCACAAAACACTCAATGTAAGGTGCCCCTAATTGCTGCAGGTGGGTTGGAACTAGATGTTCTTTAAGGTGCCTTCCAACCCAAACCATTCTATGATTCTATGTTTTGGGCAAATGCTGCTGAAGAAGCATCACCCACTAAGCCCAAAAGAATACCTTGCCTCTACAAAAGCTACAATACGTGCAAGCTGCATTTCTAGAAAAGAAAATATGTCATTCATCCAGTTACACTCATCATTTTTATCCCAATCAAATTAATCAATTTTCACCCTATAAAAATAAGTAGGAAATAATGTATTTTCCCTTGAAAGACAGCTGTGGTAAAGACACCAGAATTGTAAGCAAGATTTCTGCTGGCTACAAGGCTTGAACAATCTCTTTCATGCTAAACTGCAGCTGTAATCTATTGTTCAAAGCACGGGAAGGAGAATGGCAGCCTGCTAAAAAGGAAACAGATATGCCCAGATTCAGCCTGGATGCAGACAGTGGAGTGTGATCACTGGCAGTGGAGTGCCCAACATCTTTCAACTCCTGTCCAGTCCTTCTGCGCAAGGACCATGTAGCAAACAATTACACAGGGTATCAGGCTTTAAAGACAGTAGTAGTTTTTACCTCATACTTCTACGCAACATCAACACTACAGATCAGGTAAACAGGAGGCAAACTGTATGCATTGTGGGACCCAGTTGTTTCTCATTGTATGAATGAGTAACTGAATTGTGCTGAGACATTCAAAAGGTACAGCTCAAAGGATGCTCTCAACAAACTTTATATACTACTTAAAAACATATCCCAAAATCTATCTTAGGTAGCCAAGCTTCCCTTTCTGTGAACAGCACAGAAACTGAGAAGAGGTTCGCTCCACCATTTAAAAAATGCATTTAAAACTGAACAACTGAATTACCTAATTGATTTCCACAGATGGAGTCAAATTGAGATAGTATCACTGGGATCTTTTACATTTTAGCTCTTTGGAAAATGAAATTATTTTTATATTTTTATCCTAGTACTTAACTACAGCTCTAATTGCCTAATTTTAAGCACACAAAGGAACATGCAGCATGTTTTTAACTGTTCATTCTTACCTACAATCATCAACTTCAATAATGTGTCAGCTACTTCACGAATCTAAACCAGAACACTTACTTGTGTTTTGGAAAAAAAGCATAGAAGAGACAACTAAATTACATGGGTCAAACGTATGAAAACGTATATTCTGTGTAGGAGTTCACCTGATCATGATTTCCAAAGTTCAGTTAACTGGAAAGGTTTCCCTAACTGCTTTTATTAGCTAAGCTGTATTACTGATGTGACTGTACTCCTCCCCTATCTCCTTTGCATGTTATTATTGAAAAGAGAAAGTTATATAAAAAACCTAGCTCTGCTGTAAATTAGAGTTTTAGGAAGTATGTGTATCCGAACACCATCTTTGGTCAGTGGCTGTCTGACCTGTCCTGCCTTCTGCGACATGCAACAAGGTCGTAGTGTACTAAAAACCTTGAATTTGCATCTGCTTAGAGTTTTTTTGCTGTTTAGTACTTCGTGGGCAGACACGCCAATATTATCAAGTCCATTTGCTGAATTGTTACTGTAGCTCACTTCTTGGAGGTCACAGTGAAGTCTGAAGACATTCGGCATCATCCTGAATATCCTGAACAACAATCCCGGTGTGTGACTGGGATTATGAGAAGCCCAGACAAAAAACATGCTGGACTCCTTTGGTCAACTCCATTGGCCTTGTCCTGTAAGTGGAAATAAGAATCCACCCAGGTACTTGAATGGCCCCTGCAAAAGGGACTGATAATTGCCTTGATATGTTCACAGAGAAGAGAGTAATAGAAACAAGTGCCAGAAAATAAGGATGAAGACACAGAAACCAGGAAACAAGTAAATGACTGCTCTACCATTGTGTTGCATTTCTTATCTGCAAGAGAATTCAACAATTTCAAGAGAAAGTACCTGCGCTGTTAAATAATTAATTTCCTCTCTTTCACAGCTGTACAGTTTGAAGGAGAAAGTGTTCTGGATTCCTTTCTTGAAATCTACAACCACCCTCCTCCCCACAGAGATATGTACTAGCAGTGAAAGCAGCGACAATGGAGACACCAATGGTGTACATACGAAAATATCTTGTAAACATAAAACCGCATGCAGTACAGAGGAACATTTATCACATGCTTGACTGAATAGCCACACAAAACCTTGAAACACTAACAAACCAAATAACAAAGTATGAAGAATGCTCAGGACAAATTACTGTTGTTAAGACTTTAGGTCTAATTTGAACCTTTTTATACATGAAGTAAAATATAAGTGCCACAGAAAATATGACACTGAGATTAATCCAGATATCAGTACATCATCCTCATGCTAGCTGTGAACCCTTTGTACATGCACGCACACGCACACACACATGCTCTGAACACGTTCTGGGGTGGCTGGCATAGATTAAATTAAAAAATATTAGCAATATTTTTTTTAAATACAGGTGTTTTCATTCCAGTCTTAAAAGCATGCTCCAATCTTCAAGGTTAAAGCAATATACAAATACATATATACCCACACACACTTATACCTTTTTAAAAGAAATACATATAAACATTAACATGTGCAACCACATGTACACACAAAGAGAGAGAATATGTACCTATATCTGGATATATCCCTGACATTACTATGGATGTCATAAAAGCATGAAATGATTTTACAGACAAATTGCAACATAGAGCCATAATGACTGTCTGAATCGCCAATACTCACACATAACAGAGGGCCTGATCATCAGCAGGTGCTGGAGAAGATCTAGAATGTGAAGCATATGAGGCAGTATCTTTTTACAATGGTGTTAACAAATGTCAATGTCTCACGCCGAATGTGAGAGGCATATTTATGTAGTTAAAAGTGTGACCTGCTTTTTTTTGTTTTCTTTCTCCTTTTTGTTTTCTTTTTTTCCCCATTCCACCTCCACTTCATCTATACCTCCCCCAGAAAGCATCTGCTCTTTATTATTTTCTATAGCAGTGATTACTAACAAGCACGGAAAATGGAATTGCAATCTATCTTTTATTTCTTGATCAGGAATTCATCCCCACGTTTTTGGCAGGTGAATTCTGATTCAGCTCTGTAATTATCTGACAGATGTTACAAGCAGCTGCTGCTGAGCATAAAACACTGGCTATTATTATGGAAATATAAGAGCTCCTGGCAAGGTGGAGTGAGAAGTGAAACAGAATGCATTCTATATGGCTACACATCTGGTCTTCTACACACAAAGGGGGAAAAAAATAAATACCTTAGTCTGAAACTCATATATCTGGTTCTTGAACTATTCAAAATCAAATCTCCTTCAATAAAATCAAACAAAGCCTTTATGTGGCAAGTAAGAACAGGTTTATATTTTCTCAGCAAATAATGTATGCCACTGAAATAAAGCTTTGAAATTCAAATATTTCTATTTAATCACTTTTTGAAAGGTACTTTGCTATATAAAAAAAGCTCAGTCTCAAATTTAATGTGCCAACTTCGCAGCCCTGTATGGATAAAGAGGAATGATACGTAGACAGACGCATCTGAGTGCTTGTACACCCCTGTTTCCCACGGAAGACACCAAAGAGATGCAACTTGCTCATCAGAGATGCTGGCCCTTAAATAGCAAATCCTGCATCATGGTGCACCACAACAGCTCTGAAATTACATCTACATAGCTGGGTATCTCCCTTGGAAAACATGAATATCTGTCATAAGATAATGCTTTGCATCTCCAGTTTCAGATTTGGGACATTACCCACATGTTTTTATTATAGTATATTTCACGAGATCCGGTACTGCTCCTGAAAGTACAAATTACAGAAAAGTTTAATTATCCTGAATAGGTTTGTATCAAAACTATGTAGACCCAAAAATATTGTCCTTATTCTTGCTATAAACTCCTTTAGGAGCCACCAAAGGTTTTGGTCTCTCTGTTCTTTAAAGTGCAGAAGCCAGCTTCACTTTAAATCCTTATCATGGGAATGTACCAAAGAACATAAATACAAAATGAAAGACAAAATATCTTTGTAAGAACATGAATAGCAACTGCCCCTCTTTTGCAAGGTCCTTCAGAAAGGGGATGAACTTTTCTCTGCAAAATCTGAATATTCATGTCTAAGACAACATTTTGGTATTTCTGACATATCCGTAAAAGACTACAAAACTTGTAGGCACACAGTGTAAAGTGCAGCAGCTATAAAAGGATAAACACAACTAATGAGCACATCTGTGTTTGATTACGTAACTGTGGCACTAATAAGAGACTCCTCACAGGAGAATGGTGCTGTAACATCTAAGCAGACACATACACGCATGCATGCATACCAACTGACTTCAGCTGTGGTAGTCAAAAGTATAATAGAGTTTGAAAGCCTATAATAAAAATCAATGTCACATTTTATCAGCAACTCATATTGTTTGCAGAATTGACAATAATGTAATTCATTATATGAGTATACCCAATTATTTAAACAAACTTGAATTAAACCATAATCCTAAATCTGTCACAACTATGGGGCAATTCAACTTACTACCCACAAAGAAGATACTTTGCCTATCTGTTCCCAAAATGCCAGGTCTCTTCAAAGCTAGAATATTTCTGGGGAAGAACCAAATGCCCTGCAGTCCATTTTGAACTGACAGAAACCACACAGTTACCTGTAATGGTATCAGGACTGAACTGACTGAATCCATGTTACCACAGGTATGAGAAAAACAGCTACTAGATTCCTGGAGCTGCACTGGTGCGTCTAGAGCACTGTCTACAAGCTAAGGAACAGCCTTATTTCTAGATGGTGCATGTGGGTAAAGTTAACTCCATAACCATGACAGCTAGAAAGAATTGTACTTTCAGGGAAAGTTAAAGTGCTGTAAAATGAGTGAACTTTGAGAAAAATAAACTTTCTCATCAAGCAAGCATATTTGTCAGAACTTGTACTAATTACTGCAAGTTTAAAGCAGTACTCCTAAGAGCAGATATTTTGAGCTAGAGCAACAGCTCCTTTGTATGTACTAACAAAAACTTGTGACTTCACAAAATAGATTATTTCTGCTGTTTGTCACAGATGTACTGAAAACATTTTAAATTTTACTTTTCTGCATTAACATCATGTGTCATACTTTCTGTCTGGCAGTCAAAGCCAAAATCCATTAGAAAGATCTCCATGAAATTAAATCACTTGTGCAATGGCCAGGACAGTTCACCTTTGAGAAATACAAACATCTTGAGGAAACCCCTACTTTCTTTAGAAAAGTCATACTATGAAAGCAAAATTCTAATACCATTCCTTCAATATCACCAGGCAGGGCAGTAATGATGACGTTTTACCAGTGACAGTACTAACATTAGAACATCCAAAGGCTCTCGCACAAGTGATTTTATCTTTCAGCCCCATGAAGTTGTAATCTGAAAGTGAATTATCCATTTGAAGCTGTAACTTAAAGCAAAATTCAAGTTGCAAAAATAATCACAAGTTTTATTTAGAATACTTCCATAAATAAGCAAATTTTGATTGTTAGTCTCTTCCTACCACAATTCATCATCTAGCTTTACCTACTTTATATCTGGTCCAATCAGCGAATGCCTCCTTAGCATAGCCCGGGCTTGCGCATTGGTTAAGTCAGTGGTTGACTCTTCATTAATGGACAGGATGCAGTCACCCACACCAATCCGTCCATCACGACTTATTGAGCCTCCATGGATGATGCTGCGGACTATCATTCCTGAGCCATTTTTATTGGAACTTACCGTCATCCCTACAGTGAAAAACACATTAAAAAGTTAGTAATGTCTTCGAGAGCTAGCTCTGAAAAAGAAATGTAACCTATGGCAGTGAAGCCAGCCAGCCCACCTACCAATGTCAGCAAGCCTATAAACATTGCTCTTATTCTCCCTTGCAATCTCCTCTTTCCAATCAGCAGCTACAAATCCCAATCTCAGCATCATTACTTCACCTTGTGTCATTTCACATACCAGGCTCAACATAAAAAAGCAGAAAATAAACAAAAAAAGGTAATTAAATTGTTTCTAAACCAAATCTACACTTTTCTGGATGGTTTACTGAGCTTATACACACATTCCAATTCATTTTATGATGGTTCTCTTTGGAAAGGTGGTAAAATGATTAAACAGTTTATCAGAAGCATAGGGGCAACACAACCACATACTTATTTTCAACAAAAAGCCTTAATCAGAGGCTAATGACCTAGGGACTGCCTTCCAGCCCTCCTAGGTGGGCCACTGCTTGGGCCTAGAAGAGTGTCCTGACATCTGTGACAGTTTGTGCACTACTGATGGATACAGTCCACTAAGATACACCATGATCCCACTTGTGGCACAGCAAGACATTACTTCTCAATGTTTATACACAACATTTAACTCCACTTTCTTTTCACTAATGGGACATGAGATAGAGATGTTCTTCTCCCTCCTCCCCAGTGGGAAGCCAATGGGGACTGTTTTTGTGACTGGTGCTAGACTCATGAGTTCCCACAGTTATTTTCAGGACAGTTGGTGCTCATGAAATCAACCCTGATGACAGTTCCAGGAAAAGTTCTTAGCTCTTTCCTAATGGAAAAGTAGCTAAAAGGCCATCACTCTGGAAGTCTAACCAGTGGACCCAGCTTCCACTATCTTAATACTGCCAAACTCACTTTCATTCTTTTTTGTGTGCTAAAGTTTTCCTCTATTGTCCTCGGTTCAGCAGTAGCAGTCATTTTTCTCCTTCTTAGTAGCTGGTGCAGCACTGTGTTTTCAACTTTCGGCCTGGGAACAGCGCTGATAACACCGATGTTTATAGTTACGGCTTAGAATGTTTGGTTTGACCAAGGACTTTCTGAATCTCATGCTCCGCCAGGGAGGAGGGGAAGCCAGGAGGAAGCAGAAACA
Organism: Amazona ochrocephala; assembly: GCA_039720435.1. Taxonomy (NCBI): domain Eukaryota; kingdom Metazoa; phylum Chordata; class Aves; order Psittaciformes; family Psittacidae; genus Amazona; species Amazona ochrocephala. Next base: position 82,306,882 of record CM077909.1, on the reverse strand, counting down.
GGACACCTGACCCAAACTGACCAAAGAGGTATTCCATACCACAGTACGTCATGCCCAGGATGGAAAAACTGGGGGCAGGAACCCGGAAGAGTTCAGTTCACAGCTCAGTCGTCAGGTGTTGAGCAGTTGTATCCTCTTCCCTTGTACTTCCCTGGTCATTATTATTATTGGTGGTAGCAGTAGTGATTTGTGTTATACCTTAGTTACTGGACTGTTTTTATCTCAACCCCTGGGAGTTACATTCTTTCAATTCTTCTCCCCATTCACCCCTCCTTGGAGGGTGGGGAAGAAAGAGGGGGGAGTGAGTGAGCAAACTGTGTGATTTATGGCTTAAACCATGACATCTACTAATCAAGATGAAGCCACTGAAGTAAGAGAGCCTTATAGAGAATATCCTGTGGAGAAGGGATTCTGCTATGTGTTCTCTTGATTTTGCATGTAAACATGTAAAACACTGACAGCGCAGCCGCGTGTCTGCACCTTATTGTTCAGACTGCGAGTGGACGATGAAAGCTACCCAGAGCAAAACTACTGACTACAAAAAAATTCTAACCATTTATATACAAACACAGCTACAGAAGACGGAGACTGAACACTTTACTCTGTGACCTTAGACCCTGGGAGACAGACTGGCTGAAGAGAATTTAGAAGGCAGCTATAAACCCCAAGCTACTCAGACTCAGCCAACCATATAAACATCTGCATATATACATCTGTCTCAAGAAAAAAAAAAAAAAGTTAGCCATTAAAAAAACAACACCAATCTTTGTGATTTTCAGGACTCCTTCCAGAAAATAAACACCCCTTAATAGTGTCAGCTCCTCACATCCACTTGCAGCTGAGATCAACATGGCTGTCTAAGGTACTAAAAGGTGGCCCTAACTAGCAAGGAACGGCCCAGTAAGCTTCCTACACACAGAAATACATCTGCTTCTCTATTTTGGTCTGTGGAAGTTCACGTTTCTCTTTTGGAAAAAGTGCAAAACCCATCTTCATGATGGCACTTTATATTAAACTGATGAATTAATATGGTGTTACCATTGACTGGAGATTTATATTTATGATTTGCCAGAAAATTATGTCAGCTGTGGTCAGGTGTAATTTAAACATGGGTACAGCAGATCTGCGATACAGACATACAATGCCACTGACACTGCCTTGCTATCAGAAAAAGTAGAGGTAAACTGCCTGTCACCTACCTCTCAGACTAGTAATGTTATAATGTTAAGCACATCACTGATGGCATTTACCAGAGCCACCCTGCGGTGGACGCCCCAGCATTTACACTCACATATTCCTTCAAAAAAACATCTCTTAAGAGATCTGCTCACACAGGTTATGCAGTCATAGGTGAATGTAAAAAAACTCTGCAACAAGAGTGGTCTCCACACAGGCAGTGTGCACAGAAAAGCAAATTGCCAAAGAAACAGCTGAACTGTGGTTTGAAGTTGTGAACCTGACTTTGCTGCTTGGTTAAGTCAGTAATAAACACCGATATTACTGAGGCCAGTGTAACAGCACTTTAGAAAAAGATCACGCCCGGTTTCTATGCTGACAATCTCATTACAACAGATCTGCAGGACTGATGTCACACTTCGGACAGCTACAGTTTCAGGTTAAAAATGCAAATGCCACTGTCAAGTTGCCAAATGCACACAGGACAATGACATTTCAGCTCTTCGGGCATGTGGGTCCTCCATCCTCTTACCTTTTAAAAATCACAACCAAAAGGTTAGAGTTCCAGCTACGTCTGCTCTTGAAGAGCTATTGCAAGCTGTAGATGACACTGTTTAAAGGGAAAAAAGAAGTGCCAGCTCTCAACTGAAATAATTGATGCAGCTGCAGCTCTCAACATCACTCACAGCTCTTGATTTAGCTCCTTTTGTAAAAATGAAAGTTAAAAGCAGTGCAGCCATGTGTACAAATTGGTTACAGTGCCCAGGCAGATTCTCAGGCCACAGCACACAGAGACTGGAAGAAAAAGACCACAGTCACAAGCCAGGAGAAAGCACTATTCACATTCATACTACATACACATTAGAGGCCAGTCTTACTTTTCATGCATGTAATGTCTGCCAGTGTGCACCCTCCCCCAAGTTTGTATTTTTATGCTGTATTACACTTGACAAGAAATTTGTTTTCTGTGCTCACTGCACTTAAAATACTCCTAGACATGCATACAGACTGCTTTATGGAGTTAAGAAGTTACTGCAAACAAACCTGTTTTTAACAAAATCCAAATGCCTGGAACTGGTCTGTGATCTGCACTTTACACAGCGTAGCAATGAAGCCACTAAAGACAGTAGTTACCCAAACATCTACCAGCGAAAGCCAAAACTTATACCCACCTCAGCCTTGCCTACAGCTTTATATTCTGGGGAGACTGATTTTATACTAGATCAGTTTCTGATGCAGTTTGGAGGCTGGCTGTATCATGGAGAAGGTGATATGGGGCAGAATGAGCACCCAGCCATCAGAAGGTATTTTATACCAGGCAGAAGCAGCCACTGAATTACCGCATCACAGCACCCTATCCACCTCTGTGCAGCGAGGCTGTCCCAAGAAATGCCTGTTTATGAACAGCCTGTTCTGCAGACAACTCATCTTAAAGCATTTGCGAAGTCACTGCAAACAGCCAGCACCCTCACAAACTCCTGCCCTACCAACACCAGTCTTCAAGGACGTGCAGCTGGACAGAAGAAACAGCACCAGAACCTAAATCAAAGTAAATGAACACTCCAGCCATGAACAGGAGGTGAGTGCCACTGCTTCTCATCACAAAGCCTCCCTCCTGCTGGCTCTAGAAACTGTTCTGGGAGGATGTAATCCCCATGTTCTTCACACACTGCCTGGGGCCACACCACAGTCCACAAGAGGACTCTGAAAAACATTTCCATCTGTTGTGTCTACTCATTCCAAAATGTGTCTCTACTCACTATGCTTCAGAAGTTGCAGATACTCAAAACTCAGAATTTCTCTACAAAATTATAATATCACTGAGCTAAAACCACAACCTATTAATCGTATCAATGATCTGATTTTCAGAAATACTGAGGCACTTAAAACATATGCATAAATCTGTAGCAAAGAAGCTAACAGCTGGCTAGATCCTTCTGACCATCCTCAGAAAGCAAGATCATTTTCTGTCTACATATATTTGACACCCTGTAGCTCTTAAACCAAAGTGCTCTTCTACAAAATTCCTTGGCTGTATCTTGTTCTTCCCCCACATTACATAAATGTATAGACATTAGAAAACAATGTACTAAAATTACTATGTTAACATTTAAGAATTACTAAACTCCATTACAAAGAAAAAAATAATAAAAAGTCAATACTGGAGACTTTACTTCTATGTTCACAGTAACAGAAAATGGATCCACTGCCACCACAGCCAAACAGCGTAAAAGCAGCAAAGAATGAATATCCTATTATGCTTTCCATACTGAAAGGAAAATGCTTAATCTTTAATAATAAAACAGAAAACATATGAGAAAAACAGAAAGCCATGTTCCTGCAAAGGTTACAAAAATGTTAGCTACCTTACCTAAACTTGAATTGCCTTTTGCAATAGTGATAGTCTTCTCGTACACATTTTTGACTAAATTTGGGATTGTGGAAATTCCCTCCGAAGCTACAAGGCATCTCTTTTCCATCAGAAGCACTTGATCCTAACACAGGGGAAAATAACACGAGATCAGAATACCGAGACAAAAAATACAATTGGACATGCCAAACTCAACTAATCATTCTTTCTACAAAAGCTAGATGCATAACTAATATAGATTCCTTATACAGACACTGGAAAAGTCAGTCATCAAAGATCAAACTGATATACATATTTTCTGTTTTCATGCAGGTTATATAGTACATCTACCCGAAGGTATGCTTTTAAGGACCTCAGTAACACCCCTGAAATTAGTGGGCTGAATTCAAGTGCTCACAGGCTTGTTTACCACAAATGCCTGACAATCTATCAGTGCTAAAATAACAACTGCTGCAAGAAACTGCAGCTCTTTAGAGAATTTCTTAGTAAATCACTGAACAGAAGAAAAAGAAACATGTCACAGTGACTGTCATAGAAAGGAATGTTTGCACACTGTGGTGTTAGAGGCCAGTTTGTGAGCTGAACCACACAGGCTCGCACAAACACCAGGATACAAGTTGTGACACCACTTCCCCTTGGCTTCCTAAGCCTGGTTTTCAGCCATGCAACTCCTCCTTGCACACAGGCTTCTGCAGTGGCTAACAGGGAATATGCTCAAAGGGCGTACTGTTGTCCAACAGAGTTTCCTGCTGTAAGGTATGTGCAGACTTTTATATATACCTCCATATTGCCACTCTGAGAGATTACTATCTTGACACCAGGAACTATCTCCTGTTTTGGAAAGTTGCAAATCTGGTGTGAGCTATGACATCTATGGTACATTTATAATCAAAGAACCATACATGGTTGTTGTCCAGTGTCAATTCCTGGAGGAGATAGTATGGTGTAATATGGCCTTTACATAGTTTTTTTTTAATGATTATTAAAAAAAAATAAATCTTTACTTTTCCAGTGGGATCAAGCTGCATGGTAGTAGCCAGGCCTGTACTTAGTGCAATTTCTGCTGTTTTCTGAGATCCAGTCCATGTTGCCGTGTTTTCACTTTCATTTTGGTTGGTATCCGAAACATCCAGAGGCAGAAGATCCTTTTTAGTAAAACCAGTGGCAGTTTCCAGGCTATTCCCCTCTACAGACTTTTGCTCTCTCTGATTCAGATCCATGTTGTACAGATTCTTGTCAGACACATGGAAATCAGCTGCAGCATTTGAACATTCCTCTCCAACAGACTATTGAACACAGGGGGCAGTGAACAATCAACATTACTTTGTGGTATAATTATAAACTACATTTCATGCTAAAATCTTGAACAGAAAATAATCACACAGAATTTAAACATATCTGTTGTAACACGAAGCATTTTACTGTAACGTTTACTTGCTTCCTCAGCCAATTTCTTGTTTCAAAATACCAAAAATCAATGACAATAAGTCGCAGAGGCCAAATTCTTATTTGATACTCATCAACAGCTCTTGACTAACAAAAAGCTGCGTTACTAGGATTAAGTTCATTACACAAAATTTGTTTAGACTTTCAGGATCTCATGGTCCTGCATTTCAAATATTTTAAGAGATTTCAACAACCACAACCTCCTGGAAAAGAAATAAAATTCTTCAAATATTCTCCAGCTGAGATTCCAAAATAAGTAATTTAAAAAACATGTAGGCCAATAGATATTAGAAAGATATATTACAGACTTAGACACTGTATCAATACTATGGATTTTTATATCTATATTAGGGATTCTTCTTTGAAATGTTGTAAATATAATCACAAGATTGTCTACCTCTATCTGTCTTGGTTGTTATCCACTGTTCCTATTAATTCTTCTATCACCATTCCAAAAAGTGGAAAAAACATGTTTCCCAGGATTTTGGGATATTTTGCAGCATTTTGTATGAAGGGTATTGGAATGAATTTTTCTCATCTTTCATAAAGTGCATACATGCTTGTTTTGTCCCCAGACAATCATAAGAAAAGGTTCACTTGCAAGTAAGTGGTTTAAGTAACATCTGAGAAGACAATTGAGCAAAGCCTAAATACAACTAATCCGCATGATATAATCAATGACATAATTTCCTACCTTTTGCAAAACAAACACACCAGAACTGTATTTACATTCTTCTGTAAGGTTTTGAAGACAGCTGGCACTTACACTTTTAAGTCTGGTGTGTATCCATTTCCACAACAATGAAAACAAGACCAAGATAATTCCCAATATTTATTCTACATGCCACATATACATATCAAAGTTGCAGCATATGGCCATATTAATTTTTGTTTCTCTTAAAGAAAAGGCAATGCTGTAATTTTTGAACACAAACATGATTTCAGGAATTTGTAACTGTAGCAACACGTGGCCTCATTAAAGAATTTGCATCACTTTGACTTCAAGCTTTTTCATCACTTATTTCAAAAGTGACACCAAAGGCATTCAGAACCTGTCAATTGCCCTGAGGTCAGAAATAGCTGAAATGCCCCTGCATTCCTCATATCATTGAACAGCATTTTTTTCATATTTACAGTATTTCATTTGCTTTAGAAGTCTTCTTTAATGAACAGATTCTCTTGCCACGTTTACTTTTTGAAGTAATTCATAACTACAGAGTATAAAATGTTACCCAATGAAAACGTAATACTTCATACTGGTGAACAGGGAGGAACACTGAAAAGTCAGGGGCATAATCCTTAAAAAAACATGAGAACCAAAGCCATTTTTAAGTCAATGCTGAAGATAACTTAAGACTTTCTAGAGCCTCAACACGACAATGTAAATCCAGCCTCTATCTCATAAAATGCTTCTCAGCATGCAAAACGCATAATCCGTTTAAGTAACAATTATAGAGCTAAACAATGCAATCTGTCCCACTGGCACAGCAGAGATGTGCTCTTCTGCGGATTAGGAGAAACCATTAGAAGATTAATTTAGCTTTCCAACCAGGGCTTCAGGACTGAACATATTCCTGAAGCTGAAGTGTGGCAGAAGCAGCAGCACCTATTGTATTCCAAGACCAGACTGCAAAAACTGGAAGAAACCCCTACAATGCTTTCAAAGATGACTGCTAGGAGAAATTACTTGGAAGCCCGTGGATCAAAATAAAACAAATCTATATATTGTCAGGATTGTAAAGAAAAAAGAGCATGGAAGAACATCAAGAACCATTAAACACCAACTCTGATACAAAGAAGTCATTATGCGTATGTGACTAGAAGAAAAAAGATGATGATCTTAATATTCTTAAAGAACTTACCTTCCTTTACTGCCTTTAAATAGATATTAACAATCAGTGATTTTAAACATATAGATTGATTTTTAATTACAGTAGCCATATTAACATTTAATTCCAGAACAAAGTAAATGAATTAACTAACATATGAACTATGAAGTATAAAAGCAAAGGTTAGGATGAAAACTTACTCTTGCTCTTCATACCTCAAATACTGTAGAATTATGCAGCTATTTTGTGTTACCACTGTTTGCTATGCTCTGAGGTAATAACAAATAAGGTTTTGTAGCAGACTGCTCACCACAGCTTTAACACTACAATCAACTCACCACACTTTATCTGGCTATACAAAATAAAAATAAACCTTTCAACCTTCTAGCTGCCTCCCTCTTCAACACAGACATCTGTCTGCTAAAAGACACCAGCTATACCGTAAAGAAAACAGTACTTTAATCTGGTAATAAATAGTGCAGTTTGAACCAGGATGTCATAAAACATATCTAATAATACAGGCTTTTCATACTTATAATCAAAGTTTTTTATCAATAAAACCATCCTCTTTTTTACCTTGGGAGTTGACAATGGAAGACAGAAAGTGTAGTTCAGCTCATCGCTACAGGTACTGCCATGAAGAGCTATCATTGAAGCCTGGAACACGTCACTCTCTAGAGAATACTGCGATTCAAAGGTGGATTCATCCGCTAGATCTGCCTCGCTGGAGTCAACCTAACAATAAAAGCAATTCAATCAGCCAGGCTTTTACCTTCACACCGCATAAGCCCCGGACACATGCACCTCAGCCACTACACACTGACTGACACTTTCCTTGCATTTCTTTTTCCCCCTCCACATTTTATATTGAAGTTATACTTGCACAGCACAGTAGGAAAGATTTCTGCTACTCATTACGATTCATGTTACTACATCTTCAGAGGCTGCAAAGAATATCTGAAGTAAAGTGAGTCTCAACTGGAATGAGTTGCAGGGCTAAGGCAGGCTCATGACTGTTAATAGAAGTATGAGCTGTTGGGAGAATTCTGCTGCGCTCCCTGGCATCAATATTTTGATATCTTTAGGGCTTTTTTTTTTTTTTTTCCTTCTTTCTAATTTTATTTTAAGAGCATTAGCACTGAAAAAATGAGGAGTTTCTCTTAGTGCCACCTGTCAGGAATGTTGCCTCCACTTAACTTCACAGGTTCAGTTCTTTTAAAAGGGTACAAAAAATAATCCTCCGGAAACTGCGATGCTTTCCAATACATTAATGAGGACAAAAAAACGACATGATTTTTATGATTTCCAAAAGATTTTAAATTTGACAACAAGATTAATATGGACACTTCTCCTGTCTTACAAGACAAATACAATTTTAAAAAGATGCGGACATGAGCAGTACTTTTTGTGTGCCTCTGTGGTGAATCATACTATGAATTCTGTATGTCAGATTAACAACATAATCATAATCTGCACATTCACAATCTGCAGTGATTGAATTTACTGGTTCTTTTACGGAGTACAAATGATCCATTTTTTAATTGTCTCGACCCTAAAAATTTAACAGCTAATTAAAACTGCTCCTTTGGTGTAACTTACTCTCAGCCCATCTTCTGGAAAATGCAGACTAGTGTTTCCGAAGCTGTGCTCTAAAAAAGGGATTGTGAAAAACTGGGTCAGATCCGTAGAATCCGATGGTAGATTTATCAATGAAAAACAGTATTTTGTGAGTGCACTCTGAAAACATCTTCAAATCGGTGACTGCACATTCATTTTGATATTTTGCATATTTAATTAGTTGACAGAGTTGAAAATCTAACTATTATCTGCAATATATTTTCATTGTTCTTTCACAATTTAAATTTTTTGTATGGATCACAGACAGAAGTAAAATTTCTAAATACTTAACTTTTAATCTGATCTTTTCAATACATCTTTAATAAAAGGATATTTACAATGTATAACCTAGCTTATTAATACTTCTTCCCAATGAACAGAAGAAGGCAAACACTATTATCTAACTATTGCACCGAGGTAACAAACTGCAGAAGAAAAACTGGCAGTCTTGTTTAAAAACGAGTTACTAAAACCAGCTTGTCATTTCACAAATGTGAAAAAACAGCAAACATACTGGAAGCCACAACTCAGAGATTTTTGCGTTATAAGGATCCACTTCAGATTTTTGTTAGGTTTTGGGGCTGGGGCTTTTTTCTACTTAAGTAAGTTCTGGTGTTCTGTTGAAACTGCTTCCTACCCATGTTCCTGAAAAATGAGGGCCAAATAACTTTAATATCAAATTCAGATTGGTAGAAATAACCATGAGAAGACATTCTCAGAATACTTTTTTTATTCTCAGAATATTTTTTTATATTCTGGTTTGGGGTTTGCTTGGTTGGTTAGGGTTTTGGTTCTCTGTAGAGTCATGTTTCCTTTGCCTTTTTTATCTGAGTTCTTATTGGTAACTTCTGGGCTATATAAGGCACTGAATGCTCAGGTAAGCTGCATTGTTAGTACAAGTGAACACCTTTTGACCTTGCAAATCTCATAATCACGGATTGACGCTGAAGTCTAAATACCATTAGGAGGAAGCACTGGCAGCTTTTGAAGATACACAGCATTCCTTGTGAAGCCGGCTTACATGCAAAAAGAGTTCCAAAAACTTTTCAAAGTGAAGAAGTGATGTATTATGCTATATAGGCAAAGAGATTTATTTATTAAATGAGCACATGAATATTTCCCTACACAAGGTGAGATTTTCAAAAGGATACTGAGTGCATGCAAGGAAAAGTGAGTAGCCATACACTTTTGAAAATCTCAGCAAAATACTTCCTTCTTTTCCAGCAACTAACAAATCATTGGCCAGATTCACAGCTCATGCAAACAGAGAAAATCTCCAGATGCCAGTTTCTATCACGTCAGGCTCCATCCCAGCTACAGAGGATAAGTAATGGGGTGACAGTAAACACTGAAAATAAGCACGAGCAGTGACAAAGCAACCCCTTGCATTCCAAAATGCAAAGACTTAAGAAATCTTCGGTAAGTTGGGCCACTAACCAGAGCCAGCTCAGCATGGAAGAGGGCTGCATCAGCTGGCCCCTCCTCCTCAAGTGACTGGGCAGCGTAGAAAAAGCAATCTTCCTTAGCAGAGACATAGCCCTCCTCTGGTGAAAGCTGCAGAAAGAACGAAGCTCTGAGTTGGATGAGTGGCCAGGACACAAGACGTGCACAGTGCATTTTGTGTTGCAGTTCAGAGAGGCAAATGAATTTCAAATGGAGCAAAGGGTTCATCTGAATTAGTCACAGCATTGGGCAGGTAAAGCAACACCTTTTTTTCCAATTTATCTGAACTCATTCAGCTTCATATCTCATTTTACACCCCCACATAAAGGACTATCCAGCTATACCACAATGTTCACAGCTTAGTCAAAACTCATTTTCAGTTTCTGCTCTTACTAAACATATACCAAAACTGCCACCAGGGAAAAAACCTAATAGCAAAGGCCTTTACAACCTTGCTAGATGCACAGTAATCTTGTCAGAAGGCAAGACAACTGAATAATAGAATCATTTGGGTTGGAAGGGACCTTTCAAAGGTCATCTAGTCCAACCTCCTGCAGTGAGCAGAGGCATCTTCAACTGGATCAGGTTGCCCAGAACCACATCCAGCCTGAATTTCCCCCTTTTAAACCATCACCCCTTCTCCTGTCAAAACAAGCCCTGCTAAAAAGTATCTCCCATCTTTCTTGCAGGCCCCTTTTAAATACTGAAAGGCCGCAATCAGGCCTCCCCTGAGCCTTCTCTTCTCCAGGCTGAATAGCACCAACTCTCTCAGTCTTTCCTCTTAGGAGAGGAGCTCCAGCCCCTGATCATTTTTGCGCCCCTCCTCTGGACCCTCTCCAAGAGGTCCACACCTTTCCTGTACTGAGGACTCCAGAGCTGGACACAGCTCTGCAGACGGGGTCTCACCAGAGCAGAACAGAGGGTCAGAATCACCTCCCTTGAGCTGCTGGTCACTGAATCCACCATCTGTATTTTAAGATTATATCTGCTAGGTGGAACAGACTGAAAAGGACAAAACTCAATTCTGACTATATACCAGTAGTTTTTCAACGTAAATTGATCTTAGGTGTCTTTATCCAGTGCTACAAAGAAGCCAGTGATTATTCAAAGAAGCCAGTGATTAAGCGTAATACACGAAATATTGAAGTGCAAAAGCTGCACGTTTAACAAACTGCTGAGAACAGAAACAAAACCCTCAGGCACTTTCTCTTTTAGAGTGGCATTTCAAGTATATGTCCTGGTTTCAGCTGTAACAGCTATTCTTTCCCCCTTTCTAGTAGCTGGTGCAGTGCTGTGTTTTGGCTTTAGTCTGAGAACAATGCTGATAACACACGGATGTTTTAGTTCTTGGTCGATAGCACTTACCCTGATCAAGGACTTTTCAGTCTCTCATGCTCTGCCAGTGAGGAGGGGCACAAGAAACTGGGAGGAAGCAGAGACAGGACACCTGACCCAAACTACCCAAAGAGGTATTCTTAAGATGCCATTCTACTGATATGAATTTTACACACTAGGGATACTAGTCTACTGGCATCCTTACCGATACACTATCCCAGTAACCCTAGGTCTTCTTGAACCTCACTCTTCCAATTGTTACAGACTGCTTTCTAAAATCAAGCCTGAAAGTATTTATAGCTATACTAAAATAATCAGCTTGAGCTATATGAACTGAAGACTACTCACCACTGTTTAAACATAAACCATGCATTCTAAATAGAGAGGCTACAAAGGAATAGGCAAATTCCAGGCAAATCACATAAAAATGACTTTACACCACCATCTCCCACATTCAGAGAATCCTGTAAAGTGTATAATTTTATGCTTGGCAACTTTCAGCCCTGAAAGACTGTGCTGGTTGAAAGATGCTTCGACATTTTCTCAGCTGCAAGATCAGTGTGCTAGGTCCTGCAATCACTGCACTAGTCATACACTACACAGGCCGCTCCTACATGCGAGGAGATATAGGAACATGTTAAAGACAGCTTCTGGACGTTTTGGGTCACCCAGCTGTACTCCAAAACATACAGAGTGTTTGCAGATGTCAGGATCATCATGCACCAGGTTAAATGCCGAAAAGGAAAAGGGCCCATCCAGCTCCCAAATCCTTACAGGCAGTGGTTTGGCGACTCCTATTTTAACTGTTCCTGCTGGAGCTCCTTTCAGTGCTTGTACTGCTTCCTCCAGGCTGCCATTTTCCAAGTTGATATCGTTGACAAACATAAGCCTATCTCCAGGAAGAAGTCTGCCATCTTGCTCAGCCACTCCCCCAGGAACTAATGAGCGAATCACAATTACAGTGTTTGCTGGATCAACAGGATCCTAATTAAATAAAAGGAAGAAAAACATTTTATTTTATTTACACTTTCTTATCTTGAAAGTTTAATTTTTATGCTGAGTTTTTATTAACCCAACAAAGAAACTGGAGCTCTGCTCCAGATGAAACCTCAGCAGGAACATACCCTGCTGTCCATACTGCCCACACATTTATACCCACCTATTTTTAATTCTTAAAAGTAAAAATTGTGACTCCTTTCTAGGCGATGTCCCATAATATATCTCCAGCATAAAATACTGCTAATTGCAGAGTGCTATTTGCACTGTAATGAGTAATTACACACCAAAAATTCAAATACTTGCCACTGCAATGAACTTGGTGCAGACTTCATCCTCCCTTACACTCAGTGGTCTGGGAACACAGCAGGGCAGTGCAGACCAGGGCAAGTTAACACATGCACTCTGGTGGAACATGATGTTTATTTTCAATAACTCTTACACTCCATGGCACCCGATCTTGCTCAGCTGAGAAAGTACTTTCTAAGAAGCAAGTACTTACGCATGCCTCATCAAACAGTTTATGGGACGCAGGAACATACCAATGCAGCATTCTAATCAAAAGGACACAACAAAGTGGTGTTTGCTTTTAAAGAAGAAAACTGCTTTGAAGTCCCCATCCTCCAATGCCCTAATTTTTATAAAAATGCTAGCATCAAATAGTAGTAACAGGAACATGAGATTCTGTAGTAACAATTATCAGAGGTGCTCACATTTGCATCATGCTTAATAGAATTACATTCACAAGGAACATCATTACATGTCAATACTCCCAACACATGGCAATTCACTTGTGTATATGCACATTAAAAAAAACAGAAATGTAATAATGTACCAGCTTTACTGATAACAAAAGAAAAACAAAAATCTACAAACTGGCATGCAGCTGTAGTAAGTTTCTGTGCCAAAATGTACATCTGAAAGTGTGCACATCATCAAGGCAGCATCGTAAACCACAGAGACAGGAGGCTGTTGAAAGCTAATGTGAGAAAGAAGCACAGAGAGAGGGAGGGACACCGAGAAGATGCTTAACACTTCATGGCAGTTAAGGCAGTAAGAAGAATGCCATGGAGCAATAAAACTAGCATTGATGGAGACAGTGCTTAAGCCTGAACACTGACATCTGCCTCACTATTTTAACAAGTATTTACATTGTCACTTTAGATGACACTGCATGACACATTTTTGAAAAAAAAAAAAAATAAATAAATAAAAAAATCACCTCTGTAGTTTATGCAATAGTCTTCCCTGGGCTAAGAAATTATATCGACTTTCCTACAGGCCTGCCATTGTATAAAACATGAGGAATATGTAAGTATGAACATAACTGTCCTTCAATCACTGTTCATTGAAAATTAATTGAAAATTTGATTGAAACAGTAGAATAGGAAGATGAATCTCACTGTAATCTTATTTTTCACAGTCTCAGATGAAAGCAGAAACTTAGAATCATAGAATCATAGAATAGTTAGGGTTGGAAAGGACCTCAAGATCATCGAGTTCCAACCCCCCTGCCATGGGCAGGGACACCTCCCACTAAACCATGCCATCCAAGGCTATGTCCAACCCCACCTTCAACGCCGCCAGGGATGAAGCATTCACAACTTCCTTGGGTAACCCATTCCAGTGCCTCACCACCCTCACAGTAAAGAATTTCTTCCTCAGATCCAGTCTAAACTTCCCCTCTTTAAGTTTGAACCCGTTACATCTTGTCCTCTCACAACAGTCCCTCATGAAGAGTCCCTCCCCAGCATCCCTATAGGCCACTTCAGAGATTGGAAGGCTGCTATGAGGTCTCCACGCAGCCTTCTCTTCTCCAGGCTCAGCAGCCCCAATTTTCTTGGCCTATCTTAATACGGGAGGTGCTCCAGTCCCCTGATCATCCTCGTGGCCCTCCTCTGCACTTGTTCTAACAGTTCCATGTCCTTTTTATGTTGAGGACACCAGAACTGCACACAATACTCCAAGTGAGGTCTCACGAGAGCAGAGTAGAGGGGCAGGATCACCTCCCTTGACCTGCTGGTCACGCTTCTTTTGACGCAGCCCAGGATACTTTAACCACATGTCAAAGGAAAGACCATAGGACGAATCACAAATATTACAACACCAAAAAAAAGCAAGTTTCAGAAATCTGACTAGAGCTGTAGGATATGATCAAACTCCCATTTGCAAAATATATTCAACAACTTAAGGTATTTCCCACAAGCCTTCAGTATTACCATCTATAAAAAAAAAAATCAGTAGACAAAGACCATTTGTGTCAATGCTTCAGAAGAGGCTGAAGCAAACATAACACTACTTTGTGCTGATGGGGACTCCAAATACTCAGGCTCAGTTACGGTGTCTCACTCCAGAGCATCTTGAGTAACACATTAAAAAGTAATCACTGTTTCATAAAACAGAAATTGACTATGCCTTTATCCTTCAGATTATTGAACTACTCTGCTCTTCACTTTTATCAGTATGCAAATACAAAATACTGTTGAGGCATAGATTAATTTTAAACCATGCTCTGCAGGCATAATTTTCACCCTGAAGTCACCTCCAGATGCAAATGCATACACCCTTAGGAACTAGATCCAGCAGATACCCGGGAGGAGACGAGACCCTGCAGCACTACCAAACAGCAAGAGCCTATGCTGACCACAACAGAAATTACTTACGGACTGTAGTAAGAGGACAAGCGGTAATGGGTTTAAACTTAAACAGGGGAAGTTTAGATTGGATATGAGGAAGAAATTCTTTACTGTGAGGGTGGTGAGGCACTGGAATGGGTTGCCCAAGGAAGTTGTGAATGCTCCGTCCTTGGCGGTGTTCAAGGCCAGATTGGACATAGCCTTGGGTGGCATGGTTTAGTGGGAGGTGTCCCTGCCCATGGCAAGGGGGTTGGAACTAGATGATCTTAAGGTCCTTTCCAGCCCTAACTATTCTATGATTCTACTTAAAAGTCAGAATAAAAATTATCCACTGTGATAACTAGGAACAGGAGGATACCAGTAAGGATCCTGGGATCCTGACCAAGTTCAGGCTGGGGACAGGCACTGAGGTTCATCAAGATACACCAAGAATCACAGCTTGAGATACTTAGAAATTCTGAAGTCAAACACAAAATGAATGGGGGCATTTATGCATGTCCTGCACAGACAGCAGCTAAGCAAGGGATTTCAGAATCGCAGTTCTGGATTTTAGTAAATCCTGCTTTAATCACCTAAGTCCTTTATTGGGTCTTGCCCTAAGTACCTCACTGCAGGTGCAAAATACATGACTAAATGCCTGAATATTCTGACTACATCATTCATTGCCCCTGGGGCATTAGAAGATCAGCCTCTGAAGACCCTAGTATATTAACAGATTATCTATTTTTCTGGACCAGAATTACCATTATCGTTAGAATCTGTAGTCTTGACACAGCAAGAAATATAAGTAATGTAGCTAGTAGGATGCCAATAGTGCCAGATAGTAGAGTAATACCAATATTGATAACCATTTAGCTTTACTGTATTGCTTGGTTTCCATTAATGTTTACCCTTAAAATAAGTACTTAGATCATACTGCAAGATTCAACAAGAAGTATTCTGGACTGCAATGAGAAAGGAGTGCAAAAGTTACCTGGTAGTCCAATATGCTAAATCCAAGTCCTGTACTCCCTTTCTCCAGCTCAATGTGCTGTACTTCTGCTTCCCACATTGCCAAAGATGAGCTTTGCACCTCTTCCATTCTCTGACCCTCGTCAGCTATTTCCAAAGCTGTTCCCTCTGTCTCAGAGGAGCCAACGAATCCAAGGTCTACATGAGCCTGAGAAAAAGTGAATGTTCACCAATAAAATACAAATCTTTGTGAATCTGCAGAGACAAAAGTACTCAGCAGAATTAACAAACAAATTTGATAAACACAGAATTCATAAGTCCTTGCAACAAAACAGCTATGCTACAAGCATATGAAAGTACTCACTGAAAAAAATATTTACAAAATGGAATTTCTGTCAAACTAAAACCTTCAGAAAACTTCATTAGTATATGTATTCAAATACATAAGAAATATCTACTATTATACAGCATGTCTAAAAATATGCCATGCTTTTAATATAACAGCACTGACAAGAGTCAGAACTTCTAAAAAAAGAAAACACACACACATACATACACACACATATGTTCTTCACTTGCTTTCACAGAAAAGCATAGCAACTATAAACTGAATTTGGTGCCTTGTCCAGAACTCAGAATTAACTGTGTCTGTTTTCATACAAGTGTTATTGCTTTGTATACTATACTACAGGCCATACTGACATACTTAATACGTCATGCTGCCCAGAGATTTGGGCTTATGAGTGGCAGACATGTTTCTGCCAGTGAATGCACATACATTTCTGCACAACACAAACCCTAGAAGTTCAAAGTCAGACTGAATATATTCATATTCTAAAGAACATACAGTTCAGTTTGCCATACCCCCATGGCCCACCAGCTCAACAGAAACTAAGTACTTAGACAGACATAGATGGACCTGCGTCTAGTATTTCTGCCCATGGTCTACCATGAATGACTGGTGGCCTAACGTACAGTAGATGAACATAATTTGCCTCATTCAATTTATCTGGTTGCAAGTCTAATCTTGTACAAGAACTTGATGAGATTTTTCTCAAGGAAACAGTCATCCGCCCAGTGATATTTTAAGATAAAATACCTTTTCTGTGAGCTGAACCTCAGACAGACTTAGATTCTCAAGTACTTCTGGGTGAGTGATGGGGGAAGCTAACGGACGACAGCACACCATTGTCACCTTAACAGGCAATTCTTTCAGGATATTGACCACATCCTTGTGGTTTTCTCCAAGCAAAGATATCTCATTCACCTCAATAAATAAAGAACACATAGTGTTTAGAAGCACACAGTGTTTAGAAGCACAGTGAATAAAAACGGGTAAAAAAAAAAAATCCAACTCACTTATCACCTCATTTAAAAGCAATAAAATAAAATACAATAAAAACCCATGTTAACAGACATTGTCAACCCTTAATTTCTACTCAATTTGGTGCTCAGAATTAGCACCAAGGTAAATCTTGAACTGAATGGATAGCCTCATAAATTGCATGACACCACCCTACAAACACCCATACTTTGTCACTTCAATTTTCTTGCATTCATGTGAAACAAATTCCGATTTTAATTCTAATAAAATTATTTTGAAAAGTAAACAAGTGTTTAGTCCTGCCCTGGTTTTGCCTGGAACAGAATTAATGTTCCTCCTAGTAGATGGTGCAGTGCTGTGTTTTGGCTTTAGTCTGAGAACAACACTGAAAACACACTGAAGTTTCAGTTCTTGCTCAGTAGCGCTTACCCTGATCAAGGATTTTTCAGTCTCTCTTGCACTGCCAGTGAGGAGGGGCACAAGAAGCTGGGAGAAAGCAGAGACAGGAGACCTGACCCAAACTAGCCAAAGGGGTATTCCACACCACAGCACATCATGCCCAGTATATAAACTGGGGGAGTTACCTGGTATGGCAAATCGCTGCTCGGGTAGGACTGGGTATCAGTCACCAGGTGGTGAGCAGTTGTATTGCACATTGCTGCTGTTTATTGGTTTTGGGGTTTTTTTAGTTGTCTCTCTCTTTTTGTGATTTTACTTTTAATTATTAAAATTATATGGTATTTTATTTTAATTATTAAACTGTTCTTACCTCAACCCATGGGTTTTATGTATTTCCAATTCTTCTCCCCATTCCATTGAGGGGATGGGGACTGAGCAAGCACCCGTGTGGTACTCAGTTGCCAGCTGGGGTTAAACTATGACAAGTCCTTACACTGTGTAGGGATATTCCAACTAAATCTTAATGCTTTTGCTAGGTATACTTTTTTGGTGACCTTGAGCTATATAAAACTCAGCTATCAGCTGAGAAATGCATGTAAGTGCATGCATTCACACAGATATACATAAGCACATACAAAATGACTGCTCAAGCACTTCTGTTCACAGCTAGTAGGCACTTAGGTATGTTACATTCCCAAAGTCGTAACTTGTGAGAAGCAAGTGACTGCTCAAAAACCTTACTGAATGCAGATTAAGATACAGTAGTACTTTTTCTTACTTCCAGCAGCTCATCTCCACTGAAAAGCTTGCCGCTTCGTCCAACTGGCCCCTCTGGTAAGACAGATCTGATGAAATGATGTCCCACTGTAGCTTCAAGGCTTATCCCTAATCCACTGCTTTCACTATATTTGTTAACTACAGCCACCTGAAAAAAGATTAATGAATTGTTACTTCTGACATATTTACAACCACACCTGTTACTTTCTGTTTCAATTTACATAAAATAAGGTGAATATTCCAGAAATGAGAAACCAGAAATATTGTTGTGTGCCATGGGACAGCAGGTAAGAATTGAAATTTTGATCAAATATCACTTCAACGTAAACAAGTGGTAACTGTGTATGACAACAATATATCTAAAAATATATACATTTGCACAGACTACAGTTAGAATCATAGAATCATAGAATAGTTAGGGTTGGAAAGGACCTTAAGATCATCGAGTTCCAACCCCCCTGCCATGGGCAGGGACACCTCACACTAAACCATGCCATCCAAGGCTATGTCCAACCCCACCTTCAACACCACCAGGGATGAAGCACCCAAAACTTCCCTGGGCAACCCATTCCAGTGCCTCACCACCCTTACAGTAAGGAATTTCTTCCTCATATCCAATCTAAACTTCCCCTCTTTAAGTTTGAACCCATTACCCCTTGTCCTATCACTACAGTCCCTAATGAAGAGTCCCTCCCCAGCATCCCTATAGGCCACTTCAGAGATTGGAAGGCTGCTATGAGGTCTCCACGCAGCCTTCTCTTCTCCAGGATGAACAGCCCCAGTTTTCTCAGCCTATCCCCAAATGGGAGGTGCTCCAGTCCCCTGGTCATCCTCGTGGCCCTCCTCTGCACTTGTTCCAAGAGTTCCATGTCCTTTTTATGTTGAGAACACCAGAACTGCACACAATACTCCAAGTGAGGTCTCACGAGAGCAGAGTAGAGGGGCAGGAGCACCTCCCTCAACCTGCTGATCCATGCTCCTTTTGATGCAGCCCAGAATACAGTTGGCTTTCTGGTCGGGAAGTGCACACAGCCAGCTCATGTTCATTTTCTCATCGACAAACACCCCCAAGTCCTTCTCCACAGGGCTGCTCTGAATCTCCTCCCCACCCAACCTGTAGCTGTGCCTGGCATTGCTCTGACCCAGGTGGAGGACTTTGCACTTAGCATGGTTAAACTTCATTACGTTGGCATCAGCCCACCTCACAAGCGTGTCAAGGTCCCTCTGGATGCCATTCTTTCCCTCCAACTTATCAACAGAACCACACAGCTTGGTGTCATCGGCAAACTTGCTGAGGGCGTAGTCAATCCCACTGTCCATGTCACCCACAAAGATGTTGAACAAGACCGATCCCAACACCGATCCCTGGGGGACACCACTCGTTACTGGTCTCCAGCTGGACATTGAGCCATTGAGCACTACTCTTTGCTTGCGGCCATCCAGCCAGCTCTTTATCCGCCGAGTGGTCCACCTATCAAATTGATGTCTCTCCAACTTAGAGCGAAGGATGTCATGTGAGACAGTGTCAAACGTTTTGCACAAGTCCACGTAGATGACTTCAACTGCTCTACCCCTGTCCATCAGTTCCACAGCCCCATCATAGAAGGCCACCAGATTGGTCAGGGAGGATTTCACCTTAGTGAAGAAGCCATGCTGGCTGTCACCAAGCACCTTGTTGGTTTTCATGTGCCTCAGCATGCCTTCCAGGAGAATCCGCTCCAAGTTTTTGCCAGGCACAGAGGTGAGACTGACTGGTCTGTTGTTCCCTGGGTCATCCATCTTCCCCTTCTTGAAAATGGGGGTTATATTTCCCTTTTTCCAGTCATCGGAAACTTGACCTGACTGCCATGATTTTTCAAATATGATGGACAGTGGCTTAGCAATTTCATTTGCCAGGTCCTTCAGGACCCGCGGATGGATTTCATCAGGTCCCATGGACTTGTATACGTTTAGTTCTGGCATATAATTTTGAAGTAAAGTCCTAAACTCAGATACTGTTTTTCAATTGCATCTGTAGTAAATGTCCTATGTGTTATTTAAATCACTACATCAAGCATTTTATTCAATATGCAGAATGGGTAGCACATTTCAACTTTGGTTAATAAAGGCAGCTTCAAAATTCACCTTAAATATTACTTTTTTCTCTAATACATACTCATCCTCTGGAAGCTAGGAAGTCTGTGAAGCAACACTCATAGAAACAGTAACTTCAGAAGCCCATAATTATTTTCCTAATATCAATAAAGAAAAAAATCTTGACTGCATTAAAAATTAAAAATCAAAATAAAATCAACAGATTAAGGAGAAGATGTGTAATTTTTATAAATAAAGGCACAAATACAATACAAATGTATTTCTATGTTAGCAATATAGTAAGTGGACAGATCAAAGGGCATTTAATGATAGCAATCAAAGTTTACCTACCACTATTTCATAATTCGAACCCATTATCCTCTCCCACTTTGCCTTCGTATCTGCTTCTTCTGTAGTAGTTAGCTGGAAATCTAAAAGTTATGTCTGAGATTACTGTGACAAAAAATAAAATATTCTGTATATACCCATAAAACTGATAATGTATATGAACTATGCAAGACCACGCAACCATTCCCATGATGCCAGAGCTCTCCTAAATATGACTGAAAACTTGGCATGTTTTGTCTTACCAGGCTTAGATTTTTCACAAGAAAAACTTGCAAAATAGCATTAGATCTGAAAACTAACTATTTTGAAAGACATTAAGTTCAGTCAAAAGGGTTGGTATGCATGGCTGGGAAGTAAGGACATGTATTTTAACTAGCCTCAGTGTTTAGTGAATTTAATTCAACTTCATAAGATAATGGGCACAAAACACATGAAGAAGCTACACGCGTGCCCCAGGCATCTGTTAAACCAGGCTGTATGCAGGCTGATCAGACTGATTCAGGGAAATGGCTGAAACACTTACATATGGGATACTGCATACTGATCCTTTTGGAAGACTCTGCATTTTGCAGAGAGTATCCAAGGAAAGTTTTAAAAAAAATCTGGGGGTTTTGCATTTTCAAAACCACGAGCACAACTGTAAAAGATTTTTTGAAACTGTAGGCCCTAGAGGGCAGTGAGAGAATGCAAGTCCTAGATTTTTTTTTTTGTTAGATTCACATACTTGCACATAAACTATGAGAAATAATTCTAATTGCTAAAGAGCACCAATAAAATTGAAGGCAACACGGGGAGAAAAGTAATGATATTATGAAAAATACAGGGACAGAATACACAGCAAACTGCAGCAACTCTTAACTTGATTGGAAGTTTATCTGCAGGCTGAAAAAAAAAACCAGAGAAATACTTTCCTCCTGCTCATTTTCCCCTCATTCACAGAGTTCAGATTCTACGACAGGAAACAATAAAAAACAGTATTTAGATACAACATCCAGCAAATACAGCACTACAGGATACTATATATGACAGGCTGAGGGAGTTGGGCTTGTTCACCCTGGAGAAGAGAAGGCTCAGGCGAGACCTTAGATCAACCTTCCAGTACCTGAAGGGGCTGACAGGAAATCTAGAGAGGGACTTTTCACAATAGTATGTAGTGACAGGACCAGGGGGAATGGCTTTAAACAGAAAGAGAATACATCTAGATTAGACATTAGAAATAAATTCTTCACTAATGGACTGGTGAGGTGCTGGTCCAGGCTGCTCAGAGATGTGGATGTCCCATCCCTGGCAGTGTTAAATTCAGGCTGGACTTGGCTTTGAGCAACCTGGTCGCCTGGAAGATGACCTGGCCCGTGGCAGGGGAGTTGGAAGTATATGATTTTTAAGGTCCCTTACAACTCCAACCATTCTATGATTCTAAATACATGCAAACTCTGAAATCTGTGAAAAGGAAGATTTATCAGAAGAGGCATGAGTCCTAGAACTGCAGATGGGCAGCTGCAGGCAGTTGGAAACGCAGGCATGTTGGGGAATGAAGAGGGAAAAAGGTTAATACATAGCTAGACTAAAAAGAGTAAAAGTTCAAAACTAGACTATAAAGGGATCAGAGCATACAGCAAAAGCAGACTACTTCTGAAATTTCTGACACATACAGTAGTCAATGATCTTATGGCACTCATGTACATGCACACATGTATGATTACTTTCACCTTCTATCTGTACCTCAGCTACGCAGCACAAAGAATATGGAAATGCACACAAACACCTGATCTTTGTGTAAACACACCCACATGCATCTTCACAGAAAAAAAATTTAAAAAACATTGAGAACCTGTTTCATGCTGTTTCACGTCCTCTCCAGCATTTACCGCACTGGCACTGCATGGCAGGGATGGGAATCCCTGTTCTGTTTCACTATTATCTGGAAAAAAAGGAAGAAGCCTTTTGAGTTATTTCATGTGTTGTAATACTGATGAAGCTCACAGGGCACTGACCCTCCCACTGCATTTCAGAGCATCCATATTTGGCAAATGGAATCTGGCATGAGGGGCAGAGAAAAAAATGCCACATTTTAAAGACATTTTGTCTTATGTTAATGCTTTGCCTTCTCCAGTGGATTTTTCAATGAAGCAAGAAAAAGAAGTGCAACTATCAGTAGCTCCATCTCTATGATTGTAAGTACAAGAAAACATACAGTATAACACTCTTTAGCACTCCAATATTTTTTTTTCCCTTCCTCTTCTTTCCTCTATGCAAGCTGACACTGAAAAATGAAAATCCTACAGACTTGTACACCTGTATAGCTGACAGACTTTTCACTTGTAGAAAGCCTCTCCTACCACAGTGTGTTCTGTTAGGTACACTGCTGGCTGTCAGCTGTCTTGAATACCTCTAGGCTGGAGAAGCAGCACTTTCTATTTCCTCTGTAATTTTTGCAAAAGGTGGGAATGAGAGGATGCCATACATATAACACGCTACTGGGTCTTTAAAAATCTTGTGCAGAATGGGGATTATGCCCCCCTTTACAAATTGCCATATATTTCTGATGACATCAACCCATATATAACACACGTAGCTGAAAAACATCTGTGCATCCAGCCTTTGTGCAGATATTCTGTTCAAACACTGACTTTAAAGATCTGACATATACACTTCAAGATGTGCAGTTTAAAATTAGGCTTCACTAATCTCAGTAGCAGCAAACTTAATACTGGTCATTTGCTTCTGAACTTTGTACAAATAAAATAGTTAATCTGACAAATAAAATAGTTAATGCCCTATAAGATTCCTAATAACCTCTAGACATAGGCCACTCCTCTCATACCTTGAGTTTGTGACACTGACACAACAGTGAAAGGAACTCAGACTTGCTTTTGCTCACTGTGGAAGGTATCTTTTTGCTTGCTTTTGAATTTAGCTCTCACCCTTGAGCACAAATAAATGACCCACTGCCGCCACACCATTTGAAGATTTGCAGGATCAAAGTCTTGAAGCAATTCAGCCAGAAATGCAATGCAGTGCAGAGATTTCAATGCTCACTTTGAAAATGTAGCAAATAATACCACTGTGTCTAAAAGATTAATGAAACCATAGTAGACCAAATTCTCCCCTCAAGTACAACAGCTCTGCCATCAGTAATAGCAACCCTGAATGAATCTGGCCCATTTTATTTTCAGTTTGCAATTGAGAAGAAAAGTGTTTCAAGACAATTTTAAAGCAAAGCCAGCTCTAATTACCTTTGGCTGTGCTACTATCCATTGTTTGGAACAGTAAGTCCTTTTCAACAACAGCACTGAAGTCCTCCTGGGGCTGAATATGATTTTCCTGCTTAAGCCTTCTTCTGACCAAAGTGAGCCGAACTGTTTGTCCTGTGTGCCGCAAAATGTCAACTGCTTGCTGGTTAGTAAAACCCTGAAGATTTGTTCCATCCACCTGCAGGATTAAGCAGCTTTTCAGCCCTCAGCACAACCCAGAAAAAAAACACAACAAAATAAAACAAAACCAACATCCAGGGGAACATAAAAGGTGGAAGCAAGGTCAGGCGGCCTGCGAAGAATACAGGGATGTTGTCCGGGAAGCTAGGGACCAGGTTAGGAAAGCTAAGGCCCACTTAGAATTAAACTTGGCTAGGGATGTTAAGGATAACAGGAAGGGATTTTATAGGTACATTGCCAATAAAAGACAGGTTAGGGACACCGTGGGCCCTCTCCAGAAGCTATCGGGAGAACTGGCTACCCTGGATTTGGAGAACGCTGAGGTTCTTAATGACTTCTTTGCCTCAGGCTTTACCGGCAAATGCTCTGACCACACCACCCAAGTCTTGGAAGGCAGACGTGGGGACGGTGAGGGTGGGGACCCTGGGCCCACTGTGGGGGAGGATCTTGTTCGGGAACACCTTAGGAACCTGAATGTATACAAGTCCATGGGACCGGATGAAATCCATCCACGGGTCCTGAAGGAGCTGGCAAATGAAGTTGCTAAGCCACTGTCCATCATATTTGAAAAATCATGGCAGTCAGGTGAAGCTCCCGATGACTGGAAAAAGGGAAATATAACCTCCATTTTTAAGAAGGGGTAAATGGATGACCCAGGGAATTACAGACCAGTCAGTCTCACCTCTGTGCCTGGCAAAATCTTGGAGTGGATTCTCCTGGAAGGCATGCTAAGGCACATGAAAACAAACAAGGTGCTTGGGGACAGCCAGCATGGCTTCACTAAGGGGAAATCCTCCCTGACCAACCTGGTGACCTTCTATGAAGGGGCTACGGAACTGATGGACAGGGGCAGAGCAGTTGCTGTCATCTACCTGGACTTGTGTAAAGCCTTTGACACTGTCTCACATGACATCCTTCGCTCTAAGTTGGAGAGACATCAATTTGATAGGTGGACCACTCGGTGGATAAAGAACTGGCTGGATGGCCGCACGCAAAGAGTAGTGCTCAGTGGCTCAATGTCCAGCTGGAGACCAGTAACGAGTGGTGTCCCCCAGGGATCGGTGTTGGGACCGGTCTTGTTCAACATCTTTGTGGGTGACATGGACAGTGGGATTGAGAGCGCCCTCAGCAAGTTTGCCGATGACACCAAGCTGTGTGGTTCGGTTGATACATTGGAGGGAAGGAATGGCATCCAGAGGGACCTTGACACGCTTGTGAGGTGGGCTGATGCCAACGTAATGAAGTTTAACCATGCTAAGTGCAAAGTCCTCCACCTGGGTCGGAGCAATGCCAGGCACAGCTACAGGTTGGGCGGGGAGGAGGTGCAGAGCAGCCCTGTGGAGAAGGACTTGGGGGTGTGGGTTGATGAAAAAATGAACATGAGCCGGCAGTGTGCACTTGCAGCCCAGAAGGCCAACCGTATCCTGGGCTGCATCAAAGGGAGTGTGACCAGCAGGTCCAGGGAGGTGCTCCTGCCCCTCTACTCTGCTCTCGTGAGACCTCACTTGGAGTATTGTGTGCAGTTCTGGTGTCCTCAACACAAAAAGGACATGGAACTGTTAGAACAAGTGCAGAGGAGGGCCACGAGGATGATCAGGGGACTGGAGCTCCTCTCGTATGAAGACAGGCCGAGAAAACTGGGGCTGTTCAGCCTGGAGAAGAGAAGGTTGCTTGGAGACCTCATAGCAGCCTTCCAATACCTGAAGGGGGCCTATAGGGATGCTGGGGAGGGACTCTTCATTAGGGACTGTGGTGAGAGGACAAGGGGGAATGGGTTTAAACTTAAACAGGGGAGGTTTAGATTGGATCTGAGGAAGAAATTCTTTACTGTGAGGGTGGTGGGGCCCTGGAATGGGTTGCCCAGGGAGGTTGTGGATGCTTCATCCCTGGCGGCGTTCAAGGTGGGGTTGGACATAGCCTTGGATGGCATGGTTTAGTGGGAGGTGTCCCTGCCCATGGCAGGGGGGTTGGAACTCGATGATCTTAAGGTCCTTTCCAACCCTTACTATTCTATGATTCTATGACCTCTCAGCATCTGTTAGCCTGAGCACAAAGCAAGAGGAGGGACAAGAATAAAAACCTGGAGGACTTAAAATACTGGATATAGCAAGCACTTTCACTAGGCTACCCCACAGCTAGGTAATAACTACTACCACAGCAAAGTGGGGAGAAGTCCCCTGCACGCTCACCACAGCAGGGGTCAAGCACTGGGAAAGGGGAGAGGATGCAGGACATGCTGTGCACAGCACACTGTGCAGCTTGCCTGCTTGACTGCTTTAGTCATCCCCACCTCCAAGGAAAAAGTACTGGGTGAATAAACCAACACAGCCACGGCTGGGAGAGCTGGGGAGGGGAGAGCGAGGGAAGACACATCACCTACTGCAGCAGGAAAACTAGAGAGCACAGCCATTCTGAGGCCAAGTAATCTGCAGACACAGTGAAGCCTGAACACAGTGAAATCCACTTCCTAATGAAGCACTGCCCCAGCCAACCAGATGTGATCTCTGTAATCTCTGGTCCATCATTTTAATTCTTTAAAGACAGAATTTTAACCTTTTCTGTTTGAAGCTACCACATTATCTCTAATTTGTTCTTTCTGAGACTCAAGACTGGCATTGCTTGATTTCATCCCACTATCCCTAATACACATCACTTTTTTTTCTCCTTCTCCATGCAAACTTCATGTTATCCTATTCTTTCTCTCTCTCACCCCCCCAGTACCTTTAATTTCTGAAAAAGTTATAATACATGTCTTGACTCCTGTAGTTGTTTCAGCATATCTATAAATACACATATTCCATTATTTCAATTCCTCCTGCATGAATAATGACTTCCTTTGGACCCTAACCATTTTGTTGCCCTTCTCGGAACTTCTTCCAAGTCTGGTGCTCTTCTAAATATTACATAATTAAAAATGAGGTTATTTAATTTTTCCTCCACACTTAAGTACACCATATTTTAAAAGTATTCACTATTCTGTTGTCTGAGGTCACTCAAATCTTTTTCTCCTTCTGCATCTGCAGTAGTAAGAAGAAATCAAAATTTGGAACATGCAATTTTAGCCACTTGTACTCCGCATTTAAATCCTTATAAAAGCCATATACACTTTCACATACAAAAATGCAGGCACATTTGTACTTGGAGAGAGACCGTAAGTTTTTCTTAGTGCTGCCTTTTCGTAAATCCAAGGACAGATCTATGACAGCCATGAAAATGTGGTTCTTGCATTCATTAACTGATTTTCACCACACAACTAACATTTTATGCATGAAAGTATTTTTTTCTTTCTCTGAAAATATTTCTCTAAAACTTTCATGACATACTTTAAAAAATAATTTTTAAAACAATTGCTTAATTTGAACTAAACTTTGAAACTTTGCCTTTTGAAACGAAGCAGCCTGGAAGCTCTTACTGATAAGATACACACACACAATATAGATTTTTTTTTTTTAAGAAACACGGGTTTCACATGGGTAGCATAATGCGATCAAATAGTCAACAAAAGGACTCACCATTTCAACAGCAATCCTAAACATTTTAAACAACTACTATATAAGCTTTCCTTCACAACTTAAAGAAGTAGAGTTTTGCAAACAGGTGATCTCATTTCTTTCTGTGTTTACTTACAACTATAATTTGATCTCCCACATGGATTCTGCCGTCATGTTCAACAGCACTGCCTTTTGTAATGCTTTTCACAAAAATACCAGAAGGTTCTGGGATGAAGAAAAAAGAAAAAATTAAATTAATCAATTTGTTAAGAGACAATTTAAGTAATGCAACAATCTCCAACTAAATCCACCAGCCAAAGGGACAAAAAGAAAGAAAACACAATCTCCAGGTAAGATAAGGAAAGAATCCGCAAGAAAATATCTGCTTTAAGTAAAACATATACGTTGATATTTTCCAAAAGGATTAGGAAAATCATGGGCATAAGTCAGATCAATATCTCTTGAGAAATTTTACAAGACATTTGTCAACTGTGCCTTCCTAGCAGTATTGCATTTGCCAAATCCCCCACAGGGGGGCCTGATAGAGTTCCAGTGGAAAACGTAGTGGGAATTACAAAGTAAAAACACACAACTGTGCACAAACACTGTTGCATTTATTTATTTAAATACATTTATTTATTGGCTGCAGCAACCTAGGGGTCAACAAGCATTTACTGTACCCAGAAGTCACTAAGAAATTCTTGGTCTGCCAGCAGTACTATGCACATTGTTTAAAAAAGTAATAACAATGCCTCCTAAAACTACTTGCAATACTAATGCATTATCCTCTAAGAGCCTTTTAAAAATAAAAATGTAATTTTAAAAGCCCAGCTAATTTGAATGTAAATGGCTCTATCTATTTTAGAATTGTTTTGCAAAAACATATAAACACAAGGTTTAGACAAGAATGAATATAAAAACTGATTAAAAAATGCTGAGGTGAGATATTATAATAAAATTGATCGTTTCTAAACTGAATGTTCTTCCCAGAAAAGGAAAATAATTCCTCATTCTTTAAAAAACTTAAAAAGATTTTAGATGGCAAAGGTTTTTTTAGAGGTGCTATATCAAAACTAAAATTACATCCTTGATGCTTATATACCACAGTACGCAGCAGATTGTACAGCAGACTGCAGGAATTGATAATTACCTGATGATTTGTCTCCAATGTAACCAGCAATAGTTATTCCTAATCCCTGGTTGTTTTTAGTGAGTTCAACGTTAAATTTCTCCCCATCTTCACATCTATCAACAGAAGCATCTGACTAATAAGAAAAGAGTGATTAGAAGTTTTTTTCTTCCTTAAAGATCACCACATTCTTTGATGTCATTCACATGCAACTTAGACACAAATGTAAAAAAGAAAGCACCAGCTTTGACTCTGCTCTTATTTGGTGTTCAGCAAAGAAACTAAACATAGGTAACATTCTTCCCAGTAAAGCAATGCAGGTCATGCTCTCTCCACCTTGCTGCTCTGGAATATTACCCTCTAACCTACAAAATCATTATTTGATGATTAAGAAGACTGGTGAATTTTGTACAAATTTAACAACAAATCTTTTCTACAGAAAGTTACGTGAATCATGTTTAAACATTAGAATATGTAGCTTGCTGTCCTATTGGGACCTCCTCAAAACCAGCTTTAGACTGCTGTGTTATAAAAAACAAGAAAGAAAAAGATCAAAATTGTGTTTTGTATACTATTTGTTAAAATCCCAGTTCAATAACTGCAGCTATCTTTTCCTATATATGCCAAGTTTAAAACACAATAAAAGCTATTACTAGTAAGGCAATTATGTTTGGTTTTGAAAGACTTAAATATTGTGTTTTAGAAAGCAGCAATTATACCTCCGGCTAGTTAAATAATTACAATCTCCGCTACAATCTACTAAAACCCTCTGAATTTCAATAACAAAGAATTTTGGGAGTAATAAATTCATTTACTTACTGTTAATGAAAGCACAATACATACTAAAGTCCCATTTCTACAATGTTGCTTCTGTAGTAAACTAAAAATCAATTTCTAAAACTTAATTTCAGCTTTAAAATAGTCTTTTTTAAGGAAATTTTCAACTCTTAGTTGCCTGAAACTGTTAACTAGCCACTTCCATAGCTGATAAGTGTGACTATACGATTACATATAAAAGGCTTGAATTTCACTGTATACATATATGGACATCAATATTCCAGCACATATATAAAATGGCAATTCAAAAATATAGCAATTCATAAACATAGTACAAGTCTACGTAGATCCTGCTCTACTCCTATTTTTTTCTGGCTCTTCTGCATGACAAAATAGCAGCTAGTATTTTTTAAAATGCCAATACAGCAGTGAGCTAGATACTAACTAAACTGAGTTTGACAAGATGAGTATACATGTGCCAAAAACAAAAAAAAGACTTCAGGAGAGCTATGATGCTACTTGCCGAAACAGTAGTACTGTTTATCCACTTCTTTATCTGAACAACTCCACCCAAAACAGCAATCAAACATAAGAAAAATGAACTCCTACTGCTTTAACAGCCTCTCTGCTTGATAATAGAGGATTATATTGGCCACAGGTAATACCACTAAAAATCTGCTCCAATTTCTATAACCTCATTAATTTTTACATGATAAGACATCTAAGGAGGAAATGATGACAAACACCCCTTTTGGAAAGCCATTATGCTCTCAATAATAGCTTTAAGAGCACTGTGAAGTCTTCACCCATCCTGCATTTGCCAGAAAGAAATTAACAAATGAAGTTATTTCTAACATTGTCTTCGATCCAGACCCACATTAATGAGGCTTGCAGCACTATCTTGTTCCCTTCAAGAACAAGACTTTGTGCAGGCAGAAACTAAGAATAGCTTGCCTCCAGCCAGGAGAGATGTACCAGGAACAAAGTATTTTAAAGGATGGAAATGGAAAGAAAGGTGGCAAAAAAGTCAAATTTTGCTGTTTGGCAGCTTTGAACTATTTCTTCGGCAGAAGAAATCTTACAAACCTTACACCTGCAGATACAGTCTTCAACACTGCATCACATAACCTCAGAAAGGCAAATAATGAAGAAATTTACACAGATGAAAGTACCAAATTCAGCTTCTCTTTTGAGATTGCTGTTTTTCAGATTAATAATATTTAGGCTCAATATTGATCCCTTTATCTAAAATACAGCCATCTTTACCTGCCTCTGAGTGCTGAGAGACAAAGAAGTCTGTCTATCCTCTTAAATGCTCAGAGGACTCCATGTTAGGATTAATTTTATTTGCCTTTTAGCCATAGAAGAGGGATTGAGTATTTGTTTATTTCTCACAGATACCACTACAATTGACAGAAGAAAAATAATAGTAATCATGCAAAAAATGTTAAGGCTTTTTTTTTTCTTTCAAAGTGACCTCTCTGAAATGTAAATTGTAACTGGGAAGAAAATGTCTAGATAAAACAACATAAAAAAGTACAACAAAAAATTCTTTATAAGGCACAAATTCTATCTAGTTGTAAGCTCAAAAACAACCACCTTTTTCTTCTCTTACCCATTTTGCATATTCACATTTACGTGTCATAACTATATGTGACAAAACACATATAGTTGTAGTTCCTGACTCCCTTGAGACCAGGCTCTGCTGATAACATGCAAATGACCTATTTTGTAGAGGTTTTGAGCTAACAGGACATGATAATATTTGCAGCATTTTTTAAGAGGCTGACAGTTGTGGGAGAATAACAGCACAGAGAATACAATCATCAGCAGGGGAATAACAGTAGCAGCTGGCTGGCTTTTTTTTTTTCTGGTAGATGTCAAGCAAATGAGCAATGGCAGGTGATGTAGGAAAGAAGCAACACCTGTGTGCTGGTTGGCACAGGGAGGAACTATCTGATGGATAGCTGCAATGATAGGGAATTAAGAAATGTTCCTGGAGAGATAAGGACGGGCAGACAGAGAAATGCTAAAAAGCAAGGTTGTGCTGTCTGAAGAAAGGACTGTAGAGCTTCAGTTGTTCCCAATGTAGTACTGCACAATCACAAGCAATTCAGAATCAGACATTATTCAGATAATACTTATTGAAGTCCTAAGCCTTGATCCCAAAAGTCTTCACTTATATAGTTTCTTGCATTGTGGACTCATGACATTTAAATACCTCCAGACTGTCAGCTGAGAATACTAGTGGTAAAGAAAATCCTGGCTTTTGAGAACATAATTGTGAAAGACATTACAAGAGCAGTTAAAAGAAGTTTGAGACACAAGTTTGCCATGAGTTAAGTATATTCACCACTGCTTACCTGCTTCTCTGGCGTGGAGTTGGGTACTGGTGTACATGGAGGGACTGCTGGTGGAGATGGCTCCTCAATAGGACCTCTTGCAATTACCAGTTTCACTCGATTTCCACACTGCCTCAGAACTTGTGCCACCTGCTCACTGCTCATTCCAGCTAGGTCTGTATCACCAATTTTCAAGATGTGGTCTCCACTGCACAATCTCCCATGCTGAAGGAAGAATAATAATTATTTTTTTTCATCATTAATATCCTGCCATTTCTCCCACATACCATTCAACCAGAAAGACATCGCTTTAGTCACTTTTAAGATCTACGAACCAGGAAACTTCCTGGGGATAGTGGGTCAATATTCTGGTAACACGGAGAAGAAAAGTAGGTTGCCTAATCACACATTAATTTTACTTGAACTTCCCTAGAAATATACCGGACATCCTTTTCCAAGCAGTCACCCAAGCAAAGGAAAAAAAAAATAAATGCATATATAGTTATTACCTACTGCTATTTAACAACTGCATGTAGATTACAGAACTTCAGGTTTCATTTCCAAACACACTTCCAAAAGACAGCATACAAACATACATTCACCTTTTCATTTGTATTTAAAAACTGGCCCTCAGGATTAACCGTAACTTCAAAATAAAATACATTTCTTCCTTACTGTGACGCAATTATTTATATTGCTTTACACTGGTTTAGTCTCCGACTGATTCAACCCTAATCAACAAAAAAACTTCACATGAATTTAGTCCATATTGAAAGTACTAATGTGACAAATCTGTTAAAAGAACCCATCTACCTGCTCAGGAAAACAGGGCAGCAGTGAATCTGGTACATGCATCTTCAGGCCCTGTTAACCAGTTTAAACACTTCTGTGTTTGAAAGACTGGCCAGTATGCCTATTCAATCCTCCACCATCAATTATGGTAGCCCTAGATACTTGTCCAATGGACAAGCTTGAAATGAGCTGCGACCACCAAATGCAATTTTCATGAGCCCCGCAGGCAGGAGCAGAGCCCATGTCCTGAAGCAGATGCATGATGCCACATGCTTGTTCCAAGCTTCAGTAAGTCCAGATGAGAGAAGTAGATGCTCTCCATAGGTGTCAGGTAACAGCAAGTAAGTGTCTGGGGTCCCCTCACACCCACGGCTTACAACCAGTACATGCCTAAATGCATCTCCGCCAAACGTTTGAAAATGTGATTTGGAGCCTAATCCATCTTTACATTCAAAATGCACAGATCTTCTGCATTAAACACACATTTACTGAGGCAAAATTTCATCGTTTGCTCTCCCTTTTACACTGACGAGGAAAAAAGCTACCACTATTTACCACGATTATAAAAGTAAAAAGTAACTTCACACCTTATGGAACAGTAAACAGAAGGGTAGTTTGAATTTACCTGATCAGCCACCCCTCCTGGGAGGATGGTTTTAACAATGACTCCAGTTGACTTTCCTCCCACTATTCCAAATCCCAGACCTGATCCATCATTCACCAACTCAATGGTCTCCACATGCTGCCAGTGAACCTAAAAGTAATAAATAAAAGCTTGCAAATTACTAAATTCATAGAATCACAGGCTTGTTTCAATTGGAAAAGACCTTTAAGATCATCAAATCCAACTGTTAACATACATATTAAAACTTGCAAAGTATCTTCTCTTAATTCTTGGATATGTTTTTGAATAAAGGAAGATAGGAGGAAGGTGCAAATGTGTGGCCTTTCTAACAGTTCTTATTAGGTATAAGATTATATAATATTTAAGCAAAACATTACTCATTCTGTGACAGCTGGAATTTCTCTGGAACAAACCAGAGCTGGGTCATGGGTCAGGCCTTTCAAGAACTTGCTGAACAAATTTAAGCTAGACTAGTGTTGCCTATCTCCATGCCCCGTTGCAGTCAGTGAGAAAAATACTGTTTCTAGGAATTCTCACAGGACTGGAAAATAAAATCTTCAGGCAAGCACATGCTCACATCAGCCATTATAACAAAGGGAAGGAGAAAATGTAAAACCAGTTCAGAGGGTCAGGCTGGAAGCAGCACCAGGTATTGCAAGGCAGGCATTAGCAGAATTGCCCCTGTGCAACAAACAAAGATTTACTTCATCGTGTCAACAAGCATCATGAAGTAGCTCTGATGGCAGGCTTTAAGTTCTGATGTAAGAGTGGAACTGAGAAAAAAAACAAATGTTTGCTTGCTTGCTTGCACGGGGTGGTACTGAAAGGACAATTGGAAGCTCCTGAAGAACAAACCATGCAGTAAACTCAATTGAAATTTAAAACCACATGCTGGTGCTCCACCAGATAGGATCTTGAAAATAAGTCATTATTTAGGAATAATTAGGAGCTTTGGCAGGTTTGAAAGGCACGTTTTTCAAGCAAGGGAATAGGGAGGCAATCACATACAGAAAGAAGCATGTCACAGGCATACTGAAAGAGAGAAGGCCTCTCCTGTGTGCTGACAGGAAGTTAGGTCAATCAGCTTTATTCCTCCACAGAGAAGAATAATTTTGAAATTTCTTCATTAAAGTTTTTATGCTAATGATTAAAATACACAGTAAAATAACTGCTTTTTCCCAGACTGAATGCACAGCATACTTATTATTAACTCCCTTAAAGAAGGGTCACAGATGACTGAACAGTGAAGCCTACTGAAACCAAAGACAGGCCATTTCATCCCAGGACAAGCCATTACATGAGAAAGACATCAGGAAGAGAAAATAAGAGTTAATATCATCATATTTGCGAGCTATGTTCTCCAAACATAGGTGTGCAAAAGTTTTCAGAAGAAAGGAAATGTGGCACAGCTGTTTTCTGGTAGTCCTAAAGTGTGTCCCTATACATGGTTATTTGATAACTCTCTCTTGTTTTACTTGACCCCACCGCTAACAGACAACAGAGAAACAGAAATGTGCATTCGGCTCATGGTGCAGATCAGACTACGTCTCAAATACTTTTGTTTGCCCAAGCAGAGGGCAAAGGGAAAAAAAGATCCTGTTTACTGCTACCTCAAAATAAAGCTTCATAAAGTAACATAAACATGCTGCATTTGCATTGGTGGACAGAGAGAATTTGGCAGATGGGAAGAAGCAGCACATACAAGATCAAGACTCTCTCCCCAGCAAGCCTGAGTATTTTCTACTTTTTGCATAGGAAAAGGTACAACCCTCAAGAACTGTGAAGGAAACATACATACAAGTTACAAAAACCAACTAAAATACTAGATGCAGTAAGCACATACATGCCCAGAACTGAATACACAAACATGTGGGGTATACTTACCGGGTTGGAATGGGCAGAAACTGTGCTAGCAGCAGACGGAGACCTGGAAACTACAGGACTGATGAGCTGAGGGAAAGCGCCCCTGGCCACAACTAGCTGGATATTATCTTTTGCTTTCTGTAAAATGCTGATAGCTTGTTGATGTGTAATTGTCTGATCAAGGGCTTGTCCATTAATAGCAAGGATTTGATCTGCTTCCTTCAGCTTTCCATCTCTGTCATGTATGTGCATACAGCAAAGGGGTATGACAAAACAAACAAGAAAAAACAAAAAAGTGTTGCCACAGAAATGACAGTATTTTGACAATTTTCCAGTATTTTTAATAACCTGGTTTCTATTCCCCCCACTTGTTAATCTCTCCCTGCAGGTTTGCTGAAAGGAGCTGATGCGGCACCCTGGTGATCGCTTACTTTGAAGCTAATCCCACTGCCACTCTTCCCTGGCTACTACCCCCTAGCTAGCTTTCTTCTCCCTATACCCCCATGTGAGACTAAGCATATTAGATCTCAGTCGTTCTCAACCATAGCCTGGGAACTTATGTTTATTCTTGTTGTTGAGTCTATTGCTTAACAGACCAAGTGCTCCACTTTGTTCAGTGTACCCATTCTGAATATTCATCAAACCCTGGAGTGGAACACACTTTCACCAAGATTTTATGGAAACAAATTTTGTTTTGCACAAAACTGCGGGGGGGGGGGGGGGGGGCCGAGAAGGGGAGGGAGAGGAGGGGAAGAAAAAATGAGGGGGAAGCAGAGACAGTAACAGAAAGAAAATTATAAAAAAAGATCCCTTTTACATGGGGGGGAGGGGGAAGGAAGCCCTGAACAAATTAAAAAATAATCTCTTCACTTTCTGACAAAGGAAGCACTATGGTAAAATTACATACTGAGCCCTTTCCAAGACCTACTTCAAAGGAAGTGTATGAAGCCTGCACAGATGAGTCACCCTTTGCTTCCTCCATCGCTTCTATTGCTTTTGCAATGAACCAACAAAAACTCTGGAGTTTTGTCTTCAATATTGCAAAGTGGCAATGCTTTGAAAACAAAGGGTAGCAACAAAAACAAGGATCCCTATTATGCCAGTTTTTGTGAGCACCTACAGCGTAGAAGCCAAGGTACCAACAGCATTCAGAAAAACACTGCTTAGCTTCAACCTGTAATATTTCTCTTGTGAATTCAAACTGGTTTTCAGAGTGCTCTCAAAGGCTTATTACTGCCAGGGCCTTTCTGATTTATGAGTTCTGTTAACAGTTGTTGAATGTTTCTCTTCTCACCAGTGAATCAGGCAGGGCCTGATTCAGTAAAGATAGGTCTCAGCTCCACAGAATAAGAGAAGTGGAATTTAGGCAGGTTAAAAATACTGTAATGACATTAAGCATGCTGCTTTTCATGACTGAATTAATTCTGTAGACCATGTTCTGCCCTCTCTTAAAAGGAAGTGTTCAGAACACAAATAAGCAGAAAATTTCTCCCCACAGCACACTGAGAAATAGCACTGGGATTACTCAGTTGCCCCACAGAACATACAGAGTACACTACAAAGCAGCTCTGGTCAGGATCCTGATCAGCAAATCCACACACACTCTGCAGTGCACCAGTGCTGCTGCCACCATTCACCATCGAATCTGTCTGCCCCTTCAGGCTGTTCTTACAGCAGAAATCCATTTCTCAGAACACTACTTGTGGAATCAGGATTGACATATAAAGCATACTTGCTGCAAGCTATTATTATTGCTGACTTTCTGGTAACATAAGCTGAATATCTCATTTTAAGAGTCTAAAACTTTAGGTCTTGCTTGGCTTAAAAACTGTGTTTCACAACTGCTAACTGGGACCCTACCCAACAAACAATCCTGCCAGTTACAACTGATCTTTTCACACCAAGTCGTTTGTCAGTACATTAAAGGATGGCAAATTTTGTATTTCAGCTTTAAAAGCCGTAAACACTGAAGAGAAAATTCCCCATTTTCTCTATTGGAAAGGAGATACTACACAAAAAACACAGAGGAACTACATCTGTAGTTTCCAGAAACTCTGAACAGATAACACATTGCCCTGTTCCAAAGTTACATGAACTGGAGAGGTAATAATATTAAACCTGCTCTGATGTATAGCTTAAGAGCATGAGAGACACATGCCCTTGTACCACAAAAACAACAGCAATAACACAATAAATTTGCAATGTCATGTTAACATTTTGTATAGTAAAATATTCCAGTATAATGTCTTACCTATGTGCCACACTTCCCTCCTGGATTTCTTGCACAAATATTCCCAGTTCACCCCTGTTTTCACTCTTGAGTCCCACAACACTGAAGCCCAGACCACCACTTGAAGGTTTAGTAAGCTCAATGGTCTCAATAAGACGACCCTGTTCCATAAAAGAAGAAAAAGATACAATATTAAAAATGCTGAAAAGCAGTATGAATTAATGTCATAAACAACCTAGAAATTAGTTTTGGACAAGGCTACACTAGCTAATAATTGAAACACAGTCAGTTCAGTTATGACTTCTAGCTATCATACAGAAAGGAACAACTACGAGAGATTTGAGAAATAAAGATTAATACAGCCCAGAAGAGGAAAGCAGGAAACAGCAGCTAAATATACCAAGTTTAGGCTTAGTAGTGACTAAACTAGGATATATATGCTTATGAAATTTTGGGAGGTACAGGCCAAGTCTCAAGCAGAACTAGAAAAAAAAGGCCGAAGTCCAAAAAGAGTAAAAAAGCAGGACTGTGAAAAAGGCTCTCCAGGGTGAACAGCAGAAGACTTCCCCTATTATTTGGCTCTATTACAGGCTAATCAGAAAAATGCTAGAGTATATGCCTGGCCATTCTCAAAGCCACTGAAGGAACCTGAATACCATTTCTGCCTACTACAGGAAAGTTGTAAGATTACAGAACAACACATATCAAGGCCAAAAAAGGAATTTTCCACCTTATTTCCAAGCAAGTCACAGAACTAGCTTTCATTAGTTATGCATACAAAGAGCTTGCTCTAACAAAGCATCTTCCTCACACACAGAGCAGCAGTCCTACAATGAGCATGGAAAGATAATGGCATGCTGATCTGTGAGAGGCACACTGCCCAGCTACGGACAGTAACTCAGCAGTGACAATACCAAGCCTACCTTCCAACTGTTCTCTCATTTACCAATTGTTCCTCAAATTAAAAGGGTTTTTTTTTGTTTTGTTCTGTTTTTTAATGTAGCAAGTGAGTTCTGGTTTGCTTAATAACTCAACTGCTTTTAAATAAACATACCTATATTTTAATCTTTCAGATAATCAGTGATCTGCATTTTGTGGTTACCAGACAACATGCTTACCTGAGACATATTTCTGATCAGCTGCTCAAAGTCATCACTAGAGGACTTCCCATTAATCTGAGGAGTAACGGATCTCACCGATGTTTCTAGCACATTAGCTGGGCTGCCATTCTGCTGAGCCAACAAGTATGACTCATTTTGTGGCAAGGACCCTGTGTTCGCACCATGGTGGAGAAGTTGCGGTAATTCACCAGTGGAATGTATGGAAGGTGTAATATTTACCTGTAAAAGATTAATGATAACATAGATTTACAGACAGAGCAGAAACCTCCTATTTATCCAAAAGCACCATTCTAGGCCAACTGCTTGTTAACAATATCCAAAATCCTAATCTGCAATTTTAAAGAAATATTTTAAAAAGAAAAATCATCATTAATATTCACAACTGATGTAAAGTTGTGAATTATCAGCACAAAACATTAAAGAAATTAATGAAAATGATAAAAAATTACTTTCTATACTCTGACTAAAATTCTTTCGTCGTACAAGCATTGCAGCTTGCAGTACTCCAAGACAAAGGTAGAGGTAAGTAAGTATGAAAAAGCTTTCCGTACAGTCCTCGTATTTTGAAAAACAAATGTATGCATTATTTTAGAAGAAAATTAAAAAATGTCCTGGGTTCAGCAGTAGTAGTCATTTTTTCTCCTTCTCAGTAGCTGCTGCAGTGCTGTGATTTTGACTTTCAGCTGGGGAACAGTGCTGATAACACCAATGTTTTTAGTTGCTGCTAAGTAATGTTTACTCTGACCAAGGACTTTCTGAGTTTCATGCTCTGCCAGGGAGGAGGGGAAGCTGGGAGGAAGCAGAGACAGGATACCTGGCCCAAACTGACCAAAGAGGTATTCCATACCACAGCACATCATGCCCACTATATAAACAGGGGGCAGTTACCCGGAAAGGTTAGATCGCTGTTCAGGTCGGACTGGGTATCTGTTGGCGAGTGGTGAGCAGTTGTATTTTCTTCCCTTGCTATTTCCCTTGTCATTATGCAATGCCAGGCACAGCTACAGGTTGGGCGGGGAGGAGATTGAGAGCAGCCGAAGGAGAAGGACTTGGGGGTGTGGGTTGATGAAAAAATGAACATGAGCCGGCAGTGTGCGCTTGCAGCCCAGAAGGCCAACCGTATTCTGGGTTGCATCAAAAGGAGTGTGACCAGCAGGTCGACGGAGGTGATCCTGCCCCTCTACTCTGCTCTCGTGAGACCTCACTTGGAGTATTGTGTGCCGTTCTGGTGCCCTCAACATAAAAAGGACATGGAAGTGCTAGAACAAGTGCAGAGGAGGGCCACGAGGATGATCAGGGGACTGGAGCACCTCTCGTATGAAGATAGGCTGAGAAAGTTGGGGCTGTTCAGCCTGGAGAAGAGAAGGCTGCGTGGAGACCTCATAGCAGCCTTCCAATATCTGAAGGGGGCCTATAGGGATGCTGGGGAGGGACTCTTCCTTAGGGACTGTGGTGAGAGGACAAGGGGGAATGGGTTTAAACTTAAACAGGGGAGGTTTAGATTGGATCTGAGGAAGAAATTCTTTACTGTGAGGGTGGTGGGGCCCTGGAATGGGTTGCCCAGGGAGGTTGTGGATGCTTCATCCCTGGCGGCGTTGAAGGTGGGGTTGGACATAGCCTTGGATGGCATGGTTTAGTGGGAGGTGTCCCTGCCCATGGCGGGGGGGTTGGAACTCGATGATCTTGAGGTCCTTTCCAGCCCTTACTATTCTGTGATTCTGTGATTCTGTGATTATTATTATTATTGGTGGCAGCAGCAGTGGTTTGTGTTATACCTTACTTACTGGACTGCTCTTGTCTGAAC
The DNA here is from genome assembly GCA_039720435.1 of Amazona ochrocephala. NCBI lineage: Eukaryota > Metazoa > Chordata > Aves > Psittaciformes > Psittacidae > Amazona > Amazona ochrocephala. The sequence goes on along the minus strand of CM077909.1, from coordinate 82,266,553 downwards.
CCATGGGAGCTACATTCTTTCGATTCTCCACCCCATCTCTCTGGGAGCGGGGGGAGAAAAAACTGGGGGGGGGAAGGGAGCAGCTGCGTGGTTCTGAGTTATCAGCTGGGCTTAAACCATGACAAAAAAAAAAAAAAAAAAAAGAAACCTCACCAGCTATGTAGGGAACAAATTTCACTGGTCAGGGTTTCTACATGAGTATGCAGTACGGCTGCCAATGTGACACTCTACACGAGCCAGAATTAAATCAAAATTATTGAACAAGTCTAAAATCACCAGGTTGATCTAAAAACCACAGCTGTGCCTTTACACAGACAGCCCTAACCATACAGTCATTTAAAGAGCAGAAAAGAAAACAAGAAACTTCTCCTGCTTTACCATGCCATAATAAATCATTTATTTTCAAGCATGTCTCCGCTGACAAGTCTAATGGCTGGCTGCTGCAGGTGGTGGTATAAAGCTCAGGTGAACTAAGAACCCTCATTTGGCTGTTATCCCACTTTCCTGTTGACTGTCATCAGGCACTGTTTCACTCCACATCAATCTGTTCCATATTTACTTGGCACACTAACCACAATTTAGGACCACAGCCTCAAATACTTTTCATAGCTTTAAAGTACAAATGTTCTAGCATTCTGCACTACAATAAAAAAGGCTGAGATCACCCTTTCTTGAAGCCTTATTTTTAAATTTCAAGTAGCAACAACAATTTTCAAAACTGTACTTTTATTTTAAAATGTCTACTGCACCAGTCTCAACTGCTTGAGCATGCTACTTCCATTAGGTTTCTTATATCATTCTCCCAACAGTCTACTCATTACAAGGGCAGTGTTGTTTTTCATCACACAATTCCTTTTCTTCTAACACAATAGAACAAACATAATTTGTGGAACACCACCTGTGCCTCTGAAGACAATCAAGTTAAAGAAAAAAAAAAAAAAAACAACAAAAAACCAGCACTGGAAAGAAAACTCCTCAACAGCATGTAGCTTGCTCTGCCATAAAAAAATGGAAGAGGAAAACCAGGATGTTTGGAATGGAGTGATTTCTATCACACTGTAATTACAGTCAGCTGTCCACATTTGTGAGGAATCACTTGGGTTATGTGTCAAATAAATAGTAATGCCTAAAATATGCATGCATGTACTTTCTTTAATCACATACCATTATTTCAACAAGCTTGTAAGGCACAGGTAGATAAATCTTGTTTCACAGTTCATAACATGTAACAACACCCAGAGACATAATCAAATTCTGCCTTTCCATGAATGCAAGATTTCCCCTTACATTATATATGTGGATTTGAAACTAATGAAGTTTATGCCATACTACACTTCTTATGTGCATGAGCCCATATAATAGGTTAATACACTTCCACCTTCCTAATGTCATACATTTTAATGCATAAAAGTGTATCACTGAACTTGGTCAATTAATGGCTTTTCTTTCTTGTTCTCCTCCACCTTCAAATCTTCTTATACATCTCACTGTCATGTTCCTTCCTACAAAAAAATTTCATGGTTCAAATTATTATTTGTAAGAGTATCTAAAACCACTCTAATTATCCAGTCTTGCACTGTTTCTATTTAAAAAAGGCATTTTTACATTTCCACAACAAGATAAAGCAGCCTGAGAGTATATGAGATGCAAACCCAAACTACTTCTCACGTGCACCCAAAGGTCACAGCACATGGGTCTGATACCACAAATGTTAGTCAGTCTTGGATACAAATTCATTTTCTAAATTGCAGTGCTCATTGCATAAAATAGGAATGAACCGCCCTTGCTACAGAAGGTTACCATCATCAGAGCTCGTTTGGTGAAAGGATTCACTATCAAACTCACCACCTGCTCAGGCAAAGCCAGCAAGGTTAACCTAAAGCAACAGCACAGCATGAACAAACCTACTGATTTTGCACAATGCAAATTAGTGAAAGCTCACATAACCTCTCTGGTGCAGCCCTTAGAGTGGCAACCTCAAACGCAAGGTTCAACAGCTGAGAGTGTAACTCCAGTTAGTGCAATTAAACTTAAGAGAAAAATACATAAAATGCCTTCCATTTCTTTTAGTACCCTTCTAAGTACACCATTACTCTGTCTCAGGACCTTTTTAATGTGGAAATAGCTTCCTGAGATCTTATTCTTCAAAATGGCAGCAGGGGAAGGGTCACTAGTATTGCTCATTGTCCTATAAAAGCCAGCTGTGCATGATTCCCCACTTTGAGTGGAGTGCGCGGTCATCTCCTAAGACAAAAAAGAAAAAAAGAAGAAAAATCCTACAATAGTGCTAAGAGGAAAATTTGAGACAATGTAGAGAAACTTAGAACCCCTTCTGCTTTACAAAGAAAAAGCCATGCAGACAAAAAAGGATACAAACAGAATTTTAAGGCACAGAAACAGTAGCTAAGGAATCACTGCTGTGCCAATCCTACTGCCTATTTCCCTTCTATCTGCCTTCATGAATTTCCCTTTAAGGTTTTTTCCATGTTACCACATGGTATGCAGACTGCTAACAGAAGAGACAATCCTAACCTGTGAATCCTCTTTATAAAAAGTCAAGTCTTCCCTTTTATATAGAGCACTGTTTTACAAAGGAATGTATAGGGAGCAAATTGCAACAATGGAAAAATCATGCAATGCACATAAAGCAGATCACAGCCACAATAATCCTAAATGTGACATTTTTATCATAATATGAATGATACAAATGGTGTTTACATCATGATACTGTTTTTTGTTAATATACAATCAAACACCTTCCTTATGCACAAACAGCAAAGAAAAAAAGATAAAAATGGAGCTACGCATAAAAATAAAAGGCTTGTATCACACATTGCCCTTACGATGAATTGTATTACATGCCTTCGCTGAACCTAAAATACTTCCTGTATCACTTAATATCCATACAGTACAACCCTCAGTATGTAGAGGAGCTCTGTGTTCATCCTGTACTTCTTTCTATGTATGACATTCTAGTACTGCTTAACAGAGGATTGCTTTCGGCTGCTTGTTTCACTATTTATAATGCTTAAACAGCAGATTACCATGATGGGCAGATTAAATTTCACCTGAGCATGTGCTCAGTATCACCATTTTCTTCTCTACTTAAGTTTCGAAGAGTTCACCAATTAAGACATGACAATCTCCTTAGGGATTTATGTTTTCCTCTCTCGTAGAAAATTCATGCTAAGCTTAAACTGAAGTAGTACCATGCTAATTAATATTTTAGTTTTACAGTGCATGTTTGCATGTTTTCATAGACCAAATCCTGTTCAAACTGGCAATATAGTGCCCACCTTCTCAGTCTAATATTTCATCCTTCTGCACACTTATATGAGCTGGGACATTACTGCAAACATACAGTAATTGAGCAACTTCTCCCATTCCTTCTTCCTTCCAAGCCAGAAGGTAAAATTTGGTCATCTTTTGCAAAAATATTTTCCATAACTGATTATTAACTCCACTATTCTGAAGATTGGATTTGCATGACGGTTGAAATATCACTGAAAAGTAGTGCTGAATAGTATATGTAGGAGGAAAAGGCAAAAATAACTGTCCAATCCACATTAACACGCTGTTAACAGAAAAAAGTTTTGGGTATGTGTGGGCACTCTTTATGCCTCCTCCTCCAGCCGGCAAAGCAGATTTCAAATTAGCATTTCCTGTAAGCACTTCGTTTCACAACACCAACAAGCAGCACTGTAGGGAAATTGGTCCAGGATGGGAACTAAAGGGTTCCCCTATAGTTAACGCAAACCACAGAGTTAAACAAGTGCTTACAGGCAATATGGAAAGACACAGTTTCTCCATTTCTTAGAATCATAGAATTATAGAATAGTTTCGGTTGGAAAGGACTTTAAGATCATCTAGTTTCATCCCCCCCTTCAATGAGCAGAGACACATCACACACTCTGTTACCAAGGCTCTGTCCAACCTGGCCTTGAACACTGCCAGGGATGGAGCATTTACCACTTCTTTAGGCAACCTATTCCAGTGGCTCACCACCCCCACAGTAAAGAAGTTCTTCCTTGTAAACTGACATATATTCTTCCCTAAATCCTCTTCAGTGCTGACACCCAGCTATCCCAGGCAACATGCTGCAGTGCGGGGGCACTCATCCTCACTACTGCATTGTGAATGAGAAACTGCAGGCAAACTTACAAGCAAAAAAAATCTGAGGAATGCAGCGCAGTCAAGGGAAAGGTATTTTGTTCAGGCAGAGCCCTGAGTAGAGTGGAGGTGGGAGGAGGAGGTGGACAAGGAAGAGACAGAAAGGAAAGAAGCAGGAGAGGACTGTCAGCACAATCTGATTATTTTCTTTAAAGTATTTTATAAACAAATGAAAATCACGGAATCACAGGGGTTGCAAGGGACCTTTGGAGATCCAAATATTATTGGTATGTTCAACACATCACAACCTCTGGTTTTCTTTCCAGTCACTCCGTTATCTTTAAACAAGACTGCTTTTTAGCATGAGAAAAAAAGCATTCAGTAAAGAATAAAGACACAAACAGGCAGAAAAAAACCTGGTTTGTTAGTGCTCCTCAAGTCAAGTGACTAGTGAAGTCAGGACTGTAACTCTCCTAAAAAAACACCCCTTTGCCATCTCTAGACTTTTCCCACTACTGTTCTTAACTGAACAATGACAGATTTGAGGTGCAAACAAATCCTGCCTACTCGTCTAAGAAAAAAACAAACAAACAAACAAAAAAAAAAAACAAACAAACAAAAAAAAAAAAAAAAAAAAAAAAAAAAAAAAAACACAAAGCCAAAACCAAAATATAAAGCAACTACCAATAAGCACCAAAGCACCAGATCTGCAGACTTCAGCATCGTGCCTAGATGAAGTCTGCAGATCTACATCTAGATGAAGCAATACACCACTCAGTCCACACCACTGCAAACACAAACGCAAACTAGAGGAGCTTTTCGTAAGTGTACACCAACCAACAAAAGGTATCAATTTCTAATTAACACACAGAAGCTTTAAGGAAATGGGACAGTAAATCTAAAACATCTCCATGCATGCAGAAACACACTTTTTCAGGTGTTCTTTTCATGCTTAAAAGATCACTATCTGGCGGGGAAGAAAGAAAAGGAAGCCCACTATTTCAGGTCACGAAAAATGGTAGTAACTCTCACTGGCATGCAAGGAATATTTGTCTGCCTAAACTGTGTATCTGCATCCTATTTTTTGCTAGGAGAACATAACAGATGTTTACAAGATTTGCCAGCTCATTTTTCAGACTAACTGCACAAACAGAAAACTGAGCTCTCACTATCACCTCTCTGCCTTCCAGACACAGTGCCTCAGACAGGAATGTGTCCCACTCTCAAATTTATTCAGGCCACTGCGTGCCCACACATACATCTCAGTGACCTACATCTGCTGGGATGCTTACAGGGACTGAGCTTGACTTAAGAGTGCAAAACATCAATATTCCTTCTCTGCACTTACCCTCTCTTTCAACCTATACTTCCCACCTCCCACAATAGGGAGATGACCTCCTGAGAATTTTGCAGTATTCTTGTAGCTCTTTAAAAACACACAAGTTATTTATAAATACAAGAGCAGTTTAACAGACTGCCCCTTACACTTCACCTTGAGAAGAAACAGACCCCCATTCAACTGTCAGTGCAGCTCAACATGAAATATCAGAAAATTTATACATCTTAGTCTTGAGTGGGTAGAAGCTTGCAACACCAAGCCATTGCACAGCTCAGCACAGCACAGCTGTGCCCCAAACACAGCTCTGACTGTAAATGCTTGGGAAGTGCTTGTCCCCTTCCACAGACACGCGTGCATAGCCAAAAAGCCTGGTCACTATTCACATGCCTTGCAGTCTTCACTAACCTGTAGTTTAAGAGTTTCAAGAGCAAAGCACATTCCCAGCTATAAAAGGAAAATGAAAGGGTATCCGTGAACAAAAACAAGCCTTTGAAAATGTCAAGAAGCATTTTTTTTTTAAACATGATTGCCTATTTCATGGTTTTATTCTCTGTCCTGTTTTAAAATGCTTTACAAACATGTAAATAAAGCAAAGAAGAGAGACATCTCATGCTGTATTTTAGGGAAGAATCCATGCAGAAAATACAGGATGTTTTCTTAAGACCTGACCCAAATCTAAGAATGGCCAGAAACATGTATTTGCAAGTGTGGGCGTTCATATGAGCACGTAACAGGAAAAGAATTCAAATCAAAGTAGCTCCCTTGTCAACTAGACTGGGTATGTACCATGGAACATGAATGGGCCACTAAAGCTTACGCACAGATAAACGTGTAGGTTTAGGGCAGAAGGTAAAATTATTGATGCTGGGTAGGGACTCTTCATTAGGGACTATAGTGAGAGGACAAGGGGTAATGGGCTCAAACTTAAATAGGGGAAGTTTAGATTGGATATGAGGAAGAAATTCTTTACTGTAAGGGTAGTGAGGCACTGGAATGGGTTTCCCAGGGAAGTTATGAATGCTCCATCGCTGGTGGTATTCAAGGCTAGGTTGGACAGAGCCTTCAGTGGCATGGTTTAGTGGGAGGCATCCCTGCCCATGGCAGGGGGGTTGGAACTAGACGATCTTAAGGTCCTTTCCAACCCTAACTATTCTACGATTCTATGATTCTATGATTATTTGCTTTTCAAAAAATACACATTGGAAATTACCTGCCTGTAGTATCAGCTGCTTCATTTTACTGATCTGGGTTTTTAAAAAGAGAAGCATCCTTCAACTTCACAACTGATGTCTGGAAGTGAAAATTCAATTTGCCATTTGTCGTGGTTTAAGCCCAGCCAGTAACTCAGAACCACGCAGCCACTCGCTCACACCTCCCCTTCCTCCCCCATCCCCTGCTCCTGCAGGGATGGGGAGGAGAATCGAAAGAATGTAACTCCCACGGGCTGAGATAAGAGCAGTCCAGTAACTAAGGTATAACACAAACCACTACTGCTACCACCAATAGTAATAATGATAAGGGAAATAACAAGGGAAGAGAATACAACCACCCACTACCCGCCAACCAATACCCAGCCCAACCAAGCAGTGATCTAACCCTTCCGGGTAACTGCCCCCAGTTTATATAGTGGGCATGATGTGCTGTGGTATGGAATACCTCTTTGGTTAGTTTGGGCCAGATGTCCTGCCTCTGCTTCCTCCCGGCTTCCCCTCCTCCCTGGCAGAGCATGAGACTCACAAAATCCTTGGTCAGACTAAACGTTACAGAGCAGCAACTACAAACATTGGTGTTATCAGCGCTGTTCCCCAGCTGAAAGTCAAAACCACAGCACTGCACCAGCTACTAAGAAGGAGAAAAATGACTGCTACTGCTGAACTCAGGACAGTATCCACCCCTTATTCCATACCATTCACATCATGCTCAGATCCCACATTTTCAATGTACCATCACTCTTATATATATACATCCACACAGAGAGAGAGAGAGAGAGAGATATTATTCCTTGGTGGATGGGCCAATCCCTATAAAGCTGCTGAGTCCATCTAGTCCATGAAGTCGGGCTCCATCTCTTGTAACAGCCTTTTAAGGCAGGAGAGGCTGTGCGCAGTGTGCACACTCGTGAATAACCTAGGCAATAAGTGTCCATTACTAAGTCCACCCCTCGATCATGAGTCCATCTGTGTGTTGCATCTCTGCCCTGATGGCCTGAAGTGTCATGGGCCCACCAGGCTCAAAATAATTCACCCTCCCCTTCAGCAGTTTCTGCAGCTTGTCACTGGGGACTCCATACAGCTGCCTTCCATCTCCGACGCTTCCAAAGCACTGGAGGGGCCCAGTGGACTAGATACTTGCCCTTACTGTCCCACACACCCTGCCACTCCTGACTGTCCAGCCTCAGGGAAAATATCTTGGTCCTCCTACATCATCGTCTAACCCTAGATAAGACCCAAACACAACTCCACTTAACTCTCAGGACCAGACAAAATGGCCATGGGTAAAACACACTCTGTATGTGTGCCAACATGGTGACCCCCATCACAATCAGCAGAGAGGTCTCAAGGGTACCCAAAGGCCATTCAGAACCTTCAGAACTCTCAAATGGCACTGCTGTACTTGTCACTGGGACTGGTGCAGCTGCTGTGCTTGGAGCTGGAGTAGCTGCGCTGTCTGCTGCGGTCAGAGTTTGAGTAGCTGCTGTACTTGTCGCTGGAGTTGGTGTAACTGCTGTGCTTGCGGTTGGTGTAGCTGCTGTACTTGGAGTTGGAGTAGCTGCGTTATCTGTTGTAGTCAGACTTTGAGTAGCTGCTGTACTTGTCACTAGGGCAAGTGGGAATGCCTCTCTCATAGGCTGATCAACCGAGGATGGGAAAAAAGATGTGCAATTACTGTACACTTCTATTATATAACTCCCAAATTATAGAGGTGGTGACCATACTGGGTACGCAAGCCAGATCAGTTTCATGATCAATGAGTCTATTGTATTACAATTCATTACCATAATGCACAATGAAACCAGAACCTTAGCCCAAGGCCCCAGCCGATAAACACCAACACAACAAATACTGGCTGTAAGTAAGGTACGACATGCTGAAACTGTGAGATCAGGAACAACAACTTTTAGAGACAATAAATCAGCATTGTGATGAGTGACTATTAACCCGAAACAATGAATGCTTATCACAAATACGATTAGACACACTCCAGTCAGATCTGTCATTATCTCAACCCTTCGTGCCCCATGTTGGGTGCCAAAAAGAACTGTTGTGGTTTAATCCCAGCCAGTAATTCAGAATCACGCAGCCGCTATCTCACTCCCCCTCTTCCTCCCCCTCCCCTGCTCCTGCAGGGATGGGGAGGAGAATCAAAAGAATGTAACTCCCATGGGCTGAGATAAGAACAGTCCATAACTAAGGTATAACACAAACCACTACTGCTACCACCGATACTAATAATGATATGGGAAATAACAAGGGGAGAGAATACAACCACTCACCACCCACCGACCGATACCCAGCCTGACTCGAGCAGACATCTAGCCCTTCTGGGTAACTGCCCCCAGTTTATATAGTGGGCATGACATGCTGTGATATGGAATACCTCTTTGGTTAGTTTGGGCCAGATGTCCTGCCTCTGCTTCCTCCCGGCTTCCCCTCCTCCCTGGCAGAGCATGAGACTCACAAAGTCCTTGGTCAGACTAAACACTACTGAGCAGCAACTACAAACATTGGTGTTATCAGCGCTGTTCTCAGGCTGAAAGTCAAAAACACAGCACTGCACCAGCTACTAAGAAGGAGAAAAACAACTACTACTGCGGAACCCAGGACACCATTTCACTAAATTCAGGTAACTCACATAATTTCTGGATGTTACTGTTAAATTATCCTTTTCAGATAGCAGAGCAAACAAATCCTTGGAAGAGTTTTTTTTTTTTTTCCTAGATTTTTTAAATCACTCCAATGTTACCAAGTCTGTACGTACTAAAAATGCAAAACGTGACAAACATGGTCACACAAAGCACTATAAAAACCATTCCAACTTATTTCTTGTCTGTGAAAAACGACACAAATATGATTCAGACTGTGCTCTTCTGCTATGCAGCTGAAGTACCGTCAAGATCATGAGGGCTCCTCACCAGCAGCAGTACAGTCAGAGACTGGATGCAGCCCCATGCTGTTGATAAAGTCAGTGTGCAGGGGCTGCACCCTCCCACTTTGGCATTTCTGCATACCAGCCAGAGAGCTGCCCATCTTGCAGGAGTCAACAAGAACAACTGTTTGCAAAGCCAGATACACACTTTAGTCCTAGTTCAGTTACTGAACTACATTTTGTATTCTTCAAGATTTTATTCTGCTGACAAGAAGATTACATTACAGTACTAAATAATGAAGTGTAGTCGAATTGCAGCCCTTTTTCTCATCCTCACTGAAGACATGCAGAAAAATACTTTTACTTAAAACCCTGAGCAAGGAAAAAGGAGGTATGAGCTCTTGCTTCTCTTTTATCTTTTATTCCTACACAAAAAAAAACCCAGATCTTCATATTCTTCTGAAATCAGCACTCTGCAGCTTCCCTCATCTATTCTCATTTGGCAGGGTAAGGCACAAAAGAGCAATGAAAGAATACTAGGAAAAAAAAAAATCATACAAAACATGTTCATTTTGAAGGACAGAGACAGAAGGCCTTATGTTAACTCCCCACTCAGGATCATCATTTCCCTACCATGCACATTCTGAGTAACAAACATATATATAAAAAAGCACATACATAAACTATGGACCTCAATAAAACCCCAAAAAGTCAATAGGTACATCCTCCTGAGATTCCTGAAGCATTAGTAGACATTTAATTTAGGCTATTTTTGCACCTTCTTAGCAACTCTCTTGCACCTGCGAGGCTGCTTTACCTACCTGATCTCTCAGCTGTTGAACAGAAGTCTGAAGGTTGAGAATTTGGTTAAAGAGAGGACTCTGCAGCACCGATTTTAATAAGTTCAGCTTCTCCTCATTTGCAACATCACCTCGATCCCGAAGTTTTTCCTGTAAGCGCTCCATGGCCTGGAGGGCCTGATGTGTATCTGTGACAATAATCATTCCTAGTCAGTAGCAGTTTAGGAACAGCCACGTACAAGCAAGTTAACAAAGTTCAGTTACAGGAACTGTGGCTACAGACAAGTAAACAAGTAGTGCCAAAACCAGCCATAATAGAAAACATTTATCCTTTTTGTACAAACTTTTTAAATTATAGTAAAGATTAAAATAATGAAATCAAAGCAACAGGCTGAAAACTAAACACACTAAACAAATGACGGTGCAGCTTTTGTTTTCAAATACAAAATACAAAACCTCAAATACACGAAGTATTTCTAAGCACAATAGATATTTTTTACAAAACCCCTATCAGTAGTATATACCAGCGTCCTAAATCTATCACGCACACTTGATTTGGCCATAATAATAGTGATACAAATAAAAAAAAAAAAATACCAATTGTTTCCAACATGTTTTCTGCTTCTCAACTTCTATTCCAATAATGGCAAGAGGCAGCAAATACACTATTTCTCTGAAAAAGAACAGAAAGAAAATAGGGTCACACTTACAGAAGCACTAAGCTCTGAAGGAAACGAGAAAGCTTGCCTTCTGAAAACAGAAAACAGCCCCACAAAATAACAACTCACACAAACTGTATCTCCTTGGATGATTAAAATAACCTCAGAGCTGACCATATTCTGAGTTACTTTGGAGCTTAAAACCTCCCTGAAAATTGCTTTAGGAATATGCTTTGTTCTATTTTTACATTTCCATATCAAAGTCGCTGCCTGCATACTGTTGCACAACATGTCCTGCACTGCTTTAATCAGAGGCTATGAATCACAGCTGTCACTGATACTTTACAGTTTCATCACTTTCCTTTTCAGTGATTCACAATAAACATTCCCTGCAGGATCAGTTTTCAAGCCCTATGTTGACAATTTCAGGTGCATGAGCCTTAGCACATTTTCTGAAGTCACTTTTTAAAAAGAAAAGTCCCTTAAGTCACTAGGTTTTCACATTGTACAGACTTGCAGGACTCTTATGCTACAGCCTCCACTATTAGCACCTACTGGAACTCAGACTCAGATCTGGATGACGGCTGGGTTTTTGTCAGTGTGGGTTTTCCAGCAACAAATTCTATACTGAGAGGAAGAAAATCGAAAACTGCTTTATTTTTTTTTTTTTGTTGCTGTTTGGGATTGGTTTTTTTTTTGGGGGGGGGGGGTCAACAGTGTATCTGCAACTGCTCAGAAATTTGTAGTGACAGAATATGTTTCATGAAGATGGGTAGCTGAGAAGTGAGGAGCTCAAATATCATTGCAGGTGTATGAACTGAGCTGTGCATTTAATCAGTGGTGCTTTTGTTTTCTTGATAATAGGGAAGCAATTCAGTATAGCATCACAACTTAAATCTGGTGAGCTTATCAACGTGCAGAGCATTGTGATCTTTAAGCACTCAGGAAAGATCAGTTAGGGAAAAGAATGGTGCTGACGGAACACGAGTCAGGATGAACATTTTCACAAGCCTATATTATTTGTAGCTTGTGCAGAAAAAACAAATCAAGTGGGTTTAAAAGGGTTTCAAGTTCTATCACCAAGACTTGCTTAGTTTCAATACGCCTGAGGCTTCCTATCAGATTATTCTATTGCATTTGAATTTGCCAACACATTGGTACAGAATTGCTGATCACCCTTTTTAGGACAATGTACCACTTAGGGACAGACATTCAAATCCCTTGAATGTGACTGTGCCAAGGCAACCTTACTCCACAATCCAAATTATGCAAATCAGTAATAAATAAAAACAAGCTTTCATGAATTTGTTTTCTCACTTGGCAAGACAAATCCCAGCACATGATTACCAGATCTGAAAACCATGCCAAATATCTTGTGTTGTCACCTTGTCACTCTATGAAAACAAGAAAAAAAAACACGTCTATTTTACATGGGAAGGGCTGGATGAGATTATATAGCCATTTTGAAGCAAGCTGGCTTCCCCAAACCTTAATCACTCATAGCTTTTCTTTCTAGGTTAGCAAACTACTATCGCATCTTCTATTCAGAGTCCCCAGTTACAAATAGAGACATTTATGTCATGCTTGCAGTTGTTTTTCTTCATGGCAATGCCAACCAAAGCAGTTCTTTCCTGTTTCACTGTTATAGCTCCTCCTCTATAGCTACTCTTGGGGCTGTGCTGTGGATGCAATCAGAGAACTTTGTGAACAACAACAAACAAAACACATGGAGTATTTTCAGCCATTTCAGTGCAATGATTTGGTTTTTCACAAGTACTATATGCTCAAGTAAATCACATTGTACATTCAACTCTCATCTTCTAAGGAAACTGATCAGGAGAAATACAGAGTTACTGTTCTTCTGCTTTAGCTCACTAAGAACCTCAAGAAGAGATGCAGCTATATAAAGTACATATCTTCTGCAGTAGCTGGATATTGCTTTATATTATGATTCAACTTGCCAAAAATCTCATTCTTGGTGTGCTATGAAAGACGTGTTGCAAGTGACAGAAGACAAGGTCACCACTGTCTTTGTGCAATCCCAGAGGTATGAATTCAAAACATTGTAATGGAAGCTTTCTAAAAAGCAGACACAAGTCCTAAACATACTCTATTGATGGCAATAATGCTGTTTAATCTGCAATGAAAAGAAGTCCTTAGCTCTGCTAAGACACTCATCATATACTTCATATTTACCTCATGCTTTAGAGGGAGGAACACTGCTCCAGAGCTACCTTAATATCAGCAAATCGATTTTTTAATTTTCAGTTTAATTCTCCTTATTTTTTGTTTATGTTAGTGGTGAATCCCTCCTCAGCTGACCAGCTTTATGCTTTTGTCAATTGTGGCACTAAGCAGGAGCAAGACCAAAACTGTCGTGAGAATGTTTTTCTCCAGGAGACTTCCTCTGATGCAGAAGCAATGCATTAAGACACACCAGCATTTCTACACCTCGCAGTCCAAGATGACCCCTGTTCTCTCTGCCTGCACCCTGAAATGGCAAAAAGCCACGTGACTGTGCTCCTGCTGCGCCACAAACATAACAAGTGGGATCTGTCAGCATCAGCTTAGATGCACATTAACACAGCCAAAGTACAAGGGAAGCAAGAACTCATTTGCCCAACATGCAGCACAGAGGCATACCCACAACACCATCTCCCACTATAGGCCTCTAAACCAGCTCACTTCTGGATATTTTAACAATAATGCACTGCAGAGAATTAGGGAGGCCCACATGATTATTTGTCCGAAGGCACAGATTTATCATTTGCTATAGTGAATATTTTTATAATGCTATCACAGACTCCTGGATGTATAAATGGCAAGTTTAGTTCTGATTCTCTCATTTCGCATACTGCTGGCAGCCTGTCTCGCAGGAGTCAGAAGCCAAAACCAGTCTTTCTATACATGATACAAATACGGTTCATGCCTCAAAGAGCTTACTAGCTTAGCTCAAAGTAGATTTAACTATTTTGGTATTTCAGTGCTGAAGTTCATTAATCTCTTCACAGTAGTAAGAACACAAAGTAAATGAGTTAGACTTAGTTACTGGCAACTTGAAGAAATACTGTTAAAAAGAGTAACAAGTTACGTTCACAAGTTTTAAAGGCATAGGTACCTGAAAGATGTGGCTTAAAAAAGAATGGAAAAAAAAAAAAAAAAAGTAGCTTCTCTTTTTGCCTTTTTTTTTTTTTTTATTACACGAAAGCAGAAAACACAAGTAATTTTATACAGGTACATGGTAAGAAACATACAGCCTTCTACTAAGCACACACAAAAGTTATAAAGATGATCTCTTTCAAACATGCACTTCCGAAAATTAATTCTTTTCCATGCTAACAAACAAAAATGTCTTACATACACATTTCCCCACTCTTTATGCTGCCCTTCTGTAAGGTCAGTTGCCAGAAAACAGCTGGCATCCTGCAGCTCGGGTTTCTTTGCGTCCACTCCTGAAACACTGAAATCCACAGGTGTTAGAATTTTAACAGAGAGATGTGAAATTTAAGTTGATCACCACCTTTCCACTGTAACCATGTAAACCACTTATTTAAACAGACAAAAGATTCATGAAAAGGGAAAGATGACTCACTTTCAATGACTACTCTTTCACACCTGATCATGCACTTCCTGCAAGGAAACTTACTCTATTTCATTGACAGATAATGCATCTCTATTTCACAAAGCCATTTCAGATAATACCCTGGACACTAAGGCTCACAGCACTGGCTTAGCAAACATGTGATGCCAAAGATAGAAAACACAGTAATGGGCTTTGCTCTGCCACTCATGCACTACTTCAAGTACTCGGAGGATACACAGAAAATGCCCATCTTAAGAGTGATCTGTAGATCCAAAGCTTGGCTAGCAGTCATTTGAGATCAAAACTAAATATGTTTCAATTAAGCAGTATGGTAATCACAACATGCATTTTATAGCTGCTAAAAAGCATATTTCTGAACTTCTGATCTAAATTTCAGTACCTGGGCCTGGATTTGACTGGGCTAGAAACACTCTTTTGTACTTGACTTTTAACCCATGCCATTTCCCTCTCCTCCTTTCTGGCTATCCCTCAAACACTCATGTTGTGTTAGCAACGCCTGACGCAGAACAGAAACCAAACCGCACAGGAAGTGGAAGGTATTAATTACTGCTAAACCTTCTGCTTTGCCTGCAATTTACAAGACTTACGCCCTTGCACCCAGTTATCTCCCACCTGCTGGCTACCATTCCTAGGAAGAAAATTAAGGCGATTCCCAAACTCCTTGCAGGGAGTCTTGTCAATAGAAAGGCAGCAGAAGCCATTCACAGTAAATTCAAAGAGCTCACGCTTTTATATATAGTCTTCCACTGTCATAAGGTCAATTTTGCTGTTGCGTCTTGGATTATGCGCAATACCAAATCACTTTCTAGGATTAGGAGCAGTATTACAAGGACTTGACAACTGTAGCCTCAGTGGTATAACCTTCGCTACTCATAACGAAAGAGATACACATATTTCAGTAAAAAGGGTGTCAAGGTAAATGCAAGACAGCAGAGACAGGGAAAGCAGGATAAATAAAAAGTGGAAAAGAAGAAAGATGGGGAAAAAAAAAGGCAAGCCTACCATTTTACTGACAGGACATGAATATGACAAATTAACATCAACTGCTTGGTTTCATCAGCCAGGAGACCCTGGACTGCATGCTTCTGGATGACAGAAGAGAGAATTGATTCAAATTAAGGATTTAATACATGGAAAATAAACATGCACTGTACCAAAAGGAACACAGCAGATTTCCACTGACTACCTGGAATACAACAGGCAAGCAGAAGAAGCCTGACATTTACATTTAGAATCTATGCTAATCAAAATTGTTCTGAACATTCAAAGCTGAAATAAAAAAAAAAAAAAGATCAGAAACAAACACAAAGCATACATAAGATCATAAGCAGCTTGAAAAGTGATGTTACTAGCTTCTTGAATTAGGACAATACTGAATGCATCAAAGAGATATAAAGAGATTATAGTATTGGCACTGTATGTTGAACTACTGTGATAGAGCTGAAAAGCATCTTGTATTTTGAATTGACTATGAAAACAGAACTTTGGAAGTTCAACTATTTTTAGGTTTCTGCACACATTACACTAATGCATTGGAGAAACTTACAATGCTTTTGGATGAACAAGCAATCTGTTCACTGTGTTTAAATAATAATGTTCTTTAACACTGTAGGGAGCCCTACATGAGCGTAATATCATGTTAGCTGATGTGCAAGTTATAATTGCGACTGGGAAATGAGCCCAAACTATACTTAATGCTTTCACCTACTGATAAGCATGTGTGACACAGGGCATTCAACAGTAATTTGTAAAGAGTATTGCAAAAACAACAACACAGTAGGGGAAATTTTTATGGTGGGATTTTTGGTGGCTTTCTTTTTTCTTTTTTTGGTTAAGCAAACTAACACATCATCAGTTTACAAAAAGAAATACCTTTCAGTAAATATTTTAAATTGGAATTAATTGGCATTACTTTCTTCTAACTTTCAAAATACAGGATTAGCTTCAGAAACTGAAATGCAACTTTTTAGTATATGCAGAATATATACAACATATCCTGAATTAATGTATGAAACCCGGGAATGCTTAATATTGCCTCTTTATGTTTTCAGCATAGGCACCTGATTACCATATTCATTAAACTCAGTAAAACCTGATGAAACACTGTTCCTACAACAGTTACACTTCTTCATGTATACCGGATTCTTCACAGAGGTGACAAGAACATATACAAATAAATAGGAAGCCTCACTGAAGAGCTGCCAGTAAGCTTCAAGGAAGAGTCACCACTTTCCTTACAAAGTGAAAACACAAACTTCTCTTTGTGTATTCTGGCAATTAACAGGTGAGTAATGCAGGAATAGCAGAAAATCATCAAAAGCAGTATGTAACATGACTGCTGTGCAAGGTGGCTTGGATGCAGCGACAGGCTCTGAAAAGCCTGCGAAAGAAATACTCCAATACTGCCTAGGCAAAAATAGCATATTTATAAACTGACTTGTTGGGATGGCCAACAATGAAACAAAATTGTCCTTACCAATGATGATAAGAATATTGCCAGCATGGCATTGTATTGGCTTAAACTGGTTCGGCAGCACACTCAGATGTAAAGCCAGTTAGAAAATTTACTGGCTATACTTCACAGAATTTTAAATTTCCTTACATGAAACGTGGAGCAGATTATTTAAAAGGTCTTTACAATGGTTCTCAGTACACTGATTAAAGTGCTATCTATTAAAACAAAAGCATTTACAGCGATCTTCGTGACTGAGTTGTGTGGCATTCCTATCTGAAGAATTCACAGACACAGAGAGAGATGGAATATAAAGATCATCCATTAGTATGTAAGTAGTGTAGTTCTCCTTTCCCTACTGCTGATACTGATCTAACTTTCCTAGCGCACTCTCACACAAAGAGAGGGGAGGATGTATCCGGTCCCGATATAAAAAACCTTCCTGAAAGCACAAAAGAAGCCATTAGAAACACCAGTGCTAATCAGTAAATGCTACATGCACGTTACTACTAACAAGATACAGGGAAATAAAAAATACGTATAAAAAAATGTGTTACAATTTTAGGTAAAAAAAAAAAAAAAAAAAAAGTTATGTCCTCTGCCACGAAAAATGATGCCAGTTAAGATGGATATGTCCTTACATACTCTTATTCTGCATTCTTCTAATGTTACACTACTTTCCATTTCCATTTTCCACGGAAGCATCAAATAACGTTTCCCAAAAAGATTTTATCACTTTCCCCTTTTCCAGCTCAGTTTCTTCCCTCCCAAAGAGTTGCTGTTAGCTTGGAAAACTCAGTGCTGATATGGAAACCAAAAGGCATTAGACAATAGACTTCCTCAACAGCAGAATTCAGACCCTTCAGCCTGATTACGGTAATCACTGCCATGCTCCCTGCTATTCTTTGTGGCATCAAAGCCAGTAAAGAAGTTTTCTGTTCATCAGCTTACACTAACAAAATCTGCTTACATTAAAAAGCAAAAACATATTGGGATGACGCAGTGTTTATAAAAGCAAAGGAAAAAAATTAAAAATAAGAGAATTGCTCAGCCAAATAGCAAATCAAATCTGTTACACGTGGTACTCGGAGTTCAAATGGACGGCTTTGTGAGAGTTTTTCTTTCTCTTGCTTTCTTCCTATTACCCTTCGCAGTAACGCGGGAAGGTATTGACAGCAAGGGCGGACACCACACAAGAAAAATGAACACAAACACCAGACCACTGAAGGGCACAGCTGAGGTTCGCGCCTCGCCCTCCACTTCCATCCCGCCCAAAACAGTCACATTTAAACGCAGACGGGGGGAATGCCAAACAGCTGCAGCGGGGTCCGGATCCGCGACAACCGCCGGCACTAGGACGGCAATAGGTACCGGCGCAGGCACCGGGAGCCCGCAGACCCGCCCCCGGGGAAATCGCCGGCCTTGCTCGGGCCCTGCAGCCGGCTCCGAGCGAGTCTCCACGCAGCCGCCCCCAAGCACTGAGCGAGTGTCTCGGCTGCCCGCAGGTCTGCGGCAGCTGAGGAGCCCTTTCTCCGGCACGACACACTACTGCTGGGGTTAGGAAAGGAGGTGTGGGGAGCAGGGGGAGGGAGGAGCGGCAGAGTTCCCTGCGGCAGCCGGAGGAGGATCGGCTCCTGTTTACGTGAAGACGGCTCCCCGCCAGGCCGCCCGATCCTGCGGACCCGCAGGCCCTAGGCCGGAGCCGCGGCCCGGCGTCCAACGCCCTCCCTGGCGCCCGGGGACAGCTCGGCCCAGGGCGAAGGATGGGAGAGCAACAGGCTGGCCCCCCCGCGGCTCCACGGCCTCCAGCCGCCTCCTCCCGGCCCCAACAAATCCCGGCGCATCAGCAGAACAATAAATAACACTTCGCAAATTGAACACGTTCTAAAAGGCCGCTCCCCGCATTGCTCTGACCTGCCCGCAGGACTTTACAAGCGCGCTCCCCCTGCTCCCCGGCCCAGCATCCCGCTTACCCCGGCAGCTCAACGGGCCCCGCGGCCCAGCCCCACTCTCCGCCTTCGCCCTTCTCGTCCCCAAGTAACGGCGCCGAGCCCCGCCGCGGGGGAAACGCACTCAGGCACGCCCCGGCCGCCTGAAACCTAATCCTCCCCCTCCGCCCCCCCAAGCCCGGCCCGGCCCGGCCCACGCCCCCCCCGCCGGCGGGTCTCCGGGAGCGACGTCCCTCGGGCTTGGCTGGGGAGGTCGCCCGCAGCACAGAGCCCGCAGAACGCAGGGAGGCTATGGTCGCATAACGTCAACGCGGTGGGTAGGAGTACCAAGGAGCTTGGCGGGGCACGCTCGAGGGCATCCCGGCCCGCTGCCTCGCCGGCTGGTCACGTCGCCACCCAGCCAGCAATGTTTGTCTCCCCGCTGCTGCAGGCGAGCTGGCAGACGGGCCCGAGCGGCAGAGAGCACGCCTTGCCGGGAATGGCAGCGAGGAGCTGGGCTGCCTGGTTCTCCCTCCCCAGCTTCCCCGGCTGCCGGCTTTCTCGTGGGGGGACGGCGGCGGCACGGCGACCACTGCCCCGTCCAGGTGAGGCTGTGCCTTCTCCGGTTGGGCCTGGCCCTGCTTGCTGCATTGCTAGCCACCGGCTTTACGCCTCCTGGTTCAAGGAGGTGCGCCTGGGCTGGAACGGAGGAAAGCGGGTCATGTTTAGAAATGTTAAAAAAAAACAAACCACAGCAGACAAGCCATAATGAAGTTGGACAAAATGATGAGTAAGGTCACAGGATTAATTAATGGGTGCTTTTTCTCCCTCTCAGCAGCAGCTGGTTAGTATCTTGACTAGAAGTAAAGATGCTGGGTACCATATATATACATTGTAAGAATAAAGCACATGATACAAGAGTGTTTGCAAAAAACACAAAAAATATGTTCTGCAAAAGGTGGAAGTATTTTGCTGTTCGTCAACGTTGTTTCACCTAGCATATGTTACTAGGATCATGGTCTCCCCTTTTCCTTGCCAGGATATAATTCTTTGTTGTAAATGCACTCTAGAGATCTGTTGAGATAACACCGTGCACAGGGAAAGGAGTCTGGGCTGTTCTGCTGGGCGCGAGAGCTCTGGCCCCACAGACGCCTAGTGTACTATTCCTCTGCTTGCCTTCTGATGTGGTTCGGTTCTTTTTCCAAACGGATTTTAACTGTAAGCATCATCATATTCAAGCAATCGTTGTTTGAGGTGGGTTTTGTTGTCCCACAGGCAATTTAAATAAAGTTTTTGGTTTGGAGATATAATGAAATACTGCCCTATTTATTTGAGAGACAATAAATGCAATCCTGGTGCAAACACTTTCACAAGCAGAACATTGATCATGTAAACTTTAAGAAATGCAGCTCTTTGTACATTGCATGGATTTTTTATTTTTTTTTTTTTTTAATTTAGAAGAGTAACTTCTGAAAAAAGTTGTCCCTCCAAACAGTATTTTTCTTACTGCAGTTAACAGATTGAAGAACTCCAAATGGTTAGCTACCTCTTACTCTGCTGTATGTTAAAATATGCATGCAATTACACCTGTTTAACAGTCATTCTTTCAATTTCTTAAATTAAAAAAAAATTATTCAAGATTTTATTCACAGGCTGCATTGTTCAATCCAGCATTTACCAGTGAGCATACTGCTTTTTTAAATCAAATATAGAGGCTCTGTTTGCTACAGCTGAGGCACTGAATGCTCTGTAAACTGTCCAACCAGCATGCTGTGTTATATGACCCTTTATTGAATCCAGAATGAGATCTTAAAAATAAGGTACAATTTGTTTGTATGTGTTCAGCAAGTAAGCCACAGTAGATGAGATAAATGCAAAATCAGACTGCTATTGTTATATTTCCTGTTGATCAGGCTTTAGTCATAGCATCCCACTGAATAAAATGCAGTGTCTCTACTAAGTGTATTTGGAGCTAAAAATGGGCCAAAATTATGCGCAGTGGTGCTTTACTCCTCATGTGTAACAACACCAGCTGTGTAATAGTTCTTCCCAGTGCAATTTGTGTTTGTATGGAATATACCTTTCAGATATTTTTTTAACATGCAAACCACTATTCTCAAGTAAAATTGCATTTTCAGTTATATTCAGATTTTCGTCAAGTCCTGTAAAGTATATATTAAGTAATTATAACTACCAAAGTTCAAAATATCATGCTACCTTAGGCCTTGCCTGCATTAAAAATATTTGCATGGGTATAATTATGCTAGCATAGCTGAACTCACAAACCTAGCCCTCTCAGTAAACGTACAACACATCGGTAATGGGGGTTTGCATCATGGTAACACAAAGAGCTCTCATGTACAGTAGCTGATGACCCTTTGTGAAGAGTCATGCAGGCACTGTTCTAACAGATAGCAAAGCAGGCTGTTATGTGTTGGAGTACACTAGTGCTTTTGTGGATATACCTGCTAATAGGTTTCGGAAGATAACTAGAAGGACATCAGCAATTAGTATTTACTTATTTCTTCTTTGCGAGAAGTGTTATGAAGTAGACAAAAAGATAGTCATCTCACTGATTCCACAGTGAGGAAACCAAGTTACCTCTCCAGCGCCTTCGCAGAAAAAAAAGAGAGGGTCAAAGGGGTTAGGTGATGTACGATGACACATAATGTTTACATTGTGTCATGGCTTCGTGAGTGTAAGTAGTGTGGCCATTAATGTTGCGTAATGTTGAGAGATGCTATCCTTAAAATGTAAAGAAAGAGAATCTACTTTGTATTTCAAATCTAAATGTGTTTAAAAGCTAAAAAATCTTTAAAAATATAATTAAAAATTATATATCTACATACATTATCCATGTGATTTCGAATAAGAACTGGAAGCAGTTACTTGAAAAATAAGCTTTCTTCAAAAAACTCTTATGCTATAGCTGCTAATGAAATATATTAAGTATGTGGTTATGCATTCTGTCCTTATCAATCAAAGTAAGGCTGGATCACCATCTTTTGTCTTATTTTTCATGGAGCTCTTTAGAATACAATACTTTTGCACTACATGTACCAGAAGTTACATTAGCAGAAGTATACAGTCAAATTAAATGCAACATGTTTTTCCATCACCTCAACATACAAGTTATGCTTCAAAAGTCAGATGGCAGTGAGTGACTATTCAGTTGGAGGTAACACCATGCATGTTGTCATGCAGAGTTTAGAATTAGGAACTTTCTCTTAACTTTGGTGCTTGGAATTTATTCAATTTTTGGATTATTATGCTGGCAAGTACAGAATATTAGTTTCACTTACTGGAGCACACATGTTGGCGAGGAGGGTGCATAGATTTACATTTTAAAGGTTTTTAGGGAAATTGTCTCCCCTGGGGCCATACTTCATAACTGTTGTTATTGCTATTGGAGGTTACACATGTGTGTGGAAGAGAAAGTATGCCCTGTAAGGTAAAAGAGAGTGAAAAAAATCATAAAAGGTATGTTAATTATTTATAAGTACAAAACAAAATACTTGAAATTATGGCAAATTAAAGGGGCATTTATTTACACACAAACAGGGTTGTTTAAAACCACAGGCCTTGCCTATAGCAGAGAAGTGAAGCCAAATAAGTGACAAAGCATATTAACCTTATCGTAGATTTTTCAGACACATAATACCTACAAGGAGAGTCTGGTTTTCTCAGATAGACTTGCTTTTTTTTTTTTTTTTTTTTTTTTTTTTTTCAAAAAATGTTGTTTTTTGCCAAAAGTGGCCACATATTTGACAGACCCCACTCTCGGACAATCTAATTTAAAACATCTTTTTTTGGAAGTGCCTGAAGGGACACAGTCCAGAGCAACATGTAATCTGGGGTACTTGGCAATGCAACAGTTGTTCCAGGATTTGAAAAAAAAAAAGAGAGTATCTCATTAATAAATTTTGTGCTAGAAAAATTAGTATGTCCTACATGAGATTTTTTTGACTTTTAGAAGAATTCAGAATGGGAGCAACAGACCTGACTAGTTCAGCAGTTTGTATGCGGCTGATCATGTTAATGTTATGTACTGAAAATGTACCTGATCCTTGCTGTTTGATGTTGGAAAGTGTGAAGTTTAGATTGGATATTGGGAAAACAATTTCACTAAAAGGGTTGTCAAGCACTGGACCAGGCTGCCCAGGGAAATGGTTGAGTCAAAATCCCTGAAGGCATTTAAAAGATGCGTAAATGTGGTGCTTAGGGCCATGGTTTAGTGGTGGACTTGTCAGTGGTATCATTATCTTAAAGGTCATTTCCAACCAAAAGGGTTCTGTGATTCCAAGTGTTGGGATATCAGAATCGTGATATAAATTTCTCTGAAAAAATGCCATATACTTAATAAATTTTACAGCCAGTTAAGCTACAGTACATTAGATTGAAGGGAGACATATTTATAAGAAGAGAAGAAAATATTTCTGTGGCAGGTTGATTTATTTTCAGAATAAATCCTCTTAAAGGTGAATTGGTGAAATTAAACTGGAGCAGTATATACAGATCAATTTGTCATGTGGCCCTGCAGTTTATCACTGTACATACAGCTTGCATTTCCCTCTGTGTACACTATTTACCTGATCAGTGTGTCTGAAATCCTGCCTCATACAGTGTATGACGCAGATTAGCTTTAAAATCACGCATCTTCAGTTCTTTGCATCTGGTCTAAACTGTGAAATTGGAGCGGTGTTTCTGTTTCACTGATTTTCAGAGAAACCTTGCACACAGCCTTCCTCCATGACCTTCCACAGATGCTTTTCCAAAGAGCTGTTTCCACATGGCTCTGTGTGATCTATCTCAATTTTAAGTTATGTGTAGAAGCAGAAATGTACACCTGTATCTGTCTTTCAATTTATTTGTGATGTAGCTGCACTTTGGTTAAGGACTAAAACCATTAGTATTATTAGTATTACTGACTGCAGGTAATAGCATGAATATGTAGTTGAGTTGAATAATTATAGACTAGGAATTACCAACACAGTGTTGATGATGATATTGAGAATTAAATTCTGAGATCTGAATATGCAAAGTACATTTTCCTCTACCTAGGAACTTGAAAACTTCGTATTGCTCATTCACACCAGCCCAGTCTTTTGTGGATGGCAGGTAACATCTCCAAAGGGGACAGCTGTGATCTCTTGGAGAGGTTACTCAGGAAAAAGGCTTTCTTAGCCATTTTCCATGTCATTCTGTACCAGTGCTGTTTGGTCAAGCAAGCTCAGCACCTGTAAAAACAGGAAGAATGGGATGAGTCTTTCCTATATTGAGAATATCTTCTGTTCAGTGAGCTGAATGAAAAGAGGAAACTTCTGATGTTTTGTGCTACAGACTGTTTGCCCAGATGTGAGTGAGCATGTCTGTAACAGGCAGAGTTTTTAACATCTCGCTGATACAAAAATCCTTACAGTTTGCTTCCATTGGTGCTGTACTTGCCTTCCTCTATATGTGCTTAATCACTGCAAAGGAGTTCACTCTTCCTGCGCACCATCAAGAAAGTCTAAGAAAAACTGAGAAAAAATAAAACTACAGTGAGAAAAGAGGTTTGAACTGACTAAAAGACTTTAAAAGTTGTAATTTCTGGAATAAGCCAATTTATACAAGTATCTGACAACTGAAAGGTCCATTTTACTTTGTTGTAAAATAGAAATTTAGCACTAAGTGAAAATCACTTTAGCAAATGAACAGTTCAGCTGTACTCTCACTAACACTGAAAAAGCTGTGTTAGAGCAGGAAGCTGATTCACTAACTCCCTTTTTTCTATTGAAGTGTGCTTTGGTTTAGGTCAGCTGCTTCTCCTTTAGATAAGAGTTCCTTCTTACAGTGGTATTGCCATGAGGAGCTCTTGAAGACTTTGATATAAAATATAAAAATTTGTCTTTAGCTGCTTAGTAAGTGACAGAAACTTCCATCATAAGTAAAAATAAAATTGAATATTCCATATAAAACCACACAACAGTAGTTAGCTGAACCCCTCACATTCAGCAGTAAAATGGCTGCCCATCTGTAGTCACAACTTTGTATGCAGAAAACAGTTCATTTTCTAGCTAGATGGTATTGCCACTGTCACTCGCTAAGTCTCCGTTCTTTTCCTCCAACCTCTTAAAGATTCAGATAGTGTGCGGAGCACAGGATGAGATCTCAAGGCACTCATAAGCTTCCTCCAGTTTTCTGGCTTGAGCCAACATCAAGTCTACAACCAGTCAGAATCTCAAAATGTGTTATGCAAAGACAGGCCCAGATGAGCTGCAGTGTTTTTTCATCATACGGTTGCCTTTCAATTTTTTGGTGCCAAGGGGACAAACCTTGAGGAAATGGATTTATCAACTGCAAAGTGATGAATTTTAAAGCCTCTGTTAATAATATTTGAACTCTGAATCTAATTCGTGTGCAGGAGAAATAAAGAATAATAATGCAACTAAACAAAAAATCACCCTTTCCCTCTCATGCTCTTCTCTGTAATGTCCATATTGTTTGATAACTTGAGCTTTGAAAAACAGAACTCTAAATGCCCATACACTGACAGAAACATGGGAAGGTAAAAGGCACAAAAATATTAAAGCTATTCTATCTCATAACCTTGTATTACTTTAACATATGCTGATGTTCTTGAACATTAATTAGGTGCAAAATACACATCTAGTTTGCAAAATGCTATTCTAGCACAGAAAGGATCTGCTGCAGGCAGCAGAGGAGACATTCCTGCATGTCCCCCTCCCTTGGAATGTTTTCCAACAGGAAAGACTTGACGAAAGAGACACTAGGGAAGCTGGCAGCAGCAGGAAAACTCTTGCAGTTTTTAGGACTGCTCTTTGCATAAACTAGCTGAAATGAGTTGTATGGAAACTTAGACCACTAGTTTGCATACAACCCTCAGCCCTGCAGCACAGAGCCCATCATCCCATCCATGTGTCTGCAAGCATCCTTTCTCCTTTCCTCTTCCAGGTTACTCTGTATATCCTCCTTTTCTGGGATCTAATGCATAACAATTTGTGCGGACTCCACTGCAGGAACATAGCTGGTGGCTTCAGACATCTGCGCCTGCAAGGTCACCCTCACGATAGACACCCTGTGGAGATGCCTTTTCTAATACCACTGGCTATTCCTCAGTATTGAAATAAATGTTGGACTTGCATGTTAAAAATGTCCTCAGAACAGCTTGACAGAAACAGCTCTTACAGAATTTACTCAAGCTGGAGATCAAAAAGCCTTTCTCCAGAGATGTCTGAGTACCTGCACAATACCTACCAATATTGCTACACCCAACATTCAGCCTCACCCAAGTCTGCTATACCGTGTGTTTTCATACTCTGAGATCTCTCAGCATTATGTTTGTGACATTGAATTTACCTAGATAATTCTATCTTTGTTTCCTAATGCACTTTTGGTCTACCCTCTGGTAAGCCCTGCTGGAATTCATAAAGCAGACATTTTTCTACCTGATTTTGAGGGCTGTACCCAGGCTTCTCTGTTAGAAGATACCTTCCTGCACAGGTATTACAATGACCAAAGGGTATCCTGCTTCTTCACCCTTTTTAAGGGAGAATTTGGTACTCAAGCAAGTGAATTGAGATAGCTCTTGGAAGGGATTTAAACTCACATTTCTTGCAAAAATAAGCTAGGCTATCCTAGCTAATGGTATGCTGAATTGGGCACAGTCCCTGCCTTTGACATTGAGACTGTTCCATCTTGCAGCCCTCAGTGTCTTAAATGTCAATAATGGCATTATTGACGTTTAAGGAAAGAAGTCTTTCACCTAGCTCACTCCAGGAATGTCATAGTAGCATGCTTGACCAAAAGAGCCCTCAGTCCAAACAAATGGAGGAATGAAAATTGGAGCAGGGTCTGCTACACTCTGAATGGAGAGTCTGCCCAGCTAACTATTCCGTGTGTATGTGGGCATTTCTGCATGAAAAGGAGCAAGCTTTTGTTTCAGGTATCAACTAGCCAGAAAATTTCATGATCTATAAATATGATGAGATAGAAAATTACTCAGTTCAAGGAGGGAGAAAAATTTGAATAATTTTGTTTGTGTTCTTCCTTGCTAAGGCAACTTTTGGCCCTGCATGATTTCATTAAATAAATGCTCTCTATCCATATTTCAGTACTTTCATCAAGGCCCTGAAAGCCATAGCAAGGATCAAGCAGCCAATATATTTATACCAAGCTGGACTAATCATGTTTTGTTTGGATCTGGGTCCAGATCCATTACCTTCTACTTTTTGTCTCAGGAAAACATCCAAACAGCTCTCTTACTTTATATAATTCTCTCAGCTTTGGGAATTTGAGCCCTTTTGCATCAATTGTAGAGGAAATGCTTGGGGAGGAAAAAAAAAAAAAGTATATATCAATTTTGCCTTCTCACTTTTACCCTGCCTAAAGCTTTCATTAAGACATAAGCACCAGCAATCTGATAGGGGAGTGTGTACGAAGAACAGCAATGACAGTCATGCATTGCTTACAAGTGTATTTTCCTTACAAATGTGGCAGGAGATAAGTGTTTTTTCAACTGTGATGGGAAATCTAAGAAATCAAATTTTCTGTGCCTTGTAACCAGTGATACTGAAGACACTCATTAAGACAAGGGGGGAATTGCAAACTCTGGAAATTAGGGAATTTGAACATCTGTTAAAACTCAATAAGCATTTCTCCAATGAGTGAAAAAATAAATCTGTTAAACTTTCAGCATAGAAGTTTGGAGAAAATCATTAAAAGAGATTTATACTTCAAATCAATTTAGCAGATGGTTCAAAAAAGGGTTTCTTAATTTCTTTTCAAAACTGTAACTAAATCAGTTGAACACCCAAGAGAAACTAAGAGACATTTTAGGACTGCATTTACTAAGTGTCAGATGTAGAGAGGCATATAGTGTAATCAAGTATCCCTCGCTACAACTTGCTTAACTTAATACAAGCCCATAAAGCAGTAAAGGCGACCGGTCCCTCATAGTTCCTCTGCAGAATTGGTACTTAGGGTGGTTCAAGCTGCTTCAGGGACCAGTCTTGACTTCTTGTTGCTACTTAACACATCAGATGTGCCTGCATGAGGAGAGGCAACCTGTCTTCAGGTGTTCAGAGGTGGCTTAGGACCAGAAACACTAGATCCACATTAGTGCAGTACCTTGACTCAGCTAGTTAGTTATGGGCATCAGAGCATTTTAGCCCAGGTGGGCAGTGTGCTTGTGTAACTGTCCTGCTTCTGATACCCATATGTTTGCATCATGTAGACACACATAATTGTCAAATATACACTATGGGAAATGAACAATCCACAGTGCATGCAGGCAATTAACATACCATCACTGTTTTACAAAACAATGAAATACAGGCAATGTTTTTAGTGAAAATTATTGAAATTGAAGATGTACAAATTAGTTGACTGGTGCAACATCAAACATTTTTCTTCACCAGATGCAATAATAATTGCTGCAGTCTTTGCTTACAGGAAGCCAGCGCTAATTGAGGGAGACTGTAGTGCAGAAAATGGGACAAAGAGAGAAAAGCAGAAAAGCAGTTCGTTGTCTTTTCCAGTCCAAGCACTAGAACACCTCAAATTACATTAAAAGTTGCTAGTTAAAACAAAAGGGGATATTTTTTTGTGCAAGATGTAGAGCTCTTTACCACAGAAGTTTACATGGGATCAAAAAAGTTAGAAAAAAATTTATGGAAGAAAACCTATTAGAGACTTAAGTATGGAGACATGAAAAACAAGGAGACAAAGTATTCATCATATTTATGATCATAATTTTCTCATACTCTTCAAAAACAGTCAGATAGTGCCTGGATGCCTTATTGGATGAAGTATGGTAGCTGACCAGAAAGAATATTTTTAAAGTAGATGCCAATCTTCACAAAAGAAGACACTATGTAAAATCATAGAATCATGGAGTGTTTTGGTTTGGAAGGACCTTTGAAAATCAGCCAGTCTTACTCCCCTGCCATGGGCTGGGACATCTTTCAGTAGACCAGATTGTGCAAAGCTATGTCCAACCTGACTTTGAGCACTTCCAGGGATGGGGCAGCCACTTTTTCATCCAGCCTGTGCCAGTGTCTCACCAACTTCATTGTAAATAAGTTCTTCCTTATGTCCAAGCAAAATTTAGCATTTTACAGTTTAAAATTGTTGCCCAATTTCCTGTCATTACAGATCCTAGTGAAACATCTCTCTTCATCTTTCTTATAACCCCCATTTCAAGTACTGGAAAGCCTCAATAACAGCCTTCTCTTCTCTAGACTGAACAACCCTGACTCTCTCAGCCTTTCTTCACAGGAGAGGTGTTCCAGTGCCCTGATCAATTTTGTGGGCCTCTCTAGACCCACTCTTAAGAGATCTAAAATCTGATGACACAGACTACAGAGGAAAACAGGCTGGCTTTCCTAAAATGACTTTCCTGGTCACAGCATCAGTGAATTGATAAGTTAATGCTGGAACACTTGTCTTGTTTAGTGACAGCCATCTGAAGTGGGTGTCATTAAGGACATGGTATACCTGACCATAGGTGGCAAAATTTCGCAATATAGAAGATATATGATATAAAATTTAGTCATATGGGAATTTAAATGTGAGAGCCAATTACATGAAAAGATTCTAAAAGCATTTGTAACAACTTACAGCCTCCTCACCTTTGTCTCCTTTTACAAAAAGCAAGCTCTATTGCAATATTCTCACAGTTGGAAACTAAAAGGTAACTCTAAGCCTGTTTTGGAGTACTAAATTCTCATTTACAAATATTTAGGTTTTCTTGCTACACCAGCATTTCCATAATATCTTAAATAAATTCACAATTTGCAGGCCAGAATATCAGTTTGGATTTTCCGTTACTGCAGCCTTAGGGATTATTGAATGATATGCAAGGATTATGTTGTATTTGAAAATATAAAAACAATGTAATTCTCATCAATTAACACTGCCAAAGAACTATGTTTTTTAACTAATATTTGGGAAGCACTCAGGTGGAGGGCTTCAATGTAAAAGCTGCTTTTCATATTGTTGCTACTTATAGTAACAATAAATTAGCCTTTTAAACAGGTTTTCAAATACTCTTTCAAATACTTAAAAAATAATAACCATTTGTTATAAATAAGTTTGTATTCCTAATGCCTTGCTCTAATACCACACTGAGAAAATATCATGGCAACATGGTTAGATATGGCCAGATTGCTTGTGATTTATCTTTGTTTTAGAAAGCTACACATAAGTAAAGGGAAAACATTTAACATGGTTTTATCAGTGAGCAGTTTCTCTGTGCACACTATAGTAAGTAATGTATGCTTATAATAACTGAAACATGAAAGGATTTATCTAATGTAATTATGATGTTTAATTTACAAAGAATATGTGATCTTCACATGTATAAAATATCCTCATATCCAAAGCTACTGGTAATCAACACATCTGCCAGGATTTTCATCTCCCAAATTAAGTATTTAATCACTCTACCAGGACTACTGCTCTTCTGTCTCAAACTTCATAATTTCTTACTGTTTTGATAAAGTCCAAAACCTCAGATGCGCAAAATGTAATCACATTTAGGAAGTATGTAAAACTGTATGTAAAACATAAATCATCGGTTTCGAGGTTGCTTTTTTCAACCTATCACCTTTCTATAATGTGTTATGCTGGTGTTTTGTGCATCTTGTTAGTGAAGTAGGTATAATGATGAGCTTATACTGAAATCAAGCAACAGCTGCTATACATATGCTGCAACTTTCATTAGTAGATGGACCATTCCACAGATCATTCCAAAGATCCTTTGAAAGACAGAGCATACAAATTTCTTAATAAATCTCAGAGGATCTAAATTCCTCGTCTTTTTTTCTCCTTTCCTGAACTGACACAGTACCTGCTGTATCTCCCTCCTCTTATCAAGGTAAAAATGTTGCTCTGCAATCAGGGGACTCAATCGAATTAGTTAGAACATTCCCAGCATTGGACTTTTTGTGAAATGTGACTTGAGATATAGAAATGAAACAGTATTTCAAAGGTGGACCTTGACATAGAATCATAGAATCATAGAATAGTAAGGGTTGGAAAGGACCTCAAGATCATCGAGTTCCAACCCCCCTGCCATGGGCAGGGACACCTCCCACTAAACCATGCCACCCAAGGCTATGTCCAACCCCACCTTGAATGCCGCCAGGGATGAAGCATCCACAGCTTCCCGGGGCAGCCCATTCCAGGGCCCCACCACCCTCACAGTAAAGAATTTCTTCCTCAGATCCAATCTAAACCTCCCCTGTTTAAGTTTAAACCCATTACCCTTGTCCTCTCACCACAGTCCCTAATGAAGAGTCCCTCCCCAGCATCCCTGTAGGCCCCCTTCAGATATTGGAAGGCTGCTATGAGGTCTCCACGCAGTCTTCTCTTCTCCAGGCTGAACAGGCCCAATTTTCTCAGCCTATCTTCATACGGGAGGTGCTCCAGTCCCCTGATCATCCTCGTGGCCCTCCTCTGCACTTGTTCTAACAGTTCCATGTCCTTTTTATGTTGAGGACACCAGAACTGCACACAATACTCCAAGTGAGGTCTCACGAGAGCAGAGTAAAAGGGCAAGAGCACCTCCGTCGACCTGCTGGTCACACTCCTTTTGATGCAACCCAGGATACGGTTGGTCTTCTGGGCTGCAAGCGCACACTGCCGGCTCATGTTCATTTTCTCATCAACCCACACCCCCAAGTCCTTTTCTGCAGGGCTGCTCTGAATCTCCTCCCCGCCCAATCTGTAGCTGTGCCTGGCATTGCTCCGACCCAGGTGGAGGACTTTGCACTTAGCATGGTTAAACTTCATCAGGTTGGCATCAGCCCACCTCACAAGCGTGTCAAGGTCCCTCTGGATGCCATTCCTTCCCTCCAACTTATCAACCGAACCACACAGCTTGGTGTCATCGGCAAACTTGCTGAGGGCGCACTCAATCCCACTGTCCATGTCACCACAAAGATGTTGAACAAGACCGATCCCAACACCGATCCCTGAGGGGCACCACTCGTTACTGGTCTCCAGCTGGACATTGAGCCACTGAGCACTACTCTTTGCGTGCGGCCATCCAGCCAGTTCTTTATCCACCGAGTGGTCCACCTATCAAACTGATGTCTCTCCAACTTAGAGAGAAGGATGTCATGTGAGACAGTGTCAAAGGCTTTACACAAGTCCAGGTAGATGACATCAACTGCTCTGGCCCTGTCCATCAGTTCCGTAGCCCCATCATAGAAGGCCACCAGATTGGTCAGGCAGGATTTCCTCTTAGTGAAGCCATGCTGGCTGTCCCCAAGCACCCTGTTGGTTTTCATGTGCCTTAGCATGCCTTCCAGGAGAATCCACTCCAAGGTTTTGCCAGGCACAGAGGTGAGACTGACTGGTCTGTAATTCCCTGGCTCATCCATTTTCCCCTTCTTAAAAATGGGGGTTATATTTCCCTTTTTCCAGTCATCGGGAACTTCACCTGACTGCCATGATTTTTCAAATATGATGGGCAGTGGCTTAGCAACTTCATTTGCCAGCTCCTTCAAGACCCGTGGATGGATTTCATCCGGTCCCATGGGCATACCTTTTTCTTTCTCAGGATGTGAGGAGAAAACGTACAATATAGTAAAAGTTTTCTATTAGGAGGTTACACGCTGATGTTTGAAAAAAGACTGACATAACCTTCTTCACATGTTAAATGGCTGAGGGCACATTCCATTGGAAAATTTATTGCATTGAAAAGTTCTTGTTTATTTATCTTTTTGTGGTTTAACAACAGATCTGTGAAAAGCAATTAATTCATGTTTACTCTTCCCTCCCATCAGCTTTTTAGCATGTTGATTTCTAATGCAATTCCATTCTATTTCATAATATGCTCAGCCAGCTATAAATGAAAACTCCTCCAAGAATTGTCCAAATAACTTCAGTCAGAGGCAATTGTAAAAGAGAGCTGGGTGTCTTTCCATCCTCATGCAGATGCTATGTTGCAGGACATCTTTACTGTCAAAGTGGTCATACAGTGCTGATTACATTCTGATGTAATAGTCGGGCTGTGTAAATGCCGCTCAGAAAACCTGTGCCCGCCATTAAATTTGCTTTCAATCCTTTATATGTCATTGCAATGACATTTGTTAAGTAAAGTACTAAATTAGCCTATAGCACCCCCATCCCTTTCAGTGCATGACTAGGGAATGCTAAAAAAGCAACCACAATTAGTTGATATAACAACTAACTAAAATACCAGCCAAAATACTCAAATTGCCACCATGGCAGTGGTATATTTCATTACAGTGAAAATGCAGTTCCTGAAAATGTATTCCATTCCCAGCAAGATGTAAGCACAAGAGAATAGCTGGTTGCTTTAATGAAAAAAAAAAAAAAAAAAGGAATTGCAGGTGGCAATGCTTTCTTATACAATAACTTACAAGCTTGTAATTTTTTTTTATTACGCCTACTAGTTAAAAAAAATTTATACCAGCAGAGGTCAGTGCAATCATTGAACTCAACTGTAGTATAGCAGAGTATGTTCTTCCTATTCACTGCTGCCAACAAATGAAAGTTAGTGTATCATGAAACAGACTGACAGTTTTAGGAAAGATTGAGTCTGTAATTTTGAAATTTATTCACTTATACTATCAAGAGCTTGAAGAGATTTTCAGTGCTAAAATTTTCAAAGGTATTTTCTAGGCATCTTCTTTACTTGCTGATTAGCATCTGTAATTATCCATCTTCTTTCCAAAACCATTTCGTTTTACATTAATGAATTCGTAGCATTTCCAGAAATAGGTATTGGGACCTGGCTTTTTCGAGCTGGAACTTGGGCTTCAAAATCCATCTAAAGTCATAGGTACAACTTATCAAATATAACTGTAGTTTTCTCTGGCATTTCCAGGACGAGTTCAGAGGTGAGGACTATATTTACATTTATATTCCATTGAGCCTGTATTATAAAATTTTCCTCTGACTTTCAAGGGGATGGGGAATTGTGAATAAAACTTCAGATAGTCAATAGGAAGCAACCCTGGAATTGGTTAACCTTCAAAGTAAAGAGAAGGTAAGAATGGCATGATAACAGCCTTAACAAGTGCAGAACTACATACTCTTTCTACATCGTATCTCTGCATAGAGGCATGGCAAACTTATTTATCAGCTCTGGTCTGGAAAGACTGTTTTCCCACAGTATTGTCATACTGTTTTACCTACTGTCATTCCCTTTTTAACATCTCGCTCCTTGGGTTTGAAATCCTGACTAATTCCTACCCTCCAGAATTCTGGAAGAGCTTCAGAATTAACACCTTGAATAGAACCAAAATGACCAAAAATCTGTATTTGGGGAAATGTACCATACTCACTCTACCAATTCTGACAGTCTAACAGCTAAACCTGCAAACCACACAAACAAATAATGTCGTTTTCTAAGTATACAGTTCACACACATTTGATGATACATGACCCTGCTACTGGATATAAACACTATCAAGAGTCATGATGATGAATGCTGTACCCTCAACACAATTTGGGTTTGCTTACCTCAGACCAAAACAGGCCAGTAGCATCCATCAAAATAAAGAATCAAAATTATCCTTTTCCAAGGCCTTCAAATGCCACCTAGACAAAATGATCACTGATCAGAAATGGTTCATATTAATTCACACAGTGTCAAATTCCAGCTTACTTTCATGTCTTTTACATTTTCTTATTAAATTTGTCATGTTTATCCTCACTGCCCTCCACAGACATGTTGAAATAAGCCCAAGGAAATGAAAGTTGTGGCTGCTCTCACTTCTGGGCACCTAGATGCTGCTTGCTGGACTTACTTTCCTGCAAACGTACTGACATTTCCTTGCCCTGGAGATAGAGAAGGAAAGATGTGGGGAGATGGGGGAGAGAACTGTGGGTGCTTGGGTCACCCAATACAGTACCCTGGCGCAGAGTCAGGACACGAACTCTGTGTGGGCTGAGCCTGAGGAAGACAAGAAAGACAAGGAGGTAGTGCAGGATCTCATTTCCGTGCTGGTGCTATCCTTTGTCCCTACTGATGAATATTAGTTGAACAGTTGAGCAGTGTTGTAATAGACTTCTCATTCTTGTGCTAGTTTGGCTATTTTGTGTGTGTGTGCTTCTAACTGTCCTGCTCTGGGACTTCTGTACCATTTACTTGACTATTTGCTTTGGAGCATCTTGGGGCAGCAATCAAAAGGATCACTTGCACATAATGTGTGACTGTGACTGGTTTCTCACTCTGTTCCTCCATTGCCGTAGATAGCAAAGTGTTTTACAAACTGGAGGTGAAAACAGAAAATGCTGCAGGAAGCATGGGTAAGCCCTGTCTCACAAAGGAATCTGCAAAGAAATTTTATGCATGCAAATAATGAGATCCAAGGTAAGCAGAAAGAATCTGCTTTAGTTTGAACCCCCCACACATATTTCGCATTCCTTCTATAGTTCTATGCAAACCTAACTTTTTTCACTAACATGCATGTGTGCAGTGTCTGACATAGGCAATTGAATTGATGGGACCAGATATATTGAATTGTTAAGTTTATACTCACATTATACAAAATAGCTGATGATATTTTTCTTCCTTATTTTAAGTTTTCATATGCCAAGATTGGTCATTTTTTTTACTGCAATAGCTGATGTCCTGACACCCAACCTAGAAGAGAAAGTTAGATTCTCCATAATAATTCTGGTGTTACTGATGTCAGTTAACTATTGACAGAGAAATGCAAAACTCACTCCAAAACCCAAAATCCAAAGTCCATGGCCATCTTGCAGAATGAAATAAGTTGAGATGTTTACCTGAAATCAAAGAAGAAGAGAGATAAAAAAATGTCTATTAAATGACTCTTTTTAAAAAAAACTCAGACATATTACTGTGAAGTTAAACAAAGTTGTTATGGGCAAATGGCTCTATTTCTTTAGGGTCTTAAAAACTCACATGAGAACCCTCAAGATGGAATGCAGTTCAGCATGCATTGAAATGGAGGAATTTCATCAAGGTTCCTCCCTCTTAATTCCTGTTGTCCATGTCTTGGCTGTGCACAAATACCAGTTTTCTACAACGAGGTGGAACATTTCATGAATAATTTGAGAAATGCACATTGTTCTCTAAAGACGCCAGGGTAATCAGCAGCAGGTTTGTTCTTGACTAATATCTTTCTTGGTTTCATGAATCATAGGAAGTTTAACATCTCTTCATCAAACTTAACAGACTGTGTTATTTACAATCTCCACAGTTCCCCTGAAAGTCAATAATCAGTCCCACATTGCTGATCATTACCAGACAGCTGGCATTAAGATGTATAAAGTATATAATATCCAGTACAGAAGGATGGTTACAGATCGTGGGATGAATATGTTTCAGTGACAGTAAGTTCTCTGACCAGGTACATGAGCAAGAAAGCAGAGAGATGAAATCAGGCACTCAGGAAGCTGTATATTAGTACAGCCTGGGAAATGTGGTTAGGATCTAAGAAGAAGAAGAATAAATATTCTGTATTAAGGAATAGACTAGCCTTTTAAAATTGACAGACCCCTGAATGCAAATGGAAAGTAAGAGGTAATACTACAGAGCCTTTCCACCATTACTCCGGTACTTACACCGATGACACTGCAATAGATACTACATGAGAGAGGCTTGTCTCTGTGAAAGACAAAAAAGCTTTCCACTTGTTAATTTCTGAAGAGCCAAACATCTAATACTAGTTATTGATATTTTGATAAAATGCAAGGGAGAATTGGTCCCTTCAGTAAGTAAAGTTGAAAAGAGAAGTGAAGGTTTATAGCCATCAGGGAGAAGATAAATCTCACATAATATAACATAGCAAGTACAGACTTCCTGGGGGAGAGGGTTGTATTTAATAAAGTACTATTGCATTTTATTTTAATATAACTTTAAAAAGAGATAAGAGACTGCCTGTCATAAATTGCCAGGCTGCATGGTCTTTCAGACCTTGCTAATATTTCGTGGCTGAATGTTCACTTTGTCATGCCTTCACCATATGAGTAAGGTCTTCATGCATGTGCAAGAGCTCTCAGTTCTTAAATAACACTTTGGTGGCTTGGCCTCTCCACTAGGTCACAAAATTCACCCCGGTAGCAAAGTCGTACTGTCCAAGAGAAACATGGAGCATACCCAGCTGGGGTCTCACTGTCACACACCTCCGCTGCTAACTGCTCAAGTGCCTGCTTTCCTTCACACATTGAGCTGTCCCTAGGACAGCTGACCTGTCTCTGGTCCTTAGAGGGGCATTTGTTCAGACACAGGTGAGCTGAGCTCAATCCATAGCCTTTGAAGTGGCTGCTCAGCTGGTGGAGGGTGTCCTGACAATCTGCTGTGAAAAATGACAGCTCACCAGATGGTGGCATCACTTAACAACATATGCAACTTGGCTAAGGCCTCCTTCATCCTGCTTCTTTCCAGGAGCTCAGCAGGTACCAGTTGTGCCCCAACGTACTAATTCTGCGCTGCCATGAGATAGCAGAATGCTCCAATTTCTGCAGCTTTGCTTGACATGAGATATGCAACAGTGCTAGCTTATTGAAAGGGTAAGTTGGAGTGGGCAGCATGTTTGTGATATTGTTGCAAAAAAGTAAAGGAAGGGTGAACTGAGTAGCATAAGAAAGGCAGCAACTCTTTACTTTTTTTTTTTTTTCTTCCTTTTTGAAAGGGGCTCCTCCTTTTACTGAAGGGGATCTGCAATAGTGAGAGTAAAGACCACAAATAGGGCATGAAAAGCAGCCTGCCCTAATAAAGCTCTTCATAGCAACAGAGATTAACTAGGCCTCTAGTGCCACCAGTGGTTTTGCAATGGTTTGCCTCAGTGGTACAGTGGCTTATGGCAGAGGCAATTCCTTGATGGTGCCAGGCACTGAAGTTCAAATCCACAAACCATTTAGACACCTAACTCCTAGCCCACAAACGTTTTGAGAAGCATACAGCTGGCCTTCAGAGAGAACTGCAAAAAACACGTTATCTGAGCAAACCACAAGGGCAGGCAATTTGGTAGCAAAAAAGCACAAAAGCATGCAAATTAGTAGCAAATGCAACAAGGTGTGTCCCCTGTTGCAGCCTCATGCACTCTTTTTTTCTAGAGAGTACTAGATGACCTGCTAATCAAGATTGGTGCACACAAGGGTGGACAAGGTTCAGCTTAATCAATTTGCTCTCACACTGCTTCGTAGTGTCCTCAGGATGGAATTGCCATGGCCCCAGCAGCCTGGCATCAACAACAGGCTCACAGCAGCACTTCTGAATTCTTGGAATCAAAAATACTAAAAGGATGTGTCGTGAAAGTAATAGAATTGAATATGAGTGTGCATTGATGGAAGCAATATGGTAAGTTTAACTGCTGAAGATTGCCAGACCCATGAGAAAAATTGAAAAAGAAAATGAATTAAAAAAAATCCACATTGTCTGACTTGAAACACAGATTACAGAGTTCATGCCCATGGTAGAGCCAACTCAATCCTTTTATTCACAGAAGAATGAATAAAGTATATAATTTACAGAAGACGGAATCATTAACAGATCACATTGGTCAAAAATGTACTTTTAGAAGACAGAAAGAAGGGTCTTCATAGAAGTCTGAGGAAAAGGACGGGTGTTTTTAGAGTGGCTGACTGGGAACCGCAGATGCAACTAAATATTGAAGGCATTTGGAAACCTAGGCCAGATGCAAATTTCGTCTTTGTGTCTGCAACGATCTAACCTCAAAGTGAGAAATGAATATCACAGAGTCTGGAGGTGAAGTAGTAATAGAAATCTGGGTGTGAATTCTGTGATTCAGATGTGTGTCTTCCTACACATGCTACTTTTCAGGACACCCCCATCTTTATGTAAATGATCGATTCCTGAAATGTGTACCATATGATTTGCAGAATGACAGTGCCCCAGTTTTTGCATAAATTAAACAGCAGATCCTGATAACTAGGCTTTCCCATTTACATTATGCCTCAGTTCCAAATCCATGGGATATAAATGAGAGCAGCATATGGTCCAGAAATGGGAAAGCTGTGGGATTTTCATGTACTCACCATGGGAGCAAATGGCTGTCCCACAGATGGTGGAGTATTTAGATGCATCTCCTGTATGATGGATGCCAATGCGCAGGAGGATGAAGCCATGAGCAGCCTCTAGAGGTCTCTGCTGGCTGGTATGCCTTGGACAGATGCTGGATCAACACAAAAGGTTTGCAAGCTCTTCCTTTTATATCTTGGCTTTCTGTTTGCAGTGCTTGCCTGTGTGTGGAATTTTACAGCATTGCTGAATGATCTTTCCATTAAAACTGTACTATGGTTAGAACTTGTTCATGAGAGCACTAATAATAAAAATAATTTTATTTCAAGTTAATTGCTTCACTTGTGTTTTTTTCCATGAGCAATGTGGGGAG
The DNA here is from genome assembly GCA_039720435.1 of Amazona ochrocephala. NCBI lineage: Eukaryota > Metazoa > Chordata > Aves > Psittaciformes > Psittacidae > Amazona > Amazona ochrocephala. The sequence goes on along the minus strand of CM077909.1, from coordinate 82,227,212 downwards.
CAAACACAATTTTTTTTATCTCTTGGCCTGGGGCTGTGAAGAAAAATTCACAAGGCAGCACAGATGATAAAGATCAGAGAAACTACTTCCATATCCCACAGTCTTCCGCAGGCATAAATTATGTACAACACTATCAGCACTGACAGAGGCAAGTATTTAGACACAGCCAACAGGGTTAATATTATTGGACAGAAAGTCAGAAAAATCTTTATATGAAGAGTAAATCTGCCTACTGTTACATTTTGAAATACCAAGCTCAGTTATTTGGAGAAGATTTGCAAAATATTGAGAAAAACAAACAAACAAACAAACAGAAAAGACACAAAATAATCTCTGAAACAAAAAAAAAAGTTATATTTCAAAAACTAGTTTGTGTTTACCTGTGAATCCTTAGCTATCTGTAACAGCAAATAAATAAGGCCACAGCACCTCTAGCACACTGGTGAATGCCCCATCAGCTATAATCAAAACATGCATATAAAAGCAGCAAAAAACTGTCACAAGAAACAGATATAGAATCATAGAATCGTAGAACAGTTAGGGTTGGAAAGGACCTTAAGGTCATCTAGTTGCAACCCACCTGCCATGGGTAGGGACATCTCACACTAAACCATGTCACTCTGTCCAGCCTGGCCTTGAACCTGTGCCAAATGACAGTGCTGCACTTTCTAAAGCAAGATACTGTGAGCAAACAAAATTCCTCTCCCTGGCCCTCTTCCCATGGCTAACCATATCTCCCACACCCTGCCTGCCCCACATGCTCTCTTCTCTTGACCCCCCTCCCATTGCCTCCTCCTACAGCCATGCTGCTTCACCACCCTCCAGATGCTTTCACAAATACCTTATAGCATTGCTGGCATGAGACATCTTCCCGCTTACTAGGAACTTGATGTCCTTTTGATAATGCCTACTTGGGCTGAAAAGGGCAGGATTCCACATGGATTTTGGAACCGGGCAAGTGGTGGGAGCTAGGCCAGGAGCTGAGATAATTTATCCTTTTCTGTTGTCAGGGTGGAGATTTCTGTGTCAGAGCCTGAGAAGCAAAAAGAAGATCAGCAATGTGCCAAACCAGGCATAGGTGCAGAGGTGACACAGCGGCAGAGTGCATGGGCGGTTCATTCTAGAGTGGGTGATGCAGTTGGGTAATACCTTCTGATAACACTACTGTAGACACCCAAAGCTCCTCCAGCACAGCGCTGCAGGACAAGCATGCCTTCCCACTCTTGTTTCCTTACCTTTTTTTCCCTCCTCTTCCAAAACACAGGTAGTACTCTTTCGTGGCGCAGTTAAAGTGAGTCAGTAAACTTCAGTATAAGATTTCCTCACAGCCCTTCAAAAAGCTACGCTGGCACTTTCGAGGATTAAGTGGCAAGAAACAGCAGAGACACTGCTTTTTTTCCCCCCTTTACACTGGTATATCTAAAATCCAGTTCATCCACAGTGTAAAATAAAAATATAATAAGTAGAAGGAAAAATTTGTAAAAATCATGTTGCATTTAAGATCATACATCAGATGTAGACCTTGAATCTCTCTAGTAGGTTCACTGCACTGGTGAAATCCAAAGAACAGAGCTTTTTCTCTGTGGTCATTTTGTAAATCAAGAGCAGTCTGTATGTATGTATGTTATAAAGAGCTTAATCCTTGATTTTTTTTTTTTTTTTTTCCCTGTCTTTCCCTTAGGTATTTCTCTGAAATTTTTATTCAATTTGTGTTTACAATTAGTTTTATTAAGGATATTCTCCTTCATCCTACTTTTCTGTTCCAAACATCTGTTTGTCTGCTTTCACTTTGTTTTTTCTTCTCCTGAATAATGGTGAATCATTTTTCTTCTCAGTCTTTCATCAACCTTTTCTCCAAAGTGTTTGGAGATTTTACAGGATGTTTTTTTCTGTGAAATCCTTTTCCCCATTTCAGTTCCATTTTTAAAAGCAAATCAGCTCAGTGTCTCCTCCTCTGTCTTCCACTTTTTTGTCTTCAAAATCCTGCAGTTTTTAGCATTTAGATGACTTTCTAGAGCTTGCTTGTTGAAAACAATATATATACACAGACTGAAATGGAAACTTAAGATCAATACCTGTGTAGAGAATGCTCAATAAGAAGTCTGCTGGTCTGCAGGTGGTACCATAAACACATAAGATACCATATACATATATATATATATATGGCATTATATAATGCATCATGGTGTTATATACCTGGAAATCAAAGTTAAATATGTGTGATTGTGTAAAAGTCAACTGCCTTCCCCACTCCCAATGGGTTCCATAGGGGATCAAATATATCACTGATGTAGCCACACAACAGCCACTGGAGGAATAAAAAAATTAAATCTGGCACAGAGTATTCTGGTAGAGAAGAAAGACCCATAAAAGATCTAAATTAATGCTGCATAATGAATTCTAAAGATGAAAAATAATTACATGAATAATGGTACTTTTTTCTGATTATTTCATGTGTTTTTATACTATTATATTTTATCGTTACATTTACTCAGTGTGATGTTCCGATTACATTGTTACACACATGAGAACCTGACGAGCTGAATTTAACACAGGTGGTGGTATCATGAGTTAGTTTACTAAATATTTAGTCATTAGACCAACCTTCGCTATTGAAAAAAAAAAATCATGAAAGGGTAGTTGGGCACTCAAAATAAATTTCCAAATGAAAATTCTATCATCTTCTCAGTTACAAAGGTATAGATCGAAATGATGACCCCTTACTTGCACCAATTGAATTGAGAAGAGAATTAGAGTTTGCTTTGCAGTTCTTCTGTTCTATGTAAGATCACAAAAATGTCCAGAACTTTTTGTGATCTTACATTGATCAGTAAAGCCAGGACAAGCAACTTGTTTCTTAATAGAGAGAGTGTCCTCTAATGGCTTAAACTAAAAAGGAAAAAAATCCTGCTTCTCATGAAAATGTAGCAAATGAGCTCCTGGCTTTCACTGCATTTAAAGTTCCAAGGTTTAAAGTTGACCTGTTTATTGGCACCCAAGTGAGTAATGGAGAAGTTTTATTTGGAGGTACTTTGGAACGTACTCAACCCAGTATTGGCAGCGTTAATTTCACTGTAGTTTGGGGAGATTTTCACCTATCTCAGAGTGTGTAACTTGGTGGCATTAACCCAGGTGTAATCGACCAGAATAATATAATCTAGTTTTTAAAAATGTTCAATGAACATTGTAAGAAGGAAGAGTCACTAAAAAGACATACAATATCTCTTCTGTTTTGCATGTGGTATCTAATCTGGAGTTGATCTCGAGATTCGCTCACTGCCCCCTATCTCACTGAAATTAACCTGTTCAGGAACAACTTCCAAAATAGAAGAAGAATGCCTTCTCTTAAGAAACATCTTTTTTGCACAGCTACTCAACCCTGTAAGTTACATTTTGTTGGGGTTTTTTTTGTTTGTATTTTTTTTTTTAATTAAAAACATAAAGAAAACTGGTTTTTAATTGTATTTAATTGTCTCAGTCATAGAATCACAGGACAGCAGGCTGCTCAGGGTCATGTCCATGATGGAGGCTCCACAGCCTCTCTGGGCTCTGTTCCCGTGTTTGATGCCTTCACAGTATTTTTTTTTCTTATGTTTAAAGAATATTTACTGCATTTCAGTTTGTATCCATTGCTTCTCATCCTGTCACTGAGCACAATTGAAAGAGTCTGTCTCCATCTTCTTCAGATGCTCCATCAGGTGTTACACACATAGATACGATCCCCCTGTGTCTTTCTGCAGGGTAAACAGTCCCAGCAACCCCAGCCTGTTCTTATATGCTTCAGTCCCTTCGCCTTCTTTGTGACCCTTCACTGGATCCAATCTGGTATGTCCATGTCTCTCTTCTACTGGACAGCCCAGCACTGAACCTAGCACTCCAGGTGCAGCCCCACCAGTGCTGAGTGGAGAGAAACACTCTTTCTAATGCAGTCCCAGACGTGGTTGGATATCTTTGTGGGGAGGGGACATTGCTTGCTCACAAGCACACAAGGATCCCTGTCCTTCTTCCACAAAGCTGTTTTGAGATGGTCAGTCCACAGTCTGTGCTGGTGCATGGAGATATTCCTCACCAGGTGCAGACTTTGCATTTCACTTTGCTGAACTTCATGGAGTTACTGTCATTCCATTTCTTCAGCATGTCCAGGTCCCCCTGAATGGCAACATGGTCAGCTGGTGTAATAGCCATTCCTCCTGGTTTGTATCATAGCAAATACACTGAGGGTGTACTCTGTCACATCATTCATAGAATCATAGAATCATAGAATAGTTAGGGTTGGAAAGGACCTCAAGATCATCGAGTTCCAACCCCCCTGCCATGGGCAGGGACACCTCCCACTAAACCATGCCATCCAAGGCTATGTCCAACCCCACCTTCAACGCCGCCAGGGATGAAGCATTCACAACTTCCCTGGGCAACCCATTCCAGGGCCTCATCACCCTCACAGTAAAGAATTTCTTCCTCATATCCAATCTAAACTTCCCCTGTTAAAGTTTAAACCCATTACCCCTTGTCCTCTCACTACAGTCCCTAATGAAGAGTCCCTCCCCAGCATCCCTATAGGCCCCCTTCAGATATTGGAAGGCTGCTATGAGGTCTCCACATCATTAAAGAAGCTGTTAAACAGTGCTGGACCCAGCATTGACCCCTGAGGTACACCAGCAGTGACTGGCCTCCCGCTGGACTTTGTGCTGATGTTTGCAACCCTTGGAGCTGAATTGTTTTGACAGTTTTCAATCCACCTCACTGTGCACTTAGAGCACACCTCATCAGCTTGTCACTGATGATGTCATGGAAAAAGTGACAAAAGCCTTGATTAGCCAAGTCATCCACTTTTTCTTCCTCATCCACATAACCAGTGGTCTCATTGTACTGTGAGAATGAGACTATGAGAATGCTCAGAGATGATCTGACTTCCTTTATAAATCCATACTGACTTCTTCCAATCCCCTTCTTGTCCTCAATATGTTTAGAAGTTGTTCTTGGGATTGTTTGCTCCACAACCTTCCCAGGGATTGAGGTGAGGCTGACCAGTCTATAGTTTCCCAGATCCTCCTTCTCATCCTTCTTGAAGACAGGAATGACATTTGCTGTCTTCGCGTCATCAGGGATCAACCTGGATCACCATGACTTTCAGAGATAACCAGGAGTGATTTCGCAGTGACCTGGGCCAGCTCTCTCAGCACTCATGGTGCATCCTGTGAGGTTCCAGGAACTTGTGTAAGTCCAGTTCACGTCAATATACTCTAGCCCAATTCCGCTGCAGCGAGGGTAAGGATTTTTTTTTCTGGTTCCATGTCTCTTGGTTTTAACTGACTGTTCCTTAAACTTAAAATTAATTTTGTGAGGGGATTTAGTCGTATGACTCATGAAATTTAATAAGCACCATGAGGCAAAACCCCTACATCACTCCTTGAAAAATCTCCACTAAAACTCAGCGATACTACTTTTGTAATTTTTGGACAGAAAAGTTAAGAGTTACTTAAATACAAAGAATTTTTATTGTAAAAGTAGGAGGAGAGGAGTTGGCTGAATGTTAATGAAAGGCTTTGAGAAAACTGATGGCCCAGAAAGTCCCTTTTGTGGAGGTAAACATTTCAAATCATTAGAATCAGAATACATTGTTCAATAAAAGTTGCATCAGTGACCTTTATGAAATGTCTTTTCTCAGTTTTCCGAGATAAGCAAAAGCTGTCGCAAATATACCTCTATTGAATTTCGAGCTGGGTCCAAACCAAAAATGAGCAAGGTATGAGGACAGAGTGCTTTTCGAGATCTGTACTTCCAGGAATAGGTCAATCCAGACTAGTGAGCTTGTGCAGATCTGACTCACATCCATGCTGGAAGAGTTTACTCTTTACTGGAGAAAAAGAAGACTTCAGTTTGTACAGTCATCAAAATGCATCTTCTGCAAATGGGGTTATTTTGAAAGGCAAGTATATTTTAAATACGTGGAATTGCTTAATCAAGGTGAAAAATAAGTACCCCAAACTTGAGGAGTTATAAAACACCTATCCCAAACAAGAATAAAAGAATCAGCAAATAATATGCTGACCTTATAACAATAAGGTTACTAATAAAATATTTCTTTTCATCTGTTAATGTCAAAAGCATTATCCTGTGTGCAAAGAAAAGCCATCACATATTTGTTAGACATGAAATAAGACTGGACGAGCGCTGGAAATACACTTCACAGGCAAAGATGAGGGGCTACACGTAACTTCACTGTTTGTATCCAGACCTGTTCTTTCTTTACGTTTGGGCACACTACCAGCTGCTGTATGGCACGTAGCTCAAAATAAATGAAGAGTGAGGAAAAGTTTGATCCATACCAGCTAGCAAAGAGCTGGTTTTTTGCCAACTTCAGTAGGACAGGCAGGAGCTGTGTTGGGATTTAGTGGCTCTGCAAGAATATCTGCATGCTGAAACACCAACTCTCAGGAGTTATCTGCTTCTGCAAGGTGTTACATGCCCGGAAACAAATATTCACCACCCAGAAATGTACTTGACTTTGACATAGTTCAGGAAGAAGTGTGCTTTCAGGTGAAGGAAAGCCAGAAATGATCTGGGAAACAGTGATAAATGTTGAAATCAACCGTCAAATCTACATCCATATAAATATACTCAGTGTGAAATCAGGAAACAGGAAATGTGCATGGTGTTTATTACCCACACACAGAAGTGAGACCAGCTGGCTTCATGTCTTGCAGTGGTCAGGATAATCCTGTAATTCATATTGCATCACAATCGCAAAAAAGAAGAATAAATAAGAAATAAATCATGCTAGTCATCTCATGCTTGAGGATGAAGGTATGGAGGATGAGGGCAGCAAACAGCATTTAAAGTCCAGTTGAGGAACTGACTCCATGCTGTGTTCATGATACGTCCTTGGGAGCACCTGTCCACAGAAGCCCAGAGAAGTCCAGAGAGCTTCTATGGGTCCTGCATCAGAACATTCTGTTTCTTAACTGCTGAAGTACACGCTATATTTCTCTTGGAAGCCAAGAGATGCTTCTGTAGAAATGCAACACAAGGCATAATTCTTCCTGTGCCCAGAGGCAACATAGATGTACAAGTATGATTTACTCTTTAAAAATATATTTTTACCTTATTACTCATCACCATGGGAAGTAAAGGAATTTTGAGGTCACATTGCAGTAGCTGAATGGATGGAGACCACTAGAAGCGGGGGACCCCTTATTTTATGGATGGCAAAGGCAAAATTCCTTTGGAAGAGAGAGAACTGGAAAAAGAAAAAAAAGGGCAATTTTATTTGAGACTTTAGTGGATATTCTATATCTCCCAGTTTCTAAGACTGCCATTTTCTTCAACTTCCTCCAAAATTTAATATGATCGGCTGAATCTGTTTAGAGAAGTGTTATCTTGGTAATACACCCTCAGAACTACTATCAGGTCATACCCTTTCCTCCTCCACTGACAGAATTCCACTGAGCAACAGAACATCTTGGTGTTGGTAAAGGGCCATTTCACTATGGACAGATTGCTTTCTTCCACTGATTTTTCTAGCTGTAAGAGAGCGTTGTTTGATGGCAGGGCTATTATAAAGGAAGGTGTGTGTGGGTCCAGTGACTCATGACAACTGAGCCTTATCTGCAGTATTTTAAAGTGAAAAACTCAGACCAAAAATGGTCATGCTCATGCCTGTATTTGTGATGCTGCTATGAGTTCACTGTCTCAAAACCCAGATTTCTGTAAGACATAAAATGTTAATGATTATTGATCTATCATGGATGACCACTTCCACATGGCATCCCTGGTTTGACTAACCCAAACTCTGCAAAGGAGAAGGAAGGATAAGTTTTCTCATTTTAGGCAGGAATTGTTTTCCTTCTCTGTTTAGTGTGTTTTAGCTCAGCCCCACATTTTACCTCAGAAGGGCCACTACCCCACACTTCTGCCACTGTGCATTGTAAGATCTGATTTGAAGGTATTGACTCCAAAGCCCTCAAATCTATAATAAATCTTAGAGCACTTTGAGGTAGAACAGTCAAGATACTGACAGTTTTTTCAGTTGGTGCCCCGTGCATACACTTAAACTTGCTAAATGGTATTTCACTTAGCCCTGTCTGGTAGTGGAAAGCATTGTGGGCAGGCTCCTGCAGCCCAGCTCTTTAGGGGTTTCTCTCTGCTCCCACAGAAGACCTCCATTTTGCGGTTTCCCGGTCCCTCTTGTTGATTCATTTGTCCCAGACTGTTCGTGCCGTGAATGTCAAAGCCATGTCATTGTGACCAGGAGTGAATAAATAGTGCACAGATTCTCTGTGATGTTTCAGTTACATGCCATAATGGGGGCATGAGCCTTTAAAAATGCTGTGCTCTACTCTGCTCTGAGTGCCAGCTAGCTTAGCAAGAGAAAAAGGATTAAAAAATTTGATTCATCCTTTCAAGAGTACCACTTTTGTTTTAATCTTAAAATAGATTCCAGTTCATCTGTGTCTCCCAAAAGGGAGCTGTTTGCAAACAGCTCCTTCCTTTTCTCCCTGCCTCAGCCCCACCTGCACAGACCAGAGCCTTCATTCTCCCAGCCAAGGTGAACGGGTTGCAATTCCCCTTGGATTTTATCCACAAATCTCCTTAATTGGCAGGAGGGATTTCCACAGAGTGGTGTGAAGGACTCTCTTCTCCACAGGGGCTGATTGTGCCGCCTCTGTAGGACTACCCACACCTGCCAGCCGGCAAAGCAAGAAGCCAGCATTGGTCATCATCAGATATGAGCCTCCTACCTAGTTAGAACACAATGCTGAAAAGAGCACGTCAGGAAGAAGATGTGGTGTGCACATGAATATATCGTTATTTTTTGGTAGCTAGTGCTATGGTGCTTGGGACTCAAAATGAGCCAACATTTGCAATACAGTGTGCTTTTTTTTCTCGATCAGCTGCACTGTGGGCTAAATAGGGAGTATTGAATACTACCTAGCCAGGGGTGTCATGAAGTGATTACAGCCAGAGAAGAAAGACCCAGCTAGTGATGAAGTATCAGAGGTTAGCACTTTGTCTTCCATCTGCATTTACCCATATCAGTGCCCCTTATATTTTTCCTATCTCCAGGGTGATAACCACAGGAGTGAGGGTTTGTCTGTAGAGATCTATCACCATTGGGAAAAGCAAGCTAGCAAAAAATACTCAGCAGCATCAGTTTCTGAATTTGAGGGTACTTACCAGCAGTGAATGTGGAGAGCCATGCCAGTTGCCAGCAGTGGGTTCTTGCTCTTAGGACCATAGTGTGCAATGCACAATAGCAACTCTTTTCAAGCCATTGCAGCTGTTCAGCTCCATCAAGCCCCCACTGAGTTGAAGGGTAGGCACTTCATTTGAACACTACAGCCTCAATTTTAAAAGGCAAGTGAATTTCCTAAAATGTGCAAAAGTGTTAGCAAGTCATGCAAGTAGCATACATGAGCCAGTCATGGTAATTTGAACACTTAATTTGGATGGCTGTTTTCTTCATAAAAAAAAAAAAAAATAAAAAGAGAAGACAAAAAGCCCTGTGCTCCATCTGTCTCTCTAATTAGCTTGTTATTTTCAGTCTGTTTGCAGGTCCATAATACAGCATGATCTTGGAAGTTAAGAGTAGGACGGACCAGTTTTATACCACTAAACAAAAACAAACAAGTAACACTTCGAATTAAACTTGGCTAGGGATGTTAAGGGTAACAGGAAGGGATTTTATAGGTACATTGCCAATAAAAGACAGGTTAGGGACACCGTGGGCCCTCTCCAGAAGCTATCGGGAGAACTGGCTACCCTGGATTTGGAGAAGGCTGAGGTTCTTAATGACTTCTTTGCCTCAGGCTTTACCGGCAAATGCTCTGACCACACCGCCCAAGTCTTGGAAGGTAGACGCGGGGATGGTGAGGATGGGGACCCTGGGCCCACTGTGGGGGAGGATCTTGTTCGGGACCACCTTAGGAACCTGAATGTATACAAGTCCATGGGACCGGATGAAATCCATCCACGGGTCCTGAAGGAGCTGGCAAATGAAGCTGCTAAGCCACTGTCCATCATATTTGAAAAATCATGGCAGTCAGGTGAAGTTCCCGATGACTGGAAAAAGGGAAATATAACCTCCATTTTTAAGAAGGGGAAAATGGATGAGCCAGGGAATTACAGACCAGTCAGTCTCACCTCTGTGCCTGGCAAAATCTTGGAGTGGATTCTCCTGGAAGGCATGCTAAGGCACATGAAAACCAACAAGGTGCTTGGGGACAGCCAGCATGGCTTCACTAAGGGGAAATCCTGCCTGACCAATCTGGTGACCTTCTATGAAGGGGCTATGGAACTGATGGACAGGGCCAGAGCAGTTGATGTCATCTACCTGGACTTGTGTAAAGCCTTTGACACTGTCTCCCATGACATCCTTCTCTCTAAGTTGGAGAGACATCAATTTGATAGGTGGACCACTCAGTGGATGAAGAACTGGCTGGATGGCCGCACGCAAAGAGTAGTGCTCAGTGGCTCAATGTCCAGCTGGAGACCAGTAACAAGTGGTGTCCCCCAGGGATCGGTGTTGGGATCAGTCTTGTTCAACATCTTTGTGGTGACATGGACAGTGGGATTGAGTGCGCCCTCAGCAAGTTTGCCGATGACACCAAGCTGTGTGGTTCGGTTGATAAGTTGGAGGGAAGGAATGCCATCCAGAGGGACCTTGACACACTTGTGAGGTGGGCTGATGCCAACCTGATGAAGTTTAACCATGCTAAGTGCAAAGTCCTCCACCTGGGTCAGAGCAATGCCAGGCACAGCTACAGGCTGAGTGGAGAAGAGATTCAGAGCAGCCCTGCGGAGAAAGACTTGGGGGTGTGGGTTGATGAAAAAATGAACATGAGCTGGCAGTGTGCGCTTGCAGCACAGAAGGCCAACCGTATCCTGGGTTGCATCAAAAGGAGTGTGACCAGCAGGTCGACAGAGGTGCTCCTGCCCCTCTACCCTGCTCTTGTGAGACCTCACTTGGAGTATTGTGTGCAGTTCTGGTGTCCTCAACATAAAAAGGACATGGAACTGTTAGAACAAGTGCAGAGGAGGGCCACGAGGATGATCAGGGGACAGGAGCACCTCCCATTTGGGGATAGGCTGCGAAAATTGGGGCTGTTCATCCTGGAGAAGAGAAGGCTGCGTGGAGACCTCCTAGCAGCCTTCCAATACCTGAAGGGGGCCTATAGGGATGCTGGGGAGGGACTCTTCATTAGGGACTGTGGTGAGAGGACAAGAGGGAATGGGTTTAAACTTAAACTGGGGAGGTTTAGATTGGATCTGAGGAAGAAATTCTTTACTGTGAGGGTGGTGAGGCCCTGGAATGGGTTGCCCAGGGAAGTTGTGGATGCTTCATCCCTGGCGGCATTGAAGGTGGGGTTGGACATAGCCTTGGATGGCATGGTTTAGTGGGAGGTGTCCCTGCCCATGGCAGGGGGGTTGGAACTCGATGATCTTGAGGTCCTTTCTAACCCTAACTATTCTATGATTCCATGATTCTATAAGTAATTTGTAGAAAAATATCTGACCGGAAAATTTCTTATTTTAGCCATTCATAAAATTCCTGCAAATTTCTGGGAAAGTTTTTCCAAACTGCTCCCGTGAGTAATTGTTGTTTTGCACTTTACCTGATAGTATGCAGCTGGACCTGTGTAACTAGCAATGTGAAGTTCAGATTGTCCTGTTAAGCTTCTGTCAGGTGAACAGGCACTGCACTGAGTAATGTTAAGGCTAACTCAACCCATCCTCTGAATATTCCATTTAAGAATATTGGCGCAGGGCTGAAAAACAGGGTTTGCCAGGTAGTAAGCAGTCTTCACCCCATGTGTCTGAGTGGCTTCTAGCATGGACCCATGCATGGTTCAGTGCTCATGACCCACTTTCACCTGCCTTGCTACCCATCCTGTAGGAGTGCTGATATCTAGCGTGGCTTTGAGTGGGTAATACAAAGGGACACCCCACCTGGCAGTCAATACCCATGCCAGTGGCCATCAAACAACACAGATAGCAAGTACTGTTCAAAACAACCAACACACTGACCTAAACTTTGCTGAAAGAATAGTGCTGTGTTTTAACATTCATGTTTAAACAGAGGAGATGTCATTCTTGCATTTAGAGCATCCGTGTTTCATCACATGGTCGCTGCTGAGTGTGATAAATGTGACTGCGTCTCACCACCACAGGAAGATTTCACATTTGCCGGTTCAATCTTTTGGGTTGGAGAAACTCTCTTAACATTTGTAGCTTCCTGCAGTAAACTGAGACAGAACACCCACAGTAAGAGAACTCTGAATGCAGGGAAAAACACTGAAAACAAAATTAACTCAAAATGCCCATGGATACTGGAGAGAAATGCTTGCATTCTCCATCGCGATTATACAATGCTTGTTTTTGAAGCAAGAGATGAAGCTCTCACATCTCAGAGAATGAATATCGAAATTTCTTTGACTTCCTGGTGAGAGTAAGATCTCTGTAGGATAACTTGAGAATTATCAGGATACTTCTGAAGACTGTTGTATTACTTGATCACTCACCCAAGAAGTATGACATGAAATGTAAGGTATGATGGGGTTCCAAACAGGCTCCCTGTGCAAGAGAAAATTTTATCCAAAGACAATAAAAGCTATGAACACCTGGAAAAAAATTCTGCTGCATACTTTGTTCTCTGGACTGGATGTAATTCTATAGAAATGTAGCAGTCTGGCCAAGAGAAAATTAAGGAAATTCATTTTGGTGGGGTATGGGATACTTTTGTTTTGTTTTGCTTTAAATCAGAGAACATTATATCTTTGCAAAGGAAGTATTTAGACAAAAAATTCAGAGCTGAGAAAACAGATATCTTGAAAGAAAAGCTCTTCTTAATTAAACAGCATGTCAGCTATTGAAAGAATTATTTTCTGAAGTTAGTTTTCCACCTGAAATGTGATTTTTTTTTTCCTTGTATCATGCTTTCTAGGAGACAAAAGTTAGAAAGAAGATCTAGCCAAATAATCTCCTCTTCATCATGTCCAGTGGTATAACTTTCAGCTCCAACCCTGCAAAAACTTACTCTCATTCCATCTGCACAGTTTCAGTGGAGCTAGTCATAGTGCATACAGTTCACACAGGTGTTTGAAGATCTCTGTCTCTACATTGTATGCTTCCTTTCTGGGAATTAACAGCTAAGGAATTAAAATGGAGGCAGAAACCTAGACAACATAGAGGAGGGACAAGATTTGGAAAAAAAAAAACTGTTACAGCAGAAGGAGAAAGCTTCTTAGTAGTTGACCAAGCCCTTAGTTTTAGTTGCAGTTAAAACTCACACGTTCACTCTAACAAACCCTAGTAAGAAATTAGTAGTATGCCAATACAGAGTTATTGAAATGCATAAGTAATACAACAAACCAAGACATTAAAACTCTGTCAGACTCCCATTATAATGATCCCATCATCTCCACCTTGTCTTAGCACTGAGTTACTGCTTCACCTATGCTAGCACACCCATGCAGACAGCATCTAATGGGGTCTTGATTCACAATGCTGGAGGCCAGCACTCTCTTCAGTGCTCTTTTTTTAACCTACCAGATCAGTAGTTGCAGATGAGAAGTTTAGCAATACAACATACTACCACAGTTTCCTTGCAGTTTTGGGGAAAAATACATTGAACTTGACTAAAAGGTGAAATTCTTGTTTCATTAAAATCCAGTGGGGGTTCTTCTATTTGCTCAAATAAAGCTGTTTGTCAGACTATCCTTTTCACTGTTGCATTTTCAGGTAACATCGCAGTGCCTTGCAGCTGCAGCTACAGCTATACATATATGCAGTTACCTCTGTAATCTCATTACTAACATGTGTGCAGGTACCCAGCTATGAAGACTGAATAATCTGGCTAGATTCCACTTTTGGATACGCCTTCTTGAGCTTAATAACAGTAATTTATGTAGTTGTACTCAGTGTCGGTTGGAACATCCAAGATTCAGCCATCCATCAAGATGTTAATATCTGAAAATTAGGCTGGAATAAAACACTGTTATTTCATCACATTAAATTCTGGTTCTGATAACTCAAAATTTAATTTTTTCTCTACTTCTTTACTACAACCATTCAAAACAACTGAAAGAATTTCTACTCATAAATACAAAGATGTCATAAATGCCTGTAGATCTTTGCTGCTTTTATCCAATTTTAAGTGTTTTGAGTTAATTACCAAAGGTGAGAGATGGATAGAGAAGAAATTACTCCTTTTTCTTTCCCAGTACTAGACTCCAATTCAGCAAACCAAAACTAATTGCCAATAAGGTGGATGGCGACAGCCAGCATGGCTTCACTAAGGGGAAATCCTGCCTGACCAATCTGGTGGCCTTCTTTGATGGGGCTACAGAACTGATGGACAGGGCCAGAGCAGTCGATGTCATCTACCTGGACTTGTGTAAAGCCTTTGACACTGTCTCCCATGACATCCTTCTCTCTAAGTTGGAGAGACATCAATTTGATAGGTGGACCACTCGGTGGATAAAGAACTGGATGGATGGCCGCACGCAAAGAGTAGTGCTCAATGGCTCAATGTCCAGCTGGAGACCAGTAATGAGTGGTGTCCCTCAGGGATCGGTGTTGGGATCGGTTTTGTTCAACATCTTTGTGGTGACATGGACAGTGGGATTGAGTGCGCCCTCAGCAAGTTTGCCGATGACACCAAGCTGTGTGGTTCGGTTGATAAGTTGGAGGGAAGGAATGTCATCCAGAGGGACCTTGACACGCTTGTGAGGTGGGCTGATGCCAACCTGATGAAGTTTAACCATGACAAGTGCAAGGTCCTACACATGGGTGGGAGCAATCCAAGCACAGCTACAGGCTGAGTGGAGAAGAGATTCAGAGCAGCCCTGCGGAGAAGGACTTGGGGGTGTTTGTCGATGAAAAAGTGAACATGAGCTGGCAGTGTGCGCTTGCAGCCCAGAAAGCCAACTGTATCCTGGACTGCACCAAAAGGAGCATGGCCAGCAGGCTGAGGGAGGTGATGCTGCTCCTCTACCCTGCTCTCGTGAGACCTCACTTGGAGTATTGTGTGCAGTTCTGGTGTCCTCAACACGAAAAGGACATGGAGCTGTTGGAGCAAGTTCAAAGGAGGGCCACGAGGACTATCAGGGGACTGGAGCACCTCCCATTTGGGGATAGGCTGAGAAAATTTGGGCTGCTCATCCTGGAGAAGAGAAGGCTGAGTGGAGACCTCATAGCAGCCTTCCAATATCTGAAGGGGGCCTATAGGGATGCTGGGGAGGGACTCTTCATTAGGGACTGTGGTGAGAGGACAAGGGGGAATGGGTTTAAACTTAAACAGGGGAAGTTTAGATTGGATATGAGGAAGAAATTCTTTACTGTGAGGGTGGTGAGGCACTGGAATGGGTTGCCCAGGGAAGTTGTGAATGCTCCATCGCTGGCGGTGTTCAAGGCCAGGTTGGACATAGCCTTGGATGGCATGGTTTAGCGTGAGGTGTCCTTGTCCATGTCAGGGGGGCTGGAACTATATGATCTTAAGGTCCTTTCCAACTCTAACTATTCTATGATTCTATGATTCTAAGTGGCTTCTCCACTTGCTCATAAGAATGTCTGCTATTTGTTATCTAAAATACCTATTGAATAAAGATTACCCTGTGCCACAAGGGTGCGTGGAAACTTTCAGTTGTCGTGAAGAAAGAAAAAAAGGTGGACAGTCAAGAATTAAATAATACATTTTCGGAATGAAACTCTTTAGCCTAAATTCCCTCTACTAATAACATGTAGGAAAAAAGTTCGTGAGTACTTCTATTGTTGTGCCAGACTCCGTGGGTGGTTAATCCTTATTTGAATTCTGATTCAGTTTTAAATAAGTGTAAGGATGGTGGAATATTGGACTAGAACCCTTTATAGTGAAATGAAAACTCTGGAGCAGCCTTCATACAAGTACAACTGCAAATGCCTGCATATGTCTGCAAAAAAAAAAAACCCTCATTTTTTCCTTACTCTTACACTAATTTTTTCTTCACTATATATAATGATTATTCTAAAATAGCATGGAAACCTAAATACTTAATACTAATTACTTCAAAAAAACGTGCCTGAGCCATAAGGAGTCAGTGTCAACACAAAAGTGTTTGGAGTCACTAAGCACATTTTGCATTTTTTTCTAGCTTACCCGTACTTTCCGTGGGGGATGGAAAAGAGAGGCACTTTGTCACAGTTATAATTTCATATTTAAAAAAAGAGGAAAAAGAAAGGAAAATAAATTGCTTTGAGTGAAATGCCCTAGCATTTCAACTGTATGAAGGAGCAACATTAGTCAGTGCGCTGTCAGATTTCTTACCCACTGAGTTTTGATACACGTAAAATTTTTACTGCACACACATCACATTCCAATGGTTTCCAAAACACAGTAAGCATAACAGTACAGTTCATGAACTGCCTGAGAAGTCAGCAATCTTTCCTAAACAGTACTCAAGGGTAGCAAACAACTGACTGCATTCAACATGCTCTAACTTGATGAAGCAACCTAGAGGAAAAAGGGACAATCTTGCTCTTTAGCCACATTGTTTTCAGGTAGTGTGACAGTAACACAGGAAAGAAGAATAACACAAGAAAAATAAGAATATGAAGATGAAAGAGTATTTTGAATTTGGCAGGGATCTTTTAAAGGTGAGTTTTGGGAACAGCAGTCTAATTTTTTTTGTGCCATGGTCAATCAGCCTGTAAAAATATATCAACCAACCAATACGATCCGCCAATTGTATGTTTCTGTTGTAAAGCAAATAAATACATGGACAAAAACCTGATGTTTGATGCTGTGAGAGAAGTCAGCATATACTTGGCAATGTTCATGCAGTGTAGTTTTGAGAGCCACTGAACATCCCACTGAAGCCTGCTGCATTTTACATGAAGGGAAATCATAGGTGTCCGACTCCTATAGTCATTGGTGCTTACAGTATGCTCCTGTTGTGCAGCAGTTCCTGGAGAGCATTGTCAGGGTAGACTGCTCATTAGGATTATGAGGCAGCTCAGCCTTACAATGAAGATGTTATTTGCTCTACAGCAGCAGCTCGTTGCATTGTACATGCACTCATTAGGTACCTTTTCAATGCAGATAATGTAAAGCTAAAGCTGAATCTCCAGAGATCGTCATGTTGGGCAGGATGCCTGTGATCACATGATGTTTCTATATTTTAAAAAGAACCTTATTTCATCAGAACAAAAATACGTAGCTTTGCTTGTTCTGCACCCTCTGGCAAAATGTGGCCCTGGGTCCTATGACACAGCAACATGGCACAAGGCCCCAAATGCAAGCACAGCCCAGAAAGAGTGTCCTTGCCTCCCAAGTGTCCACACACTATGGCCAGATATAAAGCCACTGCATAGGAACAGTTGCGTGGAACATATTGACCTCCCCCAAGCAGATGACAAAACCTGGAGATGCCAGGGAATGGTCCTGCATGCAGACCGCCAAATGTATTGATAGGGAAACTCAACTGCACCCTGGCTCTGAGCAGGTTCCCTTGCCTGCCCCACTCCTGACCCCTCTCTCTGGTCCCAGGATCGCAAGCAGGGGTCTTTCTTCCTGTAATTGATTGTGCTGACCTCTGCTCTTCCTTAAAGGCTGAGGACCATCCGTACCTCATCCTCACCCCGAAGCCCACCGACTGGAGTTTCCTGTTTTCCACCCCTGCTCACAGCAATCTCTGCCTTATCTCCCTGCTGGTTTCATTCTCAGCTCCATCTGTTCGACATTTACGAACCTTATCAAGCGTTTGTTTTCAAACCCATCCAAATTTAAATACCTTCCATTGTATTTGTGCTTGCTCGGTTCTCACATTTGTCACTAGGATGATAACTGTGCTGAATAACCTAAATTTGGTTCTGACTTAGGCTTCCGTCCTTTTTGAAAAGCCTGTCATGCTTTCAAAGCCTCACAGTGAGGTCCCCATGGCTAAAGCAGTCCTTTTTTTGTGTTCTCTGCCTGTCAGGCATCCTCCAGATGCATGAAACTTCTGATATAAGCAGCTCCTCATCTTGCCCATATCCTCTCCCAGTTTAAAATTTATTTCTTTGTCTTCAGAATAATCTGATTTTGTCATACTCCCTCTTAGTTTCTTGCATTTAATGGCTGACTTTCACTTCTGTGAGAAGCTTTTTTTTACTCTTCCAGGCTGATTCTGCCATCTCTAATTTCAATGGGAAACCTTTCCTTCACTTTGCCTTCCCTCTCAGCAGGGAGGACAGGTTTGAAAAGAGAAGGCTTTTTAAAATAAAATAGCTTCCTCTCACTAATGTTTATATTTCTTGGCTCCTTTATTCTCATCTGAAATGGCTTATCCCTCCATAATTTTAGCTGTAGCAAAGTGTGACATAGATAAAGACAAGAAGGAAACATAACTAGCTCAATTTATCCTTTTTCTTTCTTTCTTTTTTTTTCTTTTTTATATCAACTAAATCTGACTTAAATCCCTCAGTTATTAAATCGGCTCCATTCCAAGTATGCCACCTGCACAGGATACTTCAAGAAACAGGCTGCAATCAGAGCTCCACTCTGGATTAAAAAAAAAAAAAAAAAAAAAAAAACACCACACAAAACAAAAAAAAAACAAACAAAAAAACCCACACAAACAAAAAAAAAACTCAAAAGCAAAATAAACAATTCAGACTTGCAAAGTGCAGACTAACATTGAGCCCTAAACCTTTCAGATTGTCATTTAAAAGCCCTTGCTCTCCAGTCACCATACCAAAACATCTACAGAAAATCCATAGCCCACTGTTGCAATTTTCAATCCGTAGACTGCCTATTTTTTCTTTTTTCTTTTTCTGCTTTTTTTTTTTTATTTTATTTTTCTGAATCTCATCCTAGTATCTTCAGTTAGAGTCTTTCGCAGCATGCAAGTATCCTTCTGACTACAACTGCTACCAAACTTTCTTTTCTTTTCTAGCCTTCAAATGTTTAGTTTCCATATTCCTCATTAAAACTTGCTTTGTTCTTATCCAAATGATCCTGTAAGTGAACACTTTTCCTTCCCAGGTACCTTGTAGTGATTCAGATAGGTTTAATGGATATTTTTATGTTAAAATAGGTCAATTTAGTTTTATTATCAGCTTCACTGCTCATGACCAAATTTTATATTCAACACACCTATATTTCGTTTTTTTTCAGGAGTATTTAATAATCTTCAGCAGATAAATCTCAGCTCCTCCTATCTATGATTTCCCAACATGCTGTCTTACTACCAAAAAATTTTGCACTTAAAGATGTTTTTCTTCTGTCAAATTTTGCAGCTTAGCCAATAAAATAATCAAAACACAGCCAAAGAATTTTAAAAACATCTCTAAAAATCAATGAGCATAGTTTTGCCAAGCCTTGGAATAAAATGATGATCATAGCAGATATTGCTATGTTAGGATAAAACCCTGGCCCATCTTATGAAGTCAAAGGAACCCATAAAACTGCGGAGTGTTAATTAATGAGAGTATCTTTCTGAAATGAAATATGACAAAGAAGCACAAGATAAAACAGAAGCAATGCCATAGCTCTGAATTCAGTATTTCATGGCCAACGTGTGATCAATTAGCAACACCTGTATTAATAGCACAGCTATCAAAGTTGACTTCTGACTCTTGCAAGGCATACCGTGGGGCAGCAGGATAGATTTGTGCAATTAAAATGCAAGCACCTGTGCTGACTTTTAAAGACCAGATGTGCTTCTATTAAACAAGCCCTGAGGTTTGCTTGAAACTAGCACCTGCTTCCCGCTTACATACAGTCACCTGGTTTCCTGTGTGTGAGTGTATTTCAAACATTGAATGTCCTTGATTCTCTTTGCACAGGAAATGCCTCTATTTAGGTACTTCTTTGCAAGCAAGGCCAATTACCCTGTCTACATCACACATTCCAGATTTCATTCCCACCCTTCATCTTCCTCCTCAGGCTCTCTCCTGGATGTTGTAAAACATCCAAGAGCTAAGAACTGCCCAGTGTGCTGTCCGTCCTTGCTTAATTCTTTTGCTACACTTAGCTACAATGAACAAAGACAAAAATGAAAGCAAACCTCTAATGAGCCAGCACAGCCCATTAAACTACAGCATCCCTTAGGCCACAGCAAATATGGCAAACTTCGTAGCTCTACTCTAGTTTCTCTTGGCACCTTGTTCATGGGCTCTGCCTGGCAACTCCCTGGTTTATAACACCACGGATTTGACTTTTGGGCTGAGCGCATATGCATCCTCTGACTAGGGACTCCCTCATGCCATCTGTTGTGTACCAGCTGTACTGTCCCAGCATGCACTGAAAAAGCCCACGCGGTTTGAGACTTGTAGGTAAGACAATGCCAACAGCTGCCTCCTGGTGAGCAGATTCATAATTAGAGGAATAAGACTATCCGCAGGTCCACATAGTGAGCAAATAGCATGGCTTTCTTGTTCAGCTTAATAAATCTCAGGGTCTGCATCTGTACTGTACTTAACGATATATGTGCAATTTTCGGCATCTAAGAAACCATCCAGGTGGTGTCTCAGTCAACGTCTCTTTCACACGTTGGAAGAAATGATTTCACTGTAAATCACAGTCTGCCTACTTTCCTCACAGCCTTTGTCAGTGACAGCTGATGCAGATAACAGTTTTTAAAACATCAGGTTTTTCACTCAAGGGCCTCAGCTAGAATAGAGAGCTGCTTGATTTTAGAGTGTTTTAATACTGGGTCTAGGAGTAGGGCAAGAAAACAGGACTTCTTTGGTTTTTTTTCTTTTTCCAGCAGTGTTGCCTGCTCGGTGCTAAGCTCTGCTATCTGCATCCCGTGCAGCCTGACTTAGCAAGTGATCTAATACAACAGAGCTGAAATACTCTACCTCAGTGAATGAGCAGCCAGCACTTTGCAGGGTCTGCCTGGTGGCAGGGGGATAACTGGAAAATAAAGCTGCAGCTGTATTCAGTAAGGCAAGATGAATTGTTACATAGAAGCAACTTGCTAGGGACTATCAGGATGATGAGAAAAGCAAAAATGGTATTGACTTGTAACTGCGTGCACAACCAGCTCTTCAAGGTTCTTGTCTCCAACTCCCTAACACATTGTGTCACTGCCTAGGTCTTCATTACAGTTTTCAAACCATCTTCATTTTTAGCCTAATTCCTTTTTTCATTGTTCTGCTCAAATAATAAAGCCATGTTTAAACACAGCCTAGAATCATAGAATCATAGAATAGTAAGGGTTAGAAAGGACCTCAAGATCATCAAGTTCCAACCCCCCTGCCATGGCCAGGGCCACCTCACACTAAACCATGCCATCCAAGGCTATGTCCAACCCCACCTTGAACGCCGTCAGGGATGAAGCATTCACAACTTCCCTGGGCAACCCATTCCAGGGCCCCACCACCCTCACAGTAAAGAATTTCTTCCTCAGATCCAATCTAAACTTCCCCTGTTTAAGTTTAAACCCATTACCCCTTGTCCTCTCACCACAGTCCCTAATGAAGAGTCCCTCCCCAGCATCCCTATAGGCCCCCTTCAGGTATTGGAAGGCTGCTAGGAGGTCTCCACGCAGCCTTCTCTTCTCCAGGATGAACAGCCCCAATTTTCGCAGCCTATCTTCATACGGGAGCTGCTCCAGTCCCCTGATCATCCTCGTGGCCCTCCTCTGCACTTGTTCTAACAGTTCCATGTCCTTTTTATGTTGAGGACACCAGAACTGCACACAATACTCCAAGTGAGGTCTCACAAGAGCAGAGTAAAGAGCAGGAACACCTCCCTCGACCTGCTGATCACACTCCTTTTGATGCAACCCAGGATACGGTTGGCCTTCTGTGCTGCGAGCGCACACTGCCGGCTCATGTTCATTTTTTCATCAACCCACACCAAATAGTCTCTGAATCTTCAGACACTGTCGTATCTCCAGGGCAGCAAAACAGGAGTAGCAGCAAAGCAATCCGTGACTATTTTTACCTGGATGCCTGTGGCGAGAACAGATATTTGATGATTTGCCTGAAGCACTGGAAGCCTTAGCATCATCCTTGAGTGTGTAAGATGCACAGAGAGCGGGGAGAGGGACATGAAATGTTCAAGATGTGGCAGACTGGCATTTTGCAGTGTCTGATGGGGCTTATAGGGAAGCTTATGGAGCTTATCCAATGGTATTCAGCTTAAAGGAGCAAGACGGGAGCTTACAGCAGCCCTTGGTGTAGAGTCTGAACATAGGCGTGAAAAAAATAATGATTCTCAGTCTACAACATTTTCAGAGTGGCTAAGTTCATAGCTATTGGGCATCCAAATTGGGATGTTTGTACTCATTTGGTCCTATCTGGAAAGCAAGTACCTTACACACCTCAGTAGCATCTAGTGAATTCCAGTGCTTTATGCTAATATGGAAAATGCACAGACACATACACAAGGTGTATGCATGCACTTGAATGTATTTAAACACACAGATGCACATATATGAGAAAATATATGTAGCTAAAAATGAGTTTAATTCTGCTGCCTTTTTTTTTTTTTTTTAATGAGGTTCCCTGGTAGGGGTGTGGCAACCCTCAGAACAGCAGTATAGATGAAAGGAAAAAGAGATGGCATTTTGTTGGTATTTTGATAGTGTAAATCATAAAAATACGGCTGAAAGAATCCTTTATTCTCTTAATACAAAAGGCTCTTTTTTCGTGCTAAGTCATCTCAAGCTGTGACTGGTGAGCATTGTGCCATTCATTTGATTAAGTGCCCTGCATTTTTGTGTCTTGTGAACTCTAGTCCACAATTTTAGGGAAAAGGCATCCAAAGATTCAGTGCAAGGATTCAGATTGTCCTTTACTATGGAAGCACCTGAAGAAGCAAGGAGAAACTCTCTTCTTTCTCCCTCTAGCAGCAGGGACCTGGGGGACAGCTCTGGTACCAGGCAAGCTCTGCTGGGACCCTACCTGCCCCTTCTCCCAAGACATTTTGCTTTAGCAGCACCCCGCTGCTCCTGAGAGCATAGTGCAACCTGGGATGCAAGAACAGCATGTGTCCTCTCCCATGGGCAAGGCGCTGCAAACCAGCAATGACCCCACTGTCCATGAGGCAGAAACATAAAGGGAGGGGAGACAGATGAAGAAATAATTCAGAAAGGCAGTTTAGCCTCAATACTATGCAAAGGGATAAAACAGTCACATGGAGTTCTTTGCTTGCAGAAAGCAGATTAATTCCAGAGATGCAAGTAGGATCTGAGGCTGCAAATTGGTATGTGCATACAGAAATTAGCTGGTGGAGGCCAGGTTTTCCAAGATGTTCAGGCAGCCACAGATGCAGATAGACATGCAGCCCCAGATCCTTGGAAATATTTAAGCACCTATCTCCAGTAAAATTAAAGGAGCTCAAGTGAGTGTCCACATCTAATTAATTTGTATGGTTTTGGCCCTTGTGAGTTTTGGAGAGGTTTAAAGCCCTTATCATATTCCGCAGGTATTTGCATACCTTTACAGATCAGTGCTCACATGCCTAACTAAAGATGTGAAACACAATCAACGCTGTTATTTCACTTCCTCTAACCTGTGTCAACAAGTCTTTTCTTGGCAATTTAAGCCCAAAACTTACATGCATGTAACATAAATTCTGACTGAATTCCTGGTAGGCTGGTCCTTTTTAACCTCCAGATTTTAAATTGTTTCTTATATGAGAGTCACTGGCAGTAGTCCATACTTTTTCCTTCTGGATCTCATTTCCCTCAGTAATATTGCTTCATTTATTTTTTGCCTTCAGTATTCAGGTCAGGGCTGGATAATTTTCTTTATTTTTTGAGATTAACCATTTGTTACATTTTTAAAAAAGCCAACAAACATGCATGAAACACATTCAAACATCTGGGTCTGACAGCAAGAAGCAAGTGCTGCCTTATGGTCACACGTAATTGTCACATATCTATATTACAGCAAATACTCTAGGATTCAGTGTGTCCTCCAGCATGCCTTAGGAGTTCAGTGCCACTTTCTTCTTGCCACCAGAGCTGTACACAGCAGCATTTCCTAGCTGGGTCTTGCCGCGCTTATTTTGTTTCCAAAATAACTCCAGCTCCCCATTCCACTGTGATTATACTCAATGATCCACTTTGCCTTTTCTTTTTTAACTGCTGCCAAAATCGGCATTTTGACAGCCCTGGGAACTGAAGTCCTCTGTTCAGGGAATAGCTACAACCACAGGCAGTGCTATGAGTTATCCCAGCCCTGCTCAGCCAGTACCTCCCAACATCCACAGGAGAAACCACAGCCAGCTGTAAGAGTCTTTTTCTTTACACAAACCGTTTGGGTCTCATGTTCCCCTGCAAGGCAGCCTGAGAGCACAAACTAGTTAATGATGGTTGCATTGGTATCTATCTGACAGCAACTTGACAGTGACTACCATCTCATTTTGTAGAGGCTGTTGGACAAATGAGAGATGGCAATAGGGTTTTTTGTCACAACTGCCTGCAGGTTGGATTTGAACCAAGGAGCTGGCGATGAAAGGCAGGATTTTAGCCTCTTGAGGCATTCAGTACACCTGTCTTATTATCTCTGATTTTCACTACACACACTTTAAAATCTAAATTTTTTTCATTCCTCTTCCAAGCTTTTGTTCATCCTGCTCGCACAGGCTCCTGTACAGACCCGCATACTCCAGGGTCTCCATTACACCTTCTGAGTTCTCCACTCTGTTCTTGATGTCACCATGCTTTCCACAGACAGAAAGACTTCCATGTCTTTTCTGTCCTCTGTCTACCCTCTCTTAATATAAAAATTGCTTAGTGCCAATGTTCTGGTGTTAATGGGTACAGTTTCTTGATTCTGAGTGTGTTTGACAATGCTAATAAACTTCCTGACCGTGGGGAAGGTCAGACGATATTTCTTCTTGTCCTGCTTGAAATATGGGCCGTAAAATTAAATTAAATAAATATTGCCTGTGTCAGTAATACATGATTTTAATGGCACACTTAGCTATACTGAATTATAATTTAACAGCACTTATAGCATCCAACCTGAATATGAAATAAATTCATACCGTCATAATAGTGTGACTCTAAACCCTTAAGACAGGGTCCTAATTGTATTTTTCTATAAACTCCCCTAATAACAAGAAAGCTTCCAAATTACAAGCTTCTAAAATTCACTGTCCTATTCTTTTTTTTTCCTTTTGTATGCACTAGGAACACCAGCAGACTAGATCACTTTGACCACCCTTGTCAATGTTCCATTCCAAATTAATTGAACGGGCAATATTCTTATTTTCCTCTACTAGTTACAGCAACAACAACCAAAAAAAAAAAAAAAAAACAAACAAAACAAACAAAAAAAAAACCTCAGCAACGTATTTCACATACTCAAGCCATTAAAATCAATTCTTAATCCCTCAGTTATTCACCTACAGTTCAGCTTGTTAAATGTGTATGTGTGAGTCCTGAACTCTCTTGGTCACAGTGACCTATTACTAGCTGTTAAAATCAAGCTCTGTGATAGGGTGTTAGAGCGCTGTTAGCAACTGAAAAGCAAAACCTGTGACGTTTGGCTGAACATGTTGTCCTTCTGGTGGAGATAATTTATGGTTTGTTTTCACTTCTTCACTGACCTGCCATGATCTAACCTTTCTGACCTCTCATTTATGGGATTTGTGGTAGTTCAAATCATCATCTGCATTCATAAAAGCTCCCACAGGCAATGATACAAAGCAATTCAAAGGGAATTTTGGGGGGAATTTTGATTAAAACCGAATCCTGATGATGTAAATGGACTGACCTCCACAAAGTTTTATTTGAGAAGCAAAATTTCTTGAATCTTAAGGCTTCTAATATTTTCCAAAGAATGTGACCACATTAAAAGCATAATTAGTCCCTCGAGCTTGAGAATCATTCACTTACAGACGTTATTTTATTTTCATGCATGATGCCAGGTTAGCACAAAGTACTTTTGCAGTAATTTTCCTTTAGAGGGTTTTTTACCCCTCCTTTGAGGTTTTCCTTTGAGGTTTATGTAGAATGTGTGTGGGTACTGCGACTGTTATATCAATCATATTTAATCATTCATTTTTACAATATTATGCACACAATGCAAACAAAAGAGCCATTTATATTAAAAAAAAGTAACAACTATTGCCTGCAAACTATGACTATCAGTGTTATTTTACCTGTGGAATATGTGACAAAGAATTTATTCATTGTTACAGGCTCGTTATAAGATCTGCTTGGTTAGGAGGCAGATTGTTTCATATCAAAGTTACATGTTATTATGGAAGGATACAGAACAGTTTTTCAACATTGTCTCTTCAAAGGTATCAAAATGCTGACAAGAAATATGTCTTAAAATATGGTATTTTACATTTTTCATAGATATAATAGAATGCTGTCCTTGCCTTGCTTGCTTTCTTGCCATCTAATATCTGGGACTTAATGTTTATATCATCTTAAATCATTTCCAACCTATTAATATACTGCATTGATCTACCATTCATCTGATTATTGGGAGGAGGACATTAATGGTTTCCATTAGTCCATTTTCTAATTTCCACGTGTTCTAATGATAATAAATCTTCTCTCCATGCATTTGCGAGGAGCAGATGGTTCCAGCAGGATGGGCTGGATTGCAGATGACAGAGGTTTCTACAAGAAAAGCAGGGAGCAATGATTATCCCTGCAGCAGGGAGAACAGCAGGTTCTTTGGCAGAATCCACTCATGAGAAGGGAGATGTGCAAGCAAGTAAGGAGGATCAAGCTACACTGTGTGGCTGGAAACCTGAGGGCCACCATCAGTCTTGTAAAATCAGAGAGGAGGGGGTGTGTGATGAGGCTTGGTGTCAGGGCTCCTCAGCTGGGAGGCAGCTCAAATCTAGGCCACTCCAGCTGGGGAGAGTAACCATACACCTGCCTGAAAACTAAACCCCAAGGAGCATGACTGTGATTCCATGCGTATTTGCACTCCCAAATGATCCCCATGTGCTTGGCTTTGAACATTCTTATTCTCTGAGTAACACTGAATGCCAGCATTTTGTGCAATTCCTGAATAATTTCTGAAGAAAAAAGGTGAGCATAAAGTTGAATTTAACTAAATATACAAAGATGGTGTCAATTTCAGAGACTGAACGGATAAACCCTGTGCATATTCACAGACATGCACAGCACCAATACCTTGCTTTCTTTGCCTCTCAAGATTGATCTCGGTATCTTTGCTCCTTGGCTCCAGCCAACAGCATTGCAAAGGCAGTAGTTATGTGTCACTGTTCAGAAATTTTTATTTCCATTCAGAAACTTCAACATCCTGAAAAAGCATTATGTTTGGGGGCACATAGCAGAAACTTTGAAACACCCTGCCAAGGGAAACATCAAGCCAGAAGAGTAATTTTGAAACAATACAAACATTTCATTCTGGAAGCTAATGGGGGTGGCAGACTGAGCAGCAAAGTCCTTGGTTCAGCCATGGCATCCTCTACCCTTCTTCCCTGGGAAAGGAACCAGCCACCCAGGAGCCCTCAGAGGCACCAAGAAGCCTCTCGACAGTGACTCCTGGACATCCTGGCTTCACAGCAGGTGAGCCATGCAAGAACCCCAGTGCTCAGGCTTCCACTTCACAGCATGGGTGTCAAAAGCCTAAGCTCCCAAACTCTTTACCTCATTGCTTTTTATGTGCATTTTTTCCTTGCAATACACGTATTTTAGCAAAAAAATGCACATAGTTTTTTTGAGATCTGTTATTTTTAAAAAAGAAAAGAAAAAAAGCTTTATAAATTGGTTTCATCTCTTGTGCTAATGTTATTTGGTGCATTTGATTCATACATCAGTGATAAAAGGAAGACAAGGGAAAATGTGGCCCCCCCCTGGAAGGAAGTGGGAGTCTTGGTTATCCAGGACATGGAGAAGGCTGAGGTGCTCAATGACTTTTTTGCCTTGGTCTTCACCAGCTAGTGCTCGAACCACGCTGAAATCACAGAAGGCAAAGGCAGGGACTGGGAGAATGAAGACCACCCATTGTAGAAAAAGATCTACAGGATTCTAGAGTTCTAAAGAACCTGAACATGCACAAGTCTATAGGACCTGATAAGAAACTTTCCTGGGTCCTGAGGGAACTGGCAGATTAAGCTGCTAAGCCACTATCCATAATATTTGAGAAGTTGTGTCAGACTGGTGAAGTTACTGCTGCCTGGAAAAGGGGAAATATAGTCCCTAATTTTAAAAAGGAAATGAAGGAAGACCTAGGGAACTACTGGCCAGTTAGCCTTACCTCAGCTCAGGCAAGATCATGGGGCAGATCCTACTGGAAACTATGCTAAGGCACATGGAAAATAAGGTGATTGTTGACAGCCAACATGGTTTTACTAAGGGCAAATCCTGCCTGACCAATTTGATGGCCTTCTATGAGGGGGCTACAGAACTGATGGATAGAGGCAGAACACTTGACATCATCTACTCGGACTTGTGCGAAGCATTTGATACTGTTCTTCATGACATCCTTGTATCTAAACTGGAGAGGCACTCATTGAATGATGCACGGACCACTCAGTGGATAAAATAGTTAAATGGTCACACTCAGAGAGATGTGATCAATGGCTCAATGTCTAATTGGAGACCAGTAACGTTCAGTGTTCATCAGGGGTCAGTGTTGGGACCAATCCTGTTCAACATTTTTGTCGGTGACATAGACAGTGAGATTCAGTGCACCCTCAGCAAGTCTGCTGATGACACCAAGCTGTGTGGTTTGGTTGATACGCTGGAGGGAAGAAATGCCATCCAGGGGGACCTTAACAGGCTGAAGAGGTGTGCCAGTGTGAATCTCATGAAGTTCAACAAGGCCAAGTTGAAGGTCCTGCACCAGGGTCAAGGCAATCCCAAGAACTATGGCTGGGCAGAGAATGCATTGAGACCAGCCCTGAGAAGGAGGACTTGGGGGTGTTGATTGATGATAAACTTAACATGAGCCAACAGTGTGCGCTCGCATCCCAGAAACCAACTGTATTGTGGGCTGCATCAGAAGCAGCATGACCAGAAGCTAGAAGGAGGTGATTCTTCCTCTCTACTCCCATGAGATCCCATCTGGAGTACTACATCCAGGCATCTTTTTTATCAAAAAGAACTTACTAAGCATGCGTAACGCAAAACTCTGTTACTACCCAGAGACTGGTCAGGAATATACCTATTTTCTATTCAGAATAAATATTGCATATTATAGTGTGAAAACTAACAGCTGCTGAAACACCAAAGCTGTTGCATGTAACCAATCTTCTGCATTTTCAAGAGAATCCTTTTTTCAACCAGAATTTATTGGTCTGATCTACTGTACTTTTGAGAATCAAATGCCACCTATGCTTCGCCTGTTTTCACAGCGTAAAGCTTGTGGCAGCAGTAAGTAAAGGCGTGTAGAAGAGCTCAGAGGTAATATCAGTGGAGCTATCATTCTTCCTTTAGGAATAGGCAGTAATAAAAGCTCACAAAGTTGTTTTTTTTGACAAGATTTCAAGTATAAGTCTCTAAAACACAGCTTCCATGGTCATGAGTTGGCAAATCATCCTTTTAAGTCTCACATACTTTCACATATTGCTTAATTTGAACTTGGTCTGACAATCAGTTTCAAAGATGGACACAAATTTCAGCATTTTGGACTTTATTGGTAATGAGGAGGAAAAGGAAAACCAATCTGATCTTTAAAGATGTTCACTTACACCACGGAGAGAACATGTACACGGGCAAACCTGTGAGATAAAAAGCAAGGGGAGGATGGGGCAGGAATTTTAAAGGAAAATTAACAGTGTTAAACAAAGTATCTGCTGAACATGGAGTGCACAGTTTTGCCAGAGTAGGTCAGGAAGAATTATTTTATTCACAACCTTGTCCATGCAGCTTTATCTAACAAGTTTTATATTGAATCTAGCTTTGAAGCTGGTGAGAGGAACACAGATGATTAGTTCCAAGAAAAAGTGGTCATGAACTTGGACAAGTTTTCCATTCCTACCCCCACCCTAAATACCTCAAGAAGTTGTTGACGGATTCTCAGACTCTGAGGACTGCATCTCAGTGAAGAAACCAGAAGAGAAAGAGTAAAAAACATCTCTTAAGGAAAAAAAGAAAACAAAGAGAAAAGAAAACATTGAATGATTAGCAGCACACTGCTCCCAGCACAAATCACAGCCTATGGACCGCACCTAGTGTGATTTAGAAGTAGAGCTGTCTATGAGTTCAGCCACTGAAGGAACTTATGAGTGGAATCAGAAGGGCTGGCATGGTGTGGGAAGCCAGTGCTGCATTTTATGAGCTGTGCAACAATTTTAACAGCTTTCTCCAATTCATTTTAGCTTGAGGTATGAATGCCTGGGGTCACCAAGCACTGAGAATATTGCAGCACCCTGAAAGCATGTAGATGAAGACTATCTCTTGGGAAGAAGGCCTATCCAACTAAGCGTGTGAGGTTGGGCTAGGTGCTTCTGAATAAGCCTTTTTAATCTGATGGATAATTACATCTTTCATCAAATAATTCTGTGTGGTAGTGACACAATAATTACAGAAATGGTCTCTCCTGAATGCCATTAACATGTGTTCAAGCAGACAGAAAATTGTAATTCCAGGCCAGAGGAGGAGAGAGGTGAGAGACCTGGAGACACAGTATGGATTAGACCTCTTTCCTGCTGCTAGGGGGCAAAAAGGTATTTTCTCTTCCTCTCCGCTGTTAAAAATCTTCAGCCTGCACAACAAAGTATAAAAAAT
This sequence comes from Amazona ochrocephala, assembly GCA_039720435.1. NCBI lineage: Eukaryota > Metazoa > Chordata > Aves > Psittaciformes > Psittacidae > Amazona > Amazona ochrocephala. The sequence continues at coordinate 82,196,568 of CM077909.1, read as the reverse complement.
AGATAATGTCAATAGTTCTCATTTAATTTAACTTTACTGAAGTGTGTAGGATATTTTCCATGGGCTCCTGCCATTTTTCTTTTTCAGCTCTGAGTTGATTCATGGTGGAATTATATCCCGTGCTTTTCAGACCTAGCCTTGAAAGGAAGTGGTTAGGCTCCACTCTGCCAAGCTGGCAGGAGAGTGCGTAGCTCTACAGGCAGCTGATTCAATTGTGCTGCTGAAATCAAATAGCACATTCCAGATTAGATTACTGCAGTAGAGTCTACTTTGGGCAGGGTTCCTCTAGGGGTGGCAGGCAGTGGGTGACCAGTCCAGCTCAATGGTGTCACATATAAAGATGGAAGAAGAAATGGAGGAGAAGGTGAGGTGGGTGAAGACAGAGGATGAGGATGCTGGAGGGGAATGAAGTGACAAGATTTGTATTGGCAAGTGAGAATCTCCAAACAACAATAACAGCAGCTGCAGCAGCAGCAAACCAACAAGCAAGCCTCTTAACACCTATATTATTTTTAAAGTGCCAGAACTTGGGGAAGGGACAAGTGATAGCAACTTCTCCCTGCATCTGCAGGATGTAGTGGGGGGATCAGTTTCTTCATGCTGTACTTCTAAGCCAAAAATTAACCTCACTAATTCTAGAAAAACATGCCTGCCAGCCATGCTGAGCTGGGTGGTGGTTTTGTGCAGCAGCAGGATGGCAGCATTTAAATAATTTGTTTTCATATTATAAGCCACATCCTAGCCCCAGGCACCCTTGCAACATGAGCTTCAGCAGAGTTGCACCACACATCTGGCTTCCGAAACTTCTCATATTATAGGGGAGGAGGGGAAAGGACTCCACACTGTGGTGCCACAAAACCGTCCCAACAGTCAAGACTTGTCAGAGGCAGGGACCTAACTCTGACTCTCCTAGCTGCTGGTGCTCGCTGTGAAAGGTGTCCTGGGTGCCCTCCCCACGTGGCTGTTGATAGGGAATTCTCTGCCAGGCTAAGAGCAACTGCTGGTAGCTGGGAGACAAGCTGCTGGGAGCGGCATTGGGAATCCAGCGGGACAAGAACATGCATGTACCCTCAATGAGCAGACCTAAAAGCCACCAGTCAGTACACAGCCTGAAGGGGGAAGGAGGCACAGAATTCTGGTATAACCCAGCCTTACGCCCTTCCATGATGTGAGGTTTTAGGAGAGGGTTAAGAGGAGAGATGTAGGCTCTCACTTCTGAGAAGGTAAATTCAGTTTCTGGAGCAATTGTAAAAGGGATTGGGACATGATTGTTTCCCTGTTCATTTTATATTTCAATCCTGAAACAAAGAAGGAAAATTCCAGCAGAATGAACTTTTCATCAGAATTAATGCTTCTGATGCCTTCTTTCCTACACGTAGCTTAAGACAGAGCTAATAACCCAAGTAAACATGATTCCAGCCTTTAATTGTGCTTTCCAGGACCAGGGGGATGCTTTATCCACAGAATCACAGAATCACATAGAATCACAGAATGGTTGAGACTGGAAGGGTCTGGAGGTCATGTAGTCCACCCTCTCTGACCAGACAGGGTCACCTGGAGCATATGGCTGACCCAGGTGTAGGACCTTGCACTTGGCCTTGTTGAACTTCATAAGGTTGACATCAGCCCAACTCTCAAGCGTGTCAAGGTCCCTCTGGATCCCATCCCTTCCCCCCAGCGTATCAACCAAACCACACAGCTTAATGTCATCGGCAAACTTGCTGAAGGCACTCTCAATCCCACTGTCCATGTCACCCACAAAGATGTTGAACAGGATCTGTCCCAACACTGATCCCTGAGGGACACCACTCATTACTGGTCTCCAGCTGGACATTGAGCCATTGAGCACAACTCCTTGCATGCGGGCATCCAGCCAGTTCTTTGTCCACCGAGTGGTCCATCCACCAAATCGTATACCTCTCCAGTTCAGTGACAAGGATGTTGCACAGCACTGTGTCAAACGCTTTGCACAAGTCCAGGTAGATGATGTCAACTGCTCTAGCCCTGTCCATCAGTTCCGTAGCCCCATCATAAAAGGCCACCAAATTGGTCAGGCAGGATTTCCCCTTAGTGAAGCCATGCTGGCTGTCACCAAGCACCTTATTGTTTTTCATGTGCTTTAGCATGCCTTCAAGACGAATCTTCTCCATGATCCTGCCTCGCACAGGGGTGAGACTGAAAGGTCTGTAGTTCCCTGGCTCATCCACTTTCCTCTTCTTGAAAATGGGGCTTATATTTCCCTTTTTCCAGTCATCGGGAACTTCACCTGACTGCCATGATTTTTCAAATATGATGGACAGTGGCTTAGCAACTTCATTTGCCAGCTCCTTCAGGACGCGCGGATGGATTTCATCAGGTCCCAGGGCCTTGTATATGTTCAGGTTCTCAAGATGATCTCAGACCTGATCCTCTCCTACAGCGGGCCCAGGTCCTTCATTCTCACTGTCCCTGCCTCTGACTTCCCAAATTCACAAGAAACAACCTTGGGAAGTTTTGACATGTTACTTGGTGCTGTAAAATATTGCTGGCTAGTTTTTGAGCTACACCTCTATAAGGCAAGCATGAAGAACAGAACAAGTAAAGCATAGGGAGTATTGGAGCAAAGCTGATTAAATGCCATTGGGCTGCCTATGGGCCATCAGGACCTTGAGTCTGAATTAGTCTCAGCCTGCCTGTTTTGCTCAGCAGAAAATCCTACAAGCCAACCCGTACTCACAGGACAGCAGAAAGAGATTCAGATAAGCCTCAGTCTGTCCTTGCAATGGTATCCTTGTTGTTTATCTACCCATGGCTGTTAGGTTGTTCCAATTTGTATTAAAATAATAATAATAAAGAGCATGCTAAGGCATATGAAAAACAACAAGGTGATGGATGACAACCAGCATGGCTTCACTAAGAGGAAATCCTGCCTGACCAATTTGCTGACCTTCTATGATGAAGCTGTGGAACTGATGGACAGGGCCAGAGCAGTCGACATCATCTACCTGGACTTGTGTAAAGCATTTGGCAGTGTCTCACATGACATCCTTGTCTCTGAACTGGAGAGAGATACAATTTGGTGGATGGACCACTTGGTGGATAAAGAACTGGCTGGATGGCCGCACACAACGAGTAGTGCTCAATGGCTCAATGTCCAGCTGGAGACCAGTAATGAATGGTGTCCCTCAGGGATCGGTGTTAGGACCGGTCTTGTTCAACATCTTTGTGGTGACATGGACAGTGGAATTGAGTGTGCCCTCAACAAGTTTGACAATGACACCAAGCTGTGTGGATCAGTCGATACGTTCGACGGAAGGAATGTCATCCAGAGGGACCTTGACACACTTGTGAGGCGGGCTGATGCCAACCTGATGAAGTTTAACCATGCCAAATGCAAGGTCCTACACCTGGGTCGGAGCAATGCCAGGCACAGCTACAGGCTGAGTGGAGAAGAGATTCAGAGCAGCCCAAGGAGAAGGACTAGGGGGTGCTGGTCAGTGACAAACTTGACATGAACCAGCTTTGGTGTGCTCTTGCAGCCCAGAAAACCAACCGTATCGTGGGCTGCATCAAAAGCAGTGTGACCAGCAGGTCCAAAGAGGTGATCCTGCCCCTCTACCCTGCTCTCGTGAGGCCTCACTTGGAGTATTGTGTGCAGTTCTGGTGTCCTCAACATCAAAAGGACATGGAACTCTTGGAACAAGTGCAGAGGAGGGCCACGAGGATGATCAGGGGACTGGAGCACCTCCCATATGAAGATAGGCTGAGAAAGTTGGGGCTGTTCAGCCTGGAGAAGAGAAGGCTGCGTGGAGACCTCATAGCAGCCTTCCAATACCTGAAGGGGGCCTATAGGGATGCTGGGGAGGGACTCTTCATGAGGGACTGTAGTGATAGGACAAGGGGTAACGGGTTCAAACTTAAACAGGGAAAATTTAGATTCGATATAAGGAAGAAATTGTTTACTGTAGGGGTGGTGAGGCACTGGAATGGGTTTCCAGGGAAGTTGTATATGCTTCATCTCTGGCGGTGTTCAAGGCCAGGCTGGACAGAGCCTTGGATGACATGGTTTAGTGTGAGTTGTCCCTGCCCATGGCAGGGGGGTTGGAACTAGATGATCTTAAGGTCCTTTCCAACCCTAACTATTCTTTGATTCTATGATTTTCATAATGGAGCTCCAGGCAGAGCCATACATTAATTGCAGTTTATTCTTTGGGCTATGGTAAAAATCAAGATAACACCTGTGATTTCAGCGACTGGAAATACAGTAACTGAAACAAACTTCATTATGTAGACAAATCACTGTTCTGAGTATCAGATTATGTGGATTTTATTCCATATATAGCTACACTCAGCTTCATCATCTGTCCACGCTTCAGTTTGTCCTTCCCTCTTTGGTATAATAATATTTGTTCATCTCACTTTGCAGGCAAACTGCAAACCTTAGTGTGCATTACTTTTATCTACTACCAATTAATGGACAGTAAGACTCCAAAGCGGTTAGTGCTAGAAGAAATATACTAAACCAGAGAAAAATAATGTTCAGCCTCCATTCAGTTAAAAATCAGGAGTAGATAGGATCTGACAAATGAAAGATCATGTGCAACATGCAAAGACTTTTAAAGTGCTACAAGAAAGGGGTTACAGAAGAAGGAAGAGGTATGCTCAGGACTGGTAAAGCTTCTGAAAAGGAAGTCAGAAAAGATTTATCTGTAGGGTCAGAAATAGAGCGCTTGAGAGGAACTGGATTTCTTATCAAATATACCCTGCACTTTAGCCTGCAAGCTGCTCAGAGGTCTTCAGAAAAGGTGTACATTGGAAAATAGAGTACAAAAAGGAGATCTAGGATAAATTAGCTTAAGTCTTTGTAGTGGTAGCCTTGAGGAAAGAACCTGTAGAAATGCGATGAAATTTCAGCTTAGTGAGAAGCATCAGTGAGGTAGCCAACACAAAGGAGTGCAATAAAAATACACCAGATAGGTAAGGAACAGGAGCTGTTAGGGAGTTTATTCCACATGGTAATGTCATTTATGGGTGCTAAAGGAAATTGAGAGCATATGCCATGAAATGGTATGTTGCACTAAACAAGAAGAATATCTAACAGTCGTATAAGTACACCCTCCTTCAGTTCACAGGCACCATAAGAAGCCATAATCAGAAATGAAAGTGTGGAAATTGTATGAACTGCAGGACCAGAACAAAAAAATCCAAACCAACCAACCAACCAAACAAAAAAATCTTACCTGTTCTTTGCAACTTCTATTTAAATTATAGGAAGATTAACATCTTCAAGAATGTAACTTAATATTGCAAAGTGTCTTATTAGGACAAATTCCTCAAAACACACATACAAACACATGCGCACATGTGGAAAATCATCCTTCACTGAATATACCAAATCAGTCTTCAAACTGTGTGGATGTCTCCCGGGGCCTCCAGTACAGACTGCTGATAGAGTGTGATAGCTGGTGAGCTGGCTATTATTCACGTGGAGGTCAGTTCAGAATTAGATTAACAATCTCATTTCCCATGAAACTTGAAGCTGTGTTTTGAGAATTTTCCAAAGACTAAAAGGTACAGCACCTTGTAAATTACCCATATGGGGCTGTATTACCTCTCCTCCTTCCAGATCCACCTTTACTCACACAAGTGTGCTCTGATGGGCTCAGAGCTAGTTCTTGAGAGCTTTCATTTTCCCATCAGTGTTTATGACTATCACACATAGGAAAGTCCTCCTCCTCTTATCCATTGTAACCACAGCAAAACTAGAAGTTCTCATTTACAAAAGAGTCTGCAAGAGTTCTTTTCAGTAAAATCTTCCATGTTTTAAATCTACTAGAAATGCACCATCACCAAAGGAAAAATATTTTTCTCCACTATTTCCTCAGGGAGCATGGCTTTAAAACTGGAACATAGCGCAGACCCCCCTTCACAATAGCAATATCAGAGCAACACCCGACCAAACCTTGAAGCATGTGCAAAGAAAGATAAACAACTGATCTAGTCACAGAAAAAGGAAAGGCTGACATTTTTAATTTTGTAAGTATTATGCATTTATTGTGCAGCAGTAAATAACATAGCAATATATGAAAAATAACTCGAATGCCAGATGGCAGTGACAACTGCTTCTGATTCAAGTCAATGCTTTGTCTGGATGATGAAACTATTGGGGAACTACTGCAATTGCTGTAAAGAAAACTGGCAAGTCTTCAGGGGCAATCTCCTACAAGCTCCCAGTCATCCAGATTTTCAGGATAATAGCCTACCTACCATAAGACCAGCTTGGCTAAATGGGAACACATGGATGAGCCCCACTGCAAATGGTCTTACATAGGAGGCAGAAGTGAGGACAGGCAGAAAGGAAGAAACATTTTCTGAGCATGTAGGGGTGCTGTCAGGATAGCCAAATTTCAGGTGAGGTTGAAATTGCCACAGGACACAAAGGGCAACAAGATGATCCTCTATCTGAACAGATGAATAAAAAGAATAAAAAAAGAATATGTTGTCATGCAGCTAAATGAGGTGGTTGAACTAGTGGCAGTAGATGCATACAAGGCTGAGATACCCTGCATTCTTTGCCTTGGCCTTCATGGAAGGACTCTCACAGGTCTTCACTGACAAGACCCAAGGAGGATATGTGCTACCAGCAGTTGATGAGGATGAGTCAGACTTCATTGGGCTTGTAAAAGGCAGTAAGATTGTTTTTTCTATACATAGATTCACAACAAAAGGGGGGCTAAATCTCCATCCTCTGTGGGATGTGGGGGGAAACATAATTACAGGGGATGAGGAAAAAGCTGAAATACTTCACACCTTCTTTGCCTCAGTCTTCAATGGTAAGACCAATTGTTCTAAGAGCACCCACCCCCCTGAGCTATAAGACAGAGTTGGGGAGCAGAATGGAGCCCTGTAACACAATAGGAAATGGTTAGTGATGTGCCATACCACTTAGATATATACAAGTCTAGGAGGCTGGGTGGGATCCACCCAAGAGTACTGAGGGAGCTGGTGGAAGTGCTCACCAAGCCACTTTCCATTATTCATCAGCAATACTGGCTAACCAGGGAGGTCCCAGTTTATTGGAGGTTATCAAATAATGTAGGTGGTGCTCACCTACTAGAAGAGCCAGGAGAAGGATCAAGAGAACTGCAGGCCTGTCAGCCTGATGTTTGTGCAGGAAAAGGTTATGGAGAATATCAGAGGCCTCACAGAGCACATACAGGACAACCGGGTGATCAGGCTCAGTCGACATGGGTTTATGAAGGGTAGGTCCTGCTTGACCAGCCTGATCTCCTGCTATGACAAGGTGACTAGCTTAGTGGATGGGGGAAATGCTGTCCATACTGTTTGCCTGGACTTTAGTAAAGCATTTAACACCATTTCCCTCAGCATTCTCCTGGAGAAACTAGCTGCTCATGATTTGGGCAGGTGTACTCTTAACTGGATGAAAAACTGGCTGCATGGCCAGGCCCAAAGTGGTGTGGTAAATAGTTACATGCAGTTGGCAACTGCCGGTCACTAGTGGTGTCCCTCAGGACTCAGTATTGGGGCTAATTATGTTTAATATCTCTATCAATGATCTGGACAAGTGATTGAGCAAATTTGCAGATGACACCAAGACAGGTGGGAGTGTTGATCTGCTGAAGGGTAGGAAGTCTCTGAAGAGAGCTCTGGACAGGCTGGATAGATGGGCTGTGGCCAGTGGTGTGAAGTTCAACAAAGCTCAGTGCTGAGTCCTGCGTTTGGACCACAAAACCCCATGCAACGCTGCAGCCCCAGGGAAGAGTGGCTGGAAAGCTTCTGGTGGAAAAGGACCAGCTGGTGGAAAAGGCAGTGCTGACCGACACAGCTGAACATGACCCAGTTTGTGCCCAGGCAGCCAAGAAGGCCAATGGCATCCTGGCCTGTATCAGTAATAGTGTGGCAGCAGGGCCAGGACAGTGATAGTCCCCCGGTACTGGGCACTGGTGAGGCCACACCTCGAGCACTGTGCTCAGTTCTGAGCCTCTCACTATAGGAGAGACATTGAGGTGCTGGAGTGGGTCCAAAGAAGAACAACAAAGCTGGTTAAGGGGCTGAAGAGCAAAGCTTATGAGGAGTTGCTTTGTCTGGAGAAAAGGATGCTTGGGGGAAACGTTATCATTCTTTACAACTACTTGAAAGGAGGTTGTAGCAAAGTGCATGTAGCTCGCTTCTCCCAAGCAGCAAGTAATGCGACAAGGGGAAATGGCCTTAACTTGTGCCAGGAGGCTGGATGTTAGGAAAAATTTCTTCACCTAAAGGGTTATCAAGCATTGGAGCTGGCTGCCCAGAGAAGTTATTGAAGGCTGGAAGTATCTGAAAGACATATGGAAGTGGCGCTTATGGACATGGTTTCATGGTGGACTTGACAGTGTTAGGTATACAGTTGGACTCGATCTTAAGTGTCTTTTTCAGCCTAAATGATTCTATGATTGTGTGCACAGATGCAAACATACATATATACAGAAGTGCAGGGACTTTTTACAAGGACGTTCAGCGATAAGACAAGGGGTAATGGCTTTACACTGAAAGCAGATAGATTTACATTACACGTTAGGAAGAAGTTCTTTACAGTGAGGGCTGTGAGACACTGCAAGAGGTTGCCCAGAGAAGTGGATGCCCCATCCCTTGCAGAGTTCATGACCGGGTTGAACAGATCCTTGGGCATCCTAATCTAGTGAAAGGTGTCCTTGCCATGGAAAGGGGGTTGGGTATAAATGGTGTTTAAGGCCCCTTCCAACCCAAACCATTCTGTAGCTCTATGATTCTTGAATAGCCTTGACTACTCCTATGAGACCCTGGTAGGAAGCACGTAAAGATGTTTGATCTTTGAAATTTTCTGAAAAAATCTATTGCTGTCAGGAGAGAGTAAAATGTTGTCGTCATCAGGGCAAGAAACAGGATCCACAGAATGACAAGCAATGTCAGAGGTGGCATCAAGATGGTGGGGGATGGAGCCCTTGGCCTGCAAGAAGAGGTTGCAAGTTGGGGGTTGGTTCAGCCAGGAGAAGAGACAGCTTTAGAAACACCCAACAGCAGCCCAAGCACCAAAGGAAGAGGGCTGTGGAGATACAGCTACCCTGTTTTCTAAGGTGTTCAGGTGGAGCATGAGCCATAATTGTCATAAGCTGAGATAGGTTCTCACTGGATGTTAGGAAACAAAATTTTCCTGAAATGATAATTAATCAGCAGAAAAGATTGCTCAGAGAATATGTGCCATCTCCATAACTGGGCAAAGTCCTAAGTAACCTAACCTGAGTTCAGTGTTGAACTCCTGCTTGGAGCAGGAAACTCTCAAGGTCTCTTCCAGCTGGAAGGACTGTGGGACTCTATAAAAAGATGGAAATAAAGTCTGGTCCTACCGGTTTTTGAAGAAAGTTCTAGTTACATTATCTTGTGGAGAGGTCTGTATTCAGCATTTCCAGACTTTTCATCTTTGGCTCCTTTGCTTCACCTGTCACCCCTTTCCAGGGCTTTCTTCTGTCTCCTGTTTATTTTGGCTGTCCAAAGGAGACAGATAGATACAAAATAGCAAGTAGCTGCACAGGATTCTGAGGAGCCTTGAATTGTTCGCATTTAACACAGTGGCATGCTCGAATTGTTGCATTGTGTGAGACTCAGAGTGGCTTTAAAATTCTGCGAAGTAGGAAGACAAGGATTATCAAATGGTGGATAAAAAGTGGTCCATTTAGCCCACCTTATTCTTTTGAGAACAGGAAGTACTATATGCTTCAAAGAAAGCTGCAAGAAGGCTAACCTAGGGAGTATTTTCTTCTATCTGATGCAGCTGGATCTCCCACTAAAGTAAACAGAATGTGCACATACATGTCTTTCCATGAAGTTTCACTTCAGTAGGGTCATAAGTCATAAGAAGTGCAGTCCTCTTCGTTAGATCTTGCTACATTTAAGTCATCTGAGGTTGGCCTTTAAAAGAGGGTTCATAAAGTTAAGAAGCTGGATTCACATGTCTAAATAAATAAAGGCGCTTTTCAGATGAGGTGTGGACCTTCTGATTGCACCAGTCTCAATAGAATTTTTGTGATTCCAGCTCTTCTGAAGACTCATCTGCAACTATTTATGTATCAAATAGAAATATAGAAGCCTACACCTAGCTGCCCAAGTTTGACATTTTAGATTTATATTACCAATACCTGTGAGGACAAGGACTCACCAGAGTGTGTTAACTCTTTGCTTTTTCAGTATGCATTTGTATTTTCCCGTCAAATCAATCTAACCATTTTAAAATGTTCTTCACTACCACAGCATTTTAAAATCCAACAGCTGAAAATCTAATCCACCAACTGAAGCACCCATCCAGAAGCATATGGGTGATCTTTCTTACCAGTTCTAATTTCTTTTTGTTCTCTTCTGTCTCTTCTTCCCCACTTTTACGATGTGGTAGCCGTGCAAACTAACGTGTGTTACTGTTAATGTCTTTGCTTCATTTATGATTTTTTTTTTGCAAGTTTATTCTGATAAAGCCACTACCCCATTGAGTGCAATTCCTTAATCTTCCATATCTTTACAACTGCCTACCTCACCTCTGCTCTTCACCTTCCCCTATAAAACTCCTCCAGAATAAGTGGGGGTGACTGGAAAGCACTTTTGCTTTTGAGGTGAGAAATGACAGGCTTTACACCAAGAGTCTCCTTATTTTCTATCAGTTTGATGCAGCTTTTTAGAATTTGTTTCTGAAGTTTAAAAAAAAGGCAGAAAAAATTAAGGAAAGAAAAAAGGCTTCATTTCATTGTGCATTTAAGTGAAATCTTTAAACCCCTTTGCATTATTTTATCACATCAGACTTGTCAACTCACACTCATTCGAATGAGTGAGATTTGAAAACTTCTGAGTGTTATATTACATTTTCCATTGATATATGCCGTGAGCCTTTATGACTGCATGAAAATGAAGCCAAAAGTAAGAGGAGACAGCTCACTTCAAATGAGTGAGACTGGATAGGTCTGTCATATGTTATTTCAGGTGCTTAGAGGATAGCAATTCTAAGCAGAGATGGGTGATGTGGTTGACAGGTTTGCATGGGTTTAGATAAAGAAGGAAAACTCAGTCACAGAGACAGAAACAAAAGGGTATGGCTCCAATGGAAGAGTCATATCCTTTGAAAACTAATTTGAGCCTCATCACATACTCAAAAGAGTTAGAAATGTTTCAGTCGAAAGCCTTTCTAGAGATACTCCTGACCTCCTGCAATGACACAGTACTCTTCATAGGAGAAAGCAGGTATCATTCACTCTACAGCTCATTCTCTTTGAGGAGCTAATACCCCATAGCCGCCCTCTCCCCCGTGCAGTGTCTGCTGTTGCAGATGGTCCTAGCCAGAAGATGTCTGTGTGGGCAGAGCCTTTGCACATCTTGCCTGCACACTTGTTCAAAAGCCAGCTGCGGACAAACCCTTTCCTAATTTTCAAGAATACTTATGCTCTGTTTGTGCATGCAAAAGTTGACTTCATATTCCCATCTCTACTTTAAAATTGCAAAACAGGCTTCTCAAAGTTTCTCGGAGAGTTTTCAAAGGAGATTTGACTTTCTGTGCACCTGAGGAAAGAAATGCTGGTGAAAGACACCTTTCAGATTTGCACTGTGCAAGGATGTTCTTTCTAGTACGTGCCTGCAAGTTGATTTTTGTTGGCAGGGGAAGCAACTCATCAAAGGGTTCATTAATGTGCGCACGGTGTTCAGCAACACACAGTTCTAACAAAAAAGACTCTTATGAAAGATGCGAAAGGGAAGCACTTGTGGGTTTACTCCCACAGTGAGTGAAGGGGAAACTGCCAGAGTTGGCGGCTGACTGCACAGCCCAGCCTGAGTGCCACAGATTTCAAGGCGCCCTGGAAAACGGACGAAGCCCGTTTTCCCGCTCGGGAGGGGCCAGCAGCTGCTCTCCCCGCCGCGGGCAGTAGAGGGAGATGTTGCTATGCCTTTTGCTAGCAAGCTCCTTAAGGCTGGGTTTTGCCGCTTAATTAATTCAATGTTTGAAACCAAACCACCGTCTAAAACGCACTGATATTAATATGCAAGGGTAGACAAGTAACGTGGAGAATTTCCACTAAACTTTCTACACAACCACAAATTTTGAGTACTTTGTGGGGTGTTTTTGGAAAGCCAGTGGAGCAAAAATGTTGGCTCTTACAGCAAAATCTTCTCAGGAAAGAGTTCATGCACCAAAACGTTTGTTTACCGTCTCTGAGACTGAAAAGAACCCCAGATGTGATGATTTTTAGGAAGCCAAAATAGAACCAAAAATGTGGTTTTGTTAGTTTGGGCACGTGACACACTGCAACCATTTTAAAGGAAGAGAGGCATGGATAAGCATTTTTGAGTGATATCAGCATACATTAGATAAACATATGGCCATGGCTGTGATGAGATCAAACTTGATCAGTTTTACCTTGAAAAGCAGCAATAGTAAGAAGAAAAAAAAAAAAAAAAAACAACAAACCCAAACAAATCAACATACAAACAAAACACAACAAACTTTTGTTCAGTTTGCTGTACCTAAAGGGCCACAGAAGGTATGTCAATTTTGTATCAGCCAATAATTTTCTCTTTGTTTTTGGTTTCTATTAGAAGAGAAATAAAACTTAGTATTTTCATTTATTTTTCTGCTTGGGGAGGATATCTGCTGACTTGGGATGCTGGCACTACAGCAAGCACCAGCTCTTTGTACTTTTCTTCTTCCATGAGTAAAGTGAACATTAGATTCAGTTTTATCCATCAGGTAGAAGGCAATAAGTGGGGACTGGTTCTGTTTTGACTAAAAACAGAACTGAAAACAGGAAGGGCTCCACTGACTTGGCAGTAAGGGTAAGTGCAAGCAGGGCAAGGCACTCTGGTGGCGCCTCTGCAGCTCCAGAGGGGTAGGAATGCCTTGTGTTGAAAGCCCCACTTTCCCAGGTACTCTTCATATCTGCTTACCACTCTGATAGACTTAGTCAAGACAAAACATGGACATAAACTAGGAAAAACGAATCAGACAGTTTTGTCTGGGAAATGTTTTCCTCCTAGAGTCCAAAACTGATCTTGAAAACACATTCCTTAAATTATGCTTTGTTTTGATCTTATTTACCATTTTTAGGTCCTTGGATTTCCTCTAAGTGAAAAGAGCCAAAATGGCAAGGTATTTTTTCCCACTAAAAGTTATTTGAATGCAAAGTATGGATATTACCTGAGGATACAGAGACAACACCTAGCACTGAGGCAAGGGAAATATGTTATTAAACACCCATCTCCCCAGGGTGATGGTACTTGAAGCCAGCTAAATTATATCTGTGGCTTACATTTCTGGCGCTTACACGTGGGCGCAAAGCTGGCTTCAGTCAAACTCTACCTGCTGCTTCTAGCAGGTAGGGCAGGCAGCACAGTGCAGCTGCACCAGCCGGGATTCCCTCAACTTGTGACCCCCATCAGGCTGCCACAGCACTGGCATTTAATGCAGCTATTACTTCCAGACAGTCTGTCAGTGGGTGCTGTGGACAAAGGTCTAGCAAGAGTAAAAGCGCAGCTGGAATGGCAGGCAAAATCCCCTTCCTCCATCCCCATCCTAGTTCGTGCTGATGGCTGTTGCCAAAAAGTGGTACTTCTTACAAATATTTGAAGCACAAGAGTTACTTTTTTCACATTCTGCTATTTCACTCATAAGTACAGCAGGTATATTTTTTCATTTTGTCAATACAAAACCACAGCAGCTCATGCAAAATCTGCGGAGTTCCTCCAAACTTTACTGTGTTGCAAATAGAAGTCTGAATCCCTACCCAGGCAAAAAAGTCTGGTTTTTACTCTGCCACACTACAAAGTTCAGGGACAATCTGCTGCACACAGTATGAGGGAGATAATGTGAAGTGACACAAGCACTAATGTCTGAAAGAAATGTGAGTGATACGGATTTCACATTCAAAAAAAAAGAAATAAATCTGAAAAGTAAGAGCACTGAGAGAAAAAAAAATATAAAATGCCGCTGTTGTAATGAGAAAATTCTCTGCATTTCCTGGACCATGTCTTTAACTGGCAAAGTGTAGTCAGATAACACTGGGGCAAACTTAGCATCACATATAGCATTAATTTTAATTAAAGCTTTTTATTTATTTTCTCTTTTGAAGAATAAAGCAAAATCAAATTTAAATTGTAAATAGTATCCAGATCCTACTAGTTTCCTGGCTCAAATTCTTCTGCACATATGGCAGAAGCATAAGCTTGTGCCAGTCTGTCTACTTCGGGTACTTTTGCATGCAAATAGTTTAGTCCTTATACTGAGGTGCTAGAATGTGTTTAGTACACTTGAAAATATTTGCATTGCAAAAGAAGAGCTAATCTCCTGAGGAAAATCAAATTGATATTTTGTATTAAGGGGCCACTTTGGACATTGTGTGGCACTGTTATATGGAAAATCATGTTTACAGTACAGCTAGAATTTTTAGTTGACCTTCATGAGAGAAGGACCCACTACTGCTTCGCCAAATACGTAAGCTATTGGAACAGCCTCTGATTGTCATCTATTACAATGCTCCTTTGCTGCTTCTGAATCTTTTCTCTGATAATTTCATCACTTTGATAAAGCTATTCCCCATAAACATGTTTAGCAGTGATTGCAATGTTTAGTAAGTACGCAGGCAGCAGGTTCATTGGAGAGAAGAAACAGCACTTATTAATGACAAGAATAATTAACACAGCTGGGTCTGCTCTAGCTTCTGGAAATGTCTATTTCACTTTGGACATGCTTAAATTCTCAACTCTTGGACACTTCATGGCCTTGCTTCCCACCCACAGCAATGCTAATATACCCATTCCCATACCAGTAAGCTGACATTGAGACTTACATTTCAAACCTTCTCCTGTCACACACACATGCACACACACACACACCCTTTATTACTTAAATTCATCTCAGACAACATTCATCTTTGAAACAACTGGTTTCAAAGTGACTGGTAAGCATAACTGGTAAATGGTGAGCATAGCCTCTAATACAGTATTGGTTTGTTTTCTTTGTCTACACTGTTTGCACCCTGTCCCTGTTGTATCTGGCTATCTGTTTCGCAATACAGGACCACCAAGACTCAGTCCAGGTCAATTATGCTAAATTCAGCTAGTATTAGCTGGATGCTATGACAGTGGCAATGCTGGAGTCAGCAGTGACTCCATGCTTCCTTTGACACCAGACTCTCTCAAGACACTACAGACAGATCTGGATTCCTATTTATTTTGAGCCCCACAAAGTGCATGCTGTTTGTCAAGATGGCTTTTGAAAGGTATGTTTTCTTAAAGTGTAGCTGTAAGTTCAGACAGACATTTCTATACATTCAGCACCATGTGTAAAATAGTGGAACATTAAAATATTTTCATATTATTTTGTGGTGAGAGAAGTTTTGGAATTATTTCCAGTTAGTTTATATAATTGCGTTACTCACGTGGCTATTGCACTCAGAGAAAAACTGATGAAGTTGCAACTGTGCTCTTTGCTTTCTTTTTTTCTTTTTTCAGTTTGAACACAGATTTTCTTGGCCCAGTTAGCTTATACACATGAAAATACAGCTGGCTGTCTCTGCTACAGGAAAAGCTCATCTGGGGCCTAACTGGATACTGCCTTATACAGCTGCCATAAACACTCAAGAAAAATGGTGTAAGTCTCTTGGGGTATTCCTGAAGCAGTAGACCTTGATGTGGTGGATAGCCTGGGTTCAGACCAGAAGGGTGACAGACTGTGCAATCAGCCGAGCAGCAAGGTAGTGGTCTTTGGGGCTTTTTGCAATGGAGATGCAAGCTGGAACAGAATTCCTTCGAGATGACCAAGGCTATTCTGCCCTGCATTACGACTTTTTGCTTTTGTTGTTGATGTTTTGGGTTTTTTTGGTTTTGTTTTTCTGAGGTCACATGATAAGGCAACTGATTAGTTAAGTCTTAATAATTTTAAATTGGCTATTGTAAATGTCTGTCTAATACCAGGTGAAGTAATTTTCCAGCGGGTCCCATGAGGGCCATTTGACTTTCAACATATGGAGTAAGAATTTAATCTGAACACAGAAGTCGAGTAGAAGCACTCTATACTGTGCATGTAGTATTTCAATTATTGCTTTTATTTAATTTATCATTTATGTTATTTTTTAAGTGTGTTTAATAAACATCTATTAAACCAATTTCCAGATTTTTTAAATGGAGAGATTTCCATTATCTTTATAAAGAACTTCCATTGTTTTTCCACTCTGTGTCATTCACAATCCAGATTAAATTACCGTTCTTTACAATGTCAAGACCAAGTTTTCTTTCAAAATTCTATGGAATTATTCCATGAAATACCACAGGTACAGAACTAATATCAAATGGCAATTTATGGGTCTTCAAACCTTCAAACCATGTATTTGAAGTCATCTAACTTACCTCGTGTAATTCGCTGAAAGACAAAACTTACATACAAAATGGTGAATACTATTATTTATGACACAATAACTGTTGCCTCATAATTTTTTTTTCATTGAATAATATTGATACAGAAATGATACCATTTCTGGGAGGGTGCTATGCTGCTTAAAATCTGTGTGTGGGGAACTTCCTGGTAACTACCTGATGCTTTTCAGCTGTTCATTGTTAAGGCTTCAGAAGACTTCTGCATAACTCTGGGCATACTCAGAGGCCTTTAGCCCTGTACTTGTACACTAGATCTGAACTATTTTTCAAGAACCATCTCATGCTGCGAGTGAGAACATGGAATCATAGAATCATAGAATAGTTAAGGTTGGAAAGGACCTCAAGATCATCGAGTTCCAAACCCCCTGACATAGGCAGGGACTCCTCCCACTAAACCATGCCATCCAAGGCTATGTCCAACCCCACCTTGAACGCCGCCAGGGATGAAGCATTCACAACCTCCCTGGGCAACCCATTCCAGGGCCCCACCACCCTCACAGTAAAGAATTTCTTCCTCAAATCCAATCTAAACCTCCCCTGTTTAAGTTTAAACCCATTCCCCCTTGTCCTCTCACCACGGTCCCTCATGAAGAGTCCCTCCCCAGCATCCCTATAGGCCCCCTTCAGGTATTGGAAGGCTGCTATGAGGTCTCCATGCAGCCTTCTCTTCTCCATGCTGAACAGCCCCAATTTTCCCCTTCTCTTGCAATCTCATTCTCATGACCATTCTTGCAGGGTGCCGTACTACCAGTGAAATAGCTGCTATCTCACATTACTACATTTTTGATCCTCATTTTTACTTATATACTTCTATATGTTTGTAGGTCCGTGGAGTAAGAGGGTGTTGGTTTTAAATATGCTGGGTTTGTTTGTGTGGTAGAAGAAGCCACTGGGCAATTGTAGGGCTCTTCATCCTCAGGAAGTCTTTGGAGTTGCAGTCAGTTTCCAGTTATTGACAAAGGAATTAATTACCAGTGGTTCAGTTCAAGGTGTTGATAATTTTTTGTTGGATTTTGATGTTGGATGTAAGAAGAAAAAAAATTAATCATTAGCCAGCAAGCATCTCTCCCCCTCTCAATACCAGCAGCACATCTAACCACATGTTTTGTAGCTCTATTGAACTATCAGTAAGTTTCTAAGTAATATCAACAATTAAAGAGCCACTAGTAAGGTTCTGAATTAAAATAATAGTGACAGCAAAGGAAGCAGTTCAGATAGTCTTAGAGCTACGTGTAAGGCTGACTGCAGACTCAGGCCCCTGCTCTACTCACATTTCAATAATTATCCTTCCAGCCATAAGGCAAGTGTTTAATATTTCTGATGAAAGCTGAGGTTCTAGAGTACAATTATTCAAGGTTTTTTTATGTTTGTTTGTTTTTTTGTTTTTTTTTTTTAAAGAAAAACATTCATTTGAGCAGCTGCATAAGGATATTATAGGTCTTTGCACAAACACATCTGTTAGCATAGATACTTCCATAGGAACATTACCTCATCATTAGTATATTCAGTTCCATACTAATAATATGATACCTATCTGTACAGCAAGGTGCCAAAACAACTACAAAGACAGTTTGATGAGAAGCAGCGGTTGTTGATTTGTGAGCACTCAAATGCTCTCCCTGATTTGCAAGGGACCAGCTGGTTAGAGTCTGAACTGAATCAAATAACATGCACTTTTGTGCACACCATCAGCTGTGCTGCTTTTTGTTCTTCTATTATGTTGAATCAAGGGAAGCATGGTCAAACAGTCTCAATATAGATCTGGGATCTCTTCCTGGTCTCGCAGTATCTTTTTCTGCTGCTGTAATGTGGCTTCCTGATTATATCCCATCTAAGAAATGACCTTGACCTGTTTTGCAGAGGATTGTGAGACTTGTATAGTTACATTTGTAAAACACTTTAAAAATCAAAACACAATAACAACAGAAAAACAATCCCCAGGCTTTTCTGACGGAAATTAGGGAATCTGATCAAGCCCCATGCCCAGTTAATTTACTCTGATTTTCACCCACAACTTTTTATATGGCTTTAATGCTTCCTGTTGTGAGGGGCAAACCCCCAGAGGTGTTTAACCAGCTGGAACTGCCAGCCTGGGAAACAAAGGTAGGAATGGGGCCAACTGAATCCATAGCTTCAACGTTCGCACAATCCCATACAGGTTTTACAAAGCCTTTTGCCTTTGGAATTGATTATGATCCACCACAAGGTGATGGAAGAGAAAATAAGGTAATTAGAAGAGGTAATAGTAATGGGAAAGGTAGAGAAGGAGAGAAAGACAGTGTGATAGTGTGTGTGAACTACCTGTCCTTATCTTCCTGACACCCCTTATTCCCAGTGGTTGTTGCCTTTTTTAGCAGGGAATACACAGTTAAAAATTAGAATGAACTAGGTAGATAGTTGCACAAAGCAGCAGGCAATGCAAAATCTCCACTGTAGTAAGTCACATTTCTTATGTCAAATAAGCAATGCCAGATGGGATTGTAATAATTCCCATTTGTAAGGACTGGTCGTGCTACCTCTGAGAAGGTGTTGTTTAAGAAAGCAGCATCCTCTGAGCATCCAGGCTGACGATAAACACCGCTTGTGTTCCACAGCCTTTTGCAGTGCTTTATTACTCGGTGTCTGCTGTAGCTCACAACTGCCTGGTGTGGGAATCTGTTTCAATGGATAGTCAGTGACAGGTACTGTATATGGGCCAATGGGAACTTATAAACACAGAACAACAAGAAAGGTCTGACTTCATGTGTTTGTGAAACTCCTGTCTATTAGTAATTCACTTCTTTTGAAAAGGACAGAAATGGGGCCTCTGCTGCTTGAGGGATGCTGACACATCAATCAATCCATTAGGTAAGTAAATAAAGCAATAACTGAAGAATAAATCATTTTTTAAATCCACGAACAAAATCTTCAAATATATAAAGTACCAAAATTAAACGATTCATGAACAATTTGGATTCTGCAGTGTGTATTCAAACATAGATGGGGGACAAAAAAAAGGAAAAGGACAGCAGGGCCAACAGTGAAACATTTATTTCTCTTTGATCCTCCAAATCTTCCCTTTACCCCTTCTCACTCGCACCCTACTGTGAAAGGAAAAAAAAAAAGAAACAAACAAAAAAAACCAACCAAACAAAAAAGCCAAACAAACAAAAAAACCCCCACAAAAACCTACCAACCAACCAAAAAAAAACCCAAAACACTCCCCCCCCCAAAAAAAAAAAAAAAAAGAATAATAAGAAAAAAATCCCGGCAGCACATTTCCTAGAGCACGGGGTGTGGGCAAAACAGCTGCCTCCGCAGCTAATGTTACCATTAACTCCCTGTGCTTTCTCCAGTAACCCAAAAGCACAGTGGCTGCTGGAAGGCACAACACAGAGCTCTGCAAATAAAGCACCCAGCTCTCTTGGTGCTGCAGCATGCTGCCTCCTCACCAGCAGACACAATAGGTATATGAAATCAAGCCTTCTGAATAATTCATCACTTATGTTGGGAAAAAAAAAAAAAAACAAAGAAATAACACATTTGCTGGTACATAAGTGCCCAGCAGGTCTTTTTTAGGAGGGCAGCAAATTTAGTGTTGTAGCTTTTTATTTCCATGTGCTAACCATTACTGAGGGAAGGGAACAAACCTAAGAGCTGTCAAGTACAGTAGGTGTACTTTGTGTGCCTAAAGTCCTAGATGAACCCTTTCAATTCATTATTGTGGTTATGACCTAGGATTCTGAATCTTCCAGCATGTTTTTCAACTGGTCTGAGCACCCATAGTCCCTATGAAGAGGTTCACAGACCACCTACCCGAGACTCCAACCTCACAGCGAGATGGAATAGGTCTCAGGGAGGCAATGTACTTAAACTGAATGTGATTGCCTGCTACACAGCAGTGAGTTGAACGGAAGCCTGAAATTGATTTTTTAATTTATATTAGAATATTCTGGAACTAAGACTTCTGCGGATTGGACTCTAAATTGTTTTAGTGTCACTTAAATACCCACTAATTTAACACCAGTTAAATTTACAATAAAAACACCCCCGGCTGTGTTGAGCTGTCATCCAATTTAGGCAAAATAGCTCAAATCTTAATACGAACATGCTAAGCAATGCCACTGGGATGAAATTGATGGTGAATGTTCATTGCTTTTTTTTTTTTTTTTTTTTAAATATACTATGAAGCAATCTAGACAAGTTTTTTGTTGTTGGGTTTTTTGGTTTTGTTTTTTTATTTTAATTACTATTGCTCCTTTAACACCACATAGTAATTTCCATAGAACAAGCACTTGATGGGAAAGTTATATTCCTGTAACAACTTTGAATCAAAAAGTTTTTGTGGGTAACCATTTCCAATTCGCTCTGTGCTCCCCCAAGATTTAAAGAGTTCCTCTTTAGCACCTTGTAGTTATGTACCTTCCTTTGCAATTTGCCAAAGGGGTGTGCTCTTGTATAATTGCTTTCTTTACAATCTTACTTGCAGGTTACCCACCTATCACCTAATGATTAGGATAGGGGCAGTATTCAGAGGATAAAGAGAGAAGGTAGGAGAGCTCCCTTCTATACCTATCCCTGACAATCATTATCCCTGAAACTTTTAATGGGAATATACTCCATTTATCCAAGCCTTATTTTATCCATATAGGAAAAAGGTGCCAGGATCCATAAATACGTGACCAGATTAAAGAAGGTCACTAAAGGTTAGTTAGAACCTAAATGCTGTATCTGGTCAGCAGATAGCTAAAATCATGGAGAACTTAGAGTACAGCACTAGAAGATGAAGTGCTTTGTGGTTCTTGACCAAAAGTGGGATGAACTGAAACCTCAGATTTCAAAACAATCCCAACTTCTGAGTCAATGTTCAGCTGGGAACCTTAATAAGGAAACACATTTAATTGTTGAAGAAAACAATCCACAGTATACTGCGTTGTCATTGTTAAGTTTCTTGCCAATTCAGATGCCTCACTGACCAATTTTTTATAAAGGGAAGTTGATTCCAGTGTTCTATCAAATGGATGTCAAAATCCGAAAGGCACGTCTTCAGCATCTGTGTTTAAAATAGATGTATTTTATATTTCTATACTCTCCGGAGACTGGAATGGTGTTCACAACAGCCACTGCTAGGAGCTGAAAAATGCACTAGGTTGGTATCTTCTGTAGGTTGAGGCAGTGGTTCCATTTTTGCCAAGATTTCCATGAAGGAAATCAAAGTCCGAGATGACTTAAAAAATGAGTTCTGGGCATTAGTGACCAAGGCTGATCCCATTCTGCTATAGCCTATTTATACGCACATCTGGATATTCAGAAATAACATGTGAAGTGCCAGAGCTCTGGAAATCCTCACGCACAGAGAGACAGAATGATGAATCAAGGGAGAAAATAAACAATATTTATTGTTGCATCTCAAATGCTCTCTTTTTATGTTTTCCTATCCCTTCCTCTTTTTTGCTCTAGTCAGGTGGTTGCACCTTAACCTTTCTCCGAGCTGGAGCCAGGTGAAATTGCTAATAGGTAGATAACTACATTTTTCCTAGTTCTTAACGGAAATCTATCACTTCCTTTTTTTTTTTTTTTTTTTTTTTTAATATTGATGCAGGTCTCTCTGTGAGTCTGAGAAAGAAGAATTACTCTCTGTTCCATTTCTATGCAAGCACTTTCTGCAGTGCTATGTAACACCACAACCATCACCAAAGAAAACAAAACCAGATTTTGAATTGCTCTAGAAATAGGGAGCTAAAAAACACTATAATACTTTTAGAACCAGCACTTTCCACTGATAGAATACATATATTGAGGCCATTGTCGACATTGTTTATTGAACCCATTCTTAAAATGCAGTATATTTTACAATGTCTGTATGTACTGCTTTTGGGTCATCTCTTCCTATTTAAGAGAGTTTTTACTGATGTTCTGTGCTAATTTACATCCTCCAAAATAAAATCCCCAAAAACAAGTGATACCCTAGATGCCACAGAAAGCAACTGATGACAGCCTCATCTGTAAAAACTGTAAAGTGCTGAAAGATTGTCATTGTACCTCAGCTCTCTCTCAGGTTTCCAAACTGAACAAGACAAATTATCTTCAGCCTGTTCCCTTGCCTTTCATTCCAGTTACCTTTCTTTGTACACTCATCATATCATCCTTTTTTTTCTGCTCAACAAAATCTGGCTTCTCATAGCCATGACTTTTACCCTTCATTGGGTTCATTTTATACAAAAATGTCACACTGGAATCAAACAAAATAACTTATTTCACCACGACCTCAGATAAAAATAAACATAACCAAAATGTTCATGTTTTAAAATGTTAGTACTAGCAGCCCAGCATTAGATTAGAAGTGGAATGTATAGACATGTAAGAGATCTAAAAGAGGTGCCAGAGATTATAAATGGCAATTAGGGAATAAATTTAATCTTAAATTTCTAAAGGACCATCAATTAAAATACTGGCTAATTCAGACATTTTCGATAGCTACAGTATTGGAACTTTTGGAAAGGAATACCTGTGCACCAGTACTATGAAATGATTCTCAAATTCTCTTTCCAAGAAGCAAGGAATATGTTAGAAAAATGTTACTTCAGGAAAGGCAAGATAAGATGAAATTCAGCTACAGATTTTCTCTTTCCTGAAACACTTTACGTTTGTTTATAAAATGCTAACATTGGTTCTGTGTCACAGGAGGGAGCAGGAGCAGAACCAGAAGGACCATGATATAACTTACAAGATGTATTAGCACTTTACACTAACTGAAGTGGAAACGTTCAGCCGAAGGCTGTCATAGTTGAGCCATGCTTGCTCTCCAGCTCCTCTTGCCAAATGTGAATGACCTAATCTGCCTTTGCTCAGTTTAGCTTCCAGCTTCAGACTTCCCAGAATTTATGCAGGAGAAAAATTCCCAATAAGAAGCTGCGCTGATCTACTGTCATGAGATCTTATGAAAACATAATTCCCAGAAAAGGGCAAATGTGTTATTTCATAGTAACCCACAGACATGAGTGCATATGACTCCCGGAGTATCTGCTTAAACTGTATTGCTATATTGTTTGTCATGCCTAAATACATTGCATTTCTGCAGAGCTTGGCATGTCAGTCCAGTGATGTGGTTACGCCATCATGGGTAAAATGTCTGTGGATTTACACATCCTATATTGAATATGTAATAGAAATATACCCTACAGCCTATCCTCTAGATTGTTGTGATTTCTTCTGTATGGGGTATTTACAGTTTTTTAGGAGGAAGTTCTCTTAACTTCCAGTTACATTTTTGTTTTGTAGTAGCTCTTAATTCCTACTGCTATATACCGGCAATAGCTTAATTTTCAGGACGGAATATCTGTAGAAATCTGGAGAAGACAGTATAATGCTACTCACTCTCATTCAGACACTTCTTTGTGCTAGGAAAATCTTTGTGACTTACTACAACAGAATTACAAGTTTTCCATTCAGGTGTGTTTCTCATGTTATAACTGTCATTTTAAAATGCATGTAATAATTAGCAGCAATAAACCCTAACTGGCATGGAAACAAGTCTTGCAACAGCCAGCAGACAGCAGGTTTACTTCTGCACTCCCACACTCCATCAAGTGAAAATTAGTTCTTATCCTGTTATTGCTGTTTAATGTTGTTTACATTGTTTAGAACACTTACTGACTTATTATGTAACAACTCAATTTGTATATAAAACGGCAAAAATTACTCTTTTGCTCAATAAAGTTCCTTTTATAATAAATGGATGCTGAGGTAGCTCATATACACTTATCTCCTACCAAATTCATGTCTGTAGGTATTTTATATGAATAATGCAAAGCACTGACGAAATTTTCTTCACTGCTCTTGTCTTCCTGACTGCAGTAGGTTCTTATGCCCCTTCTGCACAGCAGTAAAAATGTTACATTTCAGATGGACACAGAAATATTAAGAGGATGAACAACCTTTGGTCTAATACCATCAACAGTTAGACCCTTCACTCTGGTGGAATTTGGCCCAAAAGATAATATTTTAGATATGCTTGTTTACAAGCACAACACAACCACAGTTTTCATGGATATCACAGGCTGTCACAAAGAGGCAACTTTTATAAAATCTCAACAGAGGGGACAAAGAAAAATTATCCGTGTAAAAGAACGCTTTAATCACTTAGGTATCTACTGCAATATAAGGTACATGTATAGAGGACACTGCAACTTTATAAACCATAATAGAGCTGAAAAACATCCTAAGACTTGAACAGATGGAATTCATTTTAATACCACTCTGTCTAGTGAGTATAGAAAGATCTAAATTCGAAAGATTTCTGAACAATTTTCCCTTCATAAGCTATAAATGGTTTTTATACCTCTGTCACTGAGCAAACTATAGTACAGAATTTCTATTTCTGGTGTGGAATTTTCTAGTTACATTTTTTTAATCCATGCTCTCTCAAGAAGATAATTACTACTGAAACAACAAATGCTACCCAGTGGGGAATGATGACTCTACATGGGAAATGATGTAGCTCCTCACTTATTTTCAAAACAAAAATTGATTGTTGAGTGGATGGAACAAGAGTCTCTAATTTTCTCCTTTTTTAAGGTAGAGTTTCCTTTGAACCACTTCTTTGAACAATTTTCATGGCTGACGAGAAGCTGAACATGAGCCAGCAGTTTGCGCTTGCAGCCCAGAAAGCCAACGATATCCTGAGCTGTATCAAAAGGGCGTGACCAGCAGGTCCAAGGAGGTGATTCTCCCCTTCTACTCCACTCCCATGAGACCTCACCTGCAGTACTGGGTGCAGTTCTGGGGCCCACAGCACAAGAGGGACATTTCGCTGTTTGAGTGAGCCCAGAGGAGGCTATGAAGATGCTCAGAGCTCTGGAGCCCTTCTCCTATGAAGACCGGCTGAGAGAGTTGGGTTTGTTCAGCCTGAAGAAGAGAAGGCTCAGGAGAAACCTCATAGCAGCATTCCAGGACCTAAAAGAGGCCTACAAGAAAGATGGAGAGGGACTTTTTATATGAGCAAGTAGTAATAGTACAAGAGGGAAAGGTTTTAAACTGAAACAGGGCATTAAGATTAGATATTAGGAAGAAATTCTTCACTATGAGGGTGGTGAGGCACTGGAACAAGAAAAGTTGTGGCTGCCCCACCCCTGGCAGTGTTCAAGGCCAGGCTGGATGGGGCTTTGAGCAGCCTAGTCTAGTGGAATTTGTCTCTGCCCATTGCAGAGGGGTTGGGTATAGATGATTTTCAAGGAGTTTTCCAATACAAACCATTCTATGATTTAATGATTCTATGTAAAAGCCACTGTAAATTTCACCCAGCAGTAGGAAAAAAAGAAGTGTGGTTATGGGATATCCATCTTTAGCTGGTAGAGACAAATTAATCAGTAAGGAAGGGGGCACAGGAACATTTCTCCCTTGACCATGACTTCAAGCTTCTATGACATTTTACTTTTTTGTGTCTAGAGCTATTACTTAATATGTGTACTACACTCCTATTCAGAAGGTGTAACAGATTTTGCAACGTACGTACTGGAAACATAAGACATGGCCTCTACCCTGGAAAGCACTGCTTGCTGCTCTTAATGCTTTTCTCCTACTGTAGAGCCACAGAGGAATTATCACTGCGGCAAGAGACATTACGAAAGGGACAGCATGCTCTAGAGAGGACAGATTGAAAAACAGTGTATTTTTCCCAGTGGACTGTGATGTCTAAATTCAAGCCTTTTTGGCAAGATTTAGGAAGGGGTGTTTTGTTTTGGAAGTCAATGATTACCTCATGACTAATATAATACAGAAATGCTATAAAGAATGTGCTATAGAGAAAATGATGTAATATCACTGAACACCGGCACCACCAGGGCAAAGCACAGTGGCTTACACCTTTACGCTAGAGCTATCTCGGCAGAGTTAATAATATCTGAAAAATTATTATTAATAATAATAATAAAATGAAAAATTACATTTTAGAGGGAAAAGGACAGTAAGGAGAGGGATGAGTCCACCATTTACATGTTAACTTGCATGATACCATAAATTTGTACTTTTTCATTGACAATGGCAACAAGCTTAATGTTCACCAGGGACTGGTCCAGCAATCTTCGAAGGAGAATATTTAAATAAAAAGGAGGGTGTATTTCCTAGATCTTCAACAGAGCTTTATGTCATTTTGGGAACCTGAGAAATATATATAAATACCTGTGGCAATAAATCTACTGGTAAGGCATAATATGATTAATATTCCAGCTATTCTCCTAATCTTTGCAAAATGCTAAACATTTTTTTTTTTTTATTACTTTTGTTTTTCCTCCTCCGCCCATCCTTGGATTTGGACTTCTAACACTTGACAAGCTGAAGGCAAGGTCAATAACTGGGTGCTCCTGGCAGCTGTGTTAGGATAATTCATTCAATCATGCAATGCATCTTCCTGAAATATGTGCCTGAACTGTGAATCATATGACACATAAAACTTCTAAGAGAGAGCAGTATTCTACCAAAAGCTTAAAAACTTGCGTAATTCTTAAAAATAAGTAAAAGTCTGAAGATAAATAGAAACCATCAGGACAGCAAATTCAGTCCTGATCTAAACAGATCTAATCCACTTTTAGTCAGACAGACTAAAAGGTTTGAAAACAGTTTTTGTTGGTTTCCATCACAGGAGTGATTATCTGCTCTTCTGCTCTTTCTATCACTGAGTACAGTCTAGAAGTTGATATTTAAGCAGTCACATTGATTTCAATTTATTTCTCTACTTCAGTTCTGAGAACCCACTTCCCATTTTCCATTTGTTTCCAAGCATTTCTAACTTGAAGATGGTCTGGAGGACAGCATAGAATCCTAGAATCATAGAATAGTTAGGGTTGGAAAGGACCTTAAGATCATCTAGTTCCAAACCACCTGACATGGGCAGGGACACCTCCCACTAAACCATGCCATCCAAGGCTACGTCCAACCTGGCCTTGAGCACCGCCAGTGATGCAGCATTCACAGCTTCCCTGGGCAGCCCATCCCAGTGCCTCACCACCCTTACAGTAAAGAATTTCTTCCTCATATCCAATCTAAACTTCCCCTGTTTAAGTTTGAGCCCGTTACCCCTTGTCCTCTCACCACAGTCCCTAATGAAGAGTCCCTCCCCAGCATCCCTATAGGCTCCCTTCAGGTATTGGAAGGCTGCTAGGAGGTCTCCAAGCAGCCTTCTCTTCTCCAGGCTGAACAGCCCAAATTTTCTCAGCTTATCTTCATACGGGAGCTGCTCCAGTCTCCTGATCATCCTCATGGCCCTCCTTTGGACTTGTTCTAACAGCTCCATGTCCTTTTTATGTTGAGAACACCAGAACTGCACACAATACTCCAAGTGGGGTCTCACAAGAGCAGAGTAGAGGGACAGGATCACCTCCCTCAACCTGCTGGCCATGCTCCTTTTGGTGCAGTCCAGGATACAGTTGGCTTTCTGGGCTGCAAGAGCACACTGCCAGCTCATGTTCACATTTTCATCGACAAACACCCCCAAGTCCTTCTCCTTGGGCTGCTCTGAATCTCTTCCCTGCCCAACTTGTAGCTGTGCCTGGGATTGCTCCGACCCAGGTGTAGGACCTTGCACTTGTCATGGTTAAACTTCATCAGGTTGGCATCAGCCCACCTCACAAGTGTGTCAAGCTCTCTCTGGATGGCTAGGGATGTTAAGAAAAACAGGAAGGGATTCTATAGGTACATTGCAAAGAAAAGGTAGGCTAGGGACAACGTCGGCCCTCTCCACAAGCTATCGGAAGAACTGGCTACCCTGGATTTGGAGAAGGCTGAGGTTCTTAATGACTTCTCTGCCTCAGTCTTCACCAGCAAATGCTCTGACCATACCACCCAAGACTTGGAAGGCAGACGCAGGGACAGTGAGAATGAAGACCCTGGGCCCACTGTAGGAGAGGATCTGGTTTGAGACCACCTTAGCAACCTGAATGTATAGAAGTCCATGGGACCGGATGAAATCCATCCACGGGTCCTGAAGGAGCTGGCAAATGAAGTTGCTAAGCCACTGTCCATCACAGTTGAAAAATCATGGCAGGCAGGTGAAGCCCCCAACGACTGGAAAAAGGGAAATATTACCCTAGTTTTCAAGAAGGGGAAAAATTGATGACCCAGGGAATTACAGACCAGTCAGTCTCACATCTGTGCTTGGCAAAATCTTGGAGTGGATTCTCCTGGAAGGCATGCTGAGGCTCATGAAAATCAACAAGGTGGTTGGTGACAGCCAGCATGGCTTCACTAAGGGGAAATCCTGCCTGACCAATTTAGTGGCCTTCTATGAAGGGGCTACAGAACTGATGGACAGGGGTAGAGCGGTTGATGCCATCTACCTGGACTTGTGCAAGGCATTTGACACTGTCTCACATGACATCCTTCTCTCCAAGTTGGAGAGACATCAATCTGATAGGTGGACCACTGAGTGGAAAAAGAACCGGCTGGATGGCCACATGCAAAGGGTTGTGGTCAATGGCTCAATGTCCAGCTGGAGACCAGTAACGAGTGGTGTCCCTCAGGGATTGGTGCTTGGACCGGTCTTGTTCAACATCTTTGTGGGTGACATGGACAGTGGAATTGAGTGCGCTGTCAGCAAGTTTGCCGATGACACCAAGCTGTGTGGTTCGGTTGATACACTGAAGGGAAGGAATGCCATGAAGACTTCATTGTTTTCATCTTGATGTACTCTCTGTTGTCACTATAAACGCCTTGCAGCTTCCCGAACCTGATAGTTTTGAAATGTATCAAAATGAAAAATTTAAACCAAAACCAAGTAAAAACATATACACAATAGCTTCATCCCCTGAAGGTTCTGAGTGGGATTCACTACCTTGCATTCAGTAAAAAAAAATTAACAGAAAATAAAAAGGAAAACATAATCTGAAATATTCATTGTTGCAAAAAAATAAAACCTGGAAAGTTTTGAAGCATTGTGGTTTATACATATATGCTTAAAAAATAGTTATTTTGAAAAAAAGAAGTTTAGATGTGCAATTTATATTCTGAATATTTCTAATTGGAGGAAAATGGTAACAGAAAAAAAAGGTAAATCTTGCATTCAGACCAAGAAGATTAGAGAAATGCTTAATTCAGTGTGAAAAAACCACAGCCTACTGATTATTGCTTAGTGTTAATAAATCAGCCTATTCTTACTAGGAGTTTGTCCATCTTCCTAGTAGTTCGCAGAACATGGCAAAACATTTTCTGTTATTTTCACAACTTAGTCGCCTGCTACATCATAGCTCTCACATATTCATAACTCCCAGAGTTGAGCTAATAAAGATCAAGGAAGATCTTTATTATCTCAAGAGATATTAATGAAAAACATGCCATTCCCTTCCCTGATTCCCCTGCAGCTGTCCTCAGCTGACCATTGTTCTTCTGTTACATATTTGACCATGTAAATCATTGATATTGCTGTGTCCATGGTAAAGGCTTTCAGAGTAGAAGTACATTTGAATGAGACTCAGTCTTCCTCAAACTTATCACTGAATGTAATCAACCCATTATCTGTACTACCTGCATAGTTCTTCCTAGACAGATTATCTTTTTGAATTCTTTGATCAAAAGACATCTTCAAAGAGAAAGAACTGCAGAGTGCAAATTTGATTCAGTTTCCTCCCATAGTATTTGATGCACACGTTCCTTTAAATTAAGTAGCAGTTTAATGGGCAGGATTAAAATGTTCCAAGAGGCAGATCCCAAGATTATCTTCTGCCGGTTTGTGGAAATCAGATGTCCGTCTACTGATTTATAGAAATTTATGCTGGATTCATTTCTCACAAGTTTGGCTTTATCTCATAATGCATCTCAGAATTTCAAGCTCAGCAGGAGCAAAGCAACATTTGTTCAAGATGTGAGTGAAAAAAGAAAAAAGGTTGAGCAGGAGCAGCGTTTGAAAGACATCTTAGTCTTGCAATCTTTGTTCCTTCCCACATCTCTATTTCTAATTTTCTACAGCTTCCTTTACAAGTCACTTGATCCACTTGCTCTTCTTCCATTAAGACGTTGAATGAAATGTACAAACCTTGGCTTCCGTGTTAATCAAATCCTGACCTCATTGTTCAGGTTATGCTCCTGTACATATCAGTTGGGTTTTGTGAACAAACACAGATAATTTGGAAAATTCTGTGTGTGCAATACACAAATTCTGTTTGTGGAAATAGTAAATATAACAGGGACTTTTTTCCCCCCTTTCTTCATGTGCTTTTCCATGACTGGAAGCAATCTCTTCTTTTCTTTCAGGTACTTCCTCGTGAGATGAAGAAGAAGGCCAGTATTCCTTATTCCAGTTTTGGAATGAGTTTTACTCACAGTCATTGCAACGTCTAGATCGCCTGATGGCACAGAGAGGTTCCAACCCAGGAAATCTCTCCCTTTTCTCTAATGCACGTAAGTGTATTTGCAAAGGCCTTGTAGAAGGGAAGAAACTCCAGATATTACATTTTTCACTATAGAATCATAGAATGGTCCAGGTCGGAAGAGACCTTCACAGGTAGAAATACAAACTTCAGGGGTCAAATGACACCATTTTTCCATTCTGTATATACTTGTATGAGGTTTGAAAGTGTATAAAAGCAAAAATTGGTACAGCCCTGCTCACCAGTCCATTCAAGCACAATTTTAGGAAATAAGAGGCAGGGAGGACTTTCCCAGATGATCTCTGCATAGTCAGTGCTTCTATTCTCCAATCTGGAACAAAATCAGGCCAGAGAAAATCTGGGAGGAGAGATGTAGGTTATGCCAAGGTAAACTGAGGATTCAACCAGTTCAACCAAAATCGTTGCAATCATAGTTTTACATCACTAGGACTTCATTCCCATGTTAAACCATTATGAGCAATTCCAGCAAATGCAGCAGACCAAGGCTGTGGGCCCCCAGCTTCCTCCCAGAGACACCGAGGGAGGACAGCTCTCGTTCATTTCCCTGTAGTTGCAGGACAGAAAGGGATGGGAGGGTCGCTGATGAAGACTGACTGCAGGCGAACACTGCACCCACCCTGTTGCTGCCTGCCTGCTCATCCCATCACTTGGCAGGAGAAAGGGCTTTCAGTGCGAACAACAGCAAGAATCCCATGAATCTACTGGGAGGAGGCCAAAGCAAAAAGCAGATTTCCTGTGCTTAAGAATGCCTCAGGAGGAGGTACAGAGGCGTCTGTGAAAACAGTTCATAATGGGGGGATATGCTGAAATGAAATCCAAGTGGATTATGCTGCTTTGGTTGGGAGGAGGTGGGCACTTATTTTTCTATTTGCTCAGGTAGCTGGTGGCATGCCAAATCCAGGGGAGAATATTTTTTTACAGATTATTAGAATTAAAATGATGAGCATTTATGTGGTTATCAGATTTCTCCACTTTTCACTGGAAATATTTTTAGCCAAATTGGGCTTGTATTTTATAGAGTTGTTTTTTTGTTGTTGTTGGCTTTTTTTGTGTGTGCTTTTTTTTTTGTGCGGTTTTTTTTTGTTGTTGTTGTTTGTTTGTTTGTTTTTTGTGTTTTTTTTTTTTCCAAGGGAAAATAACCCAAGCCCTTCACTGCTTGCTTTGCCACGCATCCCAGAAGATTTTTAATCCATGTGTAGCAATGTTTAAATGGTCATGACATTTACAATAAATAATAGGTGTTTCATTATTAATTTTAAGACTTTAATTGGCACAGTATATTAACAGCACTGTTGTCATGGTGCCACTTCAGAGTTCCCCGTCATTCAAAAACAAGCCCAACTTGAGTTACGCAAGTACCTTTTCTTGCTTTTGTTTAGCAAAATTGTGCTATACAAAAGATGGATGAATGAATAAATAAATGAGTAAATAATCCATCCCTTTTATTTTGCCAACTATCCATCTACTAGAGTTGATTTGGCTTTACTAAAGTAAGATATTTCAATCCTGACATTTCCAGTGTATGCTATGTGATTTTCTCGAAGGACTGTCCTCCCCCAAAAAAAAATACCTAACAACCTTCCCCCTTCCCAAGCTTTTTTACTCTTCAAGAGCTTCTTATTCCATTTTTATTGCTATTCAGGGTAAAAGCTCATTAAAATATTATGAAGCTCACAGAATAATTATGTGGCAGCACTTGCCAATGAATAACATCTGCAGCAATGTGTATGTGTATTTATATTACAGTAAACTTAAACCCACTCATTTATTTTTTCTGCATTGCCTCTGCTTTAAATTCTTTGTCCCAAGCAAAAGCATGAGACATATGCATAAACCACACAGGCTACAGTGCAGCCATTGTTGTTGAATGCAGTGCCAAATATAATTTCATCATCAGACCAAGGTTCACGCCAGGGTAAACCACTCTGTGTTAGATGTCTGCAAAACCTTATTTGCTCTTTTTATTGTATTATTATTTAAAACTTATCAGTGCTGGGGGTATGTTCCTTCTGAGTGTCTGCTTCTGGTGCTTGTTGTCTGTGCCTGTTATGTCTTAAGCTGAACTGCATTTTTGAAAGCTAGCAGGCAGACTAGACAGCCCTTACAGCCCTCTCCCAGTCTGTCTTTTACAGTAAACAGAACTGGAAGTCCTGTTGCAATGAAATCTTTTTCACTAATGAGAGATGGTATAGTCCCCCAAGTATTTGGGTAAGCTCACTGTGTCATTTCTGTTTGACTACCTTTATTTGTGGAATTTGGTTAACTGTAACATGATGACACAAAAAAAAGAAGGACAGAAAGCTGTTCTATTAAAAAATAAAGGAAAAGACTTGCGACACAAGAGAAAAGTTTACCACAATCTGTGTGAGACAACAGAACATGCAAACTCTTCTGAGCAAAGCACATTGACCTAGTCAGTCTATATACTACTGTGTGTTCAACCTTTAAAAATTGCATATTTAGAAAAAGACAGTATAGACACATAACAAAAATGCTTAGGAAAATAGCTGGAATTGGTATTTTTTATGGTACTGAGGTCTTTTCAGGACTGCGCTCCTCCCTGCCTCCCTGACACCGCCCAAGAATTGCAGCTCTGACTGCTTGCCAAGAATCTGACATACACCTACCCCTCATTTAAAGCTGTCAGACGTCCTCATGCTTATAAATACAATGAGTCTCCAAAAGAATATAGATCCTAGACCAACTGATAACAGGGCTTAAAAAGGCTGTGACCGTAGTGTGTGCCTTTCATTCTCCCATGTTAATCTTCCTATTGTTGAAAATATCGTCCTTTGGGAATGTTCTTGGAGTCTGCATTGCTCTCTGCATTTAACTCTATTCCCTGCCAGCTGTTTCTAGATCAAAACCATTTTGCTAGACAATTACAACCGTATGCATTAAAAATATACATTTTCTTGAATTAACTATGAAAGATATTAGAAATACAGGTAGCCTTTAGGAAGGTCTGTGTGTCCTTCTGAGATCTGGCTCAAAAACTTTATTAAGCTAGGAAAAAAGTAAGGCAGCAGCATTTCATTATTATATATGTTTAGAAGTGCTGAATCTTGCAGCTCTGACCTCAGCTTTTTGGTATTTTTCAGCCAAGCCCAGATCAGACTGTGCATTGCAGAAGTCCCATCACCCAATTTTCTCAGAAATCATCACTACATTTCTCTGTTTGAATCTCATCTGGACTGTCTCTCACCGCCCCAGGTGACCCCATTTCCTTTTCTTATTACTAACATGCCTCTCCCCACACACGCTTAGTTTATGATCCTGTTCAGGGTGACAGAATGAAATTAGGGGTCTCTCTTTT
Source organism: Amazona ochrocephala (assembly GCA_039720435.1). Lineage (NCBI taxonomy): Eukaryota > Metazoa > Chordata > Aves > Psittaciformes > Psittacidae > Amazona > Amazona ochrocephala. The sequence continues at coordinate 82,162,482 of CM077909.1, read as the reverse complement.
GTTCCAGATGTAGAAGTTTTGCAGGCAAAAAGTAATAAGAAGACATGGAATATAAATCTCATAGAACTCTGCACAGAAAGAAAAGCCTAAGTTGCTATTCATGGGCTTTGAGAATAAGCTGATGAAGGCATCAAACTTTAGTTCTTTTCTGTGCTACCCGAATCATCTCCAAGTCTGCTAGGGGATGAGAACTGAGTTTGGAGCTGGTGAATGGAGTGCAAAAGTTTTTTTGTATGTAAAGAGAACTGTCTTTCCTTTGCAGTATCCTTTTATCAAACTGAAAATGCTAACTCTTCCTCTCTGGTACTACCCAATAGATATATTGTGCTTACAAAATAGCAAAGTAAGGAACACAACATAAACACTGGCAGAAGTCTCACTCTTATTGATGGTACAAAGCAGAATCACTGTCTTAGGCAGGCTTGGATAATATTCTGTATATTTAATACTAATCAGACAAATTTAGACCTCTTAATGTTCCTCATGACTTCCCATATTTTATCATTTAAAGACTTCTTAAAGAGAGATTAAAAGTTTTTGAAGTGCTTAAAATAAGAAAGACAAAGCTAATTAAAAGAGAAAACAAGATTAAGATCACTAGCAATTTATGTTGGGGCAATAAAGGGTTAATCAAAAGCATATGAAATGAATCTTCCATTCCTTCTTTCTCTACTATTTTAAAATAGCTAAAGATAAAAAAGAATTTTTGTTGGGAAGTCTTTCCATCCATCTTTTTTCCTTTGTTGTTGTTTTTGTTTTGGTTTGTGTTTTTCTTTTTTGCATTTGACACCCTGTGCATTCAAAATTTGCCAGAACCACATAACTTCTACCTGTGCCAGTATGGAATCAATTCCAATGGAAAACCCTGGTTAGGTTCTTCCACACACCTCATTTTCATAACAAGTGAAAAGCCAACAGTCCTCCACCACATTGTCCAGAATTTAAAAAAGCAGCAATCTACTTCTTATCTGCTAGTACAGAACAGAAAATGGGAACACTCACAAATTAGATTTACAGTTAGAACTGAAAAAACGAAACGAAACAAAACAAGGAAACCAAACAACAACACCACTACAAACCAAACCAAACCAACAAACAAAAAACCCAGAAAAAAAAAAACAACAATAAAAGTTTCCCGTAGTCCATTTGATATTACTGCTCAGATCTTCCTGGTGGGATAACCCATTCAGTTAAAAAAGTTACATGCTAAAAAAATACTTAATTTTCTCAAGCTTTTAATCTCCAATGGTTATAAATGGACCCTCCTGCAAAGTGTGGTAGCTGCTGGATGTCCTTGGAATCCTTATATCAAGATACAGACTCAGACCTTTGCAGAGCTGGAAATACGTGGGCTTCGCTCCAGCAAAAAGACATAGGATGAGTAAAGTAAAAGGAAAACAGGAAGTGGAGACAGCAGCTGCCAAGTTTACCATGCAGAGTAACAGCTATTTCCCAATAAATCCTGTGAGACACAAAAGCCCATGTATCAAAGCTAGTGATGTCTGCTTTTTCCTTTTATTAACATGCTGTGTTTCAGGATGCAAACATAAAACATAGGGTCTGTACTTCAACTTATTTCCGTAAGCCAAAAACACAGAATGACTTTGAGCTGCTTATATGCAGGCAGCCATGCCCTGAATATATATCCCTGTGCATTTGGGACTTCAGAGTTGAGCCACTGCTAGTCACCAATACAAGGCACTCTTGTCATATGAAGAGGGAAAAGTAGAATATTCCTCTTTTACACTAATATAAAAGATGCATGGAGAAATGAATTCCATGACAACCAAAACTGGCCGCCAGAATAAGGAATGGCAAGTATTCCAGTTATACGTAGGATCATATGTTTGCATATAAAATCCATGCATTTATTTTTTCCCTATTCGGTCACTTTTTAAGATAAAGTAATTGGGACGGAGGTAACAAGTTTGCCCTCCATTAAGACAGAGATGACTAGCGTGTGCTCCGGTATCAACTGCAGACAACAATCCTGATAATTCAATTGCAGATCTCATAAGAACAGTTACTAAAGAGCCCAGAAATTCACAGCATCTCCTGCCATTAATAGAAAATGACTGGTAAGATTTTATCTTTCCCTAATAAATTTCAGTTAAAGCTTGATTTTAATTAGAAAAACCCTGGAGAATTAGGCTCAATTCATTCTTGTTTTGCATGTGGTTGAACTGATCACAATCCAAGAAGGGAATAAGCCTGAGCAAAGGCTACGCAATAAACACATGGGCAGTCAATTCTTGATTATGTATGATTAGATTATCTGAATTAGTCAGTACCTAGTGCCACAGAATAATAAGCAAGGTACACTACTCTCCTGGGCTTTAAAGTCTGGTTTTAAGTCTGTTAGCAAACTGTTTCAGAAGTTATAAGAATCTCCTTCTCAATCCAGGTTAGTTTTTCTGAAAAATTTACAGGGCATTCTGCATAATTTAAAAAACAAAGCACAGGGCTAAATTTGGTCTGTTGCTGGTGTAGGATTACTGTGCACTATAAACCTTTTTCTCCTCAGTCTGTCTAAATCAAAGCTAACTCCACTCAGGTCAAAGAAGGTAAAAGTAGGCAAGAGAAACATGACCTCTGTGTATAAATTTTTCCCCTCCCAAATCAAAAACATGCCTCAGTGAGTCAGTTTGCCATTGTTACAAGAAAATGGTGTGAAAACGAATAATGTTGGTGTGATGCACAGCACAATCACATCACATCTGCTGAGAAAAACGAAAAAGGGAAAGTGGTAGCCAGCTGCCACTATCAGAGAGATTAATTCGAAAGGCTGCACATCTGGATCCTGCAGCTGCCAAACTCATAGTGACTGACTGCTTCCAATCCTGGAGTAATCAGAGGTGAAGTAACAGAAGCAGCACCATCCCAATACAACCAGTGATATGGAAAAGATACAGGTATTACTCTTCACCAGCAAGTTATTGCACCTCTTTTCTCAGCTCTTGTAAGATGCAAACCTGTTTACTAACACATGAATATCAAAACTTCTAGAACTGAGAATGATGAAGAATTTTTTTCAGGGGCCATTTTCTAAAATAACATATATGCAATTAGCACAACATTATGTATGGTCATGCATTCTAGTATGAAGAAAACATGAGTCCTCATACTCTGACTGACATAATCCCACTGTTACAGCTGGTCTGAACATATCTCCCCTCTCTTTTATTCCCATTCTGATCATTTTCTTATGCTATGAAAAACCCCACATATTTCCAATGAGAAATCAACATTTTTCAGAAGAAGCAATTGCATAAACTTTCAGTAAAATTAAAAAATTGCTAGCAAGTGTTTTCTTTTTCTCAAAATTCTATTTAATCAAAAGCTAAAGCAAAAGAAAAAAAAAAGAAAAACTGAAAAATTATTCACTTGTTAGTGTACTCAGAGTAACTTCTGATTTTTACTGAAATCTGAATCAGACCATCAGAATGTTCCTGCAGCTATTTCTACTCACACGGTTATTTCAGGGGAGTTAGAGTCATGATGTAGGAGATTTTTGAAGTTTTACTTTCTTTCCTAAACCAGAGCAGTTACCTACAAATGTATATTCCTCACATCTGGTGATTATAAACATGTTGTAGTTAAAGAGCATTATAAGAGTGCTTCTGCAAACTAAATATGTACTCTCAAATATTCTTTTTTTTTTTTTTAATGTACAGGAAATAGACAGTTGTTCTCATTTTTAATGAAATGCACTCACACCAGTGCATTGTCAGAGTCTGAAAGTTTTATGCACGTTTTGAAATGAGGGGGCAGATTTCAGTAATATCCTGAAGAGTCATAATTCTCATCTAGGAATTAAGAGGAAAATACATTAGTACTGTAAAGTGTATAAAGGTAATTGTGAATTCTATCTCTGAACATACCTAGTTTTTAGTAATTCTGAGACTTCGTGAAAGTGATTTGATATTTCTCTCAGTGGTGTCAGCAGCTGCAATATCCCACTCTAAAGATTACAACTGTTGCATCAAGCACTGATTGTAGTCTTTCCAATGTTCCTACTTTCTGTTATTATGTCTTCCATGACCTTCCATAAGCACAGAATAAGATTGAACATTTTGAGTATACTTTACAGACTGTACAGTGGCAAGCATACAAAAGCAAGTGGTCAAAATGAGGATGACAACATTAGCTAGGAAGCAGTACAAAGTTCTGATCTGACTTGAAGAGAACTGTGTACTGAATCAGCAGCAGGGCTATGAAAATAACACTAGGTATTATACTAGGTATTGCATACATAGATTATAGTGTATATATATACTACATATAGTATATATATAGTATAGTATATATTATATATAGTATTATATATATCATATTACATATATAACACTAGGTATTATATATAGAGACATAATAACTAAAGAAATGTAGCAGGTTACAGAAGTAGAAATTTAGAAATATTTTAAGGCTGTTCTATATACTTGTGGAGTTTGCATTTTATCTCAGTTAATTTCATTTCGCTAGACTGTCTGATTCCCAGTATTCAAGAGGGTAGTAATCATTAATCAGTTTTATCCTTACCATACGTATTTGAGGTACGAAAGTATTATCCTGATTTAAAAATTAAGATGCAGAAACTAAATTACATACTTCAGATCAGCCAGCATCTGTGGCACAAGATGGCATTTCTACCATGTTTTCAGAGCCTTAGTTGAACAATATGGCTACGCCACAGACACTTCTTAACATTAAGAAGTCTTTGCTGAAAGTTAAACACATTCAGGTTGTTGTTTCATAGCTTTCTGATGAATTGAAACCTTCTGGCTAGTCCAAATTTTCTATTAAAAATCCTTCTCATTTAAAATCTCACGTAAATCCTGGGATGGACAATGCCTATAGATGTTCCAGTTTAATTAGACGAGAACTTAGAATAGAGTAACATCTCAAAAAGTGTGTTATCAGAAAACAGGGAAGAAGCAACATGAGATGATACTACAGGAAAGTGGATGCGCGTGCTGCTGGACTATTTGTAAATTGGATTGAGCATAATGGGCCTATAGCAGCTAAGTCAAGCAGGAGCACGGTGTATGCGATCTTCAGGTACAGCTTTAAGGACTGGGATACCTTGTTTCCATCAGCTGAGTAAAACCAACACATTACTTGGGCCAAAGCTCTTGCCCATGGCAGGGGGTAATTTTTCTATTGACCACAGGGCCTCAACCAAGACCAGGACTATGAAACCAACTAGCTAGGAACCTTCACTTACTTCTAAACCATACTTTTAAAGGGGCATCTTTAGTTACAGGACCAAGTATTCTAAGAGACCAGATCAGTACTGTCCCAGGAATATCACTTTTCAATTCTTTCTGTTCATAGTGTAAGTCCCAGCTACGAATCATGCAAAGTTGTATGCTTTCTGTATCTCCTACCAGACATTTATTTTTCATATGTAAAAGATATGACCCTATCAAAACTTCAAGAACCAGGGGAAGTCAATATTTAGGATCTCCAGCAGTTTCTTCTATTTGATCCAAAACAGTGGAAGTCACGCTCTAGGGGACCAGTCACAATATTTTTTCACGCTGCTGTAGGCCAGGATGAAGGAAATACCTTTAATAGAGTTCATTTTAGTCCTGTCTTCACCCATGTGACTGTATACTGTTAACAGCCAGTCATGATCAAAACTGCACTAACTGCAGTAGCTTGACATGAAATACTCTCAGCTACCTTACCTAACAACAAAACTTGAAGCAAAATGTAACTATTTAGCCTCCTTGGTTTCCTGTTTGTGTCAAAGGCTCCACCTGCTTGACATGTCTGATTAACAGCATTTCTCCCCTGTATCAGTATTTTCTTCTTTCCTTCTGTTCCTTCCCTCTTATGTTTGTTAGTGTCAGTGTCCTACTACTGTAGACAAATGAATAAAATAGAGCTTATTTTGAAGAGGTGATCAACAAAGAAGTTACAAACCCATGTGGTCATTTCATCATCACCTAGTTTTGATTATTGTCTTCTGCATTGGAAGGCCATCTCCTATCTTAACAGAGAGGGGGGCAGCTCCCATTGTACCTGTGTATCAGGGCAGAATTTGCCTCAGTGACTTTACTAAGGAAGTTGTAATCTGTCTTTTTCCGTTTCGTTTATTACACGGTGTTTACCACTTTGCCCCATAAATTGCATCTTAAATTGTGTTTATGGTCAGAAGAATCACTGTAAAAATGGTGTGTATGCAACAGAACTGCTTCATATTTGCACTGAATTACATATGCTTTGGGGCTTTTTTGGACATAAATAAACATTTTTTCCTTTTTATTTCACAGAAACTGATCCAGCTAGGGGACAATAAGCTTGTTTTTTTATTGATTCATGCATTATCCACACAATTGTTGATTGTTTACAGTTGCAGATCTTTATTTAATACAGAAAAAGGAATTAAATTAGAAAAAACCTCGAACAATTAAATTTCTCTTTCATATACAGAGACATTTTCATTGTTGTGTCTTTTATCGTTGGCTACAGATCACATACACGTTAAATAGTATAATCTCTCCTTAACGGTCAGCAAAAAAACTGTGGCTGCAGATTTCAAACAAAGAATAGAATTTATTTAGAAAGTGGACAAGAACAGTTCTCACCACGTTACTTCTCAGGGCAAACTCTGTTTTTTCAGAAGGATTTACTGTTGCCCATGCAGGAAAGGAAGCTGCTAACCCAGGAAAGGAGGCTGCTAACCCAGGAAGCTGGGAAAAGGTAACAGAAAAAAACAACAAAAAAAGGAGGAAGAGGGTTATTAAAAGCAAGGGGCTTCCTCCTACATCTGTTGTCCTCCCCCAGAACCGCTTTGCTATCCTGCGGGGGGCTGATGAGCAACAGTGCTCCCACCAGGCGCAACCAGCTGGTGCACTGGTAAAGAAGGTCACTACTGGTGCTGCCAGGAAAAAGCGGCGGACCATAGTAGTCGGGGACTCTAATCTGAAAGGCACGGAGGCACCCATCTGCTGGCCTGACCCAGGCTCAAGGGAGGTGTGTTGCCTACCAGGGGCTCAGATCAGGGATGTGGCCGAGAAGCTGCCTGCTCTAGTCGGTCCCACTGACTATTACCCACTCCTGGCAATACATGTGGGTGCTACTGATATAGATAGCAGTAGCCCGGAGACCATAAAGAAGGACTACAGAGCTCTGGGAGAGGTGGTTAGGGGCTCTGGAGCTCAGATTGTCTTTTCGTCAATTCTCCAGGATACAGGGCAGGACCTTGAAAAGGCTAGGAGGATTGGGCAGGTTAATAAATGGTTAGAAGGGTGGTGCTATAGTCAGGGGTTTGGGTACCTTGAACATGGGACTCAATATAGTAAGCCAGGTCTACTGGGGGCTGGTGGAGCTGGACTGACGAAGAAGGGGAAGAGTGGATTTGGTAGGAGGCTTGCCAGACTGGTCAAGGATGCTTTAAACTAGATGTGTTGGGGGAGGGGGGCAGCATTCCATCCCAACACACCCAGTGGGTTGGCAGCACCTACAGTAAATGTTCAGAGCAATGTAGAGATATTCCAGCTGCTCCAGCCAATGAGTCGGCTTCAATTGGATCTCGGCTCAAATGCCTCTACACAAATGCCCGTAGTATGGGGAACAAACAAGAGGAATTAGAGATGTGTGCACATCTACGGGGATATGATATCATAGGCATCACAGAAACATGGTGGGATGGCACCTATGACTGGTGTGTTGGAATGGAAGGTTACCGGCTCTTTAGGAAAGACAGGCCCGGCAGACGGGGAGGGGGAGTTGCTATTTATGTTAGGGATAGGCTAGAGAGTATGGAACTCTGTCTGGGGACAGGTGAGCAGTCGACAGAGAGTTTGTGGGTCAGGGTTAAAGGGAGAACAGCGATGGGTGATATTATTGTGGGGATCTGCTACAGACCGCCTGACCAAGGGGACTTGCTGGACGAAGCGCTCCATAGGCAGATAGGAGCAGACTCACGCTTGCAGGCCCTTGTTCTCATGGGAGACTTCAACCACCCTGATATCTGTTGGAGGGATGGTACGGCCCGGCACAAGCAATCCAGAAGGTTCCTCGATTGTGTGGAAGACAACTTCCTTCTGCAAGTAATAGAGGAGGCGACAAGGAGAGGTGCCACGCTTGACCTCGTCCTCACCAACAGGGAGGGGCTGGTTGGGAATGTGACGCTCCAGGGCAGCCTTGATTGCAGCGATCATGAGATGGTTGAGTTTGAGATCCTCAGGACAGTGAGAAGAGCGTGCAGCAAGCTCACTGCCCTGGACTTCAAGAGAGCAGACTTTGGCCTCTTCAGGAACCTGCTCAGTAAGGTTTCATGGGATACAGCCCTAGAGGGCAGGGGGGCCCAAGACTGTTGGTTGATATTCAGGGGAAGTTTAGATTGGATCTGAGGAAGAAATTCTTTACTGTAAGGGTGGTGAGGCCCTGGAATGGGTTGCCCAGGGAGGTTGTGGATGTTTCATCCCTGGTGGCGTTCAAGGTGGGGTTGGACATAGCCTTGGATGGCATGGTTTAGTGCGAGGTGTCCCTGCCCATGGCAGGGGGGTTGGAACTCGATGATCTTGAGGTCCTTTCCAACCCTTACTATTCTATGGTTCTATGATTCTTTGATGTTCATGTTACCCCTTTTAAGTCTTCTGGACAAACAACTGCACTGATAGCAAACAAAGAGGATTTCTTTGTGGCTGAAATATATGTATTACTTTAATCGAGCTCTATAGGTTGTTTTTTCTTGTTACCTATCATTGCTTTCAGGCAGAAATACTTAAAAAGTTGTATGGATATAGTCAACGGCTCTGTAGTAATAATACTCTACAAGATGCTGTGAAAAATTCATATTGCATTTCTTTGACAAGGAAGGGGGTTCAGACTGGCTTGCAAGAACATCTAATATGAAACAGATTTTCTTGCTGTTCAACACTTGTAGAATGAGCTCACATGAAAAATCTAATACTGCTTGATTACTCATTAGTTCCAGCAACCTGCTTTCGTATTTATTTCTGTCCCTAGTTGCCTTCCTTTCCATCATGTCATTACTCCCTTTAGCAAGCTTTCTGCTTGGAATACAGCATAACATGCCAGGTCAATCAGAACTACAGCTTAAACCCATAATCGGTGCTAACTGTAGCTAGTGAAAGTCTTGCTAGTATGAAGTTCTGAGTTTCAGTAATACTTCAGAAAACCAGCACTTGTTACATTGTTTGTTGGTTTGCATTTTCTCAAAGCTCACTTTAAAATTAGAACAGACTTATTCCTCTTGGATTTGTATTATGCCAGTCTTGACTCCAAAGGAAGTTTCAGGGTTAAGGAAAGCATTTGCTGTTTGAAGCTTGTGCATTAAACCTCATGAAACATTTTAAAACAAAACAAAGCAAGACAATTAAAAACCCTTGTGACTTCAGGACTGTACAACAATCATTCTCATGCAATGCTTCAAGCATTTTTTATTTCAATATTTGTCAAAAAAAAGAGCATAAGCTTTTTAATTGTAATTACTGAGTGCATAGAAAATTTCTTTTTCTTTGTTTAAAGGGAGACTCTTCCAAAATCAGTGATTTTTCTGGATATTTCCTGGGACTTGAAAGCCTCCAGCTTGTGGTATAGGGGATGTAATTTCTTGTTTGATTAGGTAAGGCTTTACCTTTCAGCAAAACTGTTTGATGTGTATTAATACATTTACCTTGAGGCATGTAAACATCACACCCAGTTCCTTTGCAGCCTGAACCTTAGCTGGAAAAGAAATAAACCATCCTTTAAGGGTGGAGAGGGCTGGATGTTTACCTAAAAGTCATAACTTTAGGGAACTCTACATACAAGAAACTTTCCATTCTTAAGGCAAGTACTATCTCACTTTGACAGTGAGACAGGATAAAATCTTGTCCTGGGTTCAGCAGTAGCAGTCATTTTTCTCCTTCCTAGTAGCTGGCGCAGTGCTGTGGTTTTGACTTTCAGCCTGGGAACAGTGCTGATAACACCTACGGTTTTAGTTACTGCTCAGTAATGTTTACTCTCACCAAGGACTTTCTGAGTCTCATGCTCTACCAGGGAGGAGGGGAAGCAGGGAGGAATCAGAGACAGGACACCTGACCCAAACTAACCAAAGAGGCATTCCATACCACTGCACATCATGCCCAGGATGTAAGAACTGGGGGCAGTTACCCGGAAGGGTTAGATCACTGCTCAGTCGGTTGGGTATCGGTCAGCGGGTGGTGAGCCGTTGTATTCTTTTCCCTTGTTGTTTCCCTTGTCATTGTTATTATTGGTGGTAGCAGCAGTGGTTTGTGTTATACCTTAGTTACTGGACTGTTTTTATCTCAACCAGTGGGAGTTACATTCTTTCAATTCTCCTCCCCATCCCTCCGGGAGCAGGGGGAGGAAGGGGGGAGGTAGAAAGAGAACTGTGCGGCTGATTTACAGCTGGGCTTAAACCACGACAAATCTCAAATCAAAGTAGTCATTAAATTCAGGGCTTTTTTTGTTCGTTTTTTTTTTTTTTTTTTTCCTCTCTCTTAAAATGGTTGCAAATTGAACATGATGATAGAAGCAAGATCCTTAGTTGCACCTTTTCTAAAGGTACTCATGAAGTGTTTTGACCAATCAGCTCCCATAACTCATGTTTAAGACCAGCACTTCTAGTGCAAGCATTTGTTCTTCAGTCCAGTATTTAGTCTGGTCAAATGGTCATGGGTGTAGTTTCTGTTCACCACTTGGGACACTTTTATCTTACGAACTGACTCAATGGCAAAAAAAAAAAAAACCCAAACCCAGAACCTTTCCCAAGAGAAAAGAGACAAAACTCCATTTCAGAGTGAGAAGTCAATAAAGCAGTTCAGCACATTTTTGATACCTGAAATATTTTTCCTGCATGTTTCTAGAAAGGAATGAGTTTTATGTCTGGCTAAATACAAGAATGCCAGGTTGAAAAATGTTTGATTTTCTTCCCAACAAGAGAAAGATACAAGCCAAATTTATTAACTGCCAAATAGACTTTATGTTCACTTTTCTTGTCACATTCCAACCACATAATCGGGTGTATGAAGATTAGGTAGAAGTATGGACTTCATCAAAAACAACTGAAAATGCCTGCATTTGCCTTTTCAAATACTTTTATGGACAGGACTAGTTTGAGGAGTACTAATTAAAAATCTTCTAGGGAGTAGGATAAAAGCAACCTCTCTGAGCCACACATAAGGTTTAGCAATACTATTTATAAACTTGCCCATTCTTCACTCAGCATTACAGAAAATACCAGCTCTTTTATTTTTTTCTTTTTTTTTTCTTTTTTTTTTTTTTAATTTGGAGGCTTCTAACTAGTCAATAATTGAGTTGTTTGGGCAGTAAAGTAAGCAGCCTCATTTAAAATGCTTCATGATGAAATACATGAATTCTTCATACACCCAGTACAATTCTAAGAGACTAACTGCAAGCATCCACAATTATAAATGTTTACTTCAGTTTCTATGCAACAAGTTTAAATGCAGTTATCAGTCACATATTTTTAAAATACCTACTAACTACTAAATGTCTACTAATATCTAATAAATCCATTATAGCAAATGTTTTAGGGTCTTAAGACTTGTTAACTCTCATGACATATGGCTATCATGAAAAACCCACATATTATTCAGAAGCCATGAATTAAGTGTGACTATCCTTTTAAAGGTACAGTATTTTCTTGAGAGCTTAAACCTCTGAAAATCTGCAATGTGAAAGAAAATAGAAAGACTGCCAGTTTCATGACAAATAATTCAATCTCTGCCATTACTAAAAATAATGAGAATGGCCTAATTATCTGAATAACAAATAGCACATTTATGTAATAGTTCATATTTGCTGGAATAATATGTTGTATATGTGTGTATTTTTATTAAGATTTTTCTTTAAATCATGCTTTCTCTTTTCATTTAGGAAGTCTGACAACGAATTTTAGAAAAAGTCAAAATTCATTTTTAATTCTGTGGTATTAATACCCCCTAAAAATCAGCAAATAAGAAACTGTTTTAGCACAATTAATTCTTATAATGTCACTACATTTTAATGGTTTTAAAACTGAAGCTCCTGAAAAGAATTATCTTTACTTTCATTTCTATGAATTAATGTTTGTGCAGTGTATTGCATTGACCTCTCTATATATCTGCCTCTGAAATGTATTTCTCATAGATTTCTTTTTTTTGGGGGGAAAGACAGGGAGAAAGAAGATTAGCTTGTGATTTTATTATCTTTTTTTATGGCAAGGGCCGTTCATTCTAGGGAGGACAATTGCACTTTGAAGCCTCATCCTATATTAACTGTTTTCACAGAGAAATCATTTGAAAGCAATTGCTCTTGATAGTTTAAGTTGAGTTAGAGTATTTTTCAATTAATTCTGATCATTGTCATAGTTTGGGAGTTTGGAACATGAAAACTGGTAAAAGAACACTACTCAGTTATTAAGAATGCCTTTTAAAATCCTTGTGAAATTCTCATCCAGATTTGCCAGACCCTATAATGTACATTTACACTTAACCAATATTGCCTAACATTAACTTTTTGATTTTTCTGTTGTATGCTTCCAGGCTAATTCATATGCATCTGAATACCAAAAAACAAAACAAAACAAAAACCAACAAAACAAAACAAAAAAAAGAGGCATAGTGTTGAATCTGCCTCGCTGCTGCTATCACAATCACTTCTGCAACAGCACCAGCTGATTTTCTGTTTTAATTCACAAGAGAAGGATAACGAGAGTATCAGAAAAGCTGTTAAAGCAGTACTTGCACTTGTATCTCACAAGCAACATACACTGTTCCATGTCATCTGTATCAACATCACACCAAATCCTTTTGCAGCAATCACGCTGGGTTTTTTAACCAGTAGTATTTCTGAAAGTCAAGTAACAATGTCTGCTGATCCTGGACATTCTGTAGCACATACAAAGATTACACAAGTTTGTAAATTCTCCTATTTCGCCTTTTAGTGGTATTCTCCCTTCATTTCTGTTCAAGGTGGAGGCTTACTCACAGTACAACCCATGTTGTACAAGATTTCTGGTTGTATCGTTGTACACTAGGCTACTTAATTTATTAAGGGTTGCTTACCTCTGGGTACTAAATTCCATTGGCTGTGATAACAAATTTCATATATACACATTTTGAAAGTTCTGGTGCTGGTTTATTTGCTAGTGTGACCTTCAATAAGATGGGTTATTGATTTACTACAAGTGGAAAATTATCACATGTAATCATTAGCTTGTTTCAAGTTCATTGTAAACCTACCTACTGTGCTCCTACATCAAGCAGTTCTTTTTAGATTAGGCTCCATTTAGTAGTTAAGACCCACTGAACATGCACCAAAGCGGCTAAATTTAGTTAGCATGCATGCACAAGTTTCCTCTTTTTTCTTTTTTTTTTTTTTTAATTAAGCACTCCGACTTACTTCAAAAGTAACACAACTATGCAAGCCAACTTCATGATTAATAGCTTCATATGCGTTTATTTTTGGTCTTCATGGAGAATCTACTATTTCCACTGAGATTTTTTCTACAACTTTAGCTGTATTTAAAGTTAATGAGCTTTTTCAATTAAAGCTTCAGATATTTAGCCTTTGGATAACATTTAGGTGAACCAGCGTGTATCTAATTATGTTGGGTGAATTCTTAAGGGGCTCTGAATATACCTCATTCATAACGAGCACATTTCATGTTGCAGGCACATACTGGTCTTCAATCTAGACTGAATGCAAATCACCGTTGTGAAAACAACATTACCAATAGGTCTGAGAGTTCGAGGAATGACTGTGCTAGCAAATGCCCTCAAGAGTACATACAACATCAACCATTCCAAGTGGCAGAGATACCATGACCTCCATGAAGGTAAAGATGAAGCAAGGAAAAGAAGGCTGGGTAAAAATATAGGAACGTTGTCTAAACTGGGCAAAACATGTCAGGACAGAATATTGAAATCTTGCTGCTTGTTTATGGAAACCAGCAGTGAAACCAACAAAGGGATTAAACTACACCTTAACACTCTAACATGCAAAAAAGGGTGAAAAAGAATGTGTAGTTTTCAAATTGGGTCCTTTACTCCAGATGTACATGGGGAGGAAACACTGCTTAACACACTGACTGCCTGGAAGACGATGTCTTCTGCTTTCCTGTGGGACTCCTTAGTCTCCTAATTAGTCTATCAGACTCCTGAGGTGTGGAAGTCACCACAAGAGATAGCCTGGCTGGCCCAGAAAAACTGGCACATCAGATTAAGTTGTTGACTTGCATTCAGGGCAGACATTTTAGTCTGTGTCGTGTGCCTTGTAGGACCTTGAGAACATCACTTGCAATGTCCTGTTCTTGAGACACCACCTGTAAAATGAAGATGGCATTGTATCCCTATTTAAAACAGCAATTGTGAAAATATTTGCTGGAACAGCAGGCTGGCTGTAAGGGGCAAATGAGAAAAATTACTGTTTAGGTAAATCATCTCCACACTGACATATTCAACATTCTAAATGTGGGGACCTACTACATGCCAACCTATGTATTCAGCTCCCTGAAGATATGAAGCAGAAAGGCTTTGGAAGTTAAAATATGATTTCAGGTTTCACTTATTTCCTCATGCAGGGGTATCTAAAAATTGCACAATGTAAAAATGCCTTTAAAGAACATCTTTAGAAAACCTCAGATCACTTCCATAAGCCTGTGGTTTAAATTGAGAAATACAAATTTCTTGGTACTCTTATCTTTTTTGATGTTTCACACACACACATTTCTCAACTCTGTTCTGTGTCTGTTTCCAGATTGGTTAGCCAGACTTAAAAAATGTACACACACCATAGAGGATTCAAGGTAGTCAATGACTTCACCTGGCCAATCAAAACTGCTGATGTGGCAGCCTCTCAATACAGAAATGGGACTGAGTAAAAATTGCTTATTCTTCAGATTTAGGATTTTAATTCTGTCTTCCCCATTCAGTTGCCTGTTTACAGAAAAGTCAATGAAAAATAATATCCTTTATATCTCTCTTTCTTTCTTAAACTTTCTGATGTTGACCACTGAATGCAAAACTGTTAAATGTGATGGCACAGGTGGAATGATAGACAGAACATGTACGTTTTATGTTATTTTTGTTTTATTTAGTTTTTGCTTTTGTTTTCCCAAGTGCTCCTGATAAACAGAATTTAAAGGCGGGGAAACAATTTCAAAGGCTATAATCGGAGATCTGACTGAAAGAACTACCACTAAAGTACATGGCCTCAGCTATCCACCCCATCCTGCTTGAAGCAAAACGCTAACAAGAAACTGCGATAGAGCACAGATCTTAAGTCAACACTTGTACTGCAGTTTTCTGATACTATACTGCAGTGAGTGATAAAAGAAAGAAATTGCTCTCTTTGTGACTGAAGCCTCAGCCTAAACCAGAACAGAACAAAGCTGACAGCTGTTTCTTCAAGATTATTCTGAGAATATATCTGATCCAAAAGAAAACGTCACCTTTCTCCCCAGCAAATGTGGCATTAAAGAGGAAAAGTGGCAAAATTCCAACTAGAACTTGCCAAAACTGTGAATCTAAAGTTATTTGCCTTAGGAAGAAAAATATCCACCATGTTCTTCACATTGATGTATAAAATGGCTGTTTTCTTTCAATCCAAATTTCCTGTGTTTTTTATTAAATACAACGTAGCAAAAACCTTATGGAGGCCACAAAAATGCAATTTCATATGAATTTGTTTTGAGAATTTCTCTACACAGCAGAGCCTATATCCAAACTCACTTCACTGAACCCTTCTTGCTTTTCATCTTCAGAATAACGGCTGATCTTATTACAGCTGACTTTTCATTTGCCAGGTAACAAAGCCATTTTTCCTTTGGCAGATGTGGCCACTAGAGAGTCATCCTCAGCAACAGCCCTAATGCACAGATGATGCATGCATTGTGCAAACCACCACCCCAGCCACTTAAGAACCAAAATGCAGCACAAAGTGCACATTGGGAGCTACACTGGTTTTAGCTATTGGGAGGAAATTCCTCATATAACTACTTTTGAGAAGCCATAGTCTTCATTTGTAACTTCAGTCATAATCACTAAATTAGCTTTTTGAAATGCTTTGTGTGACTCATTTGCTTTTAGCAGCTACTTTTGACTGACTAATGCACACACTGGAATCAAAAATACATTAAAACAACAAGCACAGTTGAAGCGACAACAAATTGAAAAAGGTACTTTAAGAACTTACCAAGACACCTTTGTCGCTCTTTTTTTGGGCTCCTGTCCCAGTGACTTCAGCTTGAAAGTATTAAAATAAGTTCCTTACACATGCTTTGCAGGTGAGGGTTTTTTTTGAGTTTTAATTTGCTGTTTGATTCGCCCCGGGATTTTCAGGTGTTGCAAGAGGGAGTAAAGAACAGAAAGTACCTCAGTTCTTGGTTTTCAGCCATTGGATGATGGCCACAGCATTATTAAACTATCCAAGCATGCTGGGTCTCAACCACAAAATTTAATTTTCCCTACTGCAGGGACTAATCAACTACCAGAGGCACTGAGTCCTGAGGAGACTGTTTTTATCTGTATTTTTTTTCTTTCAAAGACTGAAGCACAGTTAATTTTACAATTTTGTCTATCCTCAGGCTTACAAACAATGACAGAAATGCAGCTTGATGAGAAACAGATAAAAAGTGGAATTTATGCTTACACTATGTCATAAATTAAAGAAAGATTAAAGGTTTAAATAATTAACAGCACCTCCAGAAGTCAGAGAGAAAGAACTCAGATTCCTCTATGTGAAGGAAAAAAAAAAAAAACAAAAGGGAACTGAAGCATCCTGAACATTATTAGCAGCTACCACGTGCTTTGTGTGAATATGAGAAGGAAAGTTGGTTTTTACTGCAATTACCTATTTCCTCAAAAACACCTCCACTGGCTAACAAAACTCCCCTTTCTGTGCCTTCAGAAGACATTTACAGTACACACATATTTGTATCTAAAATTCAGTATTCAGAAGAACTATTTGTCATGGATTCACCGCATAATAATCCTTTAGCTTCTTAAACAGTTGCTAGCATACTGGGTTTTGATTTTTTTTCAGGAACTCCATGTGTATGTTCTCCACCCTAGAAATATGACTAGGCAATTGAACCATTTATATTCCATTTGCTGAGAAGTATAGGGTTTCATGCGAAGAAGGAAAAGCTGGAAGGTAAGTAAAGTGAATAAAGAAAGGAAAGAAATCCACCACAATATTCATCTAGATTGTTTTTAATCATAGGAACACTTTCTTGGAGTTCTTCCAAGAATGACTGGGGGACAAGGTGGAACTCCACAATGAAAAAGTGATGCCTCAAAATGTACCAATACTGGAGATAAAGGCTGTACTATGCACATGTTAAATTTATCAGAAAAAGATGGTTGCAAGCAGTAGTTCACATGACTAAGACAGAATTCTTTCAAAATGACGGCTGTTCAGGCTTAAAAGAAATTTGGAAATAGAAGAAAGTTCCTACCAAAGAAAACAATTATAAATATTCTTAATTGCCTGGAAATAACTTGTCATACAAAATTGGACTGAGATACATTCATACAAAAGCTTTAGATGCGTTGATGTCGTAATGCTTTTTAAAGAGAGCGGCATATTTTTTGCACAGTGTTCCAATAATACATAAAAGAAAAGGATATGACTTTCACTTTTATCTTCTGCCTCCCTTCCTTACTACATTTTCTCCTCCACTTTTTTAATTTCATTTTTTCTTTTTTTCTTTTTTTTCCCCTTTTTTTCTTTTTTCATTTTGCAGGGCAAGGGGGGAGCATAAAATAACTGGAAGACTCAGTAACTGCTACTCAATGTATTTTATTATTTCAGGAATTCATTCCAAGCTGGGCTGCAATTACATTTAAAACTGGAGAATAATGGGCTATTGACATGTATATGGTTTTAGAAATATAACGCCTCATTTTCTCAGCTGGAATTTCCCCACAATGTGCATTTGCATTACATTAGAGATGCTCTTTTTAAAGAGAGCATAGCCTGCATTCAGACATTTTGACATTATCTGGGTCAGAGGCAACATTTAAAAGCAATAGCCCTACATCTACTGTGAATCTCTTACAAGCACACACAATGCATTTGTGAAAATGAGGGAAAAACTGAGAGGTTCTCCCTATTAAGCTATAGTTTATGATACACCTGCCTGCACCAGACATTAATCTGCAGGAGACAGATTGACATGGTCACAGTCCCCTGCTCTATTCCAACTGCATATACATTACCTGAATTGAAATCTGCACTTCTTCATGCCCTGTGCAGTTTCATGTGATCAGAAGTGGTCAGATGCATAAACTACCAGTCTTCATAGTGCATATGATCATCTCCATTTTCCATGTATTTACCTACACATATGGCAGCTGCAAGTTTTTCCTTTTTGCTTAACAATGAGGACTTTATTCTCCCCCAGTTTAGCTGAGGTCTAACTAGCTTGTCAGGCTCAAAATTGCATGGCGCTGGTTAAGTATATAAGCAACTCAGTACCTTTCTTGTTCCCAGAAGTGCCTAAGACATAATGAAAAAAGAATGCAGAAGTTTTTCACCTGTTATAATAGTTTTATAAAGCCCTGTACAATGAATTCTTTGTCATCTTCCAAGAATGGGTCATTTGTGAATGGCAATGCTTACACAAGTGTGTTTTATGAATAGAAAGATCTGTGTAATTGATGTGGCATTGCGAGTGAAACCTCACGGAGGTTGCATGAGATGTATCTAACTTTCTAATTCAACACTTGCAAGATTTTCAGATATATCAGATGTTTAATTTATTCTTCATTGACATACTCTATTCTAAATGGAGAGGGCTCCAAATTAGTACCATCCTGCTGTAGTTACTGAAAAATTAAAGCCAGTGTAAAGTATGGCTTTTTCTTTCTTCCTCTTTTCAGGTCTCATTTCTAACATCTCTCTGCTCTCCCAGTTCCTACCACCTTCACAAATTTCCCTCATTCAAAGTCCCCTGTTTTAATGCTCTTTCTCTCCTTCCTTCTCACAAATCTGACATTAGCTTTGTCACTCCCTTGACTCTTGACTTTCCTAACCCTGGCCAATCCCTTACACACAATACATCTCTCCTTGCACTTTTTCTGCTGTCTTCAGTTGTTTCTTTCAAAGCATCTCCTCTCTTCCTGTTTTCCTGTTCATTCTACTCCATTTCATTCCAAATAGCAGACCATATTTTCCAGCCCCTTTCCCTCTCTCTCTGCCTTTCCTTTTAACTGAACCCTGGATTTATTTTGACAAATCAGCCCTTCTTGATGACCTGTCCTCACCTCTCCTCCTCTAGCTGGCAGAAAGATATTTCTTTTGCATTTCTATGTATGAATTTTCAGTTCTTGTTTCTCTAGAGCTATTGAACCAATAATCATCACAGTATGCTTAGTAGAACCACAAAATGTGCCTAATAGCAGATGTCTGTTAATTTGGGGAAAAGGAAAAACCCTAAAATCAGCAGATTCACAAAGAACCTCTTAAGATCCTGTAAGGAGGACATCCCAGAAGACTGAACTTGTCATTCTTTCAATCATATAAGGAGGGTAGGTAGGACCTAAGAAAGGGAGAATTTGGGGTGTATTATGCTCTGACTAAATGCTAGGAACTATTGTTCTTCTTCCAACATCTTCTCCAAAGTTCACCACCTCTCTTTGGGGTTTGGATCAATCCTAACAATGTCCCAACAAAATGTGTGTGCTCTCCCTCTTCTGAGAGAAGGATTTGTTGAGTCCTAGTGCAGCAGAGAGGGAAGAGTGAGTTACATAACAGGTTCAGGTTCACTGCCCCACCAAAACATAAGAGGCTGTATCACAGTTTTCTTCCCTCAAGGCAGAGCAACACTCACAGCTCTCTTCCTCCTTAGTGTAGAAGGTGCTGGGAAGTGGGAACAGATGGTCTGGTATTACTTTTCCACAGAAAGTAGGCAGTTCCTATTCTTTTCTTTCCCCAGTTACAACCTAGCTGCCTGGCAACTGGTCTGCTTGTGAACAAGCATTTCTGTCTAACACATTTGCTTCCTGTACAGCGTCACATCAGGCAAGATAAAGTGGTTTCACTTCACCACAAAGCATCAGCACTCATGCTGCTAGAAAGGACAAGCTCCCACTCTTATTTTGATCCCTTTTTCTCACAGATGAAATTACTACCTAGCACCTCAGCCAGGTCTCGGAGAAAATAAAATGCTCATGTGATTCTGCAGCAATGTTACTCATTCCAGTGACTTTATGATGGAAATTAATCACTTTAACAAAGTTCTTCACATCTTAAAGATCATTTTACAGTTTTCACAGAGGACAATGAATGTTCTAAATAACAATTCTGATTAAAAATACTGTTGTGAGAGACAAAAAGAGGTGGAGACGCAAAAAATGCAAGGAAGCATGGAATCAGGGAATGAAGCAGGAAGTGACAGAGTGTGGGTTAAGTGAAGGCTGGTTTTAGAAATTATATTGCTTTATCATTTTTAAAAATACTTTCTTCAGGCTTAGGAGGAACCTGTTTTATTTTATCAGTGGTTTTAAACCTTTTTAAAAGAAAAATGAAGTAGAAAGATCTGCCCATAAATGCATATAGAACACAATTGAAGAGAAATTACTCTGAAGCTGTATAATCTGTCATGCAAAGAGAGATTCCCCAGCATTCCTGAGATGAAAAGGACATCCCAAACATACAACCAGGTTTTAATTTGCTGATAAACAAATCTGATAAGCAGTGATAGCACATGACTTTGGCAGCTCTATAGCAAGTAAATAAATATTTCAACAGTTTTGTAGACTAAGCAATTTTCTTAATCAACTAACAAGGATATTTTAGAAATGAGTACAATCTGACAAACCATAACATAAATTCTTTGGCACGTATACTATGTGATGCAGCAGCAAAGAAGTCCTGATTAGGATTAAGCAACACACTGGAGAAGATCCATGAGGACAGAGCAGTGACCATGCTGAGAACCAAGTATAGCACTTCTGCATTGCATATTGAGAGCATGCAAGTCTTGCAGGCATTAAAAAACAGGATGATGCAGTCTGCTGTCTGCTTTGAGCCTGAATCATAGAATCACAGAATACCAGGTTGGAAGGGACCTTAAAAACCATCTGGTCCAACATTTCAAGACAAAGCGCGATCTAGCCTAGATGTCCCAGCACCCTGTCTAACTAGATCTGAAAAGTTTCCAATGTGTGAAACCCACTACTTCCCTGGGGAGGTTATTCCAATGGCTCATTGTTCTCATTGTGAAAATTTTTCCTCTTGTGTCCAACCAAAATCTCCTCAGAAATAACTTGTGCCCATTACCCCTCATCTTTTCCATGAGACTCCTTGTAAAAAGGGAGTTTCTGTCTTCTTTGCAGCCACCATTTAGATACTGGTACATGGTGATAAGGTCTGCCCTGAGCCTTCTTTTCTCAAGGCTGAATAAACCCAGGTCTCTCACCCTTTTCTGACATGGCAGACTTCCCACCTTTGTGGCCCTTCTCTGGACCCTCTCCAGCCTGTCCACATATTTTGTATTGTAGTGGTCAAAACTGACCAGGAGTGGCCTGACAAGTGCTGAATAGAGTGAGATAATGACACCTTTATCTCTGCTGCTGATGCCTTTGTTGATGTAACCCAACATCCTGTTGGCTTGCTTTGGTGCAGCTGCACACTGTTCACTCATATTGAGATTGCTGTCCATGAGAAACCCCAGGTGCCTTCTCACAGAGCTGCTCTGCATCCAAATAGATCTCAGCCTAGAATCTGTGCTCCAGGAGCTCTGGCCATCTTTCCTGCATGTAACTTTGTTTCAGGAACAGGTCTTAATCATTCGGCATTTCTCTTACCTCTGATAAAGTATTACTGATGATCAGCCTTTTTGCACATCCCTTCCACCCTATGATTCTGCCAAAAGTTCACTGGCAAGTTGGCATTCAGGACTTAAGCTAGCTTGACTTGGTTTTCCCTTTTCCCTTGGCCCCTTCACTGTGTTATCCACACAGCCACTTAGAGGTTTCTATTGAATCATCTCTTATTGCTACTTTAGAAAGAAAAGCTACTTGCTATATGTGAAAATCAAAATTATGCTATGACCCTTCCTTACACAGGTTTCTAATTTAAAACCCCTGCTAACGTGTTTTAGAACATAATAAATCAAAACCACAAATGCTTCAGTAAGTAGAATTTAGCAAGAGATATTCTAACTATAAGTAAGTACTACTAGCACAAGCACTTGAGTCTGTTGCATTAGAATTTGGAAAGAGAAATTGCTAAATGCTAATGTTGCTGAAGTAGGAATAATTTTTCTAATTTTTGAAAAAAAAAATTTTTTATAGGAAAAAACAATTCAACTAAACAAAAATCTTTTCCACAAGAATGCACCTATCTCAATGAAACTGCAAACATCGGATGGCAACTCAGATACGCCCAATGAGAAACAAGATTTGGATGGGCTGGTCATTTCCCTGGCAAAGGGATATGTGGGATTTCAAATCATGTCCATCTCCTAAACAGTCCAGCTGAGTGTCTGGATCACAAGTAGTGGACAATTTCCAAGCCAATTCTAGTGGGCTGTGAAGTCTGGCAAATGGTGAGGGAATCAGGAGATAAATTAAGTTGTTGGGGAAGAGGTAAGTGGGACGGTTTACTCTTTTCTAATAATAGTATTTCAAAGGTATTGCTGCCTGAGTTATTAAAATCATGTGTCAATTTGTAAGTCTAAAGTTATACATATATTCATGTGGAATAATTACCAACTACCAACACACCAATATTTGTTCCTGTTGAAATAACTGACAGAACTGCAATATGCATAAACTTTGTTTTAACATTTTGCCCAGCAATTCTTCATCAAAATCAATATGCAAAGCACATTTTATCGCATCTGTATGAGCTGTGACCAGAAATTGGAAGTACTGATACTTTCTTAAGATCACATTCCAACAGTTTCATTTAGATGGGATAACTTTTTAAGCATTCTAGACATCAATCAGTCTTGTAAACTCTGCGATAATTTGGAAAAACTTTGCAGGCAATGGTTTCTAAGTCCTGGTTAAATCACTTTTTGCACTACAATAGTCACCAGCATACTTCTAAGAGTATATAGTACAGTACAATCTGCAGACTCTTCAGGAGAAGAGATGACCTACAAATTACAGCTGACCTCCAAATTGCTGGTGTCCAGAGTCCAAGACTTTCTTCTGTGGGCTTGCCTTCCACCAGAACTCCATACTTCCATGACACATGCAACCTAAAAATGAGTTGCCAAGAAAGAATCAGCAAACTTTTTGGCCTATAGCTGCATCTATGTGTCTGCATCTACGATTCTATATCTATATCCATACACATGTATATCTGCATGCACATAGACACGCGCACGCAGTGAGGAGTGTAGCTTGTGCTTTGGAAAATGTCCTACAGTTACTTTTTGCACACGATTCCACAACAGTAGCAGCTCCTGGAATTGCAAAGGAGTAACAGGTCAGGGTCCACTGAAGGTAACAGTATCACTGTTAAGTCATGCTTAAAGCTTCCCATGCAAACGGTTGCGAAATCATCTTTAATCACCTTTTCTCTACTTTACAATGGTTTGCAATGGAAAGTTATTTTATACCACGTTATTTCCCATAGAAACATGCAAAAATCCTTGAGCCTTATAAATGTTGACCAAAGGGGGAGTAGAAAACTTAGGGACCAAGTAACAGAATAATTAGCAGTGGTAGCCTTAGCTGCTCAAATGATTCCCCAGTGGTGGTTTGCAAGTAGTAACTGCTAATAATTTAAAAAAGCAAATTGTGAAACTAATTTTACTGATGTGTTTTACTAATTAGATAAGTGTGAAACTCTACATAAGCAAGAGCGTATGGCAAATTAGTGTTCAGACACATAAATTCACCCAAAAATCCTGCTGCAAAAAATACAGCTTATTACTTTACACCCCTGCTGATGCAACATGATTGGATTTCCACTCCTCTGGTCCAACACCAACTTAATCACTGCAACAACAACAACAAAAAAGGCACAAACAGGAATACTGACTATCATAGAATCATAGAATCATAGAATAGTTAGGGTTGGAAAGGACCTCAAGATCATCGAGTTCTAACCCCCCTGCCATGGGCAGGGACATCTCCCACTAAACCATGCCATCCAAGGCTATGTCCAACCCCACCTTCAACGCCGCCAGGGATGAAGCATTCACAACTTCCCTGGGCAACCCATTCCAGGGCCTCACCACCCTTACAGTAAAGAATTTCTTCCTCAGATCCAATGTAAACTTCCCCTCTTTAAGTTCGAACTCATTACCCCTTGTCCTCTCACTACAGTCCCTAATGAAGAGTCCCTCCCCAGCATCCCTATAGGCCCCCTTCAGGTATTGGAAGGCTGCTATGAGGTCTCCATGCAGCCTTCTCTCCTGAGGCTGAACAGCCCCAATTTTCTCAGCCTATCTTCATACCATAAGTGCATCTCAATGCCTATTATAAAGAGGTAAGATATCTTTGGAAAAATGGCAGGTTTGGACCCGAACATAAAAGAGCAGACAGCATATCAGCTACTCTGCTGTGGAGTCAAAGTAAATCTCTATACTTACAAGTGTTGGGCTGATAAATTAAATGAGATCAAAAATAAAGCATATGGACTATTATAACATAAAGTATATGGACTATTATTTCATAATAACAATGATGTACCCCTCATTAACAGTAAAATAGTACAATATAATCATCTCTGTAAGTTCAGTCAGAAATTGGTGGAATTTTAGTAGATATTCCATTCTGCTCCTTATTCTTGAACTGGTTTCCCACAGCGTGCTTCCATTGGCTGAGAACATTCTAAAATTGGATCTCCTAGACAAGATTAGAGCCACTAGACTTTTGTCAGCACCATGCACTAGACCTTCTTTAAATTGTATTGTGGATAAAGGACAGAACTAGATGGGTACATAATGCTGATCTGTAGGTATTTTTTTTGTGTGTGTGTTTTTTTTTTGTTTGTTTGTTTTTGTTTTTTTTTGTTTTTTTGGTTTTTTTTTTTTTTTTTCCCTTAAAAAAAGAGGAGAAAAACCCCTCTACAATTTAGACTACAGCTCACAGACTAAGGGCTGACAGGAGAAAGGGCCTCCAGCCAAACCTCATGATTTGGGCGTAGAGTGTGGTTTCAGCTGTGCATGAAGTTTCAGTCAGTGGACTGGAATGAGAGCTGCATCCAGGCTGGAGCAGCAAGTTTAGAATAATCTGATAAGGCACAACAGGAACTGAAACAGTGGGAGGATGCCATGCTATAACTAACAGGTGTGATTCAAGTGGGGTTTGTTAGATATAGATTCATGGTTATGTTTGAGACCAGATGGACAGATAAGAGGAAATTCTGGATGTGAAGGTAAGAGTAAATACTAGATTTTCCCTATCACAAAGGAGTTAGCATTTGGAGTTAACTTGATTTGGCAGCGCAAGAATAGGATTTGAAACTGCTGTGGTCTACCTAACTGTTACTGATTTGGCAGGAGCTAGGGTAGGATTGTTCTGATACCTGGAGAATGTCCATGGCTGGATCTTATAGATTTTATCACAATGGCTATTGCTATGCCTTCAGTGTCCACAATGATTTTGATTTCTGAGTCTACATGGAGAAAAAGTGAAACAATTGCAGATCAGCCTACATGAGGAAAAGAACTCTGCTTACTGGTCTTAAACACATGTAATTTGTGCTTACCTTAACCCTGTAAAGATTTGTCATGGTTTAAGCCCAGCTAGTAACTCAGTACCATGCAGACGTTCGCTCACTCCCCCTCCATCTTTCTTCCCCAGGGCCCCGCTCCCGGAGTGATGGGTAGGAGAATTGAAAGAATGTAACTCCCACTGGTTGAGATAAAAACAGTCCAGTAACTGAGGTATAACACAAACCACTGCTGCTACCACCAATAAAAACAATGACAAGGGAAACAACAATGGAAGGGAATACAACTGCTCACCACCCACTGACCGATACCCAACTGACTGAGCAGTGATCTAACCCTTCCAGGTAACTGCCCCCTGTTTATATAGTGGGCATGACGTGCTGTGGTATGGCGTACCTCTTTGGTTAGTTTGGGTCAGGTGTCCTGTCTCTGATTCCTCCCTGCTTCCCCTCCTCCCTGGTAGAGCATGAGACTCAGAAAGTCCTTGGTCAGCGTAAGCATTACAGAGCAGCAACTAAAACCACAGGTGTTATCAGCACTGTTCCCGGGCTGAAAGTCAAAACCGCAGCACTGCACTAGCTACTAAGAAGGAGAAAAAATGACTGCTACTGTTGAACCCAGGACAAGATTGCAATTTCTGACTTATTCTTTTTAAAATAGAAAGGAAAATAGAAGGAATTTGACATGAAAAATTAGATACATTACATATGCCAGGCAATCAAATAGCCAAAATTCACTACTACTATTGTTTTTATTATTGTTTTTTTTTGTCGTTGTCTGTCTGGGTGCATTAGCTATCCTACTTACCTAACTACCAAGATTTGAGTATGTATCTTGGGGAACAGCCACCTATGTGTTACCTACGAACATTCTGAAAATATTAAAAACACAGAAGCAGCAGGTCCTTTGAGCCTTTCTCCATGAGTTCCTGGCAGTTTTGTACCTCACCCTTTACCTCCCATGATGTACATCAGAAAACGTGCCAAATCTGTGTCTCCTGGAGGACATATCTTTGCATACCTTCATATTTTTCCTCCTCACCTGCACCATATTTCATTATTTTTCAAAAAAAGGAAAATATTTGGGATGTGTTATGAAGCTCTACTTGCATCCAACTTCCATTTCTCAGACTCCTAAAGTAGAACTCCATTTTCATAGGTAAACAAACATACCATTTGAATTATGGCCCCATTTTGTTGAGGGCATGGAAAGGGAAGACTGGGTCAGAAGAAAATATCCCAAAAGCTGTACTGAGAAAACATGCAGGAAACCATAGTTTGCTACAGGGCAGAATTAGTTCCAAAAGAAGAACACTGAGTTTACAATCAAAGGCTGGGGGATTTGCAACCCTAACCACATCTTCAAAGTCTTACGGAGTCTGACAGTCAGAAAAAGAAGTCTGGATAACTAGAGAAAGTCCTTGCAGATATAAGGACTTCCTCTAGCAACTGTATAAGTGTGAGTGAGATGCAGAGCAGGCAGAATAGATTCCATGGACAAGTTACAGCTCTGCTCTCTCTACAGAGGTGGAGCCACATAGGATGTGAAGGAGAGGGATAACATACTAACAAGGCTGAGGTAGGGTGACGCCAACTCAGAGGAACAGGTATTTTTATTTCTGAAGTAACTGTAAGCTTATAGGCTTTCCTTTTGAGCAGTTAGAACTGTGGAGTAGCTTCATGAAAGGTAGAGTAATGCAAAATCTTAGGTCATCCCAAAATTAATAGACGTTTTCTTTATTATTTTACACAAGACCAGTATTTCACTCCGGTGTAATGAAAAAGCTCTCCTCCAGTTTAGCATCTATGATTTTTTTTTCTATTCCCATTGTGGTTTTGGAACAATTCTGCCTTCTTGTTTTGGCTGGAAATGATCTTTTTGCCAGCTGCATTGAAGCTATTACTACTGAAGCTCTATACCTTTGCCGCTCCCTTGTGGGGACCTTTCCTACCAAAGCTCTTCTCTGGACTCATCTATTGTCTGTCTGTCATCCAGGAATCTCAGTGTGTCCCTAGTGGACTGGATTCTTAATAACTAGGAGGTCCTTGTCAGGCATTCCGTGTGTATGTCTTACCTCTGGTAGGAACATGAGTAGAACATGAGCCTTCATCCATCCCAGTCCTCTCAGAGCTGGCTCCAGGGTACATAATTTCACTATGTAATTCAGCTTTTAGCAGTAATTTCAATTTGGATGAAGTTCTTATTTTTCATCAGGTATTAGCTAGCTTCAAAACAGTAACCTCACAGTCCCATCAAGACAGAAACTATCACAGAGGAGACAAGGTATTTAACAGCTGGCATCTCCTAAGAGTTTCTTCTGCGGAGCTAGATCTTTGAGTGATTCACAATCAGCATGTCCTCAGGAAAAAATAGTTCCCTTTTAAATATTTTATAAGCAGGGAAGCCTATTGAACGGGTTAACAGTAAACAGTACGGAATTATTCCATCAGGGAATGGCTGTAAACACTGAGGAATTCTTCCATTTCTCTCTCTCCTGTAGTTACTGTGTTTCGGTAACTTTAGCTTTTATTTCTAGATATAAATCAGAGAATCATCCCCTTATGTGGACAGTTGCCATACAAAATCTGATTCTTTCAAGTTTTTAAGTGGCCCAGTGTATGAAATTTAAGAAATTGCAGAACACATAAATCTAAGGTTTTTATATTCAAGTCAATGACTTGTTTTTAACATGATGCAGACACGATACTAAGGTGCCAAGGTTGACAGTGAAGGTAACAGAACCATAGTAAAAATTACTGCCATTTTCCTCTTCAGCTTCTTTAGCCTGCCTAAGGGGACGTAGAAATGTATATGGCTAGTTCTATTCGCAAATGGAGTATCAGCGATTTGATCCAGTTTTATTGAAGACACCTGTCATGGTTTAAGCTTCTCAGCCACGCACAGTTTTGCTCACTCACTCACTTCCCACTCTTTCTTCCCTCCACTCCTGGAGGGATGGGAAGGAGAATCGAAGGAATGCAACTCCCACAGGTTGAGATAAGAACAGTCCAGCAACTAAGGTGTAACACAAACCACCACTGCTACCACCAGTAATAATAATGACAAGAGAAAAATACAAGGGAAGAGTTTTTCTTCCCCCCCCACTCCAAGGGGGGGAGGGGGGGGAGGAATGGGAAGAAGAATCGAAAGAACGCAACTCCCACAGGTCGAGACAAGAATAGCCCAGCAACCAAGGTACAACACAAACCACTGCCGCCACCACCAATAATAATAATAACAAGAGAAATACAAGGGAAGAGGATAGAACTGCTCACCACCCGACGACTGAGCTGTGAACTAAAACAAAAACTCTTCCGGGTTTCAGCCCCCAGGTTTTTTTTTTTTACATCCTGGGCATGATGTGCTGTGGCATGGAATAACCTCTTTGGTCAGTTTGGATCAGGTGTCCTGTCTCTGCTTCCCCCCGGCTTCCTCCCCTCCCTGGCAGAGCATGAGACTCGGAAGGTTCTTGGTCAAACCAAAACATTCTAAGCCGTAACTATAAACATCGGTGCTATCAGCGCTGTTCCCAGACCGAAAGTTGAAAACACAGCACTGCACCAGCTACTATGAAGGAGAAAAAAATTGACTGCTGCTGCTGAACCCATGACAACACCAAAGAATTTGCCTGTTGAAGAGTCTGGAAACTGCTCCGTGTTTGAGGCCTCGCACTGATGTTAATGAAGAATTAAAGGTCAACATGGGTTTTCAGTGAGTTGTCTCCCCATTGATGGCACTTTCGCAGATGGGAACCCACCTCATTTGGAAAATGACATACCTCCTTTCTGATAGACTGTGTCCTTAAAACATTGGTGTGACTACAGACATTAAGAGAGTTGCCATCTCTGCAAATAAACAAGAGCTTACTTCCAACAGGGATTGCAGAGTTTGCTGGGGATGTCATTCCTCAGAAATAACAACAAGCATTTTATTGCTAATATCTTACTTTTCATTGTACCTGAACTTCTGACTGTCTATTAACAGTTGGATATTCATTACATAAATATGAGTGGTAGCCCTGTTCTTTGTGTTTGTTTCTTTTTTAATCGACTGAAATCTGCCAACACAGACTTGGATCAATCTGAGAACACTTCAGTGGCTTTTGGTTGGTTGTTTTGTTTTGTTTTCTTTTTTTTTAATGTACCAAACAAGTTATTTAGTTATTTCACAACCAGAACACATGCTGTGATAATATCCAAGAAAAAAAATCTTTGCCTGAGAACAATGCAAAAACATGGAAATCTTGCTGAAATAATCCTTCCACTCAAATAAACATGAATTTACCTCTCTGTGTCCTTTCCTCAGTATCTACTGGATTTCATTCTTACAAGTCAATGTGACCACCAGCCTGGGCCCGGAGCTGTCATCATCCAGTCAGGGCCCTCCCCACCTCCTGCTGATGGTTCTGGGTCAAACCCTGGCAGGCTCTGAGCTGCAGGTGGAGGACAGGCAACATGGCTGGGTCAAGAGCTGCCCCACAGGCAGGCACCATGTGTCCTGGCCCCACACCCACAGCTGTGTCCGTGGAGCTTGACTGCTAAAGACTTCTCTAACCCACTGCTCCCAGGGCAACCCTTGTTCCCCAGTTCCCCAAATACTTCAATGAGGACCAGATAAAGGATGCAGCATTTTATTAGTCAGCTGAGTCTAATCTTCAATGTTGTGTAACATGTGGCCTGAATGAGAGATCCAATTCCTTCAATTTCTTTGATGCTGGTTATTTTCTAGTTTCCTTGATATTAGCAGTTACACACAGAACTCTTCAGCTGGAAATATGATGACACGTTAAGATTAATATCAATGCGAAGAATTTTTTCCTTACAAAATCCTGCAATTCATGCTCTTGTAATATAGAAATTTATGGTGTTGTCCTCTTACATTACATTCTGAGAGCCTAATCCATCTGCTACCCTACAAGAATGTCTCCATTGACTGCACTGAAGCACGAAACTACTGCAAATCAGATCCAAACACCCCTACGCTTTAAAAAAGTTGGAACTTTATCCGAATTTTTGACTCAAATCCATCTGCAGTTAAACTACAAAGTACAGTTTTGGTTTCATTTCAGACTGCAATGTGTATGCTAATTATGCAAAATTTTAGCAAAAAAAATTAGGCTCATAATGACATATAAGGAGCTGTTAGTATGCCAGTGAAAATACTGGATTGTTTTCACTGGCAACATTTTTGGAACGCCTATTGATACATGTTGACATCAGTGGATGTTCAACTCTAAATTTATATTATTAATTATATTACTATTAATATACACTTTTGCCATTTCAGATGGTTTTATTGGGGGAAGGGTGGGAAGCACCCGGAAAATCCAGCTGCAGTATACTGCTACTACCAATACTACTAATATCAAAAAATAAAATAAAAAAAAATTGAAATCTGCACTTTTTTCTTCAAAAATTGTGTTCCTTTGATAGGTTCAGGTCCGAATTTGCGTACATTAGCAACAACAAACAATGTTTCTAAGTTTTTTTGTCTTCCAACAGCCATGCAGAATCATGAAACTGAAGAAAAGGAGGCTTTGACCTGAATTATCTCCTTTCCCATTCCGAAAAGCAGATAAAGATATCCTGTGATTTAATTTCTCTGGATCTCATACCCATCGTCTACACAGAGGCTACCAGTCTTTAGTTCCTGTAGCACTGCAGCCTTCCCTATAGCCTTACTTCCCACTATACCTCAAAACAGACCGTGAATGCATATTGTTGTTATTGGTGCCCTATGCAGTTACCACAAACCCTGTACAACTCTGTCTAGTGTTCTTCCTGGAAGCTTACTCAAAGACAGAATTAGAGCACTTATTGCTTCACTTACGTGTTAGCCTGGCCTATGTGGCACGTGAAAAGACACTGGACAACTTCTCTTTGGTTCCTAATAAGGTCTATTGACTTTTCAAAACTATCTATCCATAGCTGAAACAAGACCATGGGGCTTCAAAAAGCACTATGTGTTAGGATAGGAGGTATACATTACTGAAAATTTCCTGTGGAATCACTTTCAAAGGTAGAAATCATGAAAGAATTTGTCTTGCAGACCATTAATAACAATTATAGGTGAGAAACAGATCAGTTTATTTCTCAGATCACTGTAAGTTTAGAGACAATTGCTATTGCTATTGTTTCAGTTAATATCTTTCTTTTTCTTGAAAACTCTGTACACATTTAAGACATAAACTCCCACCTTGCCATTAACTTTCTGAATATAAATACTTCTTAATTGTTCTGTTTGAACTGATTATATTGATAATAAGAAGATAAATTCGATTGATCTTTATAGATATTTCTCTCTTTTTTTATATCTTTTTCACACAAAATATATAATGCATGAACAGGTTATAGTTTCACATGTAAGACCAAACTTATAAAAGCAGATATTTTTTTTTCTGTAAATTTCACATTCCTTGACAAGCCTGAATTTGATACTTTCTTCTGAAGGTACGAATTTGTTGAAAAAGCCAGATATGAGTATTTACAAGTCAAACTGAGTCCAGCTATCATGATTTTGAAAAGTCTTACTTTTGCCAACAAACACAAATATTTGAAACAGAGAATAAGCATGTGCAGTGAGTAGGAGTATTTTTCAGATGGTTTTTGTTCTCATTCTGTCTTTAAATTCTTGCAAATGACCTTCAGTTTTGATTCTAAGATGAACTTGTGGTTCATGCTAAAATAACCTTTTATGGTTATAATTTCACCATGTGTATGCTTTATATTTCAGAAGATAAAGCAGTTCCAGTAATTTATGATACTGACCCTATTAAAAAATCAATACAAGTACTTATTAAGAACATGGGGGTTTTTTGTTGGTTTTGTTTGTTTGTTTGTTTGTTTATTTTTGTTGTTGTTGTTGTTGGTGGTGGTGGTTTTGTTTTTTTTTTTAATGATTTTTTTGTGTCACATATCAACACCCTGAATAGAGGACTGTCTCTCATTTTCAGCGCATCTCAAAAGGCCTACCTGGACAGCCATTTTAGACATACTGGTATGAAAAATGGATAATGACTCCTTTATAAAAACATTTGATGTACTGATTAAATGTGCTTTGTAGGAGTATCATTATTCATTTAAAGAGTAAACAGAACCAAAATTGAACACCTCCCAGATTCTAAGAGAAGACTGAAGCCCTATCTGAAATTGTTGTTCCTGAGTCAACTATGATTTCTAAATTATAATTAACACTGCACAGTGATATATCCCACTTTCCATCCAAATTGGGAAAATAAATGTTTTCCATTCCTTCGAACTAGATAACTCTTCCACCAAACTACAAAAAATAGTGGGTTTAGATACATTTTTGTTCTCAGATAAAAAAAAAAAAAAGATGCTGACCTGTTGAAATAACAGTTTGCAGTCGTGTGTGATTTCCCAGTGGGTCAATACCCTTTTGAAATTTCACAGTAATTTGAAAAAATTGAGAAACAATTGCTTAAATTACGAGTACTTAGCAAAAGAACTAAACAGGAGCTTTCTAGAGAACAACAAAAGGAATCTAGGCAGTCAACATGCTATCTCTTGTGGAAGCCATTGTTTAAAACCTCCTGCAGTTTTAAAAATCTCACCATAAATGTATCCATATTTTATTCTTTGCCAGTTTTAATCCTACTAATGACAATTGTTTGACCCACATGTCAAGAGAACTATGAAACAAATTTGCAACTCCTGAGTGCCCTCACTTCCAATTGACTTCAGTGTAAATTTCATGGTCCACGTTAGATGGTGCTCTGATGAATCAGAGTGACCAGAGAAATATTAAAGGACCTTAGTAATGCTTAGAAAGAGGCTCCCAGCAATACTATGAAGCAAACTTTTGTTCTGTCATTTGCTTATTTCTACAGTGCGCAAAAGTAGTTTTTGCCAAGCTCCATATGAAATTTGTCATTGCTGTCAGTTATGGGTTATATTAAGAAGCAGCTATTGTTCACAAGTAATAAAGGTGTGTAATTTCTTCATGTTTGCCTTCGGCTGAACTTTGCTCCTAGTGAGGGTGAGACCCCAGCTAACCTCCATTTCAAGACTGTCCTCGTGAGCACTCACTTCTACCTCAAAAAAATTAGTGTGCTAGTAATTGAGGCCTAGGCATCTTTTTCGTATAAAAATCTATGAAAATAATAAGTTTATAACCTTAGCATTAATCTTTAAGGTGATAAGGAGCATCAACTATTTTTTCCAGTGCTGCAAGAAAAATAAATAAAAAAAAATATTTCCATCTGTAAAGTGATTGCACACAAAACCTGCAAATCGTTTTATGTCTCTTTTAGCAGCAAGGAGTTAGATAGTATCTTCATCTTCTGAAGCTCTCTGCAGAAGCCATCTTCACTCTGCAATGTGTTCTGTTCTTTATTGTGTATATTACCTACCATTAACTCTCCATAATTTTCCAGTTACTTTTATAATTGCTCCTGATATTCTGATATTCTGGGTATTCTGTATGTAGAAGCTTTTTTTCTTTTTCACTACACAGAAATCAGCCAGAAAAAAAAATATTCATATAATACCTGAAAAGGCTTGTTTTCTGTGTTTATTTATATTCAAAGTTTTGGAAAAAGAAGCTGTACAACAAGGAGAAACACTATTGTGCAACCAAGAAGTGAGGAAATTTGGGTGTGCATGGTTAATGAAGAAAGAAATTAGAGGTGAAAGGGAAATAGGGCATGAAGAGAATATAGTATCTGGGGTAAAAATAAGTGTTCCTAATGATAGAATTTACTTTGGGATAGAGGTTCCGTAGCCAATTTGAATATAATTGTGGCCTGCTTGAGCCCTTCTTCAGGGGTTTATAGCAAAGAAGGTGTATATGTTAAAAGAAGGAAAATCCTTTTTCTTTAGCCACCTATATTCCTCTTGGTTACAACACCTATAGCAAAAAAATCACCAAACCCATCCATGCCTGAGAACAGAATCACCTCCAAATACCAAGGCGTATGTATTCAGTATTAATGCACATTACCTCACCAGTTTCATTGATTCTTAGTAAAGAGTTAGGAAAACTTTCAATTTCAGTTGCCACTTTCATTGATACAAAAATCTGGAGTAGCATTATTTACTTCATTTTGGCTTCCCCGCAGTGGCAACCACAACTCACATTTGATGTAGCTTGGCTCACGTTAATTCTGGCTTTGCAATTTTTATGTCCTCTTTGTGTTCTTCTGCTTTGCTGCCAGACTTCCTATTTGCTTATATGGGGACACCCTTCTCCATTCTGCTTTTCATAACTATATGAAATGTAACAATTACCAGGTGCTAATGAAATGTCATGGCTTCTTAGAAACAAATACTGAAGTACAGTATTGTAAAAATAATACAAATAACAGTAAACAAATAATAAACCAAGAGGTGATATTGCCCAAAATGTACAGGATCAGAATGACATTTTTGACAGGACAGAGGTATTAAAAAATGCATTATATACATACGTTACATAAATATATATACATTGACTGTGGGATTGAGTGCGCCCTGGTCAAGTTTGCTGACGACACCAAGCTGTGTGGTTCGATTGATACGTTGGAGGGAAGGGATGCCATCCAGATGGACCTTGACACGCTTGTGAGGTGGGCTGATGCCAACCGTATGAAGTTTAACCATGACAAGTGCAAGGTCTTCCACCTGGGTCGGAGCAATCCCAGGCACAGGTACAGGTTGGGCAGGGAGGAGATTCAGAGCAGCCCAAGGAGAAAGACTTGGGGGTGTTGGCCAATGAGAAAATGAACATGAGCCGGCAGTGTGTGCTTGCAGCGCAGAAAGCCAGCTGTATCCTGGGCTGCATCAAAAGGAGCGTGACCAGCATGTCCAAAGAGGTGATCCGGCCCCTCTACTCTGCTTTTGTGAGACCTCACTTGGAGTATTGCGTACAGTTCTGGTGTCCTCAACATAAAAAGGATATGGAACTGTTGGAACAAGTGCAGAGGAGCGCCATGAGGATGATCAGGGGGCTGGAGCACCTCCTATATCAAGATAGGATGAGAAAATTTGGGCTGTTCATCCTGGAGAAGAGAAGGCTGCATGGAGACCTCATAGCAGCCTTCCAATATCTGAAGGGAGAATACAAGGATGCTGGGGAGGGGACTTCATCTGGGTTTGCAGTGAGAGCACAAGGGGTAACGAGTTCAAACTTTAGCAGGGGAAGTTTAGATTGGATATGAGGAATAAGTTCTTTACTGTAAGGGTGGTGAGGCCCTGGAATGGGTTGCCCAGGGAAGTTGTGGATGCTCCATTGCTGGTGGTGCTCAAAGCCAGGCTGGACAGAGCCTTGGGTGGCATGGTTGAGCGGGAGGTGTCCCTGCCCATGCCAGGGCGGTTGGAACTAGATGATCTTAAGGTTCTTTCCAACCCTAAAAATTCTATGATTATATGATTATACCGTAGATGTATACTAATAAAAAGAGTCATTATGAATCTTCCCTCTTGTGCCATGCTTAATAATGAATAAATACTTTGTAAGCCATTTACATAGCAATACTTTTTTCCTCACTGAAGAAATCACAATTAAAAAGATCTTGCTGAAAAGGGAAATGAAACCAGTGCTTTGTTAATGGAAGAAGAGTAATTTTTATGCTTCAGAACAGTCTTGTTGCAATTTATCAGTATATAAAACAAGAAAATCATAAAGCAAGTCTTTGATTTCATATACCTCTAATGCACTAGAAACTAATAATGACCTAATATTGTTTTTTATTTTAGAAATTAGGCCCTAACTACTTGAGGATCCTATCCTGGAAGGTGCTGAGTTTTTCTGGGGTATTGCTGACAATCTACCAGCACAACATATCGAGCAGCAAACATGCTTGTTTCTAGTGAGAGTGATTTTACCTTATGCTGCATTATTTAGTCTTGTTGTTGGTATATTCAAGCTAGCCTGACCTTCAGCTATGTATTTTGTTGTAATTATTATGGTTTTAGACACACAACACTTAAAGCCCATCCAAGGAGCACATCATAAACGTAAAGATCATGAAGTCCAGCAGCACACTAAACAAAAATTGTGTAGTTTTACCAGAAAGTAAACAACCACAGGCATACATAATAGTCATAAGACCCTCAAGGTGCATTGAATTTCATTATTTGAATATATAGATCATGGTGAATACAGAAATATAAAACAATTTATTTTAGAGCTGAGAGAGCATTATCTCCTGTACAGTAAAATGGAAAGGAACGATTAGAACCTTGACTTTGCCAAACTGTAATCTTCAACAAAAAGTATAGAAAACTTAAACAAAAAAAAAAAAGTCACTTTCCATAATCAACATGATACAGTATGAGATATATTTACAGCAGGATGTGAATGTTTGAGGCTATAGGTTTGTAACAGGGATATAATTTCTCCTTCTCCACTAATACAATATTTCAAACAGTGGATTACAATTTTTGGATAGTGTTCAAAATGCACTAAATTCAAAGACTGATGACATAAGTTCACTTCATCTGCTCTTTCATTTAATAGGCCTCGCTTTTTTTTTTTTTTAATATAGATGAGACAGATCAGTTTATAGAAAATGCAGCCCATTAGCCGTTTCGTGACTTCCTAAATGAGTTATTGTGCTTTTGTTGCATTGTGGGCAAGCTTTTGTGTTTGTACCTATCTATCTATACACAAATATATATATACATATATGTTTATCTTAGAACATTCATTATTTTAAACTTTAATCATGCAGAAAAACTAGAAAGTGCTTGGAGTTTCAAATGCTTTCCTGAGTGTTGCAAAAATAAAATCAGACAAGTTATGGCAATGGTTAGCAGGCATCAAATGCTTAAAGTTATAGTGTTCCATTTTGCTGTGTTAATCCTCAGAAATACAGCTTATTTTCCAATCAATTTAAATGCGCTCAAAGGAAATAAAAGAATAAAAAAAAATTTTGGAGGATGTCAGTTCAAGGATTAAAATGAAGAGTAGAAGCAGATGACTTTGGTTTGACTCCTCTGGCTCTCATATACATCATCTGTGCAGAGGCTATCAGCCTGTAGCCCATCATACATCAGAACACACCATGAATGCATACCATTACTTTTGGTGTTCCATCCAATTGTCACAGAATTGTCACAATTCTCTGTGACAATACTCTGGACAGCTTCACCCAGGGTACTTCCGGAAGCTTACTCAAAGACTTCTGCACTTACGT
Source organism: Amazona ochrocephala (assembly GCA_039720435.1). Lineage (NCBI taxonomy): Eukaryota > Metazoa > Chordata > Aves > Psittaciformes > Psittacidae > Amazona > Amazona ochrocephala. Next base: position 82,124,719 of record CM077909.1, on the reverse strand, counting down.
GTCAGCCTGGCCTATATTCCACAGGAAAAGAAATGGGACTTTCATTGGGAACCAGCTTCAGCTTGGTTCTAATGAGAACTGTTGACCTGTCAAAACAACCATGCATAACTAAAACATGGCCATAGGGCTTGAGAAAGTCCTGTGTGTCAAGAAAGCCATGATATGCTTACACATGTGGGCACCCTTCTATGTAATGCTATCCAGTAAAGAACAGAGTAGGTCTACTTGACTCTTATTCTCGCTTTTCTGGAAAAATCACAGACCTACTTCCATTCTATTCTTATCCAAATATTTTGGTTCCTTTCTGACAAATTTTTGCTACTGGAGACATTATTTTGTGAATCTCAGCTTTCATCAGAATGAAGGCTGACTCCACATATTGTAAGAATTAAAGGAAACAGCTTGAAAGCCTAAGGTAGATGTTTCAAAACCCCTAGAACGTTTACATGAATTTCATAAATTGAAGGACCGATAACATTTACTGAGCTATGCTTAGGCTGAGTTCACTGCTGATTTGTAAATTCTCTTTTGCACCGTGCTTCATTTTGTACACTTTTCATTCAGAGGTAGACTGAATGTTTCCAGTTGATCCAAAGGAAGAATATCAGTTTGAAGCCATCCCTTAGCACCTTCCAAACAAGGAGCTATTATAAAGAAAAGATGAGCGATGGATGGAAATACAGGCACATTTATATCTCATTGCTTAATTTCTTTAGTATTTTTGAAAGAGGGAAACTAAGAAGTAGTTGGATATTAAGAAAAAATAAAGAGAAGAAAATTAGCTGTCAATATAAATGCAATAGTGGTTTAATGTGCAGTACAAACTGACAAAGCGAAATTATTCTTCTTCAGGATAAATAGTCTGTATAACTGGACAAGCAAGGCATTGTCAACTGTGCTACTTCAAAGCAGTTAAAACACAAACCAAATCAGTTTCAACAATCTCTTCCTCTGATACAAGAGAAGAAGCAAAAATAATAACAACTTGCTTTAAAGTACAGCTTGTAATTTAAAATCATGGTGTTTATAACATGGGAAATGATTGATTTTAAAACTTGAGACACACAGAAGTGCTCATGTATGTTGAAAGTAAAGGGAAAATATTTTAATTGAGAATAAATAGCAGGACTTTCTTAAAGTGCAAAGAGCAATAACAAAGCCCAGATTCAGGACTCTGATTAAAAAGTGGCACGTCTTTAATCTGTGGGAACAGAAACTACTAGATTATTAAAAATCAAAGTTCTTAGCAAAGAACTGAAGAAAAACTTCACACCTTCTACCATGTGCACTTCAAGGTTTTGTCTTTCTGTAATCTTAAAAAAGTTTCTTTATTTTTTTTTCTTTTGTTCTTGTTTTCCTTATTATTAAGGAATTTATTTCCTCTTTGAGGTATTGCAAAGGTAACAAGACCTCTCACAAAATTTCTCACAGAATTTACTATTGCTCTACAGACCAGCCCGTACCTGTCTTCCCCTACTTTTTATAGCCAATCTTGAGAAAAGGAACAGATGACATTTCACAAAATCATGAGTGGCACAGTGCATTAATGTATTTAAGAATGTAAATTCTTAGCACCCAATGTTTCCTGCTATGTATGTTATCAGACAGCAGTGTGCTAAGATCCTGAACTGTTGACATGGCACAGTGAAGACAGAGACTTGAGTTGAGGAAACAGCTCTGTTCCCAGGCCCTGAACTAATGGGGGTGGGAATGTGTAAAAAGCGGTTTGCTTGGGGGGGTGTGGGGGGTGGTGAAACAAGGGGAATTAAGAAGCAGATGCTCTCAGTCTCAAAAGGAAAGCTGCTGCAATCAGTATACAGCATTCTCTCAGTCAATCCAAGGCTTCATAGGGGGAAGGAGGGGAAGAAACACAACACAAAAATCTTCTAGCTCAGTGCATAAATGTAAGAGGATTGTCAAATTGGATAGGCAGGAGTCTATCACACTAAAAATTATTATTCAAGTTTAAAGTAAAGCTTTGTTAAGGTTTTAATGAAAGCAACAGAATTTTAACAACTGAAGTTCTGTTCTTTCTTTTTCTCTCCTTTTCCACATTCAGTTCCTCTGCCCTTGCACCTGCTTCCAGTTTTGGCTTCTTGACAGTGATGCTTAAAGAGACATCAGCTGGCAGTGGCAAACTGTTAAAAGCTCCCCTGCAATGCATTTTTGAAAATGTCAGCCATTTATTCACTGGTGCATGCCAGCTTAATGCAAGGTTTCTTTCGTTATTTGCTCTTAGGTTTCATTTCTAAACAACAGTAAGGAATCTGAGTCATGGCCTAGCTATTTGGGTAACCATTAAATGTGATCACTTCTGTTCGCTGTTGTTGTAATATTTTGATCCAAACAGTGTTGCATAAAATTTCAACTAGAGCACTATTTCTTCGCAGACATAGCTTTTGGACCACAAGTTTTATTTGGTTTTAGTGTTTTGTCCTTTTAAACTGATGGTGGGATAGCTAAGCAGTGAGATCTTGTAGTTATTTAGTTGCCTTTTTGCTTTTCCTCTCCTATTTTTTGAAATCCAGAATGCTAACCTGGAAGAAGAAATATAGAAGGCAAAGAGGGTGGCAAGCAACTTAAGTACTGAACACAAGTAAGCTGTTCCCATGATGTCTTAGAGATCACAATTCAGTCTGATCTCCACTGCCCCAGTGTAAATTTAGAACTACTAACAACATCAGATTCATTAGACTGACTCCAGTATTCTCTGTGTGGTAGGGTAAAAATTTGGCCCCCATACGACATTTTTTGATTCACTGCATCATTTCAGCAGAGAGTGAGAAAGTGCCACAGATGTGCAAGAATTCCACAGTATATTTTCCTTGGAAAATTAAGGCTTATCTTTAATGTGTGCTGTCTGAAGGATCTTTCTAGGCCATCTGGGGAGATAAGGAATGTGACTTGCACAGTCTGAACTACTGAAGCTTTTCCCTATATTCCATACTTTTATACTGACAGTTTTGGGTGTGAAAGAATGAACCCAATGCTCTAACAGACAGATTAGAAAGCAAAGGTTTGCAGCATCAAAAGCATCACAGACCTATTGACTTCATGTTCTCTTTCAATAATGCCTGAGCCCGCCCCTTTTATCAGAAGATTTATATTGACTTTTGCCAAGGTTGAACCTAGTCTTTCAACAAAGAACACACCATCCAGAGCAACCTTGACACACTTGTGAGATGGGCCAATGCCAACCTTGATGAAGTTTAACCATGCCAAGTGCAAGGTCCTACACCTGGGTCGGAGCAATCCCAGGCACAACTACAGGTTGGGCAGGGAAGAGATGCAGTCAGCCTTGAGAAGAAGGACTTGGGGGTGTTGGTTGATGAGAAAATGAACATGAACCGGCTTCAGTGTGCTTGCAGCCCAGAAAGCCAACCTTATCCTGTGTTGCATCAAAAGGAGTGTGACCAGCAGGTCCAAAGAGGTGATCTTGCCCCTCTACTCTGCTCTCATGAGACCTCACTTGGAGTATTGTGTGCAGTTCTGGTGTCCTTAACATAAAAAGGACATGGAACTTTTGGAACAAGACCAGAGGAGGGCCACGAGGATGATCAGGGGACTGGAGCACCTCCTGTGTGAAGACAGGTTGAGAAAGCTGTAACCGTTCAGCCTGGAGAAGAGTGGAGACCTCCTAGCAGCCTTCCAATATCTGAAGGGGGCCTACAAGGGTGCAAGGAGGGTACTTCATCTGGGTTTGTAGTGATAGGACAAGGGGTAACGGGTTTAAATTTCAACAGGGGAAGTTCAGGCTAGATATAATGAAGAAGTTCTTCACTGTGAGGATGGTGAGGCACTGGAATTGGTTGCCCAAGGAAGCTGTGAAGGCTCCATCCCTGGCAGCGTTCAAGGTCAGGCTGGACACAGCCTTGGGCAGCATGGCCTAGTGGGAGGTGCTAAGCAGTTAGGACTAGATGGTCTTAATGTCCTTTCCAGCCCTAACCATTCTACGATTCTATGATAATTACAACTCCAGAACAACTTGGTCTGGGTGGAGGCATTCAAACAGGTCTCCCCTTTTCCACATGCAGACAAGGATAAGAAAGAGTGTCAGCCAGCTGTAAAGCAGGTTTTTTCCGTCTCTAAGACTGAAGAAACCTGTGTGCTGGATGTGATGGCCATGCATAGGAGGAGTGCAGTGAGAAGCCACATTCCTTCACTACAGTATCTGCAGAGAGTTCACTGCAGTTCAGGCTGCCTGTGGCTCCAGATGCAGCCCTGCCCTGATTTTTACCATATGTTCTATTTTCCCTCCCACCCAGAGCTAGTTTTGCAGTTGTGCTGCAAAACTAGACTAGAAGAGCAGACTAAAACAGCAGGTGCTCTTCAGACTGCCAGCAGTGTGGGCCAGCACATCCAGCAGCCGCACTCATCTTCTGCCAAAGAATAAAGGTCACATCAGTAGAGCTGGGCCATTCCCTCTCATTCTTCTTGGGAATAAACTTAAAGATACGAAAAGCAAGGCAAACAGCTTTCGGTAGCTCCTTCCTAGATCCCCTGCTCAGATACCTGCCCAAGCTGGATGTTATTAGCTTTCCAGATCAATGACTTAAACTCTCAAAAAAATGTGGAGTCTGTATCTGGCATTTTAAATGCTTTCAGGCTAAACAGCATACAGTAGAGTCCCATGGCCTCTGTAAAATTTCACTTCACACACGGTTGGGCTTTTAAGGCATTTTGCATTCCCTTTGTTTTTATCTCCTCTGGGAAGTAACGAAGACTATAAAATACCATCATACATTTTCATACAGTCTTTTAAAAGAAAAATGTATTACCGTTTTTACTAGGGTCCAAGGATAATCTTCCTTTAATAAGTATTCTATGCAGATTTCTGACTTTTGCATTTCTGTGTAAGGCACAGACAATTCTCCATCTTTTCCTTTCTAATTTAACTTTCAAGAACAGCTGAAAGTTCAGTTGAGTTCAATTATAAACAAACAATACATCATTTTTTTCATGCAACTAAAACAAACTTATGCTCGCTGACCAAATGATCTTTAATCAAAATGTCTTTGTCTGCAAGTAGGTTGTCTTTTCTGTGTTTATTGCATACAGTTAAAAGACACTTTCATTTTTTCTAAATTCTTTTTCATCTGGACACTTCAGGAAGTTGAATTCTAGTGTCTTGTTTGAAGTTGGTACTTTGCGATGCAGTACTGCCCACTCAAGGAGGAACACCCTTGCTCTATTTTTATTTATATACATACATATATATGCACATACACACAACCATAAGCTGACCTACAGGAAAGCTTGGTTACTGTTACTTATGGAAAAACATAGGTTCACGAGGAGGTAGATATATAAGCAAAATCTGATTCTACCCACATTAAAATGTCTTGCCTCAATTCTTATTGTCTTTTAGCAGCAAAAATAACACTGAAATGCTGGACTACACCCATAAATACATTATTTTGAAAGTACAGCCAATAAGGATATTATTGATAAATAACCATGGACTAATTTCCACATGGTTACAATAAATTTGGAGTGACTCCCTTAAAATGAAAAGAGGCTTAAAATCATCAGATGAGAATGTGGCTCAGAATCTGGCATTTTTAGCTTTCTTTGCAAGATTCTAGAAATATTGGCTTTATTTACACCAGAAAATACCTCCAGTGTCTTCAGACCTTGGTTTTGCTTCCCTTTCTTGTGTCTGATCAATGGGTATCCCCTCAGAAAACCCCAACATCTCAGTTCAGATTTCCAACCCTGGCTGGATCATGCTACAGAGTTCTGCATGCTCAGGAAACCCTCCAGCTATAGATAGTCCCAATCCCCTCTCAGAGAAGGCAGTGCCACTGTTCTCTGAATGCTTTGCTTGGGGTAGATCTGGCAGGGCAATGTGAGTCTCAGAAACTTGTAAATGAGTGTAGTAAGCATGGTAGACACAAGCCAGCACATAGGTAGAGAGATGGATAATTCCTCCAAGAATTCTCTTATTTCCCTCACTTTGATATCTCAACTGAATATTTTTCCTTCATTTCATGTAATCTTAGTTTGCATGTTGGTCTGTCTCTTGCATACACTCCTTACAGGTGAAGGGTTTTTTCTAGATGGAGAGGAGTAAAACACTGAGTTTTATTCCCTGAATGTATAAAGCCTGATAATAAATCCACTGACATCCATGGAAAGAGTCCCACTGACTTCAGCTAACTCTGGACAGGCCAAAGTCTGCTCTTTTGAACAGTCACTTCACATTTGCCATCACACCCAGGATCATATACTCACTCCATCATCCCTTTGTTTGGATAGTCTGTGTGGAATAGTGTTCAACATGGGATGTCACTTCAACAGAGCACAATAGAGGACATCTGAAAAAAACACAGCTAGTAAAAATATGCCCCTGGGTGAGGCCCCTACGGTCAGGCTAGGTTTCTGACTGAAGAAGTGAGGTATTATGTACTGACATTAGCTGGAACAGAGCATATGCAGTCTCTTTTAAAGTTTTTCTTCCAAACATATTACTGACATCTAAGCTCAGAATCTGAATAAACTGACGAGCAACAGGTTGTATTTTATATTTATGGTAGTTTTAAATTATCCACAAAGTGCTTTATCTATAAACATGACCACAGACATAGTAATACAGTATATCCATAAGGAAAGCTAGACTCAGCCTTCAAATAAAACAGAGGTAAGGAAAGGGAAACCTAATATATGGGACCTGAACAAGCCATTACATTCCATACATGTGGACAATCTTCCATCAAAATTACAGATATCTGAGCAGCAGAAACTTGGCTTTTTTAGCCTCACCTCACAAAAAAGACTGTGTAACTTTTTGCAAAAAATTAAACTGGCCATGAAAACAACTGAACTTCCTTATATTTGGGTCATCTGAATTCTAATTGTAAGCTCATTATCATTGTAACCTGCGGAAAACTCTTGCACCATTCTTCAGTTACAGGACAATGTGTGTGGAGAAAAAAACAGGGTAAGGGAGCAGTGACAAGAACAGCAAAATACTCTTTTCCCTGGCAGGCTGGGAAATACTCCGGACAAGAGCTACATTCAAGAATCAGGGAGTGGTTAAAGTCTCTGCCCCCTGTGGATCTCCACTTCTCTCTCCTCTCTCACCATCTATAATGTAGGCTCCAGGTGCTTGTTAATTTTATCATTTTGAAACTTTAAAGTTTCTTTGTTTTTTTCTATTACCAAACATCTTGGTTGATGGGAGCCTTCATCTTTGCTATGACAAGAGACATAAGCAGAGCAGAGAAACAAGTCTCTGAAGAGTTAAACTTTGGCATATGCAGAAACACAGCCTCATCTATGCATTCACGACTCGTTCCTATACACAATTTCTTTATTATTTTCTTTTGTTTTATTTTATTTTCTTTTTTGTTTGTATGTACATTGGGTAGTGCTTCAGGCATGCAAACAATCATTTTAGATGTTGAGAAAAGATGATGTGAAAAAATACTGCTAAAGGAATTTTAAAAGGATATGTGGGAGAAAGAGGGCAAGGTGAAGAAAACAGAGACAGCCTGAAGGAGACAGAGGAATGTCCAAGAGAGGTGAGGAATGTCACTAAGTCTACATGGATTGACTACTTCAGTAGGAGAAGCCGGAGTTGTGCTATGACATCCCAGAACAGCACGTTTGTCTTGAGGACCTCTTGCTTATAAAGGTTTTCTTTTCTCCTTTTTTTTTTTTTTTTTTTTTCACTTCCCCCTTCCACATCTACCTCCTGGATATTTTCTTTTATCAAAGGAGCAGGCATGTTAATGTCAATATTCACAAAACTCTGCAGCTTTTTTTCTAAAAAACAGGGTTCCTCTCAGAAACAATTCCTGTATGTGTTTGCACAAACACAAACATATCTTTCCTAGCCAGATACAAAGAAGCAACTTCATAGAATCATAGAATCATAGAATAGTTAGGGTTGGAAAGGACCTCAAGATCATCGAGTTCCAACCCCCCTGCCAGGGGCAGGGACACCTCCCACTAAACCATGCCATCCAAGGCTATGTCCAACCCCACCTTCAACACCGCCAGGGATCAAGCATCCACAACCTCCCTGGGCAACCCATTCCAGGGCCCCACCACCCTCACAGTAAAGAATTTCTTCCTCATATCCAATCTAAACTTCCCCTATTTAAGTTTAAACCCATTCCCCCTTGTCCTCTCACCACAGTCCCTCATGAAGAGTCCCTCCCCAGCATCCCTATAGGCCCCCTTCAGGTATTGGAAGGCTGCTATGAGGTCTCCACGCAGCCTTCTCTTCTCCAGGATGAACAGCCCCAATTTTCTCAGCCTATCTTCACACAAGAGGTGCTTCAGTCCCCTAATCATCCTCGTGGCCCTCCTCTGCACTTGTTCTAACAGTTCCATGTCCTTTCTGTGTTGAGGACACCAGAACTGCACACAATACTCCAAGTGAGGTCTCACGAGAGCAGAGTAAAGGGACAGGAGCACCTCCCTCGACCTGCTGGTCACGCTCCTTTTGATGCAACCCAGGATACGGTTGGCCTTCTGGGCTGCAAGCGCACATTGCCGGCTCATGTTCATCTTTCATCAACCCACACCCCCAAGTCCTTCTCCACAGGGCTGCTCTGAATCTCCTCCCCACCCAACCTGTAGCTGTGCATGCCATTGCTATGACCCAGGTGGAGGACTTTGCACTTAGCATGGTTAAACTTCATTAGGTTGGCATCAGCCCACCTCACAAGCGTGTCAAGGTCCTTCTGGGTGGCATTCCTTACCTCCAACTTATCAACCGAACCACACAGCTTGGTGTCATCGGCAAACTTGCTGAGGGCGCACTCAATCCCACTGTCCATGTCACCACAAAGATGTTGAACAAGACTGATCCCAACACCGATCCCTGGGGGACACCACTTGTTACTGGTCTCCAGCTGGACATTGAGCCACTGAGCACTACTCTTTGCGTGCGGCCATCCAGCCAGTTCTTTATCCACTGAGTGGTCCACCTATCAAATTGATGTCTCTCCAACTTAGAGACAAGGATGTCATGTGAGACAGTGTCAAAGGCTTTACACAAGTCCAGGTAGATGACATCAAGTGCTCTGCCCCTGTCCATCAGTTCTGTAGCCCCTTCATAGAAGGTCACCAGATTGATCAGGCAGGATTTCCCCTTAGTGAAGCCATGCTGGGTGTCACCAAGCACCTTGTTGGTTTTCATGTGCCTTAGCATGCCTCCCAGGAGAATCCGCTCCAAGATTTTGCCAGGCACCGAGGTGAGACTGACTGCTCTGTAATTCCCTGGCTCATCCATTTTCCCCTTCTTAAAAATGGGGGTTATATTTCCCTTTTTCCAGTCATCGGGAACTTCACCTGACTGCCATGATTTTTCAAATATGATGGACGGTGGCTTAGCAACTTCATTTGCCAGCTCCTTCAGGACCCGTGGATGGATTTCATCTGGTCCCATGGACTTGTATATATTCAGGTTCCTAAGGTGGTCCCGAACAAGATCCTCCCCCACAGTGGACCCAGGGTCCCCACCCTCACCGTCCCCGCATCTGCCTTCCAAGACTTGGGTGGTGTGGTCAGAGCATTTGCCGGTGAAGCCTGAGGCAAAGAAGTCATTAAGAACCTCAGCGTTCTCCAAATCCAGGGTAGCCAGTTCTCCCAATAGCTTCTGGAGAGGGCCCACGGTGTCCCTAACCTGTCTTTTATTGGCAATGTACCTATAAAATCCCTTCCTGTTATCCTTAACATCCCTAGGCATGTTTAATTCTAATTGGGCCTTAGCTTTCCTAACCTGGTCCCTAGCTTCCCAGACAACATCCCTGTATTCTTCCCAGGCCGCCTGACCTTGCTTCCACCTTTTATAAGCCTCTTTTTTCCTTCGAATTTTGCTCAGCAGCTCCTTATCCATCCAAGGAGGTCTCCTGGCCCTCCTGCTGAACTTCCTTCTAGTTGGGATGCATCGTTCCTGAGCTTGCAGCAGGTGATCCTTGAATATCAACCAACAGCCTTGGGCCCCCCTGCCCTCTAGGGCTGTATCCCATGGAACCTTACTGAGCAGGTTCCTGAAGAGGAAACTTCAGTTTCCAGCTTTATGCATGCCATCCTTATCTCTGCATGCTGTGCCCAAATTCTTCCCTTTCCACAGTTACTTGACTTAGGTTTCCCCAGACATCGTGAAAGGGTGGACACTCAGTAGGTAAAACCAAAATGATGCTTGTTTTTCACTCTCTCCTAAAGATAGCTTGCTCAGGGTGTTCCTATGGACAGCCCATGCGTCTTGTTTATGTACATCCTGTTTTGCAATAAGTAAGCCCTGCTGCACAGATAGATAAGCTGATTGAATATTGACTGATGGAATATTGACTGGCTTTTCACCTCTTCCTCCTCTCTCTTTTGCCATCTCATCCTCTTTTTTGTCTCCTCTTGCGCACTCTCTATAGGGAAAAAAAAAAAAAAAAAAAGGGAAAAGAAAAGAGAAAAGATGCCTTCAGGATTCCTTAGGTCTTTGTCGGCAGGACTTCTAGTTTCTGGTGTAGGTGTGCAGGAGACCTCCTCCATGTCGTCGCCACAGCAACCTGCCTGTCTAATCTGCTGAATATAAAAAAGAAACAGGCAGAGAAAAGCCCTCCCCCCACTTCTGCTCCATCCATGAGCCCAAAAGAAGGATATCGTTTCCAAGCATTCCTCATAATTCCCCAGCCATTGCCCAGGCACCAGCCACAAGGAACTGGCGGGCCTTGTGGAGAGAAAGCAGTCCCTGTCTGGAGTTCATTGCACCACCAGCACCAAATACCTCCCTCTCCTGCCTCATGAGTCTCCATTCTCCTTCTTTCCCCTTCACAAATGATTCATGCATGCGCATGCACACACACACTTGCACAACTAGAGCTTAGATCCTTGCAGACTTCTCATGCCTTCCCCACCTTGCAGTAGGTCAGACCATGAGCACATGCATTTCATCACCCTTGACTTTACGTGATCTCCTGTTCCCAGTATACACACCAGGAGAGGCCAAAAGAACATTTCAAAACTGTCATTGCCTGAATATTTATTCCAAAATGACCCCATGTCCTTCTATTGTGTTTAATGATTCACTGTTGCCAATAACAAGGTAAATGTTAGATCTAACTTTCCTCCCATAGGAAAAATCTAAGAAGTTTTACATTACACGGTAATTGTTGAGCTTAGCAGCCAGATATTGTAGTGATAGATGCTTCTGAAATGGCAGCTGGGAACTCAGCATAAGCATTTGGGAGAGGTTATAAAAAGAGCAGTTTGGAAACCTTTGAAGATATTTAAATCTCCAGTCACCTTTCAGATGGGCTGTGTTGCTAGAAGTGTGTTTGTCGGCTACAGAAAGGACTGGTGATAGAATTCTCCTTATCAAAGCTCATGGTTAAAAAAGCAGTCCCTTGCAGTTTCAGTTATGACAGCTGTTTCTGGGATATGAAGAGGTTTTTCAGAGCTGTGGGCTCTCTATCCCCTGTATCCAGCAATGAAAGCTCTCATTTGTCTTCCCACCATCATGTTGATGCAGCTGGGCTTGACACTGCTTACCTCAGCACTTTTTTTTTGTTAAAAGACAGAAGGCTTACATGTGATCCCAGCCTTTTCCTATCAAATGACACTCAGCTAGTGGTTTTGGTGACTTATTTACTGGCACTAACCCAGTAAAAACAAAAATGAACGTTCACAACTAATAAATCCTTGAGTCCTGATAGCTTCAGCTACATTGGTAGGATTACATCAAACTATCCAGACTGATATCAGCAATCCCTGGGAACCTGAATCCTAGCAAGTATGGGTGGATGCCTATTGTATCCTCTATGCATTCACATGGGCTGTATTCTGATCATGTAGTGTACAGGACAGTTAATGTGCACAGACTTAGAAAGGGGGTGTGTATTAAAGCAGAAGTTATCTTCTTCCTCTTACTTGTTGCATTTATTTGGACACTTTTCGTAAAAACTGAACAGCATAAGATCATTAATAACCTGTATAGCATAACAGCATAAATTCTGCCAGAGAGGCTAGACAGATGGGAAGGGAATTTCCACCTTTCTCAGTGCAGTGAAAGATGCCATTTTACTGCAGTCAGAAGGCTGAAAATACCTAACCAATGCAACTGTATGCTGCGCATTGCTGTATACAGGCTAAGATCATCCCCCCGTAACATTATAGGAAGTGAAAGCATTCCTTCAGTGCACTGATAATAACATTGTTTAGCATTGCATTTCTCTTTCTGATCACTGTGACTTCCTGATAGGGCTAAAGTATAATACTTCCATTGGTGGCAGGGCCCTGCACTCTAATCTTTTGATATGGCTCCCAGTAAAATCTTTTCACGCTGCCACTCAGGAGGGATTGTGCTGAGTGATAGCACTTACAGCAGACTATTTCTGTTAACTTCCAGGCACGATTCATTTGGCAATGGATTGAACAGCCCAGGGTTTGGTAAACTAGGATGTAGACTCCTAGACTCAGGCATGGCTTAAGACAGGGAGCTGATTGACTGCATTTTGCAGGAAAGTAACTACCTGAAACACTAAAATACAGCCTGGCTTTTTTGCTGTCCAGCAGGGTTTACTACTTCCTTTATTTCCTTCTCTTCCTTGTAACAAAAAATCCAAAAAACACCAAACAAAACCAAACAAAAGAAAAAATTACACCCCCCCGCCAAAGACAACAACAAAAAAAAAAAAAAAAAAAAAAAAAAAAAAAAACTAAAACACAAACCAAGATTACTGTGTGCACAAACCAAGTACTGGCATTGAGGTGACCTGTTCTCCATGCTTTATAACGACAAACCAAAACCCCCACCAATGCACAGAGGTACATTCATATTCCTTACTTTCATAGGATCTGTCTAGCAATGGACAAAGTCTGAATGCTAGTGCTGCTATCACAGAAAGACATATGTGACTAGCAAAATGTTGGGGAGAAGAAATGAGGCAGCCATTTGGTGCTAAACTGTGTCTTCTAGAACAGCTGTGTGGGAGGTGCTCAGATGAGGTTTCATTGAAGTGGAAAGTACAGGAATTACTCTAGCTCTGATGGTGTTCTTAACACAAAATGGTTGACAAAGCAGACATCCACCACCCTGCGACATCGACTTACCTGATCAAAACATGAAAGTGTTAAAAGAAAGAAGGCGCCATGGAAAGAAAGGTAGTTCTGCTGTTCAGTTTGACAGTCAGGAGACAGCAATTCAATGTCAATAGCTGCCACAGGTTGCCTGCATGACCTTAATCACATCAAATAACTTAATCTTGCATTGGCTCCATTTCCCATCTGCAACATAAGAACAATTCTTTGTCAGACATTATTTATTTTCTCTTTAATTTAGACCATAAATTTAGTCTTTTGTGTATTTAGGCTTCAGGATAATGATTCATGCTTAAGTGTCTGCATAGTGCGTTACAGATTGGAATTCTAATTTCCTATGGGATATTTACATAAGACAGCTATTTCAAAATTTAAAAGTAGCAAATCTGTTGCAATCTAGTGCAGCAGAAAATAGATACTGTCATGCAATTAAACATACAGTAATTTGAGGAAGATACTTTTCTGCCACATGGTACAGCTAAAGTACTAACAAGTTGTGTGATTTCCAGAAATTATTTACAAGTGCGAATAAAGTTACTGCAAAAGCAGAAATCCAACAGTCTAAAACAGATCCACAGTGAATTATTTAGAATTACATCTTATATAAGCTTTTCTTTCTTCTGCTGTCTCCAGGTTCACCCAACATTTCATCTGCCTTTGTGAATCAGCTGCCTGTAGGTAAATAAGAGGTTTGTTTTCTTTTAAGCAGAGGAAAAATACTGATGTCTTAATAATCAAAGGAATAGAGACATGTGCGTTCACCTCTGGAGATGGGCTGTATACAGGATGTTACAAATGTGACACTTTACTCAGGTGCTCAAAATTGCATGTTCTTCAATGGAGAGGTGTTCATACTATGGGGAGCACAGCCACTTCATATTTCTGCGGACAAAAGGTATGGAGTTTTAATGCTAGAGATTTGATATCGCTAAAAGAAAAAAATCTAGTCCTAGGTTCTCTTTAATGTGTATGCTGTGTTGCGGAAATTTCAGCATGTTTGCTGACCACTGCAGATGCTATTGCTTATCTGATAAAAGAGGTCTCACGCTTTCAGCATCTGTGTATGTTGTACAAATATCCATTTGTCTTCATTTTATTGTGTATAGCATGCTTACGCAGCTGCTAGAAAGAAGAGACCCAGTCCTACCTTTATACTCCTTTATTATTCATGACATGAAAGTGCATAGATTCAAATCCTGCTTGCCTATTATGAGATAAAGAAAACAATGTTTTCTATTCCACTGACAGCACTCCAGCCAGAAAAATGGAAAAATGTTATTTTTTTCTTTCATCCAGCATTCTCTTGTTTTCAATTACATGCCATTAGACTTCTATAAAGAGTAATGTGGAGCCAGGGAATAAATCTGTTTAACAGCCGCATCCTTATTCAGCAAAGCATCCATAGGTTTCAATGTCAGGAGGGATCATTGTGTTCATCCAGGCTGACCTCCAGCCCAACACACACCATTGGACTTCCCTAGAAGTCCTTGATTAATTGCAACAGGTCGCATGCTTGGGCTTAGGATAGATGATTATGCAGAACATTAATTTATCACTAGAAGACACATCTCCATAACCTTCATTTAACTGGAAAACTAGCTCTAACCAGTACATCAAACAGATACTTTTATTAATCCAAGGGAAGGATAGAAGTTTACAGTGTACCAGCAGTAGACAAAACAGTAATACCTCCCACAGAGCATATCTGCTTTTCAAGATTTACAAAAGTGGAGCATTAGTTTTACAAATGTTTTGTTCTCCTGCTTATTTTTCTCTCTCATGAGTAATAATACCCTTTTTCTTTTTCTCTCCTCAATGTTTCAACTGTAGATTTAGTTGAGAACCTGGATGTTACATTTTCTAAGTAATATGGGCCAAGTTCAGCCAAACGTCAGAGTCCCAACGGGGCCTTCTAAAGAAGATCATGTATAATACTCTCTGGAATAAGATTATCCAGACTCCTACCAGTTTATCTTATCTTCCCTAGGTTGGTTCAGACCAGGTGGAAACTAATTTCCAATGAACTGCAAAGGTAATGCCCTAGACTTGGAGAAATACTTACAATATCCCACAGAAAATAGTAGTACATTACACTTTTCTGATCTTTCTCTTTATACATTATGCTAAGAAGAAATATGATTTAGATTTAGGCGTACTAAAATCTCCAGTCGTTGAATCTCTGCACCTCAGTAAGTCACTGCACCTAAATAAACATTGGCAGGGTACTCAAAAAAGAAATATAATTCTGCACCTGCAGTCATTGGAGGTCAATGAAATGTCTGCACTGCCTGGAAGCCTTGTTTTCTATCAATCATAAGCAGACAGTACTGCATTTTTGTCCTTAAGCGCTTATTCAGCAAAAACATAGATACAGACAGCAAGAAATCATTTAGAGAGCTTGGCAAAATGAAAAACATAAGCATAATTAAAGAAAATAAAACATTGCTTTATATATGCAAATTCCCAAGCAATTTCTTCAGACAAAAAAAAATATATACATAAAGGGAAAAGTGAGAATATTAAACATGTATAAATATGTGGCTAGTAAGTATAAATACACAAATACTGACATAGGCTGTTTCCGAAAACCAAAATCCTTCTCCAGTATGCAAAGTGCAAATAGTGTTCACCTAATTTCCTAAGGAAAAAGTAGGAATTTCTTTACATATCAAAAATAAAAGAAGATAAAGAATAAATCAAGAACAACTTGGCACTTGAACTTCCTTTTTTATTTTATTTTGTTTTTTTTTTAAGTCTACAGAGATGGGTGGGCTCAATTATAGAGAAAAAACTCTCTAACTAATATCTAAGGGATACAGAAGGGTTCCTTACCATCTGTCTCACAACAGTCTTCTGCTAAGATGTACATTCCTTAGTTACTTTTTGCAGTGGGATACAGAGCATACTTGTAGTTAAAGAATGATCTGGATTTAAGGAGACTCAAATCAAGTTCTTGGTCTAATGCCACAGAACTCCTGTATGGTCTTGGATGCTTTTCTTGATCTCTTTGTATCCCAGTTGTCTATTTGTATCAGAGGACAACAGACTTGGTCTCTCACCCTGACTCTGTCGTTCCTAGTTAGACTATAAAGTCACCAGGAAAAACATTTCAGTGTTTGCTTGGATGACTAATAAAATAGGGTCTTGATCTTAGCCAGGGCTGCCAGACAATGTAGCAGTTCATGTTATTATTACTATTATTATTATCATCATCATTCCTATTAGTAGTTGACTTCATGGCTGTTCGGTTAGACACCACTGACTTGTTGCTTTGCCTGTGGAGATAAGTGCTTCTTTTCACAATCCAATCTGTCTGACTTAATGAGAACAGGTCTTAATCTCAGTTAGCCCTGCTCATCAGGATAACAAAGACCAACATAAGTTAAAGTCTTATAAACATAAACATAATATTCACAAGGTCAGACAGTGTTTAAGGTTGAACAATAAAGATAAGGTTATGAGCTTTTCCCCCAAAAAAATACCTTTTTTCTCATGAAGTATAAAGACATTATTTTTCTCTGTTGTTCATCCTACTGTCACCAAAACACTTGCTAACGTACACCAAATGTATTATTTTCAAAGTGTATCTCCATGCCAAAAGTCATGAAAAGCCACTGTTCATCCATTTTCTCCAGGATTAGAATAAAACACTGGACGTTGAAAAATATCTCTGAAGTATTAAATCTCTAAATTATTAGGTCAATGTACGTGCCTAAAGACTTTTATCTTTAGTGATTTTTGACTACCATCCCATTCAGCAATCATCTGACAAAAGCTGACATATGCAGGATATAGGTTTTTCCAAAGTTAAATGTTGCAATGTCATTGGTATCACCGAATGGTCAATTTTCTGTGTAACTTTTCAACAATGAAAGAGTACAAAACATATTAAAAAGCTGAATTATTCTCCTTTGTGCCCTATGTGTGCATGCAGTAATTTCAAAGAGAGTCTGCAAGATCTCCAGCATATCTATATCTAGCATAACTTATCTCTAGCATAACTATTTCACAATCCCTACAGACCAATGTCATACATTGCCTATCTATTGAGATATCTACAAAAACAAGCATATCTTCCTATTCCAAGCACCAGTGTCTGGGCAATGTAAGGTAATACAGGCATAGAAAGGTCTTACTGAGAAGCAGAATTTCCTTTCTCCTTCTCTGGGGAGTGGAAAAACTTAAATTTCTACAGCATTATTATTGTTGTTGTTGTTGGTTTTGCTATTAGTATCATCATAATTAATTATTTATTGTTATTATTATTTGACCTGCTGATAATTTTTTGATGAATGGACTACATATACCTGGAATGAGTTTCGCAAAAGATTGATTTAGGATAAAAGAATGCTTTATTCAAAACTAAATATGAAATCAGTATACCTCTCAGAGCTTCTCCTGTGCTTCACCTTCCCATGCTATTCTGTGCTAATAAGACCACTAGCTAGGGCCACTGAGATGACTTTGTTGGCAAAGCTTGTGGCCAAACTGGGCCATGAAATTGCTAATGTGTACTGCAGTTATATCAAAGCCAGAGATTGCTTAGCCTTTAAAGAAAAAAAATGCATGTTTACTCACGTTTACTGTAGTACAGTATGCTATCTTAGTTTTCACTACATCTAACCACAGCAACTTAATGGCACACAAGCTGGACTAGCATTCATTGTAATCTGTTATTCCAAATAACCTGCAACAGACTAGCCTGTCAAAAGGAATTGGAGTTTGAATCTAGTCCCTGTTATATTTGAACAGCAGCAGGGAATAAATTGCTTTTTCAGTAACTAAAAGCAAGGTAAGAAATATGAGGGGGTTATTATATTTGCATCTTTACTCAAAGCAACTTTGCAATATGAACGTCACTCTGAAACACCAGCAGAATTTAGGCAACATAGTTTACCTAGTTTCCAAAAACTGCATCATGAAATCCTTTTATCATCTTGTCAATTAATAGAAGACAAGATAAGCCCTTTGTTTCTACTCACATACTGTCTCCTTCACTTCAACAAAATGTCTTTTGATTAAACAAAACAGGTGAAGACATGAAATCTGTCATTTGCCTCAGATTCCCTAAGTGCATGTTCAACTAGTCTTCGCTAAAAACAAAAACGGTTAAAAGGGTTACACACTCAAAAGCCCTTATTTAATTGAGAATTGTAATCATTTGAGCAGAAGAACATACCTTCCAGATGCATAAGTTGTAAATTCCGATATCATGAAAATTTTACTAGCAATAGCATTTGATTCTGAGTTCATAGCAGTTTCCCTAAGTAACAGAGAATAGCTCTCTCTACTGTGAACTGAATATGTGTTTCAAACATGGGTTCTCAGAGGGAAACTCTTCATATCTTGACTTGGTAAACCAGACTTGCAGTAATTATTAGAAGTAGAAGGTGAAAACATTGTTTAGTTGTATTAGCCAGAGGATCAGACTGAAGAAGGGAAGCTAAGTGAGAACTTGAACCCAGACTAATAAATAAGAGCACTGAAGTCTCCCAGGTTTTCAGATATATGAGCCACATCCAGAACAAAATCCTCAAAACATAATCTGGAGCTGACTGAAGCCCAAAACTGAGGCAACTTTTGAGTGCAGGCCTCAGATCTAACCTCCGCTCTTGCCCAGGCTTGGAATGCAACATTTAATTTGAAAGCATTTTTCCTGCATTTCATAGAATCATAGAATCATAGAATAGTTAGGTTGGAAAGGACCTTAAGATCATCTAGTTCCAACCCCCCTGCCATGGGCAGGGACACCTCACACTATACCATGCCACCCAAAGCTATGTCCAACCCTGCCTTGAACACAGCCAGGGATGAAGCATTCACAACTTCCCTGGGCAACCCATTCCAGGGCCTCATATAAGCATGACTTTTTTTACTTCACGCAGATGGAGGTTTTGTTCGTATTCAGGAAGAAAGCTTGTGCTAAGGTTTCACTTCATTACTACTCTTGCCCCTGGTTCTCTTTGCATTTTTTGTGCTGAGTTATGCTTCTCCCCAGTCATCAGAAGCATGGCTAAAATAATAAATCTTTAAAAATAAATCAGATAAACTAACAAAATATGCTCTATTGAAATATCCCACACCAGCAGGAGTGTTCATTAATTAGATATAAACATGGACACCAGTAAATTGCAGCAGAAAAAGGCAGGGAGAGAAAAATTGAATAATCTCACCTGCACTTTGCAATATTATATGCTATTAAAATGGAAGGAGATGTTCCATGGGCAAGTTTATACATTTCTGATTTGTTTGATATATTTTCTTGAATTATTATTGCGCTACCTATCTGTTCCTCTCTTTTGGGTAAGAATGAAAGAGGGGAAAAAAAAATCCAAAACAAACTCCAGTGATATTATTCTTCCTTTAAAACACTTTATAGGTGAAATGGGAACATGTTTTCTTCCCAATGGTTGGTGACATTATACCACAGTTTAATCATATACTCCTTAGAATTGTACTTTTAAAAACTGTAGTAGCAGATTGCTTATATGCACAATTCACAGCCTGTGCTCCCCTCTGAGAGTGTGATAATATTTGGAAAGTGGCTCAGCTTACTAAATTTGAAGTTAATATTTGGCATCTTCTACAGGGCTCAAGTTTGGCAAGCAGAGTATAATAAATAAAGTGACATTGTTTCGCATTGTATTTAAAAATGTAATTCCCTGAAGACTAAAGGGTGCTGTGGGGAAAGAGGCCCTTCAATAGATCTTTCATTTTTATGAGAGAACACCCAGTTTATACAAATGAGTTCTTTTTTAGTTAGTGTGACACTGGTCACTGTTTTGACTGTGGTTTTTCAATTGTTTACAGCCCTGATGAAACTGTCCCTAAAAAAAATAATTCCAAATGAACTCAAAGAAAGAGAACCAGTCAGTTACTTTGTTTTGAGCATGAGGTTTTCCAGGCAGACTCTGAAGGGCTCTCCATGTGGAAGCAAATCGTTGAGATTATTACTTGAATGTTTTTCAGCTCCACTGATGTCCCCCAGGTTAAGAAGACAGTTCAGTTAAAAATAACCTTAAGTACAAAAGGGGGTGTGTGTGGAATTCAGTATTTGAAAAGTATCAGGAACTGACTTGCACTGGGAAAGTCTAGGACATCCACAGTTAAGGCTAGGTCTCCATCTCTCAGACCAAACTGTTAGGGAGGACAAATATAAGAACAATAGGACAAGTTAAGGACAAAGTAACAACCATAGGTTTGATTTTATGGCTTCAGCCAGCCTATGCGATACCTTTAATGCTCATACATGAGCAGAGAATCTATCTCCACTGACGACCTGGATGAGGGGATTGAGTGCACACTCAGTAAACTTGCAGAAGACACCAAGTCAGGCAGAAGTGTTGGTCTGAAGGGTAAGAAGGCTCTGCAGAGGGATCTGGACAGGCTGGATCAATGAACCAAGTCCAACTGTATGAGGTTCAACAAGCAAAGTGCCGGGTCCTGCACTTGGGCCACAACAACCCCATGCAACTCTCCAGGCTTGCAGAGGAGCTGCTGGAAAACTGCCCAGTTAAAAAGGACCTCAGGGTGTTGGTCAACAGATGCCTGAGCATGACCCAGCTTGTGCCCAGGCAGCCAAGAAGGCCAAAAGCATCTTGGTCTGTATCAGCAATGGCGTGGCCAGCAGGGCCAGGGCAGTGATCATCCCCCTGTACTGGGCATTGGTGAGGCCGCACTTAAAGTATGTGTTCAGTTCTGGGCTGCTCATTACAAGCACAAGAGAGACATTGAGGTGCTGGAGCGGGTTCAGAGAAGGGCAACAAAGCTGGTGAAGGGTCTGGAGCACACATCTGATGAGAAACCACTGAGGGAAAAGGGGATGTTTAGCCTGGAGAAGGCTCAGCAGGGACCTTATTGCCCTTTATAACTATCTGAAAGGAGAATGGATTGAGGTGGGTGTCAGTCTGGTTGAACTTCATGATCTTACAGGTCTTTTTCAATCTAGCTGATTCTATGATCATGTATGTAAAATGATATCACTTCGTAATAAACAACTTCCAAAACCCATACAAGAAAAAGAAAAAAAAAAAAAAAAAAAAAGGTTTAACATCCATTATCCTGCAAAGCCCAGGCACAGAGATAGAAACGGGACAGACGAGCCTTTTTGCAACCCGCATAATTGTTTTCTTAAGTCAAAAGTACATTGCATTAGGCGCCGGTATGAAAGGATGCCTGTAGGTATATCTACACATTCTGAGAGTGAAAGTGTTCAGGGAGTCCCAAATATATATTGAACATACAGTAAGTGCACTCTCAACATCAGTGTGCACCAGATCAAACTCTCCAGGCATAGATCAGATGTACTCACTATCTACAAGGATATAGTACTTCATAAATCTCATGTCCTCACTAGCAATATACTATTCTCACCTATAAAACTCAAGATATCTTAGCCACAGGGAAAGCAAAAATTAGTTTCACACACACATATTTTCTGTTGTTTCTGTTATTGTTTGTATGGCTTTATGAAGGTTTTGGCAAAAATCCCTTAACTGGAGAAAAAGTAAAGAGAAAAAAGCAAAAGGTAACTCTATAAGGCTTCTTAATCACAGATCCCTGACATTAATTATATATGAACATGGGTTTTACAAATGGAAGCATATGACCTTGAATAAATCTCAGATAACATAGCTCACAAGGATGAAGGGCAAGAGTCTGAGCACAAATGCAGCTCCTGAGTGCATGGTGAGAGTCCTCAGATGGTGCTTTGTAGATGCAAACTCTTTGGCAAAAGCTGGTTCATTTCAGTGGTTTGCTTTGCATCATATGATGCAATTACTTTACACACACCCCTATAAAAACAGTAAGTATATCCTTCCCCATGGAGTCTGCAGTTGTAAACTTTATACTGCCTGTTCATTGCAGGTGGTAGCTGCTTCCATTTACTGTGCCTGTGGATGGCTCAAGAAGTAGTAAGCGTCTGTGTTGAATAACAACACCACTATCTTATTTCAAGTGCCACAACAAAAAAGCAGTGCTATTATTTTTGGCAGAGAAAACCATGAATACAGCAGCCTCTGGTTTTCTGGGTATGCACGGTACATCAGTCAGAAGGCTGGTTCAGTAAGTCTATTGTTAGGTATAACCATGCCACATCACAGCTTCCACTGTGGCAATTACTTCTCAGGTTGAAGATTGTTCTACCTCAATCTTTTTCTCTGCTTCATTTAACTACCTCATAAAACTTCTTGTCCAATGGCCACTCAGTCTTGTACTCTATTGTTAGCTCCTGTACTCCAGCTCCCAGCTTTGATGCCTTCTTTCAGCCATACATGCACTACTTTGCCTGCTCCACAGCCACCTCCCAGTATGCTACCTCAGTCCTGCTACTGGGATTTTTAGAGAGGACTTCCTTCCAGAATCATGGATCCTGCTCTCCTCTTCCAGCAACCTCCCCTTTAGCTGTCCTAGAAGGATTTCAAAGCACTTTACCAGCTTAGACTTGCACAAGGAGCTATCACAGAAACCAGGGTGGGGCTCAAAAGTCTGCTGGATCTATGTACATACAGGGAGAAATGAGAAAAAAAAAAAAGTGGTAAGCCATGGGACTGCTCTTTTATTTTACTCCACTGTGGATCAAGAGTATTTCCACTAAAATCACTCAAATGATTAAGTAAATGACAACGCATACCATACAGGATTTTGAGAGAAGTTAGTCTCTTGTTTCCACACTCCTCTTCAGTGTGGATGACAGAATGCTCTTGCAGGCTGCATCCGATGTTGGATAAGTAGCTTTGCCTGCCTGAAAGCTTTCTGTCATTACTTTTATCAATGTCATTTCTGCTCTCGGTCAACAAAAAGTTGGCACTCTCCTGGATGGAATGTTTATTAATTTCCCTACGGATGGTAAGAAAAAGGCAGCTAACAGATAATTTATCACAGTAGATTAAGGCATAAGTATCAACTGACAATTTCTTCAGACAGCATTTACTCTTTTTCTACATCTCTTTTCTAGAATTCTTCATCATGTAAGTTCTCAGCTAAAGTCCTTTCCAGAGATTTATTAAGAATTCAAGAACATATAATAAATGCAAATAACATGAAAAATTGTGCCAAAGATACTGCATGATTTCATTTATTGCAACAAACTATTCATTTCATCCTCTACAGTCTCATTGATAAAATCATTTCCAATGTAGAGATATTCCAGCTGCTCCAGCCAATGACCCGACTTCAATTGGATCTCGGCTCAAATGCCTCTACACAAATGCCCGTAGTATGGGGAACAAACAAGAGGAATTAGAGATGTGTGCACATCTACGGGGGTATGATATCATAGGCATCACAGAAACATGGTGGGATGGCACCTATGACTGGTGTGTTGGAATGGAAGGTTACCGGCTCTTTAGGAAAGACAGGCCCGGCAGACGGGGAGGGGGAGTTGCTATTTATGTTAGGGATAGGCTAGAGAGTATGGAACTCTGTCTGGGGACAGGTGAGCAGTCGACAGAGAGTTTGTGGGTCAGGGTTAAAGGGAGAACAGCGATGGGTGATATTATTGTAGGGATATGTTACAGACCGCCTGACCAAGGGGACTTGCTGGATGAAGCGCTCCAAAGGCAGATAGGAGCAGACTCACGCTTGCAGGCCCTTGTTCTCATGGGAGACTTCAACCACCCTGATATCTGTTGGAGGGATGGTACGGCCCGGCACAAGCAATCCAGAAGGTTCCTCGATTGTGTGGAAGACAACTTCCTTCTGCAAGTAATTGAGGAGCCGACAAGGAGAGGTGCCATGCTTGACCTCGTCCTCACCAACAGGGAAGGGCTGGTTGGGAATGTGACGTTCCAGGGCAGCCTTGATTGCAGCAATCATGAGATGGTTGAGTTTGAGATCCTCAGGACAGTGAGAAGAGTGTGCAGCAAGCTCACTGCCCTGGACTTCAAGAGAGCAGACTTTGGCCTCTTCAGGAACCTGCTCAGTAAGGTTCCATGGGATACAGCCCTAGAGGGCAGGGGGGCCCAAGACTGTTGGTTGATATTCAAGGATCACCTGCTGCAAGCTCAGGAACGATGCATCCCAACTAGAAGGAAGTTCAGCAGGAGGGCCAGGAGACCTCCTTGGATGGATAAGGAGCTGCTGAGCAAAATTCGAAGGAAAAAAGAGGCTTATAAAAGGTGGAAGCAAGGTCAGGCAGCCTGGGAAGAATACAGCGATGTTGTCTGGGAAGCTAGGGACCAGGTTAGGAAAGCTAAGGCCCAATTAGAATTAAACATGCCTAGGGATGTTAAGGATAACAGGAAGGGATTTTATAGGTACATTGCCAATAAAAGACAGGTTAGGGACACCATGGGCCCTCTCCAGAAGCTATTGGGAGAACTGGCTACCCTGGATTTGGAGAACGCTGAGGTTCTTAATGACTTCTTTGCCTCAGGCTTCACCGGCAAATGCTCTGACCACACCACCCAAGTCTTGGAAGGCAGACGCGGGGACGGTGAGGGTGGGGACCCTGGGCCCACTGTGGGGGAGGATCTTGTTCGGGACCACCTTAGGAACCTGAATGTATACAAGTCCATGGGACCGGATGAAATCCATCCGCGGGTCCTGAAGGAGCTGGCAAATGAAGTTGCTAAGCCACCGTCCATCATATTTGAAAAATCATGGCAGTCAGGTGAAGTTCCCGATGACTGGAAAAAGGGAAATATAACCCCCATTTTTAAGAAGGGGAAAATGGATGAGCCAGGGAATTACAGAGCAGTCAGTCTCACCTCGGTGCCTGGCAAAATCTTGGAGCGGATTCTCCTGGGAGGCATGCTAAGGCACATGAAAACCAACAAGGTGCTTGGTGACACCCAGCATGGCTTCACTAAGGGGAAATCCTGCCTGATCAATCTGGTGACCTTCTATGAAGGGGCTACAGAACTGATGGACAGGGGCAGAGCACTTGATGTCATCTACCTGGACTTGTGTAAAGCCTTTGACACTGTCTCAAATGACATCCTTGTCTCTAAGTTGGAGAGACATCAATTTGATAGGTGGACCACTCAGTGGATAAAGAACTGGCTGGATGGCCGCACGCAAAGAGTAGTGCTCAGTGGCTCAATGTCCAGCTGGAGACCAGTAACAAGTGGTGTCCCCCAGGGATCAGTGTTCGAACCGGTCTTGTTCAACATCTTTGTGGGTGACATGGACAGTGGGACTGAGTGCGCCCTCAGCAAGTTTGCCGATGACACCAAGCTGTGTGGTTCGGTTGATAAGTTGGAGGTAAGGAATGCCATCCAGAGGGACCTTGACACGCTTGTGAGGTGGGCTGATGTCAACCTAATGAAGTTTAACCCTGACAAGTGCGAAGTCCTACACCTGGGTCGGAGCAATCCCAGGCACAGCTACAGGTTGGGTGGGGAGGAGATTCAGAGCAGCCCTGTGGAGAAGGACTTGGGGGTGTGGGTTGATGAAAAAATGAACATGAGCAAGCAGGGTGGTCTTGCAGCCCAGAAAGCCAACCTTATCCTGGGTTGCACCAAAAGGAGTGTGACCAGCAGGTCGAAGAAGGTGATCCTGCCCCTCTACTCTGCTCTCGTGAGACCTCACTTGGAGTATTGTGTGCAGTTCTGGTGTCCTCAACATAAAAAGGACATGGAACTGTTGGAACAAGTGCAGAGGAGGGCCACGAGGATGATCAGGGGACTGGAGCACCTCTTGTATGAAGATAGGCTGAGAAAGTTGGGGCTGTTCAGCCTGGAGAAGAGAAGGCTGCGTGGAGACCTCATAGCAACCTTCCAATACCTGAAGGGGGCCTATAGGGATGCTGGGGAGGGACTGTTCATTAGGGACTGTGGTGAGAGGACAAGGGGTAATGGGTTTAAACTTAAATAGGGGAGGTTTAGATTGGATCTGGGGAAGAAATTCTTTACTGTGAGGGTGGTGGGGCCCTGGAATGGGTTGCCCAGGGAGGTTGTGGATGCTTGATCCCTGGCGGCGTTGAAGGTGGGGTTGGACATAGCCTTGGATGACATGGTTTAGTGGGAGGTGTCGCTGCCCATGGCAGGGGGGTTGGAACTTGATTATCTTGAGGTCCTTTCCAACCCTTACTATTCTATGATTCTATGATTCTACCTTATGAATCTATTTATCCTCATAATTTATGTTCTCTCTGATACCAACAATCACAGAATCATAGAATCATAGAATAGTTAGGGTTGGAAAGGACGTTAAGATCATAGAATCATAGAATAGTTAAGGTTGGAAAGGACCTCAAGATCATCTAGTTCCAACCCCCCTGCCATGGGCAGGGACACCTCCCACTAAACCATGCCATCCAAGGCTATGTCCAACCCCACCTTCAACGCCACCAGGGATGAAGCATTCACAGCTTCTCTGGGTAGCTCTCTCCAGGGCCTCACCACCCTCGCAGTAAAGAATTTCTTCCTCATATCCAATCTAAACTTCCCCTGTTTAAGTTTGAACCCATTACCCCTTGTCCTCTCACTACAGTTCCTCATGAAGAGTCCGTCCCCAGCATTCGTATAGGCCCCCTTCAGGTATTGGAAGGCTGCAATGAGGTCTCCATGCAGCCTTCTCTTCTCCAGGCTGAACAGCCCCAACTTTCTCAGCCTATCTTCATACAAGAGGTGCTCCAGTCCCCTGATCATCCTCGTGGCCCTCCTCTGCACTTGTTCCAACAGTTCCATGTCCTTTTTATGTTGAGGACACCAGAACTGCACACAATACTCCAAGTGAGGTCTCACGAGAGCAGAGTAGAGGGGCAGGAGCACCTCCCTCGACCTGCTGGTCACGCTCCTTTTGATGCAACCCAGGATAAGGTTGGCTTTCTGGGCTGCAAGACCACCCTGCTTGCTCATGTTCATTTTTTCATCAACCCACACCCCCAAGTCCTTCTCCTTCGGCTGCTCTCAATCTCCTCCCCGCCCAACCTGTAGCTGTGCATGCCATTGCTCTGACCCAGGTGTAGGACTTTGCATTTAGCATGGTTAAACTTCATTAGGTTGGCATCAGCCCACCTCACAAGCCTGTCAAGGTCCCTCTGGGTGGCATTCCTTCCCTCCAACTTATCAACCGAACCACACAGCTTGGTGTCATCGGCAAACTTGCTGAGGGCGCACTCAATCCCACTGTCCATGTCACCCACAAAGATGTTGAACAAGACCGGTCCCAACACCGATCCCTGAGGGGCACCACTTGTTACTGGTCTCCAGCTGGACATTGAGCCATTGAACACAACTCTGTGCGTGCGGCCATCCAGCCAGTTCTTTATCCACCGAGTGGTCCACCTATCAAATTGATGTCTGTCCGTATAGTCAAAATTCAAAGCTTGGCTCACCAGGTGTTTGATAAATTTTGTGGGATCTGTTCAAACAGAAGCAGTTGTAGGGACATTAATGTTTCAAGCATGAGCACCAGAATACAACAAAACCTTGTCTCTAACATAGCTAGTACACTGATTGTAGAGCACAAAAAATGCACTGTTTGGGGATTTTGTCTCGGATCTGACACTAACATGGCCATATGCACTGAATGACCTTTATTATAACAAGTGAGCAGTGTTTTTGTTAGAAATTTGTAGCAAAAAGCACAATTTTGTGGACAAGGATCATTCAAATCAAACACTTTCCAGCACAACATTCAGAAGATACTAATTTATTAAAATGATTTCTATTCTGATTTTTTTAACTAGTTACAATCAGAATATTTTTTAAAAAAGAATGCTGAAAAAAATGGTGTAAAAACAAAAAAATGGGTGTTGCTCCTTTTCTATTCTGATCTACGTAGTTAAAATTAATTAGGCTGAACTCATTAGTCTAATGTACCCCACTATTTAGTACAGATTAATGATTTGCCAAAGTCTGATGTTGCCTATTTGTAAATTAGGACATTACCGCTGTACAGACCAAGCTACTTGTCTAAGTCCCCAAAGGATGTTTGCAATAGGATAAATAACTGAACCCAGATCTTGCAAACCACAAAACAGTGTCTTAAAAGGCAGGACCATCCTTACCTATGATCTGATTAAAGTCAAAGGATCTATATACAAACAAGCTTGTTCTGCTCTTCAACACCGCAAAATGCTTTCAGTAGCCTTTCCTCCAGAAAATCTATACATCTTTTAAATCTTGACTAACACTTAAGACATGACATTCTACATAGGGTTAGATGGTCATGCAAATTAGCAGGGATGCAGGACCAGAGCAAGAACACCTTTCAGTACTGCTTTGTCCATGTGAAAGTCAGTCAAGCAGCCATCTGCTACAGGCAGACTTCTAGCTGCCTCTCCTGCCCCAGCATCAGTATAAGGTGTGGATTTGAATAAGTTTCTAAACTAGGCATATCAAATTAATTCATGGTTATTTTTAAGCAGCTGAAGTCCCAAGCCTTCATTCTCAAGTTTGGAAGTTGAAGTGAGACATCAACCCTGACACACTCTTCAATATCTAAAACACAGTGTGTTTGAAAAACAGATTACTTACATTGGAAGGTTATTCACAGAACAAGAAGTGGAAAAAAAAAACCAGAAAGGTAGGAATTATAGAATGGTTTACTTCCCATGGCCAGATCACAAGAACAAAATTACAGAAGAAGCAGTATGACATGCTGTGTCTCAGTAAATACACCATCTGTGTCCCTCAGAAGAAATTTGTTTTCCGGCACACTAAAGAACATTTTTCTTCTGCTTTGGGTAACCATCTCAACACCTAACATACATTTCCAAGGAAAAGGTTGCATCCATTTTTTTTAAACATCTCACTTCTGAAATATTTTGTGTAATTATGCATAGAAATAGAATTAACATTTCTAAACACATTGCTTTGGGAAACCATCTTGCTGAAAACTGACCTTGGTATCATTTATTCTGGATAGTTTAATTTAGTCAGCTGCATAGCATTTGTTAGGTTCGCTATTGACAAATAAAAGCACAGAGGAAATTTGAGTCAAAACCACAAATTTTGCTCCTCTTTAGCATGATGGACAGCACTTTTCTCCACAAGTAGGTCCATCAGTATTGAAAGTTAAAATGATTCAAGACTAATACAGAAAGTTTACCGAACAGAAAGTTGGATCAGGATGTAACAAAAAGAGGCATGGGAAAGATATGAATCAAGCAAAAGGCAGAATCTAGATGGCAGCAATAAAAAACCTGGAATTTTTCTGGTATTGCAATCAATAGGCTCTTAAACTTCCATTTAGTCAAAGTATACCACTAGGTAGAGTAACCATCAGTACTCCACAGGAGCCCAGGACAGGCATTTTCTTAACATGGTTAGCAGAGACTCTCTAAAATAGCTTAACAGTCCCAGTGATATGCAGGAAAGGAGAGCCAAATAGGCATCTTTATCTGCAAACTTGCACATCTACTTCAGTGAGCATTACATCTGGACTCTGTCCTGAAATAAGGGAAATATATGCTGAAACCATAAACCCAGGGTGCATCCTGGAAACAAGCTATAAGCATATAAACACAAGGTAGTAGTGATGGTTATTTCCAGATAGATCTGTATGTGTCCCACAAGAGTTTCAGTGATGACCCATTCAGATGGGTAAAATATGATGATGATCACTTACACTGACACAAGCTGCAAGTGGCATGCCTCTTAAAAATGTAGTGACATCAAACAACATTCAAAGAGCTTCTTTTCCGTCTCTGTATCCACAGCCAATGCAGGAGAGCATCAACTAAAGTGCAGGTACAATTGTTCTTGTATACACAGGACTATTATTCAAACTAGCAAAGAAATAGGAACTCACATCTTGCCTGGCAACCAAAATCACAGTGAGTTTCCTTGGTTTCCATGTCATCTTTCTGGAGTATGGTAAATGCTCTATTTGCTTCCATATTACAGACCTCATAGATCGTGCAGTTAGGTAAACATGCTGTCTGTGATTAACCTTAAGGAATGCACAATTAAATTTGTCCAGTAACAAATTCCCTGGCTGGTTGCTGAAGCAGTCATTACAACTA
Organism: Amazona ochrocephala; assembly: GCA_039720435.1. Classification (NCBI taxonomy): domain Eukaryota; kingdom Metazoa; phylum Chordata; class Aves; order Psittaciformes; family Psittacidae; genus Amazona; species Amazona ochrocephala. The sequence goes on along the minus strand of CM077909.1, from coordinate 82,094,754 downwards.
GAAAGAAGGTGCTCTATTGCTGCAGGTCTTCCTTGTCAGCACATCTGACCAAAAATGCTTTTATTGGTACAAACATGTATGCTTTGGTTTCTTTCATTAAACTGCTCCAAACAACTTTTGGCTTTAGATAGAGTTTTTCTGCTTTAGAGGTCAATCAAGAGGCTTTTAGAAAACTGTTCATCAGGAAGACTGAGAGATAGCTCCTTAACAGACTCACTTATCACAACAAATAGTAAATAAAATTGTAGTCATGTTAAAATATGCTAGGAAAATACAAGTTAAGAATAGTTCAGTTATCATGCACAGGATATGCCTAAACACTTCCATATCCCTTCCATGGTGGAGCATAGGTAGGATCATGCCTAAACAATACTGAGATCAAATTGACCACAAACTGATGCAAATCAGCGGAGTAATAGCACCAGTTTAACGCCTCACCCATATCTTGCCTGGCACTGCCTTGCCTTGTGTTCTGTCCTTTGCAATTTTTCAGTCATGTGATTTCTAAAAAAAACCAATAGATTGAACTTCAGATAGGGTAGGAAGCTTGTTTGCCTGTCTTTAAAAAATTCTCCAGTTTTTTGCATTAACTGAGAACAAACTATTCTTTTAAGAGATAAATGTGAAAACTAAGATTTTTATGTCATTATAGGTCAAGCTTGAAGAATATAGCAAATATCACAATTCTTATTCTAAATATCAGATTAAATGACTGCATTATAACTGAATTTACAAGAGACATTAACAGTATGAAATCACCACGCAGTGCAGTAACAACCCTGAAACTTTTCCAAAATCTTATATAAATGCCTATTATGGCCTCAGAGGTCTATAAAAACAAACAGGTTTCACTCATGCTTCATATATTTAGTTTAGAGCAAAGATGTGGATGGTACTCTGCTGTGTGGATAATTGAGGATTCAAAGGTGAATCTTTTTTTTTTTTTTTCCCTTTCCATTTCCTGAGTTTTGTTGCCACAGAAAAGATTCCAGCTGTTTGTCACTCCTATTTCTGAGTTATGCTATGTGCAAGAAACATGGTGAAACTTGTGTAGTTAATTAAATCAATTCTGATGACAGTTCTGAAATGATACCCAGCTATATTCCTCGGCAAAATCATATCTATGATCTTCAACTCATTCCAAAATGAGCTGAAATCAGTGCCTTGTCTAAGCTCTAAAATAACAATATCAAGGATGCCCTTCCTCTATCATATCAGCACTGTCATACGTGTTCAGGAGGCAGCAGTCACCAAAAAATACTTTCAAAAAAAGGAAGTGAAAGTCATACTCTCAAATCCAGGGCACACTCCATTCCTGTTGTGGCAGCCAACCACAAATCACCTGCCATCAAATCTTCTGGCTAAATGCTATTGCAGGAAAGGAAGACCAGCTCAAACAGGCCAATGACTCCTTGGGAGGCATTAACAGCTGACAGTGTTTAAGGTGGTCTTTAGGTTGCTCTAACACAGGCAACCTGAAAAGACATTAGCTGAGGTTTTTGGGAATCATAGCAAACTTGACAGTTCCCTTATTTCCATCCATTCACAGACAATGGAGATGGACTCTCTAGAACAACCTGAAAGGAGGATGGAGAGAGGAGGTGGCTGGTCTCTTCTAACAAGCAACAAGTGGTAGGACAAGAAGTAATGGCCTCCAGCTGCACCAGGGGAGATTTAGATAGGCTTCCCAGGGAAGTGGTGGACTTACTGGAAGTGTTCAAAAACTGTGTACATGAGGCCCCCAGTGACATGGTTTAGTGGTGGATTTGGCAGTCATAGAATCATAGAATCGTAGAATAGTTAGGGTTGGAAAGGACCTTAAGATCATCTAGTTCCAGCCCCCCTGCCATGGGCAGGGACACCTCCCACTAAACCATGTCATCCAAGGCTCTGTCCAACCTGGCCTTGAACACCACCAGCAATGGAGCATTCACAACTTCCCTGGGCAACCCATTCCAGTGCCTCACCACCCTCACAGTAAAGAATTTCTTCCCCAGATCCAATCTAAACTTCTCCTGTTTAAGTTTGAACCCATTACCCCTTGTCCTCTCACTACAGTCCCTCATGAGGAGTCCCTCCTCAGCATCGCTATAGACCCCCTTCAGATATTGGAAGGTTGCTATGAGGTCTCCATGCAGGCTTCTCTTCTCCAGGCTGAGCAGCCCCAATTTTCTCAGCCTATCTTCATAAGTCCTGAAGTAATGGTTGAAACTGATGATCTTAAAGGTCTTTTCCAACGTAACTGATTCAACGATTCTATGACTCCAGCGGACTAACTGCTCACACTGTGTAAATAACGATGTTTGAAATCACAGAGGACTTGTGCATGGTGGAGGAAAATCAGGGTTAAAAAGAGGGTACTTTCAGTAATTTCTTTTTATTTTTCCTTTTCAGAAAAAACTCTTAAACCTTTACTGAGAAGTAAAAGGCTCTTCTGTTGAAAGAAAAGTGAGTCATCTCCATCTGACCTGACACAGCCTGCACGTGTTTGTGTATTGTACAATGTTCTGCTGACAAAAGATTTGATAAATGCTGATAAGACTGTAATATTCATTCTCCTACAATATCTTAGGAACTAAGAAAAGAAGATACTAGGAAAAAAAAAGCTATTGCGCACCATTTTGCTGTCTTACTCCTGTTATCTACTACATAATTTTTCTTCCTCAAGGCATGAGATGCAGCTCCATACACAGAAAACATTCACTGTAACTATGCAGTGCTAGCTGCCTGGACCCAGCAGTCTGGGTTCATTGCATCTCATCATGCTTATTGACATCTCAGAATAGCATTTTCCTTAGAGGAATATGGTACAGAAGAGAAGAAAAAGGTGAAGAAGCAGCTGTCACAGTCATCAAATTAGCTCAAATCAACGAGTTCCAACTAGTTTTTACCTTACTGTATTACATCCAGCTGCAAAAGAACAGACAATGAAGGCATAGCTAGAATGTTATGGAGGGAAGGGAGGATTGGTTAGAGAAAATATTTAGGCAGAAAAATACTGAGAACCCGAATTCTTACAGTTCTGGTAAGCTTTGTGAGCTTCCTTTTTTCTTCTCTAGAATCATAAGCAGATGTGAGAAAATGTTATAAAAGACTGAAGTTCTACCTTAAGTAGAAGAATAAATGACCAAAAACTAGCAAGCAGAGCCTGTGATAGCAATACTGTGAGAACAACTTTGAGAAATTGAGAGGTTTGGAAAAATTTCAGGACTGCATCTCAAATTTCAAGTGCTTCTCTAAACAAAATCTGGTCTCCAGAACTTAAGGTATATGCCTTGCAACATCCATTTCTGGGTTAAAAGCCATTGTATGGTAAAGAGTGAATCAAATCTTGCAAATTTAGCGTTCTGCATTTATTCGTGAATAACTGAGTCTCAACTGTTTTTCCTCTTCAGTCCAGATAAATTTTTTAGTTGAAATCAGAATAAATTTCTCTACCATCACTACCATTGTTCAGCTTGTAGACTAAGTGAATACACACAAGAAAAGGGGTCCAGAATAGGGGAATTTTTTCCAGCAAAGCACATTTAAACTGTATCAGGAGTTCAAAGGCGGGAGAAAGGAGAGGAAAGCAGACAGACTTCCACCCATTTAAACAGGAAGACCTAAATCCCAGTCCCCTAAGGAAAACCCAACAGTTTAAAAAAAAGACAAAGTAAATTAAAGCATTGCATTTAAAGGTAAGTACTGAGTTGCAAAAAGTGCTTCCACTGACACAATGGCTTAATTTTCCTATTTAACACTGGAGTTGTTCAGTCAGTCCGTTTTGTTATAGTATTCGTTTAATTCCCCTGTGCTTGCACAATTCTCAGGAAGGCTCTTTAGCTGACATATGGAGAAGGCTGATGCTGCTGCCCAGCGAGCAGGACCCTGACTGTAGTCAGGCAGCCCCTACATGGGTAGTTCTTGTTCTCCATTTCACAGCACATAGGCATCCTTAAAAGTCACCATGAGCATGAGGCTTGGCCTTGCCATGTTGGTTCAATGGCAGCATTTATGGATGCCCCATGTAGTTCCCAGGGACAGGTGTAACAATCCAATGAAAGATCTCCTGGAAGAATGCAGTTATAATAACCTCTGAAGTATACTTCCAAACGCTTCGCCACCAGACAACTTCCTAAATCTAATAAGTGCTGGAAACCTCTCTTCCTGATGAGAGGTCTGAAGGAGAATGAAGGGCTATGAGGGGCTATGAGAAGAATGAGAGGCTATGAGAAGAATGGCTCAGAAAAAGAAAGAGGCTTTTCGCAGCTATTCAAGTAGCTCTGGTTTCTCTTAATGCAACTTTTATCATCACTGGCAAGAGTTCATGAACCCTGAGCTGCATTTGAAGAGATTTGGGCATTTAGCTTCTAGTCCCAGTCCAAAGCTATTTACTGGCCTTCAGCAAGCTGTGGTATTACTTTTATCAGTAAAAAAAAGCATAATATTCACTTGAATCTCAGGCCTCTTTTTTGCTAGCATTAATAAAACAATTTTAGATGCTAGAATAAAACAGAAACTATGGAAAGTCCCATTCTACAATGTAACCCAGTCTTTCCTTTAGATGATGAAGGGCTGGTCAGTAAAATCTATTAGAAACCTTCCTTCCAAGGCAGAAAAGTACAAAGATTTCTGCTGGGTTCCTGAGACAGTTTATAACTACTGGGCATTAAAAAGAAATCAAACAAAAGGTTTATCAAATTGAGTGGGAATCAGCATTAATGTGGCAAAACACAGCAGCTGAAAGACTGCAGTGCAAACACTTTTTTCCCCAGTTACTCCCTTAGATCCCTCCCTATTTGTAAAAGTCTGGAGTCTAGGAGTACTTTCTATCCTAGCTTTACAGCCTGGTGTCCATGAAGGCATAATATCCCAGAGGTTGCAGTGCTAATGCCTCCATGTCATTGTTGAGCGTCTTGCTACCAAATAAGAAAGTTATCTCTTGTATATTTGTAGAATCAGTCAGACTGAAAAGCACAAGACCAGAGGCAAGAGAGAAATGTGTAAATAAACCAATTAGTTATCTTATTTTCCTTTGTTACATATTGTCAGAGAACTGCACACAAGAGGGTCATTTTTCATGGTTCTCAGTTGTACTCAAATATCCCAGTAGCTGCACAGTAGAGAAACTCACACATTTCTTTTGCAGCCTCAGAAAAAAAATCTGTTGGTTTTTTTTTTTTTTTTTTTTTCCCCTCAAAAATGTTGAAGGCCAAATTATAGCCTAGAAGAACTTTTACCTGATCAGAAAAACATAGGCAGTGCTCAACACAACATACAGAGAGCAACAGGATGCAGAAGCGCCTGTGTTTTGAAAAACAGCCAGTGCAGAAAACCAGTAAAAGCAAGGTGTTGCACATAGACCAGGGTCTGCACTCACTGAATAGCTGCCAAAATAATTCATGTTGTTGTCATGTGATCTCACAACAGTGAAGAAATGGGAGTAGGGGAACAGATGAAAAGTTTTTAATATGGCAGGGTTTTTTAACAGAAAAAAATAATCAAGCAATCTAATGAAAAATCGTAACTGCTATAAGAGGAGGACATTATCCTCCAAACACAGAGAACATTCTGGAAAACAAATGGTTCACAGAGATATTTTTTCCAGAAACTCTCACTTCATTATCCTTGTAAAAAACCTGAACTTGCTGAGTTACCTTCAGCCATTGTGAGTCTGTTTATTTCCAGCTGCAAGCTGTATAGAAGTGCACAGTGTTCAAAACTTGGAATTTATTAAAAAGTGGTTAACAACAATGTGAATTCCAGCCAGCTGAAGAGAAAAAGAGAGACTATTAAACTAGAAAATATTGTTATTCCGACCTCTCTCAGCACCATAACTTTAGTCTGTTTATTTACAGAGACCTTAAAGAGACATGGACTAGAAGGCTATGCCATGGTACTCCTGTCAACTATGCTCATCTGGAGAACAGAATTTTATTGGGTTTCATGATTGTCACATGGTGTTGAACACTAACCTCCTCCACAAACTTCTTTCATTTGGAGGGGGTGGTGGAGGGGAAAAAGGGAAGGGGGAGGGAGGGAAAGCTTAGAGGTTAAAATCACTTACCCTTTTGTTTAAATATACAGTGTGTATATTTCCCTAGGGTAATGAGTTTACTAGGGCAGCTTCAGCACAGGAGTTATAAAGCAGTTTTATAGATCCAAACCCAGTATAATATAAACTTCTAGTTTGTGAGTATTTTCTTGGAACAGGCTTTACATTAGAAATGTGGCAGTAAAGTCAAGACATTATGGATATCTTATTGCCTAAAATGTTCATTATATTTATTAGTGGCCCCAATCCTACAGAATAATGAGCATTTTTAAACCCACATAAATCAGCACTTTTTTTTTGTCTGAGATTGTACTTAGAAGCAGTGTGTTTTCTCAAACTCATCCTAGTCCAATAATTGCTTAAAAATTATTTCTTCATTTTAGAGGTAAACTATTGCTATAATTGATTATATTCTATACACAGCGGCTGACTTAGATGCATCTTCGAAAACTAGGTGGAGATTAAAACTAAGATCTAAGATCCTCTAAACAGCAGGTCAGGTCTTCCTCAAAGACATTCATGTTTACACATGCTTTTTCCTCAGTAAATATTCTGTGAACTGTAGACTATATCATAAATGAAAGAGAGAAAGTGTAATTAATGCTACTCTTGCAATTGTGGCTTCAGCATTTTTTGACCATGCGACTAAATGCATTAGCTGGGGTTATGGCAGTTTTCGCAACCTACTTACATTCTTGTATGCATCAGGAGACATGCTTCTGTTGCAATGTTTTTAATCGATTTTTGTACATAAACTCAAGAAATATTTCCAGCTGAATATTCTGTCTTACTTTTGTTCTTTCCTTTTCTTGCTATCTCGTACCCTTACTCCACAAGGTTTTACACTGCTTGTCCTGGAACTGCTCAATTTGGCATGGTTTTGCTCTCAGCTTAACCTGTCTGTCACATTACTCCCCCCACCCCCCACCCCTCCTAATATCTTTCCTATCCTAATCCTTTCCCTCTACTCAGCGCTAGTAAATAGAGGCTGCACCTGGAGTACGTTTTTCAGTACCTGGCTTCCCAGTAAAAGAGACATGGACATTCCTAAGTGAGTCCAACACAGTCACAAAGATGATGAAAAAACTAGAGCGTCTGTCATACAATAAGATGCTGAGTGTGCTGGGACTGTTCAGCCTAAAGAAGAGAAAGCTCATGGGGCCCTTACCCATGTGTATAAATGCCTCATGGAAGGGACAGGAGAGGTGGTGATGGACACAAATTAAAACACATTTAATCTCACCTGTAAATTGAAAAGCACTTTTTTACTGTGAAGACAGTCAGAAACTAACACAGGTTGCCCAGAGAAGCCGTGTGCAATCTCTCTCCTCAGAGATGTTCAAATCCTAACTGGACAGTCCTGGACAGCCTCCTCTAGCCCTGTTCTGAGCAAGGGGTTAGACTAGAGGAGCTCAAGAGGTGCCTTCTCACCTATCAACTGATTCTGTGATCCTATAACATGTTCCAGTTCATTATACTAGTGCTTTTCTTTTCTGTCTTTGCCTCTTCCCCACCTAATTTCCATCTTGTATTGTTATTGTTTTCCTGCAGATTCCTGTGGCCCTTTACTACAGGGTTTGTGTGAGACTCTCTTTTAAGTGGGGCCCCCTTGAAATACCTGCATGTGGCCAAACTGAGGGGCAAATCCGTAGATTTCTAACTCATTTGAGTCCTAGATGTGTGCTCTAAGCTTGAAATTATTAAACTGATTAAACATGAAATAAAACTGAAACCATCCCAACTAACTTGAGGGTTCAGAGTTCAATCAGAGTTGTACTTCGTAGAAACATAACCAGAAGTTTCTGCTTCAGAGCCAAGGGTGCAATCAGTACATTTGATATTAAATACAGTCAATGTGGAGAGCAGCTCAAGCACTCAGCGCCCAGAGCGGACTATGATAGTGTTTCTCCCTGTTCATCCCTTTTACCCATGCACAGAATTATTCACATAGGCTCTCTCTGCCACCCCCTCCAGAGTCAAGTGTGGAAAATCAGCTTTTCCTCTTTTATGTGTTTCAATATTTCTGATATCTCAGTTCTTTTGACCTGGAGCTAGAACACTGCAAGAAAATTCATTCTTGCTGTCATGTGAACTGATCAAACAAGGAAGTTTTGGGACTCCCACAGGAGAACCCAAACCCCATGAGATTTCATACCTGCTTTCCAGACTGAAAAAGCTAGTTCAATTAACCTGTCCCCTCAAAAATGAGCTTCTGCATTTTATTTCACCCTTTTTACATAAGCAGCTGTCTACCAGAAATCCTTTACCAGGTCTCTTGGCCAATTCAACTCCCGTGAAACCTGTTTGAATCTGTTTATATGCATTGGGTTATCTAGAAACAGCAAATCTTCACCTTATTTTGAGATTCATTGTATCACTACAATTCTCTGCAGTAATATTTCTGTCTGTCGTGGTTTAAACCCCTCAAACTCATGCAGTCGCTCTCTCACTCATTCCCCACTCTTTCTTCTGTCCGCTCCTGGAGGGATGGGAAGGAGGATCAAAAGAATGCAACTCCCACAGGTTGAAATAAGAACAGTTTAGTAACTAAGGTATAACACAAATCACTACTGCCACCACCAATAATAATAATGACAAGAGAAAATACAAGGGAAAAGAATACAATTGCTCACCACCCAATATCAAGCCCTAGCAAGCAGTGCACCCCCCACAGTGCACCCCCACCACCCTTCCTGGTCTCTGCTCTCCGTCTTTTCATCCTTGACATGACGTGCTGTGGTATGGAATAACCTCTTTGGTTAGTCTGGATCAGGTGTCCTGTCTCTCCTTCCTCCTGGCTTCCCCTCCTCCCTAGCAGAGCATGAGGCTCAGAAAGTCCTTGGTCAGACCAAAACATTACCAAGCAGTAACTGAAAGCACTGGTGTTATCAGTGCTGTTCCCAGGCCGAAAGTCAAAAACACAGTGTTGCACCAACTACCAAGAAGGAGAAAAATGACTGCTGCTGCTGAACCCATGACACCGTCCAATTTTGTTTTTCCCTTACTTCTTTTTTTCTCATCTCCATTGCACTTTTCTTTGAACACATCATTCAAAACACTGGGGATATCTTCATCAGCATCATCATACTAACACCATGTCAGACAAATCACTCCTCTTTGACTGAAGCATGATGCAGGGAGTCTGAAAAAGAAAAGACAAGACATGAAAGCCAGTGTAGAGCTGAAAATATTTACAGCTAGAGCTGAAAATATTTACAGCAACCTCCAAAGGATACATAACACATGATCAATTTCATTAAAATTCTCAATGAATGTTTTGAAGTATCCTGTTAGTTTGGCACATACCAAGAGAAAACAATTAGCTCTGTATAAGTGCATATTTGTGTGAACGTAGGTAGCTAAACATGTGTGTACTTATAGCAGGAAAAAGAGATCTCTTTGCCAAAAGACTGACTTACAGTAGATCCTCCCAGTACACTGTACACTTATGACTCAATCTGCCAACCAAGAAAAATCATTTGCTAACCCTACCCTGATTTTTGTCCTTGCTTTGGAACACAGCAATGTCTTTTACAACCATCTCCCCACAAATTATACAGACCTTAAGAGGCATTGAAAGATGAGGCTCCAAAGTAATTGATGAAAAAGTTTGAACACTTTCTAATCAATATGTATGTTAAATGTAGTTCAGCTGCAGATATTTTTCTCCAGCAGCTCCAGACAAAGCACCATATAAAAAAGCTCAATCTGTTTCCACTGGATCACCAAAGTAAAAATAAAACAAAAATCAAACTTGAACAGCTGAAGAAAAAGTGTATGTGGGTGAAGATTCATTTCATTGTGGAGGACAAGATGCTGCAAATGGAAATAATTTCATAGAGCATGATTCATAAATAAAAACCAGCTAAGTATTTTTAGTGCTGTAATACAAGTAGTAAAACATTTTATTTCACATAAGTGCAATATTTAAAATGTAAGTGTTTAGCTTCATGTAGAATATAGTGAAAGTAAGTTGATTTGCTTTCACTGTAAAAGTATTATGAAACAAAGTTTTAATTTAATTTGCTTTCACTGTAAAAGTATTACGAAACAAAGTTTTAATTTAATTTTAGATAGAATATGAAAAACATATGTATATATTTATATTTGCACATATTTTGCATTTCCCCTCTAGTTTAAGCATGCAATACACAGGAAAAGATTCTTGGGTGTGTGCTTTCAAGTATGTAATTTTGCTCAAAGCTATTCGTTGCAGCATCAGAATATTGCATTCTCTGCTTTTCATCCATAGCTTCAGGTATGGTGCCAACAGCCATAATGCAAATCTTGTCATCTGGCCTTGTCAGTGACTCTAAGCTGACAATAGATCATTGCCACATGACCACACCACTCTCTAGGGGAATGGGTGATATTAAATGAGTTCACTTTGTTGTGCAATATTAAATAATGCAGTTTTATAAAGCATACATCAATCCACTAAGAAATGGAATAGAAAGCAGAAATTATATACTAACAGGCTTTGAAAAATGCCACTTCCTGGGTGGACCCCTCTTGTCTAAGGAATGATGGAGAAGAAAGCCATACAATAATTGTGTCAAGCTGCATGTTTGCAGGCATAGCAATTTTACAATATTTAATGTTACTGGGGTTGGACTGTGATACAGTGAGTTAAGAGGAAAATAAAGGATTAGTCACAGTAAAAATGTCAAAAAGCAGTAGGAATTACAGTTTAAAAAATCACCTAAGGTTCTGTATGTGAAATGTGTTTAAGGTCATTACCATTTCAGACACCTGTGGTTAGAATTATTATTTGTTTATTAAAAAAGCTTTATGGGAAACTATTGATAAGTAGAAAACAAAAAATTTACAATGTCAAATGCCAGTCTTGTCACAGGACTCCGTCCAGCTTTAAGATGCCTAAGAGGCAGGAATGTTCCTGCTTAGATCCTTCCAACCTTTACAGGTTTCAAAGTCAGATCTCTGAGCACCTGCAGTTGAATCCTCGGTATTGTATTAGGGATGAAAAGAACAAGGGAAAGTAGTACAAAACAGAGGAATTGCAACATAAGCAAGAATCAGGCTGGCTTTTCTACTCTCAGAACCAAAGCAGGAAGAGAAGTAACCAGTCAGCGATCACTCATAGCTTGGCTAGTCCTGAGGCTCATCTGGGCTGCGCATTTGGCCAAGCTGATACTCAAGCAGGATCAAGGTGGTACAAAAATACTTACACTACCATCTGTACAGATTCAGACTCATACAACACTGAAAACAGAGCTTCAGGTATACAAATCCTCTTTGGAAGTTGAATTATTTGTTAAGGGAGTCAGTCCATCAGCCCTACATGTCAGCTCCAACGGTGTTTTGCTAGAGGTGTTAACGAATTAACTAACAGGTGTTGCTAGAAAGAATTTACCTTCTCATGTTTTCTAAGTGCTGCTTTAAGATATCGCTTCGCAAATGAAAAGCATCGCTAATACAGAGAATGAAAAAGGAAGAGCAACTGAATAGGTGAATCCTGTGGAAGAGTTAGAGCTCCCAGCACTTTCTACCTTTGCATTACACTGATCACTGTGAAATCCATGTGACTGGGAGAGTATGCGCTTTCAGAAGCATGTACTCTCTGAAATAACCATGTCATTGATAACTTGACAACTACAATTTGAGTGGCAGCATATGGCAAAGTCAATGTTATGACAAGGAATTTCTTGGGGTGGGAATAGTAATGATAAAGGATTTTGCTTAAGTGGTAGCACTAGTAACATTGGTAGTATTGGAATCTGCTTAGAGTGTTTTTATTGCTTAAGTCAAGTGAAAATGAGGAAACTAGGAACCTGATGCAATTAAATATTTTTATTAAATTTTAAATGTTTAATTCTTTTTCCTTATTGAAAAGGAATTCACTTAATTTAATCATCCTCACAAGAAAAATATCCGAAGGGCTGGGAGATATCATGATATAACAAAAATAACTTTAAAAATGAGAAGTAGGAAAAGATACTTGGAAATTATGAGGATGCACTGGATCTGTAAGATCAATAGACTACAATATATCTCTTGCTCATTAAAACACCTAAATATTGGTCTAATATTAAATTACTAATGTCTGAAATATGCAAGTATCTAATTGGCTTAGAAAGCAGCACCAGTGCTTAAAGGGGCTCATAAAAAGATGGTGTTCAGTGCGCCTTAAGGTCTGCAGAAAGAACCTCTTGCTTAGTTGCTAGAAAAATAAAGAGAACTTTGCTCAATACTCAGCAGGGATGGTACTTCAAACTTTCAAAATTTATTGAACCTACTGCAGAGTTCCTAGGAACACTCCATTTACAAGTCTATCTCTTTCCTGGGTCTTGACATAATGTTGCTCACAATAGAACCACCTGCCCTTTTTCAGGACAAAGACTGAAAAATTCATTCTCTTGTAGAAGTTGGATTTTCATGCCACTGCAGGATATATGACTACAGGCAAAATACATGCAAAGTACTGTGAGAGTCACAGTTCAAAAAAACAGGGTGAGCATCTGAAAAGCTAAGGAAGAACCAAACAAATTTCCCTGTTATTTCTGGAAGGAATGTAGATTCTCTAATACCCCGCCACAGTACAGCCAGCAAGGTGCATGCCATTTTATGCTCAAAGTTAACATGGTGTCTTATTGAGTTTGCAAACGGTTTTGTGCTTAACTGCAGAAAATTTTTCATTCCATCTCATTAAAACACTGACCGTTTGCTTGGAAAACATCTTCAGTATACAGTGACACCTTCCTTCAGATATTTATATGGAGACTTCTCACCTGATCTGAGCAAAGTTCAAGGAAGACCATCAGTTTCTTCCCAACTTTCCCTCAAAATGGCCTTGCTTTTCTTTTACCTGCAGAAGGTTTTTGCTCTGCTGAAGACAAGACTAAAATAGCAATAAATAATTTACTACTACTACTACTATTAGCAATAAAAAAAATCTAAAAGAATTCTTTACACAAGAATGAAGGTAGCTTTACTTTGTCAGCTGGACCTTAATAAACCTCTGAAGCTCAGAGAAGTGACATTGTCCACATCCCAGGAAACTCAGTGTCTTATCTCTAGAAAGCTCCACCGAATCACACTACAAACAGAACAGGGATTGAGAAAAATGCATGCACAGACTGGTCAGGAGAACATCTTTTAATTACAGGTGGGTTAGAGATAGCACATGTGGGTGTACCACTTTTTCCTTCTGCTAGTCACTGGGAGCAAATCAGGCCACACAAGGCTTCACATGGATTAAAATGAGAGAAACTCTGCATCTTTCTGTTATTCAGTTATGTGCTTAAAAAAGTCTGATTTCTGTTAAAGCAAGGTTTATGAAAGTTACCTGCAAGTATTTTCTGAGGTAGTTTACAGGTTTTGCTAAAAATCACTCTGTTCAAAAGGAAAAACAAAAACAAAAACAAAAACAAAAACAAACAAAAAAAAAAAAAAACCAACAAAATTCAAAGATTCCATGTCATTCCAGAAGGAAAATATTTTTTACTCAAACCAACCCCTTTTTTTATTTCTGATATTGCTTTCTCTTCATTAACTCATATATCCATGTGCTCCTCTTGAAGGAAGCTTTATGAAGAAAAGCAAGGATAAACTGGAATACAAAGCTCAGTATTTGTTTAAAGGGGTTTGATGTCATGTGAGGATAATTGGGGGTCAAAGAATAAAATTAGATAGAAACAGAGAAATATAACATAAAAAAAAAAGGAACTAAATCAGATGTCACTATAGTTTCAATTGGTCAAGTAGAAAAATACATAGGAATAAGGACTGGGAATCTTTCTCCATCCTCACTACCCACCCTCAAAATTTAATTCCAAACCAAACTGCTGTTACAAATGAAAAGCATATTTCTCATCAACATTAATATATTACTATTAAGTGATTTATCAAGTTCACTACTAATAAAAACATTTTTGAAACCTGCTGAGGTCCCCAGAGCTGATTTAAACATTTTATTCCAGGATGCTTCAGGAATGCTGGCCAGCTGCAAAATTGCAATGAGAGAGAAAACTTCTGGCATGCCCGCATGTACCACATATTTTCTCCCTAGAGAAGCTGCTTAAGAACATGGTGTATTATAAATGCAATGTCACAAATTCTGTGAAGTCCAGCTTTCCTTAGGGGCCTTCAGTGGGAGTTTTAGTCAAAAGTTGCATGTATGATTTCTAGATCGAAGACAATTTTGTCTACTGGTTTTGATACAAACTCTGAAGTATCTAACAAATGACTTTGCTCACAGTCATAATGCTGTTTGGTAGTTTAAGGGAGTATGTCTGGAACTATAAAATATCACATCAAAGTCCAAGGTACTAAAAACCACAAGTCAATAAGAAATATGACTGTGTTTGTTCTTTATGAAACAGTTGTTAGGAAGACTGTGATTTATTTTGTCTACATCTAAATATACTCTAAATATAATCTCCCTCAAAGACTAATTCTACAGTTTTGAGGTTTACTTCAATGTATCTGTAAAAAACAAAACAAAACAAAGCAAAAACAAAAACAAAAACAAACAAACAAACAAAAACAAAACAAAAAAAAAACCTGAAAAGTTTGAAAACAATGAGTTGTTTGAGTTTTCTGGTACTTTCTGTATCTGAACAGTCTGATAACATGAAGAAAAACAAGTGTTCCTCAAATTATTTTGTCAGTTTAAAGCCAGATACAAAGCAGTCCAGAGAACAGAGGGCAGAACATTAAAGGTAATTCTGTCTGAAGCTCTAAGAGTTTAGTCTTTGTTAAAGTGAACTTTGTACTTTTCCAGCTGTGTAAAGTATATATATATGTAGTACATAACAGGTTTCTAGGATTGTTTCTCTTTACTATCAAGACAGATTTTGGTTCCTAATTCCTTGTTCTTTATTATAAAGACCTTCTGTTTTATCTTAAAACAATCTTATAGTTTTCACTTGGGAGCAAATATTATTATCACCTCTGTTTTGAAGGAACTGGCAACATGGAATTTGCTTGATACTACCTCAAGATAAGGAGAACCAGAACATCAGCCTGAGACGAGTACAGCCAGTAAAATCCTACTCCATTTTCAAGTTACCCCAGAACTCTGGCTCAAAACCCAGGTTCTCTTTCACCCTAACAGACAGATAGGAGGCAGGAAAATAAGTGCAGGCCTACATTTATCCTAAAGCCAGAGTTTTTAATAGAGGCCTCTATTCAACTCTTTTAAGTAACAGTTTATATAGTATTAGGAATACAGAAGGGGGTCCTGTGCTTACAAAGGTATGTGTGGCACGCAGAGAGTATGTGCATGGTAAATGGAAAAAATCTGGAATTTAAAATTATCCCTGCCGTAAACACAGAAAACACCTTTTTTTTTTTTTTTTTTTTTTTAATGGGGAAAGGAAAAATCATCCTTTATCAGTTCAAGCTTATTAGACTATATGAAGAATTTCAAATTTTTTTTATGGCTAGGGCTCTTTATGATATGTCTGTCTCCACACAACAATCTATACAGATTTCAGCGTTACAAAACCTCATTCTCTAAATATGAAAGTCTGAAAACAATGATAGATTTAGCGCATGCTCATGTTTGATGAGAAGCCAGATGTTGTGTCTCTCAAACAAATACCACTATACCATGTGGAAACAGTTCATTCTCCTAGCCCTATTTCCAGCCAAAACAAACAAACAAATAACTAAAACGCATCTGTCTGAGTGTCACTTCTAAAAAAGGTAAGGAAACCAGCTCTTACAAACTCCATGTAAGGGAAAGTCCAGAACCCTGGCGATGAATGCCTCACTCTCCTAATCACTACAACTTGTGGTGTTTTAAAGTCTAACCTAAGTCTTCTGAGATTCACCCATGATCTTTGGTTTTCTTTGTTTCTGAGTGATAATACTTTCTCCTTTCTTTCTAAAAGGAACTCTACTAATTTTTAGAAGTTCCAGATATCTATGTGAGGAAAGAAAAGAATGAGGAAATGTACATTTGGCTCCCTGTCATATAATCCCTACTTTTTTGAGACTACAAGTTTGCATAGCAGTTAAACATGAGAATATGTACGTCCTGGGCAACATTTCTGAATTTACCTTCTACTGAGATTATGTCAATCAACCGTACACCTTGACAAGTATTCTTCCCCACCCTTCTTCCTCTGCACTCACCAGCATGATGCTTCTTATTTCGTTCTTTGCTTTTCTGTTTGTCAGTAGGAGTGTTGAACATTTTAGAAGGCAGAAACAAGAGAAGAAAATAAGTGGGTTTGGTTTAATGGCAACTAAAACTGAAAGTAGATTATCCTACTTTATCAATCTATCTGACCTGTTTTACAGTATTCCATCATGATACCACACCAGAAGAATTTACAGGTGTCAGCCTAGTGGAAGGAGAATGTTGAAGGAAAAGAAAATGCTGCTTTTCCTCTCAGGCTATTCCTGGAACCCAGACTGAGGTGACCTTGAGACATAACATCATCCTCTCCCACAACAAGAGCCACTTCAGTCATAACTCTCACTATCTTCTCTGAAAATTCATTCAGCTATTATTCTATCAGTTAAGATTGCCAACTATTAAGGCTGGGATATAACAATTCCTGGTCTTTGTACAAAAGGCTGTTTACTTGTGTAACTGTTCTGCAGGCAGTTGTATTTATGTTCTTCTTTGTTGTATTTATGTACTTCGAAAGCTACTGATAAAAATTGTCTATAAAAACCAGTCACTATTATGCTATAGTAGAAGTTATTTGCATTTTATTAACTGCTAATATTTGCCGCTTGAAAGTATCTTATTGTTTACAGATCTCACTTTGTCTGAACCTTTTACCTCCTATTGTTACAGACAGCACCTTTGTGCTTGTGATGATTCCAGTCATTGTCAGGGATTCCCATTTCTATCAATTTGCCCCACTGTTTATATGAAAATTCACATTCACATGACAAGGAAAAATCAGTTGTTTGTTGTTTTTTTTTTTTTTTAAAGCAGATTTGACTGCAAGGCTGCATTGATTAATGTAAGGTTTAGAAGAAAATTTAATTATTATATTTAATTTTTTTCCTGTTTCAGTTTTGGTTGGTTGGTTTGGTTTATTTCAGGTTTTGTTTTTATTATTTCAGTTGATGTGTCTAGTTATATATAAACTTTGAGTGTCCATTTAGGTAGGAAACAAAATATTTAAGACTGGAATCTGCCCATACTGAAGTCACTCAGAGATGTGTGCTGATTTTACCGGCAGCAAGAATCTCATCCCAAAATTTTATCTGAAATTCTTGGGCATTAAGATTTCACAGATCTAACATTTCCTTCTGATTTCTGGTGTTCACTTTTTCCATTGTTCTAGATACATCCTACTTTTTTCCACCTTGCACAACCCTTAAGAAGGGAAGCAAGGAAAAGAAAAACTTTTTTTTCTGATTTCCAGAAGTCTTTTCTGTGAAGAAAATGGCCAATATTCTTGTATGCTATCTGGATAGCCTTGCTTGTCTTTTGAGATAAAGATGGCTCCTCAGGTGACATCTGACTTCATGCATACACTGGCAAGAGATGGTCAAGGGTGCTGCATTTGCCAAAGTGGGTAAGTGACTTCAAATGACCAACAGGAGTGTACAGAGCTATCAGGAACAGACACTTTATTCTGATCACCACTGTGGCACAGTAAGAAAGAAAGATGAGATTTGATCATAATCCCACAGTCTAGTGTTGTCTCCCAAGATGAAATAGGTTCTGTGTTCTCAGGATGATATTGACATTGATGAAGATATCCGTGAAGATACCATTTCTTTCCACAGAATGTCACACTGTGACTTGCTTCTCAAAAACTGTGGCATTATCTAACTGGTAAAGCATTATTAACATAGCAGAATTCTTTTACCTCAAAAGTTAATTCCTTCTGAACATCCCTTGTGCAATGACATCAATCAATGCTCACTAGTGATTAATTTGCTTCATTAATGTTAACAGCTCTGAGTATTCTACTGGCAGGCTGTCCACTGTCCTGGTGACCTTCAGGAAGAGGCTGCTCCTTTAGACATCTGACTTCAATCTGGGCCTTTTACTTCTTCTTACAACCATGCCACTTTTGGATGTTCGAGGCTTGAATTTTTTGGTGTGTGTATGTATATAACTGTCACTTACTAATAAATTACTGCAACAAACATGTGCAGGATATCTCAAAATAAAAAAAAAAGAAAAACAAAACCCAAACCAATAAAACAACAAAACAAAACACTAAAAACTGGCCAGCACCTCCTTAAAATTCAAGTGTGGCAGCAATTTCATAAAAAATACTCCTCCAGAATGTGGCCATAAGGAAAGAGTTTGCACAATCTGTTCATCTGCATAATTAGTAATTGAGGACCTGAGAACAGTTGGAACATTGCTGTGGGCAACCCAGGTCAGATCACTGATAACATAAATAACAAAAATTCAGATTTCTAAAAACTACAAACATCGTAATGGAGCTAACAACAACCCTAATAAGAGCACATAAAACAAACAGAAAGAAGGATAATATAGAAACCCATGAAAGGCCATAAAGCTACAGCAAAAATATACCCAGTGTGACATAAATTCAATCCGAGGCTTAAAAAGATCATGAAAAAAAAAAAAAAAAAAAGAGGGAAAAAAAAGGAAGAAAAAAAAAGAAGCTACATGAGAAAACACAGTAACTTATTTTACTCATCCTTTGCATAATGGGACAAGTGTATGAATACTTCTGACAGCTACAGATTTACAAGTATTCTGCTTCAGCATTAGAGAAAATAATAAATCCAATTATTTAAACCCATATAGTAGTATGAGTAATCATTTCAGGAGCAAAAATTCTTGTAACAACAATGCAATCCTTTGTTTTTACTAGATTGCTGTGAAAAACAGAGCGCACGAGGCACTGCAGAGCCACGTAGCCTGCTTTGGGAGATAGAGAGTAATGCAGGAGAAGTAGTGAGGCACTAATCAGCTGTGGATTTATTCTCTCCAGTGGTTTAGTTTGCTGCATCTTCATTGGATATAGAAATATATCAGGACCCCAGACCAAGGTAGGCGCAAGCTTGATCTGAACCATTTTTATAATGCCTTCAATTTATCAGCTTCATTTCTGATCCAAAGTACAAAAGCGTTAGCTAAATGAACTGGCTATCAACACGTAGTTTATGTGTATTTATCTGTTTCATCCTCCTGACAGATCCTGAGTAATAGGACACAAAATTCTGCTGGCAGAAGGCCAGTTTTTCTACTTGATACTAGATCACAAAATTACTACTTTTTTTTTTCCAGAAAATGTGAGAAGTAAAGAATCACTGAATCATAGATTGTTTTGGGTTGGAAAGGACCTTAAAGATCATCCAGTTCCAACCCGCCCCCTCCAGGCAGGGGCACCTTCCAGTCGGCAGGTTGCTGAAGACCCCATCCAGCCTGGCCTTGAGCACTGTCTAGGATAGGACAGTCACAGCTTCTCTGGGCAACCTCTGCCAGTGCCTCACAACCCTCACATCTGCTGGGGTGTTCACCAGTTTTCTATTAATACAAATGCTTGAGGACCCAAAATATCAAATGAAGTAAAAGGGGACTCCAGGTTCTCTGCATTTGCAAAAATCAAGATTTATTTATCTCAGACACAGGTGACATAAAAATAGTATCTGCAGGCAGAGTAATGTTTGCAATTCTGTCCTTTGTAGGCACATTATGTGTTTTTTAATGGGATTAACATAGTGGTTGGAACAGTAATGCCTCTCTCTCTTGGGTTTGTAAGGTAAAGGTTAGGATAAAGGATGAATACAGAAATTAAAAATGCCAGAAACAGGAATATAAAAATGTGGCAGCAGTGAAATCAGTTGAACAGAATATAAATACCATCAATCTGATAATTACTTCAAGGGACAATTGGTTTTGTTTTGGTTTGGTTTTTAATTTAGTAATCTTGAAGATATGTACCTATTGGACAGGGACCTTGACATGCTTGTGAGGTGGGCTGATGCCAACTTAATGAAGTTTAACCATGACAAGTGCAAGGTCCTACGCCTGAGTCGGAGCAATCCCAGGCACAGCTACAGACTGGGCGGGGAGGAGATTCAGAGCAGCCCTGCGGAGAAGGACTTGGGGGTGCTGGTTGATGAAAAAATGAACATGAGCCAGCAGTGTGTGCTTGCAGCTCAGAAAGCTAACAGTATCCTGGGCTGCATCAAAAGGAGTGTGACCAGCAGGTCGAGGGAGATGCTCCTGCCCCTTTACTCTGCTCTCGTGAGACCTCACTTGGAGTATTGTGTGCAGTTCTGGTGTCCTCAACATAAAAAGGACATGGAACTGTTAGAACAAGTGCAGAGGAGGGCCACGAGGATGATCAGGGGACTGGAGCACCTCTCGTATGAAGATAGGCTGAGAAAGTTGGGGCTGTTCAGCCTGGAGAAGAGAAGGCTGCATGGAGACCTCCTAGCAGCCTTCCAATACCTGAAGGGGGCCTATAGGGATGCTGGGGATGGACTCTTCATGAGGGACTGTAGTGAGAGGACAAGGGGTAATGAGTTCGAACTTAAACAGAGGAAGTTTAGATTGGATATGAGGAAGAAATTCTTTTCTGCCAGGGTGGTGAGGCACTGGGATGGGCTGCCCAGGGAAGCTGTGAATGCTTCATCCCTAGCGTCGTTCCAGGTGGGATTGGACATAGCCTTGGGTGGCATGGTTTAGTGGGAGGTGTCCCTGCCCATGGCAGGGGGGTTGGAACTCGATGATCTTGAGGTCCTTTCCAACCCTAACTATTCTATGATTCTATGCAAATGCTATCAGGTAGGGTCTGCCAAAATCTATTTATCACTGTTCCCTAAAACTGAGCACAATACGTTGCTACCCCAGTCTTTTTGTCAAAATCGAGAAAAAGGCATATGAAAACTATGGAAATGGCTGAACATGGAAAATAAACCATGCAGCGCACAAATGAAACGTAGAAAGGAGGAAGTCTTGAAGTACTTTCTAATGGAAATAAAAGCAATTATGAGTTATGCTGAGAGAAATAACACTGATATGGTGTAAAACAATATCAAAGCTTTTCCCTAGATTCAGTATCCCCTTTGGAATTAGCTCAGCACATGAGCAATTGCATTTCCCCATTCTGAGTTAAAGACCAGTTATAAAGACCTGTCTGAAATACCAATTAAGTGTAACAATTTAGGCGCAGGTTACTTTAGATACAGGAAAACATGATATTACTGATGCAACTTTTTGCAATAGTTATGAGGAATTAATAAAATATCTATCAGGCATCCTTATCAAAACTACCCAATTAAAAAATTAATTTCTTCTGGATCCTCAAGATTCTCAGCTCATTCTCTTGAAGGAAAAGGTCTGAAATCACTAAATAGGTCAATAATCCAAAACCTAATTACAAATGAAATTCTTTAAGTAGGTCTCATCTGACTTTTGAAGCATAAAATTTGTCAAATTAGTCTCCCTTTCAAGTATCGCAGCAATAGGACAAGGGAAATGGGTTTAAACTTAAACAGGGGAAGTTTAGATTAGATATAAGGAAATTCTTTACTGTGAGGGTGGTGAGGCACTGGAACAGGTTGCCCAAAGAAGTGGTAAATGCTCCATCCCTGGAAGTGTTCAAGGCCAGGCTGGACAGGACCTTGGACAACACGGTCTAGCTTGAGGTGTCTCTGCCCATGGCAGGGGGTTCGGAACTAGATGACCTTAAAGTCCTTTCCAATCCTAACTATTCTATGATTCTACCATTAATTTTGCTGTCATTGTTTTTTTAAGGTTATTGTACAGCAGTACATTTTTACAAACACCAACAATATCCATATGCTTTATGCCTCCACTATGCTAGTGTGACATGAACTCTGATGTTGTTTGACCAACTTGATAACCTTCTATGATGAAATGACTGGTTTGGTAGATGAGAAAAAGTAGTCAATGTTATCTATGTGGACTTCAGTTATGTTTTTGACACTGTCTCCCATAAGATCCTTGTAGATGAGCTGTTGATGTATGGTCTAGATCAGCGTGCAGTGAGGTAGACTGAAAATTGAATGACCAGGCCACAAGAGTGATGTTTAGTAAAGCAAAGTCTAATTGGAGACCAATTAACAGTGTACCGCAGGGGTCAGTGCTAGGTCGGATCCTGTTTAACATCTTCATCAGGTCTGTTGGTAGGTCTTCTTCAGCCTGGAGAAGAGAAGGCTCAGGGGAGACCTTCTAGCAGCCTTCCAAAACTTAAAGAAGGCCTACAAGAAATCTGGAGAGGGTCTTTTTACATGGCATGTAGTGATAGGACAAGGGGTAATAGCTTTAAACTGAAACAGGGTAGATTTAGGTCAGGAAGAAGTTCTTACTGTGAGTGTGGTGAGACCCTGGAACAAGTTGCCCAGAGAAGCTGTGGAAGCCCAATCCCTGGAAGTGTTCAAGGACAGGCTGGGCAGGGCTTCAAGCAACCTGGTCTAGTGGAGGGTGTCCCTGCCTATGTCAGGGGTTTGAAATAGATGACCTTTAAGGTCCCTTCCAGCCCACACTACTCTATGATTCTATGATTACACAAAACTGGGAGTAGTAACTGCCTGGATGGCACCACACAAAGAGTTGTGTTCAATGGCTCAATGTCCAGCTGGAGACCAGTAACGACTGGTGTCCCTCAGGGATTGGTGTTGGGACCTATCTTGTTCAACATCTTTGTGAGTGACATGGACAGTGGAATTGAGTGCGCCCTCAGCAAGTTTGCCGATGACACCAAGCTGTGTGGTTCGGTTGATATGTTGGAGGGAAGGAATGCCATCCAGAGGGACCTTGACACGCTTGTGAGGTGGGCTGATGCCAACTTGATGAAGTTTAACCATGCCAAGTGCAAGGTCTTACACCTGGGTCAGAGCAATGTCAGGCACAGCTACAGGTTAGGCGGGGAGGAGATTCAGAGCAGCCCTGCGGAGAAGGACTTGGGGGTGCTGGTCGATGAAAAAATGAACATGAGCCGGCAGTGTGCGCTTGCAGCCCAGAAAGCCAACCGTATCCTGAGCTGCATCAAAAGGAGCGTGACCAGCCGGCTGAGGGTGGTGATTCTGCCCCTCCGCTCTACTCCTGTGAGACCTCAGTTGGAGTATTGCGTGCAGTATTGTGGTGTTCTCAGCACAAAAAGGACATGGAACTGTTGGAGCAAGTCCAAAGGAGGGCCACGAGGATGATCAGGGGACTGGAGCACCTCCTGTATGAAGATAGGCTGAGAAAGTTGGAGCTGTTCAACCTGGAGAAGAGAAGGTAGTATGGAGACCTCATAGCAGCCTTCCAATATCTGAAGGGGGCCTATAGGGATGCTGGGGATGGACTCTTCATGAGGGACTGTAGTGAGAGGACATGGGGTAACAGGTTCAAACTTAAACAGGGGAAGTTTAGATTGGATATGAGGAAGTCAGGGACATCTCCCACTAAACCATGCCACCCAAGGCTATGTCCAACCCAGCCTTGAATGCCACCAGGGATGAAGCATTCACAACTTCTCTGGGCAACCCATTCCAGGGCCTCACCACCCTCACAGTAAAGAATTTCTTCCTCATATCCAACCTAAACTTCCCCTGTTTAAGTTTAAACCCATTACTCCTTGTCCTCTCACCACAGTCCCTAATGAAGAGTCCATCCCCAGCATCCCTATAGGCCCCCTTCAAATATTGGAAGGCTGCTATGAGGTCTCCACGCAGCCTTCTCTTCTCCAGGCTGAACAGCCCCAATTTTCTCAGCCTATCTTCATATGGGAGGTGCTCCAGTCCCCTGATCATCCTCGTGGCCCTCCTCTGCACTTGTTCCAACAGTTCCATGTCCTTTTTATGTTGAGGACACCAGAACTGCACACAATACTCCAAGTGAGGTCTCACGAGAGCAGAGTAAAGGGGCAGGAGCACCTCCCTCGACCTGCTGGTCACACTCCTTTTGATGCAACCCAGGATAAGGTTGGCTTTCTGGGCTGCAAGCGCACACTGCTGGCTCATGTTCATTTTTTCATCAACCAGCACCCCCAAGTCCTTCTCCGCAGGGCTGCTCTGAATCTCCTCCCCGCCCAACCTGTAGCTGTGCCTGGGATTGCTCCGACCCAGGTGTAAGACCTTGCACTTGGCATGGTTAAACTTCATCAGGTTGGCATCAGCCCACCTCACAAGCGTGTCAAGGTCCCTCTGGATGGCATTCCTTCCCGCCAATGTATCAACCGAACCACACAGCTTGGTGTCATCGGCAAACTTGCTGAGGGCGCACTCAATTCCACTGTCCATGTCACTCACAAAGATGTTGAACAAGACCGGTTCGAACACTGATCCCTGGGGGACACCACTCGTTACTGGTCTTCAGCTGGACATTGAGCCACTGAGCACTACTCTTTGCGTGCGGCCATCCAGCCAGTTCTTTATCCACCGAGTAGTCCACCTATCAAAGTCCCTAATGAAGAGTCCCTCCCCCACATCCCTAGAGGCCCCCTTCAATTATCTAGATTTCAAACAGATTAATTGTAAATCAATGCACACTTACAGGTTTTACATGTTTTTGTGTTAAATCTCATTAATCTTCTATGAATCTCAAAATTAATTCTTGGGTACCCAAGGATAGCCTATACTCCCTTGAAAAACTCACCTCAGTTAATTAGAATGCACTGAGCTCAGTACTTTCAATCATGAACACTGTCATCAGTCTAGTTTTGGAGGTTATTTGTTAGAATTCTGCGAGATCCATTCATCTTTGATGAAGAATAGCCGTCTGACTGGACAGATGAATGGATGGATGGGTAAATAGAGAGAGAGATAGATCTGTGAAGACCCCTATGTGTACAATACACTTAGTGGAGGTTGAGGACTAGCTTACTGTTCATTCATAACATATGATTGCCGAGTTCAAATCCAGGGAGGATAGAAAGCAAATCAGAATATGGGACTACTGCACCTTATATAACTTCTCTTTTCAGACACTACATTTAATTTTTCCTCTCCTTCCTACACTGGGACCATGTTCCCGATTAACTGGGAATTCCAAATTAACTGGAAGAGATTTCTTTGTGGGAAGCAGAGGGAAACCACAGTAAGTTTTTGCTGGTTAGGAAATGCCATCAAAATCCTGATTTAAGAAAATGCTAAACCTACATTTAACTTGCAAGGTGTTAGAGGTAGACTAGATGGACTTGGTCTTGTTGGTTTCCAGTGAACAGTTTCTCTCATGGATAACCTTAGCCACTGATAGCTGTATTCTCCTGAGTGAATCTGCTCTTGTAGGAACAAGGATCCATCACCTTTCACAATGTATAACACAGATATTGGGGGTGGGAAGAAGAGAAGAGGGGAGCGGGAAGGAAATGCCAGAGATACCTGGCTTTCTACTTACAGGAGAGGAAGTTTTCTCATGTATGTCAGCCAATGCCTTTTGAACTCAGTGCAAACTTGAGGTCTTGACCACCTGTGATTACTAAAGGTCCCCTGGCACCTTTTCTGGGAGTGGAGAATGTTTGCTCCAGTGTCTTGGCCAACTTTCAACAAGGATAATTATATTCTGCCAGCACAATTTCCCTTAGAATTGCAGTTAGAGCTGTTATTTTTCACTTCCTCCTCCTAAAAAGTGTTTTGCTTTTTCTGGAATAGAGGAGTTGCTGTGTTCCACCCCAGAGATGGTTGCATTTCAGTGATGGTTGAACTGATCTGTAAGTGCATACAGCTGGCAGCACACATGGAGTCCCTTCTGGAATTGAAGGCATTTTGTAAGTATAGACTAGTCTTAAGGAGGTAGCACAAGACAAGATTTTATACACAAAAGCCATAATTCATTTCGTATTCTCTCAATTTAAGTAGACCAGCCCTCCAATCAGATTAATATGAAAACATATTTTGGCTCTTAATAGTTAGTACAATTAGGACAGATAACTACGTTTTTTTTTTCTTCTCTTCTGGGACATAAGATGTTACATATC
Organism: Amazona ochrocephala; assembly: GCA_039720435.1. NCBI lineage: Eukaryota > Metazoa > Chordata > Aves > Psittaciformes > Psittacidae > Amazona > Amazona ochrocephala. The sequence continues at coordinate 82,068,864 of CM077909.1, read as the reverse complement.
ACTCCGTAAAAATCTGTGAATTCCATACACCTATCTGCCTTCCTTTTGCCTCTCACAAGTGTACACACTACGTATTAAATAAGACTGACCTCCTTGATTTAAGAAACAGGTCTGGTGGGTGGAATTTTTAAATTAGCTTAACACAAAACACAATAGAAAAATGCTCTGCTTACGCTGTTTGGCAGTTAATGGTTTGGATCAATCCCAAAGACAAGCCACTGAAAAAATCCTCCCACTCCAAGGGCTGCACAAGGTGACAACGCCTCCTCTAAGAAACATAAACTTTACTCGCATGGTTCAGCCTGCCAATTGTTCTCATCTAGTAAATTACATATTATTTCAATGTGTTTTAGGGCTGTCAGGGGGAGGAGGTGTGAGAAGTTAAACTGTGTGGCTGATGAGGGAAGAACTGTGCTTTTGAACTGACAGGCTGAGCTCACAATACAGTAAGTACCCTTGCAATGTTTTGCTCATTTCAGCAAGCAGCACCAGGAAAAATAGTTTTCCAATTAGTCAGCAGGTTTCAGCATCATTAGCTCCTGTATCAGATTTGCGACCATTCAAAAATGCATCAGCAGACAAAGCAGGAAGAGTTAAGTATCTTTACTGGAATCTGAGGTCTGTAAGGAGGTGAAATTAGATTAGCTCTGTGGAAATGGGGACAGTTTACATTACCAGAGGGGCCCTACCTGTCTCTAGGCTTGACAATGAACAACGCCTTCAGCATATGGCATTACAATGGATTAGTGATCAAGCGCAATTAATCCTAATATATCCTCTCTTGAACCTCAGAGGCTTGTTAGTTGGAGGAAAAAAAAAAAATCTGCTGTCCCCAAAGTGTCAGGTGAAACTCTCATTTGAGGTAAGGCTACCATGTGGAGCTGTGCCTCCATCTGGTGACTCCCTTTTGTGATATCCAAACAGAAGGTGCTTTAATGAGGCTTTTATAGCAGGAACCACCTGTCACTGATCTTCCTCTCTAAAAAGGTATAATTGAGGGTTGGTTTTACAGTATGGCTTGAATCTTAACGTTGGGAATTCATCAGGAAATGCAAATCCATGAGTTACGTTATAATTCTAAAATGCCATTTTGGCTTTTGGTTTAGAGTAAATTGTTTAGAGAAAATTGTAGTTTGGCTAATTGCAACCAGTTATATGGTAGCTTCCCCCTTTTCAGATGAATTAATAGAAGTGTCATCTCAAAAATAAATAACCAAGCTGATGGTGACCATATGTCTGCATTCAGACCCTTGTTTATTAGTGATAGAACTAAAACTACAGGCAGCTCCTATGACAGAACAGTTTCAGCACTACTAGTATTTACATGGTTTTAAATTTATAACCTATTATGAAGTTACTAAGTCTGTATTAAAATTATGGCTATGCCACATAACAGCGGGGAAAGCTGAAACAACTCTACTTTTTTCTAAAAAATACATTTGAGCAGTGTCTATCTTCCACAACCATGCATTTGTTTGAGAAGTTTGGACCTGCTGATGCCCATTCATCAGTTCTTCAATGAATGTACAAGTTATTTTACTAAAGGGCATGCAACACTCTTTTATACTAATGTGTACTGACAACCTTGCTGTCAGCTGATGGCCTGGCACAATCACTCTCACTTCATGTTATTCTTGAAAGGGCTGTTAACTACCCTGCCTCCAAACTGGATGCTTACCTTAACGCTGTGCCTGTGGAATCAGCAATGAATCCCAGAACAGTGCCACAGGACTGAGTCAGAAGTGTTTTGTGAAGTATGGGGTCAACACCACTCTTACTTCTGTTCTTCCTGCACAGTAGATATGGGGACTCCCCATACTATTTCACGGGTACTGATTAGTTCTTGCCTTACTTGTTTCCCATTCTTGTCCATTCATCTCAGAATTACAAGGATAACTCAGTTTCCCGTTGAGTTGGCTGCTAGAGATTTGACATTGACGTGACTGAGGAGGCTGGCTGATGTATTTGCCAAGCTGATCTCCATGATATTTGAGAAGCTATGACAGTCAGGTGAGGTTCCTGGTGACTGGAAAAAGGGAAATATCTCACCCATTTTTTAAAAGGGTGGAAAGGAGGACCCTGGCAACTACTGACCTCTCAACTTCACCTCTGTGCCTGGGAAGATCATGGAACAGATCCTCCTAGGAACCATGATAAGGCACATGAAGGAGAGAGAGGTTATCTGGGACAGCCAGCACAGTTTCACCAAGGACAAGCCCTGCCTGACCAACCTAGTGGCCTTCTATGATAGAGTGACTACATCAGCGGACAATGGAAGGGCTACGAATGTTGTCTGTCTGGACTTCTGTAAAGCTTTTGACATGGTCCCCAGCAACATTCTTCTCTCTAAACTGGAGAGATATGGATTTGACAGGTGGAGTGTCTGGTGGATGAAGAATTGGCTGGATATTCTTATCCAGAGGGTAGTGGTCAATGGCTCAATATCTGGATGGACATCTGTGAAAAGTGGCATCCCTCAGGGGTCCACACTGGGACCAGTACTGTTTAGTATCTTCATCAGTGACATAGACGGTGGGATTGAATGCACTGTCAGCAAGTTTGCAGATGGCACAAGCTGAGTGGTACAGCTGACAAACACAAGAGATGCGATGCCGTCCAGAGGGACCTGCACAGGCTTGAGAGGTGGGCCCATGTGAACCTCATGAGATTTCAAAAGGCCAAGTTCCGGGTGCTGCACCTGGGTCACGACACTTGCCAGTATCAATACAGGCTGAGGGATGAAGGGAGTGAGAGTACCCCTGAGGAGAAGGACTTGGGGTACTGGTGGATGAGAAGCTGGACATGAGCTGGCAGCGCGCTCTTGCAGCCCAGGAGGCCAATTGTATTCTGGGCTGCATTCAAACGAGCATGGCCAGCTGGTCAAAGGAGGTGATTCAGCCCTTCTGCTCTGCTCTGGGGAGACCCCATTTGGAGTGCTTGTCCAGCTCTGGAGTCCTCAGTACAGGAAAGACTGTTGGAGAGGGTCCAGAGGAGAGGCATAAAAATGATCAGATGGCTGGAGCACCTCTCCTATGAGGAAAGGCTGAGAGACTTGGGGTTGTTCAACTTGGGGAAGAGAAGACTCCAGGGAGGCTTTATTGTAGCTTTTCAGTACTTAAAAGCAGCATAAAGAAAGATAGGGAAAGACATTTCAGAAAGGCCTGTTGTGATAGGATGAGGGGTGATAGTTTTAAAATAAAAGAGGGGAGATTCAGGCTGGAAGTGTCGAAGAAATTCTTTACAATGAGGGTGATGAAATACTCGCACATGCTGCCCAGAGAGGTGGTGGATGCACCATCCCTGGGGACATTCAAGGCCAGGCTGGATGTGGTTCTGGGTAGCCTGACCCAGTTGAAGACATCCCTGCTCCTTGCAGGGACTTCTTAGACTAGATGACATTTGAAGGTCCCATCCAACCCAAGCTATTCTATGATTCTATGACTCTGTGACTTTGAATAAACATGCTTCAGAAAACCTTGTTAAGGTGAAGGGGAGGGAAGTATGGCATTAAAAAAAAATCCTCCACAATCAAGAAAATAATGATATTTTGACCATCCATGAGCTTCAAGAAATCTTACAATAATTGCTATGACAGAAATGGCAGGACAGCGATTCGGTAATATTTGAATTTTAACACAAGTTTAAAACTACAGAGTTGAATGGAGGAGAAACTTCTATGCCAAAGTAAAAAAATCCTTCTTTTGCATCACAATGCCTTCAAGACATAGCCCGGGTACAATTTAGCCTGAAGAGTGCAGCAGTCTTTCCTGCCATTCCTTCAGGAATGAACAAGATGAAGGTCCTGGCTTTGCCTCACAGAACTTCTTTACACTTTCACTACCCAGCTAAATTGGCTTCACATGTAGGCACAGCTCCGTACTCCTCAGATGCACACAGTGTGAGCTGACTGGGAACCATGTGAGTAACAAGCAGCACTGCATGCTGTTCTCAGAGCTTCAGAGTTCAGACAACTCAAAGCCTGTTTTTGTCATAAGTATTCACTGGCCCTGCTACAGAGGCTGCTTCCATGCCTAACATTCATAACAGAATAAAAGTAGTTTCTTTCATATATGTACAGCTCTCTCTGATGCACCTGTTTCAGAAGAATCAGGGTCTGGGGAGCAAAGGCAGAAGGCAGATATTTCAGGCAAAGCTAGAAAAGCTAGGAAATGAGTGTTTCATCGGAGTAGTAAGTGACTGAAACAGGATTTTGGAGCAGAAAACATTATTCAGTTTTAGATGTGGAAGTAATAAGTCTGCAGGACATAAATTTGTACATGCCACAGAATTACTGTATTCAGATGGTGCTTCCCTCTCTTGAAAAGTATAAAGTAAGAAAGTAAGGCTTTTCGTAAGAAAACAAAGTCAAAGAAAGCAAAGAAGGGTGAGCTGCCTGCCCCATGCTCTCAGCTCTTTTACTGTCAGCATCTGACAGCTAACAGCGGTTCTGAACAAATCATAGGCCAGAAACTAAGATTTTAGCAGAATCTTTGTTGCACATTTTGTAAAAGGTATACCTCGCTATAAAACACATCTTTAGATGTGATTTCATTACCCATAATGTGGGATACTAGATAACTGCTCCCCAAGCCAGTGTAACAGTTAATTTTCCTTTTAGAAAACAAAAGCAAGAATTACTTTGAATAAGACTAGTTTCTGTGATGTATTGCCCAATAGGCAAGAATTTGCATAGCTATAGTGGTGGATTTTGCCTTAACCTTCAGTAATAGGAAGTTGGCCAACTACACCATGGAGCAAAACAAATTACTTTCACAAGGCTCATTATATGTCATTCACTAAGATGACTCTTTTGGCGTCCAGTGTGGGTGTCCACTTGCTCTACCATAGAGCCTGAGGGAATATGAAAGATGCCAGGCTACGAAAAGAGCCGAGCAATAGAAGCCACTGTGGTCACAGGGCTAATGCCAGCACCAAAGGCGTGCACCAGCCAAATTGCAGATGTTACCTCTGGCTATGTAACTCCATATGTGGGCCTTTCAGATTAAATGAGCTGAAAAATTACAGAAGTTTCATCCTCTAGCTTGTGTTCATATGCCTAAGTAGGCCTATAATTCACTGTTGCCCAATATAATCTTATAATTTTTTCCCATTCACATTCACTTATTCTCCCAGACTTCCTGTAAGTAGGCTGATTATTTAATACTAAAGTGAATCCCAGAAATGTGCTATTAGGAATAATCTCCTGTTTGTATGAGCAAATATTCTTACACACTGGTAGGTAAAAGTCTATAGATGTGGTCAGCAATGCAAAGGCACAAAATTTTTTTCTGCATCTTCGTGTGTGTAACACTTCAGACCCATAGAAAATGATCCGCTATACTGAAAATAAAGAAATTTAAAAAACCCTGAACCGTGAGGGTGCTTGAATTGCTTTCTGGAAAACAACCAATCTAGCTTTTTAATTTTCTCATTGTTACTTGAGGTAAGACAGGAGTAGTTCTTCTAAATGCAATGGGTAGCATAAAAATAAATGCTGAATTGGACAAATCAATCCCTTCACCTCTAGAGTCTGAATAAGTACTTTAAAAAAACCTCAAATCAGTTCAGACAGTTATGCAAATTTAGAAATTTAGACTTACTTGAGCTGGGTGAGGAGAGGGGAGAGCAGGGATTAGGGGTTTACAGTTGAATTTTATTTGTGCAGCACTACTCAAGCTCATCAGCCATATTTGTTAGGACACACTATGAAGTGCCAATTCAGTTCTTTGGCTGGATTAACACACCTACAAATCTATCATAAATTGTCTCTTATGTGAATTCAGAATCTGATATCTGCACGTATCTCTGTTTCTGTATATAACCCAAAGTCTGATTACATAAACATGAACACAGAAATCTTGTAGAATTTACATTGTAAAACTGACTTTATATTGGTGACTGCTTAGAAAAAATCCTGTCCCAGAGTATAGCATTTGATAGCGTATAGCAGAGCAGTAAATATAAGCTTTCAAGTGATGATACCCCAGGATTACACCAACCACACTCACTGATAAGCTATATCTGCAGGATAACATCACGGTGTCCTCAGTTTACAAGCTAACAATTGCAACCCAGCAAAACAGACTTCAAGGCTGAACACTGAAATGGTTTTGAAGCCAGACTAGAATTATTTCCATAGAACACCTATGAACAGTTAGTAATCTGTTAAACATTCTCTGAATTTCACCTTGTATCAGGCAACCTCTCCATCGCAGAATATGTCTCCTGTTCTTCCACCTGCCCACCCACACAAAAGCTTTCAGGTCTAGAAGTCTTTCCCTGAAACTTGGCGATCATAGCTACAGGCTGAAACTCTCAGTGATCCAATTTAGGAGCCTATATGCCCTGTTCTGTGATTCTTCTCTGGTGTTAAGTATTACTCCGTGAGAGATATAAGCTGCTGGTAGTATAAATCCAACCAGCCACGCCAACTCCCACAGTTTTATTATGAATGTTGCAATATGTATTCTTAATTAAAGTTTCATACGATACTATGATTCCTGACTTTGAATATCCCAATCTTACTTCATTCAAAAATTCAGCCACTCTCTATTTCTGCTAATGAGGCCAAATTTAAGGTGTTTTCCTTCTTTGCAGCTCCATGAAAATTAGTGGGGTTACACTTCATAGAAATTGCCATCAGTTCCCTCTGCTTTCAGAATTGGTATGACCAGGGATACCCACAGAATAGCAATCATTCACAAAATTCACCTCATCACAATAAGCCATATTCACACAAGGCAGACGATACAAACAGCTGGCAAGAGTATCGAAGTGCCAGATTAAAACTTTGAAGGTGGTTGAAAATAGGGAGTGGAGAGAAGGCCATAAAGGAAAGTAGCAAGGCAGTCTGTATATGATTGCAATTAGAGAAATGAGTTACTGACAAACATCCTAAAACCTACCCTTCTCCTCTCTTTCTACCACTTGCTTTTTGCATAAACTTATTGAAGTACAATAGTGCTATTCCTTTGCTGTTGCCAGGCAAGGACGTACAGAACACAGTTACATGAGCAACTCCCAGGATCCATTGATGAACCTGGCAAGCATCCACGTGAGCTGGAACCATGCCTTTGCCCCTGAACACCCTCCAGAGGTACTCAGAGGTAGCAAAGTCTTCTCCCACCTCTGTTCTTCTGCTTCCAGAAAATAGGCTGCATGAGCTCCAGAACATCTGCCACTGGCAGTTTCTACAAATCTGTTACTGAAATTTTCTATTTATTTCCTACAATTCCTTTCTATGTCTGGAATTGAAATCTTTGTACGAACTCGTGTCAGCTGTTTTGTATAGACATTTCCGAATGCCCATTAATCCATTGTAACTTTCTTTTGCAGCTTATCCCCTTCATTATGTTCAGAAATAAATCTGTTACCTTTTCCCTCTGTGCTCTTTCTCACAACTCCTTTTCCCCACCTGTCTCATGCTGTATCAAGGTATTCTCTTGCCTCTGAAGAGGGGCTTCCTCAGCTGGTCCAGTATATTTTCCCCATATGGCACAGGGGAGGATTTTTCTCCAGACAAGTGATAAAGTTGGATTTTCAGTGGCAAGCATCCTGCACCAACAGGTTGAGAACGAGAGTTCCGGGGCTGTCAAAGCACTGTTCCATTGGGTTACTGTGTACAGTAGTGTAACTAGGAAGAGTTCTCATGCTGTTGCACCCTGGGAATGTGGTTGGACTCAAATTCCTCAAAATTTATATTAATGTAACACTTGCATTCTAGCCACAATATCCAACACATATTATACTTCTCTATTCAACTCCCACATAGAAAAGCTCCAAACGCCAAATGGAGACTGAACCCAGACAGCAAAGGGCTCCTTCTAAATGAGAAGCACACACTGCAAACAAATGTCTCCTCAAATCTGCCATAACATTTATTGCATCTGGGAATGGGAGAGAGACAAGAGAAAAGGGCTTGGAGTTGTTTGTTCGCTGGGGAGAATTTTTTGAAGTAGGGGAGGAAGGGAAGAGTTCAACTCCTCCAAGGGATGTGCTTGAAGATTGAGCCTGAGAGAAGCAGCTAAGGAATTCCCTCAAAAGGGTCTGTGAGATTGTCTACACACTGGGGGTAAGATTAGCCTAAATGCAGAGGGCCAACACCACGTCTGCAAGCTCATTTAGTTCCATCTAAGATGTTGAAATAAGATTTGTATGGTACCTGAGTGCTACACGTATTGTTTTGCCTTCATCCTTTTTTGAGTGCTGATATGTCAGTGAAAAAAATAAAATGTGACTTACCATAAGGAATTACCTGTTGAGCAAGGTCAGTGGATAAGCACATTAATGAGGCACAGCACTTGTTACGGAAAAAAATTCTCATTTCTAGCACTGCTGTTCCTTTCCTTTATAAAACTTTATATCTATTCATGAGTCACCTTCAAGAAAAGCCTTGATAAAGTTAGGAAGAAATTCTTACTGAATACCAAATACAAAATCTGTTTGAATATTTTAGGAAAAACATATCTTGGGTTTTATTTCACTAGAAAGTACAATTAAACAAGCTACTGTTATTCAGGACACTTTTGTGGAGCATGAGACTATAATGGCTATGATAGCTGTCATTATTGCTACTTTAATGTCTGGCAAATTCTTCCTATCCTAGACATCATATGTCCCTTATGAACATAACACCTAATCATCTACTCTTTTTATTACATCAGTTGTCATGGTACCTTTTCAATGTATGCATAAAGGATGGGTGGTGAGGAGATGTCACTGAGGCAGTGAGGCTGGGACACTTGCCCTGTGAGAATAGGCTGCAGGACCAGACCTTGTTCAGCTGGGAGAAGGGATGGCTTTGGGAGCACCCTACAGCATCCCTGGAACTGATGGGAGGGGATGGAAGACATGCAACCAGTCTTTTCACAGTGGTCCCTTGTAGGACGGTGAGAGGCAGCAGCATAAGCTGAAACATGAGAGGCTCCACCTCCAGATGAGGGGAAGCCTTTTCCTCATGAGGTCCAGCAGCAAGGCTAGGGCCCAGGGAGGTTGGGCTGTCTCCAGCCTTTGGTATTTCAAGTCCTGGCTTGGTGAAGTCCTGAACAGCCTAGTCTGAGCCCATGGCTGAGCCTGCTCTGAGCAGGGGCTGGTCCAGGGGCTGGGGCTGGAGACCTTCTCTCCTGCCAGCCTCCATTGTCCTGTCATTTCCATGGACTGTTTTTCTCACTGCATTTGAAGGTATGTAAGCAGAGAGAAAGGGGATGACTCATCCAAAGTTACACAGACAGTGGTGGAGCAAGGAATTTGATTCCAGTCTCCATCAAATCACAATCCTTTGGATTCCACTGAACCCAGCTTTCAAGTCTAAGACATGACTATTGCTGAAGTTGTGTTGAAGGCAGTGATGTCCCATATACTGAAAAGAAGATAGGTTCATCCCTAGTCATTTTTGTTGTCCACGGAAGTCAATTTTGTGGAAAAGAACATGTGAGAGAATGACCAGTAGCAACTGATTATTCAAGAGGACAAAATAATTAATAGCAGAGGTGCACCTCTGCTGTTAGTCGGCATTTGCTTCATTTGGTGTTTGACTGGAGCTGTTTGGAGGATGAAGGGCTGCTGCATGCAAAATTTGAATCTTGGGACAGATTAGCACAGTGTCCTGTGAGAACCAAATTGTTAGACCCTACTTTCCTACATAATAAGTGTACTTTTGTTATGTGAGTTGACACTGAAGAGCACCAAACTAAAAAGCTGCATGCAGAAGGTAGCTTTTACATGCGACTTACCAACTGGATTCAATTTGATTAGAAATGGGACTGGATGTAACCGAAAAGAGAGTTAAGAAACCCACAACAGAAAACTCCCAAAACTTTCATGCCTAAATCAAAGGGTAAGGATTCAAAATTACAGGGGAAGATGGAAACGAGGGAAAGACACTGCAAAAGGAAACTCTGGAGCTGTGACAGATGTGGTTGATGCAAATGGAGAGGATGCAGAGTACAGGATCTGATCCAAGGACCACTCCCACAGTGAGCAGGACCATAACGAGAAGTCTCCTACCTCCTTCTTTGTGACTCTGGAACAAGCTAATATTAAAAAGCAAGTAGGCAAAACTGCAGAAAAAAAGTAAGGCCTATGGTTTGACTCAACTACCACTTGCTCCGTGCCAACATGAAAATGGCATAAAAAATTAGTATGCCAGTTTGTTCCACATAGGCTCTTTCCTCTAATACTGAATCATAAACTTCCCAAAAATTCTGTTAACATCTGGGATGCACATACAGAGTTCAGAATAATAATTTTTAGGCGTCTCTACACCTACTGGATTTTTTTTTTTTTTTTTTTTTTTTTTTTGAGCTAAAAGAATACAGGGAAGTTATTTTTCTGAGGAATCTCGTAATTAGTGTCTCACTGCAACAGCTGATTTCATTTTTGTGGACACTTTAATTTTTTCAGTTCTTGTTTTGCTCCATCTACTCATCAGACTTAATTGAAAAGACAACACTGGCATGTTCAATTCATAAAGCAACTTTTGTTTAAAGTTTGACCAACACTCTCAAGAAGCATTTTTCTGTTGTTCAGATTGGTTCCAGAGCTATATGTAAGTGAATGCTGACTTATGCCCCTAGCCTTGAGGCTTCCTCAGAGCAGGTGAGTAAAATGTTTCAGAAGTCCCTCCTTTCTGACGCAGTAACTAGCATCACGTACACTGATACCAGTGGCAATATACCTGTCTATTAACACATGGTTCCATGGCTGGTATCACCACCAGAATGCTGGCATTGAATAGGATTCATCTTTCTAAAGGGAGGAAGAGAGTTTTTGCTTACAAGGTTTACTTATAGAGCTTTAGACTGTACTTGAAGGGGGAAGGGAATAATGTTAGGCTTTTCCATGACAAGGTATGGAATAACATGCCAAGGTTAGAGGGATGGGATATTAGTGAGGACCTTCAGCGTGTTTGAGATGTGCTGCATACACTGGGGCACGCTTGAAGTCTTACAGAAATGAGCCTGGGGGTCCTGAGGTTATAGAAGCCAACAGAGGAACAACAGTGAAATACCTCACAGAAATTAAGATGTATTCCTCTAAATAGGTGACATGCCTGACAGCTCAGCTGAGGGGCCTCTACACCACCAGCGTGGGCAACCAACAGGAGTTGGAAGCCACCTTGCTATTAGAAAGCTACAACCTAGTTGCCATTACTGAAACTTACTGTGACAAATCCCATGGCTGGAGTGCCACTGCTGATGACTACAGGCTGCTCAGAAGGGACAGGCAAGGAAGGAGGAGCAGAAGGATTGCCCTCTATGTCAAGAAATCTATGTAGATTGTGAAGAGCTGTCCCTGAAGAACAGCATGAGCATTTTGAAAGCTTATGGGTAAGAGAGACTCAATGAACAAAGGGAACCTTGTGGTTAGTGCTCAGTACAAGTTGTGCTACCAAAGGGATTGTCTATTGATGAAGCCTTCTTATTCCAGCGACAGGAGGCATCGCTCTTGCAGGCTCTTGTCCTGCCAGGGGACTGCAGCAATCTGCTGGAAAAATAGCACAGTGAGCTGTAGGCAATCTAAGAGACTCCTGGAGAGCATTGAGGATAACTTCTTAAGCCACCTAACAGATAGCCCTACCACAGGCAGGAGATACTGGACCTGATGGTCACCAGTGCAACTGACCTAATTGGTGACATCAAGATTGGAGGCAGCCTGGGCTGCACTGATCAAGCACTGGTGGAGTTCACAGTCCTGGGGGAAGTGGAATAAGCAAAGAATAAAGTCAGGACCTGAAAGCCAGCTTCCAGCTGTTCAAGGAGTTAGTTATCAGGAGCCCCTGGGAATCTACCCGCAGGGACAAGGGAGCAGAACAGAGCTAAGATCTTTAAGGATGCTTTCTGCAGAGTGCAAGGGCTCTCAGTCCCCAGGTGTAAGAAATCAGGAGAGGAAGGCAAGAGACCAACATAGATGAGAGCTGCTGGTCAAACTACAGAGCAATAAAGAAATAAACAGGCAAGGGAACCAGGCACAGGTATGCTGGGAAGGCTATAGAGACACTGCCCACTAGTGCATTGATGGGGTCAGGAAGGCGAACGTGAAGCTAGAGCTGGATACAAAGAATAATAATGATGACTTCTACAGGTGAGTCAACCAGAAAGGAAGGTCAAACAAGGTATGTACACCTGGTGAACACAACTTGCAAACTAGTAACAACAGATAAGGAGAAAGTTATGCTACTAAACAAATTTTTGCCTGTCTTCACTGTCAGGCTCTCTTCCCACACCTCTCAAGTGGATGAATCTCTCAGCAGAGACTGGGGACGAGGGTGGACAAGAAATCGGTTGGATGCACACATCCAGAGAGTAGTAATCAATAGCTCAATGTCTGGATGGATATTTGTGATGAGTGGTGTCCCTCAGGGTCCATATTGGCACCAGCACTGTTTAATACCTTAATCAGTGACACAGACAGCGGGATATCGTGCACTCTCTGCAAGTTTGCAGACAACACAAAGCTGAGTGGTGCAGTTGACATGTCTGAGGGATGAGGTGCAATTCAGGGGGACCTGGAGAAGCTTGAGAAGTGGCCTCATGCAAACTTTATGAAGTTCAACCTGACGTACTTGGAAATATCCCTGCTCATTGCAAGTGAGTTGTACTACATGATCTTTAAAGGTCCCTTCCAACCCAAACCATTCTCTGATTCGTTAAAAATGATTAGGATATAAATGATTTCTAAATTCAAAAGGTGGTGGCATCAGACAACAGTCTTTTACTGAACATTGTGTAACTGCTCATTTTTCAAGTGAAACATACCAGTGAAACCATATCAGTGAAAAAATTTCATTCCCAAGTGTTACTTTCAAACTTTGCACTCAATCTTAATATGCAATTAGTTTTTATCCAATAGTACAGTAAATGGCAGTCTTTCTAACTGCTTTTAAATTATGTTCTCCTGAACAGAAGTAGAGAAAAAAGGTTGCATAGAGAAAACAACTGGTCATCTCCTCTCCCTCCTCCCTGTGACATTCTCAATGCATTTTTAATCTCAGATTCGGTGACCCCATGGAACAGCAGATTGCAACCAAGATGGTGGCATTTTTGGAGCTTTCATCCTCCATTTGGCTATGTTCCACTGGCCTTAGGAAAGGAGATAAGATTTTACATTTCTTATCAGCCACCAGATGGCTTTTAAAACCAGAGGCTGTCTGCTAGGATTTAAGTTAATGAGCAAAAGTGCTTTTATGAACTACTGGTATGTACAGTGAGAGACGTAAGTCTGGTTATTCAAGACAGTGCAAGGGAATAGATCCGACTGTATTTAACAACTTAATCTAGCAATTGTATAACAGCATTTCTGACTCATTTTCCATAAGCACTGTAACTCTAAACAAATGGATTAGCTACAGTATGTTAAAGCTTTTGGAATTGTGCAGAGGCCAGTATTAAACAGAATAGTATTGTTATTCATTGAAAGTTAATACAGAATTTTATGACTGCAAAATGTTTTTAAAGAGAAATAAAGCCCATTATGCATTATACCTCCCTGACATATAAAGAAAATATGATTTCCTATCATCACTAAAAAGATGTGTGATGCCTGTTTTCGAAAGACAGCACTGCAAATCTAACAGCAAAGTTATGCATCTAAAAACATCTCCCTTTGTAGAAATAATAATTGCTAGCTTTATACTAGCAATTCAGACAGAATTGAATTTTAACAATAGCCACTGCCATACGGAGAGCCAACAGAGTAACTGAAGGAATACCAGAAACATTTTCTGGAGCTGCTCCCTGTATGTAGGGTTGGTGAAATTTACTAAGACCATATGTTAGTCATATTGAAAGAGGCATGTATTAACTTTATGAATTCTAGAGTTCTTTCAGCAAACTTTCAAGGTCTGATGTCTTTCAGGAGCGCTGAAATGCACATGTGATTGCAGACTGGGTGCAGCTTTAAAGAAAAACTGAAAGAGTCCATAGTAGAAATTAAACTCTCTTCCCATCAAGCTCACTATCAGGTTCCATTCAAATCTCGTTGTTAACTGTTTCATTACAGTGAAGAAAATTGGCTTAATGGAGAATTTGTTAGGTGTACTCTGAAAGACAAGGATAATTTTTCTGTAGAGGTTTGCACTTTTTTATGTGCAAATTGTTACTTTGTCCAGTTTTGAATAGTCCTCTATTTTTTAATTAATTTGCGCTAAAATATCACAGTAATGGTATTCATTCAAATGTTATTTATCTTTAAGCTGCCTTTTAGATGTACTAGTAAATATATTTTAAAAAGAAGTTGCAGTTAAGCAATTTACTGAATTGCTGAAATAAAGAAATTCATAGTTAGCTCAAAATAATCTTTAAGCCTTTCTGTTTCTTTTCCGAGGATATGAGATGTTTACCTGTAATATAACAGATGAGGCTCTATTTCCAAAGCTTTGTTTTAGGTCACAATGCTGGAATACTAGAATTCTAGGAAAAAAAATGAAAGGAAGACTTGTCAAAACACATAAACATGCTGCGTGTTTGCATCTTCTCCTTACACTATGAAACAGAATGATTCTGCGTGAAGTGAGCTTCTGACCTTGACTATCAGCTTTCATCAATCTGAATAAGGACTCACACATTATGGCGCTATTTTTTTTTCATCAACAAATATTATCTGCGTAGCATTGAATGTTTCACAATCATTCCTGTTACAGGCTGAGTAGGATGGTAAAATAGTATCACTCTAATCATAGAATCACAGAATCATAGAATAGTTAGTGTTGGAAAGGACCTCAAGATCATTGAGATCCAACCCCTCTGCCATGGGCAGGGACACCTCCCACTAAACCATGCTATCCAAGACTATGTCCAACCCCATCTTGAACGCCGCCAGGGATGAAAAGAATAGTGCTCAGTGGCTCAATGTCCAGCTGGAGACCAGTAACGAGTGGTGTCCCCCAGGGGTCGGTGTTGGGACCGATCTTGTTCAACATCTTTGTGGGTGACATGGACAGTGGGATTGAGTGCGCCCTCAGCAAGTTTGCCGATGACACCAAGCTGTGTGGTTCGGTTGATACGTTGGAGGGAAGGAATGCCATCCAGAGGGACCTTGACACGCTTGTGAGGTGGGCTGATGCCAACCTGATGAAGTTTAACCATGCCAAGTGCAAGGTCCTACACCTGGGTTGGAACAATGCCAGGCACAGCTACAGGTTGGGAGGGGAAGAGATTCAGAGCAGCCCTGTGGAGAAGGACTTGGGGGTGTGGGCCCTTAAACTTATAGAGAAATCCAAATATAAGAGCTGTTTGAGCAGGTCCAACTTGTCCTATGTATTTTACACTGATATAATTAAATGTTATCTATTTACTTATTTATCAAATTCTTCTAGGAAAAAAAATGAAAAATATTTACATACAGCTTGGCTTCAGTAGTGATACCAAAGCAACTCAAATTTTTTGTATTTGATTTCTGAGTACTTAAATTCAGAATTTCATCATTATATTAATGACAGCTTCCTACTCTCAAGTACTGGTACCTGGTCCGCTTAACTGTCAGATTTTTTTGTTCACAAAAAGAAAGTAAATCCAGAGATATCCAGTTTGCACAGCTTACACAACAGCTCATAGCTTCACATTCACTTCAGATTTATTTCTCAGATTTATTTGTTTCTTCAGATTTATTTACATATATTCACATGACTTAGTTACTTTTATTTACATGAAAATTACACTTTTCTATCTATTGTAAGCAGACATCCTCAAGAGAACCTATACATTTTCAAATTATATACAGTGAAAACAAGAGATTCTTGACCTCAGCAAGAGTGTCTCTCTTGTATTACTGTACCAGCAGAGTGGGTACAGCAAGTTGTTAACCTATTTGCTATTCCTAGTATACATGCAGAGCACCTGCGTTCAAATACAGAGCAACAGGACATAATTCAAGAGGCATTTCCTCTGTCTTAGTCTGAAGCCTTGATCCACAGATACTACTTCATGGTCGCATCTTTCAGGAAAAAGATTTTCCTCTGCAGGTTCCTACCTTATTAACAGCTACCTGTACCCAGCAATGTGCAGCAAGATACAAGTAAGTGCACAGTGCAAGAAGTAGGTACCACTACATTGTGCAACATACAGAATGGCAGCTACTAGCAAAAATTATTTTCCATGTTGCCTGAACAACTCTGTTTGAGACAGTCAGCTTCTGACATCCTTAAAGCACTTCCTGCTGTCAGACACACCTGATCAGCAGCAACTACATCTACGCCTCAAAATCTTGAGTATCTTAATGTAGCTATGACTACAATAAAGCCAAAGATTTTTTTAACTGAAAGAACTACTGTGTTTTTTTGTAATTCCTTACTAGAAGTGTTTTTCTCTTTTTGTTTAGTTCAGATGAGGACTGAAAAAATATTTCACTTCATAAACAATTCAGTTATATGCTCCCGAAGACAGACAGGAAGTGTGTAAGTGATGCTGTTTGGCAGCATTTAATTCTATACATGACAGTGTGAAAGATATAAAGCTTTTCATTTCAATCCTATTGCTGTCCCCATTTTGAAATAAAGGCAGCACTGATACTACAGGCAAGATATATCCAGGCTGTGTTATGCATATAGAAAAAAAACACATGCACAAGTGTAGTATCTGCAGTGTACAATCATGCAAAGATTGTATTTATACACACACATGCAGGAACAGAGCCGAGAACACTTCACGAACTAAATAACGCATAAAATACATATACTCAAATACTTATTTTCACCTTGGGAGTAAAACTTTCTAAAATCTTAAAGAGTAGTTTTTATGCCTCCTCCTCTATATGTTCAAGTTTGAACACATCTTTCATTTAAAAGATGTTTCAAGTTCTGCAGGGGTGACTCATAGAGCATAAACATCTGTGACTCATAGCAGAAAAAGGAGGGGAATCTACACAGAGCAGGCAGACTATATCAGCTGCTAGCAAGTAACGACCATCACAGCTCTATGTAAAACTTCACAAATTAAGAATATACAGCTCAGAGAATAATAAATTTTTCAAGCTGTGCATTTTGCCCTCTGCAGTCTACAGAAGACATAGTAGACACAGACTAGCTGAACATACAATTTCCATATGAAGACTCACATGCCATCTAAAGTACATTCTTCATTTTCTGTTCAATGTAATCTCCATGATAAAATATTCTGTTTGATATTTAACTAAAATAATGCCAATACTCAATATTATTAGATATATTTAAAAAATTAATAAAAAAAAGAAAAAATATTTAGCACATACTCAATTTTACCTTCTCTAAAAGTAATCCAACATAATTTTGCAAAAAGCTAGTATCACCCCTGATAACACCCAGGAATATCTTTATATGTACATACATGCAAATTTGCTTCCAATTCACTGAAGTATCCTGCAGGCTACAAGCAACCATGTTCTGGCATACTTACCTGAACAAAGTCAGTTTCACCGGGAGCTGTTCTCTGAGAGCTACAAACCACCCTTGCCTTTGAATAATATGTGTAAAAGCTAGCATTTCAGTACATTTGCAGCTTGTGGGGATGAACATTGACTGTAGTCTTCCATTGACATTCATGGACAAATCTTATCAAAAGTTTTGTGCTCTTCGGTCAATAAAATACTGTCCCCAAACACATGACCTACACTACCTACTGTTCCAAAGCTGAGATCTTTGGCCCCAATTCTTGCTCAATTTCCAAAGTATTAACTTTTTTTCTCTGAGATGCCTTCACCTATTTAAGGCCAAATAAATTTGGACTTCGAGATTATCCATAGCTTTTTTTATGATATTTTAGCTTTTTCTTCAACATTCAAACAAATAAAACCCAAAAATTTCACTTTAATGATTATAAAGTGCCAAATCTGTCTCTTTGTGGTAGAAAAGCTAGAAAAAAGTTTGTTTACATGTGTTGTGCAAGTTTCACTGATGCTATCCAACTTTTATGTAGAACTCTGTGGCTGCATGCCTAAGATCCCAACAAAGAAACAAACACCCCATTAAGAAATATAAGGGTCTGTACAACATACTGTGTACTTGAGTTTTCACAGTGGCTGGCTAAAATACAAAAAGACACGGCAAGCTTTTCCCATCACTCTACTACAATTTACTACCCACAGGCCTCTGCTCTTTGCCAATTGTTCCCATATCCATATGCTTAATTATCCAGAGTCATCTGTATTTTCCTACATCGAAGTGCAGGGCTCAACCAGCAACAAACTACTGCTGCTAGAGTAGCTGGTCCGCTGTACTACTGACTGCCAGTTGATGACTAAAGTATGCTCCTTATCTGTGGTAATATCCAGAGATGCCTTGGCATTGTTCCAGTTCTCTTATTTCTTCAGACTGTCTCCTGTTACAAAGATTGTAGGTGATCTGCAAGCAATTCCTTTAAGCAGGATGCAAATTGGTGCAATAGTGGTTTGGAGCGATATTCAGAGTTCAGCAGGTGTTCATTGTACATTTTCTGGGCCAAGTCCAGTGTGGTCAGTAACTTTTCAAGTTCACTGGAAAACACTGCAATTTTTTTTGGAAAAAAAGCCACTGAGAAAGTTAAAGCACAAAGCATATGATCTGGGCATTTGCTGTGAACGCCACTGCCTTATCAGCTTTGTTACCCAGAGAAGACAGTCACTCATCATGACAATCATTATACACCACATTTAGATTGTTTCCTAATATGTGGAACCAATCCATAGAGTCTTTGGGAGGTAGCCTTCCCCTGATTGTGCTGATGTTCCCATAGCATGCATTCTGCAGCATTTACTCAAAACTGCATTCTGCATTGCCTCTCAAAAGATTGTAAGGCCAACCGAGTCTCCAGTGTTACAATGCCGCAGACAAGAGCTGTTGTAGTGGACATTGGAGTGGAGTTTGAAACTGATTTTAAATCCTTTCTTGTTTGCCAGATTCTATATTTTGCATTTTTAGGAACAGGCACACTGCAGCAGGAGAACATGGACAACGCAGCAATGACCAATGTGATCAAACATTGACAATTTATTAAACGCAAGCATCACCTTTTATAGAAAAGTTACAAAGTACTGGAACAGTCGATAACAGCTGATTTGTTAACTTATGAAACTTCCATAGCGACAGGCTCCTGTTTTACAAGCAAGGTTTGCTTTGTGGTAACCTGATCCGGCGCCGACATCCTGCTCAGTGCCTTTGTGGTAAGCTGATCGCAGGTGCTCAGTGCCTTTGTGGTAAGCCTGCTCAGTGCCTCCCCAAGGCAATGTCCCCTTCATGTTGGCACGTAGGCATCCTTTGTTAACCCTTTCGGTAGCCTATGAAGCCCTCCGCTCACTACTCGAGTGAGGCTAAGTCAAAGGTTGGATTGCTCACATGTTCACTCTCAACAAGAAACACTCCAACAATTCCCTCTTTTTGTTTTTGAGCAATCCAAGCGTGTTGCATAGCTTCAGATAATGACCTTTTAACACAACTAAATATAATTCTACACATAATCAACATGACAATCACAATAACCAAAAATTTAGATTCATACAACACATTCCTTCAAAGTCAGTACAACCATGACCCTCTGCTAGCAGCAAAAATCAATGGCTGCACAATTTTGCAGCAAGGCATGTTGGAAAACCTAAAACATCAAAGAGCGGAATTCCCAATAAACAAGTTTTAAAGGGATCTGTGGCTGGCTGCATGGCAAGGCAAAATCCATCACTGCCAGTTTCATTTGCCCAAGTGATCCACAGATTTACTCGCGGATTTATTCCATGCATAAAACTTATTATAACATTAACAAAATTTAACAAGATTAACCCAACAAAATTAGTCAGACTCGTCATGATCCATTACAGCGTCCACAATGGGTGACATCTTCCATGGACAAGTCCAACGGGCAGGTACCCAACGAATCCCGTTATCTGTAAGTAAACACATACATCCTCTGCCTGCTAATTTAACCTCTGCAGGACCTTTCCATTGTCCTGTATTTAAATCTTCGCACTGAACTAGGATTTTCTCAGTTTTATTACCTGTTACTCCTGACTGCATGACTAGCCCATGAATGACCATAGGCGGTTCATTCCTATCCCCTGCTAATCGCAAAAAATTCAATACATACAATGCTTTGGCCAGTCTCTCTGCAGGTGGGAGTACCTCTCCCCCTTTTTGTTTTAAAAGAAGAGATTTTAGGGTTTGGTGTGCCCATTCCACTATAGCTTGTCCAGTAGGGGAATGAGCAATGCCTGTAATATGTTTAATTCCCCATGTTGTGCAAAGCTGTAGAAATCGTTGTGATGTATAAGCAGGACTATTATCTGTTTTAATGCTTTGTGGAACTCCAAGCACTGCAAAAGACATATAAAGATGGCGTTGTACGTGTTTAACTGTTTCACCTGTCTGAGCAGTTGCCCACAGTGCCATAGAAAAGGTATCAATACAAACACGAACATATTTAAGTCAACCGAATTCTGGAAAATGGGTAACATCCGTTTGCCACAGTTGCAGTGGTTGCAAGCCTCTATGATTAACTCCAATTCCTAGACCGAATCCAATTTTTTGACAGGATGGACAAGATTTCACAATGCCTTGTGCATCACTTAGAGGAATGGCAAACTGCCGTGCAAGCATTTTTGCAGATTGATGCAAAAAGGAATGTGATTCGCGGTCTTATGCAAAACTATTAATGGGCGGTCCAGCCCAAGCAGGAGAAACTAATACATCAGCCCTATTATTACCTATGGCTAATCCATAATTCGATTGGTGGCTGCGAAGATGGGTGATAAAATAGGGAAACTGACGATTTTGCACTAAATGCAACAACATTAGTAACAATTGATATAACCAGTTGTTTTTGACTTCTTTTAGAAGTGATCCTTCAATTCGGTGTACAACTCCAACAACGTACAATGAATCAGAGACAATGTTAAGTGGTGTATCATTCCATTTTTCAGAGGCCCAAATAACTGCTCTCAACTCCAACATCTGCAAGGAGTCATCAATAGTACCATTAATCAAATGTCTCTCCACTGCTGGTTGTTTTGCCAAACACAAGCAGCTAATTTAGAACGCTTGCCAGTGTCTGTAAAAACAGTAGTACCTGACACAGGCGTTTCTGAATGCTTTGGAAATGTTTCAAACTTCTGATTACTCAACATTGGCAACAGTTTATATGAAGGATAGACATTGCTTATTTCACCTTCAAAGTCTGCTGAAGCACTTTGTAGGGACAGAGAAGTGCGTAACAACCACTCTAAATATTCTTGAACAACGGGAATAACAATTTTTTGAGGACTTTTTCCAGATATTTCCAACGCTCGACTACGTCCTTTCATAATTAACTGAGACAAAATTTCCGGTTTTGTGGTGATGGTTTTCTTTGGTGTGACAGGAGTAAATATCCATTCTAATATTCTAAGGCTATAGGCAACGCTACTATCCCATTGCATAATAAGCGCAAAAGGATATGTGCGCTGATTGTCAATATTGATAATCATTAGAATTATGGGAAGTGATAACAATTCGCTGAGCATGATTATGACAAATTTTCTCACTGATAATGTCAAGCGCCTTTTGTTGTTCAGGGCCTAAAGACCAGGACTCATGAGCTTTTGTAGAGGTTCCTAACAATTGTATCAAAGGTTTCAAATCATCATTAGTAATGCCAGAAATATTTCTGACCCATTGAATGTCCCCGACCAGTTTTTGCACATCATTAAGTGTTCTAACTGCGGAGATAATTTTTGTCTTCTGAGGTTGAATTGTACTGTGGGTAATAACCCAACCCAGATATTTCCATGGTGTAGAATCTTGAATTTTTTCAGGGGCAATTCTCAGACCTCTTGATTCTAAGTCAGATTTTAAGATGGTCAAAATCTTATGCTTTTCTAGTGTTTCTCCACAAATTAATATATCATCCATATAATGATAAATAATCAACTGTGGAAACTTTTGCCAAAAAGGTTTCAAGGCCCAAGCAACATACTGTTGACATATCGTTGGTGAGTTTTTCATGCCTTGTGGCAGCACAACCCAATGATATCGTTTTGCCGGCTCAGACTCATTGATTGAGGGAACAGAAAAGGCAAACTTTTCCATATCCCCTGGATGCAGTGCAATTGTAAAGAAACAGTCCTTTAAATAAATAATTAGAATTTCCCAGTTTTCAGGCAACATGACAGGTGAGGGCAGACCAGGTTGCAAAGTTCCCATATCTTCCATAATATTATTAATAGCTCTTAAATCGTGCAACAATCGCCACTTGCCACTCCTTTTAGGAATTGTAAAAATAGGGGTATTTCAAGGACTGGTAGATGGGACAATATGTTTTGCGTCTAACTGCTCTTTTTACTAATTCATGAATCTTTTGCAGCCTTTCCTCCCTTAAAGGCCATTGATCTACCCAAATAGGGTCTAAGGTTTTCCATTTAAGTTTGAGCACAGGCTGCTCTACAATTGCCGTTGAGGAAAAGGCTGCGTGACCAATTGAGTGTTCAGTTGACTCAAAATGTCTCGACCTATTAAGGTGACTGGAACATTCATGACATACGGTTTAGTCGTGACAGCGGCTCCATCAGGAAGTTGAAAGTTAATGGGATCTTTACTGATTAGGGTGGATTGGGTGCCTCCTATACCAGAAATACCTGTTAATGCGGGTATCACAGGCCAGTGTACTGGCCATTGCCCGTGGGAAATAATTGTGACATCAGCTCCTGTATCAATCAACATTTTTGCTTGTTTCGACTCACGATTTTTGTGGGTCATAACAATCACGCATTCTGGTTTGGCTTTTGCAATATCAAGTGCTAAAAATACCTGTGGCATTCCAGAAGATCCAAACCCCTTATTTCCGCGGTCTGCTCTTCCCTCCTGCGGAACACAAGATCTGAACGGAGCAAGTTGAGCAATGTGGCTATTCTTTGGAATATAAACAGGTGGAGTTATTGTATAAACCATAATTTTGATGACACCGAAATAGTCTGCATCAATTACACCTGGTAAAACAAAAATTCCTTGTCTTGATGTGGAGGACCTTCCAAGCAACAATGCACTGAGCCCATGGCCCAAGGGCCCAGTCATGTTACTGTCTACTAAATAGACAGAACAATTTTGAAGGGTGACATCTATTGCTGTTTCCACGTCCACTCCGGCACTTCCTGAAGTAGCAGAGCGGACGGTGTCAAGGCATCCCCTTGATTCTGATTTACCCAAGCACCTTGAACTTTTGTTGTGGCGTGTGGGGCATTCGCGCTCGGTTTCCAGTTTCCCGACCACCTGCATTCTTTGGTATCATGTGAGTTAGAATTACAATTTTTATACCAGTTTTGTTTTCTAGGAGCTCGGCTTTGAGCCTGGAAGTGTCCTCTCTTTCCACAATTATAACAACGTTTACTTTTTTCTTTCACTGGTTGTTTTAAAAAGGGAGACACAGCTTCCTTTAATGCAGCAGCAACAAAGGCTGCACCCTCCTTCCGTGTTTCTCACTGGGCAGCACGATTGGCCAATTCAATCGTACCTGCTACCTCTGACCCATACTCATCACCTAGATCTCTGTCCATATCATCCATTTCTTCCTCTTTATCTTGGTACGTGTGCTCGTGCTCGTCGGCGCGGGTGCGCAGCAGCAGGCACAGGAGAAGCAGCGGGAGCAGCGCGGGGGCTGCGCACAGCTGCAGCCCGGGCGCCGCCATCTCGGGCCTCGGCGTCCGCGCACATGCAGCATGCCTCGCCGCGGAGCCAGCCCGTGCCCCGCTGCCTGTCTCCATAGACAAAGTACAACCTGGACCAGACCCCTCTCTTGGC
This sequence comes from Amazona ochrocephala, assembly GCA_039720435.1. NCBI lineage: Eukaryota > Metazoa > Chordata > Aves > Psittaciformes > Psittacidae > Amazona > Amazona ochrocephala. The sequence continues at coordinate 82,045,163 of CM077909.1, read as the reverse complement.
CCAAAAGCACCCAGCCTCTCAATCACCTCCTGTAACAATACCTTCATCTGATTGTCCTCCTTGGGCTCTCTGGGGTTTTTTCCCCGCAGGGTGGTTGCAACAGTTTTAAGGGAGGATTCAGACAATGAAAGGGAAAAATAAACAGGTTCCCTTGGCTGGCAGCAATCTGCATCCTGTTGGCTAGCCTGTTCTTTTTCAGCATTACTACTGATAGCTCCGATAACATCTTTATTCCTCTTTTCATTCTTTCCTTTGTCTTGCGGTGGGTTGTGAAAGGCACTCTTTGCAGTTTTAGTTAATTTCCGAGGCCCGGGGCAGCAAGACGGTGCTCAAAGGGATTCCCGGCAGCGACGGCAGGCAGCGCTTAAGGCTCATTTTCGCGCTGGGGTATAGGAGGTGAAAGAGCACTTGCGGCAGACGCTACTGCAGCTCGCTCTGATTTCATTGTCCGTAAAGTCTCACGAATAAGCTTCCATAATGTGGAATACTTCTGTGCTTCCTCTCCAGCCTTGCCGCCATCGCTAGCAGTGTCCCATAGCTGCACCCCTTTGGCCTCCCAAGTATAGAGTTCAAAAGCAGTGCCTACACCATCTAACAATCCTTTATCTTTGCTCCGTTGTAACAACCCCCTCAGGGTGCCCTCTTCATGTTTAATCCCTCTCTTAGAGAAGGTAGGAGGAGCTTAACTACTGCCTCTTCTTCCTTTGAGAGTGTAGACCCCATCTCCTCTCCGACCGCTCCCCTGATCAGGGTGAGATTCCATCACAGCGTGCTTCCAGCCTCTTTCAGCTCAGCAAGGCTCCACTTCTTGCCGGGGTAGCAAGGATTCACTTCTTGCTGCTTCTTCTTCTTGCTGGGGCAGCAAGGATATCCGGTCGGCTTTCCCGCTCCCCTCCTATTCCAGCCATCTTCAAAGCTCTGGAAAGCTACGACAAGAGGGTCCCTGTTCGGCGCCACTTGCAGCGGGAGAACATGGACAACGCAGCAACGACCAATGTGATCAAACATTGACAATTTATTAAACGCAAGCATCACCTTTTATAGAAAAGTTACAAAGTACTGGAACAGTCGATAACAGCTGATTTGTTAACTTATGAAACTTCCATAGCGACAGGCTCCTGTTTTACAAGCAAGGTTTGCTTTGTGGTAACCTGATCCGGCGCTGACATCCTGCTCAGTGCCTTTGTGGTAAGCTGAACGTGGGTGCTCAGTGCCTTTGTGGTAAGCCTGCTCAGTGCCTCCCCAAGGCAATGTCCTCTTCATGTTGGCACGTAGGCATCCTTTGTTAACCCTTTCAGTAGCCTATGAAGCCCTCCGCTCACTACTCGAATGAGGCTAAGTCAAAGGTTGGATTGCTCACATGTTCACTCTCAACAAGAAACACTCCAACAGCACACATTACAAGAAATCCTGTTAGTAAATGATAAGGCTTTTAAACAGTCTGTTAGAATTAATGTTAATGGGAGCTGTAAGGCTTGAGCAGCAGGAAAGTATACCCTTGTAGAATGAACACCTGAAGGGTGCACCTCCTCTGATAGCAATTCGTATTTGACATATTTCTGTTATCATTTGGAACTCAACTGAAAACTTCCAAAGCAGAATTTTTTTTCCAAAATGTTTCGCTCTTTATCAAGCATCTCCAGCTAAAGACAATACAGCAGGTTTTTTAATGGTTACTATGTTTACAGGATCATATTAAACCACAGTGATCTAGAGTGTAAGGTTTTCCTGCATGTTTGGTTTCTGTTGGTGTAAAGAAAAAAAAACAACAGGATAGAATCTGCATATTTTCTGTGGATGCAGAGCTGAAAGTGCCTTTGCACTCAGTAACCCACGTCACCAGCACTGAACGAGCAAAGATGTGCTATTCAGCTGTAACTTCACCCTCTTTTGATGTTAATAATACTCTCAGTAAGGACATATGTGTTAGTGGTGTATTTCTTTAAACCACATACAGAATTTGTTTTATGTGTGGTTATGGTTAGAATGATAACTATTTAAAATGGCATCTCGTAATTCAATGTCTTGGCTTCGCTAAGGAGAAATCATGCCTGACCAATCTGGTGACCTTCTATGAAGGGGCTACGGAACTGATGGACAGGGGCAGAGCACTTGATGTCATCTACCTGGACTTGTGTAAAGCCTTTGACACTGTCTCACATGACATCCTTCTCTCTAAGCTGGAGAGACATCAATTTGATAGGTGGACCACTCGGTGGATAAAGAACTGGCTGGATGGCCGCACGCAAAGAGTAGTGCTCAGTGGCTCAATGTCCAGCTGGAGACCAGTAACGAGTGGTGTCCCCCAGGGATCGGTGTTGGGACCGATCTTGTTCAACATCTTTGTGAGTGACATGGGCAGTGGGATTGAGTACACCCTCAGCAAGTTTACCGATGACACCAAGCTGTGTGGCTCAGTTGATATGTTGGAGGGAAGGAATGCCATCCAGAGGGACCTTGACACGCTTGTGAGGTGGGCTGATGCCAACTTGATGAAGTTTAACCATGCCAAGTGCAAGGTCTTACACCTGGGTCAGAGCAATGCCAGGCACAGCTACAGGTTAGGCGGGGAAGAGATTCAGAGCAGCCCCGTGGAGAAGGACTTGGGGGTGTTGGTCGATGAAAAAATGAACATGAGCCGGCAGTGTGCGCTTGCAGCCCAGAAAGCCAACCGTATCCTGAGCTGCATCAAAAGGAGCGTGACCAGCCGGCTGAGGGTGGTGATTCTGCCCCTCCGCTCTACTCCTGTGAGACCTCACTTGGAGTATTGCGTGCAGTATTGTGGTGTTCTCAGCACAAAAAGGGCATGGAACTGTTGGAGCAAGTCCAAAGGAGGGCCACGAGGATGATCAGGGGACTGGAGCACCTCCTGTATGAAGATAGGCTGAGAAAGTTGGAGCTGTTCAGCCTGGAGAAGAGAAGGCAGTATGGAGACCTCATAGCAGCCTTCCAATATCTGAAGGGGGCCTGTAAGGATGCTGGGGATGGACTCTTCATGAGGGACTGTAGTGAGAGGACATGGGGTAACAGGTTCAAACTTAAACAGGGGAAGTTTAGATTGGATATGAGGAAGAAATTCTTTACTGTGAGGGTAGTGAGGCCCTGGAATGGGTTGCCTAAGGAAGTTGTGAATGCTTCATCCCTGGCGGCGTTGAAGGTGGGGTTGGACATAGCCTTGGATGGCATGGGTTAGTGGGAGGTGTCCCTGCCCATGGCAGGGGGGTTGGAACTCGATGATCTTGAGGTCCTTTCCAACCCTAACTATTCTATGATTCTATGATTCTATGATAGGAGGCATTCTGACCACATACTGATTTATTTTCTTATCTCTATAAACTGATACTATCTTTCCTTTTTTTGTACTTCTGTTAGCTCTGCAAGGCCAGCCTAACAATGGGACAGCAAACCATACTCTAGCTAAGCTATCACTGATAAAATGCTTATACTTTACCTCCAGCTGTAGACTGTTCAGTTTTGGAGCTGAAAGTGTACACTAGAAAAGACGAGCTGGTTTTTAGAGTCCTGGCTGAGCTTCCAGAGAAGGTATACTGGGGGAAAATGAAGGATTTAGGAACATCTTGTTAATGATTTTGCAATTTCATGCCTTTTTTTCATTGAGGATGTTTGATCTGAGACTTGCTAAGAAATTTTCTTTCACTAGAAATGTACCAATTAATTGCAGAGTATCAGGACACATACAGGTATAGTATGTACCTATTTTTAGTATTCCTGATATTTTGTCTTCCAGATGAAGACAGAGAACATTGAACGTAAGTCTCAGCAAGTCAGAACTACTGTAGAGCAGACACTGCTCTTCCACTAAAAAGGATGAGATGCCTCAAATTCTTCTACTAAAAAAGATGAGATGCCTCAAATTAAGCCTACATATGTACAATAAATGACTAGACTATTTAGACATCCTTGCACCTCTTGACCTTATATGTATTTTTGCTTCCTTACGAGTAAAAGGGACAACCAAACTTGTTATGAATAAGGAAGCTGCATATAATAGGCAACCTTAAACTTCATCCAACTTCAGACACATTAGAAGTTTATGTAAGATGATAAATGTCACAAGAAACAGGAGAAACTCCAGAAAAAAAATCAGTGTTAAGTGCAACTACTGTATATGCTGGTTTTGTGAATGGAATTGGACTGATTTTTAACATAACCTTTATAAATGACACTTTAAATTATGAAAACATACACTCTTACTATCCTGATTTTATTAAAACTTACAGCAAGTTTTGTTTCACTTTACTACCACAACTCCACCTCTAGACATATAAAAAATTAAAAACTGACATTATAATAAATAGGCAAACATTAGTGTCTGTTGATACTGAATTTATTATGACACAGTGAACGTTTTCCCCACTTCTGCCCTGCTGCCGAAGTCCAACAGTAATGCTCGCACTTGGTAGAAACTAGAGCCAAGTGAATTTTGCAAAGATTTTTCCATATGCTTCATCAGTCCACATGATTCAGTGAATCATCTTGTTATGAACATGCCCCTTTTCTGACTGTTTCCCAAGAAACTCAGAAAGGTTGAGTTTTACTAAGATGATGGGACACAAAATGAAATGTCAGCACTGCTGCTACATCTCTCCACAAAGGAGGTTTTAAGTTGGCACATAACATAACCACAAATTCACATGCTTATTTACACCTCCAAATAAAAATCAGGCCAAAGGATAAGGTTGTCTGAAAGTTTTCACTGCAAGGTAGGTTTTGTTTCAGCAAAGCTATGAGACTTAAAAGTAGTCACCTATATGCAGCTGAAAGACTTTTTGTCTTTTCATAGCTCAGCCAACTCAAACTCCTTTTTTGGGGTAGTGCAAGTCCAGAAAGACCTCAAAAATTATATTGGCATTTTCTGCCCTTTCTTCTTTCTTTTTCATGAAAGGTACAGAATAATTTGCACCATGTATTTGCAGAAAACATTTAGTTCTGCAATTTTTAAAATTTGTATTCTACTAGCCAGTAATGGGATAGGAGTTTCAACAAATATCTTCAATTTAATAGGCAGCATATTAAATATCACTTGATGAAATGAGTATGCAGAAATTCTAGATTAAAGCAAATGTTTTGTCAGTATCTTTCCAAACTACATAAAAAAATCTACAGGACAGGTCTTCTGAGGGCTTACAACCTGGCATAATGTCCTGCTGCATGTGACTTTCTTACAGTTAGAAGTCCCCCAGCAAAAAGCTAGTTAAAAAGAGTTAATGGTGCATTCAAAACTTTAGATATTTTCAGTCAGAAATTGCCTCAGTTTCATCACAGTGGCATTCTTACTGCACGAGACATGCTAGCCTGTGCATACATAGAGCATACATGTTGTGTATGCATGCACAGAGCCCTACGTGTCCCTGTTCCAAGTCTGCTACTGCACCGCTTTGACATTACACTGCCAAACAATTTGACTTCTGAGCTTTCAGTTAGATTTGCATTTTAAATATCCCCTACTATTAATGTAGGGGGGAAAAATCCTGTCTACAAAATCAGATCAGAAAATAACATCCTTCAGAATATTTTGTGGTTCCTTTAAGAAAACAAACATTTCTATTTTTTATACAAGTTTTCTACAAGCAAACAATAACAGCATTCATAACATTTTTTTCCTCCTCAAATTTTAAAAGACCCTGTATCTAAAAAAACATGGGAAAAATCTCCCTGTAAAAATGCATAAGTAGGTCTCTTGCAGAAATTGCAAGTACTTTCTGAACTAAACCTAGTAGTTTTGCAGAGCTGTGGAGCCCTCATGATTGCTGTACTCAGATTTCAAACTCAGTTGCAGTCAAATATACTTTCCACACAACTAATGTGTCTCACTATAAAACAAAGTCATCAGTTTCCAGCACAGAGCTGTCTCAACAGAAAATAGTCTGTATATGTGATGGAGTTTTTGCCATGTTACTGTAATTTTAGAAACTCAGCTGTCAGGAATCATGCTGTCAAAAAAAAAAGAAAACTTTTAAAAAAAAAAAAAACAACACAAAAAAAACGTAAAGATGTAAGGGGCTTTCAATTTGTGAATTTCTAACTGGCATAATAATTCTCTAAAAAAATTAAGAAAAGAGGTAAAGAGAGGCCAAATAACCTCCTTAATATGGTAGAGCAAGAACATAGATACTGCCATATGAGCCTCACTGGGGAAATTTAAAGAAGGAGTTCTAGCAATGTAACGTGATTTGGCAAAAGCTGAATTTGAATGTGGTTGTGAGGTCCCCCTAAGCAACATATGCTTTTACTAAACTGCAGTATTCCTTCCTTTCATAGCTGAAGCCTTTAAACTATTACTTTATATGTTTTTAAATTATGTAGTTCTAAGCCAAACCGAAGTTGTTAGTTCTTGATAAAACTATCATATTATGAAATTACAGCTCATCCAGAGGAAGAGAGAAAAAGTGGATATTTAATTCTGACCTTGTTAAAGAAAAAAAAAAAAAAAAGAAAAAAAAAGGAAGAAGGAAGGAGAGAGAAGGAGGGGGAAAGAATGAAGGAGGAGAGAGAGGGAGACGTCTGCTTATGATTATGAGATGAACTTTGAACTTTTTCTATTCCCTTAGCCAGGGATTTCTGATTTTTTATGTACCTTACCAGAGTGAAAATTTGAACTATACCCTGAACACAGAAAACTTTTACTTACATGGTTATGGAAAATTATACATTAAAATAGAAAAAAAATTCCTTCCAGGCACAACTGGAGAAACATATTTAAAAGCAAAGCCTTCAATCTGGAATTTGGAAACAAAGAACATTCTTTAATTTCTTTTGCTTCCCACTTGATGAGTGGGATGACAGTGCTGCCTAGGAAAGTTCAAACATGCCCTCAAATTGTTCTGCATACTTTTACTTCCTATTTTCTTTGTCATGTCAAAGCTGACAAGCTCTCCTTTTCAAATCAGATTAATTTAACAATCTTACTAATATCACCCATATTTTTCTTGTATTATTGTTATTAATACCACACTAGAAACATGCCAGGACAGGAAAGACATCTCTAGCACATGAGATCTCTGTGTTACCATAAGACTGAAAGAATAAGAATGCTCATTCCCTTTTGGGGATTGCTTGCATATGGAACACATGCAGGACTCCAGGAGAAAGATTACTGGTTTATCATGGTTATTACCTTATTTTCAAATGATATTTCAGAAATCTGTGTTAACCAGGTTTATGCTCCTATGCAGAACCAGAGCCCTGGTGCGAGGGTATGGCCCAGGGCTGACAAAGGTGTGCTCCACCCTGGTACAAGCACCCCACTGGCAAGCAACTTTTTGCCATGAAACCCATTCTGGCATTGGAAGAAGGACAGCTTCCCACTCCTCCCTCTGTCCCTGGTGTGATGCATACAGATGCCTAACAAAAACTTGTTACATCCAGCAGGTACAAGACCCGTGAGAGAAGGTATATTGTTGAAAAACATGGTAAAGGGTATTCCCTGCAAAGTGAACAGAATTACTGGTTCATAACTTCACACTGGCAAGAGAAAGCTAGCTTTTATGACATTTACATCAAATGTCAAATATTGGTGAACATGACTGTATATACTGAAAACAGAAACATTTTTTTTTCTTGATTTGCGTTTCAGTTTTCCAGTACAGGCAATGAGACATTGTCTGAAACAAACAAACAAACAAACAAAACAAACAGACCACAACAAAAAACAAATAAACAAAAAAACAATCAAATCTTTTTAAACTGAGCATTTCTAATAGGTTGTTCCTGTATAAAGCTGTGGCTACACTCTCCAGTGCACTCCCAGTTCTTATCTTGGTGATCATTTAGAAACATCACTGTGAAACCACATCACATGCAAACCTCATGAAGTTCAACAAAGCCAAGCGCAAAGTCCTGCACATAAGTCAGGACAATCACCAGTAGCACCAGATATTGAGAAATGAATGAATTGGGAGCAGCCCTGTGGAGAAGGACTTGGAGATACTGGTAGATGAAAACTTAGATACGGTCTGCAGTACGTGCTTGTAGCCCACAAAATGGCCTGCAACTCATATCCTGGGCTGCATAAAAAGAAGCATGGCTAGCAGGTTGAGGTAGGTGATTCTTCTCCTGCATTCCCCTCCTATGAGGAAAGGCGAATAGTGGGGTTGTTCAGCCTGCAGGAGAGAAGGCTCCAAGGGACCTTATTGCAGACTTTCAGCGTGTAAAGGGGGCTTATGAGAAAGACAGAGGGTTTTTTTTGCCAGGACCTGTAAGAACAGCGCAACAGGCAAGGTTTATAAACTGTAAGGGATTAGATTTAGATTAGACATGGAGAAGAAGTTCTTTAAGCTAAGGGTAGTGAGACACAACACAGATTGCCCAGAAAAGCTGTGGATGCTTCATCTGTGAAAGTTTTTTAGGCAAGGTTGGACGGGGCTTCAAGAACCCTAGTCTGGCTGAAGATGTCCCTTCCCACATCAAGGAGAGGCTGGACTAGATATTTTTAAGGTCCCTACCAACCCAACCCATCCTATGATTCTGAAGACCAGGAAACTGAAAGTGATAATGTCCAAGTCTTTAAAACTTTATGTTTTAAGCATCTTCAGAACAAGATACACAACAGGAACAGAAACTAAAGGGCATGAAAGGCAGTCCGGTTTGCCTTTTGACTAAGAGACCATGAGAGAAACATGAACAAATGTATGTGAATCTGTATTTTTACAGCTGTGCGTGCAGGAATATAAAACTACCTATCAGAATCATCCTAAACACTGACAAATTGCAAACCCTCTACTAGGCCCAGGCTGACCTATTCTTCATAATAAGCAAAACCTAAACATCCCAAGCTCTGAGGATGTTCAGATCTGATTTTGAAGCCAGCAGCTTGAATTCTTTGTCATTTATGATGCAAGTACTTAACCCATAGTTTCCAGACAAAATTATCATGTCAAACCAAAATTTATTAGACAGATACCAACAAACTCTCAATAATTGCAAATAAAAAGCAATCCATTAGTTAAATCCCAGAAATTTCCTAAAATCTGTGGGAGTAAAAAAGCATAATTCTTAACCAACCTTTAGGGCATGATACATAACTCTTCAATTTCTGTTGTGTCTAATCCCTCAGTAAATAGACATTTTGCATGGTACCTTGGATGTCAAAAGAGACAAATGATATCTTATTCAAGTCCTAGTATTCCAAAAATATATCCTCAAAACCTATATCTTTGTGTTTCTAAGCTTCTATTACCAAATCAGTTTCTGGATATAGCAGATCTATTAATATAGCTAATATGCACTTCAGTCCTCTTTCTCTAAACCAACGGAAGGAGGACATTGCTAATGCATTGGCAAACATCTTTTCTCTCTTCAGATCTTACTACATATCCTGCCTATTGGTCTGGGATGTTGAAAGATGGTCAGAATAAGTCAAATACAAATGAAAATCAGAATTTTCTCTGTAGTTTCCTCAATAAGTAAACTGTAGGTAAAAAGTCAAAAGAAAACACAGTGATGGCTCTTGAATCTGCTTCATTGCTGAAATTGTTTGGGAGAAGTTCTTCTGTTTGAAAAATATAGGTCCTGTAACGCTGCCAAACTCATAACTGGGAATGGTGCACAATAAGCACTAAATTTGTACATTGAAAAAACACTAAGGGGAAATTTGCATATCGTTTTCTGTTTCTTTCAATGTTCCTAAATAATGTTTCTTGACGTAATAGTCATTTTCTTTTCCTTGTAGCACATTTCTTATTACGAACTCCACATGGAAAATTATCAAGCTCTATTTATACTTGCTTACTTCATTATCAATCAAGAACAATATGGGAATTGAATATTAACTGGTCTAGTGTGACAGCCTAGAACTGATAATATTATGAACAAAGAACTAGCAGTAGTTTTAACACAGGATGCTGTGTGACCTTGGACAAAATGTAATCCCAGCTAAATTACTTTCTCTATCTATAAAATGGATTAATTCTATCGGTACTGTGAAGTTTGATTCAATTACTCTAAAATGTTTCCCGATTTTTAGGCCTAAAGTTCTGGAGTACTTCTGCAAAGGCAAATGAAAAAAATCACAACAGAACAAAGTGGTTTCCTTGATAGCGATATACAGAAAAACTATTTGTTATTATTTTTTGAAAGATACATAGAAGCCATATACACCTGCACTTCTCAAATACGTTGCCATTAATTTACAGGGTTTTCAAGTTTATTTCTGCAAGAATTCTAGCAGTATTCATTACGGTTCTTGAAATAAAATCAAAAGGGTGTGTCTTTCTTATTAGACAGGAATAATTTAACAATTTTCTGTAGGGTATCTTTATTACTCCTTCTTAATTGCTGAGACTACTTGCTAATTTCATCTACTCTTCAAATTTTTGCTTCTGGCAGATCTTTTACTATATAAAAGAGTAGTTTCACTGGGGTTTGTTTTTTACCATTCAGCAGGAAGCCAAAACAAAGCAGTTGGAAAAAGTTTTGTGCGGAATTTTGGCAGTGAAAGGGAGAGATGAATGAAGTGTCTTCCTGGATAATACCAAAAGATTTTTGTTCCATGTTGGCAAAAAAACCCCACAAACTAATTCTTTATTCTGTAATTTCATTACATGACTTTTTAATCTGAAATAACAATTACAAGATTTCGCTGTATTTTGTTGTGTACTTACAAGATTGCGTGTAACAAAAGATCCCTCCAAAATTAATCACTGTGTAATTTAAAGTATTTAGCTTTTTGTTGTAGTCTTCCTGGTTTCAGCTGTAATGGTTAATTTTCTCCCTAGTAGCTAGTGCTATGCTGGGTTTTGGTTTTAGTATGAGAACTATACTGATAACACAGCGATGTTTTAGTTGTTGCTCAGTAGTGCTTACTCTGATCAATGACTTTTCAGTCTCTCATGAATAGGGGCACAAGAAGCTGGAAGGGAGCAGAGACAGGACACCTGACCCAAACTAGCCAAAGGAGTATTCCATACCACAGTAAGTCATGCTCAGTATATAAACTAGGGGGAGTCACCCAGAGGAGACAGATCACTGCTGGGGTCTGACTAGGTATTGGTCAGTGAGTGGTGAGCAGTTATATTGTACATCACTTGTGTTTTCTGCACTTTTTTTTGTTGCTTCCTATTATTATCACTATATTATCACTTTTCATTATATTTTACTTTATGTGAGCTATTAAACTGTTCTTACCTCAACCCATGGGTTTTACATTCTTTTAATTCTCCTCCCCATCCTGCCCAGAGGAGGAGAGGTGGAGAAGGTGAGTGAATAGCTGTGTGGTTCTGAGTTACCAGCTGTATTAAAATCACGATACTTGTTCATATTATAAAAGACCCACAAAACATAAGAAACATCTAAAGGTATCCCTTTTTTGATAAAGAATTTCATACTGGTAATATGTTTTTCTAGTATTCATGTTCAGTGACATACTTGCTTGCTTATTGTTCATATATTTTCAGTGTGCTGCAATAAAAGAGTGAGTCAATAATAGAGCAGAATCTATACTTGGCTTTTTTGCAATGCATAAAAAATGAGAAAACATCTTAAAAAATTTTGTGGGGGGTCAGGGTTTTCAAGATTCCTTCTTTTGAGTTATGTTCTGTAATCCAGAGAAATTGCAAATGTGATTTCCATCACTGCAAACTTTATGACATCAGAAATCCAGGGTCTGCATTCTGTGCTTTGGAATATTTCTTCTATCTCTGGTAGGGACTATCAGATCAAGATAAGTTGGCAAAATGGTAATGCAAGAAGCAGTACAGAATCCATTTCCTATTTCCAAGCTCTGCTGCTTGACTGCAGTAGGATTTGAAGCACTGGATTAAAGAGACAGGAGTACTCAAGCATCCTGGCAGAGCCAAAAGGGACATCAGTCCCTATCAGTGTTTGCATAAATGTTGTATTTAGTCATGTCCCAATTGTTTTACTGGTTCTACCAAAACTGAAGCTTGAGTTGGTAAGCAAAGCAGGGAAATGGGGTTCCCAAAACCAGACATTTCAGTTAAGGCGCTATGTTTTGTATTTTCTTTTTTTTTTTTTTTTTTTTTTTAACTCTATCCACTCTTTAATGGAAAAGGGATAATGTGCACACAGTTAATATTACTGCTGAGCGTTAAGTATGGCAATGAGAAAAGGAAACCCCATCTGCAACCAGAAACCACTCACAGCCACCATGAAAGCTTAAGTAGCAGGACAAAAGCAAGAGAATGACGCTGAAGTCAACTGTGACTTATTTCTTTCCCTCTCTCTTGCCCTACCCCATCCCCCATTTTTTTTTTTAACTGGTTTGCCTAAGCTACAAGTATCTAATCTCAGCTGCTGTACCTCATTCCAACAAAACAAATCAAGCATGGATGACAACCCTCCCTCCCTCCCTCTGAATGCATACATTCACTTGCCAGTAGATCTGAGGCTTCTGTTCAGATCCAGTGCTTCATCTTTCTCCTTCTACTGCGAAGTAAAATACATTTCGTAGCACTTAATGAAGGTTCCCATTCAGATTATATGATCTCAACGCGAAGAACAAGGCTTCAGCTGCTCAACTCCCAGTAGAACGTTTAAAGTCACAAATATCAAATTGGGAACATAAACATTCAGTTAGATTTAATACGGAGAATTACTTAAATTAAATAATTATCCAGTGATTATTGAACCTTACCTAAAGATTAACAAGCATTATTAATTTCATAGTTGTTAACCCTCTATAATTTTGTCCTTTGTAATCAGTTGGCATTTACCCATTGGTCTTACAGAGTGCTGTCGTAGCGTTGAACATTACTCAAATGTTTTATCCTCATTAGGGATATTTTAATAGTCTTTAGTTATTTGTATATATTATATACAAATAGTCATCTTAATTAATTAACAATCTATAAATAGTCATCTTAATTAATAAGCATTTCATGTGCTTTTGAGAGCTAAAATTCAAAATACTACCTAACAGCCATATTACAGTGTGAAGTCAAACAACAGGAGGCATATTGAGCCTAATATATCAGTTAAACCATGTGTTTTGCACAGAATAATACAAATGTATATTCTTGTTTTGATTTCTTTTTTTAATGCGGGAAAACTTTGAAGAAGTAGAAGCTCACATTCAGCTGACACCAAATACTGAAGCAGCTGATACTGAACAAGCAATACCTGGTATTCCAAAACTTAATGATGTGGACTCAATTTTGCAAAGCACATGTGTAGCGTGCTACAAGCATCAGTGTAAGTGCAGTATAAAGTGTGATGAATAGAGTAGGAAGAAAGGCAATGTGATCCCATATTCATTAAAGCACTGTGGTGTAGTCACTCAGTAACTGTTCTCTGAAAAGAGAAGCAATGCTGAAAATAAGGGTCACTGAGGACTTAGTTTTCAAGCTGATGATTTCACATGAGCTCCTCTTTACCAGGTCAACTTGCTACCTAGCCATGGCATACCCCATCTTTCTTTTGTTTTCTTTTAGCAGAGCAAGACTTTGTAGAAACTCCTTCTCAATCCAGTGTCTGTTGCTTCATCACACTGTTGCCCACATAAAGGATTTTTTAGATTTGCATTGGACACAACCATTTTCAACTCCTGTAATCTAGATATATAGAATCATAGAATATTTAGGATTGGAAAGGACCTTAAGATCATCGAGTTCCAAATGCATGATTCAAAGTGATGCAGTTTGGCATTGTCTGGTTGGTTTGGGTGTTTTTTGTTTCTTACTTTCCTTTCTGTTTTTATATCTGCTTACATACAAGAAATCTGAAGAACTTTTTACAAGGGCATGTAGTGATATGACAAGGGGCAAGGGTTTTGAACTGCAAGAGGTTAGATTTACATTAGATATTAGGAAGAATTTCTTCACCTGGAGGGTGATGAGACACTGGAATATGTTGCCCAGAGAAGTTGTGGATGCTCCATCCCTGTCAGCATTCAAGGACACGTTGGATGGGGCTTCGAGCAACCTGATCTAGGGAAAGACATCCCTGCCCATGGCAAGGGGGTTGAAGCCAGATGGTCTTTAAGGTCCTTTCCAACCCAAACCATTCTATGATTCTATGACTATGATATATGGTATGCTGTTACATGCCATACTAGTCTTTCTAACTTGACAAGGCTGCAAAACTAGTGCAGAGCACAGAAAGGGAAAGAAAGCAAGCAAGAGCACAACATCTCACTAAGAGTCTGCTAGCAAAGAGCAAGAGACATGTAAAGTCACTGTTCCTGACTGCAAATCACTTCCTTCACAGGGCTAATCACGTTTCTGTCCTTCATGTGGTATACACATACACCTATAAAACAGGGCTCTTCATGGTCCAACTCTAGCAGTATTTGTCCAGGGGAAGAGCTAGAGCATCATTTGAATTCAAATGACCTATTCTGGATCTTTTCCTACCATACTATGGACATAATACTAATCCTTGCCAAAGATGGCCCAGGTATGCTTCATCGTTGATACGTGGTAAAAGTCCAGTTGTTCCTAGCAGACATACTGTAGATTTGCTAAAGAATGACCCTTTCATCAGACAATCACCTTGAACTTCTTCATCCTCATCCGCAGATCCATCACAGCTGTTGGCTCAAAAATGTGGAAGGAATCTCTTGTGATGTTAGATTCACAAGAACACGTAAATTTTTTTCCTGGGACTTCTAAACCTTATTTTGCAACATAGAGTTTGGTTCATCTCCTGAGATGAACATACACAGTACACTGCAACATCTAGAGCTTCAGGTGTTGGCAGTACCATAGTTCTTCCTGTTCCTTCTCTGGACACCCTTGCAGAAATTCTTAATCCATCTGACAGCTTTGGGGCTGAATATAGGGATAGTTAAGTGAAATTTTAATAGCCTGTGGTATACATAATGTGAGCTACGTTGATCTAATGTTTATTCCTGGCTTATTAAATAAGTTTCAGAAAAACAAATTTCATAAGCATACCTTCAGGGATATGGTTTCCCCCCTTTTTTTTCTCACTTGGCAGTATTTCTGTGTGCTTCTAAACCACAGGTATGTCAGACTGACGAAAGACTGCAGAATCTCTGTCCCTTGCTCACCCCTCCATGGTCTGATGCAGTCATGTGGCAATAGTTCAAGCAAAAACATTTCCATCCTGTCTGCTATCTGCTATTGAAAATTGGTTCCCTACACAAGCAGTAGGAATGTGTCTTCAAGCAAACTGTCCCTGCCCAACCACTTTGTACAAACTAATAAAATTACATCACTGGGCAATGACAAACTCAGTCCTCACAGAGACCACATTAAACGCTGAAGCAGCTCAGCTCATCTCTCACAACTGTCTTAGACTATGGGTAGTGACAGTTTGGAAGATTTAGAAGGTGGAAAATGCCGCTGCTTTTACTTGGCACTGAAAAAAATGAGACCAATTATACTAAAAAAATATATAAATTCAGTGACAAATGAAAGTTATATTTTCTCATTTGTAAAGACTTTCAATGTGAGTTAACTGACTGATTAACAGGCATCATTAAATTACTGTATTTAAAATGGTGTAATGTACTCAAATGTTGTCTTGCTCTCCTCCCAGGACCAAGGATATGAAACAGACTTGCAACCCTATAAAGATGCTTCTAAAAATGAAAGTCACAAAAACACATGGCTGCTTCCTCTGTGAGTAAGCTAGTGTGTCTCTAGTGGCTTCAGTAGAGCAGGAATGATTTATACCAGCAGAGGATTTGGCCCGTGGTATCTACATTTACTCACCAAAAGAATCTTCCTTTGCCTGCCTCCATATATGCAAAGATATTCAGCCTCTAAGAAAAGGATGGTAAAATATACAAAGACTGCTAAACATGAAAAGAAGTACCTGTGGTAGTTACTCCAGGAGCCTATTTTAAGATCACACATCAATGAAATCAGCTCCCCGCAACTGATCATGAAAACTTACTTGTGTCTTCCTGAAACGTTTAGGCAACATGGCCCAATAAGGAAGAGTCATCCTGGCTAAAACATTCACCTAACCCAGGTGCAAGTGGAACTGGCCAAAAAAAAGTGATGTTTTTGAAAGAAGTCTCTCGGACTAGGAAACTTAGTCTCTTAATAGTCTGAAAACCTGAAATCTGTCATTGCACAATTTGTTGATTTTCAACACATTAAAAATCCTCAAAACCTATCAAATGACTTGCAGTGTATCTCAGAGGTCATTGTGAGGTTAGCACATAAAACAGACCACCTACATAGGGTAACTGCCATGCGTCAAGACAATTTACTTTGTCAAAGAAGGACAAAGGAACTGTTTTAATGAGGTGTTTTTCAGTTGTCTTTTGTTTCATATTTTACACAGGAAAAGGGAAAATGTTTCTTCAGTTCGGGGCATCTGAATCATATTTCCAATGGGACAGGCATTTTTAGGACAGTGAGTTCTGAGGTATAAATAACCATCAGTGAATAGAAATGTAGTCATTTAGTTTTTCATATGTGGCAACACTCAGCTTTCAAAAGCTGTGCTCAGGTTCTGTTTCAGCTAAATGTTACATCTACATTTAAGTTAAAGGTATTTTGGCATACAACAGCTTAGAAAAGCTAACTGGACAGTATGGTACATCTCATACAGATGAGAAACTCAGCTGTATCAACAATGCAAATTTATTCCAGGTTTCTGCATGCAGTCAGCATCTATGGTTTATAAATTCCACAAGACTCTTAGTGCTGCGAAAATTCAGTCCACCAGTTAAGCACTAACCGTTAAAAAGGGAAGATGGGGAAGAGGAGAAAAAAAAGTCTTCAGAGCTGAGGACACATATTAATGCTCTTCACAGAATCACAGAATAGTAAGGGTTGGAAAGGACCTCAAGATCATCGAGTTCCAACCCCCCCTTGCCATGGGCAGGGACACCTCCGACTAAACCATGCCATCCAAGGCTATGTCCAACCCCACCTTGAACGCCGCCAGGGATGAAGCATTCACAACTTCCCTGGGCAACCCATTCCAGGGCCCCACCACCCTCACAGTAAAGAATTTCTTCCTCAGATCCAATCTAAACTTCCCCTGTTTAAGTTTAAACCCATTACCCCTTGTCCTCTCACCACAGTCCCTAATGAAGAGTCCCTCCCCAGCATCCCTATAGGCCCCCTTGACATATTGGAAGGCTGCTATGAGGTCTCCACGCAGCCTTCTCTTCTCCAGGCTGAACAGCCCCAACTTTCTCAGCCTATCTTCATACGAGAGGTGCTCCAGTCCCCTGATCATCCTCGTGGCCCTCCTCTGCACTTGTTCTAACAGTTCCATGTCCTTTTTATGTTGAGGACACCAGAACTGCACGCAATACTCCAAGTGAGGTCTCACGAGAGCAGAGTAAAGGGGCAGGATCACCTCCCTCGACCTGCTGGTCACACTCCTTTTGATGCAGCCCAGAAGACATCTTAAATGGAAAAAGTAGCACGCTTATCATATTTTTGCTTCAATTCTGGTACTAAGCACACATTTTAAAAGTGCAGTTTAGTCTTTCAAATTTTCATTAAAGTTAATCTGAGTATTATAGTCAGGAAAATATAAAATAACACATCTTTGTGTGTGACATAGGCAGTGGGATTGAGTGCACCCTCAGCAAGTTTGCTGATGACACCAAGCTGTGTGGTTCGGTTGATACATTGGACGGAAGGAATGCCATCCAGAGGGACCTTGACACGCTTGTGAGGTGGGCTGATGCCAACCTGATGAAGTTTAACCATGCCAAGTGCAAGGTCCTACGCCTGGGTCAGAGCAATGCCAGGCACAGCTGCAGGTTGGGCAGAGAAGAGATTCAGAGCAGCCCTGCGGAGAAGGACTTGGGGGTGTTGGTCGATGGGAAAATGAACATGAGCCGGCAGTGTGCGCTTGCAGCCCAGAAAGCCAACCGTATCCTGAGCTGCATCAAAAGGAGTGTGACCAGCAGGTCGAGGGAGGTGATCCTGCCCCTTTACTCTGCTCTCGTGAGACCTCACTTGGAGTATTGCGTGCAGTTCTGGTGTCCTCAACATAAAAAGGACATGGAAGTGTTAGAACAAGTGCAGAGGAGGGCCACGAGGATGATCAGGGGACTGGAGCACCTCCTGTATGAAGATAGGCTGAGAAAATTGGGGCTGTTCATCCTGGAGAAGAGAAGGCTGCATGGAGACCTCATAGCAGCCTTCCAATACCTGAAGGGGGCCTATAGGGATGCTGGGGAGGAACTCTTCATTAGGGACTGTAGTGAGAGGACAAGGAGTAATGGGTTCAAACTTAAACAGGGGATGTTTAGATTGGATATGAGGAAGAAATTCTTTTCTGTAAGGGTGGTGAGGCACTGGGATGGGCTGCCCAGGGAAGCTGTGAATGCTTCATCCCTAGCGGTGTTCAAGGTGGGGTTGGACATAGCCTTGGATGGCAGGGTTTAGTGGGTGGTGTCCCTGCCCATGGCAGGGGTGTTGGAACTCGATGATCTTGAGGTCCTTTCCAGCCCTTACTCTTCTATGATTCTATGATTTACTATGGTTCAGTTCTGTGCTTTTTTAATGGCCTGTTTGATAGGAGCAGAGCCTGAGTACCTGTAGGATAATATACTTAAGTATATTATTGTATGGCCGTTCTGTGATGGTTGATGGAGATGTTGCTTGGTTTATGAGAAGTACACAATGATGATATTAAAAAAAACAAACAAACAAAAACAAACAAACAAACAAAAAGATTGATTCTCACTAGTTCTCTAGACTAAAATAATTTTTCTGGATGCTGAGATTTTGAAGGATTTCTCAAGTTTTTTTACTCAGAAACAGCACAAGCTAGATCAGCTTTAAATAGAGAATGCCTGGCAATTAAATGCTGAGAATGAGTATTTAAAACATATATAAACATAAAAAGAGTTTTAGTGTCAAGACTGGCTCTTCATTTGTGTCAGAAGAGATTTTTAACAAAAGAACAGTCAAGCTAGCTATTCAAATTCAAGGCAAATTCAATCTTATGTGTGTTTAGAAAAGCCATAAATAGCACACAAACATCAGCTTTCACTACCTGCACATTTTTACTTTCCAGCAGACTTCCAGGCCTCTGCAGAAAAGCAGCTGTATGAAAATAATGAAATATTTCTTCTGCCATTGTGTTTCTTGCATGGAAACATGTTAGCTCAAGAACTTTGTCCTCATAAACGTGTGTACACTAAGCAGCGGACTTGCTTCTCCACATGGCAACTATGTTAATGGGAGTAATAAAAATATGAAACAAAATCATTAAAAAACTCTTCAGGACTCAGCTGCTGAACTTTTCTGAAAATAGAAGAACAATTTATATATATTCAAATATAAACATAAATAATATAAATTAAATATACTCTTCCTCTTTTATCTCTTTGTAAAAAAATCACTCCAGAGTTTTAATCACTGACACTTGGACAGCACTCAAGAGTTTGGACTGACTTTGCCTCCACTACTAATGTTCCATAGTACTGCTGGTGTCTCATGCTCTGTCATGTTTCTGTGTTTAATGAAAGTCATGATGATCAGCATCATCTTCCAGCAGAGAATGAAACACATCATCCTTCCCTGCTTTTGTGTGTTCAGAGAATGATACAGAGTCATCATGCAAATAATAGGACAACGCACTAGTGATCTGAGTCTAGTCTATAGTGGGTGTGTTATAAAAGACAAAGCATCTTGTTGAAAAGCAAGGGTTATCCACCCAAGTAAAACAGGTGGCACAAAAAACATGGGGAGGGAACTGTTTTTCAGTAGCTTCTGTTTTTTTCAAGCAGTTTCTTCAGCCTTGAAACAATGCAGCTAACATTGTCCATACAAACAGCATTGTCAGAAAACTGTTCCTGCTGTCTCAGAGTCAGTGACTTGAAGTGGACAATGCCATAAATCCAACTAGAAGGCACTTTTTGAATTTGTTTTACACTAAAACCTGCTATATTTCTGAGCAACTGACTATATAGTGCAGATCACAAGTTACAAATGTGCATCATGATCCCAGAAAATTAAGATTTTTTGGCATCATTTCAAATAAACTAGAAAATTCACAGGGCTTAAGTCTATCTCTTTTTTAAGTTATTGGAGCATTTCTTCTTAAAATGTCACTAGGTTTTTAACTCGGAAATTATGATTATCTTGTATAATAAACATGCAGAATTTAAAGATTAGCCCGTTAAGTGTGTGGTTTATGATGAGTAAATGGACATACTTGATAAAATTTAATTGTGGTTTAAAGTTTTCCACATGTAAAATTTTCCTCTCATAGCTACTGCTGTGATTTGAGTTAAGAAGTAAAGATACATCAAGGTAAGGTTTGACATTATTCAGAGTCTGATAAAGTAAAAATATGAAACTCAAGGAATAAGAGGCTAGAACGTTCCAACAATCATAACAGTTAAAATTGCTCCTCTATTTCTGTCCCAGTCTTTTCCTATAATTTTAAAATTCAGCCTTAGTAGTGGGAAATTTGTCTCACACAATGATCACACCCAAAAAAACTGAGATCCCATCTCACACTAGAAAAAGAGGCTTTATTAAATATTTCCAGAAAAAAGCCTTAAAATGTAGGTTTCCTTAAAGGTGTGAAATTAATATGTTTCAATTGTCATCTACTCGTAGGCATATTTAGTATGACATTTTTGTGCTCACTTCCTGTAGATTGAAAGGTTTTGCCACAAGCTTTTACCTAGAAAACCGTTACCACTTTATTTTTGTATCAGAAGACCAAAGGAGTTTTTAAATACAAGCATTTGACTTTAACTATTAAAAAACTTAGGGAACTACTCATCCATCTCAAAATTAGTCTGATTTAAACTGTACTGCAGTTTCAGATAAGGTTAGATGGCAGAACAGCACCTGCATCCTAATCAGTCTGGCCTAAAACTTACAACATTGGTAGCCACAGAAGGCCCTTTAAAATAGTATGTTAGAAATATTCCATTTGTATAGTCATCCTTCCCTTTAGTTCTTTAAAACAGAAAAAATATATTCTTGAGCTCATCTCAGAGCTCAGTTTGATGATAGCAGATTCATTAAAAAGATTATGAAGAACAAGCACAGACAGGTGACAAGTGAAAAACCAGTTTCGTTGCAAAGCTTGACATGAACAAGAATGATTGAGCATTTTTATAGCACTTTTCATCTTCAGACTATAGCAGCTTTCGCACCTGGGGAAACAGACTCATGATTAGATAAACTGCCAAATTAAAAGCAGCAGCAAATTTAGGGAGAAAGAAGACTGAAGAGGGAGCAGTCAAAGCAAAGTTCAGTTCCCCCCCGCCCCCCAGAACCTTTCATATTTTGGTGGTATGCCTTTGGGCTCAGGGAACACACCTTGGAGAAAGTGTGGTTGCAAAAGCGGCCAAAGCAAGACACCTCAGGCATAAAAACAAGCTGATCAGCTTGTCGCAACTCTTCTTTCCTCTTCTGCTTAATTACAGCTGCCCCTCTATCCCCTTCTTATTTAATTCCACCTCTTTCTCTTTTCCTTCCCTTCATCTGACTTTCTTCAAGTAATCTTCTTCACCTCACCACACTCCCTCTTCAATCATCACACCAAAATGGTAGCTGCTGTTGTTGCATTGCTCATGATCCTTATAGCAGTTGAGCCTTCTCTGTCCTGTTTGCCCCTTTTCTCTGCAATTAATCCAGAGCAACTCTGAGGGACACCCTTTTTTTTAAGCCCTTTAGGCTCTATCATAATAAACATTATTAATTACAGCACTTGAGGTAAGAAATCTCTGCTCCCAATCTTCTATTGAAATCATCCTGCTTTGACACCAGAATTTTAGCGGATAGATGGACCATCTACCTCAACCCACTTGTACTAAAAACCTCTGCTTTTTATGTCTGTGCATTTTGCTTTGTTTTCAGAAACATTACTGTACATATTCTGAACTGGCATGGCTGATGAGGCTAGATATTTCCACTACCTTCAATCGGCTTAATATCATAAAAGTCAGATTCTCTCCTGAGATAATTTAATTTAAGTGACACCATGTGAGAATCTGGCCCATATATTTTAAATGGTTATTATGTCCCTATCATCCACCCTTAACCATAATTAAAAATAGTGACTTCAAGAAAAAAGGAAGCAAATGTTCTCCTTTATGTGACTGTAAAGGGGAAAGTCCCTGATTTCGGTTTGCAGCCCTCCAAAGGTATGCATAGATGCATGATTTACAATGCTTAGAAATAACTGTTAAACACAGCCAAGACTGGAAAATGCATGTACTTGTAATTAAGATAAATCAATGAATGTTTCTGCTCCCTTCAGTTTTATCTCCGGGCTATGTGCTTTCCATGGAATTTGGGCCACCCATGGAAGGAATCCACCTTGACGGTGGCAACTGTTTGTTCGAAATCTCCCAAGAATAAAAAGCCTCTACATATGAATAAGTACAGCGTGAAGGGGCATAATTATTTGTAGTCACGTAACTTACAAATTTCCTACTCAACCTCCAAAAAAAAAAAAAAAATTAGTTTGGTTTGCTTCTGCTTTTCCTCTCTACACTTTCAATGTTAGATCAAATATGACCACCCTTATCAGTCAGCAAAATGAAGCAAATTCACTCAAAAGCCTCAGGGGTAAGGGTTTTCTTTCATCACAGTCACACCAATTATGAGGATTTCATCTAAATGAGGTAAATTCATTCAGTATTAACTGTTGCAATTTAACAGCTCATGGGGCAAAAATACTCCACAAAAACTCACAGCATTTATGCCCCCTTTGTTCCAGAGGTGAGGAGGGAGAGTGTAAATCATGAAAATACATTTGCAAGTCAGTTCTCTTGTTCAAGGAATCCAAGGGAGTTTTAAGTAAGAATGTCTTGCTGAAAGCTTACCCAGCCTAGTTTACAAGTGCACTAAGAGCAAATTGCAATCTTCTCAAACCTCTAAAGCTGCATAAAAGGAAGGTCATCTGTTTGTGTGACATCAACATCTGATTTGTACTGAGAGGGAGAATTGCACTCTGGTCAGCAGAAAGAAATTGAGAGATACAGCCGCCTTCATTTTTGTGGGGGCAACATATCATCTAGTACCAAGCTACCCTGGAATCTAGTAAAGAAAGCTTGCCTAAAGACACTCCTTTGCTCAAAGGAATGCTGGCTTTGTATAAATTCCCAAATTATTTCTTGTACAATAAGCATTGCAACAAATAAATAATGTGAAAACATTAAGGGTAATTTACCCCAAACCATCGGGGTAAAAAGGTCAGAACAGCTTGTCTCCACCCAAACTGCAGTACTGAGGACCCTCAGCCCTCCAACACTTAGCAGGATTAAACAACTTTCCTAAATGGTATCATGCAATATCAGCCTTTCCTCATAAGACAGATGCTGCAGTCCTTTCACCACCTTTGTGACCCTTTGCTGGGCTCTCTCTAGTTATGTCCATGCCTCCCTGTTATGGTGAGGCCAGAACTGAAAACAGGAATCCAGGTGTGGCCTCACCACTGCTGAGGTGAGGGAAAAATCACCTCCTTTGACCTGGTGGCAATGCTTTGTCTGATGCAGCAGAGGATCCCATTTGCCTCCTTTGCTGCAAGGACATGCTGCTGGCTCATGTTCAACTTGGTGTCCACCAGAACACCCAGGTCCTTTTCTGCCAAGCTGCTTTCAATGTGAGGAGCTCCCAGCATAAACTAGTGCATTGGGTTGTTTCTCCCCAGGTACGCAACATTTTACTTCCTCTTGTAGAACTTCATGAGATTCCTTCAATCTCCAATTCCTTCAATCCTCATTGCTTCCATCTTTATTGCTATTATTACATTGCAGTGCTCTCTTGTTACTTCCTCCATTCAGCATAAATGAGTTTTCAAATGTGTGTATTATGTCTCCATGATCAACCATAGAAAATAAGAGACATGTTTTCTTCTGAATGAACTTGAAATCTTGCTTCACTTTGTGGTGGTCTTGGCAGTCCTGGGGTAATGGTTAGACTCAATGATCTTACAGGTCTTTCCCAACCCAGTTGATTCTATGATTCTATCATCACTCAAATCAGAAGTGAATTAAATGTTAAGGGTCTACAGAACACCACCTGAAAATTGCCTGAGAATTTTGTCTGTGAAGAAGAAACAGCAGACAGGTAGATATGGTCATTTTAGACAGGAAGATGAGCACAGGTGGGCATGTGTCAGCATGAACCTACTCAGCAGAATTGCTGCTCAGTAACTGTCTGTGAGAACTGGAAAGGTGTAAATCAGGCTGTGCTTATTTTGCTTTGATAACTGATATGAGTATGAATTGAGAACACAGAAAAA
Organism: Amazona ochrocephala; assembly: GCA_039720435.1. Taxonomy (NCBI): domain Eukaryota; kingdom Metazoa; phylum Chordata; class Aves; order Psittaciformes; family Psittacidae; genus Amazona; species Amazona ochrocephala. The sequence goes on along the minus strand of CM077909.1, from coordinate 82,021,022 downwards.
ACAATATGAGCTAGTGCGTTTTAGCGTCATTTCATTTGCAACAGCTGATAACATAGGCCACTCAGATGACTGTCACCCCCCAAAAGGAATAGGATCACATAGGTCAGAAGTAACAGATGCAAAAAGATTGGAACAAACACAAACAACAAAAAGTTAACTGAGAAAAAAAAATTCTGTTATCCATTCCTAGACTATAGTATCATAGATTGTAGCATGGGTCTAGAAGCAAAGCTTATGCTCCACTGATGATTTCTAGAGAACAGATAGAAAATCCATGGTAAACAAGAAAAACAATACCTTGTGATATTTTGAAGAATCAGTCTCTCCAAAGGGCAAGTCTGAATCTCAAGAGTCCAAAGTTGCAGCATCAGCAAGGGATTGGTAAAAGAAATTAAAACTCATATAATTTTCTAGGCAATTAACTAATAGAGCATGAAAAAGATTTTAAAATCGTCTTCCCACTTTATAATGGAATAAACTATTACCATGAATCCCATACATAAATATCCCAACTTTATTCCTTCCTTGTAGAACGATTACTATAGGGCACAGGAAATTTTAAGGGGAAAAAAAAAAAATCAGATATCAACTAAGCTGTACAACTTCATATCTTCAGTCAGCCAAATATGACACTTTCTGAAGTTAACTACTATTCGTTCAAGAGGTAGAAAAGACTTTTAGAAGAAGTGACTTACTTCTCACACAGAATCTTCTCACAAGCTTGTTTCTGCTGTCATAAATGGATATTTGGTCCCTTTAAGCGCCTTAACATAGCAATTTTAACTCAGAGTAGCACCATCCAAACTTGGCCTCAGGGCCTCCAAAACCTGTTGGTAGGTCTTCCTTGCCTTTCCTAGTGCTGCAAAAAGGTAGCTCTTCACTGTCCTCCAGGAATACCATCCTCTTCACTGCATCTGCAGCTCATGCATCCCATTTCTGAGGTGATATTCTACATCTTACCATTTCCATAGCTCTTCTCCAACTTCCTTTTGTAGATAATAAGAAACTTCCTTATAAACTGAAGCTTTGGGAGTGGAGTTAAATCTTAAATCTATGCTGACTCCACATGAGCTACTGACAAGACCAAACAACTCTTTAGCAAGGGAACATCTTGTATCTTTGGCCATTTCAGGTGCTGCAACATACATCAAAATATGTTCAAGTGGCTAACAAGCAAGGTGCCAGTATACACTGTCAGGCATGGTTTCTGGAAGGTGGAGGATTTGTAACACTTCACACCCTTATGACAAGCAGTTTCCCTTGTGACAGACAACAAGAAAGTCTGCATTTGTCTGCTACCTACCCCCTTGTCATACATCTAGAAAATGTTCCTACTCACTCTAGAGGTTAGTATCAACTACCCTATAGACTGGTGTGCAAGTTAGGGGCCAGGAGTTTGTTAAGAAAGGCTAAGCAATAACTATCACTCAGATGGTGATGGCCATCCAGTTTACTTTCCACAGTTCCTCCAGAAGGAATTGCTGCTGCGATGATCAGGGAAAAATAGGGGGATGTCTTAGGATAAAGGCCTTATCCTCAAGCCCAAGTAGATCAAGAGTATAACAAAGACATTGTGGCATTAGAGGTAGAGCTCTGCTGTGGTAACATTTACAGTCTTGGGTGTTAATTCAGGTTAGATGCGCATGCCAAAAGTTCAGCTTAACTGTATATCATGTGTTTACACTCACAGTTGATTCTCAAGTTTTTTTTTGGATGGTTTTCTTACTACTACTACTACTAATGACACATTATTTATGTCATATTTTTACTATAAATCAATTAATTGGATACCACTGAAACACCTGGAATGGTGGTGCAGAAGACCCTTTGATATTAACAGGTACATTACTGTTCAAGTATAGCATATTCAGCCTGTATATTTCCACCTTTTGAGGAGCACAGAATAGTTGAGGCACCCTGAAAAGCCATTTGTTTACTAGGAAGCAGAGAGACTTTAAAGTGTGACAGCATTGCCATGAATGTCTGCAGACCCCTGCCATGAACTATCATAAAATCATTTGTCATTTGCATCCAGTTAGCCTGAAGTATATTATAAAAAACAGCAGTTACAAAAACATGCATTGATATTCACTTTCCAAAACCAAGTATAAGTCAATAGATGCACCTGGCTCACCCTAGTTCAATGTCCTTAAGGCGTTTCAGCAACCCAGGGTGGAGAGACATGATGAGGAGAATATTGCAGCTGTCAGATCACATGATGAGACAGAGCTTGATACAAGTGTGTGATAGATCTAAGTGCTTATTTGTATGAGTAGACTACCCAAGTATTCCAAGAGATGTGCCGACACCTTTCAAGGTGAAAGCATGCCAGTTGGCCTGGTTTAAGATCCGTGTTTTTTGGGGAACTAAAAAAAAGTGGTTTCATTCCACTCAAATTTGCTTACTTTCCAAATCAGAACAAAGTTAATTGATCATTTTAAAAGCAATAAAAAGTAAAAAAACCTCAGATATTTGTCTTTTATTTTAGCCAGGCCTGACATGGTGGTGGTATAATGTTGTACAAAATAATTTCTGTCGCAAGAATAGGTTTTGGCATAGAAGAAACAAACAAACAAACAAACAAGCAAACAAGCAAACAAACAAAAAAAAAAAAAAACACACAAAAAAAAAAAAAAAAACAAAAAAAAAAAACAAAAAAAAAAAAAAAAAAAAAAAAACACAAAATCTTATCAATTGACCTTTCCTGCATTGTACATTTACAGTTTTGTAAGCACACACAGAAGGCAGATTATTGTCTCCTTCACATTTCAGGCATCTCTTTGGAAATGGATCAAATTTGGCTTTACCTGTTGAAAAGGTGATTAACTTAGACAACTAAATTAAGAGCAATAGGCATTAAGTAGTACTTTTCTGGCTACAAAATGAGCCTTAGCTACATATTTTGCAGACAGCCTCCTCTAAAAACATACTCATACACATATTTCAGAAGGAAACTATTCATAATCCAGTAAAAACACTTCTAAGCAAAATGGATGAATAATTTACAAAATTTAACACAGAAAAATGAAAGTGAAATCTCATTTTCACATACACATTGGAACCTACATTTAACCCTTCCTTTCTTCTTTAAAGTTTCCTAATTTTAAAGTGACTCAGTTCCTTATTCAACATTCATATGGCCATATTATGCTTCTTCATATTTGAGGGCAATAGAGGAACTATATAAGCTCATCCTTTATCATCCCTCTTTACCATCCCTCTTTACAACAGCTTTCTGACAAAGTGGAATTCATCAGTGCATTCATAAGTCTGCACAGAAACACTGTTGTTTTCCATGCTTTACTAGCACTGTAACCAAATAGTTAAGCAGAAAGAGCCTCCAAGATGCTAGCAGACAGATAAGCACAGAAGAAAGTTCAAACAACTTCAGCTTTCCCAATTCTACTCAGAAGAAATGGAGAAAAATGAAACAGGTTTGGGGGTTTCTTTAGAGTTTTTTGGTGTGGAACACAAGCTGATGATACTCTCCTTTCTAGAAAGAACACAGCAACATAAACACCAAAAGAAGATTTAAAGCTCACTGTTTGCTATCATATTGCAGTACGTCAAAGAGCCTTTTTGAAATCTGAAGATTGCTATGTAATGGTGCAGACAAAAGATAACATTTTCTGCAGTGCAGAAAATCCTAGAGAACAACAGTAATTAGCAATAAAAATTTATCTAAAGTAAATAGAATGAATTTGAAAAGAAGTTACACAGACGTGCACGTCTGAAGTGGCAAGAGTTTCTTTCTGATCAGAAATCTGTATATCTACAATCTATTTCCAAGCGTGAATGATGAATATGTAGCTGCCTACACATCTACAGTGTTGATATATACTTGACACCCAAAAAGTGAAAATTAATTAAAACTGAAGTTAACACAAAAACAACATTAACATATAAAGTAGGCAGGAATGAAAACTCTTCCATAGGACAATATGCACAATGAATTAATACATTGATGACAAACACACAGTAGGCATAAACTGGGTGATGAAATGCAAAGAGCAGGTGTAGCATTTTGTAAACAAGTCTTTTCAGTAGATATTTGGATTCAGTATTTCAAACACAGTCAGAAAGTTTCAGAGTTCAGTTTGAGATCTGGACTTTTCTGATTTTTGGAATGTTTAGTACAGGAAACTATTTGCGGTGGTCAGGAGGGACTCTGATCTACCTAAAATTCACACTTACATCATTGTCAGTTGTCACATTCAGCTTTCATTTACAGCATGGGAAAGAGATTTGTATCCCTAGAAACATTTACAACAACAGACCAGTTTAAGTCTCTAAGATAAAATTGTAAGAGACGGCATCGTTGTGGTCATGTCAGACTTTCATACATCAAGATGGGCTGAATGCCTTTAGCAGATGCCAACATGCCAAATTTTGTTTCCTGCATGACATTCTTACCATATGAAATCCTGCCATTAAAAACATCCCTCTGCAAATCCTCCATAGAGTCAGCCAAGCAGGAAAGGGACTAAACAGGGGGAATATTTGTATCTTGCCTGTACAGCTTTGAGGCACTTCCAGAAACTGAGCCAGCTTGAAAGCTACTCCCAGCAGACTGGTGGTTTTTTAGCCCCTTCAGCCATTCAGGTTTCCCAGCAGACCTATCTACTACTTTTTTCTTTTTGTATTCACTCCATATACAAACATTTTATGTGCAATAATAGAGTGATTTGTTTGTATTAAAAATAAAAAATAAAACAAACAAAAAACCAAAACAAAACAAAACAAAACAACAAAAAAAAACTAACAAACCCAAACAGCAGCAGAGTGGAAGTAAATGTTTTAAAGGGCTATTCTATTTAATCGATTTCTCTTTGTGCAAATATTTGTGTAAACAGTTCCCCAGGTGGCTTCACACAGAGAAAGACCAAAGAAAATGCATGCTATTTTTGCCATTTTTCTTCTTAATGACTGTTACTTTCTTTTCCCACAGTGAAAAGCAAAGTAACTGAAGGAAAAACTCTTTGTCCTTATAAACAAATGCATCAGCATCATATCACTGAAGTGCCTCAACAAAATGCACATCTCCTAGCTAAAAGTATTTGGGAGAGTGGCGTGTCCTGTACAGTGTCCAACTTGGGATGGCTTGACAAAGATCTTTAAAATGTGCTTAAAGTCTGCAAGACTGACTAAACAACCTGGCACTGAACACTTGAAAAGGCTCGGACCTCTGATGTCTCAGATTGAGCTCACAGTCAAATTAACTTTTTTCTGCTAAATCTAAGGTGCAAAACAAAAACTACTTGATGATTTAACTTGGAGTGAGTACCAGAAACAGTAAAAGGCAGTTTTCGTACTTAATGGGTTCCAAGATGAACCCACTAGGTGGAAATATGGTGGAAAGATCTACCTATCTTGGGGTTTTCTTGTACCTGAATATTAAAATGATGAGCCATATGCTCCCCATGGAAATATGACATGGAAAAGATCTACCTATCTTGGGGTCTTCTTGTAGCTGAATATTAAAATGATGAAACATACATTCCCCAGGGTTTGCGTCTGTATTTTTGCAAATTTTCATCCTATTATTTCCTGAAAAATTTTGCTGAAAGATAGGAAATCTTCATACCCATTAGAATCAGAATTTCTTTATCTCTCAGTAGGATGTTAAGCAGACTGGCATACATCCTGGCCCTGTAAAACGGTTAGTGTGCGCTAATGTTTAATTGGAAGACAAAATGTTTAAGTTCTGTTGCTGTGTAAATGTTTTTTATTCTTAAATTTTTCCATTAATATGGTTAGATTGTTTTCCTCATTTCCTCAGATTCACAGGAGTGTTATTGATTCTGAGAATAAATCAGAGAAAAAAAATTACATTTGCTGCTAATGTGTGTAAAGTGCCATTGAATTTGCCTGCATACAGAGCAAATATTCCCTGCTTTTTCAGAAAATCAACACATTTGACATTACAGAAATCCAAACTTGAAATGAGTCCAAACCTCAAAGTCAGATCCAAACTTACATCAAACATCTCTAAAAGGAGCAGTTATTTATAGCAAGAGGGTGCTTTGGGTACATCTCTAACCCAAACCTCAAACTGAACATTAGATTAGATTCAAAGCGTTTAAACTACCAGTTCCTTTTGATTCTGCCCAAATCATTTGGTTCATTCCTTGTCTGAGGTACAAATTTACAAATTACTCAAGCAGGAATTGTCCAGCAATTTTTCTACTGAATAGTGATTTAATCCTTTCTGCAAAGACATAACATTAGAGCTGATACTATAAAGTTTGCAGTCATAGATAAAGCATTTGCAATTGGAGGCGGCTGTCACTGGAATTCGTTAGGAGGCCCTAAACACCACAAGATGTACAAGTTACTTTTTCCCTTCCAGGGCTCCATTCTTCCTTATTATTCTTTTTCCTTTTTTTTTTTTTTTAATTATTTTTTCTCAGAGCGCAGTTTGAAACTTGATCGCATTTCAGGTGGTGGGGTCTGGAGTGGAGCAACAGGGAGAGGAAAAGAGGAAATTTTAATGCCAACAGAAGTAACACACCAGTAATGCAACACAAGCATGTTCAGTTGTAACTCATAGCACGAAGTTACAATTTGCAGCTGCATTGGTTACAGTAAAAGGTCAGCATCCTGCTGCCCTCTGCTTTTACTGATTTGGAAGATCATTTCAGACTGTCTTTTGCTCTCCTCTGTACTCACATTCCCCTGGGTTTCCCTGTCTAGCTGATCCTTGCAGCATTCTTTGAACTGCCTTACTGTGTCTATAAACAGCGAGCAAAACTCCCAAAGGCAAATTAATTCAACTCACTTCTTCTCCCTACCTGTTTCCCATCCTTCTCCGTTGTCACATTCATATGCTATTTTTATTTTTATCACTGCTCTGGGATCAGGGCTGATGGGACATCATTCACCTCCTTGACTTTGGGTGTGCAGCCCAGCAAGCTTCCAACACCTTTGTGTAGGAACCAGGACAGCTAAATGAAGGGGGCCTATAGGGATGCTGGGGAGGGACTCTTCATTAGGGACTGTGGTGAGAGGACAAGGGGTAATGGGTTTAAACTTAAACAGGGGAGGTTTAGATTGGATCTGAGGAAGAAATTCTTTACTGTGAGGGTGGTGAGGCCCTGGAATGGGTTGCCCAGGGAGGTTGTGAATGCTTCATCCCTGGCGGCGTTCAAGGTGGGGTTGGACATAGCCTTGGATGGCACGGTTTAGTGGGAGGTGTCCCTGCCCATGGCGGGGGGGTTGGAACTCGATGATCTTGAGGTCCTTTCCAACCCTTACTATTCTATGATTCTATGATTAGAAGGGAGAAGCAGCCTGATTGCTGAATTACATTACCAAAAGACCTATGCCCAGGAAAGAATTTAAAAATTGCCTGTAGCGCAACCAATACACTGCTTGCATATGCATTGCCTAGTGTTATGACATGGACAGCGGGATTGAGTACACCCTCAGCAAGTTTACCGATGACACCAAGCTGTGTGGTTCAGTTGATATGCTGGAGGGAAGGAATGCCATCCAGAGGGACTTTGACACGCTTGTGAGGTGGGCTGATGCCAACCTGATGAAGTTTAACCATGACAAGTGCAAGGTCCTACACCTGGGTCAGAGCAATCCCAGGTGCAGCTACAGGTTGGGCAGAGAAGAGATTCAGAGCAGCCCAAGGAGAAGGACTTGGGGGTGTTGGCCAATGAGAAAATGAACATGAGCCAGCAGTGTGCACTTGCAGCCCAGAAAGCCAACCATATCGTGGGCTGCATCAAAAAGAGTGTGACCAGCAGGTCAAAGAAGGTGCTCCTGTCCCTCTACTCTGCTCTCATGAGACCTCACTTGGAGTACTGTGTGCAGTTCTGGTGTCCTCAACATAAAAAGGACATGGAACTCTCAGAACAAGTGCAGAGGAGGGCCATGAGGACAATCAGGGGACTCAAGCACCTCCCGTATGAAGATAGGCTGAGAAAATTGGGGCTTTTCATCCTGGAGAAGAGAAGGCTGCATGGAGACCTCATAGCAACCTTCCAATATCTGAAGGGGGCCTATAAGGATGCTGGGGAGGGACTCTTCATTTGGGACTGTAGTGAGAGGACAAGGGGTAACGGGTTCAAGCTTAAACAGGGGAAGTTTAGATTGGATCTGAGGAAGAAATTCTTTACTGTGAGGGTGGTGAGGCCCTGGAATGGGCTGCCCCGGGAAGCTGTGAATGCTTCATCCCTGGTGGCGTTCAAGGTGAGGTTAGACATAGCCTTGGGTGGCATGGTTTAGTGGGAGGTGTCCCTGCCCATGGCAAGGGGGGGTTGGAACTCGATGATCTTAAGGTCCTTTCCAACCCTAACTATTCCATAATTCTATTGTTATGGCTTGATCCCCACTGCTGCCTCTCTGGACTCCATCACCATACTGCTAAGTAAAATTCAGGCACATTGTGAGAGCTAGCCGGAAGTGAAACCTATGTTGTTTTGCTGCTTCCACTCTTCCTCCCTCCCTTCCCCCCCCCCCCCCCCCCCCGCCAAAAATAAAACCTGAAGATTTCTTACCCCCCACCGCTAATTGGCAGGACTTTTGAAGTTGAGCAGTAATTTCACTATAAATGATTCTTACCTGAAAAGCAGACACTTTGAAAACCAATTTTCTAAGGAAATATGGATAGGAAGGTAACAACTGCTGGCAACACTTCTCACTTTTAGCTGTCAAACACTCCTCATGAGAGTTATAGGCTTCTATGAACAACTCAAATACCAATTATGCTTTGGTGACCCAAGGAACAACATGCTCCCACACAAGTGGAGAAAATAAGTGTTTGAGTGGAAAAAGAGAACCCCAAGGATCTTGGAGACACATCCTAATGAAAGGTCTGCCTCAAATCTGAGAACAAATTATGAGTGACCTTTGTTTGAATTACCTCCAGGATAAATCCAGGCAGAAGGGATAGGAGGCTTTTTCCACTGCAGTTCTTCAATATTTTGACTACAATTTCAACAAATGAGGTTAAGTCACTCAGGACACAGTACATGTATGCTACGGGTAAAGAGTGTCAGGACAAAGCCAGAGTAATGGGAGCCTGAATTCATTGCTAACAATGTAAATGGTAGGTACTGAAGTGATACAACAGGCCTTGTAAGACATGCGTTTGGGACCATCCAGAGTAAAAGCAGTTATCTGGCTGAAAGACTGTGTGCTGTTTCATGAAAGGTGGTTGCACACATTGTTGTGGTGTGCAACAAAGCCCATAAAACTTACAAGCTATGATGGACAGTGTGACCTGACAGCTGTTTGTTCAGCTTCACTGCTGAGGTAATTAAAATCAATTGTGTACTTGGAAAGATAACACTTATTTCAGACTGTGGACTGAAGGCCAAACTGAATTTGCACTGAGTAATCCACATTTTAGGAATCTTTCACTTAAAAAAAAAAAAAGTAAATAAAATGAAATTAAAAAAAAAAAAAAAGTAAATAAAATGAAATTAAAAAAAAAAAAACAGTCTGGGGAGAAGGGCAGAGCCCAGGATGCAGAGTTTCTGGATGAGCCTTTCATAATGAAACGCTGCAACAATTTACTGTGCCTGTAAACCATATGTCACTTTCTCAATCACAGGCAGTGGTTCCATGGTGGGCAGTAGGTTGAGCTTTAGTTCTCGGTTTGAGCTATGCTCCTTTCAGGAGAAGCATTTGGGTGAGCCTTCCTAGAAAGAGGGAGGGAACGGAGTGCTGGCAGCTGCAGAGGAAGGGCGCGTGCCCTGAGAAAGGCTGAGTGAGCAACCACATAAGCCAGATGTGACAGAAAGAATGTCTCAGTGACTGGAGGAGGCTGCAGTGTCACCGAAACTCCGAAGGTTTCAGAAACCAGTTCAAAACAAGCGTGGGACCTACCTGCTAGGCCACAGTGGGAAGTATGAAAGCTGTATATAAACAATATTTTTAAGAAGAAACTTACTCTGTCTCACTTTGACATTTTATGTTTCTTTTTCAAAACTTAAGTGTCCTACTGTTTATTTTTATAAAATCTTATTTTTTTTTATTAGTTTTAAAGTCTTCTCACACTGGGAGATGATCTCTGCACATTCATCTCAAACCTTTTTTTAACTTGGTTCCTGTAACAAATCAAAGATTGTGATCTTATTCAACAACTCCTCTTGCAAGAATTTTACAGACCACAAACTGGCATTTTCTCTTACAGACTGCAACTGTAACTGAGCAGCTAAGCCTCTCAGAGAAAGCATGGTTAAGCCATTGTAAAGCAATTTCTACCATTCACACTCAGCTGAAGCCTGTGTTATCTTCAGAGAATAAAGCATAACTCCCGCAAGTATCTTAAACCATGAATGATCACTTAAGAGTACGAAGGACCAAAAGAACCATGAAAGTATCTACTAGGCTGTTTAGGCATATATAAATAGGGCTTTCATTTATATTTTCAAACAAAAGTGAAAGCAAAAGGGCAAATAGTTGGAAGGTGATAATACCTATTTAGAGCTAAGTTCTCAAAGTTTTCTTTCAGTTCTGCCTAAGTTTTCATTCAACTTCTCTAAACAGGACTATGGAAACTGTAACATATCAATTTATCAGAAGTGGTATATGATGTTTATGAGTGGGATACTGTCAAACAGAGGATATAAAGAACAGAACATATATGGCAGTAGTAGATGAAGCTGAAGGGTTAAATAGTGCAGTTTGGAGGGATTGGGTCTGAAATAACTACTAGAATAACTAGTGTAAAAAAATAGAAGCAGTTATCATTCTGAGGCCAATGCTTATGGAAGCCAACAGTGTTCTGGCACTGAATATTTTTTAATAAAAGTGAAATATTACAAGAGGGAAAGGATTTAGGAGCTCCACATCATAGGGAAAAATACTAAACAGGTAGTATTCTATGCTTCACGTACTATTGCAAACTGCAAAAGTCAGCACTATAGCCAGCACATGAGAAGAAATGTAAAACCTGAAGTAATTTTGCAAGCATCGGTAAAATGAGCAAAGAGAATGAAAGCATCACTAGTTCAGGTAAATTTTTCAAGAGGTGGATACTGCAGTAGGAGTCAAAATTATACTTTGAAATATCATTCTAAACGCAAACATCATGCACGAATTTTCAGCTGGGCTTGGGTACACAACCAATAATACAAAACAGTGTCACTAATAAAAAAAGGAAAACTACGTGCATTAGAGACCAGAATGTGAGGACAAGGAATACTAACTACATATTTAAAGGCTGATGTCAGTTACCAAACTTGCAGTAAGACACAGGGGACAGAATATGAAGAGCATATGTAGAGAATACAGTAGTATATGAAGGAAAACAACCAGAGTAAAAGATAATTTTCCATCTTTCCATCATGGGAAAGATCTCTTAATTTCTTTTATGAGTGAGAAAAATTGCAAACTTCAGTATTCTCACTGTTAGTCAGGGGATGTCAAAACTCATGCACATAGACAATACAATGCTCTTTCTTCACTTTACCTATCAAAATAACCTGAAGGAAGATAGTAAGGTCTTCACATCTATCCTTTTATCCAAAAAGATTACAGGCAGTTAAAAAAGAACAGGAATGGCTGAAGGAAGAGAGTTTCAGGATACGGTGACCAGAGCAAGGGGAATTTATTCTTAACAGCTGCAGTGTTTCTTTAAGAAGAAAACCCTTAGAGATCCAGGTGCAGCACACCTCAGGGCCTGATCGGGCATTCATATGAAGGTAAGCTATCAGGTGCACTATAAATATTGTAATCGTGTTTTATGCTGTTGATTTAAGAGTTGGGGAGTTAAGTTGTGGCTGGGTGAGGAAGATATAGTAACACAGACTGTGCCTCTCCATGGCAGAGACCCCAGGCACAGGGGTATCACTGTCATACACACCTAATCAGCATGTAGCCAAAAACTAAAGCAGTTGTTCCACAGGTGCCACAAAATGCCATCCCTGAATGATGAAGAGGAGGCAGGGTACTCTCTCATTCAGTTTATACCTGTATCTGAGATGAACAGATCTCGTGTCTTGGGAAACAAATCTGATTGTCAGCTGGCATCAGGGAAAATCTTCTCCCATGGTTAAACTCTTCCATGGTTTTGTGCCTTTGTAATGGCACAAAGGAATTCATACCATCCACTGAGACACTTGGAAATTGTTATACACAGAAAGCTGGCCAAGGTGGTTTATTGGTTTGTTCCACTATCATAATTAGAATCATTAAGTTACAAAGACACTGCAAAGATTTGTGAAACAAGTTTGTTGAGACAGGCTCAAACAGGCTGGACAAGGAGTACCAGGACTAAAGCAGGGACTGAGTGAGGTGTTCTGCATACTTCTTCTCAGTTTAGAGGGTGCTTTGTCAGGGAGTCTTCTGGGTAAGTATCTATGAATCAGCTCTTCAGTGCTAAAAAGATATTAGGACAACTAGAAATATTTCAAAAATATCCGATTAGTTGTCTAACTATGCAGATGAATGTTTAAACACCTTAATATCTAATAAAACCCCATAATCTTTGAGATCTATGTCTCAATTTTCTGATTACTAAACTGTTTTGATACTTCATAATTGTGCCCAATCACACACACACACACACACAGAAAACCCCACCATTTCAGTTTGCTACAATAAAATTACATGAAATCTAAGAAAAAGATTGATTGGACAGCTATGCATTATTGCTTTTTCATTTGCAGGTATATATCACACTCATAGCAAATTTCTGTATACAGCAGAATAAAACCTCATTGATAGTGCCCAGTGTGATTGTTGAGTTTGTTTCATCTCATGTATAATCATCCTATTATACATGAGTGGGTGTGGATGATTCATTTGAACAAGTACAAACTTCTGATTTTCAATGCTTTGCCAGGTTGCTGTCAGCGGCACCTTCAGCAAAGTGCAAATTTGTGAGAATATTCTTAATGGGTTAGACTGCAAAATTATGATAAATACGTATTTTTTTATTTTTTTCTAAAAACATATTCTTCTCAGAGAGTGGGGAAGATAATGTTTTCTTATAAAAGACAGGATTTGAACTATAGCTTCAAGTAAAAACAGTAACAATCTACAGCACAGAATTTTTTAATATTGGTATGTAGAAGTCTTGCTGCACAAACAAAAACATTAGTAGCAATAGTTCTAATAATTTCAATAAGAGTATTTTCTTTTCCTAGAACATATAGAGGCTGCAATGAGAGCTGGAGTTTAAAGAGTTACACAGGCTTTGCAGATCCAGAGGCTGCTGAAGTAAAAGACATACAACTTGAGAAGTCTTAAGCTCCTACAGAGATACTCCACCCACTTAGTGCATCTGCTGTTATAAAAATAATTTATATAAACAGAATCTAGACTTGTATTTATGTTTTTTTTCCCGCAGCTAGGACGTCAGTGGCTGCTGTACAAGGTGTTAAGGTCAGTGATGGGAAGAGGGATCAGGTAAAGATTATGTTATCATGGAATCACATAATTACACAATGGTTGAGGTTGGAAGAGACCTCTGGAGGTCATCTGCTTCAAGGCCCCTGCTCAAGCAGGACCACCTAAAGCAGGCTGGCCAAGACCACGTACATATGGCTTTCTAATATCTCCAAGAATGGAGTCTCCAAAACCTCTCTGGGCATTCTGTGCTAGTACTTGGTAAATGTTGAAAACTTTAACCACTGAAATGGTAAGCATTTTCACTTGCTTACAGTGAAAATGTGTTTCCTGAAGTTTAGACAGAATCTCCTGTGTTGCAGTTTGTGCCCATTGCCTCTGGTCTTGTCATTGGGCACCATTGGAAAGATCCATTTTGCGTCCTCCCTGCAGGTATTTAGATGCATTGAAAAGATCCCTGTTGAGCCTTCCCTTTTCTAGGCTGAATAGTCCCAGTTCTCAGGCTTCCTTCATAGGAGATATGTTGCAGTCCATTCATTGTCTTTGTGGCCCTGGCCTCCAAATAGACTTTGTTTCACTAACCATCATCCTCTGGGCCTGGCCATTTAGCTAGTTTTTAATCCACCTCACTGCATCCTCATCCAGTCTTTATATCAACAGTTTGTCTACAAGGATCTTATGAAAGAGTGTCAGAAGCTTTACTGAAGTCATGTAGGCAATATCTATTGCAATGATTTTCTCATCCTGAATGTGGCTGGAAATGATTTTCAGGACTAGCTGCTTGATCACCTTCCCAGAAAACACGTAGATCCACAATGGTTGGGTTATATATGCAGATGGATGTGGTGGTTTGAAATGGTTTAAATGTACTATGGCTCCAGCAATTTTTAGCCAAAGACTTCATAAGTCCCCCAAACACTGAATAAAGTCAGTAGCAAATGAGCAAGGAAAGAAAATACATTGTATGATTCTACTTCTTTGCTGCACCTGAGTTCAGTACAGGAGAGTTCGTTAATTGGGCAGTACAATAGGACTCATTACATCGCTGCAACACATCTCAGCTTTTCAAAACTACCTTATGCACAACTTTCCTTTCTCCTCCCATGCTGTATTTCCAGATCAAAAAAAAACAAAGAAAAAAACAAAACAAAAAAAAAAAACCACACACACAAAAAAAAAACCAAAACAAAACAAAACAAAAAAACAGGAACAACAAGCTGTATATCTGCAGTACTTCAGGTCTGCTCTAATTTAACTAGGCCCTTAGAGTTAAACACCATGTCACACATTCTGGTATTTGGCCATCCCTAGTTCTTTCACACAGTGCAGAAAGGCTAATTGTTTTGCTGAGGTAATATCATGTGCCAGAAGTGGCTGGGAAGGAGTCAGATAATTAACCAAGCTCCTGCTGAGAATGTAGACCTTTTCCCTTTTATTTTCCTTTTCAATAGGCTTCTTTTTTTCTCCCCTCTCAGAGCCATTATTAACTTTTCCTTAACTGTTATAAATTGCAGGGAGTGGACAATCTGAAACCTAAGACATGGAAATGTAAGGAAAGGAAAAAAGAAATTAATTATTTTCTTAAAAAGAAAATAAATCATGTTCCATAAGAGAATATTAAAACTATGTAGGCGTAATCACAGTAAAAACCTTGTGGTTTATTAAAAATAAACCTTGCTCAAGGCATCCATTACTCATTTCAGGGTTAAATAGCAAACTTTCAAGTTTTAAAGGAATAAGGACCCTTCAGTTGGACTAGTATTTGACAGCTGTCAGTAATATGGCAATTTTTCAATATTTATATTGCAGCTTTTATAAATATTTTATTGCTACTTTTTGAACAATCATGCCCCTGCCCTAGGTCTTGGTATCAAAAGAATAGATATGGATGAATACCCTCAATAAAGTGGGACTTTTTCTACATGTTGTCTGCTTGCTCCATGCATAGACACCACAGTTGTTTGTCACGAGCTTGGATTTTGTAATTTTCTCTTTCTGAGCTTACCCGATTGCTCCACTGGACTTTCTTCCAGGCCTGAGCTGCTTCTCATACTAAAAGGTTGAGAGGATACTTACCTTCTGGCAGGCATCAGAGCCCATCTGGAGAGACAAATAGGAGAGTCCTAGGCAGCACACAGTAACACTTATGCCAGTTCCTCATCTGGAGGGTGAAAGAAGCACCTGGTCTTCATTAACATCACTGCTATGGCTAATTCATTGCAGGTGTTTAAGTGTGTATCTGAAATCTCACAAAACACCTGCCTTTCATAACAACCCTAGATCTGTCTAGTGTGGGACACTATCCCCTCAGGTATGTTTTATCCTACCTTGAAAGGCATAGTATGCATTGTCTTGTAATTATGAAATCAGAGTCATCATTTGCTAGGAAGAATTCTTTAATAAATTACACCTAATTACTCTGAAATTACCTTTAATTCATGGTAAAAGCATGGCTAAATGCTGTTCCATAACACCTTCTTTTTTATCTTTATGTAAATACGATTACACTATCAAAATGGCACAACCAGTCATGACAAACAGCTGCAGCTAGTTCTCTGGTTAGTAAATAGGAACTGGACATGTGCCATAAATTGTGTTTTCTAGAATGTTGCACAAAAAAATTATCTAGTTCATTCTAGAAGACTATTTTTTTGCACTCCCACTCAACCCAGGAATGTTTGAATTTGAGGTATTGGTTCGGTCCATTATACAGACCAGAAACAGCAGAGAAGATTGGTTCTGTCTCTGAATTTCTTCAAATACAGTGAGCATGTGGAGCAAGAGTTTCAGTTTATATCTCAATTTACTATCTCAGACAGCCAAAACACAGCTTGCAGATCTCGCTTAATTAACTTGTTTCTGAGTAAGATGCAGATTTATAAACATATACAACTCTCACAATTTTTCCTGTTCATATTATCAACTTCAGTCAAGGTGTCCATTTGTATAAACTAGGAAGATACAGTATTTGGAAGCAAAACTTAATATGGAAAGGAGAAATGCAAATTATTTCACTATATAACTACATAAAAAAAAATTACTCATGAGAAATTTTTTTTTCAAATATTATCTTTATTCAAAGATAATTAATTACCATATCATAGGTCATCTTTGTACATGATGGACTTCTTCCATGTCTATCGTAAGTTGAAATTAGGGTATCATAAATTGTTTTTTCCACTTCGCTCTCTTCTCCCAATCACTTTGCCATTCAGAAAACAGTTTAAAGCACTCTTTCTTGTAAGATGACTAATTAATATAAATGTACGTCCCTAGTAGCACTCATGCAAAGACCAGCAAATTGAAGTTACTTTTATACACAATAGCTCCTTATTTCCTCCAGACAGACATTTTCTGCAGTGGAGACAAACCTAAGGCATCCAATCAGATGCTTTGCTTTCCTTTTCCCTTTCCCCTTTCCCCTTTCCCCATTTGCTTTTCCCTTTTCCCCTTTCTGCTTTCCCCTTTTCCGTTTCCCTTTTTCCCTGTTCCATTTTCCTTTTTTCCTTTCCCCTTTTCCCTTTTCCCTTTCACTTTTTCCTTTTCCCTTTCACTTTTCCCTTTCTCCTTTCCCCTTCCTCTTCTTCCTTTTCCCTTTCCCCTTTCTTCTTTCCTTTTTCCTCTTTTCTGCATTTTTTTTTTAAAGTAGGTTGTGGAAAATGTACTTTATGTTTAATAAGTGTACATTAAACCAGGACATCAACCATGCGCAGACCTTCAGGCATTACTGAGATACACAGAATCCTCATACTTCCAGGTATTTCTGATACATCACCTTTAGCAGCAGTTTTTTCATTAGGACTTGTCTCTTTAGAAGGTTCTCTCAGAAACTTAGAAGAATACAGTCACAAATCAGTTAAACATGGATTAGCAGCTAGAACTAGACTTAATGTTATTTTATTGTTCACCATTTACCTATTTTAAAAGAAACATCTTCAGATGGCTCTATGGAAAGCATACTGAACTCACTCAAAGCAGTTTTATTTATGGGGTTTTCTCTTTCCAGTGTGGGATGCAACTGGTGGGCTATAAATCAATTTTCAGAGTTTCTTTAATGAAAACATTCCCTTCTTATTTAATGCTTCCAATGCAGGATCATATTCCCTTCTGTGTAGCAAGACTGATTGTCAAGCTCAAAGAAATAGACTCCTGAACTATTATAATCACAATATACCAGTTCCCTAAATGTTTTCATCAGTTTAGTGCTAATTCAAATATGTCGTTAAAATGTGGCCTCATTCTGCAATGACTATGAAGCTTTAAAGTAAACTATATTTTCAACATTTCAGTACCCTCATATGGCAAACTTTACATAAACATGACACTGAGCAAAGAATTCCCTCATCTTTTGCATTAAGTTTTCAGCATTCTTACTGAAATAATACCTTCATTATGCAGCAACAGAGCTGCAAAGCTTGTAGATATGCTGATATGCAGCCTTTTGATAGTCTTTATTTTCAGAATGTGCATGAGTAGTGTTTCTTTAAGCAGGTGGTAGAAGAGAGGCAATGAAAAAGGATCCAGTTGCATATACCAAACAACTTCCAAAAGGCCTCTGTTAAGCAGTTTGACTCTGTTAGGTGTAGTTCAGACTCAGTGACCCCTTTCCTACTACAATTTGAGCCATTCAGCTGTGAAACCTCCCGTTCAAGGTCATTATTAGAGACAGTATGGTATATAAGGAAAGGCTCAGTGGGATGGGAGGGCTTTCAAGTTTTTATTACACCAGTATTGTTCTGGACAGAATTATCATATAGCAGTTCTTGCTTCTTTTGTGGAAAATTTTGCCCTGGATGCTTACATACCAAGACCCACTAATAAGCAAGCCATTAACACCTTTGCCCACTGACCCACAGTTGCAGATGGGCCAGCTGTAGCACAACCACAACTGCTTCCTTCTTACAAATTCTCTGTTCTAGAGCCAAATCCAAAGATCCAGTCCACCCTCAAACCAAAAGTACTCTGACATATTTCCTGGCAGCACAAGAATCCAAAAGTACTTCCTTAGCAGTTATATGTAGAGAATTTGTGCCCTTCTTACCATTTCACTCCCTCTATGCTTGCACTCAGCTCAAACACACACCAAAGAAAGCCCCAGAGGAATTGCAAAGACCTGTAGGGCAAACCTTAACAAATTTGTTCTGAAACAATTCCCTTTTTCACACTGATATGGCTTTTCCTTTTCTCCTCAGTATCCTTGTATATCTTTAACCTGCTTTTTGATCACTCCAACAGCTTCTGATTGATATTCCTGGTCATTTTAATTTACTTTCTTTTAGTGGAAAGGTAAAGAAAGGATTATAGTTTCTCCCCAAACAGCAGCTGTTTTAAATTGCCAATAAGTAATAGGTATTTGAAAACACCAAATATTTTTGGGCCCAAAAATTGAACTAGAGAAGGAATATCTGTTAGGTACAAATACACATAAAATCTGAGGTGAAGAGAGCACAGGTTATTGCCTTTTCCAGGGGAATGGTTGGTAGTTCAGCTGCCTGTTCAGAGAGGCCGTAGTTGTTCCAACAGGCTAGCACACACCAGTCCAGATCAGTGTCCTTGCCTGCTCCTTCTACCCATTCAGGTAGATATATAGGTATTACATGCCCAAGGATACTGGAGATGCAAAGGAGTTTGAGGTACAAATAGGTTTAAGGGTGGTAACTGAGGTTACAGTGGTGTCATTATGGGAGTTGAAATAGGACTCAAATTCACTGAAAACCAGGCTTCGTTCATTTTGATACTTGCATAGTGTTTGATATTCTTCACAATTCACCCTATATCCTAAAAGCATTCTTTAATGATCCTAATTTAATCATGATAGACCTTCTCCCAAATGTTCTGAAAATGACATAATATTGCAGTTCATAATAAACTTGGAGAAAAACACATCCAAGTGATATCAAAATAGTTCATATTAGCTGCAGTACCAAAAATATGGTTTCTAAGTAAAATCATTCATAAGTGTGTACTTTCATATGTATTTATATGACCATACGTTATGCCAGAGAAAATTATTTGAAATGAGACAAAATAGTAAAAAAGCCCAGGCCAAAGCAGTGAAAGAACTGTAAGGACTTTTTTAGGAGGAATTAAAAAAAAAAAAAAAGAAAGAAAAATAACCATATTTATGTCCAAACAAATTTTGGACACTTGAATATAATATTTATGCAACATTTTCAAATTATAAAATTATCTTTCTTCCTAAGTGTGAAGGTGTTAGAGGCTTTACTGATAATACATGCTGTCTAAATGAATGCACCACTTACCCAGATCTTTATGTTTTCAGTCTGAACAGGTATTCTATCATAGAGTGCCTTATGACCCATTCTCAGCACTAATTGGTCAAATATTGCAGTGCCACAGGGGACAGGCACGTATGAAGTGATAAAACCCTTCTGTCCCCCAGGCTGTGCACTTAAACAAGACTGTTTGCCAGTCTGGAGTGATGTTATAATTTAGTTCTACAAGCAGCATGCCATTCTGTTCCCATTTCATGGGAAATTGTATCTATTCTTTCTTTATTCAAGAAAGACAGCCATTGGTTTGAAAGGTCATAACTGACTTTGGAGAACCCTTGAAAAGTTCTCAGTCCTTTTAACCATCCAGAAAGCTGTAGAGTTTTTTTGAAGCACAGGAACTTCTGTCTTCATACTGAGCAACAGAAATTAATCAGGGTACAAATCATCTCTATTCATTTTCTGTTTGCTTCTAACTGAGCAGCATTATTCCTCAGCCTTTTATGTGAGTGCACCGTAGAGGTGTACCTATTTTCAGTTGCAACTGCAGCAGCCCACTTAGGCTGATATGAAGAAATTATTTGTTCCAAAACAGGCATGGGGAAGGACTTGAATGCTTGTCAAAGATCCAGGTAATTAATGTTAGAAAAGGACATTAGTTCTCCCAAGCAGGGGCTTTATCCTCTTTTTCTCTTATTTTCTTTATGCAGCGGTGACTCATCCTTGGCATCATTAACATACAGAATGAGACCTGGAGCAATTAAACCCTAGTACCATTTAACTATTCAAAAATGTCCAGCAGAAAATCGCTGTGCTACTATCGCCTTAGTGCCCCTTCCTCAAGTCACCAGCTTTTGATGCATAAGATAGACGGGGTCATGTTTCCCTTCCAGGAAAATGCCTGTTTCCAGTTGTCTCTATCAAATTACGGCAGGCTTGGATGACAGAAAAAAAAAATCAAACTTGATTTTGTTGTTATTGGATCCTAATGTCATAACAATTCTTACAAAAATGCAAGCAATTTCACAGAAGACTTCAAGCTGTTCACTGGGTCTTGTTCTTATGCAGGCATATGAACAGCATAAACATATATGTGCTTACAAGCGTATGTATTTTTATTTTGTATGCATTCATAGATATATGTATTTAAATTTCATCACACACAAATGCACAGATGCACAGCTCTGAAGTTGTGAGTTATCATACTGTTGCTTTGCAGAGAAAGGAAGGGACGACAGCATTTATCTCCCCTGTCTTACACTTCCTGACACATTTACTTTGCTCCTTCATGGTTCTAAGAGCTACTTAAGCCAATAACAACTTAATAACTAATATTGCAATTAGCTGAGCTTGAGTTAATGTCTTGGCAAGTTGTTTTCATACTCCAGCTGAGTCAGGAAGATTTTCCAGGTGGCTTTCACACAAAATAAAGCTATCCAGAAATGCTCAGCAGGGCATTCTCAAAACAGTTCCAGTATTTTTCTTGTAAAAAAGTTCACTTCAGGATTTATCTCCTGTCTCCTTCACCAGCCCCCTGTGCTCAGTTCAAAATGCCCTATGTTCTGACTAGTTTTCTTCCAATTAAGGAAAACAGGGTGTAAATCTCTTCAGGATTTGTCAGCAAGGCAGAAAGTCAAGCCAAGCATCTTGCCTTTGCATTGTTTCTGGCTTGCTCTGCAGTGCTTGAAGCAAGGAATAGTGATCTGCAGGCTAGCCACAGCGAGATATATTTAGCCACCATCTACAGACTTCACATGTTGCTTCTTGGCGCTGTTTCTTGACACAACCCAAGTGTGAAGTATAAGAAAAAAAACATGCCAAGCTGTTATGCACCTCAAGCAGCACAATTGTTTAATTGAACTGTGGTCTGTCTTAAAGACTTCAATACTAAGCGCTAGGAATGCTTTCTTTCCTATGTGGTTTGGAGCAAGGCAGGGGATAGAATGGAAAACCATCCAGTGTGGAAGACAATTAATGAGCAAGGCATGATAAGGCATGTGTTACTCTTGTAGTTACTGCACCTTATTACAGCTTACCAGCCTGAGATATGACACTCAGTTAAAGAGAAGCTTACTCATTCCATTTGTTTCTTTGATTTAATTTGGACAAATAGTATAAATCTTGCAATGAAGACATTGTCTTCACTTTGAATGTTTCTCAAATTATTAACCTCTACCTGCTGAGGTGAGACATTTACAATCTCTTCCCTCTTGCAGGCATCTTGCTAGTTGAGTTAAGAGGCTTTTGTTCCTGTCTATTCCTTTTCACCTACAGCATACCCAGCTCGGAGATGCTGTTTTATTCACTGCCTTTGAGTGGTGACTCTCACTTTTCTACTGTGTCAAAACCACGGATGATCTGCCTTTGGCCTGCTGAGTGAATTTGGCTGTCTCTTTTTTCTGCCTCAGCTTTTCCAAATGTAAAGTAACAAGAATGATACTTCAAGCTCAGTGTTCTAAATAATACATATTGCTGATATGTATTCAGAGTTGCTGAATCTAGCAGCCCAACTGTGTTGAGGCTGCTGCAGCTCCATATCCCTAGGACCAGCAAGAGCTAGGCTGAGTATATGTTCCTGGTAGGCAGACATGCTCACATACACACAATGCATCCCTACAGGTGCACATGGCCAGCCTCACAGACAGAAGAAACAGCATTTACAAAGACACAGACAGCACAAACATAGCACTATCATCCCCATCCTGTTCTCTCTCTGGCTGATTAAGATGAAAACCTGTTTGTGGAAAATATATACATTCACATGTATATGTTCAATACGGATCCCTCTATTAACTGCCTTAGGCATACATCTGTCCTGTAACTCCAGACCTCATTGTCTCCCAGTTGTTTTGTGTGCACATGTACAAACATGAACAGGCATCTCTGGTTGCTGCTCCAGACCCATGGAACTTACCAGTACGCAACTCAGACCCCTGGTCTCTGCAGTCATTGTCTTGGACTTATGGCTGCTAACGTTGCCAGATCTCAGACCTTCTGGTCTCAATGGTATCCAGCCCAGAACTAAGGCCACTCCAATACACTCCAAACCCCTTATCCTACTTACCACTAGTCTGGCTTGATGTTCGCTAGCAATTGCACACACTGACATATGCACCCAGGCAACATGCAGACACTACAGTCTCTCCAGTTGCTGGCATCCTGGAGCATGCACCTGTGGCCTGTGGTCCCACACACAGAGCTGGCACTGAGCATTCACACAAATGTACACACAGATAGAGCCTCTTCAGCCAGGAAGCAGAAATAGAGACCAATGAGAAGCAAACACAGACAGTGTGATCAGCCCTACTTAGATACCTACAGACCCTTGCAGTAAGAGGGTTAGGTTGATATGCTGGAGGGAAGGAATGCCATCCAGAGGGACCCATGCCAACCTCCTGAAGTTCAACTATGCGAAGTGCAAGGTCCTACACCTAGATCAGGGCAATCCCAGGCAAAGCTACAGGTTGGGCAGAGAAGAGATTCAGAGCAGCCCTGTGGAGAAGGACTTCGGGGTGTTGGTCGATGAAAAAATGAACATGAGCTGGCAGTGCGTGCTTGCAGCCCAGAAAGCCAACCGTATCATGGGCTGCATCAAAAGGAGTGTGACCAGCAGGTCGAGGGAGGTGATCCTGCCCTCCTACTCTGCTCTTGTGAGACCCCACTAGGAGCACTGTGTGCAATTCTAGTGTCCTCAACACAAGAAAGACATGGAACTCTTGGAACAAATCCAGAGGAGGGTAGCGAGGATGATCAGGGGGCTGGAGCACCTTCTGTTTGAAGACAGGCTGAGAAAGTTGGGACTGTTCATCCTGGAGAAGATAAGGCTGCGTGGAGACCTCTTAGCAGCCTTCCTGTATCTGAAAAGGGGTCTACAGGGATGCTTCAGAGGGACTCTTCATGAGGAGCTGCAGTGACAGGACAAGGGGGAATGGGTTTAAACTAAAACAGGGAAGTTCAGGTTAGATATAAGGAAGAAGTTCTTTACTGTGAGGGTGGTGAGGCACTGGAACAGGTTGCTCAAAGAAGTGGTAAATGTTCCATCCCTGGCAGTGTTCAAGGCCAGATTGGGCAGAGCCTTGGACAACATGGTCTAGTGTGAGGCTTCCCTGTCCATGGCAGGGGGTTGGAACTAGATATCTTAAGGCCTTTTCCAACCCTAACTATTCTACGATTCTATGAATCCTAGGAAAAACATCTGAGGCAGGGTCTTCACTAGCTGGAGCAAGGTTCCTGCTTCTCCCACAACTCTACATCAAGATGCATTTCTCTCCCTGCCACAACAAGGTCTTCTGATTACCTTTTATACCATGAACGGAGGCTTTACAGCAAGTTTTTCCTCTGTTCAGGGGAAAAAGAAAAAAACGAAACTTAACTGCTAAGAAGAGAACTGAAAATGCTTCATGAGTTTTTCTTGTAATAGTGTGAAAATTCCGGCCATCAGCCCAAATCGTGGATGTGGGTAGCTCTAATTTGGTTTTTGTCCCTCTGTTTACGTATATGACCTATTGGAAGAACTGAAAATGCTGGACAATTCTCATATTAATGACCAAAGGATAACATCATAAACAGCAAGTGGCAGATCAAAACTCCAGGGGAATTATATCACCCTATCCCCAATGCATAAAAATAAAATAATTCATCATTGTTATATTCATTTCATTATTCATCAGCGTTTGTGATAGTGAGGTTGTTTGGATAGAAGAGAGCATAGTAATGTCCACAGGTGCAGTGACTTTTGTTAGCCATTTTCATTGGAGGGTATTATATTTGTTTTACTGTGCTTTCAAATGGTTGCATCTGGGAAACATGCTTCAGAGGTGTAATTCTGCATTTTTGTGCTTGTGTGCAGAAGACAGCACTAACATAAGAACAAATCCTGTCATCTGCCTAGCACATTATCACCTTACTACGTACATTGGCTCGCTAATTTTAGATCGCTCCTATGCTAAGACAGTGATGAAAAGGGGGAAGTGTCACAAAAAACAGAGCAGAATGAAGTAATCAGATTTATGTCCCTTCACAAGAATGTTTTTAGCGTGGATTTGCAATTAGGCTTTTTGTAATGCCTGTTTTTTTTGTGAAAAGCTAAACACAAATTAATAGCTCCTTTGAAGAAAAACACCTATTGTATTTTGTTTTAATTTGTTTATATTTTAAATACCACTGGCTCAGGAAGTCTGACAAATCCTGTTTCTCAGGAGAAGAGAGAAAAACATTGTTGACTGACAGTGTTTTGGGACGATAAATGTTGGTGTAAATCATCCCACCCTTTTCACAAAACTTTTTTTTTCCAGAAGCAGCTGGGCAGCTGAATGATTGCTTATCCAATTTCATCACTGAGATGCTGCTCTAAGTAAAGTTCCCATTGTGAAAACATATTTCATTTCCCCTTCTTCATATCTAGGCTCTAGTCTACTGTAGGCCAGGATGGACAGAGGCTGTTCTTGCCAGAGCTGTGTCATTAGCCATGCAGGCCCCATTTTCTCGCTAAATTTAAAATCTAGGAGGCAAAAATAGCAAGATAAATCGCTTTTTTTCACAGTTACCTTTTACACTTACAAAACTGCTTTACAAAATCAATCAAAACTATTGTTTGCTTCCTGACAAAGTACTGCAAGTGGATGATACATGACCTTTGGAAGTAAATCTAGCAAGTCTGCGAAGTGGAAGGGGGACTG
Organism: Amazona ochrocephala; assembly: GCA_039720435.1. NCBI lineage: Eukaryota > Metazoa > Chordata > Aves > Psittaciformes > Psittacidae > Amazona > Amazona ochrocephala. Next base: position 81,995,803 of record CM077909.1, on the reverse strand, counting down.
TGAATGTTAGTATCCACAAAAAAAAAAAAAAAAAAAAAAAGAGAGAAAAAAAGAAAAAGCCTGCTATGGAAAAGAAAACATGCATGCCTGCTGAAGGAAAGCATGAGTAATTCAGTGGAGCTGCTGTTCAACAACAGTTTGTCCTGGTGAAAATATTACTTCTGTAATGCAGCCAAGGTGAATGTCAGCTTAGGTTATCTGCTGTGGAAGTGCCGGAGATGTGGGTGAGATCTTCCCAGGAAGACTTAGCAGACATGCACTTAGGAGGTCCAATTGCAAGTTTTCTTTAGTCGTTTATGCTGGCACCTCTTTTTGCTTCATACCCTTCCTCCTGTGTAGCTTGCACACTCCTTGTGTCTCATCTTACCTTCTTATTCACCCCTATTAAAGAGGTATTCCAGGGAGAGCATTCAGCATAATATCTAGGATATTTCTTTGCACAGATTTTTCACTACAATTCACAGCACAAAACATGAGATGTCTTAAACTGGAATAACTCTTCAATAAGCTCCATTATGTTTTCAGGAATGAATCAGCTCTTCCTCAGCCCTCTGCAGAATTCATCTCCTTCCTTCAACCATGCTCACCATAAAAAGCTGCAGAGTTACTTTCCATGGAAATTCAGTTAGAAGAGGAAGACAATGTTTCTGTCTCATCAGAGGCCTGGGTTCAGGAATGTTCATGTTCCTGCTTCTGCTAGCTTAAATCTGGAGCAGCTCTTTAGCAACGCTAATGCACCAGAGTAACAATGACATGAGAACCCGTGAAGCCATTAGTCCCATAATATTTTCAGTCAGATGCAGTTACCCAACACCAACAGAGTTACACCACCTCTAATCATGATCTAAAACTGTGATCCCATAGTAATGGCCCAGCTCCTTCCTGGGTTTTAATGTATACTTAAAATTTGAGTGATGTGAACCCAAGTTCCACATTGTTCCCAGACATTTGTACATACTGTGTACAAAGCATATATTTCCAGACAATGCTGCTAAGCTTCAGAGAAAACATTTTCTTATTTCCGCATTTATTAGCTGAGCAGAAACCACTCTTTACTGCACTGTCATCCACCTGGGAGTGCTGCCATACTAAGAAGGGAGGGGATCTTAGTAGACAAAGAATGGGAACACTGGTGGAAAAGTTAATAAAAGCTCATTATAGCTGCAGCCTGGTCAGCAGTCTTGGCATTCAATTATTCCCTGGGAGAGACTGATGTGTAAAGACCATTTCCTGCTTTCTTATGCACTCTCTCCCTCTCCTACTAAAGAAACTGAATATTTTTTTAATTAATTTAGTGCAGGCTGATTAGAGTGTTCAACAACGGAAATAGCATATTGCCTACATTTTTATAAAGAATTATGCTGCTACTCAGAAAATACCTTTCAAAGGAAACGGGTAGAAGCTGAGCTGACTCAAAAAGTCTTTCAAAGGAATGGGTGTGTGTGACAAGGAAGAAAGGTGTTTCAGAACTAACAGGACACCCAGCTGCTGTAGGTTAACCTCTTAATCACTGAAAGGGGTTTTGCAACATCTTCAACAGTATTAACATTAAAAGGTATAAGAAGAGCCCATTAATTCTGAAATTTCATAATCATCACTTGTCTGGTCAGGTTGTATATTTCACAGTATTGCTATTTTCTGAGAGCTCCTGTTTTGGGAAATTAAAAAAATATTTATGGCATTTTTCTCAAAGGTGTCATCTGGGGCTACCTGTTTCCTTGTTCAGCACCAAGGCTTCTAGGACTTCCTTCTCCCACAGCTCTTACGCAGTCCTTTTTTCCTAATATATCCCAAAAAACTTCTACTAATGATACTTTTTCTTGCACCTTGAATACTTGTGCAAATATTAATCATCTACAGCTACACTACAAACAAGGAGACAGAGCAATTAACTGCTCAGGATAACAGGAGTCAGTCATAGATCCTGTATTAGAAGATATATTCACCTGCCTATCAGACTTACTGTTGCATAAACCCACATTTCATCTTCACCACTTGTTTTCCATGCTTGAGTCCCTGGCACGTACATATAAAAAAAAAAGAGGAGAGTGCACAGACCAGTTCTTTGGCTTGACTCCTGCCAAATTGGCACTGATCACTTTCGCAAATCATAACGAAGGCAAGATTTAAAGTATGACCCAAGCTGTACACAAGCTGTTGAAACCATGCTTCCCCTCAAGCAATCCCAATAACATCTAATTTTATTAATCCTTGTTTGTTTCATAGGGGATATACTTATTTTTCTTTCCTGTTCCTCGGTTCTTTCCAAATAAAAGCCTAAACTATTCTATGGAAATACTTACAAATTGCTAGTTCGAGTTTTGCTGGGTTTTTTTTGAGAAATGGAATGGAAGAAGAGAATAGAAACATCCAAACAAGTACTATTCAGATAGCCCAAACAAACAACAAAGTCTTTTAAAAGTCAGTAAGTAATATAGGACCCAGAGAGATCTTTGACTCTGTAAAAGTGCATTATGTCAAACATGGCACAGTATCTTTCGTGCCAATGCACCAGCAACCAACAGATAAAATGTTTAAATCTGCACTAGTCATTTTATATAATCAAAAAAATGTTCTAATAGAACACTGACAGAGCATCAGCACCTGCTGCTTGGAAAATAAGCGTTTCTACATTCATAAACCAGCAGGAGGCCATTAACCTATGACAATATTCTAGTCCATGGGCATTGGCTCTTAATTATAAATAAATTTAAAATATTCTGCCAAATTAGTGATTATGCAAAAACTATTTTGCTAGAAACAAAGGCTTTATTAAAGAATGTTATAATCAACACACCCCTACAGCGTGTCTGTAACATTCTGTTTTCATAGAATGAGGCCTCAGCAGCAAAAACCATGGAACAATAGGACATGGGAGAAATACTCTCCTGTCTCTCTATCAGCTACTTTTTGTGACTTCCCGAAATTTATCAATTAAGACTTATTAAGACTTACCATCTTACAACATATTACATATGTAAATGTATTTACTACCTCTATCTGTAAAAAGACTCTCTTTTCCAGGATAGTGTGCTGTTCTTAACTCAGTTGGGTTGAAACTTGCTTTGTAGGTTTGTGGGGCTAAATGTATTTGTGTTTTTAATTCTACCCCCTCAGCAACAGAACAGAGCAAATCCTCCTATCTAAATTTTCATTAATAATAACCCCAGTTTTACAGTAATAACTTAGAAAAGAAGAACAATTAGAAGATACTGGTAAATTAAATATTAACCTTTTGGTCAATGTTCTTTCCAGGCCTGAAAAATAATAGCCGAATATCACTAGTAGTTATACTTCTAAATATGATCCAGTGCTCACAACCCTTTGCCATGTGATCTTCTGTTAGAAGGCAAAAACCTAAAGATCACAGCCTCTCAATACCTCTCGACAAACACTATACGCTAAGATGGTTTGCAGTTACAACCGAGCATCCATAGAAAGGAACATTGAGCAAGAACCAATTCAAGTGGAATCTCCCTTGTGTCATTAAGGCATGTGTTAACAAGCCAAAAAATTTCAGCACATGCGAAATAATCATGTTAGAATAACAATCTGACTCAAAGCTCCAAAGCTAGCAAATTGCCACATCTCCTTACTACAGTCCACTCTCAGAAAGATGCATGTATGGTCTTCTGCCAGGAGGCCCCGAAACAGTGGGTCAACTTACATATCTTTCACGCATACCTGGAAATGTTCATGCCTGGCTAACCCTGAGATTTTTCAACAAATGTATATTTTTAAACAGAAAAATATGACTGGAACATCATCAGCCATCTAAAGACAGTCTTACAATTCTGTCTGTATAGAGGGTCTGTTGCCACCACAAATTGTGAGACTAAAGCTTTGATGCATTTGTTAGAGCCATTCTGAGCCAGATAAAGCTAAAATTTCATCTAAAACCTGCATTAAAATTGGTTTGATCCATCCCTAAAATAGCCTTTTATACAGTACCATTAGACTTCTGCTTTATCTCTAATTAGAGGTTTTTAAGAAAAGACAGTACTGATTGTCTCTCAGATAGTTTTAGAAACAGTCTGAAGTTCTAAATTAGAGGGTAGCAAGAAAGGTTTCTTAAGGGACTTCAGTAGTAAAAGGAAGCCTGGGGAAAATGTAGTCCAACTGCTAAATAGCATAGGGGAGCTGATTGATAGCAAAGAACATGGAAAAGGTACAAGTATTTAACACTTCCTTCACCTCAGTGTTTACTGGTGAGATTAATCTTCAACAACCCCACCCCCCAGTCTTCAGGCCTCTGAGACTGCAGGAAAGTGCAAGGGGAGGTAGTTGTACCCTTAGTAGAGGAGGATCAGGTTGAGGAGCACTTAAACTCTACCTATACATGTCCCCAGGTCCTGTTGGGATGTAGCCATGAGTGATGAGGAACCTGGCCCATGTCATTGCAAGGCCACTCTCAGTTATCATGGAAAAGTTGTGATGACCAGGGCAGGCTCCTGATGAGTGACAGACAGCAAATATTGCTCTTTTCTTCAAGAAAGGTGCAAAAGAGGGTCTAGGGAACAACATGCTGGTAAAGCCTCACTTCAATCCCTAGGAACTGGAATCCCTAGGAGATGGAGTCAATAATCCTGGAAAATATTTCTGAGCACATGATGTAAAAGGTCAATTAGGGTAGTGAGCATGGATTCAAGAAATCAAATTCCCACCAGCCTTCTGCAATGAAGTGACTGTCACAGTGCATGAAGAGAGAGCAGAAGTAATTTACCTTCAGTAAGGTTTTTGACACAGTTATCTTTCTCTTAACATCCTCATAGACATGTTGATAAGGCTTGGGCTAGATAAGTGGATAGTGAGGTTGAAAGACAATTTTATGGCCAGTCCCAGAGGATTTTGATGAATTGTACGAAGTCCAGTTGAAGGCCAGGAACCAATTTTGTGCCCCAGGAGTCAAGGGGGACCAGTACTTTTTGACATCTTTTTTTATGACCTGGGTGATGGGACAGACTGCACCTTTAGTAAGTTTGCAGATGAGGAGAGGCTTATTCACCAAAGGGTTCTGCTGTGATCCTGGGCAACATGGACAAGCTGGAGAAACAGGCAGACAGGAGCTTCATACAACAGAACAAAGTGAAATGCAATGTCCTGTACATGGAGAGGAACAACTTCAGGCACACACTGAACACTGGGAGGCTGGAGAGGAGGCGCTGGGAAGTCCTTGTGGACAACAAGTTGACTATGAGGGAACAATATGCTCCTGCAACACAGGCAGCCAACAGTCCCCTACAACAGTCCCCTACAACAGCACTGTCAGCAGGCCAAGAGGAGAGATCCTTTCTCTCTCCTCAGCCCTAGTGAGGCATAGCTGGGGTACTGTGTCCAGTTCCGGGCTCCCAAATACCAGAGGGACATGGGCCTAATGGATTGAGCTCACCAAAGGGCCACCAAGACAGTTAATGAACTAGAGGGTCCCCCATATGAGGAGAAGCTAAGAGAGTTGGAAGTATTCATCCAAGACAAAAAGAAGCTCTGGAGGGTCATTTACGCGCGTATAAATGACTAATTGGAAGGAATGAAGAAGTGTGAGTAGGCTGGGTGTGGTCAAGAAGCTGGATGGGATCACAGCTGGAAAAGATGACCAGAATTGACCAAAAGGATATTCCATACATATACAGGAGTCCCATATAACACAATTTCTCTCCTTACAGCTTCTACAACCTTGGTCTTTGCTACAAGGATTCACATTTCATGCTATCTGGCAACTTACCCAACAGTCATAACCAGCACAATCATCAACTTGACTGAAGGAAGCTCAGAAGATTCTGGGACAAGCAGGTAATTCAAACCAAGTGCTGCCAGAGCTTGCGCTTCACAGTACCTAACACCGCTTATCTCCACCAGTTCAACCTTTTCATAAGGTCAGTGTCACCCAGCTAGTATACTGTGTAACCAAACAGATACCCAGTGGCTGCACTGTTATTGGCACTTTCAGTTAAATCAGTACAAGGAAGCCACATTGCTGAGAAATATGTTGGTCAGATCAACCTACTCCCTGTTCTTGACTAGAAAGATCAGAGATTGCATGGAGCAAGAGTCCCATGAATTATAAGCTCCCTTCTTTTTACTTGCACAATCTTGGTCACTGCTATAGGCCAGAAAGACTTGTGTATTTATCCTTTGTGTTGCTGTTCAACAGTAATTGTTGAAAATCACTGAAAATTGTTGAAAATTGTTAAAAATTGTTGGTAATTGGTACAAAAATGGTACAATTCACCTGAACTTTGGTAAAGTGTTTGACACCATTTCCCACAGCATTTGCCTGGAGAAACTGGCTGCCTGTGGTTTGGATGGGAGTACCCTTCACTGCGTACAATCAGGCTGGATAGCCAGACTCAAAGACTCGTGGTGAGTGGAGCTGAATCCAGTTGGCAGCCAGTCCTGAATGGTGCTCTCCAGGGTACAGTATTGTGACCAATTCTGTTTAATATCTTTATCAGTGATCTGGACATGCGCATATCTGGACAATGAACTGGATCAAGTGTATCTTCACTAACTTTGCAGGGGACACCAAGTTGGGTGGGAGTGTTGATCTGATGAAGGGTAGGAAGGCTCTGCAGAGGGATCTGGAAAGGCTGGATCAATGAACCAAGGCCAAGTGTATGAGGTTCAACAAGGCAAAGTGCCAGGTCATGCACTTGGGCCACAACAACCCCATGCAATGCTCCAGGCCTGGGGAAGAGTGGCTGGAAAACTGCCCAGTCCAAAAGGACCCTGGGGTTGTTAGTCAACAGCTGTCTGAGCATGATCCAGCTCCTGCCCAGGTGGCCAAGGAGACCAAGAGCATCCTGGTCTGTATCAGAAATAGTGTGACCAGCAGGGCCAGGACAGTGATCATCCCCTTGTACTCAGCACTGGTGAGGGTGCACCTCAAATAATGTGTTCACATTTGGGTCCCTCATTACAAGAAAGAAGTTGAGGTGCTGGAGTGTGTGCAAAGAAGTGCAACAAAGCTGGCGAAGGGTCTAGAGAGCAAGTCTGATAAGAAGCATCTGAGGGAACTGGGATTGTTTAGTCTGGAGAGAAAGAGGCTGAGGAGAAACCTTAGCAACAACATTAAGAAGCTTCTAGTAGGTTGGATGTTGATCTCTTCTTCCAAGCAACAAGTGATGGGACAAGAGGAAATGGCCTCAAGTTGTGCCATGAGAGGTTTAGATTGGATATTAGGAAAAATGTTTTCATCAAAAGAGTTGTCAAGCATTGGATCAGGCTGCCCAGGGAAATGGTTGTCACCATCCCTGGAGGTGTTCAAAAGATATGTAGACATGGTGCTTAGGGACATGGTTTAGTGGTGGACTTGGCAGTGCCAAGTTTACAGTTGGACATAATGATCTTAAGGGTCTTTTCCAGCCTAAATGATTCTATGATTCTATGAGAAATGACTGGATTATTTGGGCCTTCATATGTAATCTAGCCTTCAGTAGGCTTTCAGTCAACACAACTGTAGCACTATAACAGGAGAAGATTTTTATGCTGCCTTGGATTTGGAGTTCCTACTTGCCTTTCTCAAGCATTAAAGTATGAATGCACATGTGCCACCTTCAAATTTCAGAAATTTGTCACCAAGTTTTTAGAGCCCTGCCCAAGTACAACACTGACAATTCTTTTAAACTAAGAGTACTGCTTTTTCTGCCTGTGAGTTCAGATAAATTTGGTCTTTTAATTTTGATCCTACTTTTTCAATAAATTGAAATGCCTCAAATTACTGTCCCCACCTTCAAACTACAAGTTCTCCCTTAATGCCTTTCAAAATCATGTTTTAGAATATAATTCTAAGCAATACCATAAATACCAACTAAAAAATCAAGTAAGTAGGGTTACACCTTCTGCAAACACTTAACATTATGCTTTTGCATGAATCATGGCCTTACCTTCAAATGCTCTGCTTTTCATCACTCTGTGTCTCAGTCACTGCTATTGTCACTGTAATTTTGTCAGAGAATTACCCAGGCAGTGCAGAATGGGCAGGAATATACAGCACAGCAGTGTAATCTTCCACATCATCCTAATACTGTCTGGCTTGGCTTCACTAAAGTACATAACTCTAAGACAGGCAGCAGTAGAAATATGATTTGTAAGGAATTATTAGAAGGCAGAGAGCCTCTGCTGAGATGAGTAATTTATAAGTGGCGATACCAATCCTATTTCTCCCAGTAGTGGCTTTGGCAGCTAACTGTTTCTTCTCTCTTTCCCTTCTTCTCACTCCTCCACTCCATTCCCTTCCTACCCTCCCCCCTTTTCTGTGTTCAAAGGGTTAAGAGTAAACCAGACTGAAGTGGCATGTTTTACCATGTCTTCTGCATGACTGATACTGCAATTGATCTGCAGCGGTTCATTTTCTCTCTGGAATCTCTGCCTACTGAGAACAAATACAAACACATGTGGAACCAATAGGAAGCAGACCAAGGGGTTTAAGAGCGTGTACCAACCCATGTCAGAAAGTTCTCACTTAACAGATGGGGCAATTAATAAAACAGTCAAGTGGTATGACTGCGTCAAGGTGCCTTTAAGTGCTAACAATCCTCTTTTGTCTTACTACAGTAGTGTACAGATGGATTCCAACTGAGAACAAGCACTGCATTGTGCCCATGTTTGCCGTCATACGGTGTCACAGTATTTATAGGGTGCCAGGTGTCCAATGCCTTTTATTTTAGAGACAAATAGGAAACTGGTTCCTTCTTTTCTAATTCCCCCCTGCTCTAGCATTTCAGGTGATGAAGTGATCACTAATCGAGGTAGAATTAAACTCTACAAGTAAATCAGCCTTTTTATCAATTTGTAAAGGAAGTATTTGCCATAAAATAATGCTAACAAAACGCAGTCTCAGCTAACAAGCATCTTTACTGTACTGATCTTACACAAGAAACCACTTTATAGGGTAGTGCATACCCTGCAGTATGTCTTGTTACATCATATGTTGATTCACAGAGTTAAAGAATGATTTCTATCTCTCATCTTGAGGACAAAATGCAAACCTCTATTTGCCATTTAAGACTTTGGGGGACTTTTGGCACAAAGTACTAATCTGTATGTCCTGACCAAATTCCACTGTCCTCCCCTATACTTATGTCATATCTACATTTCTCTTTCCTTCTCTTCCTTCCCTTCTCTTTCTTTCCTATTATCTTCTTTTTCAACATTGAGTGCCACAGCTGGCACATGAAAACTCCTATTCTCGGGGATGTCTGTTCTTAGCAAAGCACAAACAATTTTTATCACCTTTTAGATGAAAATGCCTTTTAAATGCTTTTAGACTCAAGAAAGTGTAATAATTGTTGATTTGGTTTTTTTCATACATAACTTAACCAGACTTTACTTTTCATTCCAGGACAGAAATAGAGCCATGCAGGTGAGGTTTTTTCCTCAGGATCACTGACTTACAGACCTACAATCACCACTTTCTGCCCAGCTGCCAGCTCTTGCGTAAGCAGGATATTAGAAGGACATTCAGCAAGGCTCTTCATGCACAGGTTTTGAATTTTACTTTGTCCCTGCATTCAAGCACTAAATGGATGAGAGAGTTCTAGCAAAAAAAAAACCACCATTGCAAGAAATTGGAGTGTTCTAGTCCTGTGGTTTCAGTGTATAAATATTTGGATATGTCACCTTCACATTATTGCTTTGTCGTATAGTGCTGCATAACCAATAGTCTGTTTATCCAGTAAGTTTTACATTTTTGTTATTATTATTGTTATTGTTGTTTTACTTTCTACTTTAGGCATAAGCCAGAAAAAAAAAAAAAAGATTGATTTGTGGGTCAGAACTAATGAGAATCCCTTCATCAGCTTCAGAAATATTCTGATGGTGAAGGTGAAAAAAGGAGAGGAAAAAAAAAATCTGTATTTTGAACCTTACTTCTTTATTTGATACATAGCAATGGCATGGCCTTAAAATATTTTTCATTCTGGTGAGTAAGGTTTGCAGGATTAAGTCCTGGCTGTTAGAACTGTAATGATCCTGTCAACTTACTGAAAATTGATGGAGTTGACCCACCCTTTTGTGAAGTCATTAAATTAAATGCCATTCACAAAGAAATCTCTTCACTCTGACCAATGACTACATGCAGTTCCTCCCATTGATATTTGTTCCAATTTCAAAGACAATTTCTTCCATGTTTTTGTTATCACTTAGCATATATGCCAACTAATCAGTTTACCAACAGGAGAATCTCTTGACTATATTAGACTAAATTAAGGCAGTAAAATGTTCATAGGAAGCCTGTATTTGATAAAAATGAAACAAAAAGGCTGTAAACTCAAAAGCCATTTTTTGCAGTAAGCTAATTAAAAACATACATAAGCTTTAATCTGGAGCAAAAGCTAAATCTGAGGATATACAGCATGATGTAAAGAAGCTTCAGCCAGCCCTAACCAGAGTTCTACAGCTGTTCTACTGCCAGTTACTCCTCTAGATAGCACACTTGGCAGGCACTTCCCAAGCTACCGTGACTTTATTAGTGTGGACTGAGAGCAGCATGATGCTATGCACAACAGTGTGCCATACCTGCCCACACCTTTGCAGTGGGCTGCAGAGAACACACACTAGTCTTAGATTCCCCTGGAAGGCATGCTAAAGCAAATGAAAAACAACAAGGTGCTTGGTGACACCCAGCATGGCTTCACTATGGGGAAATCCTGCCTGACCAATCTGGTGGCCTTCTATGATGGGGATACGGAAATGATGGACAGGGGTAGAGCAGTTGATGCCATCTACCTGGACTTGTGCAAAGCGTTCGACACTGTCCCACATGACATCCTTTTCTCTAAGTTGGAGAGACATCAATTTGATAGGTGGGCCACTCGGTGGATAAAGAACTGGCTGGATAGCCGCACAAAAAGAGTAGTGCTCAATGGCTCAATGTCCAGCTGGAGACCAGTAACAAGTGGTGTCCCCCAGGGATCGGTGTTGGGACCGATCTTGTTCAACATCGTTGTGGGTAACATGGACAGTGGGATTGAGTGCGCCCTCAGCAAGTTTGCCAATGACACCAAGCTGTGTGGTTCGGTTGATATGCTGGAGGGAAGGAATGCCACCCAGAGGGACCTTGACACGCTTGTGAGGTGGGCTGATGCCAACCTGATGAAGTTTAACCCTGACAAGTGCAAGGTCCTACACCTGGGTCACAGCAATCTCGGGTGCAGCTACAGGTTGGGCAGGGAAGAGATGAAGGGCAGCACAAGGAAAAGGACTTGGGGGTGTTGGTCGATGAAAAAATGAACATGAGCCGGCAGTGTGCGCTTCCAGTCCAGAAAGTCAACCGTATCCCGGGCTGCATCAAAAGGAGCATGACCAGCAGGTCAAAGGAGGTGATTCTACCACTCTACTCTGCTCTTGTGAGACCTCACTTGCAGTACTGTGTGCAGTTCTGGTGTCCTCAACATAAAAAGGACATGGAACTCTTGGAACAAGTCCAGACGAGGGTCACGAGGATGATCAGGGGACAGGAGCACCTCCTGTATGAAGATAGGCTGAGAAAGTTGGGGCTGTTTAGCCTGGAGAAGAGAAGGCTGCATGGAGACCTCATAGCAGCCTTCCAATATCTCAAGGGGGTCTATAGGGATGCTGGGGATGGACTCTTCATGAGGGACTGTAGTGAGAGCACAAGGGGTAACGGGTTCAAACTCAAACAGGGGAAGTTTAGATTGGATATGAGGAAGAAATTCTTTACTGTGAGGGTGGTGAGGCACTGGAATGGGTTGCCCAGGGAATCTGTGAGTGTTCCATCGCTGGTGGTGCTCAAGGCCAGATTGGACATAGCCTTGGGTGGTATGGTTTAGTGTGAGGTGTCCCTGCACATGGCAAGGGGGTTGGAACTGATGATCTTAAAGTCCTTTCCAACCCTAACTGTTCTATGATTCTATGATTCTATGTCATCTTTGTCCAAACCCTGACTAGACACTTGAAGTAAAAAGGAGTAACAATGCTAAAGGAAGGACTACCATGTCAACAATTCAGAATAAAAATGGCACCATCCTTTCTTCCTCTTGGGATCTTTATCTTCCTTGTCATGACTGTAGTCTGGTACCAACATAGTTACAATGCACAGCTTCTCACTTTCCCCTCTGTGGGATGGGGGAATCAGAAAAATAAAAAAATTAGAAAACTTGTTGTGTGAGATAAAGACAGTTTAATGGGCAAAGCAAAAGCTGTGCATGCAAGCAAAGAAAAACAAAGAATTCATTCACCACCTCTCATGGGTAGACAGATGTTCAGCCATCTCTTGGAAAGCAGGACTTTATCACATAGAATGGTTTCTTGGAAAGATATGCGTCATCACTCTGAACGTGCCCCTCCTTACTACTCTTTTGTCCAGGTTTACATGCTGACCATGACGCCATATAGTCTGGTATATCCCTTTGGTCAGTTGTCATCAGCTGTCCCAGCTGTGTCCCCTCCCAAATCTTTGCTGGCACTGCTCACTGCTGAGGTGGTGTAAAAGGTAGAAAAGGCCTTGACTGTGTAAGCACTGCTCAACAATAACTAAAACATCCCTGTGTTATCAACTCCTTTTCCAGCACAAACCTAAGACATAACCCCACACTAGCTTCTGTGAAGAAAAATAACTATCACAGCCAAATGCAGCACATTTTCCATCCTCCATTCCATACCATTTATGTCATGATCCGGTCTCACACTATCAAATATATTCTCATTAACCACCAATCCCCTTCCACCCCTTTGATATTATATCAAAATCATATAATAATAAAAAAAAAAAAAAAAAAAAAAAAAAAAAAAAAAAAAACAAACCCTAGTCTAAGGATCATGTAAAATGTCCTTAAGTGGCCACAAACATCCACTGAATTGCTCCATCTGTTATGGTGGTGACTCAGGACAAGGAGATGGTGTGTTGCATGGAGTTACTGGGCACCAAAGCTGGCTCAGGTCGGGTTACTGCTGCACTTGCGCTGCTTCTTCTAAGGCTGGTCCTCCAATGGTTTGGGTGGATCCTGCTGTAATAATTCCTACAACATGCAACTCAAATCCCATTTTACAACAATTTAAATATATTTCTATTATAATCTCGACCCCTGGTCTCTTTGGACAAGCACATTGGGTTTAACATTGCAATGAACTCCTCCCCTTCCCCCTTCTCTAGCTTGGACTTACCCAGAGACTTAGGTGTGTACCTGATCTAAGTGAAGTCCTACCTATGAGCCACAGTCTCCTCAGGGGTATACCTGCTGCAGCATAGACTTATGCACAGCCACAGTCAATTTGAAGTGTACCTGTTCCAGCATAGCCTTATCCATGGGCCACAATGCCTTCAGAGATACACCTGCTGCAGCAGGTATACCCCTGATCAGTATCTTACCATGGTCTTACCCACAGCCACAACCCAGCTGCACAGGTACAAGGGTGTACCTGCTCTGTCATGGTATTATCCATGGTTATTCACTTTGAGGTGCTCCAGCATAACCTCATGACATCTGGTGTCATGCGCAGACACTGAATGCTTCAAGGTGTAACAGCTGCAGCACGGACTTACCCACAGCCACAGATGTTTTGAGGTATACCTCCTCCATCATGCCGTTATCCTAGGGCCACAGTCCCTGGAAAGATATATCTGCTGCAGCACAGACACAATCAAGGTCACAGAGGCTTCAAGATGTATCTGCTCTGCATGGGCTTATCCACAGCCACAGATGCTTCAGGGTGTTTTGCTCCCACAAGGACCCATCCATAGGTCGTAGTCCCTTCAACTCAAGTTCCCACTGAAATTCCAGACTGTGCTGTACAGCAGCACAGAAACAGCAGTGAAGCCCTGGCCATCTGCCAGCAAGGCACATGGCCATTGCTGTTATCAGAATGTTCTCAGGCAGGGAGGAATAAGACGATAAGCAGTACAGCAGTATTGCAAGAAGCAAAAGCAAAAAGCAGCCACTAACGAGCACAAGATTCTAATTTCCAGTAAGGCAAGCAAGCCCTATGGCAAGCGCAGGAGTCTGTCAATTAATAGCTAAACAACAATAACAGTTATAAATTCAATCTAGCACATTCTAAACAAATCTGTCATTATCTCAAACACTTCAAGGCCCACACTGAGCCCCAAAAAGGGCTGTTGTGGTTTAACCCCAGCTGCAACTAAGCACCACACAGACTCTCACTCTCCCCCTTCGGTGGATTGGGAGGATCAGCAGAGTAAAAATGAGAAAACTTGTGGGTTGAAATAAAGACAATTTAATAGGGAAAGCAAAAGCTGTGCACACAAGCAAAGTAAAACAAGGAATTCATTCACCACTTCCCATGGTCAAGCAGTTGTTCAGCCACCTCCAGGAAAACAGGGCTCCATTATGTGTTAAAGGTTACTTGGGAAGACAAACACCATCACTTCAAATACCTTTCCCCTTCTTTATTCTTCTTTCTAGTTTTATAGGCTGAATGTGACACCCAAAACATAGCCCTGTACTAGTTAGTATGACAAAAATTAACCGTACCTCAGCCAAAACCAGCACAAATCTACACTAGCACAAGCTCGTTTGGTATATCACTGTAAGGCAGCACAAATGTTCTTATTTTTGACCAATGAACAGAAACTCAACTTTCCATTGTTATTTGAATTTGCTGCAAAAATTGATTATGCTCCGTGCAGGAAGCACAATTGATATTAGGCAATTGCGGATGCATATATGCCAGATTGTATTGCACACCAACACAGTGATGACACTGTAAATATCTTTCAGTTCAAGAAGCTTTCACGCTAGCAGAAACTGTTTTGCAATTGAACAAATAAAAAATATACTGGTATCTTATTTCTCATCCTAAGGTTACTGAAAACTTCTTTCAATTTCTTAATCTGTATATTTTTAGCAATTAGATCTAGAAATCACAACATTCTTATTTCTTTTATTCAACCAAGAGTCAGTGAATTCAGGATAAAACAGAACAGACAACCAAGTTCTGCAGATTTTCCCATTTCCATAAAAGAAAAGATAGCTGATTTGCACCTTCACCACCACTTGCTCATCATTTGGATGTTTTGCATCCTCTTTTTTTAAGACCTACCTGCAGTTCAACTCAGTGGTTTCAGAAGATGCTTTGGGTGTCACAGACAAGCAGGTGTATTTCCAGATACACCTACTGGGAAGAGAAAAGAGAAAAGGCAATTCCCAATTTTGACTGTCTTTCTAATACAGCTTGATTCAGCAATACCCTTTTGATATGTCTGACCTGCTTGGCTGCTGTGTAGCTAGCTGAATTAGTTATCTGGCTACCTGAATAGATGTATAAAACTCAAATATTGCTTCAGAGTGCCTTTCAGGAGGAAGGCATAAGACACATCTAGAAAACTTTCAGGTTGGAAGACCTCAGACACATAAAGAGCTCCCTTGCTTTCCTCTATCATAGGAGCTTCCAGGACTCAGCACAGCACTAACAGTTTTGAAGAGTGACTGGGGAGGAGATGCTGCCCAAGCATCTGGGAAACTTGCTTGTTCAGCACACCCACACTGCAGCTTTAGCCAGATGGATTTGCATACAATGCCTCACAAAGATTAAAGCCAAGCTTCTGCACAACACTAGGATGGCACTAGTGGGACAAAAACACCTGGTTTGCCCTGTGGTTTGAGCTGTAATAGATCAAATAAGCAGAAGGACATCTGCATTGCCCAGTGATGCTAAAGGCAGATGTAGACAGATCAAACTAACGGAGCAAGTAATGCCAACACAGTGTACTAGAAATGAACCCCAATGGGCTGGGCACAAAAGGATGGGAGGTTTGAGTTCCGTGCATACTGAAGTGTGGCTGATGCGCTAGTATGTGTGTAGCATCATTGTATTAAGTTGTATTAAGCCCCACTTATGTATTAAGAAATCATACCTTCTCCCGGTCCTTTCCCTTACTTGCCCATTAATCTAACAGCAAATATTTCAATAAAAGGCTCCTTTGGTTTTGTATCATGCTATTGTTTTGGGAAAATAAGTTTATAGGTTTTTTAATGTCCATCTTCCCTTTCCTCAAACAGTTTCCTGCCAATCATGCAGGAACACAGAGTGCCAGGCACTTCGACAGGATGTTTGTTTGCTGCAGCCTCTAGCCAAGTTGCAAGTCTCAGCACTTATAACTGAATATCCAAGCATAAGAAAACATCTTGAACAATTATTTTAACATGAATAGGATTGTTTATACTCTAAAACAGCAACAGATTATTCCCAGGTGAGGAAAAGTTGCTGGAGAACCCATAACCTTCAGCAATTTTCATTTTCTAACAGTTCTGAAGAAGAGGTATTAGACAACCTACAATTCTCTTAAACACAACTAGATCTTTTCAGTATTGTCAGTAAAGTAATAGATAATACCAGCATTCCACAGGCTGAGAAGCCTGAAGACTATTTTGCCATTTATTACAAGAAGTAATCTAAAATAGTCACAAGTTAGCATTCCATAGTCACAATTATATTCTGATTACAAAGCATCATTATTTCAGGATACCAAATATTGGCGCAACACTGAGATACAGTGCAAAGGCAATCAGAATGGCCTGACATGGATCTCAGTAGCTCACTGTGCATTTTCTATGGACCTGTAACTCTGCTGTTGTTATTCTCCTGTATGTTCCAGAAAAAAATATAGCTGGGGCTTGTTTGGATCCCTGTGGCAAAAAAGGCTGGGTCACTTTACACAAAATTATTGTAGTGGTGCCTTCTAGACAGAAGAAAGTAAGGACCCCAAGATAGATTAGATTCTCGCAACAGCTTAAGCAGTGGTTTACATAGTATTATTACTCTGTAATAACTATAAAGCCATCCAGGAAGGAGGGTTAATTCAGAACACAACTAAAGGTTCACACTGATCACAGGATAGAGAATTAGTCTATTCACAGGCTTCTCCTTGAAGGTCCCTTCCAAACCACTCTATGATTCTATGAAGTCAAGTAGCTGCACAACTCTGACTGATGGAATGTCTCCATACCCAAACTAACGATTGCTTACCTTCTAGCACATGCATAGTTCTTAGTCAGATTTCCAGATTGTGTCTTTTCTCAAAATAATTAGCTGCATTACCCCACAGCAGCTTGCTATGCCTGGACTTGTGGAAAAGGAGTGCTTTCAAGATTTCAGAATGGGATTTTCCTGAGTTACACATACTCAGAACAGGTCAATAACTGAGCCTGAAAACACCTGTCAATAGCGTATTGACCCAGAAAATAAAAGGACAGTCAATCTCAATAGCAAGCATTGATTGTTTTTTTTTCTTCTATTGGCTGACTAGTCATCTTCCCAAACACTTGATTCTGATTGAGCAAGAACAATATCTATGTAAACAGAAATATATCTGTGTCACAGTTTATTTAGCTAGCCCCCCTACAATCTGTTCTCTAATTGTCTGAGGCTAGTGCATGTTCATTCACTACACCCTCTGCTTTCTGCATATTCAACATAAAACCTGATCTTTCATCCCAACAGTCTCAATAGGCTGAAGTCAAAATGACTCTCAAGTTCCTATTATGATTTTCAGCTTCTCTATCATTGCAGCTAATCACATATGTGGAAATTATTTTTGTCCTCAGTGAATCATATAGAAATAAGGTCCTGTTTCTAAGGACCTTATAAGGACTCAGAAGAGGTAAAGCAAATTTCTTTTTCTGCTAACAGTTTCTTCTTATGTCATAAGGTACATTACTTTGTCTTTCTGGCTGTATCTGTACTTAACAGAGAATATATACCCTTATACATCCCATGGTGCAGATCTTACAGCTGCTAGGGCTGGGAACATGGCCAAAGTACTCCCTTGCTCTATTGGGCCCATACCTTTCAGCAGCAATCCAAACAGAGAATGGTGCTACCCTGGTCCTGGATCTTCACTTGAATAGGGAGCTGGAACAATATCATAGCAGACCTCTGAAGCACTCCTGGGTATACCAGACTAGGTATGACTTTTGCCATAATTGTTCATTTGTAGAAAGACAGTAAAAGTATTTGTTTGCTTCTGCACTTACTTTGAATCCTTAGATTCAAAAGGTTGGGGTCCTTTTTTCCACAAATAGTGAGGTGCTGCAAGATTTTTTAAATAGAGCTTTTGTGTTTTTACAATACGTACTTACTGTATCTTCTGTCTGGGCTCAGGCTTTTGACATACCATAAATACAAAATGCTGAAGATGACATGTAGTTTACTGTGCAGCTGTGAAAAGCTTTAGTCAATATCAGAGCATTCTCTAGGCTGATAATTTCCGCTTTATACTGGCCCGGTGTAAAGACAGCCTTTCACATCATCCATGCTCACACGGCAAAACCAGGAAAATAATAAATGCAAAGAGAGGACATGCAAAGAAAGACAATATAATGATGTGAAGAAACAAATCCAGCCCACTTCAGGTAATGAGGGTTTTGGTTTGTTTCTGTTTCATGCTGTACTTCAGCTCTTGGGTACTTCAGTAATTGAATGTCTAACTAAACCAGATACATCAGCTAGATTAAACAGGCAGCTTTCCCCCCACCTCCCCCCGACTGTAGCTGTCCCTGAATATCATCACAAGACCTTGAGGAATTTTCTTGTTTAAGACCCTAAGGGTCACTGACCATATTGTTCTACCCAGGCATGTTAAAATGTGGAACCCAAAAACCACATGGGAGAGGTACTTCTTCACAGCTGCAGGAAAAAAATATTTTCAGGACAAAAAGAATGAGAAATCATAGCACAGACTGTATTTAGAACTGAAATGAATGTACAAACAAAATTTAAACTGTGGGTCTGAAATCTCACACAGCTATTAGCTATTGAAAATATTTTAATATTCAGAATCAGGCTGTTGAAATTCTTTTCAAAGACCTTGCTAATAACAAAGAAAAAAGAAAGAGGGGGGAGATATTTTTACACTGGAAACAGACATAATGAAAAAATAGAAAGAAAGAAGGGGGGGGGGGGAAGGAAAACTAATGAAACCAGGGGTTAAGTGAATTAAGTTTTGCTCTTTACATAAGTTTTGGTGTTGTAAAATATGGCACGTTTTGTACTGTATGTTCCCTCAGAAAGCCAAACAGAAACTTGTCATCATGGTTTTAAGAGCACAAGGCCTCTCCTTTCTCATGTTTCAACTAAACAGTCTCCACTTGGGCTGAGGAACATATCATATATCATAAATCACTTTCTGATAGAAATTTGGCAGCTAGTCAGCACCCCAGGCTATGCAGCATAGAGTATGGAACATTTTTAAGGTGGAATCTAGATTTTGTAACTTAAAGACTTAATAGGATATCAAAACATTTTACCACTTCCTGGTCCAAAGAAAGAAAAAAAAAAAAAAAAAGAAAGAAAAAGAAAGAAAAAAAGAGCCAAGAAAGAATTCTCTATATGATTTTAGGTTCTGAATAATGCATGCACACATACATACATACATACATGCATACATACATACAATAAGTCATGCAACTGTAAACCTGCAGGGTTTATTTAACAGAATGAAAATGAAAGAATAAACTAAGGAGCATGATTACAGCTAACTCTTATAGCAATGAAATAGCAAAAAAGTACTGGAATCAATTTTTCATCTGCTAAAGACCTTAACTGTTTCATTGCCTTGGAAGACGCAGAGATTTAGATACCCAACCACATGCAGTCAAGACTCTGGTGGTTTGCACAAGAACTTGTTCAAAGATTTTTATCTTGTCAGTTAGATACAAAATGCAGTGTGCACATAATGGAGGGAAAGCACTGATGAGAAAAATGGCATGAAGTAGAGCACACAAATGATGGTAATTAACCCCTTCATTGCATTGCGTGATTGGTCAACCCAAGAAGGTATCCTTTATCATAATTTCAGGGCAGTGGCAGCTGCTAGGAAGTGTGCATTGATTGACAGGCTTATGCAAGAACTGTTTCTCTGAGTTTATGCAGTGTGTCATGGGACACTTAAGGGTTAACTTTATATTTTTGAGACGTGTTGTAGTGTTCTCAATGTACTTAGACTGAGCAGTTCTTAGAAGGATGAAATGGAAACAGGAGAAATTGCAAAGCATGTGGTATGGGGGTTGTATTGGAAGAAACAGAGACACATGAGAAACAAAAGAAAGCTGCTGCACAAAATCCAGAGCAAGTTAAATTAAAATTAGGTATTTAGTGAGTTTTCTGAAGAAAAAAAGTGTGAAGTTCTAAATATTTTTTTTATTTAAGCTCTAATCTTATTAACATTTGAAACTGCAATCAAAATTATGCTTAAAAATTATTTTTCTTACACTGGATTATGCGACTTCTGTTCAATTTATGCAGTGCTTTTGAAATATTTACTTTTAAAATGAGGTTATGAAAAACTATAATGCAGTCACTGCTTTGACTAAGTCAGATAGGTTTTTCTTGCAGAAAAACTACAGCATTTATGCTTAAATCCAATCACTCCTTGATTAGCAAATTTAAAAATAGAGGACAATCAATCCAAAGCCTTCTGATATGAAGATGTTGAAAATTTAGGTAAACATTTTGTGACATAACCTCTCTCTCTGAAGTTTCCTAAAATTAAGCGTATAAAATTTGACAGAAAATACCACATAACACATTTCCAAAATGGTCAATACAATGACATGGAACAGAGGTGCTCTTCCTTGTTATTTGCAAGTTTGAAATTTTAATTAATCACGTGAATATCAGCAGAGGACTTTGCAAAATAGCTGATACAATGCATTAACAAAAACCACATTTTCTCTGCTCTTTATAAAGACAGTCTCTGAGTAGGCAGCAGACTGTAAAAAACATCAAAAAATGAAAAGTCCTTACCAATTTCTGTCCTTGCTGCTCCTTTGATTCACAGTCTAAATGATTAACACCCTGTTTATATAGATGCATATATTCAGACTTGCTAAAATAACATGCTGCAAAGGTTATATAGTGGTTTCTATTTTAACCTTCTTTTTTGTAGCATTGAACCTCAATTTTTCACTTTTCAATCTTGAAAAAGAGTGCAGAACTTTGCAGGCTTGGCCTATACCTGGAGAAGACTATTTATTTATTCCTTATCAGGTCAAGCAGGTCATGGTAAGCCCTTTCAGATCTCAGGATTTCCTACAAAGCATTTCTCGTTGTATAAATACATACGTACATGTTTATGAACTATGTTGTTCTGTCTGAGAACTAAGATAAGGTTAAAAAAATAGCACAATCCACAGATGTGTCTATGCTTTACGATCAAGCTCCTAACATTCCTATTAACAATTTGTGAATATATATATTCAAATTAAATATTAATTTAACCTAAATTATTTATGAATGTCATAGCTGCAATACAATAAAAAAAGCATAGACAAATAGAGGTATTGCATGGCATATTTAAACATGATAATCTGGCCCAAAACACCAGAAATATCAATATAATAAATCTTGTAGATTGAAGAACATCCTGAACATACTCCAAAAAGATTTTTCCTTCCACCTTTTCAACAGTTAAGGAGAGCATGTTCTTCCAAATGCTTCAGCTGTTCACTTTCATGTCAAGATATTAATTAATTAGTGCATTGCATTAACAGTTTTAAGAAGCATTCACACTTTCACATATGCAAACTCTATGTATGAAACTGCTATAACTGAACCTCACCAAGACTGGTAGATCTTTCCTGATGTTGGGCAGTGATAAAAGATGGTAGTATCCTCAGTACTAGATCTGCTGCTTTGCTATCTCTAATGGCCACTTATTTCTGCAAGCTCTCCCTCAAGTTGCTGTTAAGAAGGGAGATCAAATGCAGAAATCACTACAGACATCAGCAAATCAATAAGAGGGCAAAAAATGGTTCAAGAAGTAAAGCAGACCACCACCAGAGTCCACAGACTAAGGAAATGACAAGTAGGACTTTCTTGGAAGGCAGACGCGGGGACGGTGAGGGTGGGGACCCTGGGCCAACTGTGGGGGAGGATCTTGTTCGGGACCACCTTAGGAACCTGAATGTATACAAGTCCATGGGACCGGATGATATCCATCCACAGGTCCTGAAGGAGCTGGCAAATGAAGTTGCTAAGCCACTGTCCATCATATTTGAAAAATCATGGCAGTCAGGTGAAGTTCCCGATGACTGGAAAAAGGGAAATATAACCCCCATTTTTAAGAAGGGGAAAATGGATGACCCAGGGAATTACAGACCAGTCAGTCTCACCTCTGTGCCTGGCAAAATCTTGGACTGGATTCTCCTGGAAGGCATGCTAAGGCACATGAAAACCAACAAGGTGCTTGGTGACACCCAGCATGGCTTCCCTAAGGGGAAATCCTGCCTGACCAATCTGGTGACCTTCTATGAAGGGGCTACGGAACTGATGGACGGGGGCAGAGCAGTTGATGTCATCTACCTGGACTTGTGTAAAGCCTTTGACACTGTCTCACATGACATCCTTCTCTCTAAGTTGGAGAGACATCAATTTGATAGGTGGACCACTCAGTGGATAAAGAACTGGCTGGATGGCCGCACGCAAAGAGTAGTGCTCAGTGGCTCAGTGTCCAGCTGGAGACCAGTTGCGAGTGGTGTCCCCCAGGGATCGGTGTTGGGATCAGTCTTGTTCAACATCTTTGTGGTGACATGGACAGTGGGATTGAGTGCGCCCTCAGCAAGTTTGCCAATGACACCAAGCTGTGTGGTTCGGTTGATAAGTTGGAGGGAAGGAATGCCATCCAGAGGGACCTTGACACGCTTGTGAGGTGGGCTGATGCCAACCTGATGAAGTTTAACCATGCTAAATGCAAAGTCCTCCACCTGGGTCGGAGCAATGCCAGACACAGCTACAGATTGGGTGGGGAGGAGATTCAGAGCAGCCCTGTGGAGAAGGACTTGGGGGTGTGGGTTGATGAAAAAATGAACATGAGCCGGCAGTGTGCACTTGCAGCCCAGAAGGCCAACCGTATCCTGGGCTGCATCAAAAGGAGTGTGACCAGCAGGTCGAGGGAGGTGCTCCTGCCCCTTTACTCTGCTCTCGTGAGACCTCACTTGGAGTATTGTGTGCAGTTCTGGTGTCCTCAACATAAAAAGGACATGGAACTGTTAGAACAAGTCCAGAGGAGGGCCACGAGGATGATCAGGGGACTGGAGCACCTCTCGTATGAAGATAGGCCGAGAAAATTGGGGCTGTTCAGGCTGGAGAAGAGAAAGCTGCATGGAGACCTCATAGCAGCCTTCCAATACCTGAAGGGGGGCTATAGGGATGCTGGGGAGGGACTCTTCATTAGGGACTGTGGTGAGAGGACAAGGGGTAATGGGTTTAAACTTAAACAGGGGAGGTTTAGATTGGATCTGAGGAAGAAATTCTTTACTGTGAGGGTGGTGGGGCCCTGGAATGGGTTGCCCAGGGAGGTTGTGAATGCTTCATCCCTGGCGGCGTTCAAGGTGGGGTTGGACATAGCCTTGGATGGCATGGTTTAGTGGGAGGTGTCCCTGCCCCTGGCAGGGGGGTTGGAACTCGATGATCTTGAGGTCCTTTCCAACCCTTACTATTCTATGATTCTATGATTCTATGACTGTGATGGAGTTAGATTTTGAAGAGCGGTAAAGGTTCCTTGGGTTATGCCAGCCTGTACCACAGTTTGGACACCTTTCTAATCCTTATTACATGGAATTAAACTACTTATTTCTAGCTAACATGATAATGTTTTTGTGTAATTTTGCTAACAAGTACAGTTAGACCACTGCGTTTGTACAGACTGCACACCAAATGAAGGCCCAACTTCACAGTGGGCTTCGAAACAAATCACTGGTCAATCATGTATTACCATAGAATCATAGAATCATAGAATAGTTAGGGTTGGCAAGGACCTCAAGATCATCGAGTTCCAACCCCCCTGCCATGGGCAGGGACACCTCACACTAAACCATACCACCCAAGGCTATGTCCAATCTGGCCTTGAGCACCACCAGCGATGGAACACTCACAACTTCCCTCAGCAACCCATTCCAGTGCCTCACCACCCTCACAGTAAAGAATTTCTTCCTCATATCCAATCTAAACTTCCCCTGTTTGAGTTTGAACCCATTACCCCTTGTGCTATCACTACAGTCCCTCATGAAGAGTCTCTCTCCAGCATCCCTATAGCCCCCCTTCAGATATTGGAAGGCTGCTATGAGGTCTCCATGCAGCCTTCTCTTCTCCAGGATGAACAGCCCCAACTTTCTCAGCCTATCTTCATACAGGAGGTGCTTCAGTCCCCAGATTACCCTCATGGCCCTCGTCTGGACTTGTTCCAAGAGTTCCATGTCCTTTTTATGTTGAGGACACCAGAACTGCACACAATACTCCAAGTGAGGTCTCACGAGAGCAGAGTAGAGGGGTAGGATCACCTCCTTTGACCTGCTGGTCATGCTCCTTTTGATGCAGCCCAGGATACAGTTGGCTTTCTGGGCTGCAAGCGCACACTGCCGGCTCATGTTCATTTTTTCATCGACCAACACCCCCAAGTCCTTCTCCTTGTGCTGCCCTTCATCTCTTCCCTGCCCAACCTGTAGCTGCACCTGGGATTGCTGTGACCCAGGTGTAGGACCTTGCACTTGTCAGGGTTAAACTTCATCAGGTTGGCATCAGCCCACCTCACAAGCGTGTCAAGGTCCCTCTGGATGGCATTCCTTCCCTCCAGCATATCAACCGAACCACACAGCTTGGTGTCATTGGCAAACTTGCTGAGGGCGCACTCAATCCCACTGTCCATGTCACCCACAACGATGTTGAACAAGACCGGTCCCAACACCGATCCCTGGGGGACACCGCTCGTTACTGGTCTCCAGCTGGACATTGAGCCACTGAGCACTACTCTTTGAGTGTGGCCATCCAGCCAGTTCTTTATCCACTGAGTGGTCCACCTATCAAATTGATGTCTCTCCAACTTAGAGAAAAGGATGTCATGTGAGACAGTGTCGAACGCTTTGCACAAGTCCAGGTAGATGACATCAGCTGCTCTACCCCTGTCCATCAGTTCCATATCCTCATCATAGAAGGCCACCAGATTGGTCAGGCAGGATTTCCCCATAGTGAAGACATGCTGGGTGTCACCAAGCACCTTGTTGGTTTTCATTTGCCTTAGCATGCCTTCCAGGAGAATCCACTCCAAGATTTTGTGAGGCACAAAGGTGAGACTGACTGGTCTGTAGTTCCCCGGCTCATCCATTTTCCCCTTCTTGAAAATGGGGGTTATATTTCCCTTTTTCCAGTCATCGGGAACTTCACCTGACTGCCATGATTTTTCAAATATGATGGACAGTGGCTTAGCAACTTCATTTGCCAGCTCCTTCAGGACCTGTGGATGGATTTCATCTGGTCCCATGGACTAATGCACATTCGGGTTCCTAGAATGGAAAGTTAAGTGTACAAACTCAAGGATGAAATCTTACAGTAAGTGAACCATGTACCCCCAGGGGCTTTTACACTCTGTTCTAACAATGCCTATCATATGCAAAGAGGAAAAAGCTCATAAAGCAAACATTTCAAAATGTCTTTTTTTGTATTAATGTAAATGAGGCTTTGGTAAAATTTCAGATGCTGCATGTTATTTTGCCCCTCCCCCCCCCCCAAAAAAAAAAAAAAAAAAAAAAACAAGCTAAATAAATCTCCACAACACCTGGTCAAAGCAGCAAACCAGTCTCCAGGAATGAGTTTAGCTGCAAAATTAGATATTCTCTCCTTTGGTAGCCAACACCAACAGACTTAAGTGAGTCACATTACAGCCCGACTGTACAATTTACAAGTGGATGGTAAAAGAATGTATCAAACTCCCTGTCTTGAGTGAATGCGGGTGGGTAGTCAGAAGTGGGATGTAACTGGTTTTAGTCCTGGCGGTGTAAAGATGTTACATGTCATCTGAAGGAGATCTTTGCTGAGGTGGGAGCTTCAGAAGATACATTACCGAGCATGATTTGTGCAAACAGCTGTTAAGAGCTGACCCATAAAAGAACAGCAAAAGGAAGGTAAATAGTAATGTGTGACAGAATGTTTTCATACCTCACATGAGTACAGGGTATGAATAAAAGCATGGTAGCACGGGCTTATGTCTACATAAATATGTATCTAAATCCATATTATATCAATATGGCTGTCAGCATTGCCAATGAGGTTATGTAAATTAGCCTAAAACATGTTATTGTCATAACTTTACTTTTTAGATTTATTTTGGCTATGTTAAGTATTCACAGGAAAAATAGACCTACTGAACTAGAACAAACTGGGCACCTCTAGGGTGAAACACATTAAGGATCTCATTTTGTCTATGTCATTTTCTCACATGTCTTGGATCTCAGGTGGCTTCTTGCACCTGAGGAATTTTCATGATCACGTTTAAATCTTCAAAAAGACTTTTGTAAGTCTACCTATAATGCTATAGTTGGATATCTAAGTCTGTAAGATATCTTTGAAATTATGAGGCTTTTTCTACTGAAAAAAAAAAAACAAAACTTGAAATTAATCCTTCAGCTTCAGTCTGAAACAGGGCAGATAAAAAAATACATCTTGATGAGCCATCTTTAAACAGTGTTCACTCAAGCAAGCCTTTTGGGGCTGTTATTATTAAAAGGCAAATAAAATTCAGGAAACTTACTACAGCAGAATACATTGTAACTGTGACTCTGAATTTTGATTGTGTCCACATTTAGTTTTAATTCCTCTTTGCTTCTTTACCTACAGAATGTCTGTCTTGAAATACCTGAAATTATATCAGTGAGGGAGAAGCAAAAGCGATCCTTATTACTAGAAAAGAGCAAGTCAAAGTGTTAGTCCTCTTTGCCTTTAAATGAGCAGCCTTGATGACTCAAGTAGACTGGGTTTTTTGGAAGGCGGAAGAGGCAGCATTATTCAATATTGATTACAAAATGGGTCTTATAAGAGGGAAAAACTGACAAGCTAGTAAGATTTCTGAGCTACGATGTTATCTTCTATAATTCAAACATCATATTTATAAAACTAAACCAGAAACACCATTTCCACAACTGAGATTAAATAAGGGATCTCAGACACTTCTTTTGGGTTACACACAGAGCAAAACCTTTGGTATTGTGTCTGACAGCACAAGAGAAACAGGGCACCTGGGAGGAACCAGGCTACCTTGCCAAGGAAACCCTCTTGCACGTTTTGTGTTTTTGATGCCATAAACTGACCACCAGCGCATCCAAACCCTAAAATGCTTAAACAAGGTGTCAGCTACGGAAGTAAAGTTTTACTATTTCCTGAATAATCTTTACTTATCTTCACAGAATGTATCCCAGCCAGCTGCTTTCCAAGTTATGAGAACACTTCCCATAGACTGCTATTTTCATGTGAAGATAAACAGCACTGGAATCCTTTACTCTCACAGGACAAATATGAATACGAGACAGAGAAAGGAAAAGAAAGAAGAAATAGCCTTTGCACTGAGCTAAAACTTGTTTCAGTAGAGGTTTAATTCATTAAACTTTTTCTAATTGTAAAAGTTCCAGCAAGTCCCTTGGGAATTAAAACATGCAGAAGGCAGCCTGGCTGCACATCATGCATGCATCAGGCGACAGCCATTCTGGTAAGGGGAACTGTGGACATACCAAGCTGCAGTATACAGTGTTTCAGGGAATGGCAGTGGTTTTTGCACAGAATAAGGAGAACCTGAGTGGGCTTTGTGATAGGAAGCCCTCTAAAAACTGGTCTGGGATTTCTGCAGCGTCACTCATAGAGGCCAGAAATGGCTTCTTTTAAATTCACCTAAAAGGCAGTTTAACAAACTGACACTCCACAACGTTTTCCTAAAATGCAGCTGCAGAATGGTCTTGCCTGATTTAAAAAAATATGTGCTTTTGGACCTTGTAGCACCACACTGGATGAGTAGATTAGTTTCCCCAACTTGCTTTACCTAACCTGCTGGTTTATAGAAATGATCTCCCCCTACTACTCACCATGTACCTTCAGAAATAGCACTGAAAATGCCACCAAAGCACTGAACAGCACTGATTTGAGGATCCAATTTAAGGAACCATTCTTCAAAGAGCAGCCAGCAAATTTAAACTTCTGAACTTGACTTTCTGTAAATAATGTTGCCTGTGGGTACATATTGCTTGGTATAGAGTAATTTTCACCATGTTTGTCACTACAGGGACACCTAGAGCAGTGTAAGCCATCTGCTATGGAAGTGGCATGCCAGGTAGCCTACAATTAAGGCCAGAGGTTTCAGCCCAACTCTGAAGGAACCAGTATTTGGCTTTCAGGGCTGCAAGCACACACTGCCAGCTCATGTTGAGCTTCTAGTCAACAAACACACCCATGTCCTTGTCCTCAGGCTGCTCTCAGTCCATTCTCCACCCAGCCTTTAGCTGTGGCTTGGGAGTGCCCTGACCTAGATGCAGGACATTGCATTTGGCCTTGTTGAAAACTCTCTTCTTTTCAGCTGATGGTTATCCTCTCGTTTTGTATCCAGTGGAAACATAATCAGATTTTTTTCATAAAGAATCCCCCCTCATTAACCATGTTGTATTAATACACATCCGACCTTCTATGAAGTAAAAACACGAAGTCTTTTTGACAAAATTCACAGTTCATTATGTTTTATTCATTGAAAAAGGAACAAGTAACTTGGCCAGATTCTGGAGGGAAAGATATCCTGTCGTTGGACATAGCCTTGGATGGCATGGTTTAGTGGGAGGTGTCCCTGCCCATGGCAGGGGGGTTGGAACTCGATGATCTTGAGGTCCTTTCCAACCCTAACTATTCTATGATTCTATGATTCTATATTTGCTGAGATTTATTTGTGGAACAGCACTCAGGATTGTTTTTGCTTTGAGCACCACTATCAGAACGTGAATTTCAGGAATTCATTTGATATCAAAATCACAAGCAGTCAAGGAAGGCTTTTCTCTAGTGCAGTCGTTGTCTCCTTGACTTAGTTATTCAAAATTTCCTTACAATGATGATTGCATATTTTAACATCATGCATCTGGTTCTGTCTCTTTCCCCATTTGTTTCCCTATTCCCAAGGTAATTACATTTTGAGAAAAAAATATTGAGACATCTGTTTTTTGCTTCAGACCTCCAGGTCATTCTGCAGCCATAACAGCGGTGCAGCACAGCTCAACCATTTTCACCAAGGAGGGGGCCCCAACCTGGCCATCGGTAATTACACTGATGGCCAGATTGGGGGAATCCCAGTGTAAATCTGCTAGCTGGTTTAAGGTTGAAAGTAGCAGGATACTTGAGAATGGAAAGTGAGATGAAGAACAGTACCTTTGTGCTACTATCCTTCTCTCACTTCTAGTCCACTAACACGAAATCAGCAGGGCTGGCAAGCAAGCCATTTGAATGTCAGGACACACTGAATCAGTGCAGCAAGGGACAAATACGACTGACAAAAGTAAAAGGAATTTTCAGTAGTACTTTAGACAGAATTTAGACCAGAGTATTTTGCAAATGGCACACGGGAATAAAATAATTAATTGGAAGGAGGGAGCCATGTATTCAAGTACATAGCCTATGTGCTTAAAACCACTGCCGTTCTTCCTGGCCCAGATTTGGAACTGTGGCACAATAACCCAGATCACATTTCACCATCCTGTCTTGCATGTGGCTATCTAAGAATTTAACACATGTAGGAAAAAAATGGTTTCATTTAAAGGCTGCATCATCAGATGTTACACTGGAGAAGAAGTTAGAGTGTTTTGTACCTGCTAGCATCGCAACTTAGTCTCAAAATTAATAGCCAATCTCCTTTGAGAGTGGTACTGCTTCCTTTTTTCTCCATTCCCTTTGAGCATGTGTTACAAATGCTGCATGGATCATCATTTGTGTATTCCATCTTATGAACTACCAAAATAACATCCAAATTACTCAGTGAATACTGACATTAACCCAGCATTTATACTCAGCTAGGGTAGGAAGAACATGGAGAAGTTATTGTTAGGAGTCAAAAGGGCACTTTAATAAACCTCTCCCAAATCCAAACAAATCACAGTTTATCATTATTAAAGCTCATCTTAGCTAACTCCTACATAGTGAAAAGTTTCCTGTTACTCTGTAGGACTCCTCTCACAAAACATAAAGTTAGACTTTCTGAAGTTAACAGAACAAGTTAAATTTCCAAGCCATTCTCTAGTCAGAGAAACATCCATTTTGTACCATGACATCAGTGACTAACTGCCTCATCACATTTTGGAAGGCAAGAGCTGTTTTCCTGTACAAAGTTTGCCTTTCAGCTATAGCAAATGACCTACTTGAAGATGTGATGTTTTCTCCATACCTTAGGGCAAATCACGTGGTTTGCACTCTAACCGTCCCCTCAAAATAAGACAGTGTTCTTGGGCTACAAAAGGAGTTACTTTATATGCTTGTCCTGGGTTCTGAGTTACCAGCTGGGCTTAAACAACAGTACTAAACAGAATCATAGAATCATAGAATCATAGAATAGTTAGGGTTGGAAAGGACCTTAAGATCATGTACTTCCAACCCCCCTGCCATGGGCAGGGACACCTCACACTAAACCATGCCATCCAAGGCTCTGTCCAACCCGGCCTTGAATACCGCCAGCGATGGAGCATTCACAACTTCCCTCAGCAACCCATTCCAGTGCCTCGCCACACTCACAGTAAATAATTTCTTCCTCATATCCAATCTAAACTTCCTCTGTTTAAGTTTAAACCTGTTACTCCTTGTCCTCTTACTACAGTCCCTCATGAAAAGTCCCTCCCCAGCATCCCCATAGGCCTCCTTCAGGTATTGGAAGGCTGCTATGAGGCCTCCACGCAGCCTTCTCTTCTCCAGGCTGAACAGCCCCAACTTTCTCAGCCTATCTTCATACGGGAGGTGCCCCAGTCCCCTGATCATCCTCAATTTTTACCCACTCAGGGCTGGCGCTGGTCCTCCTGGCACCGCCCCCTCTGAGTCGGCTCCTCCTGTCCGCTGAGCTGCAGGCTCCTGGGCAAGTCCTGTGGATGACTTGAGGCTCCCTCGGTGCCTGTTGCTGATCGAGTGGAATCTCATGCACACCGAGCACCCCCGATGAGGCGCTGCAGGCGTTCCCTCTCGAGACAGGCACCTCCGCAATGGGCTGGAAATGGACGATGATTCCCGGGTGGAATCTGAAACTAGTTAGTAGCCATGCCCTCCAGAGAAAGTTACATCAGAAAAAGAATAGGTGACCCTTATTGCTGTTAATTCCACAGATTAAAACAACAGAAGAGAAAATGCAAAAAACTTTTTTAATAGTATAATGCTGCAATTGCTTTGGTTACATTATTATGTTTAGAAGGAAATAACTTACAAATGGTACTTTGCAACTGCAAAGTTTAGTTGGCCTTTATAGAGAATGTCCTCCCCTGCACCTTGAAGTGATCACTGAGCATTTCTGTTTGCTAGACAATTTGGTGATGTGTACTCTCAGTAGGCAGATCTATTCCTCTTCGGTTTCTTTGTTGTCATCTCTGTTTTAATAGTCTCCATATAAACTGTTACATCTGAACAAAACCAGCCTGACTGAGAAGAGCTGCTTATTTAGCTTCACGAAATCTCTGGCAATAGGCATTGATAAAGAGGATAAAATGTACCTAGGCTGAAGGAAGACCCAAACCTTACAGCTTACATGTTTGTTAAAGCCACATGTTTTGTTGGACACTCAGATTTGGTAAATGTTATGATAATAATGACCACAATATAACAGTAATTTTATCCCACAGGCCCATTCATATTTTTTCCCATGTCATTGCTCACAAAGGACCAATGCCCGTGATTTATTAGAAATTAAATGTTTCTGTAAATTTTTAGTGTGTGTTCTTGTTCCTTGGCTCTATGTGTTCCTGTGGGTAATGCATGTGTTTATGCCACATTTGGTATGGCAACTTTTATCTGACACAAACAAAAAGCATTTTGATTCCCGAGTTAATAATACACAAATCAGAACTGCGATTGAAAAAGATCCATTCAAACAGTTTGAGGGAACACTATGTTTTAGTTTAATGCAATTGATAAAACAGCTAATCTTCCTCTTGAGTGTTCAGAATTTCTCTGTTTTCATAGGTAATAATATTTTCCAGGTCTTCAGGACACTTCAGTAAAAAAAGACAGAAAAATATACTTGCTGCTATCTTACATGTTGCATTTGCATGGTTCATTGTAGTGACTAGCTAAACTGGCTTTTTGGAAAGATGTTAATCCCATAATAACTCTGTCAGTGCTTTAAAGGTGTTCTTAAACCAAGACCTGCAAAAGTATTATTTTACTTTACCTCTCTCCAATGTCAGGTTTCTTTTTTCTGCTCCCTCCCTGGATCTGAATTTATTTCTGCTGTGAGAGATCTCAAAGTTTCTTATTTGAACCTCAACATGTCACTGAATTGCAACATAGGACAATGCAATCCTCCAAGGCCCAGCAAGAAGAAGTAAAAGACTGTAGTCGTTCTGAAATGCAATCCTGAGACAGTATTTCAGCTACAAAGCAGGACTGGGGATTCCTAAATCTCACCCAAGAAACATTTTGCGCATTCTTGATTGGAAAAAAGTGGCTTGCACTACAAAGCAATATGAATACACAAAATCATTAAATTTTCTGTCTTCCTTTCAAGCATGAAGCACAACAAGACCTGAGTATCTTATGACATGAGAATTAACACAATGAGTGGATGTGCTTAGAGATGTTATCTGAGGAAAGGCCTAACAATAAGCTACAGTCTGAGCCTGGAGATCCAGGTCCTGAAATACCTGAAATTACTCCAGCAGAAGTCAAACATTCAGCCATACCTAAATAATGGCTGAGAAACAGCACGGTGTGTTTGTTGCATCATCTTTCCATACTCTGCCTCCTGCAGAAACTACTGTAATAGGGCTGCAGTGCACCTCTGTGTGTTTCCCTTCACTCCAAAATTACTGTGGGACCGAAGAAATGCCTGGTCTTTTGAGACACAAAGCTCCTGCAGTGTATTTCATCATATTCTGGTACTGCACAGTTAGTCTTATGAGTTTGTTTTGCATGTCCTCTCCACGTCCTTGCAACCATGTACAAGCCTTCTCTTATGGCCCATAACAGCAACCTGAAAGGGCCAGAATAATTTTTAAAAAGTGTTAATCTTGGCTAGTCTCAACATAGTTTACATCGAACAGAGAGTCCCACTTTTTTCCCTAATCCCTGGGAACAGTGTGAATATGTAGTGACAGCCTCTGGCAAGTTGGGTCAGCCTTCCACTCGGCGCAGACAGAGAGAAGTACTGCAACTACTCACATTCTCTGTGATGATAAAACAGATGCAGTCAGTAAAATTTGTGCTGTCAGCCCGAACTTGAAAGAGAAAAAAGATCATTTTTTCCCTTATCCCTAGAAATAAAAAAGACCCCATCTGCTTACTGCAGACCAAAAAGTGTGGGACCACTGCTCGGTTCAGCTAGTGCATAGGATTTACATACCACTGCACAGTCTTCATTTCCCTGTCATAAATCAGTCGCAAAACTTCCTACTCGCTCTTCCCTCAAAGTAGCTCACTTGCACAGCTTTGCTATAGTCTGCCTGCCTTTGCTGTTACCCTTCAAGCAACTTCTGGGCCATTTTCTCTCACTGTTATGAGCTAGAGCCTTTTCAAAGGAAACTGTCATGCATCTTGCTATGGAAGCTTACAGGAGAGGTGTTATCTCAAACTCCTTACGAAAGGAATCCCACAGCTGCAGGCTGGCTTTCTGCCTCCTGCTTCAGCCAGCTCCATCACACTCTGTTTCAGATGCCTGATGAGAAGGGAGTCCTGGTTACAAATGCAGGCATTGTTCTTGCATTTGCCAGTACCCCAGGAGTTGCATCAAGGTCTGGGCTGAGTAAAGCGAGGTAATCTAAGCATATGAAGTATGTGGCAATATTGCAGTGCAGCTGGAACTCATTTAGGAGCATTCTCCCCTTTCTGCAGTCTTTCCAGGTTTCAGCTGGAAAAAAACCTAGAAGACTGTAAAATAGACATCATTCTTTTATTTGTACCCAAAAGAAAAGGACATTCTTGCAAATCCCCGAAAGAAGCTGGACATAGTAGAGTCATAGGTAAAAATGTTACACGGACCTGGTAAGCAGAAATATTTTTCTGTATTGAAATAATCCTCCCAGAATTTATGCCCTTTTCCAGCACTGACATTCAGAAGCTCAACATTACCTCTGTGACTTCATTCAAAGAAATCACTTTTCAGCAAAACAGCAAGGCTGCCACTAGCAGAAGGATCTTGGCATAAGCTGTTTCACAAAGTAATACCAACCGAGGTTACTAACACTTTTCCATTTTCTTGTAGCAGTGCAAAGTACAGCTACATGGCATTTAATCCTAAAAGTAGATCATATGGTACTGTACTGGGTGTAGGTGTCAAAGTGTTGGTAGGAGGTGGCTGAAGAGGTAGTCTCTGTGAAAGAGTTTGTGGCTGCCCATGAAAGACACAGATGGCTCCAACACACCCATCACAGGACACAGCTGAACTTATCAGCCAAGCTGCTGACACCTTGAGAAAATGTGTTTAAGAATGAGAAAGAAAAACACTGCACAGGCAGTGAGGAGTGAGGAAAAAAGTCTGAGAAACAGCCTTGTGAATGCCAAGGTCAGAGAAGGAGGTTAAGGAAAAACTGGATCAGAGATACACTTGCAACGCTGGGAGAAGACCACACCAGGGCAGGTATCCACACTACTGCCCATGGAAGCCCTCATGTTGGATCAGCTGATGATTTCCTGAAGGACTGCAGC
This sequence comes from Amazona ochrocephala, assembly GCA_039720435.1. NCBI lineage: Eukaryota > Metazoa > Chordata > Aves > Psittaciformes > Psittacidae > Amazona > Amazona ochrocephala. The sequence continues at coordinate 81,961,204 of CM077909.1, read as the reverse complement.
CTGTGGCAAGGACCCCCTTCTGGAGCAGGGGAAGAGTGTGAGGACAAAGAAGCAGGGAAGAGGAGCTGCTATGGACAGGCTGTAACAACCCATCCCCCTGTGCTCCTTAAGAAGGGGGAGAGGTAGAGGATTTGAGAATGAAAGAGTGAAGTTCAGCCTTGGAAAAAGGGGGAGGTGGAGTGAAGGTGTTTTAGGTTTTGTCTTTGTTTCTCATCCAACTCTATTTTTAATTGGCAATAAATCAAATTAATTTTCTGCAAGACAAGTATGTTTGCTTTTGAGGATAATTTTAAAGTGACCTTCCTGTCTTTATCTCAATCTACCAGCTTTTTCATCTTATTTTCTCCTCCCCAACCCCTGTCCTTTTGAGGACAGGGAATGAGAGAGCAGCTGGGTAGGGGTCTGGCCACCAGCCAAGGTCAACCCACCACAGACACAAAAAGAGAAATTCAGCTTGAAGAAAGTTGAAAGCAAACAACGACATAACTTTCAGGTCAGCAAGGAGTGATTTTGAACAGCCAGATCTGGTTCCTCTAGAGAATGTGTTAATAAGCTCTGTAAGGAACCATAGTGAGTTTCCAGTGTACGTACACAAACAGCTCACCTACACAAACTTGACCTAAACTGCAAATAGTGTGATGGAGAAAGAAAAAAGTCATCTTTTTTTTTTTTCTGGTGAGTGGGGAAATTAAGCCCAGTTAAATTCAGGAAAAACTTATTGGATCCTTCAGTAACTTACTGAAACAATCAACCTTTTAAAAGTAAACTGACGTTTAATATAAAAACTGGTATTCTCTCAAACAGAAATCACCATTTAAAAACTAAACATGCATGAAGTGCACTGTTCAATTTGAAAGTGAAAGGTAGAGTTCAATATACATCAATCCATTTAGTTTAAGAACTGAGAACTTTTTATTTGTACATAGAATCATAGAATCATAGAATAGTTAGGGTTGGAAAGGACCTCAAGATCATCGAGTTCCAACCCCCTGGCCATGGGCAGGGACACCTCCCAATAAACCATGCCATCCAAGGCTATGTCCAACCCCACCTTCAACGCCACCAGGGATGAAGCATTCACAACCTCCCTGGGCAACCCATTCCAGGGCCCCACCACCCTCACAGTAAAGAATTTCTTCCTCAAATCCAATCTAAACCTCCCCTGTTTAAGTTTAAACCCATTACCCCTTGTCCTCTCACCACAATCCCTAATGAAGAGTCCCTCCCCAGCATCCCTATAGGCTCCCTTCAGGTATTGGAAGGCTGCTATGAGGTCTCCATGCAGCCTTCTCTTCTCCAGGATGAACAGCCCCAATTTTCTCATCCTATCTTCATACAAGAGGTGCTCCAGTCCCCTGATCATCCTCGTGGCCCTCCTCTGCACTTGTTCTAACAGTTCCATGTCCTTTTTATGTTGAGGACACCAGAACTGCACGCAATACTCCAAGTGAGGTCTCACGAGAGCAGAGTAAAGGGGCAGGAGCACCTCCCTCGACCTGCTGGGTCTAGAAAGTAAACCTCCAAATATTTCTTGCTTCTATCACTTCTATCATTACCATGTTCACCTATTCCTTTGCACTTTCATATCAGTAAGTAACACAGAAAGACATAGCAGAAGGAATTCAAGCATTACATGTCCTCAAACAGGTATTAGCCAAACATACTAAGTAAAACAGTATGGCATCAGTCTGGTTTGAACTCCTATTATGACAGTTATTTTTTTTCCAGATATTTCTGTTTTGATATGAATATAATTTTTGGATTTGATGGAAGAACAGCTTCCGGAAAAAAAAAAAAATCGTATTTTATGTAAGACAAGAACTGAAGAATCTAGCATCTCTTTTGGCTGCTTGTTAGTAACATTAATGTTTTTTAAAAATCTTTTTTTTTTAATTGCCCAGCTTCAGCTGACAGGCACTTTCCTATTATTTTTATGATAAATATTTCATAAAGAAAACAGGCTAAGCTCTAAATTTCCCATGACAATGTTTTTTACTGAATTCCAAAAGTATCAGATCTGTCTTCCTCCAAGAATTTATTTTTTTTTACTTTAGAAGTTCACCTTTGAACTATTACAGGACAACATTGTAGACTTCATTATCATTGCAGATAGATGTAAAAGCCACAGCACTACCACTCAGATCTGGTAAAAAGGCTTACTCACCCTCTTTATCTACTATGTTGCTTCTGGACTTAAGCTGACTAGTTTGCTTTTTGCATCTATTAATACATTTTGAAACCCATGACTGTTATAATGTTCAGAATTTCTTGTATTGAATATGTGCTGTAGTCTAACCCTTGTTTTGCTTGTTCTGATGGTATTTAGTAGAACCTTTTGCTGTTAGTTTCTGCATGCTTTATAACGTTAACTTAGCTGTGTTTTTTCAAGGTTTTTTTTTCAGTTCTCTTTCCTCTTCATGAAGGAGTTACTTTTCAACCTACCAAACTACCCATCCAAACTGTAACACTTGTCAGGCTTTTGGAACTTCCTTAGTGCTTAAAATTTATTAAGTGAATAGCTTTTCAGATATAAATAGACTTTGACTGTCTTTGAGAACCCGTTTCTGGCCCTGTGTGTTATTTAGCTACTGGGTTCTGCAAATACTTAGTGCTTTTCTTCCTCAGTAAAGGACTGATAAGCATGTTAGCATCCTGATGACATACAGTGACTTTATTCTGCTTCTTTCCAAATAAGAACATCTTTAATGGAGCATTTCTCTGGAACTGTTCTGTCTTTTCAGCATCATTATGGAACTTTCTCCATTTGGTAATGGCCCCGTTTCACTGCAAGGGTTTCTTTGTTCCTAACATGTTCTGGCTCCTTCTTATTCTGAGCCCTGCCAACCATGTTACTTTCCTTAATATCCCTCATTTCCCTCTATAATTTTTGTCAAGTTACATCTCTCCCTTTTTGCCCATATTTTTTTTTTAGCAGACAGCACTTTCCCACTAATGAGATGAGATTTTATGCAAAGTTGTCTCTTTCTTTGCAGGCAGCCTCGGTTTCATAGCTATTTAGTAATGGTTTCAACTGCCTCAAGATATCAGCAGACTGTGTAAACATTCTCTTTCTTTCTTCTTCTTCCCTCTCCCCCATTCCCTCCCCCCCCTCCCCCCCCCCCCCCCCCCCCCCCCCCGCCCTTTTCTTTCTTGTTTTGGGCTTGGATTTTGTTGGGTTGGGTTTTGGTTTTTTTTGGTTTGGCTTGGTCTTTTTAAATATAGAATTCAAATTCATCAGAAAAGACATCCCAGATTCTTTTGTTTCTATTGAGAGGATCAAAATCCTACAACTATTCATGAAAGTGCTCAAACCAAAAAAAAAAAAATATCTTTCAAGGTGACTGTAAAAATGGTTGCAAACTACAATTAAATTTCGTACTGTTTTGTACTGGATAAGTTAGTTGATCTCTTGGAAAAAAAAGGCAAGCCCTGTCAGCATAAACCCAATCAGAAGACAAATATCTTGTAAGTGTTTATGGTAACAAAACATACAGAAAATGAGGAGATTTAAGTTGTTACAGCAACAGAAGTTGCAACTCGTGTTAGACATGTTAATAGCAAGAAATGGGGTAGCGCTTGACTCTTAGCACATCATCTGCATGTAATTATGATTTAAAAAATTCTGGACTCGTGCACCATACAAATCGCTCCACAATTAATGACATAGATGCTGAACAGACTGAAAAAGGACAGCCACCTGTTCAATAGTGATTAAAACCACTTCTAATTATTTTCAATATATGGTTGGGTTTTCTATTCTGTCCCATTGACACAGGACCAACTCCTATTTAGCAGTTGTGAATTTGTGTTATTTATAGTTTTTACCAAATCCTTTAGATCTGCTGATCAATCATTAAAGAAAGAAGGTTGTTTCTGTAATTTTGAGGAAGCACTTTTCCCAGCTCAGACTTCCCAGTCAGCTGAGAATCTTCTTCTACAATAGATCTTCAGAAAGGTACCAAAATCTTCTCCTGGTTGCATAAATGAGAAGCATATAGGTAGAGGAAGCACAACAGCATAAACAGGACTAAGAGGCAACTTCATTTTAATTTCTACAAGTCATGTTGAGTTTATGGTTTTGAAAACCAGAGATGTACTTCCTACAGAACCTAAAAATAGAGAAGATCGTAAGATCATTAAATACCCAATTCATATTTTACATAGTCTACTAGAAGTTGAGTTGGTTAAATGCAAAACCATACCCATTATACTACAGGTCATGACTTCAGGGCTCAAAACTATTTAGTAGTCTGACTTGATATTAACTTGGTGTTTGGTAAACAGATCCCTCCTCTCCTTCCTCGGAACAATTATAAAAAAACAACCCAGAATTCTCAAAAAATAAGTATATGGCTTGACCATGTAGGAAACCTCCCGTTATCCTGGAGAAGCTGGGGGATTAACGTGACACACACTAGCTAAATGAACCTGCATTTTTTTTCTGGTCTTCTACATGTTACAAATAAAATAACCATAATTTATTTGGTTTTGTACGATTCATCTCCCTCAAAACTCTGAGACCAGTCTTTCCTATTCCCAGTATTTCCAGGAATGTTAAAGTAGTGCCTAGACACCCTACCTGGGAATCTGGAATTCACTGGGTCAGGTACAGCACATGTGTCTAACTAACTGAGGAGGGGGAGGAGGGGGGGAAGAAAAAAGGGAAAATAAAATAAAAATAATTGGTGATCCCAGCAGACAAATACATTCAACAGATGGTGAGAAGTACAAAGGACAGCACAACTTAATGCTGTTTCATGTGCTTAGGAACGCTTCAAGCTTCAGACGTTGAGGTAAAAATCCCATAATTTGGTACCACAATTAGCTTTGCTCTGCAGTCCTTAGATGTTGATAAACATATATAAAAGATAAATGTTCAGTGAAGCAATAAACTGTATCTGTCATGACGACAGACAACTGAATGAATAGTGTAATAGCCTTAAAGTATCAGTTTCCAAGAAATTAAAAAGAAACAAAGTACTACTAAATGGAAGAGCTGGTGAAACAACACAGGAGGAAGGTTTCATTTAAGTAGAAAATTTGAGTTCCTCTTGCAGTTTTTGACAGAAAACAATGGGGAAGCGTCAGGCAAGACTGACATGAGTGCTTCCTCTGCTCTCCTTGTTCTCTGCAAATAGCTAATGAGGCCATAATCCAGCAATGCATTCCTGTACTTTATTAACAGCAGCTCATATCTTCACCTTATAGTGTTTACCCTGCAGATTTATTCAGTAGAGCGCTTCTGTTGCACTCTTGGAAAAAGCTGTTCTGCAACCTGTGACACCACGGAACGCTTAAAGTTGGTTCACATTTGCCTCTGAGCTGCTTTGCTGCACACATATACATCTCCCCACGATTTTTGTTTTTATTCTGATCACTTTCAATGAAGCCATATTTCAGAAAACATTTTCCATGATTGCATATCAGCACAGAACAATGGCAAATGAGCAAAGGCTTTCACCCAGGTTCTAAACGTATCATTGAGTGGTAACAAAACCTCTATGATCACATAAATCACATAAAAAGTCTGGTGGAACGTCATTTTCCTCCAGCTCAAGAATACTGTTGCCTATTCACTGAAATATCTGAAGGTAAAGGAAGAATTTAATACAAAGGGTGAAAACAGTAAATCAGTATGAAAAACAAATTGCAAGTAAACACTCAACTCTGGGAACTTTTCTCTGTTCTCCTATTTTCCCTGGGTTGAAGTTCAATGTTTCCAGTGTCCTACTGTGGAAGCAATGTATTGTTTATATTGGATCAGGCCACTCAGCCCTCTAACCCCAGGTACAGAACCCATATATGGAGTAATGTACTTTTCAGGGAAATTTTGTCTTCTTCCTAGCTATCAAACTTGTTAAATAAGTCAGTTAAAGTTGTTTTTACTGGAGCAACTTTGCACTTTCTCAAGTTCCTCCAGAGAGGCATCTTCAGTAATAAAACACAATCTAATGCTGTATTTTTCGCATTAGACTGGAATTCATATCCCTATAGTTATTTCAAAACCCAGTCCAGATCTTTTACTTACTAAAGGACAAGTTGTGGGAAGTTAGGTGATTCTACATATTTCAGTAACAGTCAAGCAGACTAGTACTAGGAGCCCACAGAACCTGGTGAATGTTTTCATTCTTTGTAATATTTCTGTCTTGCAAGGAAGCTTTGTTTGTAGAGCAAGTGGTTTTGATTCCTTTGTTCAAGCTAGGAAACTCTAGGCTAAGAGATACGAGGTCCATCAAGACTCTAAATATAAAGTGACTTCCACAGAGAAATTGAACACCCACAATCTACCTCAAGTTGAGTGAAAACAACCTCTGTTAGAAGGCTCCAAAAGTCGTTTGTTCCAAAAATAGTTTCTTACTTGTATTAATGAGAACATGTAGTTCTCTTTAGTGAAGACTCAGGGTTCTGCAGTCACCTGCTTAAATTCCCATAAGCTAAATGAGTAAATCAGAGAAAGAAGCGCTGTCATCCTATTTGACCACATAGAAACCAAGATACAGGAAGGTTAAAGTCTAACTATTCCAACTTTCAGCCTCCACAGGCCGTCGTTTTGAAAATGATTGCCAAGAATCATCATTTAACAGACTGTGCTGACAGTGCTCCCTATTAAGGCCTTGGTGACATATATAAAATCCTTTCAATATTCTTATGTCTGCTGCCAGCCCAGCAGCAGCAAGCTAAGCATGCAGAGTGCACAGTTGCCTATAGCTTCCAGTTTTTCATGCCCCATTGACTGAAGACTCCCCAGAGGACTGGCATGAAGTTGGGGAACGAGTGGCTAGTGGAAAGCTATGCTGACAGCTCAAAGGTACTCTGCTCTTCCCGAGGAGCTCCAAAGACGTGAGTCCTGGTGGCAACTCACGAAGGTGGGATTTGGTGTGAAACTCATGTGAATTTTTATGCTTGCTACCAAACTATCTCTTTCTGTACTCTTAGGTCTAACCCATATACCCACACTGCAGGTGAAGGAAAGGCATCCTGCACAGGGGTAAAGCAAAGGCAAGCCGAAAAGATCTTTCCAAACATTGCACCCCACACCAGTATGAAAATAGGCAGCAAACATCAGATAATTCAGAAGTCATAATTTTTACCTGCAAAATTCACTGTGTTGCTGTCTGAGCAGAGCCTTGAAATTATACTGGTTTGAAGGAGTGTTTCTGTTTATGAAACCACTTTAAAAATTGAGTTTGAGTGAGTTTTATAACTTCCAGCAGCTCCACCATGCTGTGTGCTTCACTGAGTATTATTGGTGATGGTTTTGGGCTGACCCACAGCCCTCAGGAAGTGGCCAGATTATTATTTTTTTAGGTAGATTTTTTTTATTCTCCTCACTGTGCAGGTGTCATCAGTGTGCCTGAAGAGCCTCACACAAGACCAAGGGCTGAGTATTTAAGCTGGGAGTCATTAAACAGGGGCGGAGGGAGACAGTAAGGATTAAGCTCTTCCTTATGCACTGCTTTTAATATCTCTGTCTTTAATCTCCTGCAGGTTTTGTGGTGCAGCAGCTGGGATTTATCTTATTACTGCGCACAGCAGCAGCCACTGATGAACTCTGTGCCAGACATAGAGCACAGGCTCATCCTGGGACAGGCTTTGAACCCCTGCTCCCACCTCTCTTGCTCTCTGAGCCTGCGCCGCCAGAGGCAGCTGAGCCCATGACACCCTGCCCATCCAAGGGAACAGGGACCGAATCTGTCCCTGAAGCTGCTTCAAGGTGCAATTAACCTGATATATTCCCGTTTCACACCAGTTCTTCCTTCAGTTTTATAGCTTATTCCCAATCCACAGTTTCACTGTAACTATACACAAGTTCATTCAGAAGTATAATTTTGCCTTACACTATGCTTACCCTGTAGAAATTTCCCCCCCTCTGGATACTGCCAGGCAGGATCTCCAGATGCTGTACCTATTGATCCAGCCAGACTTTACAAGTCTGTGCAGAAAGGTTTGGTTTACCAGCATTTGTCAACCACCTTTGCGAAGTCTTTCTCTCATCACACCCCTGGAGCAAACCCATACAAGTGACATAAATTCTGCTTAAAATCTTCTGATCGCTGTGGCTGTTTCTCCAGGACAAAACACCTCAGGACCCAGCAGCCACAGATAACAGCTACCACAGACCCTCAGCTTTTGTTTATTCATTTTAGCAATCCCTGTTCAAAACTGGAGTTTGGAGTTAAGTGCAACCAAGGCAGAACAGATACCTTATCTGAAGATAGAATGCTGAGGCGACTGAGCAGGTCCCACCCTTTTCTGACCCACCGGATCCGCCAAGCGTAAGTCAGGCTGGGGAGGGGCTCCTGACACTGTGGCACCCCTGCAGGAATGGTGTCACTGGAGGTGATGGAGAGGGAAAGCATGCCTGGTATCTCTGTAGTTGCCCTTGCTGCTCCTGTGGGGCTCTAACATCCCTTTTCCTTCTGATACCCACTGTGATGGGAAAGGATCCTCCTGAAGCTCCGGGTCACCACTGTGTGCCACCTCCTGTGCTGGGGCAGAGTGATCTAACTCCCACCTCTCATCCTCAGGAGGAACAAGGAGTATGCATGACACAGGGGAAGCATTGTGGGAACTGCCTCTGTGATTAATATTCACCTGAGATTGTGGGGAATGGTAATAAGGAGTCTGAGTAAATGAAGAAGGGTAAGGGCAGGAAAGGGAATGGGGTACACTGATCATGCTGAAGAAGAGGCTTGTCAACCTCACCAACCCTCGGAAAGCCAGGACAGGGCTGGCAGCAGGAGTTGTGCATAAAGTTATGAGTCTGCGTATGTCAGTTGTCCGTCTCTCCAGTCCCCAGCACCCTGGGAACATGGAAGTTTTTGATGTCTCACAGTAGGATGCTGCTCTTAACCTTGGAAATTTCCTCCCTGAGCACAGGGCAAGACTTTCTTTTCCTGTGTTACCCTAATATTGTTCTCCTGGGACCCTCCACACATCTATCAAATTGCAAAGGGAATTAACTTATATTTTTATAAGATAGCAGGGCTTTCTGTCCTCACATTCTTCCTTGCATGAAACCTTACAGGCCTGAACAGAAGTTTTATAAATCTAAAAGATGCTTGAAAGGCATACCCACATGTCCTTCAAAACCTAATTGTCCGACAGGAAAAATAGTAACTAGAAGGTCACCATCATTCCACTCTTTATCTTCCTTATTCTACTCTCTGTTTTAAGAAAACACCAAATGCCTTGAAATCACTTTTTCCATTTTGTGGACCCAGACATTTTTCTTATGGGTGTTGTATAGTGAACTGGAGCCTGCTGGTAGTGAGTTTTTTTTCCTTAATAGTCTTTCACAGCTCCTATAGCAGTATTCCAAGGACCCCACCATTTCTTATGACCACAGACTGAAAGCTGCCAGCCTGGAGGAACACACCATCCACAGTAGGCACTGTTGAAGCTTCCTAATGATACCCTAGTCTGGGCTTGCCAGCACCCTATGGCTCTGGCTGATGACTGCTCCTGAGCAGAGCATGTTTGGTAGGTATAATGGGACCTTCAGCCTTGTGTGATGCTAGCAGCACATGCCCAGAAGGCACTAAGTAAAAACGGCTCAACAGATGACCATCTGATCACAGCTACTTTTGCATCACTGGCTTAAATCACTTTCACATCCTTCAAAGCACCTTAAGTCATCCTGAGGCCACACACTTGTATTTCTAACTGCACTGCACACCTAGGACTCAAATGCTGGTCAAGGACACTGTGTTGATATGAAAGCCCAGAAGACAGACTTACACAAAAACCTACTGAGCCCATGAATATTTTATAACCTATCATCCAAAATTTTTTGAGCATTCCTCTACCTTTAGAAATTTCTCCATTTACTTTTGCGTGGTTTTGTGGGTTCTTTTCAAAACCGTTTCTTTTTTGCCTTGTCTGGGTGTTCACAACTTACACTGACAATAGAGTGAACCATTTGAAAGGTTTTGTGTGGTTTTTTAAAGTATATTTCTCTGAGGCAGAAGAACCTAAAAATGAAAACTGCTAAAGGGCCAAAGAGGCACTGTGAAATTTTAGTAATTCTTCAAAGGAAAACACTGTGTAAGATTTTCTAATTCATGGATGCAAGAAAATAGGATCTTTACAAATGACTGTACGGGAGAAAGAGCTGAACATAAAGACGGGCAGTTACAGCGTTAAGAGAAAGCGGGTAAAACAAAAATCCTTGATGCAAACCTAAATCTTTGAATGAGATACCAGAGAACTCAGTGAAAACATAAACTGGTGCATGAAAGAAGGAGCTGCAGGGAAGCTGAATATTGCACAAAGTTTGTAAAAAAGGCTTCAGAAGTACTTGCATAGGCTCCGCAGGGAAGCTGAAGGAATCAAGTAATTACAGACACTTCTTTTTCGCCCCACAGTGATAACTGGTTGGACTGGCTGGCTTAGAAATGCAATGCTTATGTCAGTGAAAAACATTAAAAGTCACTTCACTTACAGGCAGGCTACTGTGTTCTGAACCACATTATGAATGTAAATTTAGCACTGTGAGAAATTATCAGTGTGTTTGTTCCTGCATGGTGATATGGTTGATTCACTAATAATTTTAACCCACTTTTAATCACAATAATGCCAATGTGCAACCAGCTAAGTGCATAATTCTGTGGTACCAAGAAGGCTCCAGGGCAACTTACATGCTGTATCTCAGTCATTGTAACTCTAGCCAAGGGAAACCTGGGAATTTGTATTCACATTTGTGTTTACACGGTGCAGACAAACTAAGGTATACAACTTCACAGACAGTTCTCAATAGCTTACAGGAAATTAAGAGGAAGTTCCTCACTGTGTTAATGCTTACCCTGATGCTGAGCTCTGTCATGTTCCTTACTCTCCAAAAAACCTTTAAAAAACTTCATGACCTGGGGAGGCATCATATTATATTTAGCTTATTTTCTTGGTATTAAGTGTATTTTACAGCTTTTGTGGTGTATGTCTTCCTCTCCTGTTCAAAACCAAAACAAACTAGCATGCACTAGCTATGTGTTGGGCAGAGCAGCGATTCAGTGCAGCCCTGTGGAGAAGGACTTAGGGGTGCTGGTCAATGAGAAACTGAGCATGAGCCAGTTTCAGTGTGCAGTGCAGGCCCAGAAACCAGACATATACGGGGCTGCATCAAAGAAGCATGGCCAGCAGGTCAAAGGAGGTGATCCTGCCCCTCTACTCTGCTCTCGTGAGACCTCACTTGGAGTACTGTGTACAGTTCTGGTGTCTTCAACATAAGAAGGACATGGAGCTGTTGGAACAAGTCCAGAGGAGAGCCACAAAGATGATCGGGGTGAAGCACTTCCTGTATGAAGACAGGATGAGGAAGTTCGGGCTGTTCAGCCTGGAGAAGAGAAGGCTCACCGGAGACCTCGTAGCAGCCTTCCAGTATCTGAAGGGGGCCTATAAGGATGCTGGAGAGGAACTCTTCATCAGGAACTGTAGCAATAGGGGTAATGGGTTTAAACTGAAGCAGGGGAAGTTCAGGTTAGATATAAGGAAGAAGTTCTTTACTGTGAGGGTGGTGAGGCACTGGAGCAGGTTGCCCAAAGAGGTGGTAAATGCCCCATCCCTGGCAGTATTCAAGGCCAACTTGGGCAGAGTCTTGGACAGCATGGTCTAGTGTGAGGCATCCCTGCCCACGACAAGGGGGCTAGAACTAGATGATCTTGGGGTCCTTTCCAACCCTAACCGTTCTGTGGTTCTATGATTCTAGGATTAAGCATTTCAAGTATTACATACGAAGTGAATTCCCACATCAATTTACTTTAAAAGAGGGAAGGGGGACAAAAATAGATGAGGCTACATAAAAAAAACCCAAACCATATAATCCTATCCTTTTTATCTTGTTTCCATAAAACAAGAAAATGTACTCAACTTCTGAGGGTTTTCACAGGTCCAAGCTTTCTGGGCTGTGAAACATATCCACTGTAAGTAACTGTGACATTTCTGAATATACTGCAGCAGAAAAATACACCGAGGGAAATATTTCAATCTCAAATACTTTGGGAGAAAGGTGTTTTACAACCAGAATTATGTCTGAAAAGTGTTTAAGTACTAAAGCCCCCACTTACCCTTTCATGACCTCATTGCATTGAGGGTCATTTCAGTGGCCCAACTGCGGCCATCATTTGTTTCTTGAAACATCAGCAACTACCTGATCAGACAGGTGTTCAAAACTGAACAGACAGCTTCTTACAATTGATATGGTTCCAGCTTCACAAAGCTGCAGTGCTTGACTTGTCAATTATGGGGAGATACATCTTTTATCCATGCCCCAGTCTTGTTGTGTCCTTGCTTGTCCGCCTACAGCAATGTGTGCTGGTTTCGGCAGCCTGCAGTGCAGCTAAATATAGTCAATAGATGCCATTGGTTATGGATTGAGCATCAACTTAGAAAGCAGAAACAGTTGTGTTCTGCTTTGAGCACCTCCTTTCACCCTAAGGAACCTGCTTTAGGGAAAGGCAAAAATTAAAACCAAAACACACATGTTAAGACATGGAAATCCACATTCGTCTAAATTAAGGTGCCTTGCCAGCAATGCAGGCTTTGTCCAATCCTTGTCAAAAATCAGCTGAGGGATTTCTGTCAACTCCAGGAGCATCAGATCGACCTCCTAGGTGAGCAGGTTTCCCTTCTCTTTTTTAAGCAGCGGGGTCTGTTTAGGTACCATGTAACAGCATGTGCAGAGGCCAGCTGCAAGTTAGGCTTGAAATGAAGGACTAACGGCGGCACCACCTTCCATATTTTTTAAAGCTTTGTATTTTGCAACTAACATCCTGTAACTCTTTTCGCTCCTTTCTTTGTCAGGGTAACACACAGAGTAAGACAACTGGATCAGAGTACTGTGTAACAGTGAATGCAAATTGAGTTCAAGACATCCCTGAATCTTTGCACAGCTTTAGACAGATCTTTGCAGCTCTCAGCAGCTCTATCAACGTTCATAAGTAACAGCTTTGGTAACAGTGGTTAATTTCATGCCAATAACTACCTTAAAGAAACCATCAGTGGATGCTCTGAAGATGCATTTGCCAGGCAGAAGTAGGATAGCTCTTCTATTGAAGCTCTCTCTGCTAGATCCTGCTTCAGGTTATCAAATTTTGACCAGCAAAACCAGACTGCTCTCCGTTGTTAAATCTCAGTAGGCATGGTTCTGCCATTCCTGGGGGTGATGTATATAAAACAATCCTATTTTACTTTATCAGAGAGACTTACGGCTGCTGCTATTTTAAGTAAACGTGAGAACAGGCATGAGAGTTACCAGGATAGCAGAGATGAGCCTTTTTTCCTCCAGTGAAGGACAGGCAAAATTTGGTTTGGTCCAGAGCATTCAATAACCTTCTTATATTCATACAAGCTCATGGATATGATTCAGATTCTGGCAGGTAAGTGCTCCCAAGGGTCCCCTAACACTAAGTGCCTTCATCCCCAAGAAAAGAGATGCCCATGGGCCCATGCTTATAAGCAAGAAGCCAAGACCATGTTTGTTTTCAGCTTTGCCCAATCAGCCAGAAGTTGACTGAGCAACAGCTACAATATACAAATTTAGTCAATAACTGGAGTAGAAATAGAAGAACCAAAAAGAAACCCTCACACAGCAAAGTTAACAAGTCAATGTAATGATTGAAGCAGCAAAAAACTGTGAGGAGGCAGCATGCATTTCTACTTTGCTGCTTGTGCATGTGTTTGGATCTGCTGGTCTTTTTCAATTGTAAGTTTTAATCTCATGGGAAAACACACAAAAATAACAATTGAGTTTTAAAAAAAATGTTAAACACTAGTCCACAGGTTTTTTGTCTGTTTCTTCTCAAAAATCTAGCATATACGAAAGAGGAAAGGCCTCAACCAGGAGCTTCCCCTCACCTAAGCATGTCCCCACCATGAAGTTTCAAGCCGTGACTGTCTTTGCATTCCCTCCTTCCTGTTCCCTATAGCTTATTGTCTTTAGGTTCTACATTACATTATTTTGAGCATGGCATTGCAGCCCTGGCGCTGGCACTGGCAATGAGAATAAACCCAGGCAGCTGCCATTCTTTGTCCTAAATTATTGCCATAAGTGCCACTGTGTGGCTGGCATACATGGAGTAGAGGATCAAAGTTATGTAGGAAACTGCTGCAGGACTCTGGTGGGCTGTATACAGCAGTGGACTGCTTTGCAGGGGAGCTGCAGCATGACTGGAAAAGGAAGCAGGACTGAATTTGAGCATCTCTGGGTTATGCAGGAAGGTTTTCTGTCCTGGAGCTTTAGATATGAAATCCTAAATCCTTATTACACTTTTCAAATCATTCCAAACAACAGTATCAGAAGTTCTAGCAGGACAAATTGGTAGAATTTCCTAACCTTTCAGTGCCTGACAATTTGGAGAGACACACATACAACAAAGGGTCTTTCACAGAAAGATTAGTCCATTTAAAACACAAATCATCTTTGTGTATACAAACCAGTGGTGATAAATAACAAACCATTTTGCGTTTTTCACGCTAACGGTTGAAAGTGGATAAAGATTATGCTCTAGAACCTGCAGAATATTTTAATCTAAGTGATAAAAGTAGATGGAGAGTTATTTAGCTTCACAATGGGGCAAAATTTGAGGATTTTCATATAATTCAGTTTAAGCCTTTACACTGTGATCCAGTCAGCCATCTCTTGACCATATTCATAGTACTGGCTGACAGATGCTACTGGTTCATAGATTCCTAATGTTATAAGAAAAAAACAATGTATTTCCAGGAACATGACCTGAATGAAACATCATATTCATCTGATTTCAGCTAATTCACACTTATGAAAAGGAATTCCTTTGTAGAGTCTGAAGCCCTTGACCCAAAACAAAGCTTTCTGGAGTCAGGAAGAATTTGGGGAAGACTGATGCAAATGTTACCATGAAGGCTGTTAAGAAATCAAAGATTTACTGCCTGTCACAAGTCAATAACACTGAAAGAAAACAGAAGTCTCCTGTCCTTCTGCTATCATGCTCGATCTTGCATCACAGGAGAAGCAGTTCAGGTCATCTGCAGAATTACCAGGACTAGTAAAAGATGATGATGAAAACTAAATATTAACTTTTAAATCGAGCTGACATCTACCTCCATTTGTTTCTGTTTTCCCCCTTTTTCAGTGTAACCACTAAGCCAAAATGCATGCAAACAAGTATGTTAAATTTAAACTAAGTATACAGAGAACTCTGTAAATGATGCCATGCTATCAGAGCACAAGGTTTAAGGTGAGTTTCTAAGATATTACTAATTACAAATCTGAGAGTTAGAAAAGAAAACATAAGACCAGGGTCTGTAGCATAGCTCACTTTTATTGTTTAAACAGTTTTTGCATAGGAAATATATCCGCTTCCAGTAATTGACTGCAGTATGAGCAGCTGCTAGCAGTATAGGCTGGATATAACAGTAACAATCACATTAAGTCAAGCTTGATTTACACCAGTTTAAAACTTGTGGCAGTTGCGTTCATTTGTAACCTAAACGAAAAAAAAAAATGTACCAAAAAGAACATTATTATCCTTCAACCAGGCACAATAAAAACCTTTGTTGACACTCAGGCTAAAAACAGGTCTGATGCCAGAGGGCCCTAATTCCAAAATTAAGTAGCTGTACTGTAATGCATCCTACTAGTGAGGGTTCATTACACAAACACTGTGCCTGCACCTTCTTTTCAATTAAAATGTAATCTTCAGGATTTATGGCCTACGGTATGGGGAAAAATGCCAAAAGTTTTAAAATGGATCAAACCTGGTGTGTAGCTAGCAAGCAATAACTGACTACTTGTCACCTACAGTTGTACTAAATGTATCTAAAGAAACACACAGCCCTACAAAAGTTGTTCTCAGAGAAATATCATTGAGATGGGGTGCCTCTTCCCAGCTTACTAAAAGTTCTATATGATATAAGCACAAATTAACAGCTTGATGAAGACATAATCTAATGCAGCTCTTGAGAAGCCTATGCCTGGGATAGAGGAACCCCTCACATTCTACAATTTTGTAGAGATTCTTTTTTTTGAAGAAAATGTCATCTGAAACATATTTACAACTGAACTCAACAGAGACTGTGAAATTGAACAGGCACTGCTCATTTGTTTGAGTTTTTTGGTAAACATTTTGCTGGTTTTTGTTTCTTTCTCATTTTGCATCAACTTTTATCAGTCCATGCAACTTCAATGCCCTCAATGAAGAATGCATAATAAGCCATACTTCTTAAAAAACTTCCTTCTGCATATAGAGATACATTTGCCACATCAGTCCCTGTAGCACAGTTTCAAAACCATTCTGTCAAAAATACAGTAATACAAAGACTGGCTTTAGTGTCACTAGCTCACACTGCTCTCCATTTATTTAGGCCACCTTTTGTTTTACTGTTACCATATCATGCAATAAAAGTATCAAAGGCTTATTCGAGGATATTATGATGCTAGTGGCACTGAAGCCCTTTTCACAAATTCAACATACATTTGAATTGCAACACACAGATATTTCTAAAGAGTACTAACTAGTGAACCCTTTTATCATTTAAAAAAAAAAAACAAACCAACAAAAAAAAAAAAAAAAAAAAAAACAACTACTTACAACCATTGAAGAAAAATTTGCAACAAAAAATGTAAAAATTGACCGTCTCCAACTTGTCCCCTTTACTATTAACAATGTGACCAACAGAGCTGTGGCATGGAAACAGTACAAAGAGTTGTCATGGCAATTAGTTTGGCTGATGCAAAGGTCATTGTGCAGGGTTAAAGGGCAAAATCAGTGGTCCATGTTATCCTCCGACTGCAGTGCTCCACCACACCCACACAATTTTGAGGAATTAGAGAAAACTGGTGAACTAGCAGAAAGTGCAAATATGAAGGAGGCAGTTTTCAGCTCCTTCAGCATGGAGCAGAACATTCAATTTGGAGCTTTTCCTGTTTAACTTGTTTAGCCTGCATATGATTTTACACTCTTCTTTTCCTAAATTTTTTCTATAGAAACCAAATAAAAAAAAAGTCCAGGATCATGCAGCTGGTTAATGTTAACAACAGACCTTGATAGGGTCATGTAAACTATACTGGATGTCATGCTTAGGGCCTTACTGCCAGCAACATTAGAGAGTTGTTTCATTAAAAGTGAATACTGTACATTGAATATGGGATAACTTTCTGCAGCCTTCATAACCTCACACAGTAAATATAATTAAGATTTAGGTACAGGACACACTCCGGTGTCACAGCTGAGTATGTCCTTGTGCAATCTCTTTCATTAAGTCCTTATGAAGCTACAAGATGCAAATCCAAAATTCTGCTCCCTGAGGACACAGCTACGTGAGACATAAGTACTGTTTTAGTTCTCTGCCTATCCTGAATTGCTCTGTGAACCTAATCTTAAATACCATCATGTAACAACCACAAAAACTTTTGCTAAAGGCCATATATACTAATAAAAAGACAGTGGTGCTTCCAACATTTTGAAATGCTCTGAAAACCAACTTTTCCAATACTAAATACAACAAAATAACCTTCATAAAATATAACTTTTCTCCATTTACATTTTTAAAGGATTAGCAACCTATGCTTTTCAAGCACAGGCATCTGCGAAATAACTCCTAACATGGACAGATTTCTTTTCTTAATACATAAATTAAGAAACTGGAGAGTTTTAACCCAAGTCCAGTTTCCAAACAAAGAATATTCTTGTTTAAAAATGGAAATAACATGCACTTCCATTATAATTGCTAAAAAGTTAGCTTTACAAACAAGGGTATTTTAATAAAAAAAAAATTCTCAACAAAACTATACAGTGTACAAATTACTGTGTACAAGGTAGGCGGTTCATTCAGAAGATTCTCCTTTCTTCTCGCTACTTGCAGCTTCACAAATTCATTCACATATTTTCAATGGAGCTGCCCACCTGAACATCACCCCACAACTATATTGCTATAATTAATATTTTTGCCATGTCTTTATGTACAGTCTCCTTCACTGCCTTTTTTTTCCTTAGTCAAGCCTCAAACGTTCATGTCACAGGGGAAACACACTTCAGTGGCACAGCCATGAGGCCAGGGCTGCAAAGCAACTTAATAAAGGCAGAACAGTGCACATAGAACGGGGTGGCTCAATTCAGTCAGAATACACTTCCTGGTGAAGGAGGAGGCTAGAGACTGGATTTGAGTTCTTGATCTTAATCTTTTGACTGCTGAGCTTAAAAAAAACCCAAGCAACCAACCAAAAAACCCCAAATACCTACAAACAAACAAAAACCCAAAACCAAACCAAACCAAATCAAACCAAACCAAACAAAAAAAAAAGAAAAAAACAAAACAAAACAAAAAAAAAAAAAAAAAAAAAAAAACACAATAGCTGAAGGAAAAAAAACAAAACCAAAACTACCAAACCAAACCTACAATTAATGAAAAGTTAATTTTCTTCCAAACAGGCTTTCCTACTGGAGAGGCAGGTTCAAAAAACCCACAGTTGCTTAACAACCCAATTCATTCACATGAAAGGAGTCTGCTTTTTAAAATACTGTATTTATAAGCTTAGTATTTCTCATACAGGAGGTCAGAGATAACAAAAGTTCTGTTAAGGGCATCCATCTTCCTATAAGGACAATCATAATTTTGACTATTGACTTGTGTATTAACTTTGAAGCCTGAACTTTCATCCTGGTGTGCTACTAAAATCCCAAAGGAGACACCTTGCTAATGGTACTAATCAAGGCCCCTCTGCTTCTGAACTGCTCAGCACCAATGGCGTGAAGAAACATTATTTTACCAGGCAAGAACCTGAGGTGCGCTCCGGGCGGGTCTAGTGCATTTCAGTAAGCCTAATAGGCAAGTGCTTAGTGAACAAATTCACTTGTTAAGTGGCTCAGAAAAAAAGCAACATAAAATTGATTTTCATTTTCTTTTGCTGTCTTATCTTTTTATGTAGGCTTGCTTTTTTCTAGTTTAGCTATAGATAAATAGAATCATAGAATCATAGAATAGTTAGGGTTGGAAAGGGCCTTGAGATCATCTCGTTCCAACCCCCCTGCCATTTGCTTCTCTGCAGTTCCCGTCTCTGTAGCTATGCTGGCCCTGCCTACACGCGTATCTCCTGCTGGAGACGTGAGGATGTGCCACCACTGCAGCTCTTCACCTGCCATGCACTGACCAGAGAAGGAAGGGACTGACTTCAGTGTGCCGCTGCTCTGCACTTGGCGGGGTGGCTGTCACTGGAGCTGCACTCCGGGGCTATTCCATGGTAGGAAAACATCCAAAATGCAGAGACAACTGCAAGGGGATGGATTTTCCCACCAGGGTATCCTAAACCCACAGGTCTAAACTCTGCTTGTGCCTTAACACAAGGACGTGTTTTTAGGAAAAAATCACCCCTTGTTCAACCATACGTCTCAAAGATCCATGCTGCATCAGAAGTCTCCAGCAAGAGGTCCACTACTGATCTGCAAAATGCAATGGAAATACGCTTTAATTTATGTCATAATCTAATTCTGTGCATTAAGAAACTCCTTCCCTGCTAGAGCTCAAAGCTCTCCATCTGACCTGCTGAATGAGAAGACACTGCAAACCTCTGAAAGAAACATCATAAATCAGATGCTGTGAGTTAACAAATGTGGGAGGGTAAAAAAAAATAATATTTTGACATATAAGGGAAAAAAAAGACTATTTACCAGTCAAGCAGACTAAGGGAGGCAAATTCTCTGCAGAAGCAACTCTGCTGTCAGTGGAGTTATGCCAGCAAAGACTTTGGCCCTCTATGTGCATTTCCTACACAAAGCAACTGTCTTTGTCATTCTGAGCTAAAAACATTTTCTAACATGAACACTTTAGGATGCAGCATCCTTGCCGGAATGGAAAAGGCTTCATCTCACTGTGGGTCTTGACCTCTTTCTCTGCGTCTGTCTCTTTCTCTCAAGGAAAAAAAAAATCAAAACCAAAAAGCTTAAAGTAAAACAATTTCCTCAAGTCAAGTCTGCCTCCAACAGAATTCATCATTTATTTTTAAAATCCAGAAATGATTTTAGCTTGCACCCCAGGTGGGAAGTTAAAAAGAGGGAACCGATTTGAAAGTTTGTCACAGTAGGCAGAACAGTCGCTTTGCAGCCCTTGCCTGGCTAAGGGTGCACTGCTTCACAGCTACACTGTAAAGTGTTAAAAATCCTCCCCACCCACCCCAGAATATATATATATATGTATGTATAAAAAAAAATCCCCTGTCCACCTCTCAGTACAGAAAAGGACCTCATCACACTGCAAAAATAGCAGTACCCACTTTGGTCAATTAAAACAAACAAAAAAAAAGCATACTTTTTTTTTTTTTTTTGTTTTAAATCTGTGTACTTACCTATAATAACTAATACAGCTAAAAGCACTACCTACATAGGCAAAACTTGGTATTGCATAATTCATATAAATTTGTATCCCCTCCCCCCAATATTAATTGGAAGATGAAAAACATGAAAGGTTAATAGAAAAAACACCAAAATACTGAAAATATTGCTGGTTGATTACAATTTTTAAGCGGCAACTATACACAGCCATGATATGCTTTATAAATGTGAGATAAAGGTATAACTGTCTAAAAAATCCATGATGTCACGCTTTTTTCCCATCTGGAGTACAAAATATTTTGTCATAAAAATGGTAAAGATTTAAAATTATAATAAATGCAGCAAAACAAGTGTAGTGATGTCAGGGTTTTTTTTGTGGTTTTTTTTTCTTTTATGTTTTTTTTTCCATTTTTTTAGATTTCAAGGCAAGGCACGTAATGTGGACATTATAACTTCGTGCAAATCAGGATTACTGGAAAGAGTATTTTAACTTTTTTTTTAAAGAGACATAGAGGCAAAATGTCTGCCCATGCACGTTATATTTCTGTCAATATGTGATAATTGTTGAACAAGGCTAACTTCTGAAAGCACCATGCAAGTTTTCAGCACCCTGCAACTAAACTTACGAGTGCATTATTTAAATATAACTTATCCCCATCCTGGTATTACCAGTTTGTAAACGGTAAGCTTTGCCCTTGTGACATGGATTTGCCTATCTCTTTGTCTCTATGATGCAGATTTTACAGAAACATGTAAACCCTATGGGTTCTTGATGCAACCAGTAACTTTAAATAAATAAATCCTACCCCTGTGTGGAGGCAGCAGCTAAACCAACATAAGTGCTGTGTTTCCATTGATTTCTTTTTCTCAAGGACACGATTTGTCTTGATTTAATGCCTTTTAATGCCCTCAAAAACTGAGGGGAAAAATAAGTTTGTTCAATGTAATTTTTATTTCTATTTTTAATCCCCTCAATTTAGAGTCCAAGGGCTGAAGGACTTATAATGATGACCCATTAGATATGATTTTTAAATTGCACTTGCCTCTGTAAATGTTTCTTTAGTGGGGAAAATGTTCACTTTTTTCTTTTTCCTTTTCTTTTTTACTGTTGCATGAGGAGATAACACTTATACCTACATAGAGGCATTTATTCCATAGAGCCTGTGTGTTCATACTTGATTGAAAACATCAAACTGCGTAACACACTAGAAAAGGCTGAATTAAGGGCCAAAGTTTAATAAATCCATACTAATAACTAAAGGCTACAGAGCTTATTTTTAGAACATCTAGAAATCAGAGTGTTGAGAAAATGGCTGGCTCACGGCCCTTGTCCTCCTGCAGCTCTGTTGCTGCTGCCTAGCCTTTGTTTTGTGAGATAACCAGGAAAAGTGATCCCATGCGTAAACAACAAGAATACTAAACCAATAAAACTAGCTTATCATGCAAATATTAAGGCATCTAGAAAGTCAGTTAAAATATATTGTCAGAGACAGAACATCTATTTCCCAGTGGACTTCATATAACAAAGGCTACTTAGCAAGGGCTGCATTCTACTCATCAGTGAAATATCATCGACCCTTTGTACGTCATTTCAGTTTCAACCACAAAGGAATTAGTGATTGTAAGAGCTGCAATTGCTGGTCTATTTTTTCTTCTTTCTTCAGTTTCTTTTCTCCCTCAGTTGCTTGTTTCTGCTTGAAGGAAAGGCTCTCCAATTATGTTCAAACCATAATTTGGGACGTTTGTTGGCAGGATCGGTGTCCTATTAGAAACTTGAAAAGGAACCAAGCTAGCCCAGGTACCAGGACTGTTAAAAAGGGCAAAAAGGCAAGGAGAGAGAAAAAGAGAGAGAGAGAGAAAGAGAGGGGGAAAAAAAGAACATAAATTAACCACATTGTAAGCAGAAGAACACAAATAATTTGAATCAGAGTTAAGCCATATCCATTATTAATAGCACAATAATAATATTATTCAGTATATCATAAGATAAAATAAGAAACTAAATTTGTGCACAGTGCTTGAGATTCTAACTTCATAGTTTTCCTTGTGAAAGTATGACTCATTTGAAATAAAAATCATGGTGTTAATCTCAGTTACAAGTAGTATTACTGCTGTCATAACACTAAGTGGACTGTTTGTTTCTGAAAGCTCCCAAATATTTCAGACACAAATATATAGAGCAGACATAACTAAGCCATACACATGACACTATATAGCACAAGGATGCTATTTAAGAGCTAGTCAAATACACTACAGTGCACAGGTTGCTGTTTTCAAGAACACAATATACCAATTCAGTGGTTCAGCTTCCTGTACAACTTCCTACCCTCTTACAATATGGCAGTTTATCTTGCCTCAGTCCCAAGATGAGCCTCCAAGAAGTGTGGGTCCCCAAAGTAGCTTTAATATTAAAAAAACTTGCTTTCTTTATAGATTTTTCTCAAAAGGTATCAGTGCCTAAGGAATACTGTATAACACAAGAGCCCAATCATGCAAGCACTTGCAGCCAAGGGTAGCCATAAGTCAAGGGTAGCAGTAAGTATTATAAATTTTTCAACAAACATCTGAGAAAGAAAATATTTTTTTCAAAGGCAATTCAATGACTTTGGGACTTAAGTCATAATTTCAAAACAACTTTGTCACTGAGGAGCTTAAGTCCCAACGGCATTCACATTTAGCAGACACCAACCTGTAGTGGGTTGGTAAACTGCAAGCCCCCATCATTTCCAAGATGGATACTCAAAGAAAGACCTCAGCTGCCTCTATTCAGTATCCAGAGCAGACCCTGAGCTGCCTGTTCCTTAGATGTCTTTCTGGCAACCTAGAAATAATGGACTTTAGAGAAAGTCTTGTGAAATTTATTCAAAAGAAAACCAGCATCATTATGTCAGTGATCACTGCCAAACAACACCAGAACACTCTGTGCAAACACATGCTTCCTCTGCGCTTCATTGTGATTGAGTTTTTCTCCACACTAGGTGTTTCTACAAACACAACGCCTTACGTGGGAGCTCACACTGTGATTAGACTGATAAGCTCCATGATAACACATCTGAAGACTAAAGCCTCTGACATATGTTTCGTGGATGACAGATGCTGGAAGTTTTCTCCCTTTCCTATCCTTGGTCACCCCTCTGCACTGCTCTCTCTCTGCGTGAGCAGGTGCACTTCTGTAGCAGTGGGTGTAAAGAGGAAAACAGGTCATTTTTATCATTTTACATGGGTATAAAATAGCTACATTTCACTTGGCAGATTCATGTGATCCTTTCCTGTTTAAGTTGTTGCATAAACAGTTAGGAAAGAGGTCAACTTATTTCGTGAACTCCAAGAGATGTGTTCCTAAAGGCTTTTGTATTAAAAGTAATACAAACAGCTTCTGTCATTTACTCCTGTTTGATACTCTTTACCTCTCCAAACTTGTTAACTCATTACTTAGATTCCTAACAATTAATTTCTGGTGCTGGTTTGCACATCAAAAAGGGTAAAAAATTGCTGACCTGCTTGTCTCAATGACTATCAAATTCTGAAGTGAGTGGGACTTTTTTTTTTTCCACAAAGAAATATAAAAAATGTGAATATCCTAATTTATTTTCAATGCCTGAAGTATGAATATCATTCAAAGGGGTTGAAAATCTTGAAATATGCACAAAGACTTAAACCCACTTATGCACGAAAGATTCATCCAATATGATCTGATGAAAAGATTATATTTCAAAGACAAAAATCAAAAAATACAGTAACAGAACCCCATTTAAGGGGCTTAATTTTTTCAACTTATGCTTCATCTTCTTTCACAATTTAAAAATGCATTTTTGCTCCTTCCTCTTTGGATTTCAGTAACATTAAGAAGTAAATTCTAAAATCACTAACACAATGCAAATTGTTTTCAAGCACAGGGATTTATAAAAATAAAGAATAGTAATAAAATACAAAAATCAAAGCAGAAATCCCAACCAGTTTTTTTTTCCTCAGGATCTGTCTGAATGTACATTACATAATGCACAGTTCTTTGCTGTCCTTTGGGATTTACAGTGTTTAGCAACTTCAAACAAAATAGCACACTAACTAAAAGAATGTAAATTTTATGTGAGGTCAGCATGGCATTCCAACAATTTCTGTTGCAAAAGCTAAATACACAGCTTCCACGTTATCTTTCTGAAGATTTACAGCGCACTTCAGTGGTTACATACATACATATGTGACTTTTTTCTTTGTTTTAAAGCTGACAGCCTTCTAATGATTACAGCAGGTGAAGAAACACAGTCAGTGCTGATAAAGAACAAAGTACTATTTGTAGCAGCTTTCTTATCTACTATTTCATGTAGGAGACAGAGATCTTGATTTTATGGGAAGTACTCAATAAAAATAAGTTGTGCCAAATGACCAATAGGACAGTTGTTACTATATGACCTATAAATTTGATAGGTGTTTATTTAAACCTTTTAAGCCTCCCACCTTATATTAAGACCATGACAAAAATGCAGATTGCAACAAATTCATCAATGCTACTTATGAGTCCTTAGGGGGTAAGAAAGCCTCTACAGGCATGCTGAAGTCCCTGATCTACATGCACTCACCAGGCAGCAGCTGGCCCCACAGGCAGCAAAGACAGGACATGCTTGCAGTTCACTAGCACCTCCTACGCCATGATTTTCAAGGCTTGATGACCTCCAGTTGTATTTTAGAAACTAACCCTATCATACTGCAGTTTGATTCAACTCTATCTCCGGCCACCCCTGTCATGATACCACCACCAAGCGTTTACTGCAGATCAAAGAGGAAACCTGAATAAAAACTACTAAGGCAAATAGCACTAACCACAGCACAAAGCTCTGAGAAGAGTTATGACATAAACAATAATAAAAAAAACCCAACTCCGTCTCTGCTAAGCTGCATATGCTGTTTATCTAAGATTCTCACATACCCCATTACATTTGCAGTAAATTTGATTGAACTTTCAACTACCATTTGAATGCAAGCCTGTTCTGTGCTCCTGTGTAAGGCCAAGCCAGACTGACAGCCCAGAAGAGCAAGATACCCTGTCAGCTTTCTCAAACATCCTCTAAAGTGACCTCTGTGAGCATCACAGTTTAGCTTCTGCTGTGGAAACCATCTACAGTTTCTCTCCAGAGCATCCTAGCAGAAGCACATGTTATTGCTGACTGCAAAGCAAACTCTGCCTGGGGCCCACATGGATGGCAACAGCAGGAAACGGGAGAACACCATTCCCTTCACCACACTATCCACCAGTTTGGATCAGAAGTCCAAACTTCCAGCCCTTGGTTTCACAAAATCAGGGGCAATGCTCTCTCTGTTCAACTAAGTGCCTCAAGTCAGGGGAAGCCAAAACTCTTTTCATTGCCCAGAACACTGGCAAGCTGATTGTCCTTGCAGAAGTTAATGACATGTCGCTCTGCCTATGTGGCTTCTCCTTCTGATAAAGAGCTCTGCATGTATGAGTGGCATAAATCAGATATGCTCTACCTTCTAGCTCGCTGTTCCTGAAGAAATCTGTGAGCACTGCACTGGCAGAGGTTATAATATAAATACCCATCCTTTTGAAATATTAAGTGATACCTCAAAAATCTGCTCTAGGCTAAGTATTAAAGAAAATTACATGAGAAGTACCATCAGGAACTGCTATGAGATTCACACTAGTAGCATTTGTGAGGCAGAGTATGATTTATACCTTTAAGTAATTTCACTACCAGAAAGAGTTTTCTCTCACTGTAACTAGACTATCAGTTGTGTCTTCAGTTCCCTGCACAGCAAGTATACCATATTTATCTGTTCAAATGTAATAAAATCACAAGGAAAAAGTCTGCAAGCATCCTAGAGGGTTAATATTATTCTTTACAGTTTCTATTACAGTTTTCACATATTAATTCAATGAAGGTTTCTGCCATGATTTCCTCTTAAAGATGGTAATCGCTGTTTCAAGAACCTCTGATTAAAATATCACTGGAATGGACCACAAACAGTACTAATATTTTGTGTACATACAGTCTGTTCTGGAGGTTATAGTAACATAAAGAGTATAAAGTTAAATGCAATAAAAAAAATAAATCCAATTAGATCCAAGTAAATCTGAAGGATTTTAAGATTTTATTTTCTACCAGTTACCACCCTCTTTCTATTATAGCTTCAGCAGTTTGTGGAAGTATTCCGTCATTCAGAAAGTACACCTAAACCAGTATTTCCTTCTTGCATCTTTACTACCCTGTGCATGAATGCACTGGCTTAGAAGAGTTAGATCAGATCATGCCAGGTCAGTCACTGGACAGAAAAGGTAGAAATGCCTTCAATGTCAAAAGAAGTGGTACTAGCGAGTCACCAAGCTCATCTATCTCTGTATTAAGCAAGTGCTGGCCCACACAAGTACAGGGAACTTTGCCATTTCAAACTGTTAAGATTGTATGAACTTTGGGAATGCAATTGTGTTAACCTCAGTGCCCTGGCTAAATTCCCATTTGTGTGTTTCTGCCAAAGAAATAACCACTCCTCTGGCATCTACTTAATGTGGCACTTCTGTTACCATTCTAAACTGGTATCTCTAGTTACACAGCTGTCAAATTTCACCTACAAGGTGAGCATTTATTTCAAGAAATATATTAAACATAACTCAACTCTAGTTAGGATGACTTTTATAGTTTAGCAGGCACATACCACCCATTGAGCAGAGAGAGGAGGCAAAAAGGAATTCTGCTGTAGTTCTTATTCTATTGCCTCTTTATGACAGTGTAAAAAAAAAGGATAAGGAAAGATCAGGAAGAGGTCATAGAGCCCATTGCTAACAAAGAAAATCTGCAGCAGAGGAAGGGCCCAGAGAAACGGTGCATGCCCATGCTGTGTTCTGGACCAGGCACACATGAGTGTTCAGTGCAGAGACAGGGCTACAAGAGGTCTGCAAACACACAGAAGGAGCTATGACCCAGTATAGAACTGTCTGCCGCAGAGCCAAACAGTGGAGAACATGGGCTTGGGTTACCAGAGACCATCAGGTCACCTACGAAAAACTGACTCTCCACTTTCCACATCTACACTGCTTTTTTCCCCAAAATGTTACCATTTCTACTTTAAATCTGTTGTATTTTTTACCTTGGCACTTTTTTAAAATATAACTAAGAGTTTATTTATCGAATTGGCATGACTAAATAACAATGCAGCTAACCCTAACTGCACCAAACAAAATAAAACAAACAAACGAAGCCTAAACAGTGTAATTTCACTGCTTCAAAAGAAACAATCTGAGGTAAAATGCTCAGGAGGTAGAAAACTAGAGTAACTAAGGGGTTAAAGATACAGTTCAGACTTGGGAATTCTCTATAATATGCTCCTCCTTCCCTAGCAGTGCTGCCAAAAATCATCTGACAGGAAACATAAGATTAAGTTTGTCCTACCTAAGTGAACAAAGAGTGCTCAGAACAGGCAACCAGCTCACTGCAGACCGGGAACTTTTCTAATCCTGCTGGAATTTGCAATGCTGCTTAGAAAATATTACTGAAGTTGTTTTCTTTACTTTAACATCTTGCTTCTGGATCATCTCAGTCCTTTTGGTCACGCTGCTGTTCTTGCTGCTTCTCCCATAAAGGCTAACTTAAAGCTCCAAACATAATCACGTAGAAAACGGACATTATTGATTCCTACGGTCCATTGTTCCCCCATTCCAAGTCCCTGAAGTTCAAGTTCAATCTGGAATTACATCATGTCTGGTTTCTCCTGGTTACCAGACAGCTTGAGACGTGACCACAGCTACAGAAAAAACAAACAGCCTTCTTCACGCTTCAGCTCCCCTATCGATTCAAACCTAAACTTTTTTTCTTTCTCTCAAGTATGCTTCAAGTATGGAGCATGGTTAATTTAGAGATTAAGTTCCAAATTAGATTATCTAATGGCATCTTAATGGATTGCTGACCCATTTCCTGTGGGATGGCAGCATGCAAGTCTGGCTTGAATACAACTAATTTCTTAGGAAGCATTCTGAAGATGTTTGCCTAGATGGAGAGGAAACATAATGTTCTGCACATCTTTCTGCATTACAGAGTTAGGCAAAACCCTTTGCGTTAGAAATTTAAACTGAAAAAGACCATAAAACATTAGGTTTTCTTTCTAAGAACACTTTTACAATCAGGATACTTCAGCATTTTTGTTCTTAAATTGCTATGAATTGATACTTCTATTCCAAAATATTGCCCAAGGGGACTGGGGCGGAGCAAAGGGGGGGGGAGAGGGAGGGGTAGAGGGTATGAACCATTGCTCTAACAGGTGTCTGCCAAAATGTGCTTGCAATAGCATAAATGCAGGGTAGTGCTCGGGGCAGAAAATGATGCTTGTAAAGCTGAACACCCCTACAGCTAGAGCTGAGAAGGAAATTCAGCACTCTGAGAACAGACCTCCCCTCAGCAATCTCCAAGAACAAGCCAGCTGTTGTACTAAGCTCGTGTGTCAAGACTGCAGACCAAAAGCAGGAAATGCTAACTTAGTGCATTTGCCTGGGTAGTGTAAATGTAATGTTAAAGTAATGGTTAATCCATAAAACTAACACAAAAGGATTGTTACAAACATTAATTTAAATAACAATAGTTGGGAATAAAAACAGGTTTGGCAATAGCTGAATTAAAATGTACAGTTTGGCAATGAAAATTTACTTACAGTCTGTGAATATTCTGCAAATACTCAACATGCTCTAAAAGAGACCCATCATGCCGGCTTTTATGAGTGGTCCCACTGGAATTAATATCAATGGTGTAATGAGTGGCTAAGATTCAGGCTCAAGCTCATGTTATCAGACTTAAACACATACACCAATACACATGTGCACACAATCACACACACTTTTTCTCACTCTCATGTCTTAAGTTTGCTTCTTGCATACGCTCTTGCTCTCTCACACAGTGACTGAGGTTATATTTTCCTAACTGAGCCATACAGAATTTCACAGCTTCCCCTCACCTTCTGTCTCTAGGAAAACAATTATCACAGAACAGTAGTTATGAAAAAAGAAGGTCGTTGTTTGTTGTTGGGTTTTTAATGGATTCTAAGCATCTTCTTCATCCGTACAGCAAAAAAGTTACCTAAATGATCTTAAATATACTTGAGAACTTCATTTTGAGAGTGAGAAGCTAATACTTCATCTGACAGGCTTCTAACCCACAGGCTTTACACATATAACCCCCATTAAGTGTTGAATGTTGAACATAATGCTGCACATGAAAGAGGTGAAAACCTGATGTATCACAATTACGCTGATTTCGTTACACACCTATTTAGAAACACATCTCTGCTACCATAATTCATTATATATCAAGAAATATAAAAGATAATAATGTGTAATTTATTAATGTACCAAAGGTTAATGGGTTTTATCGTGTTTACTTCTTTTTCACACAAAAATAAACTCTCCTTTGTGTAAATCATTCCTAATTATTCTGTTATTTAATTGAGAAATAAGACAGTTTTATCTTACCTTCATGTACATGTTAGTGACCTAAATCTACATCAGCTGATTATGATTACTCATAAAACTCTCCATGAATAGTATGGTTATTAATTTCTCAAAACCACCACCACCTCAGACATTTATTATTATAATCATCTACAGCTGTAACAGCATGATTTTCTTTGTGTTAACCACTAAGCCCCCCAAAATATGACTGCAAATTACATTTTCATTTTTAAAGCCTAAGATCAGTATTCCCTTGAATTTCTGAAACCTATGCATCTGACAGCACAGCACTGTCATTCCAGGTGCTTAAGGCAGTTTCTCAATTCATCTTGCACTAAAGATAACCTCAATATGCATGGAAAAATGTTACACACATGTACTGATCAAACGCTGTCAGATATTCCTCTATAGGCCCACTAACAGATACTGTAGCCCAATGCAACTTTTTTAGAGGTGGTGTAGGGGTGGAAATAATTAAAATGTTACCTTTGCCAGGTAATTCCCAATGTATCGTCACTGGCACTGGGGTATAAATGCCTGCCGTTTTGATTCATGGTCCAGTCACAAATTCTCAGCTGTCAATTGAAACCTAGCAGTCAGATATGGATTGAGCAGTACTACAGTTTTTAGTATTTAAATGAATACATGCAAACTAGTACTGTACATGGCAAAAAGCCTTACTTTCCCAAGAAGTAACTTTAAAAGATAAAACAAGCAAACAAAAATAACTTATTCTGAGAAATAAATGCCTACAGATTTGCTTAAGATAATGCTACTTCAATATGCTCCTCTATTAATAAAGCATAAAAGAGTAACTAGAGTTTAGCACATAACAATTAGCTATTATTAGATTACAAATTGAGCTGGAATAAAAGGATATGTTAATATTCAATACCAAGGTACTTTAAGAAAGGAAATTAAAATGCTGTTTTCTCTAAGCAATGCTTTACACACTGTGTATTAAGTAAAGGTCAAATATAATCGATATCTTTTAGCATGCATTTAATGAAACACAGAAGACATGCAATTTATAGAAAATTTGCTCAAATTAAATAAATTCTATGTCCTTATCTTGCTATTTAAGGAGTGTAAAGGTATTTTGCAATTGAAGTTTATCAATCTAGTGTGACTGAAAGTGGTATTACTTAGCAAGAGGTGATAAAATAATCTAATCTTGCTGTAGACTCAGAATAATAGCATTTAAAATACTTTATTGCATTTTAATATAATGAGGAAAGTACTAAATGTTAGCTGAAATGAATTCTTCCCAGATCCTCAAATCATCAGTTCTGCCTTCATGGATTGTTCAAGCAACCTTCTATAGCTCTGTTTATTTAACAGCTGCCCTATAGTGTTAGCAGATTTATTGAAAAGATATACTGTTTATTTTTAAGTTTAAGGAAGTGGACTTATCTGACTCATGAAAAAACATACATTCTAACCTCTGTATAGTCATGCTGTATATATATTGCTGTACGATTATATATGATACAGCACTCTGAATTGAAGATAATGGTGATGAGTTCAATTGCATTCAATGGATTTTCATTTCAGCCTTTAGATAGCACATGCTACAGCAAACAAATTGCAATAAACTATTTTCACAGGAGCACAATTAATTACAGTCTTTTCCTGAAAAATACAAATGCTGAGGACAAGACAATATTGCAAACCTGACCCTGTCTGGCTGTTAGACTCATAAGCTTCCTGCTGTTAAGGTCTGAGAAATGGAAATGTTAGTCTCTGATGTTTTCATAGGGATTGTTTCTTGTTTGTTATCTAAAGAACTCCAAGGGACCTCCTAAAGGCCATTAAAAGCATGACTAAACCACATGAAATTAACCAGAAAAGGAAGCATGCAGTCAAAAAGTTTGCTAGAGGTAACTGTGAATAATACATTAAATACATTTGAAGAAAGGGTAAGTAAATATTTGGTTTATTCACTATATAAAACAGTACTCTAAACCTGACTTAAATATTACAGACATAGTAAAATATGTCAGCTCAGTTACTCAATGTACAGTAGGTATGTTTCTGCTATAATCCTTAAGAATGTCATCTTCATTACTGGTGCATATTTTAAAGCTTTATAACTTAGCTATAAAAACTCACTTTCGGCTGAAACACAATACTGAAAGGTTAACATATGCCCCTTTTATTGTCATGAAATATGGAATCTACAAATAAAAAGTCCTTTGGCTGATTAGAACCACAAAAATTACTAAAATTATAAACTTAGTGTTACCAAATGAGTTTATGCACTTAGGTCTAGCTCAAAAATCTGGCAAGCACTTAGATTGCTAAAGAACCTGACTGCATTTGCCTTGTGGGGAAAACAGTAAGGAATTGATACATTTCATTTTAGTAAATCAGCTTCTGCACTAAATCATTAAACTCTTCCCACAGTCTGTATGAAAACTTTCCACATATAGTTAATACGTTAAATTTATCATTAAGAAAGCTCTAAAAAGAGCTTTTCAAACCTATATCATAATGTTAATAATTACATACTTCATATTATATTGTCATACATATCTCAATACTATACATCTGAATACTGTAATGGTAAAAATAGAACATGTGCATTTTATATATAAGTTGTAGACACATGCACATCTATATGCAGATTCATGCTACACCACACCTAGAGTTAATGTAAACTGTAGTGCTATTCACTGCACCAAATGTGCCATACTTGCAGTACTGGCAACACCTTGAAGAACTGCACATCTACACAAATGTATGACAAGGCCAGGACCACACCATCTATGCTGAAAAGCACCTTTCCAATGTTAAGAAGTATTTCTTCACACTCCTCAGCAGGCTCATATAGCTGCTGTGTCATCTTTAAATTCTAACCTGCCAGGAAAACGGTTTCTTTTCCTCCCTCACATAAAATTTCCTCCCCCAAATCACTCCTGCAGAATGTCTAAGATTTAGAAAAATACTTTCAAAACTATCAAGAAATATCACTTTCAAAATCTGCATCCCTCACATGTATTGAGTGCTTCCTGGGTAAAAGGCTGGAGAAGCTTAAAAGAGCTCTGTGAGCTACGGCTCCACTTGATGGAAGAAGATGTCTGTTCACAGCAGCAGGGGGAATGCTGCCTCTGGACGATGTCCTAACAGCCCACTAGGGAAAGCCTGGGGGCACAGACCTGTTATGAGTACCAAGCTTTGGGAGGATGCAGGGCATTTTAGTACAGTATTTTGAGCGCTACACATTGTCTGGAGTCATGTTGAAAGTTTTCTGGCTAGTTGTAGTCCTCAGAGTAACTTATACAACCTCTAAAATCATGTCTCGGTGTTAGCTGGAGACAAGAAGGCACATTCACTCTCACCCATAGTAAGCCATCTAAAAAAGTTTCTCTGCAGGACATGTGAAAGGGAAAGGCAGGAAACTACTTAAAGGCTAATCGAGAAAACTTCAGTTCCTCAGCAGAGGGCCTTGAGAAATAGTTCTCAGGAAACATTTAATAAATGCTGAAAAACATTACTAGCTTTCTCAAAAACAAGCTATGAATGCAAAACAATTGACCTGATTTGGCATGTGATGTGGTGAAAAGTCTTTCCTAGAAGCCTGCTGGAAAAGCCTGTTCCTCAGCCCCACAGCTTTATTTTCAGCAAG
Organism: Amazona ochrocephala; assembly: GCA_039720435.1. Taxonomy (NCBI): domain Eukaryota; kingdom Metazoa; phylum Chordata; class Aves; order Psittaciformes; family Psittacidae; genus Amazona; species Amazona ochrocephala. The sequence goes on along the minus strand of CM077909.1, from coordinate 81,927,831 downwards.
GCAAGCCACATGAACACCACCTCAGTAACACCTTCCATCCACAAAACATTATCACTGATTTTTTGATTTATTTCTCACCTAACCACACGAAAAAAGAACATGGGTCTGTACTCTGCAATGGAAAAGGATGCCCAGCCTTGCAGCAGATGGGGAAACTTCACAGGCAGCTCAGCCATTTTCTGACACGTGGAGATGCAGCAACACGTCCTCACTGCTGCAGTCGCTCATCCCTGAGATACATTCTCACTGCTACACTCATGAAGTAATGGAGAGCACAAAGCCCACTGTAACTGTTTCTCCAGGGAGGCAGTGCAACTCCTTCACCCACCTCAGCTGCATCATGGGATGGGGCCACAGCCCAGGCAGAAGCAGAGCTGTAGGCCTAGCTCCTCCACCTGTCACCTCCCTTTTCCTGTCCAGCCCTCTCTAAGATGCCAGCAAAGTGATTGTGTTTTGCACTTTCCAGTGCTGTGACATGCTAATGTGAAGTTCTACCCAAGAGCTAAATTTCACTGTTTGTGCCTGTTCAGTTTAAACTGGGCACCTAGCAAGCAAAACCATGCAGCAGAGTTTTAAGTATTCAAATCCTGTGTACATTAAAAACACACAGTGAACAGCTCAATTTTAATCATAGTCTGAATAATTTTTAAGGGTTACTATTTAAGCAGGGTTTATATTCTCCTATTTAAAGAGTGGCTGTTGAAGACTAACATTCATTTTAAGCTTCTGTGATGGCTAGTGAAAGTAGTCATAGCCATCACAGAGGTAGATACATATTTTGGAAAAGTGTGATAGGAGACTGTGCTATAGCTTCTGTTAGTTGAGGAAAGTCCATAAAAGTTAATATTTGCATACTGTCACTGTTTTGACTGAAACTTCCTTTTAAATGCATTTCCTTTCCAGCAAGCATATGTGAAAGGTGACCTCTTATCCATTTACACACCTCCCTGGTGGTCACGTGACCCAGTTTTACGTCAAACTGTCAGTTATGATAAGGGACACAATAAGTACAGCCTAACTGTTGATAACTTGTTTCCTGGCTTTACTGAGAAGTTCTGTTTAAGAGTCCACTTGTGTTCTTCTTTCAGCCTTCCCATGAAAGCAAAAGCAACATCCACCCAAAATGTTTCACAGACACTCTGTGTTCAGTGGACATTTAAGTTTACAATTTACCTGATGAACAGTATAAAGAGAACTCCATTTTGAACTGTGTGATTCAGTAACTAAAGGATGCATCTGGTAAGAACAACTTCCTACCAAAGAGGCAGGGCAGCCTGCTGGGTAGGAAATAAAAAAGCTATCTACAGTTCTCTGATTTTTCATTTTAGAAACCTTAAGTGTTTCTTATTACTATGTACATGGCAAATGTCTTACTCATAAATGCCCAAGCTATGTGAAAATCAGGCACACCACACACCACACCCAGAAAGTCCAAACTCTAGTGAAACCCATGCCACCGGATTAATCTGTGCCAAAACTGGAAGAGTTCAGTAGCTCCCCAGTAACTCAGCATTAGTTAATACAATTTACTGTAACAGAACAGAAAGTTCTAGAGGTCATTGTCTTCACAGACCTCAATAGCTATCTCATTTATTTATATTTTCTGATTAAAAATAAAATCACCTATGCAAGGCTCCAAAGCACATTAAAATTAAACAAACATCCAAGAAAGAAAACCTATCACTTATCTATCTCCTTCATTCCAATAGAAATTTGTGAACTATTCATCTGTATTTGCAATAAATACTAATATCTATCTTTCCATCCATCTATCTTTTTATATTGCTTACACAGGTAAAGTCCATGGCTAGTATTTCTAGCAAAATTCTAGCTTTAGAACCACAAACAACATTAACCTGTCTCTAAGAACATGATAAATTCACTGAGAACAGTAACACAAGGAGGCTACAGAAATGCCATCACATAACCATGAGAATTCTGCTCCTTAAGACATCGTTATTGAGCTAATGATACCTCCATTAAAATTATTTAGCCAAAAGAATGGAGGCACAGCCACAATCTGGCAAGGGACTGTGTCCACTTGCAGAAGATTCAATTTCACTGTTTCCTCAATTTGCTGCTTCCTCCTCTAATCTAGGCTTAGAAACCACAAACCTTCAGTAGATGCATACCAGAGAAAGAAGGGGGGTGGGGCAGAGAGAAATGCTCCTATATAATTGTGAAGATTATCCAACCTTTCTTTTATGTGCAATTCATTTAAGACGTTTCTCAGCACACATGATGAGCACCAAATAATAGATCTAACTTCATAACATAATCCCATCAGGCACTAATAGTAATCTTAAAAAAAAAGTGTTTCATGAAGATACTAGCTCTTATCACCTTCCTTGCCCTTTCCTATGGCGCCCTCCCTGCAGTTACATTATCAATACTTAACAACTCTCATCAGCTGATGTGGAATAAAGAAAAGCACACCAAGTGGTCATTATCAATTTGGAAAAATAGATTGGGGGTGGGCAGGTAGGAATGACATGACTTTTTAACAACAAAATTATAAGATACAGGTGACTTTCTAGATGCCACTGAACAAGAGGCATGTTTTGTAAGTGTTCACGTCACAGTACAGAAATAGCTGGCATTTCAAGGCAGGTAACAGGGACCAAGACCCAACAGCAACTGCAGCAAAAAGTGGACTGCATAGTTACAATTCCTCACGACAACACTGCCATTCTAACAATCAACATAGCATGCCATGTTGCAACAATATATTTTTCACAGTATCTCCATAAAAGCAAATAAACTGCTCCCACTGGTGTTATTATGCACCATTTTTCAAAGTTGTATTCAGTGCTTCCCATCTAAATGTGAGTATTCCAGGTAGGTTGTGGCATAAATTGTTTACTGGAAGTTCTAGCAAACTATCATTTTGTCAAAAGACTCCATGTAAATGCCTATTGCAAAATACATGTGTAACTTTAAAATTTATTGTGGCTACCGCAATTTAAACAGGCTACATAATGGTTCTTTTTAACAACAGTGAAAAGTACTCAGTGGTACATGCCAATATTTCTCATAACCAGAGAGAATAAATCTCCATAAAAACTCCTCCAATGAAGTAAAAAAACGTACCAGTGACAATATTTATTCTTGAGGGGTCAATGTGCATTACAGGGTATGGCGAATGTTTAAAAGACCTCTCTGGAACTAAAACCATTGGCTTTCTAATTTAGAATTGCCTTCCAACGGTACAAAATGATTGATTGCCTTTATTTCATGTACCCTCTGATTTTTCTTTTCATTCATCATGGGCTGCTTTAACCAAATGCATTTAAAATCTGCCACAAGAAGAGTGGTCTCTTTTAAATTGTTATAAAGTACTGAAAGGACATAGTAAATCAATCTCATTTCTGCCTTACCAAAGGATAACCTTTGCTCTACAAAAATTGTTCAGACAATCTCAGTGCTCAACCACACTCTCTGAGTAATAAACATATATGGTACTGTCATCTCAGAGATGCCTTTAAAATTTAAGTGAGTGAAGGTAACCAATTAATTAGAAACTTGTATATATGCACTTATATATTCATATTTGCTCATATGAAAAAGCTTTGTTGTTAAAAGTTTTCTCTTCTTCCAAATGGCTTCAGCAGTACATACTATTCACTGATTTTGTATGTATTTATATATGTAAGCATCCACACGTGCCTCACCCTTAAAGGCACTCAGGTAAACATACACATATATCCATTGCGTAAGTAAGAACAGAAGAGAATTCACAGCAAAGACAAAAACATGACACAAATTTTAAATTTACTATATAGCTCACTGATCACCAGTTGATGCTCTTGAATTACTATAACTAGACTATGAAGCAATATACTTTAGAAGGGAGAACATTGGTTTCACATAGTGGCATTGAAGAATTTTTCATTTATGAAGTGCATGTGAGACCACCCGCTTTAGCCATCTGGCCACATGTTTTACTATGAAAGGGACTATTAGACATAGAGATGTAAACACCAAAGACAGGGATGACCCTTGAGATCCTTCTTGCTTTTATGTTCTTATAACACTGCTGAAATCTCCAAATTTATATTCATCTACACAAAGGCAAAAATATACAGAAGATGCATGAAATGAGCAGTATACAGTTTCCATGTCCATAAACTCAGCCAAGAGAAAATTAAGCGTGCTGCCACTACCTTCTGGCAGGTGACAAGAAGTCTGTAACTCTTTCAATGAGCTTGGAAGAAGGTGGATTGGGCTTAAGTAATAATAAATTTGCAGAAAAAATTGTGTCTAAAAACTTGTAGTGAAAAAAAAAAATTGCACATTCCCAAGTTGTTAACTGGATGTCAGAGGCTTTTCAAAGGACACTATGTAAAACTTCACCTGAAATCCAGAATTACATTTAATGTATTTAAAAAGAGACATGTGTGTGTTTTAAAATGCAATAAACATATACAGTGTATCTTTATAAAAGAACCATGTTATAGTAATTATAACACATTTCATAATAGAACAATCTTTGAGAGGTTTTAAAAAAAACAGTACACCGGGAAATTCACTTGAAAAATGAATGGTTGGTGAACCCACTAATTGCCATTTGGTATTTTCATAAAAGTGTACAGATGTTTCCAGTTAGGTCTCACTGTTTAAAAAAAGCTGGCAAAGCATCAACTGTCTTGAATAAGTGATCATCTTTATGAATTTCTCTTAACTCTGCATGTGGTGGCCTTTAAAATGGACATACTGCCACCTTGCCCTGGGAGTAGGTAGGGGTAGAGAGTTCCAGATGAAGCATGCTTCAGTTGTATCTCAGCAAACACAAAACAGGTAGGTTTTGCAGAAAAATGAGACAGTCATGAGTACCAACTGTTAACAGGAACTCAAGACTGAGAAGAAAATATAGTATAATAAATACCAAGGACTATTTAACAGCCCTTTCTGTTACTGCCACATTCAGCTTTTTTCCTTCTAACATTTTACATACTATTGATTTCAAAGTCCTTGACTGTTAAGATACAGGAGCAACAGAAACACACATCATAAAATATGTTCTAAAGGGTTTGAATTTATTCCTGTTATCACTAATGTAGTAGCATTTCTGTATATGCATGGCCTTGCTACTAACTCCAGCTAATTTGTTTGTAAGCCATCATTAATCTCGGCTGTATATTTTCACAGTTTGGGTAAACACTTCATTTGCATTAAATTTACAGCATTAATGAGACATGAAATTTAAAATGCTACTTGAAACATAAATGATGTAAGAAACTACAACAAAAATGCGGTTTTATCATGTTTGAAATCAGCAGACCAATTTAAACCTATTAAATTATAAATTATTGCATTGAGAATTTGGTTTTATAACTCATCTTCTAGAATTAAAATGAAGAAATGTAGGCTTAAACATCTGGGGGAAAAAATAATTTTAAAATAATAAGTTGGACCTTTAGCTTTGGAAGTTTTGTGCATTTTTTTAAACTCATTTTCAAACGAATATTTGCTGCTCATACACTTCATTCTGTTTCCTAAAATCCTGTTAAAGAATACGCATAATGAGGTCTTGAAAAATAAAACAGTTGAAAGAAATATGATTAGAAGTTCCTTAAGATGACAGAAATGTAAGAAATCATATGCTAAATTGATGTTTCTCAAAGGTTCAGTTGTTTCGAATATACTTCACTTTCGGATGACAAATACTGAAGCCCTTAGAATCCCAGTCTAATCCAAGATAACAGTGGCAGCATGTAGGAAGGTAATACCACAAAACTTCTCTATATCATTACACCTATGTGAAACTTGCCCACCTGTTGCTGGTGTAGGAAGGATGGGTCTCTTGGGCCTAGTCCCACATATCGATTGGCTTGGGATGTGCCTGAGGCTGTGTAGGCTGATTAAGGAAGAACAAAACAGATTGATAAAAACGCCAACCTATCATAACTATCACCCTGTGAAGGTACAGTACAAATATGAGAGATCCAGAGTTATGATTTTGCAATATATAGGATGTGTCTGTGGTATTCCTTTATTTAAAATTTAATAGAATGCAAAAGAAAAATTGGACCAGATTGGGAAAGAAATGCGAAAATTCCTATAAACTTCAATGGAAACTGCACATGTAAATCACAATGATGTCTCTTCTTAAATAGAAGTTGCTCTGGATTATGGTTTTATTTTAAAGCGATTAAATAAGTACTTGAAGGAATCACAAGCCTGATTCTCATTTCCATTACACCAATCGAAGGTACCAGTGAAACCACTGAGATTAGATTACAATGTTGACAGAAAATATTAGTGCTCAGTTATTACACTTACTGCTCTGAAGGCCCATCACGAAACTGTAGAAGAACAATAACTGGAAGCAAAAGTTCATTTTACTTATGTGGCATAAAATATGCCTTTACAGGCCTTTGGAAACAGGTTGTAATCTGATGAGTATTTTTACCAGAAGGGAGCTGACTTTTACTGTGCAATATAATATTAAATATTCAACTCCCCTATGCATCAGGAAACAGCATTTTCCCATGGGGACAATTTCAGAAAGTTTCTCACTGTCTGATACAGAAGATTAAAGAAACGCATTTCTGAGAAGAAAAGGAATTGTAGGTGATGCTGGGATTAGTTACAGGATATGGATCCTTCACCTATAGGTCACATTCCTGTCTGGTCTCTCTCAAGAATTTCTAAAAGCCATTACCCTCTCATGGCTTTTGGTGGTAGTTATGAAGCAAGGCAGGTGGTTCGACTACACTTCCCAGTGTGGAGATATCCACACTGCAACTTGCAGCATCACAACCTAGAAACATGCTAGTAGACAATGAAAAACTACTAAAATTGAAAACCCATACACAAGGACACCAGTGACGTGCTGGATGGGAGTATTTACTGAATTGGCCTGTTAGTATTAAATTCACAAAGCAAATAAAAGCAATAAAATTAAAAATTAAAAAAAAAAAAGAATGTTTTATACAGTAAACAGGCTTTACTGAAAAACTGTCATAAAAATTAATCAGTTATTAGAAGGAGATTATGGTGGAGGCTACAGGGTTCCTCAAACAGTATCAATGCCTGCTGTTCTTTCTCATTCAAAATAATTTTGCTATTACACTTCAGAATGAAAAGCAGTGCTAATCAGTTACTATTTTGTTCTCATCAGACTGAATAATAATGATAACTTGTTGGCCAAGCATATGCTTTATATATCTCTCTCTGTATATATCTTGAACTAATCAATCAGTTGTTGTGAATAGTAGAACTAGGCCATAAAGTATATTTAGTCCTGATTTTCCATTAAGTTAATATTAGCACTCTGCATGGCAGGCCTATTCTGACTGATAATACAATTTATATGTACTCATGTATAATTTATCTATCAGTGGGACATGATCCCTCATTATTTGCTGTTTTCTTCATCAACCAGATACGTTCCTTTATTTTTTTGCTCTTACAGTTAGCAATCTAGTTTCAAAAGGCTTTACCAAGCAGGTAAGACTACTGCATTGCTCTGAATACTATAATACTGAAGAGTCTCCATTTATACACTATCTCATTTTTCAGAACTGGCACATTCCAACAAAATTTGTATATAGGTGATTTTTTATTTTTATTTACATTATGTAGTAACGGATGTTGGATCTTTAGGCAAGTAGTTATTTGCTCAGTCCTGTGGAAGCCTGAGGAGGCTTTATTTCAAATATCTAAGCAGAGATGTTCTCAGGATCATGGGGAATCTGGTACCCAAGTTCCAAGAAACTGGGTGCCAACTTCATTTGAAAATATAGTCCAATTTTTTCCCATAGTAGTAGGGCAATGAAAGATTAGGTATGCTTTTCTACAATAATGAATAATATGGTCAGATTACCAGAAAATATTCCAAAGCAGCTCCGACATTGTATTTGTTCTTTTTGACGTTTGTACTGGAAACCCCAACCTCATTTGAGACAGCTATTTAGGCCAGGGACAATCATGTCAAACAGGAAGCAGAATGAAACCATGAATACTTGAAGCTATACATTAACTCATTTTTCTGTTCTGGACCAAAAGTTTAGAGTGATAGCTTCCTGTTTGCTGTTAAAAATTCTTAAAAGGCCCAAGAACTGTACCACAGACCACAAGGGAGGATATAGATATACTCTACCACCTTTTACCAGAACCTCTGATGTACTGAAAGAACAGCTAAAATACTTCCATAAATCTATCTCCATAATTATTTGTTTATACTTAAACAATAGTTTGTCCAAAAGCTACTACTATCCTTTTATAATAAAGGCATAACCAATTTTCTTCCTTTACACCTCAGCCACTCCTACGCATTTGAGTCTCATCTCTTCTTCATATTCTCATGAAAAGACTTAAAGTATTAGAACGCTTAAGAAACATATAGCTTACGGTCTCTGTTAATAACAGACCAAAATTTAGGAACTGGATTCACAGCTCAAGTACTAAACAGACCTAAAGCAAGTAATTTCAATGTAATGGACCCTAAAGAGTTTAGAATCTTCAAAGACTGGTAAGTTTCCTTCCAAAGTGTATGTTTGTAAGTGGTTCCTACAAATCCTCACCACCCTGATCAATATGGGTAACACAGCCATCTCAAATACAAATGAAACTTCAATGACACAGAACACAAATACACAAAGTAGTTAAAAAGCAACATTCTGCATCACTAAGCACGAGTTTTTGGAATAAATGACCCTACACATAATAACACCTGTGCTCTTATTTCCAAAACTGCAATTCCATTGAAGATGATAGGATAAAAATATGGCCCTTGAGTAGTAATAAAGAGCTTTAAATATGAAAGCTGGGAGGAAGGGAAGAGAGAACAGTGGATCTGTGATCCATTGTTCCAATGACAAGTAATTAAAATTTTCTCTTGCCACATCAGTTGCTTTTTGCTAAAAGCGACACAACCTATACCAAGATGCAATTGTCATAGCTCAGATCCAGTAAGGGTTGTAACAAGGCTTGATTTCTGTAGGAAAGCTCATTGAGGAGCAAATCATCCAATCTCTGGAATTCTGTCTGCGGCCACTGTAAAACCTTGCTGTCCGAGTGTGCTTCTCAATGTCTTAACAATGTCCACCTCAGATGAACAACCACGTTTTCTTTTTCTTGAATAGTGGTCAAACATGCAGGCTTTTCCCTTTCATTTTGATTGTCATGTCACAAACTTTGGTTCATGTAACATGATGCACTGGTTGAAATTTGGGGAGGAAAAGTTTGCAGTCATACCATGTTTGCTCTCCATGTAAAATGATGAGCAACCACTTGGTCAAATAGTAGGAAAAGGCGCCTTTTTCTGGCCTCAATTTGAAATCATATCGAATCTTCGATGGACATATTTTGTTTCCTAAAGAAATACTTACTGGTTGCTGTAGGTGAAGATGGCTCACCTTCAGTGGATGTAGTGATGGGTTTAGTATCTGTCATGGTCAGGGTCACAGGTCGCACCGCACTGTGATGGGGAGAGGGTGCCAAAACTGGAGTAAAATGGCCAGGCACTTTCCCTACTACTTGACCACTGCTGTTAGGCTACAAAACAAAATCAAAAGAATGCCTTGTGAAACATACACATTGCATTTAAGGAACCTACCCACCTATCTTCGGGTTTTCCAGAATGCCCATCACAATAGTATCTGCATGCTGGAATGCAGCATTCTAAAAAAGCCATGAATTTCTATGTGGTATTTTCAGCAAGCAGATCCCTCCTCAGATAGGTAGCATATGCTTTTAAATAGCAGTACTTTTTGGTAAACTTTCTTTCTTTCTGGATGCAGCACGCATCAGATTGTTTCAAAATATATTTGCTGTTTATGCAGCGGCTGTGAAGTGAACCACAGTAAATCCCATGATAGCAGGATTAAACTGACCAGGCACAGGCCCTAATGTATGAAATATTAAGAGCAAATGAATGATGCAAAACCTCTGTTTTCACATGCCATACCACTCTGGCTTGGAGCAAAACCAAGACTTGACCACAGCTGTCCACAGAGATTATGCCGACTGGAAGGATAGCTAATAATTCACATTTAGGACTGGGGATGAGGGTTAGGATACAATCCACTATAATGCATGTGTCATAACATCTGGCCAAAAGCCACCTACCTCAAACACAGAAGTATTTAATAATGTGAACTCTGCAAGTCAAGAGTGTAATAAAGACAACTCTTTCATAAATACAAGAGGCAATCTGCATAAGACCTGATGCTACAGGTCATCATTCTACTTTCTGAATATAGGCATATCTGAATTTGGCAATGTTGACAAGTAAATATGCATGTTTACCCAATGCTTAAACATGCCTTAGACATTCTGCATGACAGTAAATACTCCAACGATAAATAACTTGCAGTAAAAATTAGCAAGCAGTAAAAATGAGCAAGCAGTAAAAATTATTTTCAACTATGGCTGGTTGTGAATGCTCCATCGCTGGTGGTGTTCAAGGTCAGGCTGGACAGAGCCTTGGGTGGCATGGTTTAGTGGGAGGTGTCCCTGCCATGGCAGGGGGGTTGGAACTAGATGATCTTAAGGACCTTTCCTACCCTAACTATTCAATGATTCTATGATTCTATGGTAACTTTTGTCTTAAACTGATTGTGTGTTCTGTGACTCATAGGTACTCTAAAGTACAGCCATGCAAAGTAAAAAATACTGGTAATCTTATTATCCGAAGGACCTTGTCAAATTTGAGATAACTCGGACTAAAGAAATGGACTAATAAAGGACGCTATTCAAAAGTAGAAAGAAAGGTTAAAAGAGGTAAGCATGTCTATGGTAATGAAATAACAACTGGTCCGAGACAATTACCGCAGGTATGTGCAGAATATAAACACACAGAAGAGGAAGGAATTATTTGGAAAGTACAGGAAGTATAAATTCCGGGTAATGAAATGAAACTGCGAAGGAGGGAATTTAAAATTAATAGCAGGAGAAACTTCCTGGCAGTATGATCTACTAGACTTTGCAAATGCCCCCAAGGGAGAGTCTTGTTCTTTAGGACATCTAAAACTAAGCTAGAAGAAAACACTAGAAAACATAAGTGCAAATGGAGACCAATTTTATATTTACAGGAACACTGAGCAGTTAGCAGACTATTTCCCTCACTAAAACCACATGCATTCCAACGAAAATTAACAGTAAAAATGTACACTAATGAGAAGTGGCTCACAAAATACTCCACTAAATGAAGAACAGTAACCCCCTAAATACAACTATATGCTTCACTAGGTGGGACCAGGGCTCGGAGAGGAGAGACACAGAATTCCACAAGATCTTGCAAATACAGAAACTGAATGGTATTTACCACTTTTTCATTTATGTTCCTAGCTGCATAAACTGAGAAGTTAATACTAGGTGTTTAGTAATAGGAATAAGGTCAGCTATCAAAGTAGCTTCAAAATAAGAAAGCAGCATGGATTCAAAGGAATGACAATACATTTGCAAATATCACTATTTCCCCAACTGGCATGCTGCATTAGGTTTTATTAACTAGCTAAAACTTCACTGTTCAATAGAGCTCCCTTATTATGTGTACTTGAAATGAAAATGATGTCACAGAATATATACACAACTATTTCTAGAGAATAATGTGGCCTAAAAGTTTACTGAGCATCTGCTTTCGTGCTTACACGATGAATGAATGGGTCATGAGTGGGGAACTCAGTAATTACGGAGGTCTTTCTGTAAGAACACAAATTACACCTCCATACTACAGCAAACATTCATACATTAAGTATGTGACAGTAAGCCCACTTTCTTTGAGATCTATTTTAGCAGTAGTTTAGGGAATTTTACTTTGCAGGACCTATTTTAATGACCTTCCAGCCTCTAAAACAAGGTATCTTGGCAACTAAAAATCTGACTTGACCTGCATTAGAATAAAATAAAAATTTTAACTAACATAAATTCAGAAAATCTCTAAGAAATACATGAAGTAAATTTCCTATAAAAATAAGCCAAGACACTTTAAAACTCAGAGGCCTTTTCAAAATTTTATTGCATATTGTCACATTTCTCCAAGTATCTTCTGACTGCACTTTATGATTTATTTTGCTTTTATTTTTGTATTTTCTAACATCTTTTGCTTTCTCAAGTGCTTTACCTCTGTTTTCACATTTGTAATATAACATTTGATTTGTAATTTTGTAGTAGTATCAAAACTAATACAGAACATTTTAGCATGCAAAGTATGTATCTATTTGGAGAGTATCCACTTGAATTACAAGTGCAAATATTTATAGCACATCATTTAATACAAATTAATTTTATCCTTATTTAAAACAAGTTTTAGGTTCTAGTTCCAGTTTTCCCTGAAGAAATTCTTAATGACAAATGCATTACAGGTGAAAAATCAACTGCTACCATCAACTAGGGCATCAATATGTCTGTGTGATGCATTCTCAGGGAGATGATGCCTGAGGCATAAACCTCAAGCAAATTGCATGAAGGCAGCTGTGTTAGATAAACAAGCTGCGCATTTGAAAACAGAGGAAAAGAAGCAAACACAATGAAGGTCTGGCAAATTTGGCCCAATTTATGCAGGTGTACATTTTTCTATTGTCGGATTGGAAGCTAATTTGATTTTCAGATCTGTATTACATTTTTTAGCTTTTTAATTCACACCATCTTGAATTGCTACAAATTAATCCATTCATGTGTTCAAAGCCACAGATGAGTTGTATTATCTCCCATAGCTGTAGCATAATCTGACTCAGAGTGTCAGACCGTTAATATCTGTTTGTATGCACTATGCACACTTCCAGTTAATCCTCAGATCGGAAGTCTGAACGGAAAATTGTAACAGATATATATATATATATGTACTGCCTTAAAATCTGGATTCACTGTACTCATTTTCCCTGCTGGGATTTTACTAACATACTTGTAATCAGTAATCAATCACCTCCTCTCAGACTTCTGTTCATATATTTGCCAAATATCAGCACATTTACACCTTAGGTCCTTAGTTACATTTTAGGAGAGGTTTCTTTCATACAGCTACATCCAGTATTAACAAAATCTTTCTGATGTCACATTGAAATAGCAACACTAACATCTACGGATGAGATATTCAAGCATAACAGAAATTGGACATGCATATCCGACAGCGAACATAAACTATCAAGTTACTTAAATGATTAAAGAGGCTCACATTTACAAGGTATCTCTTTTTTTTTACACAACATTTTTAATTATAATCCTAAATTCTAAATAAAACAATTGAAATTTTCCTTGGCCTCTCAAATACAAAGCATCTTCAAAAAATAACCAACAAAGGTGGAAATCACCTTAATCCTGTGCACGTTCTAGGTAGAGCTACATAGGATACTGTGTTAGGTGCTTCAGAAATGAGTTTCAGGGCTTAATAAGAATTTAATTATTCCAGCTAACCACTAAATTGAGAGAATAATGTATCTGCATCTCAAAACACAGGTTTTTCAATAGAAACTCTGTGTTTCCCAAGGAGGTTCCCCTATTACAGCCAGGTGATCCACCAGTAAGTGCAGTTTAGTTAAAATGGATTCAGTGTGCTTGGAAATGTTCTGTCACCTATTTCTTCTAAACAGTTACAGTCCCTTGTAATGGCAAAGTTCAGGTACCATGGTGAAAAATATCACTGCAAAAACCTATGGCAGGGCTGCTTTGTGACCATTGATAGAATTAATTTTGTTGATGAAGCTGCAGAAGATACAGTTCTGCATTTGGTCCCCTGCTGACACACCAAATACCTTGTTTTAAGAGTTGTCTACTAGCCATATCCATGAACCTGGAGATCACAGCTGATAAATTTCATCATTGGGTCCATGGCACTGTGCTTTGTTACACCCACAGAAGGTGATGGATGTTTCATAAAATCTACAAAAAGCTACAAGAAACTGGAAGTATCTTCCCTTTTTCTAGCTCTCCCCTCCCTCCACACCCCCTTTTTTTTTTTTTTTTTTTTTGTTATACGATGCAAACCCAAACTTTTACCTCAGTAGAGCTTTTGCCTAGGGCACACTAATGCTACATCACCTGTGAATATACAATAGCCACGTCAGTCTCCCACAGGAGACATTCCAGTGGTACAGGAGGTAGTTTCATCAAATGCATAAGACACATCCTCAAGTTACTACCTACCTGAGTAAGAGAACGCAGTGTCTTTGAGACTGCTAAGCATAAAAGAATGGTATTATTACTGCCGGTGAGACTGTAGAAGGTACTGTACAGCAGTTCCTGTGTTTGAAACTGGTGAGTTCCATAAAACATTTGTTTAACAAGAAGCAAAGCTATGTAGATGTCCTTTTTGCTATTGAACCCTATGGTACCAACAGAAAAGCTTTTTTATAGTGTCACTGATCACTTTTCATAAAGACAAATATCACTAGTTTCCATACCCTTGCAACCTGAGTAACTGCTATAGCACATCTTACACAGACCTCACTGGTAGATGCCACACAAAAGCTTCAGGTGGTGTGACACGCAGCTACCTGTCTACATGCGGAATTAGCTTCAGAAGGAACATGTTGCTGCCAGTCCTTGGCTGACAACATCACTTCTGTACTTCTTACTGTGAGAAATCAAGGTGTTAACTTTAACCTATAAAGCTCTCAGTCTCACCCATTTGACAACGCATTTTCCTCTTGATTTAATGCTGCTGGAACTAAAAGCAACCACAGAGCTTCAGCAACCCAGGCTCGGGTATCATAAGACATCCTATGCAAAGAGCCCTGCATCCTGAATTACAATTTTACCTGTGAGCTCACAAAATATTAATTATTTGTCAACAAGTATAGCACGGGGAAATACCCAGCTTTCCTTGTGTATCTGCCTTAACAACAGGGTAAATCCATGTTACGTAAGCACGGAAAAGGAAATCTTTTTGTAGATAAATTTTCAGAAGATATCCTTGGGTTAAATGGTATTTTGTGCACTCTGGAGACTTATAACTGTGCATTTTAATAAACTAAAATGAGCAAACTAAATTAAAAAGTAATAATTTTTGACTGCATTTAAATCTTTAAATGTCTTGTCAAGAGATAGAATTAAGCCAGTGTTCTCTCCCTACCTCCCAATTGCAATTAAAACCAGCACATTTCCATATTTAATCTTCAATAGGCTCTTAACTTTACAAGGAAAGACTTGCCCAAGAAGCTGAAATTGTTAAATGTCAACAAATAAAGAAGCTAGCTATGCTAAAGGAACCACATGCATATATATCACTTGTGTTGGCTTATTCTGCTATTATTCTCCCAGGAAACAACAGGAAACCCTTTGACCAGCCCG
This sequence comes from Amazona ochrocephala, assembly GCA_039720435.1. Classification (NCBI taxonomy): domain Eukaryota; kingdom Metazoa; phylum Chordata; class Aves; order Psittaciformes; family Psittacidae; genus Amazona; species Amazona ochrocephala. Next base: position 81,912,597 of record CM077909.1, on the reverse strand, counting down.
AACAGAGACTCAGAAGATTCCCTCCTTGTTGCCAAATGACTGCAGTTACTGTACTGAAGAACAACAAAGCATCTGCCTCATATTCTTAAAGAGAGTGTTTATCTTTCACTGAACAAAAAACTGAATGCCCCAACAATTATGAGACAAAAATAAGTGGCCTCACCAGCTTCCAGAAGCAGCTTTTCTCAAGCAGTTCAGATATTTCCGTCTTCAGACAAAGATAAAACCATTAAAAAAATAAAGTGGCCAATATCTCACATTGCAACAAAGTAAGTTTTAAAAGCTCCAGGAATTTTAGTCCATATGTGGACAGTGGTTCATTTGCACTGTAGTATCTAACAAGTGTAATCCAGAGAGGAACTTTTTACAAGGGCATGTAGTAACAGGACAAGGGGTAATGGCTTTAAACTGAAACAGGGTAGATTTACATTAGATATTAGGAAGAAATTCTTCATTGCAAGGGTGGTGAGGCACTGGAACAGGTTTACCAGAGAAGTTGTGGCTGCCCCACCCCAGGCAGTGTTCAAGGCCAGGTTGGATGGAGCTTTGAGCAACCTGGTCTAGTGGAAGGTGTTCCTGCCCATGACAGTGGGGAGCTAGAGTTGGTTCCAACTCTAACCATTCTACAATTCCATGAGTAACAGCTGTCAGTCAAACTGTGGAGACCAGCACCCTATCATAATACAGGTACATACTCACACACACAATCACATCCAGTCACATACACGCCTCGCTAAGAAGAAAAGCGTTCAAGTGCAATAAAAAGGACTCAGCAGAATTACCTAAATCGTGGAAAGTACAGCAGTTCTGAAAACCTTGGGACCTTTTCAGACTATTATCTGGAGGCAAGTCCAGCTCTATATCTACCAAGGTCCACTTCTGTTCAGTACATTTGTTTATTTATTATCCAGATTGATGCATGAAACAGACAACCACGGCTCTCTTTTGTTTAGGATCATCCATTGTTGGATCTTTTTTCATTGCAGCCAAAGGGCCTGTCTGAACTTCCTGACTGTTCACCACACATAATTTGGAGTATTTAACATTACGTCAAGAAAATTGCCCACTGCTTCCCATTGTGGAAACCTATGGGAGCTCTATATCTTTAAACTAATTTTACTTGAAGTATTCCATTGAATACCATGACTGTTTCAGTATGATCAGTGCAGCAGTAATGTAATTAATCTCGAAATTGGAGTTTTCTTGAAATTGGGGAGTACGTGGCATCTCAGTTGCTTGTCGTAACAATCTAAATTAGCATATTACCAAAGGATGCTGGGGAACAGTTCATTTTACGTAAATGCCGTCAGGGTATACATCCTTTCTATTTCTAAAGCTGAAATTAAAACTATCATCATAGTTCCCCTTTTGAAATCCAAATGAGTATGTTTTGAGGTGGGGAAAGTATAATTAAATTTCATGCGGTATTCCTACAGATGCAGTTTTGAATTTTATAATAATTAAATTTGCTTGAATAAAAATACACTTTTTATTTAGAAAAGAAAAACTGGTTTGGCTCAAAGCATGCTATTGTATCAGAACAATTCTCTTTTCTCACTGAAACTTCACAGACGGCTGCTTCTTTTTTCCTAAGCAAAAAATTATTCTTGCTGTTTTATTTTTTGTACACCCACCCTTTTAACTGTGCTATTTAGAGATCTTTTGATTGGGCATGCAACTCCTCTAAGGTACCGCATATCTCAGAGGTGAACTTTAAAGAGTTAAATTTAAAAGAGATTCCAATAATAACAGTGATTGATGATTACGATTCTATGATTCTATAATTCTATATAATAAATGGCAGAGAATAGCTGATGCAGATGCCTGGAATCCCATACTTCATGTTTTTTAACTCCATCCCCTCTTCTTAGGAACTGAATGAAACATCAAATGTAATGAAATACATTACCCTAATAGAAAGGTTATGAAAGGCTATGGAAGTAGTAAATTGAGGCCAGTTGGGCGTGCTATTCCTCATGGTGCAAGAACACAAGCATAAGAAGTGTTTTCAGTTTGCTGAAAAAAAATCAGTAAATTTTATCTTTTCAGGACTGAAGATTAATATTTCAATTGCAGATAGGGGAAGAGAGTAAGACTCTTGATAGGCAAAGAGTTGAAAGCATTTTTCCTGCTCAGTGAATATACTCCCCAATGTTAAAATCACAAGACTGCACATTTGTCAACAGTCTGAAAGAGAGTCAGATACTTCAATTAGATGTTGTATTTTTTCAGTGATGATCCAAAGGAGAACACAGAACAATCCAGACAGATTATCACCTAATCTGCTCTTTTAATATATATAAGAAATCAAAATCTAAGTAAAACAAGCACTGAATAATTAAAGAAATGCATAACAGTAAGGGCCTGATTTTAATTTGCATAATTTTTCCCTTAATAGTGCCTAATTAAGACATCAGCTTAAAAAAAAAAAAAAATCCAACAGAACTCTAAGATTTTCTGCACTGAATTACCGTTAAGGACTTTTAATGGATGTCTTAATTAGACTTTGTTATTCATGGAAATTTTACACAAATTAAAATCAGGTCCTGCATGCAACATTCCCAGCTGAGTCTCAGTAAAAACGCTATATGGGACTGAAAGACTTTTAATCCATGCACAGATAGCAATTTGTATTCTAAATCTAACATACTCCATTTTCACTTTTTGGTTTAATTTGCATTAATATTATAAGCAACAAAAAACACACAGTTAGGATTTTTCCCTTCAAAGTAAATGTTGATTTTATGGGCATGCTTTATTTAAAAAAAAAAAAATAAATAATGTAAAAAGTCATGTAGCTGGACAAGAGCAATGGGTCATGGGGACAATAACCACAGTGACCTTCTGGACATCCCAGAAGAGCCGTACCTGTTACTCAACATAGAAAGTTCAATTCAGTCTCAAGTTTTATTGCTGCTTTGCCCAAAACACATGCTGAAAAGACAGTCACCATTGGTGAAAAACAAAATAAATGAAAGCACAAAACAAAATACTGTCATAGCAACCCTATGTCTTACTCCTGTTACGGCAGTCCTTCCAAAGGAAGATAACTCCAGAACACGACAACCTGACCATTTCAAAAAACATGCTAAAGCACAAGCTACAGGGCTCCACAAAAGCCTTTTGTACAAGGCATCAAAAATAAAAAACAGCCTAAGCAGCAAAGATTATGTTACACGGATACTGGAAATATTCCAAGTATTGACAGACCAAGTCTTAACGGCAGTTTATCCTATAGTGCGGATCACATGCTAATGCTATGTGCTGAGGCTATCATGGAAAGCAGTTTTATCAACAGTCCTTCACAAGATACTTTGCTAATGAAAACCATGTTAATTTCCTGTATCAGACACAAGTCTGAATTGGTGTAGCAGCCCGTTACTGCATGTTCTTTAGAAAAGGAAGTAAAAACAATTTTGTGGGCCAGTAATGTCTTTGGATCTGTGCAATGTCAGGTGCCTACAATACAGGGCAAGCACTACCTTGCCAGAGTTTATTTTCACTGTCAGTCTATATATGCACCTGCATGCCCATGCATGTGCATGGGTACGCATGTGTGTACCAGCGCACTCCTTGCTCTGTTCTACAGTAAGAGCTTTGTCTCTGCCAGCCATTCAGGGGCACAGAGGTGCCCAGCCTGCAGGAGTGGTGAGGGACTAGGACTTGACCTGTTAGCGCTGCTGGATCATTCAGTACAAGTAATTTTCTGACAGAATAAGACTGTTCTGACAGAGGAACAATGAGTGGATATGCCCTTTATTCAACCATGCTGAACAAGAAGTTGCTGGATTGCTTCTATGCCAGACCCCAGCTTGCTCTGAGATCAGAACTAGTGACACACTGGTCTAGATGCCCTGGAAGACACACATTCCTCACAGGATTTCTTTTGGAGGGTTCACATCATTTTACAGTACCTGGCTAGTCTGCGGGCTGGACGGGTCGTAAGAAGGTACATAATTCTTCAGAGTATCCTGAGGATTCAGGTGGGGAGGATATCTGATCGTTGGATGAGAGAAGTAGCTAGATGGGGCAGGAGGGAGAATAGCTTGTGCTGGAAATGGCAATGGTGAAGGTGGAGGTGGAGTTCTAGTTGAGATGACTGGAGAAGATAAAATAAAATTAAAATTACTTCGCATCTTGTTTCTTCTAAAATTCTTCACCTCTGTGTTACAGCAAGAAAAATAAAAAGTCAGTTACAAATCAGCTCACTGCATTCATGCTTCGTGGCATCTTTACAGAAAAACCTACTTGTCCTTCCCTCACATCATCCCAGGCAATGCAAAGAGCTACTGTTTCAAATCCATGAATAGTGTATCTTGGTTCAGTTTTGTGGGTTATGGCATCAAATATTTTCATTTTTTCTTTGGTAATAATTCTCTATCACAAAAGATATTTCAATTATACATTTTTCCCATCTACAGACCAAATAAATCAAACAAATATTTTACTCAGTAAGTAAAACCTACACTTTATCCACAACACTCCAACAGAGGAGAGAAAAGTCAACAAGTCCTAAGAAACAGTTAGTGATTCCTCACTTCACTGCACTCTTTCTGCCTCTTATGCCGACAGTGTAACAACTACTCATCAATAATTCCAGTAATATTAGCTCACCTTTGTTGAAAATGAGAACGAATATTAAACTTCAGGGCCTGGGAAACCAATCCATCCAATAAAAATAACAGTGACAAAATTGTTTCTACCCTATACATATTTTTCTCAGCATTCTCTTTCTTCCCAGCCCCTACAAATACACATTTCTCTACCTATAGACTATATATAACATCTAAACCACCAGCAGTGTTTTCTCAGTGAAATAAATGTGCAGCATGTCCTGCTGCTGCCATGTCGCCCACCTGGAAGTGGACAGTGTTCTTCTGCCACATTGCACAACAACCTGCTCTTCATTCTCACTACACATCTAGAGGGCATCTACTTGGCAACATATTAAAAAGGAGGTACTGAGCTCAATGGAGAAAAGACAACAGTGTTTTCATTTTCATTAGTGGGAGGGTACAAAATCAGGTCTGTATAAGTTACAAGCCAAGTATTTTATAAACTGCAAATGGTTCTTCTCTGTATCAGCAAGAGCACATCAAAACTGCTCTTCTGTAACACCTTTCATATCTTTAGGGTTTTTTTTTTTCTCAGCTTAATTTTCAAATGACTTGCTATTTTTGAGCTGGACCAAATCATAGTTTTCCCAAGAAAAATCAACAATAAGGATGTTCCAAAATTGCTGTACCCAGTAACCAAAACTCCGCAAATCTCAAAACCATTGCTCACTGACATAATAGAAGAGACTACATGGTAGAAATCAGGTTTCCGAGCAAGCAAATATCTCATCTATAAATTAGGTTATGACTGTCACTCAAACACATATATCTAAAAATGATAAACTAAATCAAATATAAATATCTACTCAGAAGTATAGGGCCAAAAATAATTACAGAAACTTCTTTTGTGACCCGCTCATTTTAATCACAGCTCCACCAGTTCAGTTTAATCATAAAACACTAGTTACTGCTCATATATGTGGGAGCTCTGCAAAGCAAACATAAGTGAACAGAAATCTATCCCTTCCGTTTCACCCATTATCTCTAATGTGCTTGAGTATTTGCTAATAGTTGAGACCTTACAGAGACCAGAATGATTGCAGGCTCACATAATATGAACTAAGCAGATGTTAAGGGGAAAATAGCCCTTACAAAGCAACTGTGTAAAGAAGAATTTCTTAAATTAGTCTTACTCGTCTAGTCACCCATCTTGAATCAAGAAATTACTCCCTTCATATTCAGTTTATATGGAGATGGGATGAGCTGCTGAGGGGAGACTTTGGAGGAGCGTGGTCTCATCTGAAAAATCAGGATCACTCTAACCTCTAAAATTAAACAGACCATGATGCTGGTAATTTTCCTGTCATTCCTGATAAATCCTCATGATAACACGCATTCCATCACATTTCAAGCGTCTCCTTCATACTTAAGTGAAGTTTTACTATGGATTTACTATGGATTTCAGAAAACAGACGTTGAAAAATATTTACCAGGACTGTGCTTCTTTAGACAGAGCATTCAGAAGAAGCACTGGTATTTTCTTGTGTCACATAGTGAGCATGGTTGTGACTTCTCTTTCTGTATTAAAACCTACCTATTCGGGTATTTAAACACAACAGTCATAGCAACATTAATAAAAAAAGGATGTAGGCAGAAAGAGGAAACACGGGGAGGATTTTTCCTCTGTCAGCTTCTTCATGCAGTCTACAGCTCATTTTATTCACTGGTTAATCCTAAATCCTCTCCACTGATTTCCAGAAGTCACAACTACCTGAACTGAGTTCAATGAGTATTCCTGCAAGTATATTCCGACTTCTTCCACTTCTACTCTTATCAGTATTATAAGCAGAACTAAGTCTCTAAGAGAGTCTGCAAAAATGCATCACAATCCGATCTTATGAAAGCATAACAGACCAAATGAATAGGGAGGTATTTCTTCCTCCTCCATAACCCTCACCACTGTGCGCAACTCCTGGAAGTCCTGGATGGTGATGCTGGGGAAAAGTGCTCAGTCTCGGTGAAGAATCCTGGGGAGAAGTAGGACTAAACAAAGGCTTTTCAGGTTTCTTCATTGTAGGAGAAGACATATCTGCAACAGAAGAAAATGGAACAGTGGCATTAGCTTAGAAGCCTGTCTCAGGATGCATCATTTTGTAAACCAAAGATATTTTTTTTCACTGTTCTTGCATAAACATTACTTGGTGAACCAACTCCCATATGACCAATAAACTTATTTTAAACTATTGCTTTCAAACTTGAGAATGAATAATAATCCCATAACTGGTCTTCATCCTGCAAAACAGAAACTACATTCCTTTCATTCCAGACAAGCCAAACAGTAAAGAAACGTATGTCTTCAGAACCTCCCTAGGCACTTCTCAGACCCCCAGAACGTCACTAAATCATCTGCTCCTTCAACAGCCACATAATCTTTATTGCATTTTTTTAATGGAACACCTACATTCAGGTGTGTAGGGTAACTGCAGTACGCATGCTGGTTTATGGTATTTATTACTTTGTTATTTCAAACCTATCCCTTGCCCTTCCCAAAACCATAATGAAACTATGTAACTTCCCTAAGAATAAAGGCTCCTTCAACTTCTCTGTCACATTTTTCCCATGTCTAAAGTAAGGTATTTCTACTTTTCCTTCTAGTTTACCCATCAAAAAAAAACCATCTCTTTAGAGTTCACAGTGTGAAGAAACACACTAGTAGGGACAAATGTATGATTCCTATTATGCAGGGCTACTGATACAGCATAAAGCAAAAGTTCTGGACTATTCCTGAAAGTTTAAACTAATTACATAATATTTGTTGGACATTGCACCAAATGATTTCAAAGTATAATATTTTATAGGATACCCATCAATATCCTAAGTAGGTTCCACTTCAAATCAACAGGACCAAATTCATGTTTAAAGCAAAGGTAATTTCTTAAGTACTTTACTGGACTGGGGCCATGTTGCCGCTGACCTTCCCACACAGACTATGTCAGCCCTTGAAGTGATTTTGGCACTTTCAATATTAGCACACCATATTGTGCTTTTCTGAGTGGACATACAATTATCTTGGAAGGCAAAGACAGGCCTGCAAAATGTAAGCACCTTACTGAGACCAAACTGGAACACTGCTTTCTGAACTGGAAAGATATTAAGAGTGGGTTTTCATCATGAAAGCCATACTTGCAGCAGGAACAATCAAATCAAGAGACCACTTGCCTGCTCTGCCCCATCCCATTGTCAAGCCCTGCACAGGCACAGGCACCAGACCCAAAACAGACTCGGACAGCGTTCCTCTGCCATACCCCTGCAACTGCCCTGCTCCCCTCTGGTCCTCACTGTAAGTCTGCTGATTTTCCAGAATCAAGGTTCACTTCTTCAAGAAGGCTGCTAGGAAAGGCTTTTATTCATCAGAACATCAAGCAAGACCAAGGAATTGCTTTACAATACAGCAATTCAGTACTATTTCAGCTTTAACAGACGTAACAAAGGTTAGTGCATGCTTTTTTTTATTCTGACATATTGCAATTTTACATTGTTATCAAAAACACTTAATGCTGACAGAGGCACCTCTAGCTCTCTTAGAAAAATTTGGTAAATAAATTGTTGAGAAAGAAAACAGAGCAATATTTTGTTTCTTTGAATTTATCTGCAGGTAGCAAAAGACACAGCTGCCAAATGGTTAGTTTTGTTGAATACATTCTACTCAGCTAAGACATAATTTTTTAAATTGTAAGACTGGGGGGTTTAAGATTGATTTTTGCATAGACAAACAATGACAGGATGGCATATTGATTCTGGAATGATTTTCAAATATTTCAGTATGTTTTATTTTCTTCTGAAATGACAGCCCTAGCTTCTTCATGTAAGATCCTAGTTCCACCAGAGCAAGAAAACTCTCACACCTCCACAACAGATGCGATGTTTTATAAAAGCCTGGGACAAAATTAACCAACTATTGTCTCTATACTGTGGTTCTGTGCATGCACAGTCTCTGTTTCTGCAGAAACACTGCAATGTTAGAGTTGAAGAAAAAAAAATAAAGAAAAAGAAAAGTGTGTCTAATAGCTTATGGACACAGCCTCCCACTACTGCACTGTGGTCTTCAGCAGTTGTCACGGAACTTAATCAGTGACCAAATAGCTTGTTGACCCTACCACATATAGGCAATGACAAAAGAGAGAATGTACAGTTTAATTTTATTTCAAGCTAGAAATACTGTGCTTAAGTCTCCCTAAGGAAAATATTTTCCTTATGTAAAGCTCATATTCAACAGAAAAACTCATGAAAGAAAGAGCTGCTAGCTCCTGAAGGTCTGCATGCATCAGCAGCTCTGATTTCTGGAATGCCAACAGGGATTTAATTTGTTTGGTGGCTGTTACTTCATTAAATAAGCAAAAGTTGTTTTGCTTTTCAAAATCAAAATATTTTAGTTGCTTGAAAGAAGTATGCTATATGAAGTGCAATGTAATCAGATTATCCATTAACCCTACAGTGGCATCACTAATTTGAAAAGAATCTGAAAAGGAGTTTGGTGAGTATGATAACCCTCACATTTGCTTTAAAAATGTGCAATTTATTCCTGCTCCTACTTGATGGAAATAACATTTGTACCTAGTATGTAGAAAAAGGACAGCATAAATTATGAAGCAAATGCAATTTACTTCTCATACAGAAGACTTTCAAGGTGAATGCAACTAGTAGTCAGGAACAGAAAATCCATCCCTGCCGTAAAAATACTTGTGACTCACCTAAACAGCAACTTTAATGTATACTAGGCAGCACACTGAAATTAAATACTTTCAGAAGAAGTCTTGTTATACATAACATAAGAAACTGCAAAGAATATGGCTTAAGTACAGGCAGCGGATACTTTGTTAAAACAACACACTTTGCATTGAGAAGTAATTCAGATAGCCCTGTCCCCCCCCAGTCTCCAAGCCCCTCCCCATGTGTGTGCGGCCATCATAACAGAGCATTCATGCTCCTGTCACTGCCAAATAACAAATGCAGCCGTCGGGAGACAGAACAATAACTGTTTGTATAGGCTAGGAAGAAAGGCTGCAGCCATCTCTTCCTTGACCAAGAGAGTAAGCTTAGAGTTTTAATACGAAAATACACAAGTTGCATTTCTTTGGAGAGTTACCAGTTACAAAAACAAAAAGTGGAAAAAAGGAAACAAATGCAATGCACTTTTTCACTGCCTATAATTTCGCTCACAAGAAACAGCGCCTTTAAATAAAGCAGAATGAGTTAAAGTGACAATGAGACCTCATATGATTTTACTAGCAGTTTCTACACAATAGAAAACACACACTTTCCTCATTTTAAAACATCTTACCTTTTCCACATCAAGAGAAATAGTCTAGTAACTACATAGAGCTTAGTTATATACTGACAATTACATAATAGGTGACAAATAGAGGTCACAAAAACAGGCTACGTGCTCTTAAATCTGTGTCAAAGTTTCAGGAATGAGAGTCCAGTTCTTACTACTTTGCGAATGAAAATAAAACTGCTTTAACTGTGATTTATTTTCAACCTTTTGGAAAAAATGCTAAGTACAGATCAAAAGCAGAAAGATGCCAAAAGCACTTAGACAAAATTATCAGAAGGTCAATGTTGATCAGACACTGTGTCCTGCCCTGCTGACAATTTTCTTCAAATGTGGAAAAAGGTTATTTTTTTTTTTTTTTAATTCACAGTGCTGTTCCAAATCACTCTTGCCAGTATCTGTATTCTCATATTATTGTGCACAGTATGTATGCACCCAAACAGGTGGCACAATATACATTTTAAAGCATCACATAAAAGAAAAAAGGTTTTATGCAAATAAAAAGAGTAGTTAGATCATCTGCCTATACAGGAAGACAGAAGAGCTGCTGTGAAGCACAGCACATGTAGCCTGCTCATCAGCAGCTTGCACAAATGGTGCTCCAGATGTATAGCTGTTTAAGACAGCCCAAGGCAACAATTTTGATCAATTCTAATGTGGTAAAATGCTGCAGGGAAAGTGTGCAGAAACGTGTTTACACCAGCCTTTAATTAAACTGTTGTTCACTTCCAAAGAACCTTAGGAAACACTAATGAGACATGAGTTTTGGCAATTTCCTTATCAAAGCAAAGACCCCCTTCTTCAGCCTGAAGCAGCTTGTCATCCAGGCAGTTCCCTGGATGAATGTCACCTTGGCACACCAGTCGGCAAGCCACCTGTTAGCAAAACTTGGCTAGAATCAAGCAGTGATCCAGGGCAAGTTCAAACATCCACCTGCCTGCTTCTGGACACTTGATCTGCTTTCCTACTCACCACCACAACATTGCAGCTTCTCTTCCTTCCTCATGGGACATGCTTATGAGCAGAGTGAGAAGAAATCAGAAACAAATATTATATCTCTTTTAATGAAATTTATTATTTACCTCTTATTATTACTATGTTTTCTATTACTTAGTTTAACAAGTCTTTCTTTACAAGGTATGCTCCTGCAGACAACAATCTGTAAAGATCCATTCATAAGTCATTAGTGTAGCATCGCCTCCAAGATAAAACAAGATTCAGCTTAGTGTATATATAACCCCTGTGAAAGGAGTAAAGCTATGGAGCTCATAGCACCGCCAGCAATCTGTAAGAGGCATCCTTTCATGTTACAGTTTTAAATAATCAGGTCTTTTCCCAGAAACAGCACCTAGTGTAACGCAGTGGCAGGATACACTACATACGTCACATCCATCTGCGCCTCACTTTCCACCGCCTCTAACACAGCTGGTAGGTATGCGTTTGTGAAGCACATGTGAAAACTTCGGTAAAATTTTAAATTCACACTGGATAGCTGTATGAACTATTCTATGATTCTATGATTCCATGAATTGTGGCAAATACCACTGTGCTCAGGAGAACCAGTTTTGTTTTACACCCCTGCATGTTACGAATGAGCAGAACCACTGTGCACAGGCAGAGCCAGCGCACTAATTTCCAGATGTGTTCAGTCCAATTTCCTTCACCCATGTAAGCATCCTGTATTTCTCAGTTGTAGATCTTAATAAGGCACCTAACACTGAACATTGACAGCTGTGTGGCTCTAAAGCAAAACCACCTCTCATTTGTAAGAAAAAGGCTTTTTTCTGTCCGTCCTAGAGACTTGGAACTGGAGCTGGATGGAAACCAAGCATCCTGAAAATCGAAACATTTTAATTCATTCATCTCCTTCACAAAAAATAAATGGTGACCTATTTTTGTGAATAAATAGGAGAGAGAGATGTGCCTGAACAGCCTGGTTTTTGAGATACTTGATGCCTAGAACAGAGAAAAACTTGCGAGAATTTCTGTTCAGTATTAGGCAGAGATCAGGCTTTGCATTTAGCAAAAGTAAACATCCTAAGAGGGGAGCTAGACTAGAATTTCTTCCAATGCCATTTTCAGTACTGCAAGCTGGTGAGCAGAATACTATATTACAATTCAGCAAGAGTACATTCATTACAATAACAACTGAATTATTTCCTTGATCATTCTCTGTTAATCTTTTCTAATAAATTACACTACTTTTGCAATCATGAGACGGTCGAATTTGAGACCCTCAAGACAGTAAGAAGAGCGTGCAGCAAGCTCACTGCCCCGGACTTCAACAGAGGAAACTGGCCTCTTCAGGAACCTGCTCAGTAAGGTTCCATGTGATATAGCCCTAGAGGGCAGGGGGGCCCAAGTCTGTTGGTTGATATTCAAGGATCACCTGCTACAAGCTCAGCAGTGTTGCATCCCAACTAGAAGGAAGCGCTGCAGGAGGGCCAGGAGACCTCCTTGGATGGATAAGGACCTGCTGAGGAAAATTAGAAGGAAAAAAGAGGCTTATAAAAGGTGAAAGCAAGGCCAGGTGGCCTGGGAAGAATACAGGGATGTTGTTTGGGAAGCTAGGGACCAGGTTAGGAAAGCTAAGGCCCACTTAGAATTGAACTTGGCTAGGGATGTTAAGGAAAACAGGAAGGGATTCTATAGGTACATTGCAAATAAAAAGCAGGCTAGGGACAACATGGGCCCTCTCCACAAGCTATTGGGAGAACTGGCTACCCTGGATTTGGAGAAGGCTGAGGTTCTTAATGACTTCTCTGCCTCAGTCTTCACCAGCAAATGCTCTGACCATATCACCCAAGACTTGGAAGGCAGACGCAGGGACAGTGAGAATGAAGACCCTGGGCGCACTGTAAGAGAGGATATGGTTCGAGACCATCTTAGGAACCTGAATGTTTACAAGTCCATGGGACCTGATGAAATCCATCCGCAGGACCTGAAGGAGCTGGCAAATGAAGTTGCTAAGCCACTGTCCATCATATTTGAAACATTATGGCAGTCAGGTGAAGTTCCCGATGACTGGAAAAAGGGAAATATAACCCCCATTTTTAAGGGCAAAATGGATGAGCCAGGGAACTACAGACCAGTCAGTCTCACCTCTGTGCCTGGCAAAATCTTGGAGCAGATTCTGCTGGAAGGCATGCTAAGGCACATGAAAACCAACCAGGTGCTTGGGGACAGCCAGCATGGCTTCACTAAGGGGAAATCCTGCCTGACCAATTTGGTGGCCTTCTATGATGGGGCTACAGAACTGATGGACAGGGGTAGAGCAGTTGATGTCATCTACCTGGACTTGTGCAAAGCCTTTGACACTGCCCCACAAGACATCCTTGTCTCTAAATTGGCGAGATATCAATTTGATAGGTGGACCACTCGGTGGATAAAGAATTGGCTGGATGGCCGCACACAAAGAGTAGTGCTCAGTGGCTCAATGTCCAGCTGGAGACCAGTAACGAGTGGTGTACCCCAGGGATCGGTGCTTGGACCACTCTTGTTCAACATCGTTGTGGGTGACATGGACAGTGGGATTGAGTGTGCCCTCAGCAAGTTTGCCGATGACACCGAGCTGTGTGGTTCGGTTGATACATTGGAGGGAAGGAATGCCATCCAGAGGGACCTTGACATGCTTGTAAGGCGGGCTGATGCCAACCTGATGAAGTTTAACCATGACAAGTGCAAGGTCCTACACCTGGGTCAGAGCAATCCCAGGCACAGCTACAGGTTGGGCAGAGAAGAGATTCAGAGCAGCCCTGTGGAGAAGGACTTGGGGGTGCTGGTCGATGAAAAAATGAACATGAGCCAGCAGTGTGCGCTTGTAGCCCAGAAAGCCAACCGTATCCTGGGCTGCATCAAAAGGAGTGTGACCAGCAGGTCAAGGGAGGTGATCCTGTCCCTCCACTCTGCTCTTGTGAGGCCTCACTTGGAGTATTGTGCGCAGTTCTGGTGTCCTCAACGTAAAAAGGACATGGAACTGTTGGAACAAGTCCAGAGGAGGGCCATGAGGACGATGAGGGGACTGGAGCACCTCCCATATGAAGACAGGATGAGAAAGTTGGGGCTGTTCAGCCTGGAGAAGAGAAGGCTGCATGGAGACCTCATAGCAGCCTTGCAATATCTGAAGAGGGGCTATAGGGATGCTGGGGAGGGACTCTTCATTAGGGATTGTAGTGATAGGGCAAGGGGTAACGGGTTAGAACTTAAACAGGGGAAGTTTAGATTGGATCTAAGGAGAAAGTTCTTTATTGTAAGGGTGGTGAGGCACTGGAATGGTTTGCCCAGGGAAGTTGTGAATGCTCCATCGCTGGCAGTGTTGGCCAGGTTGGACAGAGCCTGGGGTGGCATGGTTTAGTGTGAAGTGTCCCTGCCCGTGACAGGGTGGTTAGAACTAGATGATCTTAAGGTCCTTTTCAATCCTATTCTATGATTCTATGATTCTATTCTATTTTGCATTGCTCCATGAGCATTACTACATAAAAGAGAAGAAAGTGATGCAAGACCTTTCAAACTGAAATGTGAGAGTCAGAAACCCTTTAGATGGAGAAAATACATCACTCTTCTCATCCTTACCCACACGCAAACTTGCAGAATACTGTACTGTACTGCCAACAGTTACACTCTGTGGGAGGTGTTAACTTTGATGGTTTTTTTTTCCTCAACAAAAAGTGATTTGGACAAAACATAGAGGGATTGTATTTACCTGCCTTTATATTTCCCACCATACCAGTGGCGAAGATGAAGTGCGGGGTTGTAAAACCCAGGCAAGTCTGTACAAACAAGTTCTACAATGCTTTTTGTTGCTCTGTGTGACTAACTGTAAAAAGGTGGACAACAGAATTTCTTCATTGCATTACTGATTATCCTACTTCTTATCAACAGAAAGCAAAACAACTCAGTACAGTTTCTGTTAAAATTACATACACTAGCTTTTGAAAAGTATAATTCTAATGCATGGTTATTTAATTTAGGGTAATTGAGAAAGCTTTTTTTTTTAATTTTTCAGTTTTAACAAAAAGCAGTTTATAAAACAGGAGAAGACGAAAGATATGATGGTCAGATTAGAGCATTAATATTGAATATGTACATATCAAAACCATTCATATCCCGAAGTAATTTCAAAAAACATTTAACTGTAAAACAAGACATACACACCTAATCCCGTAACAGTTGCTTGACACTGTCATGACATGTAGTAACTGCCTGTTGAAGAGACTATTCCTAGATTATTCCTATTTAAATTTATATCTATTCCCATTAGGACTAAGGTGAAACTATGGCATGTTATTCTGCAAGACTGGTGGGCAGCAGCAACTCTTCATTCTCATCCTTCAAACCCACCTTGCCATTCCTCACGAGAAAGTAACTATAAGCCTCCCAGGAAAAGTTCATAATCAGCATGACTATATTACCATACCTTCACGTTTTCTGATGATGAGAAAAATATCTTTTTTTTTTTTTTTTTTTTCCCATGCACTGATCTGCTGGCATGAAGCTGCCCAGCCTTCCTCACTTGACATGTTTTGTACCAGAAGCATTGTCCAGGTGGGAGACCATCAAGATACAGGTGCCACCAGAGAGGCCATGGGGAGCTGGGCTGTTGCTGTTGGAGGGAGGTGAGAATGTCTCCATCAGCCCTACAGGGACCCAGGGGGCCAGCAGGAAGAGTGACAAGTTTCCCCTGTTCAGCTTTTCCTGCCTCCCTTCTTCCCGCAACTTGAGAATCAGTTTATCCAAGCAGCTCTGTACCTGCACAGCCCATCAGAAGTCACATGGGAAGCACTTAGGAGTAACTCAGAGCTCAGTGGGGTAGCTACCTTTTAAACATGAAGCAGGCACTCCAAGTAATAAGGCTGCCTTTAGAAATAGAGATAAAAAGCATGAGACCAAAACCACAGTATTGCTGCTACAAAGAATGTACTATAACAAACATATATACTGCCATTAACAAACCCACATGAGGCCCAAAGTACTCTGAACTGCCCTAAATAACCCTTAAGCAGCTACAGTGTACTTTAGGTACTCAATTACCTTTTTATTTAACTTTACACTTCAGAAACAGACTGGGCCATTTCATTATCTATGAATCATTGTTAAGAGATGTGATTCCAGTAGATAGCTGTATTATGGAGACTGAGAAAATCTAATTAAAAGCCAAACAAATTATAAAGACTTCAAGTACATTTCAGTCATTTATTAAATTATCCTACAGAAAGTCATCCAAACACCCAGGAAAAATGCCCAGATATAGCATCTCATTAATGCTGAGAATCCAAAGACCTTGGCCAGAAAATGAAATCAATATTGCAACGTTAACTGCAAAAGTCAGAAAAGTATTTCCAGTTTCTAACACAGTAAGATTAAAGAGGCATTTGAGAGAAAAATAAATGAAGGGAAGTTGTTGATTTAGAAACACTTAGGTTATGGCATCTCCTTTTTATTACTATTATAGTCTCTACTGGTAACAGTTTAGGATGGTTTAATAGATGTTCTCTATTAATTTAATTGTAGATCCATCTAGGGAATAGTTTTGAACTGAGATAAAATAATTAACTCACACTGAAATATACTATTCTGATCAAATCTGATACAGTTCATATGAACACAGTTAGAAAGAGTAATTAAGAACCTTTTCAAATATATCTATATATACAGCACAGAAACAAAGAATCTATCAATCAAGACAAAAAGGGCAGGTGCCTAAAAAAATTACAATATGCGGGCTAAATTTATTTTTCCCATCTCATGGATGTACCACAGATGTACTGGGAAAAAATGTCAGTGCAGGCACCTATGATGCATGATGTACTAAATACCTGTACTTTTGGAATTGAAGATATTCTGCACCACATAGGTCAGGTCATACAGAATAATACTTATCTTACAATTTCGAATAGACGCTGATCAGTTTCAATTATACTAATGAAATCTCTTATTCAGCAACATTGGAATAGGACAATTACATGTAATAGCTCCTGAGCCAAATCTTGCACTAAGACATGCATTTTACCACTGATTTCAATTATAAGACATTTTGCATCACCATCAAGGTAACAGGATGTCGCTTAGTATATAGCTCACCACAGAGTTAAGTGCGATGTATACAAGAAAAATACCCATTTGCACTTACATCTTTCACTGATGTACATAGAGATGCATATGCTAGCCCTGAGTGTATTCAAGTCACTAATCGGACGCGAAAAAAATTAATAAGCCTTGCCACAATATATGAATCAAAATAAAAGACAAAGAACCTATAATGAGATTTTTTTACAGTTACTTTATTGAGCAAATAACAGCCATTTCCAAGAACGCAAAAAAGCAAACCTTTTTGAATGCTTCTTACTGCATCTCCTATCGTATTTGTCTTTCTGTCTATATTTCTAAACATTTTATTACTCTTAATTCATTTAGAAACTGAAGTGTACATGGGCTGAAGGAGAAGTCAGGTCCCTGCTCTGCCCAGAGTAGAACCTTACTCTTCTGCTACTCTGAACATTTGAAGATAATCATGAACAAGTTGAAAACTGGTCTAAAGCTATTCTCAACACAGAAAAACAGATGTGATTTCTGTTGCTTTATTTTTTGAGTGAATATGAACTTAACATCATTATCACCCAGTAATGGAGGATGTAAATTCTTTTGATGTACAAGCAACTTAAGATAACATTTTTGCTGTCCTGTTCATGAAGTTTTAACTCTTTCTCTGCCATTTTAATTAAATAAGCATTTGAAAGCCCCTTCACCTATTTTTCTACACCTAGCGCCTTTCCCCCTCTAAGGATAAGAAAGCATTTTTAATCTTGATGAAAATAATCTTTAACTTACTTCATGCACTAGGAATTTTTCTTGTAAAATTGCCACTGTGGAAACAAAAAGTCCCTATTCCCTATTGATTTTAAATTTAACTATCATGGAAGACTGCCGATTTTTAACGAGCAGGCATAATGCCCATTCATTGAACACTATCAACGGCTTGCTCTGCAACCCAGAAGAAAGAGAAGAACCCAACTTCCAGCCTCTTAGGCAACTCTTCCTTTCTAATACTATTGCTTGATGCCACTTTTAGTAGCCAACAGGCTAAGAGAAGCCATGACTAAGAATTATTTCTGGAAATGCACTTTGAAAAGTTATTCTTGGTGAAAAGTACCCCTTAATTTATGAATATGAAGTTACAAAAACTTACCAAGTGGGAGAATTTGACTACTGTGCACACATTATACTAGTTAAAACCAGAAAATTCAAATAGATTCATAAGGTATGCATGGGTATATGTGTGTGTATATATATATGTATGTGCATCTGTGTATACATTGACTAAAGAGTATTTTAAAATATTAGAAAACACAAAGGCAGATGTAACAGAGGTTACTAACAGGACATAAATTGCTTTAAAACATGCTTTGACATACAAGGATTTTGAGAACTCTGAGTCAAAAACACAGAAATGCATTTAACAGATATTCACCATGGTAAAACTTTGTAAGAAGAATTCATCTGTTAGACGCAGACTGTGAGTTTCTAAAGCATTAACTTTCAGAAGGAACACTGGGAGCTGGAAACATTCCTGATCTCTGTCCCACACAGGCCACCAAAAAGCCAAGGTGATCTGTTACTGTTCTCAACTCCTGGACCACAGTAGCTACTTCCTCTTTTAGTTCCCTCACTTCAGAAATAAGAACATCCATCTTTGACAGTTGATGAGAAGAAGGCCCAAAAAGGAAAGAGCCATCGGGAAGGACCCCAATGGGGAAGGAATGTCCAGTGGGTGGGGAGAGAGAAAAAGGGGACAAGTGTCCAGATGAGGGGTATCCAACAAAGGGGGTCGGGACCTGAGAATTGGAGGGTCCAACAGCTGCTGGCCAATCAACAGGTGAAGGTGGTCCAGCTGTTTCAGTTTTAATGGTATGCTGGCATCTTGATTCTTGACTGTTGGCAGAGGTGGGTGAGATGTAAGAGAGTGAACATGATGAAGAAACTGTAAAATTAAAATTCACTTCATTGTATATTGACATTCAGTATTTCCAGACACCTGACTACTACAGAAATCCATATGAATCTCTCCACTCTTATCACGACCAGCGTGCATTTTATTTATTTATAACATACACAGTGTTGTAACAGATCTCAAGGACAAATACTGAAATAGTATGCTATTACGTTACTGCACTTTGTCAAGCTAGCTTTTAGAAGGGAAGCTATAGGTTCCCACAATGTGCTCTGTTCTTCTGTTATTCCTGTTTCCTTACGAGTTAAGGAAAAAGTATCTGATTTACTTACCAGTTAATAAATCAAGATGTTAACCAATGGTTCTTAGCCTACTAGATCCTCCCTATTTTTTATCTGCTTCACTAGTCATTACTTTTGTTATATTTGTAATAACTTCTCCTTCCAAATGAGATTTTTTTTTTTACTGTACAAAATTTCTAAAACACCTATCAAATTTACTCATGCAGCAACTCCCATCTATTTCAAGAAGTATTACTATACTACTGCAGAAACTTGTTTTTTTTTAATAGAGAAAAATGTAAAGAATCCAGTAACAACACTCAGGAACAAGGAAGACTGCAAGAGGTTTACAGCAAACTACTATTTAAATCTAAATATATTACCAGTTGGTAGAAATGTAAGATGTAATCCAGATATTACTGAGGTTATTACAATATTCAACTGGAAAAACTGAGGTACAAGAGAGAACAAGTAGCTTCCACAGAGCCTGGCAACAGACACAAAAATTGAACTGTTAATGGTCATCTTAGGGCTCTATTTTTAAGTAATACACCAGTCTCAGAGCTGACTTTTCACTTTTTTAGGCTCTGGGATTTTTGGAGGATGATTAGTTACTTGGAAAGCTAATGGTAGAAAGAAGGTTTGGGAGTAATCTTTGCCTTTATAAACCTGCCTGTTTGCTCTGCAAGAAGACCTCACACCTGCTCAAAAATACCATGCAAATAGAGTTTTAGTTTGGTTACGCAAATAGAGTTTAAGTATTTTAACATAGCAAACATAATGGCACAAACTACAGAATCTTCTCACAGTGACTGAATATATGTAAACTCAAAAACAACACTGCAAACCCACAGTATTATTTTTTTAATCTGTTTTTGAAGTTATTATATATACTCTTTTGGTTACGTATATTTTTAGAATAGTCATAAACTTTTGCAAGTCAATGAAGTAAACCTTCAGTACAGCATCATAGCATCCAGGCTTTTCTTCCATAAGGATTTATCATCTGACTTCGATAAATACAAATAAAAAATATTTATAATACTAATTTTTGTTAATTAGAGGGTTTTTTTATATTTTTCTATCAGAACAGTAACATGGATAACAATACTACAGTACTGGATAATGAAGCCACTGCTTATAACCCTTTACAGATTGGTTTTGATCAACTTTATGCCACCTAAAGTTCCTACTTTTCAGATACGCTTACTTATTTCTGCCCAGAATTACATATTTAAACATCTTCCAACTTCACTACATACATCTTCCAACTCCATCAAAATAGACTACAAAACACAACATCTGCAAATTTTGTTGAAACATTTTTGGAAATGGTACAAAAGGAAGAAGGTAGATAACACAAGGACAAAGTCTGGAGGTTTAAAACTGAAAGTAAAGTGTGGTGTGCAGAAGATTTCATTGGAACAGGGCTAGATTTCTTTTTCTTAGTTTCACAAATGCAGATCCTGGCTAAACTACAAGTACTCTGCAGTCATGCTCCTGCTCCTCATAATGCATGCTTACTAAGTAGAGAAGCTGTAGAAGCTATGAGGATTGCAACAGAGACACTCATACAAAATCACTCCTCTCCTGATGTTTACCTACCTACTAAACTACATGATATTTATTTTCCACAGCAATGAAAGTTTGATCTAACCTGTACCACCCCACTGCAAATTTTTATTTCTCACATTTTTAATCTATTTTTTCATGAGACACTACCTGGAGTACTGTGCTCAGTTCTGGAGTCCCAAACATAAGGACCTGCTAGACTGAGTCGAGGGGAGTACCACGAAGACGGATTGAACACCTCTCCTGTGAGAGCCTGAAGACAGGCTGAGAGAGTTAGGCTTGCTCAGCCTGGAGAAGTGAAGGCTCAGAGGAGATCTCAGAGCAGCTTCTAGTGCCAAACAAGGGATGATGAGAAATCTGGAGAGGGACTTTTTACAAGGGCATATAGTGATAGGACAAGGGGGAAGAATGGCTTTAAACTGAAAGAAGGAAGATTTAGATTAGACACGAGGAAGAAACTTCACTGTGAGGGTGGTGAGGCACCGGCACAGGTTGCCCAGAGAAGCTGTGGATGCCCCATCCCTGGCAGTGTCCAAGGCCAGGCTGGACAGCGCTTTGAGCTATCTGTCTAGTGGAAGGTGTGCAGCCTATTGCAGTCAGGTTGGATCTAAATGATTTTTAAGGACACTTCCAACTCAAACCATTCTGTGATTCTGTGTTACCCATTAATTTTTATCTAATTCTTTCTATCAGAATGATTAGATACCCCCTAGACATCTATGAAACTCTTAACTACTTTATTCCAACCTGTTTCAGCTATCATTGTTTTACTGTGACTATCACCAGTTCCAAACTACCACTGTCATCTCATTTTTGGTACTTTAGAAATGCAGCTAAACAAAGATACAAAAAGCCTTTATGACAAAAGAATCTTTCAAACACATGTAGATATCTATTTCAATGAAAATACATTAAAACTTAAGTATGAAAATACATTAAACTTAGGTATGCAGACAAAGAAACTAGACCTAGTACAGGTCAGAAGTTAGAGACTTGTTCTGTCAGGTTCAAAACAATGAAACTGAAATCAGTAATGCTATATCTTAATATTAACCCTATTTCTGATTTTCTTTCTCTTAGAAAAGTTAAAATTGCATCAGAGTGAAAGAGAACCTACTTAACAATAAACATGATACTTCTGCATATTCTCATTTGTGGGTACTGTGAAATGATTCATGTTTCTGGTGCTGATGACCTTTGGAGACTGCCTGGAAAAATAGTGTCTATTGGGACTACATGAACATCCCCTGGCAACACCGGATGAATACAAATGTGAACCCAAATGGCTTCTTTTTTTCATTTATGCCTAACCTAATACAACACACAAATCTCCATGCTTGAGAGGGAAGTAGTACCAGTGAGGTGTCTGACATAGAAAACCACCTCCAAACTTCTATTTCTATTACCTTTGTGCTCGCAAGCATAAGGAAACAAAACATAGGTTTTCACACATACCCTATCTTGGTAAGACTTCTGTATCCAAAATAAGCTTTCCACAGATACATGCAAATATGAAGATAACTAGCTAACAAACTAGCAGCAGAACAAAGAGCCAGGAACTGCCAAGTACCCCCTCCCAGTGAGGCCAGGTATGAAGGGCACGCATTGCGCTCACTACCTCACAGTGTTTCCACAGCAGCAGGGTAACCTCAGAAAGTGAATGCAGCCAGACATAATGGTTAGGGGCAGAAAGCTTATGCTTCCCCCAGTATAACGGTTTTCAGACCATACAATCGTGTAGCTGTCTTTCTGCAGAAATGGAAGAACATCTTAAGGACAGAAAAAATTAGATACCTCATAGTGTCCTAAAGATAACCTCTCTGCTAGGGTTCTGCAGCTCCTACAATTCACTCAGTAGAATGAAGAGACTTCATTTCACAAGTGGGGATATGTGGTGACCACTTTAGAGAGGAACTATGGGCTGTTTGCCCCACAGCTGCAAAAAATATTTACTTGAGAAGCACTAAAATTGAGGTACAAGCCTGCCTTTTAAGTAAAGTCCTAATAAAGTGTGAGGTAACAGTCACGGAGTAAAATATGTCACACAAGCATGAAGATTCTGGCTGTTAGAACTGCTATTTTGCTGTTCGTAAGTTTGGGTATGCAAAGCCACAGGCAATTTTGGTTTGTTATTTTAAATTCAACAGTCAAATTAAACAGACAGAAATAAAAAAATACCAGCGCCTCCATAAAAAAAAGTACAAAAGAAACAGTGAAGGAAAGACTAGTAACATTGTGTGAGAGGAACAGCCTAATGATGAGAACACAGACCGAAGGTAAGCAGAAGCAGATTAAAAGGAGACCAACTGTAAAAAAAAATTGAAAATAAAAGGCAGTTAAATTAAATACCCATCAAATGCTACCTTGCACACAGGGATGAAAGAAAAAAGTCATCAAGCAAAAGAAAAAGAAAGAAAGAAAAAAAAAGAAGACTAAACCAATCTAAATATGAGGTAAGGCCAAAGGGTCAGTTGGTCACTGAAGAACTGAAAGCAACGATGAGCAGTGGACAGTGAAAAGGAGTGCAAACACTGGAAGATTAGCAGAGGAAGCAACAGCATGTCTTTTTCTCTGTTTCGTTTCTACATACTTTGCTCTACACTTCCCAAGCTCTCCAAATAGCTGCAGCACCTCAGCCACAGGTTCCATTAACCAACAGTGCTCAAATACGTGTGAGTTTAAGCACGTATTCGCATCACGAAGGCGAGGGAAAAGACTATGCTGGCATCTAGGTTTATAAAGCATTAAGATTACATGAGGGAAAGTTACGAGAATTAATTTTACTGTTTTGACAGCCGTAACTCTATTCTCCACACAAACATATTCCTAGCTTCTGATAACCCTAATCACAACACCCTTTAGCATGCGGATGTAGTCTCACAGAGCTACATGTGGGCTCTTCAGAAAAGAGCCTACTGGACCTTTCTGCGTCACATCGTCTGGACTAAACACACATACAGCAGTCTGTCACGGAAAAACAAGAACTGACTAAACTCATGTTGACCCAACCACCATATAGATGTTTTGCTTTTTTCTTGAAACCACTGTACTCAAAATTCCGCTGAGATCATCACAGCACTGAGAGTATCAAGTACCTCATTTTCCACACATCTTTTCAAACTATTGATAAGGCAGTGACCAGATGGAAAAATTATTATGTGGTTGTTTATACCATGTCCTGTTGTCTGCTGGTTATAACTACACTTATGAAACCAGCAAATACATATACGAGACAGAAAAATGATTCCTCTAAAATGCCATCATTTTATTGTGCTAATGAAAAGGCAGAGGCAGTGATGTACTGTATATTTGAATAATATACTTCAAGGCAAAATATGACCATGTTACTCACCTTGATCTCTTTCATGCCATGTACGACTGCCCGCAGCTGGTGAATTTGGAGAAGGATAAAAGTCTCCTGTCGGGCTTGGCTCCATATTTTCATCTATGGAGATAGTTTTGGGTCTTTTGCTGTTGAAGTAATGTGAGATTTGGCAATGAATATGATACACAGCAACTAATGGAATATAGACTGCTTTGATTACAAGAAATATTTCAATAGAAAGTAAAATAGAAAGTAATTCAAGCATGCAAAGCGCAAAGAAGTGGATACTAAAGTTTACATTAACTTAGATTACGTTATTTAATAATACATAATGCAGGCATGTGCTTGCATTTTCCACATGATTTAGTATTTCAAAGATGGCATGAATGGGTAACATAAAAGTCTACCAGCATTTGGCTGAACAAATAAGAAACCAGTTCCTGTAATGTACCAATGAAAGACTGTGTCATGAGAGTGTTAAACGCTATGCAGAAACCACAAAAGTAAAACAAAGCACTGGAAAACCATGACTGATAAAGGTAAACCAGGAACTTTTCTGATGTGTTAATGAGGAAAAAATGTAGTTTACTGTATTTCAGCAGGTCAAAATTCTAAGCTTTTCAAAGACTTTTCATTTCACATTATTTTAATTAAAAAAAAAAAAAAAAAAAAAAAAAAAGGCCCTTATTTCAAGTCCACTGTACAAAATCAGCAGACACTTCAACACAGTGGAGGGAGTGGAAGTTTCTTTGTAACAACATATACTGAAGCTGTTATGCTGACTGCCAGATAAAACCAGAGTGAAGGTTTTAATGGCGGTGATGGTATTATTGTCATTATTGTTGTTAGGACAACACTGTGAGAATTAACTCATCCATTTCTAAAATGTAGCAGGTGAAATGCCAATCTGAAAACACAGTGGAATGAAATAGGGAATATGAGCAAAATAACTCAGAAGCACCAGACGCTAGCAGAAAAACACCCTAGTCCCTAGCCGTCCTGTTAAAACCCTATCCCACTGTGCAGATATTTCCTGACTTACTGGCTTGCAGAAACATGGTTAATGAGAGGTCCTACAGTGCTTATGATTTCATGGTACATCGGACGGTTTCAGAAAACCAAGGGGCCCTAGGGGCATGACAGACTGTACACGATCTAGGAGTCAGAAGGAAAGCACAGCAGGTTCTCCACCTCTGTGGCCCACCAACTGCTTCTGAGGGAGGGAATGTTGTCTCTTTTAGAGTTGGAAGAAGGGAGCATGTCGAAGCAAGGAAGAAGGAAGTTCCTCAGATCAAACTGCCTGTAACAGGCACAAGGAGACCTTTGAGAAAAAAATAGAGAGCCTGTGACTACCTCATATGCTCCTCATTGTTCTTACTGTGCTAGGAAATGCCCCTTGTAAGGGTGAGGCAGTAAACATACTTTCATGAGCTAGGGTGATAATATGGATGAAGACATCTTTTCTTCTATACAGGTTCTAATGCTTTTTCTATAGGAAACAGTATTTGTCCAACACATCTTTCAAAATGGAGGTCCAAGAGGTAGCCCTCTAAGACAGCCTTTGCGTGTGCAACTGCCTCACGTCATTGAGCCCTGCCAGTGGGTTCCCAGCTGCTCGACCTTCTTGCAGCAGTTTCAGGATGAGTAGCTGTTATCTTGGCAGATGATTCTGTGAGCACTTCAAACCCTGACAAATGTTATTATCATCTTCAATATCAACAGCAATGACAGGCAATAATGACACTGCTTCAAAATCTGAAACACAGATATTTGTATTTAGATTATGTAACATACATAGGCAGCCTAACTCACGAAATCAGAGGAAAGTCATAAAATAGTTAGTTGTTGACAGTATTTGTGTATTGCTTCTCCTAGACTACTAAACCTGGTTTCACTTTAGCATTTATTCCAAATTTTTACCTGCTTGGTGGAGAGGACAAGGACCTCTGCAGATTTACGCCCGAATTCATATCATGATAATATGGCTGGCTCGGAAGCTCTCCAATTGGGAAATTCACTCCAGTTCCCTGGGTTATGGGCGCTGAAAAACACATCACCATAACAAGTCAAATACATTATTCTATCTTTTAAGCCATCTTTTCATTTTTAACACTGGGAAAAACATCAAGATGATACTACATTTATCTAATTTCCTGCCTCCTGCAGAAACCAAGTACGGACAAGTTCTATCAATGTTTATATACCTAAAAAAAAAGAAGTATCTTCCCCAGTCCTAGAAATCCCTTAGCAGTTATGCAGACATAATATATTTTTTTGTATAATAGGTAACCTGGAATCATCAACACAGAAAAGGTAACACAAACCACAGCACAAAGTCCAGCCTCCTGTAGAAGGAGTTTTGTAATCAGTGAGGCAGGGTTTGTATGGATTGCTAACAATATTCATTAAAGAACTGAAACAAATGGAGAGAACAAACTTGGGGACATATAAACTCATTTTCCCTTAATGTCAACTCTTTTATATTAACAGTAGTCTTCTGTGCTATCAGCATTTTTTGCTGTCTCCTTTTTTTTTCACCCAGTGCCACAGATACTGCTCTGTATATGTATTTCTACACACAAACACATACACTCAATGTTATCTTCACCTCCTTACAGAGTCTGTGTACTGTACACCTTGGTATTTCAAGAATAAATTATACGTTACACATTGTGGTGTATTTACCTTTGTTCACTGTCTGTGCATTGTGCATTTTAACTACCTTTGGCACTTAAAAGAATAATTGCATGTTGTGTAATGTATCTAAAGGCTTGTATTTTTCCTGACAGTTAAAGAACAACTCTGTTGTGGCTTGAGGTTAAACAAATGCATGGTGAGAAATCCCACAGAAACCACATGCTTTAAAGCTTATTATTAAAGTATATTGTGTATAATAGCTGCAGAAGGTACAATTTCATAACACAACTACAATATTGATTCTTTTTTAATCTGAATGTCTTGATACTTTAAAATGTATTTAACCATCTGACAACTAAAATAAAGCTGTATTTCATACATCCTCAGCCTCCTGCATCAGGAAAGCTGTGTCTTCAGCAAGTACAAAACAGAATATGTCCTAACACTGTAGGATAACAATTTTGTTGAAAGGCTTAATATAATTTCAATGTTGTTGAATATTAATTTCTGAACACAGCAAATTAAATCACACATTCACCTTAAGCCTCACTAAATTAATTAAATTCTTCAAGCATCCTGGACTGGCATGAATTAATTCCTGTGCAAAATTTGGACAGACAGTTTTGGAAACTGGTGCCTTACTGCCTTACTGTTTTTTTTCTTGCCTCATCAGGAAAGGGACTTTTTTCCTGGATCTTTCAGTTGTTACAATGTTGGTATCATCACTGCAGATACTTCTAACTATAATTTTTAAGTTTGGGGTTGTTTTTTTTTTTCACTTCCTAACGAAGTCTTAAGCGAAATACTTTAATAATGTTAATAAGGAGAAAAGAAGTGTTCAGAAACAGTGTCAAATGAAAATATGTGCTGGTTTTATGTCCTATTACAGCAAATTCTTAGGTGTCAACAAAACAGATCTTATTTACTTTCATTCTGAGCTTTCTTTCTGCAACAAAAGCTTCACCTGACCTTTTATTTTTGCATTTTACTTTTTTTTTTTTAATGTTTATGTGCCTAACACTTCTGATGCCAAAACAAGCAACTGTAATTAAAAACTCAATTACAGCCAGTACTACAAGTAAAAGAAACACTAGTGTATTATAAATTAAGCCAGTTGTCCTTTATATCCATGCTGTGAATTTTCTTTTTAAGAGCTACAAATTAAAAAAACAAAATAAAAAAAATATCAGATAACTTGGCAAAATCCAAGGATGTGTAAAAGAACCTTAAAAAGCAGAAGTCGAACAAATAGAAGGCTTTATTATGTATGGTAATTTTACTGACATACCAGTCCATTAAGCTGTGCAGTGGGACACATAACAAATTGATTCAATCTTTAAATATTAAAAAGACAAAAGAAGATTCCTATTTATTTTATTAAAAACTTGTGCAAGATGAACTGTAATACTGTGGTCAAAGATATGAACCTGAGTGGTTACAGACATTTCCTATGCATCTCAAATCTTGGGGAGAAAAGCAAACTTCCAGAAAAAAAACAAAACAAAACAAAAAAAAAACAACCAACAACTTTTCTTGATTATAGCAGGCTTTGTAAATGATTAAATGAAAATGATAACTTACTTCTGGACACCCTCACAAGTTCTGACACGTTGAAGACTCCAGATTTTACAAAACTGTCCTCAAGGTACACTGAAAAAAATCACAATATCATGACCAGTGTAATAAGAAGATTAATAAATAACTATAGATAAGTTTACACACCAGGTAACAACATTATCAAGAGTTCCAGAACTATAATACACAGACCAAAGTACACTGAAACGTGATCACAGGATCTAATGAGAGCTGAAATTCAGGCAGAGGAGCAAAAAATTTTGAACACATGTGAAAAAGCAGAATTTTCATTTGTGTATGAAAACTAACAGGCAATATACTGAGGCTCTAGCTAACCATCCGGAGAATGTCTAAAATCTAATTCCTTTTATCAGTATCTTCAATTGTTACATTAGTATTGAACGAAGGACTGTATCAGTGGGACTAAGCAATTGCAACATAGAACAGTCCTGCCCTTGCATACATTTCTGTTAAACAGACTTTTTACTTAACTCTTACCCTTTACCACCTCCATTACCAAATCATCATGTCTGAAGCAGATGAGTTTATTATTATTTCCCACAAAAGTAAGAATGGGGCAAAACAGCTGAGCTCTGCAGTGGTTGTTTTTTTGTTTGTTTGTTTGTTTTTTTGTGTGTGTTTTGTTTTTTTTTTTTGTATACATGCTGAATTATATATCTAGAAACCTATGTTAAAGAAATCACCTATTATTGGTTTTGTACTGTTTGCTTACTCTAAGATAAATGAGTATGATATACTTTTCCTGCCATGAAATTCAGGCACAAATTGGAGTACTGTAGTGAACAACAGCTGATAATCAAGACTTATCTAAGCAGGGTAACTAGATAACATTATAAAAAGAGAACTGAGAAACCCAGGTTTCTGTGGAAGTCTTACGTCAATAATCACTGCATAAGCTAACCTGACTCAATTTGGGACTGCACGGCATCACAGTCCTTCCAGGTAGGAAAGCGAACAACTTACTAACAGAAATATTTAGATCTATACTTGGCGCACATTGCTGCTCCAACAGTATTACTTTCTCATTTGCTTTTATGTGACACAATACACTATGAATTTCTTATTGGGTTTTCTCTGGTCTCTTTTCTGAATTAAAGCTTTTTTTTTTCTTTTGGAAATACACTGACAATTTTCTGTTTCAAATGCTTGAATGAGTAAGAGCACTCTAAATGTCTAAAAAGTCAAACAAATAAAAAATGCACCTTCTGGAATATTTACTGATTTGGAAAAGAATGGTTCAGTACTATTCTCTTTAGGCTTCTTTAGGCAATTACTGCTTTCATCTTCAAGTAATTTAAGAAAACACAGCCATTATAATCAGAAAAGTGACTGTAAAAGCAGTACACTTCACTTGAGAGATCTGTCCTTGGTACATTTGAAGAAATCTCTACTTACTTTTCAGGGTCAAACAATGAGGGCAGAGGTAAAAAGAGCAGTTTTCACTGCTTGCTAACAATTTTACTAGGCCCACAGAGCCACCTTGCCCAGCACCTCTGAAATTATTTACCAGTGCAGATATAAACAAAGCACCTAACAACTTAAACTGAAACAATGTGGAAAACAGCATGGAGCAAGGAACTGAGCACATTTCCTAACATCTCTGTTATGAGGGTTATGCTGTTACACCTATACATGAATGTCAGCCTTTCCCAACTGAAAAGCCAACTCAGGAGCAAGTGCAGTGGGTGTGCAGAGCACCACAGGCCCATGGAATCATCTGGAATGATGTTACGCCAATGCCACCATCTTTTCATTTTCCAGTCAAAATCACTTCACAGGACATCTCTGCATGTGTTCATTTCCACTAGAAGCTCTGCAGATCTCCCTCTCTTATTTCTTTACTTCCTTTCACATTACTCTCCATCTCATTTTCAACAGCTTCCTTCCATGTCCATCACTTTTTCCCCTCCTATAGTCCTTCACCTGGATTTTGCTGGCATCTCTGCAACCTTACTCATCTGCAGCTTCTAAGTAGTAACAGCCTTTCTCTTTCATCTTCTTCATTCTCTTGCACATTTTCTCCATGTATTTGTGTGGATGAAAACATGGCATGGCTTCTCAAATATTTACTTCTTTATTTCACATAACTTGGCGTACCCACACCATAAAAATTGTGAAGAGTTGATGTTTCTTTTTCCCTTCTTTGTCAGTTTTCATTTTTTAACCTAAGAATGGGCAAACTGGAAGAACACTAATAATTTCGCTGACAACAGCAATCGTTCCCTTCTCTGCTTATTTCCTCCAGCAGGAGAAATCTGCAGTAGTACATGAAGGCAGATTTCCCAAGAAAAATTTGGTTTCTTGATTTTAGCTGGCCTGCAAGCAATGTGTGGCTTGAAGCCAGTGTACAAACATGCAGCCAGCTCTGGAGCTAGTAATGAGACAAGACTGAACTTCTCTGCTGATCATCCAGATACCACTACTTTGAAGCACAACTTCCCTCATTCAGGTTAGGCTAACTTCAGAGATATAACCAAGTGTAGATTGGTCAAGCTACAATTACAGTGAGTAAAAGCCTCAAGGCTCCTACTCAAAGAAAGTTCCCATGTATGATTTTATACATAAGAGCACATATGTATACATGTATATGTGCACAGACACAGATACAGATGTTTAATCTTCAGCCTTCTCTCATGAATTGTCAGGCTTTTCTCACTGGTAACGCTGAGAATACCCACATAACATAAAAATCAATCTGATCTAATGCATTTGTCTTCTTGTAATAATGAAATGGAAGCAGGGAAAAAATTCTGCCTTGAGTGGTACCACTACTTATCAGCCCTTCACAAAAGGATGCATTGTTGACTAATGGATCACCATCCTTCATCCAGGTTTCACCCTGCCTTGGATGGTCCTAACAGGGAAGGTGGATTCCAGTGGTGCTTCTGAGTGCAGAAAAATAAACACAGTATGTTCAGTTCCGGCACCAGTGGACCTCAAGAGTTTTAAATGGTTAGGAAGAAAATCCATGGTGAGGGTGTTACAGAACTGTTCTTGGCTCCCAGCTGTGCAATAAGAAAATCCATGGTGAGGGTGTTACAGAACTGTTCTTGGCTCCCAGCTGTGCAATAAGAAAATGTTCTGTGCCATTAAACCACTGTAATTTGTTGCAGAAGTATGCACTCTACAAACGATAAAGGATAACCAGCAAGACTGCATACAGCAGGACAACAGTATAGGACATTCTGACTTCATGGTGTGAGAAACTGGCTTTTACCTTATGAAGCTGATCTCCCTACTGAATAAGAGTTAAATTCATATTCACATTATCACACTGCATGCAAGAAAAAAATGTGGTGATATTCCATACAGTGCAGCTCTTACTTTTTTTTTTATTAAGTATTCCCTAATGCACTACCTGCATTTATATGTTAAAGAGCCTTAAATTAGCATTCTTAGTGTGTGCTTCTGATCTGTTCAGTACAAAAACTAACGCACTTGGTAACAGTCTATTGTTGTATTCCTTATAGGGGATTTACTGTATCTTTTGATGGTCACGATAACACTTTCCTGTCTTTATTGTTCAAACCTAATGCAAGCACTGAGTACCGTCACATTCTAAAACCATCTTGCCTGAGAGACAACACTCCCTGAAATGCATTTCACTAATTGTCATTACTCTTAAAAATATGAGTTCTAAAACAAAAGATCACTTCTGCCAGAAACACTACAGTGCAATTCTATATGAACAGACAGTAACTTCACAACCCATAAATAAGAGTGGGTTTTTTTATGTATTTCCTTTTAGGTTTTGCACAGGATCAGCGTAAAAGTCTGTCTTCTGTCCTTAAATTTATGAAGAAAACTCAGTTCTGAAAAAATGCATTTTCCAAACAATACTAAAATGACCATACCAGTGCCATCAAGAATTAAATGCAAACAGGTTAAGCCTAACAGCAATTCTGATCAAGCTCCCCTCACACAGTCAGTAACAGAAGAAACCTTCAGTAATGCCTTCAACTGCAGCAGAAGTTATTCTTGCCTGAGTCCTTATATATATTTTCCAGTCTATTCCTGTGCTATACCTTCAAGAGCTTCAAGTATAGCTTTTAATCATGCTAAGACTTAAAATGTTGGGGGGGGGGGGGATTGTTTCAACCTACTGAAAAATATTTTCGGTTTGCATTAACATCTACCGTAAAGGGCTTGTTCTCACATTACTTAAAAGTTTACCAGTGACGTCTGGCTTGACAAATCTTTAACCAGGCTTTTTTATGTCTTCTGATTTCATTGTATTTTTATGAATAGAACGTCTGTTTACATTCTGTTGCATATTGACCAGTGCCAAAACATAAAATTGCTTCCTGGCATCATGAAACATCTAGCTTTTTCACTGATACAGCCTCGACTTCGAGCAACTTGCAAAACAGGAGTAAGGATCCAATTAGTGCACGGAACAATCTGTATTACTGTACTTTAATTTTTGTATATTTGGATATTTACTTTGGATATTAAGTCTACTTACTTTTGCCAGTGACAGGTTCAACATCTGCCTAAGCTACTATGAGAAGAGAGGCTGAAAGCTTCTGTACAAAATACTAGCAGTGAGCTAGTTATGCAACTTAATGTTCTTGGTTCTCCCACAGGTTGGATCAACTTCTGAAACTGGTACAGTTAAAGATTAAATCATTTCACTGTATAGCTTCTTTTGTTTGGGTCTTTGAAAACCGACTTTTTAAGTATCAGCTCTTGCCGCTCTCTGCAACACCTGACTTCTACAGGAAGCTCTTTAATATCAGCAGGAATCCTAGTGGCATACAGCTACTATTCACAGTCAGAACTGGTTGTGAGAACTGTTTCACGCTGTCATACATATAGTCATTATACTTGCAGTTTGTTTTCTTATTGCATGCATTTTGAAGCCACTATCTTAAAAAGACTACCAGAAACAGGTTCCCACTAAACCAGAATTATTATAGGCAGTTAAAGGTAGATAAGATGAGCCAAGGAGTGCCAAAGATTTCAGAGGTGGTGTCATTTAAAACAGTTGAACTAAGATCTGTCCAGAGAATGAGTATAGTCTGGTTGCTGAACAATTGTCTCTGGCCTTGTTGCATACCCACACTTTGGTTTTTTTTCTTGAAAGTTGCAATCATGTACAACATGATTGTACATGGGACAACCGGGACACGAAAAAAATACGTTGCAAAAAGATCCCCTGACTGCACTGAACTTTCTAACACAATAAGGAACTAAGAAGCTGTTTGTGCCATTTTCAGAAATGAATGAGATTTTCAGTAAACTCAAAGTAATAACCAGAATTATAATATCCTTCAATGCTGCAGTAATTTATAGAAGTAAACACCTGCTTTAATAGACTCTGGAATACACATATAGGAATCCAAACAGTCAGTTACTCAAAACCTAGCAAGAAACAGAAACGCTAACTAACATGAATGCGTACTGCCTTTCACTCCAGAGGGTCCTGGGTTATATACGAACTACAGCCAAGATTTAGAAATAGGTTGGGGAAGTGCTATATTTTTAAGCTGCTACAGGACTAGCAGGTACCAAAGAGGAATTTGCTGGTGCCAAAGTAGATTTCTGGAATTCTAACTGGTAATGTGAGAGTTTTTAGTAAATTCTTGTGCATGTTTTGAAGTAAAAAAAAAAAAAAATGCACTCACCATTGAACACAATGGCATCAGAAGTAATCACAGAATAATTTATTTATACTGTAAGTTCACAGAGAAGGATAGCCAATGCGAATGAAAATTCAGAGGTAATGCTAAGCCAGTACACAGTAGCAATCACCCACACCAGATTTCAAACCAGTACGCAAGGCCAAAAACTCTTCCTCTTGGAAGAAGAGGCTGCATGATCTGTACAGGCTTCTGACTGTTGAGATAGCACAGCTGCACACTGCCCTCAGAATGCCCCATCTGGCTCAGGGCTCAGAGGCTGAGGGCTGAGAGGCTGACAAGGAAGAGTATAATCTCTCAATCACTGGCATTACTAATTCATAGAGCATTTGGGAAAGGGAGAACTCCACAGAAAATCAAGCCCTGACCAAACCCAACCCTGTTTTATTTGAAGATCACTATCTGAGATGGCACGGCTGCAGGCATATGGGAAACAGCAAGCATTTCAGAATATCCACTCCCATGCTGAAAAAGCGATGTGAATATATGTTTGTTTAAACACAATTCTGACTGAATCCCCAAACTGCTGGTATGGTTTCACTGCTTCCACAAGAAAAGCCACTTAGGATGACAAGGACAGGAAATACGTCTTTGATTCCTATTAATTAGGGGGCTAATTCCCCATCCACAAGAGGATAACTGGCAATAAAGTAAAGAAACCATCTGCGTTCTGAGTCATTCAAAACTTAGTCATTTGCTTATTGCATTTCCAAAAGAGAGCAAAGGTTGAGAACACGTTACTCTTCAGAGATTATTTCTGAAACTATACATTCTGCAAACTGAAATACCTCTGTCTAAATCAGTCATACACAGGCAAATTTATTACACATTACTTAGAGTTTGATCCAAAAAGAATGTTCTCCCTATGGCTGCTATCCCATATGAAAGCACAAAAAAGCCTTTGGGGCTCTACAGCTGCAAGAAAGATTTGCATATTTAGAGACAGGTGAGGCTGGTTGCAAGCTTCTTGGCAACACCTTCTTTAATTAGGAAAAAAAGTAAGAATTAATAGACGGTGATTTCACTCAAGCCTTCTTTGGAAATGGTTCCCAGAGTAACATTTCTGATTAAAACAGAAGGGGAAAACCAATTTCAGGGCAGTGCGGCTGGGGATGGGGATTCACACATCTATGCCTCATTCAGATTAAGGATTTTCTCACTATATGGATTCCCTGACAACATATCACAGGTTACTGTGGGGGAAAGAAGAAGGAAAACAGCGAGAAGGAATGAAAGGTGAAGAGATAGCTTCTCAGCCACTCTGTCTAAAAGTGTGTCACCCCATGGAAATAATGGGATATTCATTAGCACACAGGCTCAAAAGAGAGTCATCTTCATTCCTTATTCAGCTCTGACTGATGTTATAGAGTTTGCAAATTTATATGAAAATATTCTTTTGACCAGCTAAACAACTGGTGTTAATCAGTTGTTTAGCATTGTTAATGCTGTTAATTTATATTGTTAATATAAATAAAAAAAGTCTGCCAAGCACCAACCTCACACCAACGGCAGATAGCAACTAACTTTATTAATGTCAAACAGTTGTGGCCAGCAGGCAGAAAGTAAGGATAAAAAAAAATAAAGCAGAACAAAACCTAGAAAATCCTCCACTAGAAGAACTGGCTTGTAAGGGCGGTATCACTGGAGAACAAATTGTTATGGCTGGTGTCAGTATCATTAGCTTACTAGTAGTTCTAGATGTTTTTCTACTCACCCTCACAATTTTCTTATGCCTAACACACGAACTTACTGAAAAATCACTCATTCTCTCTTTAGTATTTATCCTCCCATACCTTTGCAAGTATTTCAAGACACATATGTTCAGGTAGGCTTATTTTTCACATTTTCTTTAGCTACATAAAAGATCTACAGGACTTGCAGGAAGTGAATAATGCAATGTTACACTGAAACCACCACACTTCAAAAGCCTGACTTCAGCAGTAGCCCTGAGCAGATGCCCAGCAGAACAGTAAGAAGCAGAGCAGGCCAGAAATGTTTGTTGGTTGGGTTATTTGACTGATGGTGTGCAAGGCTACAAGCATTTTCATTTTTAGAACTTACCATGCAGGTGAGCCTCTGTTTAGTCACCCTCAATGGATCCTCAAACACATCCGTTCTCTCTTTGAAACCATGTAAACTTTTAATAGATAACACCGTGCTAGCATAACATAAACATTCAGATTCCAGGAACTTAATGAGTGATGCAGACAACAGCAGTGTTCAAACTCGTCTAAGTTCAGTTCAGTTCAGTTTCAGCTCAGCTCAGCTCATCTATCTGTCTGGAATTTACATAGCTATCCCTGCAGAGAAGCGACCTTTACAACCCAGGTCTCAGAAAAGCAAGTTTCATTCTTTAGAAATATACCAGATGAAAGTTATTGAAAAATAAAACTTAGAGGAGCATATCCCTGGATCTTGCTACAAAAACTACATACCACTTTCACCACAAGCTGCACCATCTTAGTACTGCATTATGCTATCAAAGTATTCAGTGTATTTTTAGGAACACATTGTAAAGAATTCCAGCAAGTACTCCTAATGTTCTTTTGTTTGGCAAGTGACACTACCTTCTCTCCATGGTTAAGACAGCAAATTACCAGACACCCTAAAGAATGCAACAGTCTAGCCAAACCTAGAAAAACCCACTTTTAACACCAGCAACTTCGCCAACTCAGCCTCCAAAGCCCTCTTCCTTGGCAATGTCTTTGAGAAGGTAGTGGCACACAAAAGCGAACAGCACCTGTCCCTTGCCAACACCCTGGCTCCTTGACATACAGCCATGAGACGAGAATAGGACAGAACAAACCCTCCTGGCATTGCCAGTCAAAGTGCTCCTGGCCTGGGACTGAAAACAAACCTCAGAGTGGATATCCTCTGAGGCTCGGACAGAAGTGACTGCCTGTTTCTACCATGAAGACTCATGTGAAGTTTAATAAGAAAGAACAGGACAGCAGCCCTTTTCCCAGACAAGATGAATGGAGTGCAACTCCCTCTCATTCTCCTGCACAGCCTAGAAGTCTCGTATTCTGCAGTCCCACAAACCTCAACACTTTCTCCCTCCCAGTCTAACCCCAAGACAGTATTACACAGGAAAGCTAAATGATGCTAGAAGTTCATGTCTCCTCAAATATGCAGATGACATTCGATTATGTCTCTGCTTAAATGAAGGGTTTCAAGGGAAGCAAGACGCAGCTCCCATTTTCTACCCCCACTTGGCAGCAGATAAAGGAATACTACTGCCAGCAGAAACTCCAAAGCATGAGAAAGTGTTATGCTCAAATTTCAAGTAGAAAATTTCATGATGAAACCAGCAAAAGGATTTCTCTGCCCTTTATATCCCTCTATCTTCTGAGACACTGGAGTTTGTTAAACATAAGGGCATCTTGTCTTGCCCCACAAGGCTGTTAAAAGAAAGCTCTGTTGCTGGCAGTAATACTATACCTTGCTGGAGTAGCTTCGGGTTAAGACTGGACTCATTAGAGGATGTGATCCTCAACAGTGAGATATGTACTTCATCCACCAAATGCTAATTGGTACTTTAGAAACAGAATTTTAAAACATGCTGAAGAGCTTCCCAAACCCAGAGGCTACAAAGGATCCTTCAAAACGATAAGTGGTAATGTATTTGGCTTTCCACGACTCACTAATAGAGATATTCTAAAACAAAAATAAATGCTCTATAGCTAAACACTCCAAATTTTACAAAACTGTGATTATCTGTGAGGAAATTTTGCAGGCTTGGTTTAGGTGTAAATTTACCATTGTGCATTTTTAAACCGCTATCCCAAATAACATATGTCACAAATTTAATAGAGAAATAAAAGCCTACTAATAACATCCCACACGGTTCAGAAAGAAAGAGCATGGAAGCCTATAGCAAAAAACATGTCTGTATCTTCCATTATATGTTTCTGGTTTTTATATTACAGAAATACAACTTTTTGTATAATGATCTAAGATGGTTCTCCCACTTTCATGTATTCACATGCAACACACACGATGTTTGACAATACAAAGTATGATGACACTTTGATCATATGCATAGTATTAAACTGTACAGCCACAATGCAGGCTGTTTCCCTTAATTTTTTGACAGATCCAGAAAGTATAAATATTTATGTATCAGCCCAGCATTACACAATTCTTCGTGGTCAGAGCGGGGTTCATTTTGCATTTAGGAAAAGAGCAAACTGAGTTAGTCGCAGCTTATTTCAGAGAACCACTTCTGAGAAATGGAATGAGAAGACGCAGCATGACAGTGACGCAAGGAGTCACACCTTGCTCATTAAGAAGTGATAATATGGCTGTCAGACTTGTTTGTCTTACCCCACCAACATTTCTTAAAACAACAAAGATTTACAAGATTTGCTAGCACAGCCCAATTGATTAGAAGGACAACTCCATGAAATACAAAGAATGTTTGGTCTAAACAGTGTGGCATGTTTTTATTTTCTCTTTAATTTTTATTTTTAGAGAATCATTGAAAGGACTGTTTACACTGGCATCTCTCCCCAAAAGTTCCAAAAGTCACCAGCATGACCCATTAACAATGTGTTCAAAAACTGTTCTAAGCTGATATGAAAAATATAATAAAGGAATATATCTGCATCTTACAATGCATGTATAAAATAAAGAACCTGGCAGCTCACATCTCAGACTTTAGAGGAAGGTCATTTGTGTTTTGTCCACGATAAAATAAAAATTATCGCATCTAATGACTTTCATAAAAGTAATTTGGGATATTGTCTCCTTGCTCCTCAGCCCATTCTTACTTACAAAATTCTAAAAACCATGAACCGAAAAAAGAATTCCTCAGATTAAACAAATGTTGATGAAACCGCACTTGAGTCATTGCCAGTTTGAAAGTTCTAAAGTAATCACAGCTTGTCCTGATTATATGTACTTATGCGTGCAAAATAGGTTGCTGACCAATATGCTCTTTTTAACTATTAACAGTAGTATCTTTGTTCTCAAACAATGTTAGATGCACATGTTCTGGAACTTTTATTTACCTGGTGGATTCTTGGCAGGATCATTGTGGCTTGGACTTCCTGGTTGTCCAGAATCTATAAAGAAATGAAAGAAATGTTTCATTAATTTGTTTTGAAAGTATCTCACAACCTTTAATACGCTCCTTCAGTATTAGATTAATACTTAACTTTGTTCTTTAAAGGTCATTTCCCTGATTTTCTACATGAAGGCATTATTGAAGAAACACTGCATGTAACCCATTTTGTTCAGAAGCAGAAACATTGTGAAGGATGCAATGATCCTAATAAGAGGAACTCATAGATGACTGAATAAGGACAAGAGAGATATTCAGGTAAACATTCAAGTTGCAAACACATCTACAAGGGTACCTTTTCATTCCTTTTCCCTCCATCCCCCAAATATAATATTGCATAATCAGCAAAGCAGAAGTAGTTTCTTCTGAAGCATTGACCAGAAGGATGTACTGGATCAGGCAACTAATAGCACTTGCAGGGATAAGTCCTGTTTCTCTACACTTTCCTTAAAGCAGAAAGGCCTACATTGCTTCCACAGACTCAGAACTGCATTGCGGTTAGGACTGTCAATTTTAATACAATATAGGCTTTGTCTTCCGAGTCCATGAGAATTGCTGTTGTGAAGATTATGTAACCTAAAAACTAACAAAATCCAAAACCTGTAGACTTCGACGAGTGTTCTTTTCATGATACATGCACTTAAAAAATCAAGAGGAGAATGCAATTTGATGTTAACACACTAAATAATAAATCCTTATTCACAAAAGCACTTGCTTTTAAAATTATCTACTTTTTGCTGTATTCCCACACCAATAATATAACAAAATAACAAAACAAAAACCTGCTTTACTGCAAGAAATTGTTATTAGCAAAGCAAGACATGACAGACACTCTGGTAAGCCAAGAGAACAGGAAATTAAATGAAATACAGCCATTTGTTCAGTATACAGGGTATCTAAAACTGGAGCAGTCTTTCAGTCTAAATTTAAAATACCATTTTTTAAATACATCAGGGCTTGTTAGTAACATAGGACCACGAGAAGACTGCATTTTAGCAATGCAGAAATTGCTGCTACCAAATGGGCCCCAGAGGGGAGTCAAAGTTCTTGAATGCATTGCTGCTTACAGTGTCCAAATTAAAGAAAAAAAATATTAAAAAGGAGAAAAGTACGTATCAACACATACTTGTCCTTCAATCCTCATCACTTCTTCTTAAAGCCAGTGTAGCCCTCAACCTAGAATAAAAGATTCCCTCCACCCGCTACAAGAAGTTCTGTTACCATCTATTATGTAGCTTATCAAACATAGCTTGA
The DNA here is from genome assembly GCA_039720435.1 of Amazona ochrocephala. Classification (NCBI taxonomy): domain Eukaryota; kingdom Metazoa; phylum Chordata; class Aves; order Psittaciformes; family Psittacidae; genus Amazona; species Amazona ochrocephala. The sequence continues at coordinate 81,872,387 of CM077909.1, read as the reverse complement.
CACACGTATCCCTCAAGCAGTTTAAATTAACACAAGCTTGATTCTACAGAATATATTATCTATGATGGAAATCCATTTCACAGTTCAAGTTCTACTGAATTCATCTGAATGATGGTTGTCACAGAAGACAAGCATCAGGGGAATCTACCAAAGCACATGTAAAAACCAGTTCTGATGACGTAAAAAATGCAACTAAGTTTTCCAATACTGAATAAAATCACTCTTTCACACAATAAAATATACACTGGATAGTGAATTTCACATGCAATTTCCTCTACTCTGGGTAGGAAGAATGAAGGGCAGGTCTCCCAGTCAGATTCTGCACATCCCATGGTTTAAAGAGTCCCACTGTATGGCACAATATGTAGCCATTCAGCATGCTTGCTCCTTTTCATGGTAAGACACAACACATCCCTTTAAAAAATCAAATCACATTGATTTAAAAATTCTTTCAGCTATAAGAAATAAAAAAAAATACAATGCTGCTGTGTATACGGACCTTCATCTGGATGTCCTTCCTGAGCTGCAATGGGAAGGTTCACCCTGCAGGGGGTGAACTTTAATATTATTCTAATAAGCATTCTCTGCTTCTGCAAACTACACATATCATCATTGAAATTAAGATTATCAGAGAGGATTAATTTTACACAGCAATTGTCCTAGTGCAAAACTACTGCGGACATGTGGCTAAAGCAAGTGTCAAGTTGGTGGCAGATGCACCCAACAAAGCTTGGACAGTTTAGCTTGGGGAACACAGAAATTTGAATCAGGATTACTGAGGCCTACAGAGGATAGCCTTCAACATTTTCTCCTGTTCAAATTTATTAAAAAGATTCACAAAGTGAAGAATATTTTTCAGCTCTTGCACAGCAATTTGCGTTTACTACTCCTTTCTCATTTTCAATGTGGTCACTTTCTGAATACAAGATTTAAAGACTGATAGTGCTTTAAATAATTCTTTTTCATATCATAGTAAGAAACTCAGTAAAGAAATGTCCAGTTATAGAGATAAGCAGTTCATTAATTATTATAATTTGGAAGTCAAACTTAGGTTTATGTTACTACACATCAATCACAATTTTTACAGATTGATTCTCACAATGTGTTTTAAGCAGTAGATGCTACTAATATATTCAGAAGGTTCTCAATGATTTTGAGAAAGCAAAGAATCATTGAAAGCTGAATACGAGAAGCAATTTACCTAACTCTTCACTTAAGCAGCTAAGAAAGCAAAACCATCATATTCTTCATGACAGTTATCAACCTATGTAAATCTGCACTTAAAGCACAGAGTAGCATCTCATTCTCAGGATGAAAGACACAAACCTGAGAATGGCCTGTGACCATCCGATTCTCTTACCAGTGTCAGTAATTACAAAGCACTCTCCTGATTTGATTGGATGCAAATAGCCTTGCAAAGTGCAAGAGAACCATGGTAATTATAGGAATAAATTATATGAATAAATTTATAAGCAGAACGCTGAATTAAAAGAGACATGGGAGCAATGTTCTTCTAAAGAGGGAGTAAGACACATTTTTGGAAAGCCACAGAAACTAAGGAACCAAAAGACATGCTAAGAAACTTCAAATCTTTCTTTGTCCTCATCTGCACAAGATCACTAATTAACAACATGAGTCCTGAGTTTAAAAATTGCAGGCTTTTCTTCCAGCGTGGTGAAGAAAGAAAGACATAAACCAGACTCATTGTCTGTCTAGCTGACTTTGCATTTAATTTTTCCACCAAATAATTCTGTGCACATTTAAAAGTATATATACACTTCCTAAGCTAGAAGTTGTAAGCAAAGCTGTACAAATAGCAAATAAAACCCATTACGTAAATGTCATACAAAAATTAAATTTTCAAAGATGTAATTTATGTAGCTCTCAAATGTAAGTCCCTTTCAGAAACCTGCCTCCCAAATTTTACTGTCAATGTTTTTCTAGAAAAAATTCTTCAACATAGATCTGAGAAGTACTTATCCTTATTTGCTACAGAGCTAAAGCTCACCTACGCATACCACTTCCACAGAATGGCTTTCATATACACCTCACAACTACAGCATGCGTATCTTCTGCTCTGCTCTTTTTGATGCTGACTGCTCCAACAGTCAGTGGCTTGATAAGTTATCGTCCCATGGATGAACAGCCTTCACTCTTATCTGGTAGATATTCATGTAACCCTGGTAGAGTTTATGTGCAATTTATTATGATTCGACACGGCTCCCACCAGGACTTTCAAATTTTTCATCTCAAATCACTCTGTGCTTCAGCAGATGGTATAAAAGGATGAGTCAGAAAGCTGGTATATTTTATATTGAATTGTTTCCCATATTTTCACTTCTGGGGTCAATCCCAGTGAATATCTGAGTTCAGTCAATCCCCACTGCAGCCAGTTAAGTAAAATTAACTGCTGTGGTCTGCCGCTGGTGAGAAAAAACCCATCTATTTCCCCTGCTGTACACTAAAAGAAAGGTGTTGCCATGGTACATCACTCTTCGCTTCATAAGGTGAAGAAGAGGGAAAAAAGCTGATTGTTTGCCACCTAGTGAATGTCAAGATGCTTTCTTTGTACCACCTTGGCTTTGACAAGCAGGAGCAGGAAGAACATACACCCAAAAAAGCCAAGAAAGTTGCATTGCTATTCACCAGCTTACTGAGGGATTTTTAGTATTGCTCACCTCTGTAGTAATTTTTCATCTCATAAAAGAGGATACTGTTTTTAAAAAGTAAGTCACGCTATACCTCCTTTATGCCCCACGCTCTGTAAGGAATTTTGCTCTTAAGGCTCCTGCATTAGCTTAATGTCAAAGGCCTTGCAAACAAATAGAGGCCGAATCTGTAAAAAGAAAATATACTTTCTTAAGCCACGTCTTATAAATAAGCAGATTCTCCATAGGTTTTTTACCACCCAAACAAACTTCCTCAATGGTTTCAATGAACACATTTCACTCTTCATTTGCTACAAACTAGGCAACAGCCTTTGCACTCAGCTAATCTCAGCTGACAGACACTAATTTAATCATTCACTAGCATGTAAATACACTCTTGTTCTTTGATAGTCCATGATTTAGGTAGGGGGGAGGATAAAAGACCAGAGACATGTGGCACCATGTATCAATCTGCTGCTGTTCAAGCTTTCACATACCTATACAGCATCTGACTTGACAACTGACAGAGTCACTACCATGAACAAGAATCACAACCACCTCCCAGACTGCCATTCGTCAGGATTACAGGACCTGACACCACAAACTTGAGTAAAATGGTTGTACCCCTGAAAATCACAGGATTCCAGGACTGGGGTTGGTCTGGTGGGGAGCTGAGTTTCCAGTCCCAACTCCTTCCCAGGGGAAGCTCAGCTGTGGAATAATATTTGCCTGCTCAGGGCTTTATGAAGTCAGGCCATGAAACACTGCAAGGATGGAGATGGCCCAACCTCCCTCTCCCCAGCTCCACTGCTGGGCTGTCCCCATGGGTAAAAGACTTTCCAAATCAACTCTTTATCTTTCAAAGACTTTCAGAACATCATCATGATAGGAAAGCATTCATGGCAACAAAAACCCAAGATATCTCCCTCTCATACAAAATAAATAATGTGACCAGCAAAAGCCTGCAAAGCAAATAAATAATTTCATCTGTATACGTTAAATCATCACCATTATTCTTTTTCTATTTTTACTACACTTACCTTCTAATACTTACACTATTTCACCCTGACAAAACAACTGATTCGATTGAAAAACTTCCCAAATAAGTTTAATGATTTCATTTTGCAAAAGCAGTCTTTCACTGTCTACCCTTTCTATAGCTGATGACCCTGAATTATTATACAATTTTAAGACCATTATTCACACTAACTCCAGTGATACAACAGTTTATTTACAATGTAAATGAGCTAAAAGTGTTTTATTTTATTAAGTATTCACTGAAGTGATGCTATAAACATGGAAATAGAATCAGCGCAAGTGTGACTCTTGTTTTCAACCTAGGTTAACTTGAAGCGAGGGTATTTATTTTCCACATTTTCATAGATCACTACATTTAACGGAAATACTTTCCCTGCAAATTTTGGCTAACTGATTTCATATAATGAAGTACCCAAATCCATCACTTTCTTTGGTAAAGAACAAGTCCTGTGAGGAACAACTGAGGGAACTGTGTTGTTTAGTCTGGAGAAGGCTCAGAGGGGACCTTATCGCTCCCTATAACTACCTGAAAGGAGGCTGTAGTGAAGTGGGGGTTGGTCTCTTCCCCCAAGTAACAAGAAACAGGATGAGAGGAAACACCTCAGGTTGTGCCAAGGGAGGTTTAGACTGGCTACTAGGAAAAAATTCTGCAATGAAAGGGTATACCTACCTAAAAAAAGCAGCGAGTAACGGAGCTGCTGGTGCCAGAAATCTAGGATATCGATCTGTGCTGCCCATAGCTCAGTCAAGTAGGTTTTAGCCTAAGCAGACCTGCCATTTCAGGAAAGCCTTCATGTCTCTGGCAGACAGACAACCCAGCAGGCAGAAGGTGGGCTCTGTTTTCATTTTAGTTTGAACCCGTTTGCTCTGGAGTGGGGACAGCAAGAGCTACTCATCCATTGGCCATACTCTTTCACCACGCTCCCTGTACCCTTCCGCAACAGACAAGCTTGCCTGTGGCTGGCACAACAGGGCAAACCCGTCCCTTTCAGCCGAGAGCCCATCCATCCCATGGGGCACAGTTTCCAGCCCTGCAGCAGGGTCTGCAGCTGGGAAGCACCACCATACTCCGGATGGCCAAGGCCATGACACCGCAGTGCCTGCCATGTGAGCTAGCAGGGAGAGCACATGATGGTTTGGGGCAGCACAGGTCATGACGGGCTCCACTTCACCTCCCCTTTCACCAGTGCTCTGAGCTGCAGCTGCCAAGTCACCCAACCGGCCATTGTCAAGACTGTGAACTCTTCTTCAGAGTGTTTTAATTAGGTAAATAAAAAATGGCAATTAAATCAACATTACGTAATGTGTTTCTGATTTGTAATCTCATTTAAATAAATTAACTGACTCAGTCCTTGTTTAGTTTTTAAACTGTCCTAGTTAAGAAGTGGAGCTCTGGAGTAAATCCAGTTTTTATATAGTTGAAAGAAATTCAAGGACCTAGAAGCACTTACCAGAACCAAAATAGCAATAAGCATAGTCAGCTTTTCAGCTTTATGTCCCACGCAGAGAGTTATCTTTTTAATTTAAATTCCCTTATTCGTTTATGTAAAGTAAATCACAACATTTAGTTATCCAAAATATTTCCTATACAATTTATAATGACCGTATGTTTCTCATTTTGAAAACTGAGCAACTTTCTCCAGCTGTATTATAAGTTGTGCATGAAATATATACATATTCTATATATAGGCATGTATGCACACAAATGCACACACACACACCTTTTTAAGTTAAGGGTTATATTTTTCATAGCCTGATACAAATGTTTCCCATACTTCATAATATTAGCTAAGCTCCTTTTTGACATGTACGTTAAGAAGAGATTTAAACAGGTATCTTGCCACATGTGGATGAATGTGAAACAATGTAGTTTCTTTCCAAAACTTGCTTGATTCAGTAGGAAAGGATGAGATATGAACACTTAATTTTATCCATCTGGAAGATACTGTGGATACTAGCTGCAGTCAGAAACACTCAGTTGTTCTTGGAGACCAAAAACCTTTTTACATTAAGGTATGCATCATAAAAGGCTTTTATTACAGATTCTTCAGAAAATGAGAAGCAAAAGGTAAAACACAGTGAAAGACTTATTTGAGTGTTTAGAGAAAGAAATTGCATGATAGACCATATTTATGAAAAAGTTCATATTTGCATGTAAGGAATAGGAATTTCCTTGAATACACCTTCAGCCAACTAATAAACTGGCCACTTCATTGGCTATTTGTTGAAAGACAAAGGTTGATGCTCACCTTCATGCAAATGAGTATTGCTAAGAACTTAAGCGCAGATCCCGGTTTCATGGAAGTCAACATGGATTCTACCCATGCAGTCAGGATTTCATTTTCTGTTGTATTTTAAGGCAGTAAAGCAAATATATTTCAGGGAGATAAAATACACATTTCCACTACATAAGGCACTATTTTTAGGTATGGGATAATGATGACATCACTACAAAAAAAAAATCAGTTTTGTTCAACATGAGTCTCAGCCAAAGGTTGTTAAAATCAATGGAAAGTTGCTCCAGCGAGCTTTGGATGAGGCACTTCATGGTAATTACAGTTTAAAAGTACAAAAAAAAAAAACCACATAGTTCAACAAATACTATAGGGTAGAGCTACACTTTTTCTTCAAACTGCATTCCATTCTCCACTAAAATATACAGTAAGAAAAGCCAGATTCTTCAGTCTTTCAGAAAGGTACAACCTTATGCTACCTTGTGAGTCTAAAGCATCACCTGACAAAGAACCCACAAAGTAGTTTACAACTATCAGTAGAGGCTCATGAGGCCTTTCTATTAGTCTGTAGACAGAGATCTAAAATGCTAAGTATGGCACCACACTATACACTAATTGAGGGAAATAAATAGCAATTAAATGAAAATGTTGGGGGTTTACATATCATGGAAATTCCAAAATTAGACTAGAGCACTGCAGTGTTTAGTATTTGTTCAAGGCATCTAAGGGCAGCATGAGGAACACCTCTGCCATGAAGTGTAACTGTGTCTAGTAGCCCAAAACTGAATTAATATTTTCTCTGAAATAGAAGGGAAAAAGCTTAATGATCTGACAATCTAAGCATCACTGCAGTGCTTCCAAATACTATAACATTTACCAAAGAACATCCTAATTTTGACCTATTATCCACAATGCTACCACAACTATATTTTCCTTTCAATTAATTTCGACCTTATGACTAGTGGTAAAACATGACTTCTAGCATAAAGAATCTGGCATACACCAACACCCCCAAAAAGTGATGTTTGGTTTTGGTTAGTTGGTTTGGGTTTTTTTCAACTGCTGGCCATGCACTTCTGAGTATTTCTTGAGATTGCCAGTTGATGCTATATGCAATTTTTAAAAACTGGGATATTAATTTACATTTAAAAGATATGGGGCATAAGGAATGTTATAGTTATGTGTATCCTTAAGCAACATATTTTTTTAATATAGATCATGCTTATGAAAGCAATGCTTCAAAAATCAGTATACACACATAATTTTTAGGTTATGTTACAGCATTCTTTACAAAGTGGATTTCATTCCATCTGCTATAACCAAAAAATTCAGATATAAAATATGCACCACTTTGCATGTCCGGATTCCCCCACACATACTATTAAAATGAACTAACAGTGATGAAAGATTAAATCACTGGGTACTAAGTCACTAAGCAGGTAATGTATAAGAACTGGCTGAGAAAAATCACTCTCCTTTTTCATACCAGTGGTTCATATACTTGACAGTAATTGCACATGTGTTTACAGCCACCATGTTTATTTTCCAGCATAAGCAAGATGGTAATAAATACATAATGACAACAAATAATGTCTAGAGTACTGAAGCAACAGTGATCCAAGCACTGATTTTCTGCCCACTGTGACCTTTTACAACAGATAAAAGTTAGAAGTACCTTAATACATGATCTGGCACAGGAGAACTTAAAATATAGAACTGACTAACCAATAGAAATATTTGACTAACCCAGGTTTGGGTTTGGGCAGGGATGTTTCACACATTGAATTCTTTTTAAATCATGTAACTAAAAACAAACAAAAAACCCACCGCCACAACAACAAAGAGTATCCTGGTTTAAAACTTGCCTTTCCATTTTAAAGAATATTTGTCCCACAGATTCCCTACCTCCCTGTTAGTAATAGTACTGCCATTGAAATTATTTGGTCAAAAGCTTTAAAATATATATTAAATCCTATCTGATCATGTTCATAATTCTTTCATATTTCACCACATAATTACTTCAGGTTGTGACTAATATCACGCTGGAGCATCTGTTAGCTCTGTAACTGTCACTGCATATAACACATCTGTTAGTTCTGTAACTTTCACTGTATATTACACACCAGCATATCTCTCACTTCTGCTAATTTCTAATCTATTAAAATCATCTACACAGGTGAAATTCCCTGACATTGATACAGTACCAACTGCAGTTCTGCAACCAAGATTTTAAAATGTGCTTGCTGGTTCAGTGTACAGGAGAGCCTGCTTTTGCTCTCCGTATTTCAATTAATCTACTGAGGCTGGTACACGTTCTTCGGTACCTAAGGGTATTATATACTTGGAAAAAGGATACCTTTTCTAAAAAAAAAAAAAAAAAAAAAAAAGATACATGGATTCAAATTCCAAGGCTTTTATTTTTACTGCTTACAAGTTTTTTTTGTTTGTTTCTTTGCAGGAGAAAAAAATGAGTGTTAATTAAGTAAAAAAAAAAAAAAAAAAAACACACAAAAACACCACCAGCAACAAAAAACTTAACTCAGCCTCTTATTGTACTTGGTAACCTGCCAGCGCCTTGAACATTATTTAACCATCCAGAGCTTCTAAGGCTTATTTTCTAACCACAAGCAGGACCTTGAGAAAGTCTGTTTTGGTCTGCAGCTATGAAAAAATATCCTTCTGCAAGTTAAAAACCTTCTACAAGTTTTCTGAAAATACATCAGAAACTCAAGTTTCAGTTTGTGGCAGAGAGCAAAAGGGGTCGCACCACCCAACAGCTCCAAGACATGAAGCCAAAGTAACCTTAGACATTCAACATTCATGACTGCAAGAATTACATTCTTATGGAAGGCCCTTTATTATTTAAAAAATAACTTTCTGTTGGCTGAAGATGTAAGATAACACTTAATCCAAACAGCCCTTTCCATTTCAATAAGTTTGTATATTCATGTGTCTGTACTTCTGTGTGTGTGGTGAAATTATAAATGCATTTAGCTTCACTTTATCCTACTTATAGACCACTATTTCGGGCTTTGTAGAGAGGAAAGTCTAAAATGAGTTAAACATATTAACTCTCTTGTGCATTATTGAAAGAAGAGGAATAAATCTGAACAGCACCTGCACAACAGCATCCCTTTTCAGTAATATTTTAGATTTTTCTAAAAACTTTATAGCAAAAAATAGCAACTTAATACTCGCACTGTCCTTCTTTGAGAACGATACGAATAATTTTCCTTCTTGTGCATCCACACAGCAGGCTCAAGATTCAGTTTAACATCTTCTTATGTGTATTCAATCACTTTGACAGCTTTGCAGTGTATTTTTTCTGAATAGTTGAAACTCACTTGACCAGAAAGAGTTAATTTGAGACACAGCACACTGTATAAGAGTTTGGTCGTGTGCATTTTAATTACGGCAGACCCTTTGGTGACTGATTTCAAGGAGATGACAATATTTTAATGTAAACCTGCAAGCTTCTCAGTTTTTGCCTTACTTTTGTTCCTTCTGGCTGTCTCTGTCCTCCACAAACACACACACACACCTTGTGCACTTCTGAAACAAAACATTCTTATTATTGCTCCCTTTGTACCCCAGCCTCCTTCCATTGTGGCTACTGCCAACACTTCAGAGCAGTGCAAAGTCAATCCTTCTGTGCTGCTCGAGCAATTTGGATTTGGAAAAGCGTGCACCGCCAAGACCAGACTTCACTGAGATCAGCCGCAGTTAATTCAGTTTCCACACACTTGCTAAGATTTGCAAATGAGACCAATTGGCTAGTTAGACAATAATCTTTACCCTTATGAACAGTTACAGCAAGCAAATCTCCCAAGCCTCAAAATGCTTTCATGTTTTCAAGCAGTCTTCCAGAAGATGCTGTACATCTGAATAACAAACAGCAACCCTTTAATGCCTACTTAAAAGTGAAATGTGAACAACAATAGAGCCTTTTCAGGACAGAGGTATGATATCAGTAACGGCAAGAACATGAGAAAATCCAGTTCTCTCATGACATTCACCTTGGCCTAGGGCTGTGTTTCTCCACCCAGTGGGTGTGACTGGCAGGCAAGCCTTGCAGAGGGCCCACTAGTCATACCTCACACTTGCAGAAAACAAACCAAGAAAACCTACCACTGATTCCAGGAGGAGGCAAAACTGAGAAGCCTGCTCTTCAACCTGCCCCAAGGTTTTCCCAATCCCCCCTTCCACCTGAAGCTTTTCTCTGTCAGTGTACCCTTTTCTGTTAATGCTCTTCTGTTCACTGGCACCAATGCACGTCCACATGTGGGAGGAACAGGGGTTTGTGACCTGCCCACAGCAGAGCAAGGCAACATCAGGGCTGGCAACAGAGAGTAACAGCAGCAAAGCAATCACAGGAAACCAAGAATATGCCAGCACAGTTTTTGGCCAATTTTTCCGAAGTGATTCTGGCATTAGCCTTCCTATATACACAGTTGTTCAAAATTAAGTTTGTGTAACAAAGTTAAAACATGCGCTTCTTCCTATCAAGCCAGTTTGTCTGCTGTAAGTTTAAAGTCCCATGTTCCCCCAGGAAACATTAGCATTACTGTATGGCCCCTTTCTTCTATTTTAATCAAATGAACAATCAAAATCACTTCCATATGCATAGCTTTTGATAACAGCACGATGTAAGCATTCAGGAGATGGAAACAGCACATGAAGACAGATGGCCATGACAATAAGAATAAAACTAAAGCTTTATACAAAGTTTAGTCTACAGGTTACAACAGTTTGTTAGGCAGTATGCGTACGTATATAGGAGACAGCCCAGAAAACACGAACCTGGGAAGACTGTTGAGCTCTCAAGCCTACACTGTTTCCCATACACAAGTTGGCTCAGTCACAGCAAGTTGGGTATCTTTGCAAAGCAGCTGTGTATCTCTGCACAGCTAAACCATTTCAAACAATATGCCACAGCCTAACATCAGTTCATGTACATTACAGTCAATCATAGAATCATAGAATCATAGAATAGTAAGGGTTGGAAAGGACCTCAAGATCATCGAGTTCCAACCCCCCTGCCAGGGGCAGGGACACCTCCCACTAAACCATGCCATCCAAGGCTATGTCCAACCTCACCTTGAACGCCACCAGGGATGAAGCATTCACAACCTCCCTGGGCAACCCATTCCAGGGCCCCACCACCCTCACAGTAAAGAATTTCTTCCTCAGATCCAATCTAAACCTCCCCTGTTTAAGTTTAAACCCATTACCCCTTGTCCTCTCACCACAGTCCCTAATGAAGAGTCCCTCCCCAGCATCCCTATATATGTAAGCACCAAAATGATAGCTGCCTTCCTAAATTTACTAGCATAAATCCCTTATAATCAGCAGATGCAAACAATATAATCAGTATGTTGCAGCATTAAAAAAAAAAAAATAAATCTATCCTAGGCCAAACATACATAATAAAAATCACACTAGGATATAAAATTTATTAAGCAATATATGATTAAAAAGATGTGCAGTGGTTATGGGGCAGAGCAAAGCAAATTCTCTGGACTATCTATTTCCATGAGATTAACAGGAGACAACCTATCTGTACTATGTGTTAAAAAATACTTTTTCCTATGTTTCTAATACTTTATTCAAGTGTTCTCACAGACTGCTGAAATATTTCTCTCAAAATCTTTTGCACTCTCATGACTAAGACTGGAATGGTTTAAATCATTAGAAAGCCAAAATATATTCTTAGCCCAAATGACAAACTCCTCACTGTCTTGAAATCACTAAAAAAGAAGTTTGTGCCTCCTAGGAAAGACAATCTCCTTCTTACAGGGACTGCAGAACAATTTGAGCAACATTTACAGCCTGAAGACCCTTGGATCAGATGGCTACCTGTGCCTGCAAGGGACAATATTTAAAACTTAGCTTTGTTCTGGTTCATACATAAGCATCCCCATAGTCCTTTCTTCTGCAGGGCAGATTTGTAAATTTTAAGGTCACAAGATAAACAGCAGCAATTAAAATCATATTGCCAATTTCAGGCATTCTCACTAGCAAGCTTTCTGAAATAATCCACAAAATCAAACTCTGTGGAACCTCTGCATCAAAGTTTTTTTCAGGCATGTGAGAAAATTGCTATCCCCACTCTGACTAAAGAACATCCAAAACATTTACCAACAAAGAAGCAAAGCTGCATGACTACTCCACTCCTTCACTATTACTAATGCTCTCTGCTTGAGGGGCAAATATAGTTAGCAGTGTGTAAACCACAACCCAGTGAAGCACAGCTGGACGGACAGAGGCACACAACCTCTGTCCTTCAGAACAGACAAGTAATGGCAACAATTGCCATCCACGCAGGGGATTCTTCTGTTGCATTAGTAAGAGCAGAGGGCATACATGTGAGTAAATTACTCTCTGGTATGCAATGAATTCAGAATATGTGGGTTTGTGTGTGTGGAGCTAGAAGTGGTTGACCACAAGCAATGTTTGACTCTAGGAAGCACACTGTTATTCCATTAACAACATTGGCAGCCTTTTTACCCAAGGTCTAGGTCTATAATTAACTTCAGGAATAATAGTGTATATGAAATTGTTAAAGATTTACTATAAGATAACTGCTCCTGCCCCTCTACTCTGCTCTCGTGAGACCTCACTTGTGTGCAGTTCTGGTGTCCTCAACATAAAAAGGACATGGAACTGTTAGAACAAGTGCAGAGGAGGGCCACGAGGATGATCAGGGGACTGGAGCACCTCCCGTATGAAGATAGGCTGAGAAAATTGGGGCTGTTCAGCCTGGAGAAGAGAAGGCTGCGTGGAGACCTCATAGCAGTCTTCCAGTATCTGAAGGGGGCCTATAGGGATGCTGGGGAGGGACTCTTCATTAGGGACTGTAGTGAGAGGACAAGGGGTAATGGGTTTAAACTTAAATAGGGGAAGTTTAGATTGGATATGAGGAAGAAATTCTTTACTGTAAGGGTGGTGAGGCCCTGGAATGGTTTTCCCAGGGAAGTTGTGAATGCTTCATCCCTGGTGGCGTTCAGGGTGGGGTTAGACATAGCCTTGGATGGCATGGTTTAGTGGGAGGTGTCCCTGCCCCTGGCAGGGGGGTTGGAACTCGATGATCTTGAGGTCCTTTCCAACCGTAACTATTCTATGATTCTGTGATTCTGACTTGCAACCACCTGTATAAATGAACAAAACAACCCCCAACAAATTCTTTTCCCTACTTTCTCTGCAATCTCTCTCTACCTTCCTCCCCCTAACACCGAAGGCCTGGGAATACTCCTCAACACTGCAACCTTCTCAGTGTCCAGGAAAATACTGTAATTAAATAAACTAAAGCCATTAGGAACTGCACACGTTTCTTGCTCAACTGAGATAGACAATCAATTTAAGCTTATTATGAAGGGGCCTGTTGCTGAAAGGATCATTTTTTTTTCTCTTGGTTGTTACTGTTAAAGAAACATCCTCTCTTTAAAGGTGTGTAAGGCAGGGGTGAGGCTGAGCAGAAGATGAACAAAGTGAATAGTTTCTTTTGAAGACTGAAATATGAAGCTGTGCTTTGCAACCTGGGCTTTGATGAATCATCTGAACAGGTTTCCCTTACAATCATGCATTTTTACAACTCACAGCAAACAGTCATGTTGCATTTATGGCTACCATGTTTAGTCAAACACCAGGAGATTAAAGCATTAGGTGAATACCATAGTCACAATGAGAAACATTAAAGAAATAGAAGCTGTAGATATATTTTCCGGCTTCAGTTTCACAAGTCAAAGAGAAGCTGAACCAAAATCAGATGAACAAATTTTGTCTGGGGAAAAAAAGTTTAAAACTTTTCAGTTCAGGAGTTTTCAGACTTCTGCTGGTGAAATTTAGGTTCCAAACACCCATATACTTATTATTATAGTTTCCCTTAAGCTTTATTTTCTTAGTAGTTAAAACAACGTCACAGATATCAATGTAGTTGCAGTTCCAGCTACAAAGAAGTTGTAGGAATAGTACTCAACTCCAAAGGAACTTGACTTCCAAATACAGTAAAAACTACAGGAGTAACCAAAACCAAATTGTGTGGGGGAGGTGAAAGGGATAAATCCAAACACCTGAAAACTTCATTATATATTTAAAACTTCACATTCCACTGAGCTTTATTCACAATTCCTCTTAAAATATTAAGTTTTCATTGCCTCTTCAAGCAGTTCACAAAACTGTAATCCATACATTCCTACTGTCAAATATTTCTCTGTATTCCTGTCTTAGCTGTGTGCTGCCTACTTTCCACTTAGCTGGATACACAATAGAAAGAAAATACAAATGTTGGCATAGGTGATTTCAAGCCTTAGTTGTCTGACCTTTTTGTATAAGCTTTTGGCATCTGTGACTTGGCAGGCAGAGTGCAGGCCAAGCCAGGACAAAGAGGAAGACAGGAAGCAGAAAGCTGGCCATGTCTCCTTGGCAGTCAGCATTGCAACAGGGTGAAAAACCACATCATTGCCAAACCAGAAACAGTGGGGGAAGCCCAGATAGTTGGCAAGTCACATACAGCTCTATTGTACATCCTAAACACTAAATGCCTGATAAACTTAAGGGCTATGCCAGAGCCTAATCTATTTAAACTGTCTTTTGCTGTACAGGGGAATACTTCATTTGTCCTTGTTTATGTGTTTTGCTAAGGAACTGACACAGTGTTGTTACTATCATCTAGGGCTGGCAGGTTAAAACCTTGCTGTGACTATATGTGCATGAGCTTTCAGCATCTTTCTAAAACATCTAAGATAATGCTACAGCAGGGGATCTCCATCACACACACTTATCTTCTGCCCTCAACTCCCACTTCTGAGCATCCAAGCATTTGAGCACCCCCAGCATACACAGTGCACAGCCAACTGACCCAAACTGAATTTACCTCTGAAAATATTTTTCTAATTCTTGTCACAGCAGTTGAGCAGGACTACTTGACTTCCAGTGTTTGCCCAAACATCAGGCAGACATCCAGCTTCCAACCTAAGGCCTGGGATGAGAGAATCACTTTGAGCAAAAGTGGCTGTCAGCTACCTCTGCATCCTCCCAAACCCCTGAATGGAGAGATGCTATTTCAGGCTTTGCTGTGGGTATGGTTCCCACCCCAGCTATGGGATCAGGTTAGGTCACTTCCAGCGCTGTGCTTTGCAGATCACTGCAGTCTGCTACCTGGGTCAGTGCAGCAGAGACTACCGGACACAAAGACAGAGGTGGGAGCCACCCGGACATTGGCATTGCCAGTGTGGCCAAGCGGAGGAACATTATAGATGTTTCTTACATCAGTTAGTCAGAGTTCCTTGCACTTACAGTGGATCATGAATTGCAAAGAGGATGTGCAAAGCATGGTACATGTTGCTCCACTCCCTAGGAAGGTGTGGCTCCCAGGTGGAATTGGAGATCTCCCAGAGCGGTACACAACAGCCTTGTCCCAAACCCAGCTGTTTAGGAGGCTTATTGATACACAAAACACAAGAGCTATTTCCTTTCCAAATACCACCTGTGCTCCTGTAAAACCTTTTGCAATCTATACAAACCTTTTTTATGAATTATTCATTAAATTTACGTTGTCTAAGGTGGCTGATAATTTGTTTATAGGTATAGAATGCATTTCTCTCTTTCTGCCTTTCACAACTTTCATTCCTGTAGCCAGGCTTTTACTATCTTGACAATCCATTTTATTTTAAGGAACACCAATGAATTACAAAACATCAGTTTTTTGAAATGCTGATTCTCTGTGTGGGCTGTGATCAGCATTCTCACGGACTTCTGTGGCCAAACAGATGAGCAAATAAGGATCTTGCTCATTAAATGGCCAAAGTCTATAAAGACATTTCATTTTACTCCTAAAAGAACTCTGTTCTCTGCTGAGAACAGAGCACTCTGTTCTCAGCACTGTTCTCTCTTACATTTTAATCACAGCAATAATGCTGAATAACTGGACCCCTAATTAAGGGTATAGCACTTCAGAAAAACAGCCAGATAATTCCAATTTATCAGCAAGACTGAATTATTGATTAATTAGTAGAAAGAGTAAGGAGACACTCAATTAAAAGTAATCATCACTTCCTACAACAGGAGTCTAAAAAATACCTTGTGGTCACAAGGGACAAGAAATTATTCTGAATTCCTCCAACAACCAATAGTGTGGGATCCCATCTATAAACTATATTACCTCCCTCTCAGCCAATCTTTATAACCCAACAGGTTACAGAGACAGAATTATCTTTACAGCCTGACCCTAGCTTATGCTGTCAGTGCTTTAACATATGCTTTTGCTGACTTTCTTCCATTAGCTTTTTAATATATAACTGTTGTTATGTTTTATTACTTACTACCTAATCACTTTTATGTCTACTATAAAAAGCTAAATTACTTTTTTAAAAAAAGTAATTTTCTCATTTTCACTGAACTAATGTTAAATTACTTTTTTAAAAAAAGTAATTTAACATTAGTTCAGTGAAAATTAGGAATGAGAAAATCAGCTGGAAGAAGCTTTTGTTTTGTGATGGCCTTTTGCTCACTTTTATAATCAAACTTCCTAGAATTCACTACAAGCTGAAGTAATTTCACTCTTGCTTTTGGATCATAATACTGGTAAACTATGCCTTCAGAGATACTCACAAACTTCATCACTTGTATCTACTTTCATATCTTTCCTTCCCTCATTCTAAGTTTGAAGTAAAAATTCTTCACCAAGTCCCCAACAAGTTCCTGCACATCAGCTGAAGAAACAGATGAAGACACTTTGGTGCCCTTTACCAGTCACCAACCTGCCTCATGCCACCACCTCCTGGCCCCACACACGCGCAAGCCAAAGCTTGACATTCTGTGAGTCAGAGACCATTGTGCAGAGGGCTGTGAGACAACCAACAGCCTTTCTTCTGTTGCTGCTACTGCATAATTATTGACAACGAGTGGCTTGGCCTGGAAATACAAATGCCAGTATGACAGCAGTTCCTTGGATGCTAGTCCAAGCTTCATTGACAAAGTCCCAACATTCTTTCAAGAAAAAATACAATCTTTCCTACCCCTCAACTTGTCCATACTGAACTGATCATTTGTCATCCCTAAAGAACATGCTAATCTAATTCTGTGACTGCACCAACTCTGTGCTGCCAAGACCCTGAATACAGAGGCCTCCATACCAGCGACAGTCCCTCTGACATGGAGTGATCCCGCATGAGGTGCTCCTCAATGTGAGGAAGGACTCAACATTTCAGCCTTTCAAAGTCACACTGAAGCTTTTCATTCCCACAAAAATGCAAAAGGAATTAGAGTCACTTTAATGTATTTGACAGTGAGCAGAAAAATATTATCTAATATGTATTCTTATCTTATAAAATATTAACCAGTTTCACAAAGTCAGTTAACTCATCTCATTATAAAATATTGTAACCTCCAGCATTTTGAAGTTTGCACGAAAGGATCTTTGGCTGGTTTTGCCATCTAAGGCTGAAAAATGCTTGTGATTGGAAATTATTTTTCTTTTACTCTATAAGAACAATTACCGCAGCTATCACACAATTATTGCAATTATATCCGTAAGAACTGCTGTTAAGAGCCGTTCTCTGTAGCACCATTCTGCAATGCTGGGAACATTTGTCTTTTCTAATGATCACCAGCACAAATGTCCTTTTGTAGCTCTTTAAGTGATTTCATTTCTTTCTATTAATATCCTGTTACTTGCTTTGGGAGAAACCAAAGGAGACGGGCCTCAATTAATATATACTTTTAAAGCAAAGGCTTTTAGTGAAGCCAGGGCTAAGGCATTTTAAAACAGGAATTGACACTTCCTTTTATGACAGCCTGACATTTTCAGTGTGCCTTGCTAAAAGGATAGAAAGCCCCCAGAATACTTCAAATCTGTGTTTCATAAACTGTACTCTAAGAGAAGTAGCAATAAAGTTTATTGCAGACCTAAAGAATCTGCATAAACCAGGTTAATTGAAAAGTGGGTGGAGAAGGCTGCCAAATTAAATGTTTACATTAGCACAGCTGTATTGTAAAAACATTCTGCCCCCTGTGCTTTGTAATTATAAGATATTTCTGGACTGTGTATCTCTGCAAAGTTTATCTCTACTGCCAAGAGTGTTTTGGCACAGAGTGTCTGCAATTTTTGGCAGCCAGAGAGCTCTCGGCGCAGGCAGTATCTAAAATGGCTGCCAAACCGTTATCCTGAAATGTCGTCGACCTAGTGTCGTCCTGTGTGAAGGGCAAAAGCCAAACCTGGATTTAAAACTGTCTGATTGTTTCAAATGAGGGAAGGAGCTGGGTTTCCAGACAAGTGCGGGACCTGGCACCACATGTCGGTCATGCCAGGCTCACGAGAACATGGTGCATGGCAGTGGGTAAAAAAGGCAGACAGACTGCTCCAAGTATCCCAAATCTGGGGGGAAAAAAGAGGGAGTAAGGGTTTCCTGAAGGGAAGCTTAATTTCATTGTTTTAAATTATGCATAAATCACCACATGCCTCCCCTGTGCCAGGAGCACAGACAGTGGGACCTCTGCAAACCACGGCTATTCTGCGCTCAGTTGCAAGGCGCCAGTGAAGTTCCACATGCCTGATACCTCCTTCACGCTGATTGTATTTGCCTACTTTTAAGGAAAATCTCTCTCTTTTCCAAGCACCCAGCAAAATGTACAAAACCCTCCCACACATCTCAAGCCTTTGCTGTGCCAGCCTCTCTGTATTTGATTTGAGAGGGACGTCCCCACCACCCTTGGCCAGAACTAGGAAACCTCAGTTTTGCTGTCCTGGGCCTGAATAATAAAGATGAGAGAGTATTCCCTCACTGTGTCCACTGTCAAACCAAATACAAATGGAGGGATTTCTTATGCCTGCTTACTGTGCAGTAATCATAACTGACCATGACTGAGGCAGAGGCATTTTGATCCTTCACTGAGACCACTGCTCATGAAACACCCTCGAGAGTCCCAGGCAGACCTGGTGGTTTAGGTAATGATAGGTAACAGTTGAGTGTATTATGATATTTGCTTTAAAAAGCAGAACACCACAGCCCTTTCATCATCACTTGGAATTAAAAAAGAAAATAGGAAGTGTCCACATCAGAAGAAAACAGTCCATAGTAAAAGAATGGCAACTTTACAGGCACTAAGTGAATACAAAGCTTGTCTTGTGGTGCTGTCCATGTCTATTCAACTGTCCTAAGCCTCACTATCAATTATCATTATATAATAACATCTGAACAGAAGCTTTTTATGAAAACGCTGATCCATGAACTGCTTATTGTCTATGGCCACACTGCTGCATCAGAAGACTTCAGATCTAGCCCAGTCAATTATTTATATAACTCTTATTTCAGTTCTAATCCTTTCTACTCTATCAAGCAAATCTTTGCCCCTGTAAATACAAAGGACATTCACTATGATAGTCCTGTCCACTCAACAGGCTTCTGAATTAACTGACTTTCACCTCGGTTTAATTAGTAATCAGGGTCAAAGTCACACAGCTGTGTAATGCTGATGTCCTTGTAAAGTATCAGTAAGCTAGCGTTACGGTTCCAAAGAGCATGGGGATTGCATCGGCATGAAATTTCAATTGGTCTTTCTTCTATTAATATTTAATAAGTGAACCTTTAAACTGCTTTCTATCAGGAACAAAAAATATAAAAAAATATAAAAAGAAAAGAAAGGAAAGTAAAAGGAAAGGGAAAGGGAAAGGGAAAGGGAAAGGGAAAGGAAAGGAAAGGAAAGGAAAGGAAAGGAAAGGAAAGGAAAGGAAAGGAAAGGAAAGGAAAGGAAAGGAAAGGAAAGGAAAGGAAAGGAAAGGAAAGGAAAGGAAAGGAAAAAGGAAAGGCATAACTAGCAAGGGATTATGTTCAAAATAGTTCATTAGTCAGATAGGCACAGGGACATCTTTGTCACCTTTATTTTCCAAAGAATCTGTCATGGCTAATCACCTGTATGTAAAACATTACATTATGCTCACAAAATTATGTAGTTTTCTCTATCTTATCTGCTGCTTACAGCCTCTACAGATGAAACTTCATTCTGTGTATATAATTCCACAATATTTGTCCTTTCAAATGCACATGTGTATTTTAAAAATAAATATCTACCTGTTCTCCATTTCTCCTCCTCATTGGATTAACATGTCACTTTCAGTTACAATACTAAACAACTACAGGCCATTTTTCCCTGTGGAGGCGCTAAGTACTTAGTTTACTGGGAATCCCAAAACTTTCCCTTTTAACCTAGTTGGATTGAAAGAAATATTAAGAGTGCTCAACAATACATTTGTGTTCATTTGTTAAAATCAAAAACTATACATATAAGAACAACCTTCTAAAGCTCAAATTCCAGTATCTCACTTTATCTGACTTGTCCAATAGGAGGCCAGCAACCTGGGATACAGACGAGTGCGTATTTGCACATAAATCAGCACTTGCATGCTGTAAGCACTACGAAGTTCCCATCCCCAGTTCCTGGCTTCTGCATGCTACTGCCAACAGGTTTGCTAAAAAAAAAATAAAAAATAAATAATAAAAAAATATAAATAGTGAACCCTTCCAGGTTTCAAATGACTGAAATTCTATTTACCAGATTAAAAAATGCCTTGATATTCTGATAGTCATGCTATAGTTTTAATGCTACAGGAAACATCCTTGTGTATCATAGCAGTTCCATTTGTGCATTTAGAAATGCCCCTATTAATTAGTTCACATTTTCACTGGCACTTGAGTTTCTGAATTATTCAAAGGAGAAAAGGATGAAGGTATAAGTTTTTGTTATTTAAGGAAAAATCAAAGGATTTCTTCTATGAGCAGTATCACTACAGATGTTCGTGCTTTACAGAAGTGTTGTAAGACCTCCTCTTTCCTCGCATTCCTTAGTTAATGGCTAGGTCTAAGTTCCTTCAAAATCTATTGGAAAAGAACACTGAAATGTACTTGATTCTGAAAAATAAGGAGGCAAAAATTTGCACAATTGAATTCTGCTTTTTGTATCAACTTCTTATCTGTCTATTCGGCACATCTAGAGATCTCTAATGTATCTTTCCTGAAGTACACAAAAGCTGCATGCAAAATACAAAGTTGGACAGGTGGGTACTTGAAAGTCAAGATCTCACAATCAAGTGTTGGCAATACAGTTTTCTTCTTAGGTCTCTGGGCCGTATTGCAATTTAACTTTTCCTAATCCTTTGATCATATTCTGTACCAAATGAGGCTACTGTCTTCAATATTCATCCATTGAAGTTTATATAAATACTTAGGAAGACACTAAATTCAGGCTGTATTGATACCCATGCAACACCTGTGCATGCAAAGATGCATAAAAAAAAAAAATAATCCCATAGGATCTCTATCAGCATAAGGATGCCCCAGTTTTATTTGAAAAATGTATTCCTGGGTCAAAAATCTTCAATTGGTGATGATCTACTAAACAAAGCACTTCCTTGGTTGATGCTTTGCTCATCTTTATTCACTAGCTTTAGATGTTCATGGCCACCTTTAGCTGTGCAGGCTCATCAACACTAGGCAATTCCTAAATTCTTGTGTAGACTATCACAGGTTAAAGGAAGGAGTGATCTAGGCCAAACTATACCTGGGATTCTGAATCATTATTCCTAGAAAAATACAGCATACACCACCACCAAACCTAAAAAAAAAAAAAAAAATCACTGCAGCACTCTTCAGTAAGGGTCATTTCCCCAGGGAATAACAGCTCTTCTACACCTGGGTATTTTTTCCCAGGAAAACAGCATAAACGAAAATTACAAGACATTTTTTTTTTTATACCAAGAAAGAAAGTACTTTACAAGTCTCCTTATATATGCAAAGTATCATCATCTTTTTTGCTCAAACTGCATGCAAAGCACAACTGCCTTCTAAGGGAGCAAGCTTTGAAAATTTCAAGTGCAAACCAGAAGTCTGAAAGCAGAACGGAAATTTTTATGCAAACTTAATGGTTGTTAACATGTGGTAATACAGTAACTTACTTAAATGAACTGAGGCACTTTCATTTAAACTTTCTGCTTTTCTACTAACTCTTCCATCACTTACTGAATTTCACTTTCACACTTCTTTCTCTGTTTCCTATTGTTATCTTCATTACAGGTTTATTTATTTTTTCTCTGATAATATTTACCAGTTTAAGAGAAAAGCATCCAGGGACTGAAGACTGGGATAGCTCCAAGAGACCATTTTCATTTCAGAATAGTGGAAGTAAAAGTAAGGAAACTAACTTCTTTCAAAAAAGAGTTCATATGTCTTTATGCAATGAACCGTCTCTGTTCTTGTCCAAAGCATTAGAAACTGTTGAGAATCTTATCTAGTATTATCTACTTCGTTGTCTGAGTAAATTCTGAATTTTAAAAGTGTGTAGCAGAAACTAATTCCATACCTGCTGAGAAGAAATGTTTGCAAAATAACACTGAAATCACATCAAACAACCAGCCTACCAGCAGCTAACTTCTGGCATTAATTTTGAAGCTTGTTACATTATGTTAGCTCTTCATATGTTATATTCTGTGTACAGGCTAACTGTATCTCCACAGCAATATAGCCTTCACAGTCTTCCTCATAATCTTCTGCCATGGCTTATTTGTAGCAACACTATAAGCCTAACTAGCAGCTTGCAGTTGCTCTTTTTCTGCATCAGGAAAGAGTATTCTCTGGGCTAAAGGTGGAGCCTGCGCTGAACGGAACATTCAGAGATTTAATATTCTTGCAAAGCTTTACATTATGAAAAAGAGAAAAAGACAAAAACGTGATTAGCGAACATTAAGAATATCCTTGTCAAAGACTTAACATTAACTAGAAGGCAATTGCTTGAAAACATGGTTTTAATTGTACATACATATTTTTATTCATTAAAATGAATAACCAATAAAATCCCACACCATGGTGTCCCAGCCTCATAACACATTAATAAAGTTTCTTAAAGGTTTTGGCAGGGGGCCAGCACAGTCCATTAACTCCTTGCAAGTTGTAAAAAGAAGTAAAGTCATTTCAGGCTGCTTTGTGGTTATGAATGAAACAGCAGGCAGTCTGTATGGAAACGTCACTTTGGATATGGCATTGGTAATGGATGCTTTGCTGCTCAATCAAAGCAGTATGGGGACAAGTTAATGCACTGAATCACAATCTAAATCCTGATGATACACTGCAAAACTAATTTACTTAGAAATGGAGGGAATATGCCTAAAGATTCCAAGTTATGAAGATCTGTGTGTTTTTCTAGTGGGCTGTCACACTGTATTAGGTTAAACTTGCCCACTGTGAAACCAAAAATTATATAATCAGTTTTCAGTTATTCTAACGATTCTCTGAGGCAGCCTAATAAGATCAATAGCATTTTGGGTATTACTGTTAACAAATAAAATAAGCAAATAAAGTATCATTTTGCCTTATCTTACCATTTTCTCTCTGAAATGACAAAACATTCTAATTTTCTTGTTTTATTCCTTTACACAAAGGAGCATAAATAACTTAAGCAATTGGTAACTAAGTGGCTGTCTTTAGCTCTGTCAAACAATTTGAATTAAAGTGCTATACTTTCCCCTTAAGCTTTATGATACCATCTGTTCTCCCTTTTCATGAAATTACAAACATTCCGTTTTGGAGAAGGGATTTAGTGTTCTGCATCCTTTTTAGAGGAAAAGGCAAATTTAAATGGCATTGAATAGTCCGAGAACCATCCAAGATTTTCCAAGCAAGGGAAAATGTAGGCTGTAGGATTAGAGCATTTTTCTTCAGGTGTGGCCAGCCTTTCCTCTTGCCTTATCATGAAGCATCAACACGCACTTTAAGATTAAAAACATACTCCAAAAAAACAGCACATTAAACAGCAATTTTTAAGGAACAGTAAACGGAAAACCATTTGTGGAACAAAAATCTGTGCACTCCTTAGCAAAACAATTAAAATGCCACAGACTGTTTACTGATGCTGTAATAATACTTTTTGGTATTTTGATGAAAATTTCAAATTGCAAACTTAAAAGTTACATAAATTTTCTTGTGTGCAAACATCCCTCAAAGATTTCAGAGGGACAACCAACTAATCAGCTGAAATGACGTATTTTACCTCACACAGCTTCAGCTCAAGTGTGGCTTAAATCACAAATGCAGAAGTTGTTTGTCTAGCACCTAGTGGGAATTTGCCACATTACAAAACCACAAAGTGTGTGAAAATTAGCAGTGTCATCAGAGGACGCCAAGTAGTGAAACAGACGGGTTGTTGAGGCCAAGGGTGAAACCCAACAGCACTCACTACAAAAGCAGCTTACAAAATAAATGACACAACTATGTCAAATTCCTATTGATTTAGCTGCCACTGGGCACCAACCATTTCATCCACAAACAGCAATGACGTATTTCTGTAGCAAAAACAGCCTAACACTTTCCATTTCAATACATAAGATAATTTTCAAAAACTCAGGTAGGCACCTGGAAATGTACTGAATTCATTTACATGATATGAAACATGTTTACTTAGTATCACATATTTCTGATCCAAAGTGCATCAAGCAACCTGGTTATCTGAAGGTTTTCCGTTGGCTGGGGATTGAAAATAAGAGAAGACATAGTGATGTTAAAACAGTTAATAAATCCCGTGGCCCCAAAAATGTTTAGAACCATTAATGCATACTTAAATCTATGGACCGAATTGCATCTCTCAATGACTCCAAGGTAAACTAGAAATAACTCTACAGACTTCATTAGAGGTAATGCAGATTTATGTAGCCAAGCATAAAGTTTGGCCCAGGAACTGCGTTTCACACGTAACTGAATGTCATCCATCTATGAGATACACTTTTTTAGCTGCATACGACTCACAGACGCCACGGTTTATAAACCTAACCTAATAAATCCATACTGTTGAATACACATCTAACTTGCGTGTAGTCATATTGAAGCCCAATGGAATAATTTAAGCAGGAGGTAAGATATTCTACCCCAGCTTTCCAAAAAATTAACTTTCTTACACAAAACAATCTGCAAATGGTAACAGCAGATCTGTCAAACCTGCGATTGTAAAAAAAAAAAAAAAAAAAAGAAAGAAAAAAATACCATGCATGACAGAAACTGCACTGAGAATTTATGCTGGGCATGATACATGCACCTAAGTTGAACTGTTTCAAGTGTTTGGGCTGTTAGGAAAGAGCAGTCAAATTGCTTTTGACTCTCAACTGACAAACCCATTTCTCCTGCCAGCATTCACCAGGAGATTGCCTGTGAAAGGTGTTTTTGAAAATCCACCCCACTTAGCTTCTGGAAAAGATTATCTGATACCACAGGGCATGTTCATCTTCCCAAAAACACCACAAGATACCGAGCCCCACAATTCACAGGCACAGGAACCTGCAACGGAGGATAGAGACCTCAAAAAATTACCTCAGGCTGTTTTTGCGTATTCCACATAAGCAAATTGTTTTCCAAAATGGAACATGCAGGTTGTGCATCCTGAGTAATCCCACTCTTTCCTACTAACATAGGGGACACTTTTAAACAGGCATGTCTACCAGCACAACACAGTTCCAAGTAATCATTCGCACTACTCCAAGGTTCAGACCCTTGCTGTTTTAGGTAAGTCCAGCTGTGGCTTTTTGCTATTTGGCTTTGATTTGCCTGGGTTTCTTTTTCAGTGTTGGGAAAAACAAAACAAAAAAAAAAAACAAAAAAAAAAAAAAAAAAACAAACAAAAAAAAACAAACAAAAAAAAAAAAACAAACAAAAAAAAAAAGAATGAAGGCTTTTCAACTATGCTGAAAATAATAAAGGAGACCACCTTTCTCAAAAAGTTGAGGGGCTTTTTTTGTATTATTACTTTTCTTTAGTGATTGCTGTCAGAATTTTGGAATGCTGGAATAGCTGCACAAGAGTGACTAGTGGGTCAAGTGCTCTTGTCTTAACATGGATAACAACCAGTCTATTCAAAATAGTAGTAGGAAAAGATCCTGTATTAAATAGTACAGACTTGTTTTCTTAACAAAGGAAAAACATATTTCTCTTTTCTTCTACAATGCTTTTTATATTATAGAAAGATGATGTCAGCTCTTGTTTTATCACTTCTAGATCACCTCTATGAAGAGAAATTCTCAGATGATTTGAGAACAGACTGCACTATTTAAATATAATCTCTTTTGCAGATGAGACTACTTGAGGTGTGGCCTGGGCACAAGCCACAGACATTAATTTTTCGCTAGAATTCAATCTACCCACGACTTCCACTTCTAATAGCCACTCCTGGCATGTATGAGATAACATTGCATGGCCAAGACATGACTGATGACAGTCAGGAGAGCTACCAGAGTCTTCGACACTAGCTGATACCCTATTGCACCATTTACCAATAATGGAACAGGTCTGATTTATTCCTGAAGAGCCAATCATGTTAGAAGGATCTCTAAAATCATATGATGAAGCAATGTGGAGCACTGTTGTATGATTGCTGTTAAAGGACCTCAAGTCAGTTAAGAAGCAAAACAGGGCAGGGTTTTATTTTTCCTAGACTTGACAGCCCTGCAAACTCAATCAGGGCTTTGCACCATCTCCAGTAATAACCACACCAAACCAAAATATATGCATGTACACCTGTGCATACCTATCCTTCTCCAATCAGCTGAAGTAAGCAGCCACTTCTCTAACATTCCCATTCTTACGTGCCTCTCCTTAACTGCAGTGGGCGGTGAAGGAGGACAGCAAAGACTGCTGGAAGCTACCTCCTTTCACCCCTCTCTCATATTGGAGGGATTTGGTGTTCTCTCTCTTGTTCCTGGGAAAAGAGTGTGAAAAGTGCAAATGACATTTTGTTGATTGGCACACAAAGAAGATGTAGCAAGACCTATCCATTTCGGTGACCAGCCAAGAATGCTGGAGCATCCACCATGGAAAAAAGGCCATGAAGCTAAGGGTCGCAATGAGAAGTCAGAGGTTAAGAAGGCCTGAGCACCAGGCATAGCAGGGATACAGAACAGCTGGCAACAGCACAGGAGTGAATCTGCTCCCTCCCTCTGTTCAGTGACAGAATCACTAGTGGTTCAACAAGAAATGCAGAGTCTTAATAGGAGATCATATAACTCTCCTTCCACAAAACATGGATGAATGCATCTCCTGAAGATGTGGGCAGGTATTCACTCCAAAATAATAACTACTAAGGGGCTATTTCTGCAATGTCACATGTAAGTTCATTCATTTCCAAAAATAAATGGAAGTTGCTTACTTAGTAAACCTTGTTTTTGGCTTGATAGTTCTAAATGTTCATGCTGATATGGGATTTGTTTCTCTATAGATACCACTACAGTAGGAATGGCATCACCCAGCTAATTAAATGGAATTTCTACCATATAATGTTAATCCCTCAACACTATACTCTTAACTGTCCTTGCATAACTTATACCCAGATATTACAGTACTCCATGGACTTTTCCATTTCGCCATGCTTCAGGAATGTTTAATGAGTCACAATTTGTCTAGATGCCTTCTGAGAGTTACAGTCTTCCCCACAGCATCTCACTGTATCCAGGTGTAAAACAAAATGGTAAACAAACTCATGCTCTGATCTCCCTTTTCTACAATACTGTGGCACAATGGAGCAATAGATGGTAACTATAACAGACAACATTTTCAAATTTATCTCTCTTTTGAGACTTTATCAGATCGATAGAATTATTTCCTTTTCTTACTCATGGATAAACTCAATTTTCTTTAAATGAGTGCACTTGGTAGATACAAGCACACTGTAATATGAAAAATGGAAAGAGATGAGTTCTTACACTGACAAACTATTAGCTATAACTGTTTTGAGCATAAACTAGTAGTTGTCATGTATAAAGAAAAGGATAGTTCCAAGAAATCTACAAGTCATTATTATTAAAAAGAATTGAGGAGTCACAAGTAATTTGTTGTGATCCTGGTGTAACCTGGTGTCTCTGCTTCGGGAGATGGAGTTGTCTGTGCCAAGTGAAAACATTTACCACTTACAGGAAAAACGAGATCTCTTCCAGTAAAACTAACTTTCCTTTATGGTTCCTCTGCTCTTCTTTTATTTTTTGTCCTGTGTAAAACTTTCCCTTTCCAAAAACATTCTTCTTCATTCTACCCCTCATTTTTTTCCTTTGTTTTCTAATCCCCACACATCACCCCTTTCAGAATCCAGTATGTTTGGTTAGAGTTTTTATCCTTACTACGAAGAGCTTGCATGTTAGATGTTTACTGCAGGACAAGCTCTGTTCTAACAAAACAGTACAGGGTGGGTGGGAAACAAGTGATGTACTACAACTGTGTAGCCATCTACAATTCAGTTTGTACGCAATATACAAAAGAAATGCACATCAAAGGATGTCAGTAAATGTGGTTTATAAAGGAAAATAAACTTAGTAAATGGCTACTTGCAGTCTTTTACTTGGGAACACTGAAGAACGCACTGAAGAAACTGCCTACCCTACTGGGTCACATCTCCAAATGTTAACTCATGATCGTATTTCAAATAATGATCAGGACTGAGTACTTCTCATGATGATTCAAAACTTCCACTTGCAATGTTATGAAAATATTATACCTAGGTAGAAAATTTCCTTTTTCTCCTAGACAGCATTTGTCCTAAAGCATAACGGCTGATACCCTTCCAACTTTTCCTTTTTTCCTTTTTTTTTTTTTTGTATTTCTTTCACAGCAGCCAAAGCTGCAGAGTTTGCAGGCATTACTCCTACTAGAGCTTGAGGTCATTTAGCAGTCACTGGAAAATTATCCAGCCTGCCTCCTTGGCCCTCAAAGCTGCCATAAGAATAGATGCAAAAACATACTGCTCTGAGATTGATCTAGACAACTTTACACACACCAGCTGGCAGCGTCTTGTCATTATTCATAAATATGGTGTAAGAAATAACTGCTTTCCAGATTTTGTATGAATCCCAAATATAAGTGCCCACATTTAGCAGGCAAGTTGATGCTGGTTTATGTAACAGTTGGGGATTTAAATCTCCTGGAAAACCAGTGAGCCACTTAACTGGTGACCATGCAATTTGATTTCTGTACAAGCTGTAGTCTAATTGGACCTCACAACAAAGGTGGCCCATTATGCTGAAGTGATATTTGCACGTGGTACTGGTTAGTAATTAGGCTGAAAAAGCCAGAAGAAAAGTCAGTAGTGGAATGTTGTTGGTTTTATCTGATGTTTCTCTGTGTAAGGCACTTCATGACACTGTGATGTGTACCACACACACCTGAAGGAACTAACTTTTTTTGCACTGTTTTCTCTAAAAGTCCTTGTAAAAATAGCATGTCACCCTACCCTTGGAAGAACAATATTAGGTGAATTCAGAGAAGACTCCCACTCCAGACCTGAAATGGACCCTGCAACGGCAAGTGTAATATTTTACACCTAAACTGAATTTCAGTTTAAGTGCATTTCCTCTCCTGTTGTTTTTTCTTAATAGGAAAGGGAAAGCTCCAAAAGTAATTTTGAATTCTACTTATTTTTGTTAACAAAATTACTTGTCTTCTTTTTCCCCTCAAGCACATCCTTGTCTCAAAAAGCATTCCCTCTGACATCTAAATCTTTCAAGGAGGAAAAAAAGAGCTTGTGGTTTGGCTCTCACTTTAATTTCTAGTGGATAGTTTCTGGAAGAACTAATTTATTTAGAATCTTTCATTGTTATTATAATTGATATTATACAACTGCAGGTTTCTTAGAAATCAGTTTGCCATGGTTCAATCCTATTGGCAACAATGTAAAAGAAAAACAAAATAGTTTAATAGATTTTTCAATTACTTTGGGGGAGGAATTCAGCCTGGCTAAACGTCTGGTACCCTACTTCAACAGCAGAACGTTATTTTTCTGCTAATTGTGATTTTGAAATGCACTGGATTTATATATATCAAACTGCTCTGGCACTAAAAAGTTTTGAAAAATTACCTGCAACCTGTTTGGCTGTGTACTTCTACTGTGAGCCATGTATGTAAACCTGCAAAGCAGCTGTGCAACACTTGGTCTTATTCAGAAAACTTCCTTCCTGAAAATTCAGTCATACTCAGCCTGCTCATCTTCTGGCACAAAAGCAGGGTTCTGGAAAGCATTCTTTGCTGCCCTGGCTGCATTCCCATAGTTTTACTGTTGAGATCAATACCCAGCTTTGAAAATCTCACCTGAATCTATTTTTATTCTACTCATCAGTTTTTTCTCCTGCTAACACTACCGTACCAGTGCGCTGACAAGAGACTTAGCCGACCTTCCTCCACTTTGTATACACTGAACACAAATTCTGAGGGAAATCCAATGGCAAGATAAAATACTTTCTGGAGACAAATCTCATGCAGTGACTCCATAAGCAAAATTTTCATGGCACAGTACTTACTACACGCAATGGTGCACTAGTCATGAACACTGCCGTCATCACATCTCTTTTTCATTGTGCTGGATCTGCAACCTTTTTCTCCCTCTCTCCATCTTTCCTTGCCTCCCATCCTTTTTTACCTTCTTCCCTTTTAAAACTTTTAAAAGCTTGAAAACTGCAATTTCATCAACATAGCAGCCCACCACATGCTGGTACCAAACACAAGTGCCAATGATCCCACAGTAGGCCTTCCACAGGAAAATGCTACTTAAAATATTGACATTGCATGGAGGGTATCTTAGGTATATATTCATCTATCAGCGAAACTCACTCTGGAACACTGAAAAATTTTCAGGCTTCCCTGATAACTCAGGAAAGCTTTGAAAACAAGAAAAAAAAATCTAGTTTATTTGCTCTTTTGGCTTGATGGAGCTGATAGGAGGAGAATATAATTTTCACATAGGAGGTAAGACTGGAAGATGCACCAGGTCTCTGCCTGGCAGAAAATAATCTCACACTTGCCAACGACAACTGTCAGGGCCAGCGTCAGCCTCATGCACTAGGGCTCTCCTTCAGGCCAAAGTATTTTTGAGAAAATGTGGTCTGGCCACACTCTTTTCCATATCCAGAAACAGACTTCATCCTGGCTGAGGCTGTGAATAGGTAATGCAGAGCTCCCTGTGACAACTCTCCACCCTCTGCAATACAAGCAATATCAAAATCTTCCCACATTGTGTAGCAAGGCTGCAAGGAGGATGTGACCCAGCCTCACATACTTAAAAAGAAATTACCTTATTTGAATGCAGCACAGAAAGAAGATCAGCCCTATCTGAATAAAAACCCTGTGTTTATGAAACCCTTGGCACCAGATGTTACCACAAACTATTTTGATTGCATGTAAAAGAAAAGCTCTAAGTGAAAATTATTTATTCTTTATTGTGCAATGAAAAGATTAACTCCTTTAACAGTTGGTTCTCTTTTTGAAGGTATATGTCCTACTTCCATTGTCTTATTTTTGTTAATGAGAAGTTTATAGTAGGTTTTAACTTAAGAATGATTGCTGATGGTGAAATGTAGTAATTATATGCCTTATGACAAGACACAAAGGTGCATACTAGAGAAATTGCATAAAATGCCAACTTAATCTCCTTCATATAAAAGGGAATACTTTACAAGCTGGCAGATCTTTAGCTTTGAGTAACAAAACCCCTTTCTTTCTCTACCCAAAACAAGAATGGGTTAACAAAAGCAGGAACTAAAATCTATTTTATCCCCTTTCTTGTTCACAAAATATAGAGTTACAGGACTTAGGGAATTTGAAATGCCATGATGTGAAAAGCTATGTGAAGCAAAAGAAGTCTCCTCTGGTGATAACAAAACAGTTCCATTTGAAAACGAGTTCACAACCAGTTTGTAATGAAGGCTTTTGAGGTCCATCATATTTACCATACTAATTTAATTTAGAAGCAAAACAGAAATCCCAGGTAAAGGGCAAAAGGTATACAGGTATTATGGGCATGAAAGTTAAACTAACATTGCACCCTGCTAAAAAAAAAAATAAAAAAGGAGGAAGAAAGAGAAAAGAAGGAGCAGGAACAAGCAGTAGGCAAGTCAATAGTGTTTGTACTGTTTCTGCATGACTGCATTTTCTCATACAAGGGGTACTTCTGGCCTACAATGATACTACGGTAAACCATCTGTTGAGGGATTAAGGATCCAGCAACACTGAATGTTCAGTTCAACATAAGAACTGGTCACTTGTTTAACTCCACATTTTACCATTGTCCCTCCAAAACACTCAACAAGTACCAGCTTTTGAATTCTGTAGACAACCAGAACTGTATTTTCTTCTTGGTCTTGAAAAATGTTTTTACATTGAGACTGATGTAGCTATAGATTTTTATTTCAATTACAATCAAACAAAGTTTTAGTCTCAGGAACTGGACTGCAGCTGTGGAGTTGAAAGGCCAGTTGATGATGGTCAGCAGAGATTTAAAGTATTCAAACAGTGAAAACATGGGGCACATCACACAACACAGCATGAACAATCTAAAAGTCTAAGAAAAAAAATCCTAAAAATTTAATATTTAGTCTAAATTTCAGGAAAAACTTTGCATTCAGGAGACACTTAGCACTGCTGCATGTTTTCCCAAAGGAGTGACGTAACACTCGTTTTGCTGAACCAGAGTATGTCTGTGGAAGCAGGCATATTTGAGATGTGCATTTTAGTGAGACATCTGACGAGACGAGCTTTAGGTATTGAAGATGTTAGCCTCATTTACCAATTAGCATTACAAACCCAAGGATTAGAATGTGTACAGAATGTATCTTATACATCCCTAAAATATATTACATAAAAACCATAATATCTTTCAATAAAACACATGCTGTGTTGCTTTGTAATACACATATATCACTGCATCGATATCAAGAAGCATATTTTTCCCTAAAGACTTAAAAAGCAGCCCAAAAAAGGGTAAATTTTACAGATTTTACTGTTGATGTCTTACTAAAACACATCTTGCCTTTCCGCTTGGTGCTTTCCCAGCTTGCTCTTTTCCATTGAAACTGTACCTATGAGTGGCAGAGACCAGCAAAGTGCAAGCTCTGAAAGTAGCAGCACAAGAAGACTACAAAGTTTCCTGCAGCCAAGTGAAAACTCTTATTCAGCAAACTAAACTGCTTGCTCACTGAAGACAAAGTATACAAACTCCTACTAAAAGGCAAAAGAAAACCACTAATTGCTTGAGCTTAGAAAGCAACTTCCCCTATGGGCAGGTTATTCTGTAACTGTCAATTAATGGTTTTCTTGCACATTCCACCGACTGCTATCAAACGCAGGGCACTGCACCAAGCACTAAGATCACAGACCACTGATCCCATCCAATATGATAAAATTCTGGTGGTCATAGTATAACTCTATCTTACCATTTTACACACTTTCATACATAAACTGTGGCCTCTGTTTAAGGAGTCCTCTGATTACATTCCTCCCTGTCTCAGGACATTTAAGCACGTGTTCAATTCAGTTTCTATGAGCTCTGAGAATGCATTTGAGAATGCCTTCCTGAAATGGTGACTATCTCATGATGCTCTGCCAGCAGCCTGCCTCCTTTACCAGACAAATGAGCCAAAGAAAAGGAGAGTCAGTCAAAACAAGTAAACAGTGCAGCATCTTGTACCCACAAAAGTTGTTTATCTGCTTCAGACAAACTGTACACTCTCTTCTTAGTTGAATCACAGTTCTCCAGACTCCCAGACTGAAATGTTCACATGGAGAAAGTATTTCTCAGCTTACCAGAAAGGCAAGGGAAGAAGAAAATTCTGAACAACTACTACTACTACTACTACTACTACTACTACTACTACTACTACTACTACTAACTTTAGACAAAACAAACTTGTTTTGGAAATAAATGTTCCAAAGACACATATCAGCGTTGCCTCTTTGTAAGACGGGGCACACCAACAGTCAGCTGTCAAACAAGGAGTTAATAAGTCAAGGCCCAAACCTTCCTGCCCACAAGCCAGTATAATAAGATTTGAGAAATAAAGCAGACAGTAGATCTGTCTCATAAATTCACCAAGCCTGTCACAAGACAGATGACTAGCCAAGATTACCAAATGCACTGGGGTTTTTGTTTGCATCTTAACATTACTGAATGATGCTGACACTCAGCAGTGTTTATCGAGCAACACAGGATAGTCACAAGTTCCTAGAACTACTACCTCTTCCTTGTTCTCACTGCTTGCTACACCCTCTCCTGGCATCAAGCCTTTAAGAAGAGCATAAACTCCTTAGGGCAGATGTTATGTCTGTGCTGGCTTTGCACAGAGCCCAGTATAATTAAATTTTGATCCCAAGTGTCATTTCTACAGATCTTTCAAATATAATGGAAGCAGGCTGGCTAAGGAGCAGCTTTGGGGAACTGTATGGCTTTTATCAAATGGCTTCAATATTTTGTTCACATTTCTCAACATCATAATTTTGCTTCATGTAATGGAAAATTGTGATTTATAATAGGAATAAAAATTGGTTTAAATCTATAGTAAATCGTCGGGAAAAATCTCACACTGTCCTGATGCCTCTGCTGTCCTCATACCTCACAGACATCCACTGTCCATATAGCTCATTCAGCAGAGATGGAAATGGCACATTCTTTTCATTGTTCAGCTGATTTAAGTATTCCTTGCTTGGGGGCTGGGCAGGAGAACAATACCTAAACTTTTTTGATTATCTTAAAATTGTCTTGCAAGATGTGAAAGATTGCTGACCATGTGATAAAGCCCAGTGCCTTCCAGCTGATATTAGTACTCTGTTCACCTTATTTTCTAAACTATACAATCAAAATAATATTTAGCAAGTTGCATTTTGTATACCAACCAGATTATTCAAATCTGAAACCTCAGTCAAACCCAGTTCACTTTCCAAGGAATGTATCAGCCAGATGAAGGTAAAGAGGCCCTAAGCATGGCTCAGGCAAGTGTTTCTGCTGGCACTGTCCTTTATGATTAACAGTGAACTGGTTAACTCCTAGGCATACCACGAGTAATTGCCCAACTTAAAGCCAGAGCCTCCCAGTCACAGAGGACTGTTAAGAACTTCGAATCTCTTGCTGGTTTTATTTCAGCTTGCACGGTAGCAGACTAACAGGACGCTTGTGCACCATGCCTCACTGTAAAGGATCTGCTCTCAAATGTAATAGAAGCATTTTGCATAGCATTCAAGCTCACAAACACTAACAAATAAAATTAAAAAAGCAAAGGAAATATCAGTGAAAGGGGTAATTGCCACTGAAACAGGCACTTAAAAAAAGACCACAGATGCAGAATGGGAATGATGTAGCTGTTACGATGCTCCGCCAGAGTCCCAGGTCATCACCTTGCAAGGCAAGTCTTAAGATTTAAGCACGGGCATTTAAATATATCATGCTTTGGACAGGGTTAAGAAAATCACATCTACAAAGAATAAGTGGTTGGCTGGAAGAGTCAGTTGATTGACTTGCTGCCAAGAACAACCAAGGAGCATCCCCAGGGTGGAATGTCCTGCCATTTTGGGACTGCACCTCAAGAACACGGGTCTTTAAAAGCATTGGTCCCTTTGAAGTTTTACACACACTGTACTTTCCCCTGGGGTTTACTGCTGTCTGTACATAGTTCCATGCCACCCTCTGGACAGGGAACTGCAACGGTCAGCAGTGTAGATGATTCATACAGAAACCCACTTTCCTCTAAACCACAAGCATCAAAGACTGATGCAGTCCCTGAAAGCCTCTTCCTTTGGATAAGACCTAAAATGTATCAACCAGTATGCTCTTGAGGAGCTAGGACTGTCAATCTTCATGTCACAGTATGCTTCCATGCATTTTGCAGAGCTCTTTATTTTCTGCCTAATGTGTGCAACAGAGTATGATGTGTTCAAAACAGTCATCTCCCATCCTTCAGCCCAGCCATTGCCAATATAGAGGCTTAATGCTACTTTTGACTTTCTTGTGAACCATCTGCTGACATCAGCACAAGTTCTACCACAGACCAAAAATACTGTAAATGAATTTAATTTGGCAGGTGGGAAGAGATGGAGAGCTGTTTGGTACAGCTGCTTTTCTGTCAGAGACATAAAACTGTTTATCCCAACATTGGTCACACAAACAAAAGACATGACCTAATTTTGCACCTAACATTTCTGCTGTTGCTTCTGTGACCTGAGAGATGAGCTCTTTCTTTTAAAATTCTCTTTGAAGGACACAGTGCTAATCTTTAATGATTGAGATGGTAGTTAGAATTGATTGTTTGTTCTCTGCAAGATCCTTACATTGCTAATTGACATAAAACTATGAGATTCCCAAAATACACCAGTCCACAGGGATTACAGCCGGAACATAACATAGAAGAGTCAATGTTCATCTCTGTAAGTCAACAGGGTAAGTATTTTTCTTGAGAACATAATTCATGTAATGTTCTTATTTTTTCATATGCTGGAGAGCCCATAAGATGCACATTCATCTGTTACTACTAAATTCCACAAAAATTTTTGGACTCTGTTTAATGAATGAGGATGTATTTTCATATAGTGTCATTGTTTTACTACTTCCCATGTTTATTTGGACAGATTCATAGCACTGGGTAGGAAATGTATTGGTTGGCAACTTCAGTTTTGGAAGGGAAAGTAAACACATGGTGATTAGCAAACAGTGAACTCTACTGTATTTAATTTTGGCTTAACAAAACCGAAAAACACACACACAGACAAACACATGAAACAGGGACCATTTTCATTTTTGTTCCAAGCAGGAGCATTTGCCCGTACATCATTTCCTAACCCTTCTTGGGAGAGTTTCCAGGATTATACTTTTTTCCTTTGTTGTTTTATTTGTTTTACTAATGTGTTCACTAACACTGATTGCAGATGCCAATAAGGCACTATTTAAGAAGAGAAAGATAAGGAACAAATAAACGATTTGCCTCTGAGATGTACATGGAGTCACCAGAAAAAAAAACATACAGATTAAAGGAAGTTTTAAAAAAAAATAATTTAAAAAATTCTATCTGGTGTTGATAAATAAAAGGTTGTAAGAGGCATTTACAGGAGAAACCAGGAAAAAATACTGTAAAGAGTCTCAGTGAATTTCAAGGCTAAAACCAAATACACAACAACCACATAAGTTTTCAACTGTCACTGTATTTCTTTTAATCCTTCTATTACTTCTTTTAGTGCTTCATTGCTTTACTTACTCTGGGAGTTGTTCTTTTTTAAGACATTCACTCTCACTAAATGCAAATATGCTGTACTTCCTGAGATTATGACACCCAAATTTAAGTGGAGTTGTGTGATCAGAGCAGGAAAATAGGAAACCAAGCTTGTATTACTATTTTCAATTTAGTCACAGAATCTGTGACATCACTTCAAGCAGGACAAATGCTTTTTTTCTGTACTTATTTTCATCTTGCCATAACAATATTTCTTTGACTGAAAGAAGTGTTGGTGATATTTACACTTGTAAAACAGGCTCAGAAAGATATGGCGCAAGTAGACAGTGTTCTTACAATGCACCACACTCTTCTAACTACCTGGCAAATACTTTTCCTGAAGTGCACATTAATAACCTTGGAAGTGGTTGAGGTTGCTACAGCATCACAGCAAAGCCTTTTACACAAGCCTGCCACATGCAATGTACAATGTGATTGCTAAACAGCGCTCCATACTCCATAAAGAGGAGAAGCATTTCCTTCCACCAAGTCCTGCAACCCAGGGCCCGTATCCGCTAAGGCTACTCAGTTGATTTCAAACAAAGGTAGGAAATGGCTGTATCCTAATGCTTCATTGTGGCCCCATGAGTCAGTGCTTTGGAACTCAGTACCTATTCTACACTCTTTTACCAGAAGAGGGAAAAAAAAAAAAAAAACACCACAGAAAAGCAGCAGATAAACACTGCAGGCTGCTCAGATAAATGCTTTGCTCAAGAGAGATCTCCTGGTCCTTAACTTTTCATTTCCTAATCTCCAGCTCTGCAATAACATTTACTCACCAGCAGGAAATCAGTTGTGATCAGTTTTTCTACTGCTATGATGGCCCAGCACTGAGCTGCTGTTTCAAAGCCATGGCTGTTGCGTAGAAGAAAGAGAGAAGGTGTGCCAACTGAGAAGGTGACTCAGTAACCCTCCTGAATGGAAAACCACTCTTGCGAACACAAACGTAGGAAGGTTATTCGCAGTAATAACTAAGGTAGCCAAGCCGCAACAAGTATATTTTCACTTATCAGTTAGCTTTCTTTTTTTTAGGGTTAATAGCTTTTCACAAAAAAGCATAAGCATGAAGAAACAGCGGAAGAGTTGCCAAAACCACATCACACAGCTTTGGCCCCGCTTTTCTGACTAGTCTACAATATTGTTTATGATGTGGACAACCAAATTAAAGTTACAAGAGCGGCACTATTGAGTGCTGATCTGGTGTGTTACTGGGCAAACATCATAGCATTTAAAAAATGCTTTACAAATAAAGGTATTGAAAAGTTTGCTATTGGTTTATACCACTAGAAAACATTTTCTTCACCACTGATATGCAGCTGCCTTTAAGGCGAATGGAGGAAGAGATTTAATACCAAAGTTAGAGATACTCAGTATTTCAGAAGCTCATAGTCTCAGAATTGTCTCAGGCTGGAGTCTCACAAGCCTCTGTGGTTATGAGCATTCCTCGTTAATATGATGTTACCTTCCCAAAGGTACCTGTGGTGACTGGCAGACACCAGGCTCAAACCAAATATCCTGCACAATCACTAGATACCACCATCAGATACAGGTCAGCTACCTCACCCAGGCAGGGGCAACTTTCAGTTCAAATGGAGACCTCAGTTACAAGACCCATTGTAGAACAGCATTAATAATACAATAAATGAGGAAGGAAAGAGTTGGGCTGAAATATGTTATACTACCTTTAATAATACTGGAAGGTTATTACTGTAGTTTTTACATCTTCAGAAGTTATTTTGTAGCACAAACTCAATGGTGACAGCTCAGCTTTATATGATCATTGCCAACTATAAAAATAATGTCGTACTCCTTTTGAAAAGATGATGTTTCAGTATATACATATATATGTGTGTGTATATATGAATAAATCACGAATTAAAATTAGTATTCCATTTTAGAATTCAGTTATATTTACTAGATTTTAAAATCATCAGGTTTTGCATTTTATGAAAAAGAAGACTCAGTTTCTTCCTGTAATAAACAGCAAGATTAAATTCTTGTTTTTCTTAGTACTAGATGATCTATCATTAAGGTACATCCTTACATATACTATTGACTATCATATTGATCATTGGCTTCTTGCTCATTTGAAAGATACAAGTAGTGTTTCCTCCTACCCCCCTTTTTTTTTCTCCTAATATCTACCAGTAAAATGCTATTTGTCATTGAAGGCGTTACTATATTTTAGGGAACTGAACCAGCCACATTACCAAAACTGAGTATGGAGTGTATAAAGGCGTATAAAAAGAATCTATATCATACTTTGCCAACATATCAATAGTCAGAACTGTTTACAGAAGTACAAAAACTATGGAGAGCACAGTTTATAAAACAAAAAAGGAAACATACTCTGTGCAACAGGAAAGTTAAAAGTAAAGTGCAGGAACAGCACTAGCTTGTTAAAAACACATGGCAGTGTATCTAAAGTACTGTGGTCAAAGG
Source organism: Amazona ochrocephala (assembly GCA_039720435.1). Classification (NCBI taxonomy): domain Eukaryota; kingdom Metazoa; phylum Chordata; class Aves; order Psittaciformes; family Psittacidae; genus Amazona; species Amazona ochrocephala. The sequence continues at coordinate 81,832,995 of CM077909.1, read as the reverse complement.
CATGATACAGTATGTGCTGTGTTCCCATCAGAAGCACTCCCCAATTCCAAACCCCTCTAACCATCATCACCACCTCATTTGGCAATGGCTCTAAAGACTCAGCTCATCTACTTTAAATTTACTCCACACGAAATGGACACAAATTTACTAGATGTGCATTGTGTTCAGTGCAGGGAAAAAAAGTAACTGGCAACAGTAGTTAAAGCACACAGCCAGGCAGCAAAGAAGACAGTTGCACAGTACCATGAAAGCACACTTGCGTATCAGGCCCACATCCTGATTTCATTTTGCAATTTCAGTGACACTTTCCTTTATTTGTCTTCCTTTCTAAGCTCTTCCAGTTTCTCAGCTTCATGATTTTTTTCCGTGCTGCTGCTGCTGCTACACTGGACACTGAAGTAATGTGCTCAGGACAGATAACAAGCAGTGTTTTGTGTGAATAAAGGAAGCAAAAAAAGACTCAAAGAGAACTAACTGACATTTCTGTGATTAGGAGTTGAGCTATAAAAACTCTGGAGTCTGTATTCCACTTTCCTTAGTTATCACCAAAATTATTTCTCAGATTTTTTACCACATCCCACCAAATGAAAATAATTAATTCGAGCACACTGAACAGAATTTACTGCCTGCCGCATTTCTTAAAAGGCACATGCATGAATTGGAAGGAGTCTTTTCAAGCAGCTTTGGGGACTGACAGATTTGCTTTTTAGCAAACCTTGTAGTTAGTGTTTAACTACTCAGCAGAGTGAGCATAATAAACAATTTCAAAGTCAGCCTGGCGTGTACCAGGGACCGTGTGTATCTGAAAGCAGAGGTCTTACATTCAACAGAAATATTTCTTTTTGCACTGCAGTTTTTCAAAGTTCCTTGCAGACACCTACGCAGAAGTTTCTTTATTACATATCAAGATCCCTTTGGGTGTACTGAGAAGATGATTTTTCTTCAGTTTTTGTTCCCCTCAAGTTGTTAGAAAAGACAAAAAAGAATGGAGGGCTATATGCCCAAAACCTGTAACTCTGAAAGGCTTTAAGGATTGAAAACTCAATACAAGCTCCCAGCCACAATATAGGACAAAACCAGTTTTAGCCTTATGACAAGGAAAGTAGTAGAAGCACCATTCTGTCTTCATAGTTTAGCAAAGCATTGAGACACAAATGTTACTCAGAGACCACAGAAGAAGTCCTACAATAAGAGACTTCTTCAGAAAAAAGGAAAAACTGTCCTGATTTGAGTGCATAAGTACCTTCGCAAAGAGAAAGCAACAGGGCTTAAAGAGCTTGTCAAATTAATCATGAATGGCATAACAAGAACTATACAATGAAGCTAAACAACCTCAATTTAACAACAGCAAGCAGAGTTTGGAACAAACCACTAAGGGAAGCAATGGATACTTCTCTCCAAGGCTGGATAGCTTTCTGGAAAAGGGCTTTAATCAAATATAAGTTGCAAAGGACAAGAACTGCTACTTGGTTACACTGAGATCAAATCACCAGATCAAGCGTCCATTCTGACCTCAGGCTCCACGTTTGTTTTCCTTTTTTTTTAAAGCAGCCTAGGGAATTTCTTCTTTAGAATAAATAAATGAACATATAATTTTGTCTTCTTACCTTTGATTTGTGCTTGGCTCTTAGCATTGTTCATACAGAACCCTTCTTGTGTGAAATGAGGATGAACACTGGCCCGACTCAGAGCAAAAAAATTCATATCATCCAAACTGAATTCCCCAATGCTCTGATCAACTTCTCTCAGTAACAAATGTTAAGGCATGTCTCTGTATCTCAGATGACTCATTTGTTTCATGTATGTAAACTCTGAAAATAAGATTTTGTGTATGGTGTCTATTATTTATTATTGTAATTAAAGAGCTGTGATTTGAGCAGAGAACTCAAGCACTCCTGTTGTCTATATTCTGCCTCTTTTAAGAGATGAACCCTGGCTGAGTAACTTAGGTCTTCTGCCTTAATTTCTTCATCTGTAAAATGGAGATAATGCTACTTATTTACATATCTCAGTGTATAACGTGGATTAGCTAATGTTTTAAACTGCCATGAAGTTGGATAACCATCTTTAAACACAGTTTGATTAACAGAACCATACATACGATCTACAAATTCATAAGAGTAAAATTACTTCAGAGATTTCTTGCAAAGATCAATGACAATTATACAGAAAAGGGAATCTAAACTTTTAATACCTTCAAGTTTGTTCTGGTCTAGTTGTAGTCATGAATGTCACAGTCTGAACACAGAAATACCAGTGCAGCCTCTGAAAAAATGACTGAGAGCAGCCCCTCACAAAAACAAAGTGCTCAGGGGTTCAGGATTGAAGCCCTCCCACCTTTGCATAAACTTTGTAGCTGTCATGAGCCGTCCTCCTGGTCTATACATCAGATGTCTACTGGCAGAAAAAAAAAAAAAAAAAAGACCATGATGAAAGCCAAGTTCTAATTTAGAACTTAATAAAAATTGATTAAGCATCACAGAGCACAAACAAAGCTGCTCCATAAATCTCCTAGCTCTTTTTGTGCAGGAATGAAAAAAAACACTGTCTGCTGAAGCAGATGACAGATGCTGGCTTAAAGATAAGTATTATTTATACTTCTGTACCAGATTTCTTCTTATGCATATCTTATCATGCATGGATATACAATCAACAAAGCAATTATTCTGTATCAGTCAAAGACCTTACAACATACTTCCACTGCATGGGAATTTATTCTATACAGTTCAATGTTCAATAAAAAACACAGAAAGAAAACTTTCAAGAAAATGTTTAAATTATGTCTGAAATAATCTCTCACACTGAAGTACTGAGATAGAGCAACTGAAAGCTTTATAAACTGTCATGTGCAGAAACCCATCGATGCTTTGTAAATCACCGCCGAATATCTGCAATATCTGCAAATATGTGCAGTCCTGGAAGTTTTAAAAAAATTAGCGACTTTGGATGATTCCTCCACAAACTAGTCTAGTAACCTCCCCCCTCCCTGCAACATGTAAAGTATTTGCACATCTACAATCCATGGCAGCAGTTATCAGTATTAGCATGGGTATGAACATACATACTTATAAAATAATTAATTTGTCCATAAACAAAATGAAATATAACTTCACAGTTTCAATCCCTTTTCTTTCCCACCCCTTCTGAACACTCACATTCAGCAGTAGCCCACTAAACCACTGCATTTTTCTTGCTTAATGGTCTAAAAGAAAAGTAAGAAATGGGTACAATCAATTAAATGGGTGAAGCAATCTTACTGCAATGATCTACTGTAATTTGTCTATAAACAGAGGCTGGGAAATGCAAATATAAAAGGCATGTTTCTGCCATGATATACAAGCACCTACATCATAATCACAAAAGAATGGTTCTGAGAGAATTCAAATGACAATTCTTCAAAATTACATTGGCAAAGAAATTAACTTTAGGCTTTCATTTTAATTAAGTAAAGCTATCTGCTAAGAATTAGAAATGTACAACTAAAATAGGAATCATAAATCAACGCTTATGCTGCAATTTGCAATCAAATTCTTCTTCAAGTTATGGATGAATGCACTATAGGAGCATACCAATTAGAATAGAATAACTCTTCATGAGTTTCTACAATACTCTTTTTCTCCATAAAGTTATATCACACAGGAAAGAGTATCTGACTAAAGAATATACTGATATCCACGACAAGTATATTGAAAATGGTGCTATGATTAAGACTGGAGTAAATTAATATACTTGAAATATATCTCAAATACTATAACTATACCTTACCTCTGTATGAATAGTCTGTTTTTTCATTCATAGTGAATGATCCTCACAAGACTGACTACAATATTTATGGGATTTAAACAGTTTTACATTCTTACCATATTTTCACTCATGAACAAGGAAATTGTGTCTCACTGGCACGCTGGGTGGGATGAAAATATGTGCTTCCAGGTGGAAGAGCTACGGCTTCTCCTCATAGCAGTGGGTGCAAGTTACCTCAGGGTTTTGGAAGGTCTCATTTCTTAGCAGACAGTTGATGGTAGTTAGTTACAATGACTATTCAGTCCACCAATCAACCATTACCTGCCAGGCAGCCATTTGAACTTACGACCTAAAACAAAGAGGCCTGAAAATAAAATCACTCTCAAGTTTTAGAAAACATGAGGAGAAAGAATTCTGAAAGCAACACCACAATGAATGAGCTGTATGTGGTCTCAAAGGAGAAAGAGTATCTCCAAACTGCCACCAACTGGCTGAGCTGTTCAGGCTATTGTCCTATAAATCACTGAAGTCCAAGTATTACATTTATAGCAGAAGGTAGGACAGTAGAACATATACATATGCGATTTTTCAAAACATTTAAATGGAAACCTTTTACATGCATGTGTCAAAAGAATCTATTAACAACTAAGGGTGTCCTCAAGGATGTAATTTTTTATCTTTGCATTTCTCTGCCTGCCTTTTCTTAACAGATTGGAAAATAATTTTCAAATGCAGCAAATATGATAGAACTGGCTAACTTGTGTTGTAAGTAATGCATAAGTATGCCAGGTTACATTACGTACAGATTTGACATTGTGTCTACACATGTAAGAGATGGAATACAAAGACTTTCCAGAATAGTAAGCTTTTACGTTTCTCATCATTTTCAGAAACAGAAACGTCCATAAAGACTTCCACCGACCTCGTAAGAATTCAGATTAGTCCCATTCTCATGATACTAATATAGCAAACTCTCTTTTTCAGGATTCTATCTAAAAAAGCTGGTGGCATGTCCTAAATTACTAATGACTCAAAAATTTATCTTGAAAACAATCTCATTATCAACCAAAATATTACACAAAATACCTGCTGAAAAAAATACCTACCCTACAGTCTCTATTTCAGCACTTTCTTGCTTTCGTGGGACAGCACAATAACTGTATTTCCACCAGCTCACTCAATAAACAGACTTGTCATTAATACAACCTTTCTTGTTTATAATTATGACTTATTCATTACACTTCAGGTAGCCAACAGTCAGTCTCATGCTTATGACAATTAGGTTTTCAAAACTATTCACAAATGTAACTCTCCCTCTACTTTGAATATCCCGTTTTATCTTTCATAGAGGACACATCAAAAGTTTTATGGGGAGAAATATACATGAGTACATCTGTCATAATAAATATCAACTGTTCTGAGTCTTCCAAAGAGTTGACTTTTCTTTTGTCTATCTTTCCTCCAGGGATTTCTGCAGTGTAGGATCTTAGGGTTTGAGTAATTAGCAGAATGCCACATTTCATTAAAAAATAAAACAAACTTTAGAATCTTCAAAGGAAAACAAATTAACGGCACTTCTCTGAAATTTGGCAAGACGGGCATTGGGGAAGAAAAACAAAAAAGTCTTGCTTCTTAAGATTAAAACATGCAACAAGCGAGGCAAAGAAGTGGCTTCACTACTCAACAATGTCCTCTCCGACACCCATTATTCAAAGGAAAGCACTGCCAGTGCAGAGCTGCTAAACAGTTAATCTTCAGTAACTCCACTAAAGAGCACTAGTGGCAGGCTGCCCATCATTCTTTTAGACAGAGCTTGTCAGAGAAAGTAGGGCAGCTTGTCCAGCCCGGCAGTCAACTGATTACTAGCTAGCTCAATGGGGCTGCCGGCCAACCCCTGAGACTGCTGCCAGCCCCTTGGGTATTCAAAAGCCAGGATCCAGTGTGGCTCACTTTGCCAGAATCACATGATGTCAGTGCTGTTTTCTCCTGACCAGAATAACCAGTCATTCAGGTTGCTGCAAATGGTATGCAAACAAATGGCATCAGCTCAGCAACGCCTGTGCGTTCATTAACTTCCAGGGGTTACAGACACAGGAAGGCACAACCCACCTCTGCAACATGTGTTTCCGTGGTACAAGGGGTGCGGAGGGGCGTCAGTTCGGGCCTCAGGCTGTAACTACACAAAACTGCTACAGGAGTTGCACTGACCAAATACCACTCTGGAAAGTGTGTTTCTAAGTATTTTCAGAGAAAGAGATGACACCAGACCACTGGGTCTGGTAAAACTGAATAGAAATAAGGTTGATATTTGCAGCTGCTTGTATAGAATGGCAACGAAACTCCTAAAATGTGTTAGAAGTGAATTTATATCCACTTAACACCTAATGAAATTCGGAACTGAGAAGAAATAATGAAACTGATCTCCAAGTGGTATGTTTTTCATAAAAGATGTCTCTCCCTGCAAACTGCACCCAATTTGACACACAGAACTTCCACTTTCATCTGATATACTCAAGAGCATACAACATACTATAGATATGCAAAACATTTGCAAAGTGAAATGCAGTGATGATGAAAAAAGAACTAGGTTTTTTTTCTACTTCATAAGTTTGCAGGTTAATCAATATCTCCCCTGAAAAGGCAGCTGCGCTGGGGCGGTTGAGGTTCTGAACTCTGTCTAAATGGAGCTAAATCAGGCAACCCTTTTCCTGCAAGATACACAGGAATGTTTAGAAGAGTTCTCTGAACACCACAGAAAATAACCAGTAAGAAGAAGGAAAAATATGAGGTTAGGAAGAGAGGCTGAAGAGTATCTCCAGTACCCTTATACCACAAGAAAAAGTGATGGAGTTACCACTGCCCCCTACCTTCAGTTGTACAGGTCCATTGTTTCACAGCAGCTGCAGGGCAGGGCAGAACAGATATTTTTACTGCAGAAGAAACAGGCAGAGAAATGGTTGATTTAATGGTCAGTCTTCAGGTACCAGAGTAATTTTTACAAAGCCTGATTCTGCTGCCCCTGAACACTATCAGATAGTATCTCAGTGTCAGATGCAAAAGAGGCAGTGATGCAAGATACAAACCAGCATGAGTATAGTAGAAAAATTGGCTTTAAAAACAGAGCTAGAGCCTCAGGCCCAACACAGCTGCCCAGAACAGTTTAGGAAGCCAGGAATTCTCACAACACAAACACAGAGCTAGGAAAAAAAAAAAAAAAAAAAAAAAAAACTAAACAAAAATCTCTGGCTGACAAAGTAAGCACGTCAGGATGGACGGGTGACAAAATGGGGTTGAAATGCAGCCTCAAGCCTCTTTGGCTCAAATGCCTATTCCTGTAGATGTGTGCCAGTGTCTTCCTGTAAAAATGCAGGGATTCCTTTTCATTTGGAGGACCACTGCCAATTTCCAAAGTCAGTCTAACAGGCAGTAACATCTTAGCTTTTGACTTGTCCTTGTTCACCCTAGTGTGTAACTCTCCCATGGAATTATGTATTACACTTAAATAACACATAACTTTAAACCTCAGCCAATTATCAGCAGAAGTACAGCACACTGAAATAACAACAGGTGTGTGTTTCTCAGATTTCTTTGGCATCAGCAACATCCTCCTCCCCTCCAACATTTGAATCTTTTGACAAGTGGCACTTCTGTCTTCTCCCTAGTGTAAGCAGAAAGGGTATAAGATTGCACCTATGACAAACGTAGCTATTAACTTGAAAAAGCAGCTATGACTGCAAAAGCAAACAATATGCCAAGTTCCAGAAGTTAAAAAATGTAGAAGTCCAGTACTAACCAAGAGAGGCAAAAACTCACTTACTTAATTTGAAAGACAAAAGAACAAAAGCAACACATGGTTTTTCTGATGAGGAGGGGAGACATTTTTTTTGTGATTCGGGTTCACTACCCTCCACCTTATGGCAACTAAGCTTGTAGCATATATTCTTCTAAATCCTGTTAAAAAGGTATACCGCATCACACAGCATCAGAGACAAATTGATGCATGTTTTTCAGAGTAATGTCACTCTTAGGAAAAGCACAGTACAATGGCTACACTATATACAAACTAGTCAAAACCATGACTTATGACTGACAAATGATATCTAAACACTGGGCAAATATGTGGGGAAATCTGAACAACCAGGATGCAAAGCATGGAGCTGGCATTCAAGGTTTAAGGCCAGGTTGGACAGAGCCTTGGGCGGCATGGTTTAGTGGGAGGTGTCCCTGCCCATGGCAGGGGGGTTGGAACTAGATGATCTCGAGGTCCTTTCCAACCCTAACTATTCTACGATTCCATGATTCTGTGAATCTCTCAAATTCCATGTAAGCTAATTGTTGTGACTCAGTTTGCCTCATACAAGCCTAGCAATTATACAAAGCAGCCACATTCATCTACTGAAAAAAGTACATTTTTAATAAAACGTGATCTTCATTGCCACTAACAACTTGTTCCATGACTTCGTGTGGTCCCATATGCTACAAAATCCCTCAATACTGTATACAATCTGTCATTTTGACATCTCCCTCTTGCTACTTATATCCACTGTTGTCAATCCCAAAGTTAATATTGATTTAATTAGCGGTATAATACTAAAATCAACTTCAGATTTCAAGGTCACTCTAGTTTTGAAACCCCTAGTTCCTAACAGAATAGTGTTGAATATATGAATTTCATACAGAGGCTGTCTGCTGTTACTAAATACTCCATTACTCTTGATTTTTGAATACTGGAAACCACAATACATGCCACAGGACAAGCCTAGACCTATGATTCAGTTGCTTCTTTATCAGCTGATATTTTCCCCCCCAAATTCCAACTTTTAACTTTGTTAAATTGAGGTTAAGTTTGAAGAAAGGGGCGGGGAAACACATTTTTCTATTTTACTTAAAGCACAGAGCTGCAAAATGTTTTTACATTTATAAGTTGCTGTAAGGTATTCTGCTTTCGCTGAGTCTGTATAGCAAGGATTAAGCTGTAGTGAAATGTCAGTCAAATATCCCATTCATATAAGCAGGTCACAAAAGCAATTAATAACCATTTATCCCTTGGGATCCCCACAACCTCTCTTTCCAATTTTCTAAAAGTAGGTAAGTTATAGGGATGGAAAAATGAAGCATGAAGGGCATCTGAAAACCCTACACAGTGGTCATGAATCATAGGAATGGAGTCAGTAGAAAGTTTCCATGTCGCTGTTGAGAAATGGTCATTTCTTGGACTAGTCAGTCTCTAAAGCACAATGAAACTGAAGCAATGAGGGAAGCAAGGGCAAAAACGTCTTCTAATCTTGGCATGAAGAGGCAGCCAGAACACAGGACTGAAATAATCCTATCTACTGAGCACCCTGGCCTTCAGTGCTTCAGGAAGCCAAGCAGCATCTTGGGGGCAGGTCCTCTCAGTGCTCCAAGGCTCACACGCAGTATGCTCACCACCATGCCTTGTGACACAGGGACACATAAACAAGCCCAGGGTGCTCAGAAACTGCCCCAAAGCCCTTGCAGTCTGGGGAGTGGGGAGACCAGGAGCACCAAGCCCACAGCCATGTAGCAGAAACAAAGCAGTTGTTCCTGTCCATGCTGTGCAGAAATGCCCCAATGAATTTTTTAACAGTTCTGTGGCAGGCTTTCACAGCACTGCATGAACAACACACCCAGAGATGGCAGGCAGCTGAAGTGCCTTAAGAGCTCTGTGAGATGTTTGGAGAAGTGACTGAGAGCAGAATGCTGTGGCAGGACTGAGAGGGGTATAAACTGACACTACATGCCTTGTGCTACTGAGGAAAAAAAGGCAAAGTTGAAGAACAGCCTGGTCTCTTGAAATTCTTCTTTGAAAGTAACTGGATACGAAGCATATTAAATTACAGTCTTTAATGAGACAATTTAGCTAGAGCCTCTCAAGTTTATCATTTTTCATTTGTCTATATGCTTTGCTGGATGAGGCACCTGCCCCTACAGGAGTCATGCTTCCTTCCTTCCCCCCATACACATACCACAGCAAATCTGAAGGGATATTTCAATCACCACTTAGATAAAGGAGATCATTTTGGCATACAGGTGATCTCCTAGCAGATTAAAGGTATTTACTTTCTTCCTGATGGATCATTCCCAGAGATACCAGCACAACACAACCTACGCAATTAGTTTTCACAGGTGGCTGTTTTGCCTCCAGTAAAACTGCTTTCTTTCTCCTCCTGCAAGTCATAGCAGAGCAAATGTATATAAAAACATTTCAGATATGAAATAAACACTTTCATAAAAGCAGCTGTGATGCAATGCATCATTTCTGTCTGACCTGAGCTATGGAATGAACTTTTGTTGCCAGGATCAAAGATGGTAAGAAGAGAGTGGAGGATGGGTGGCAGGACAGGCCTGGGGGAAGATCAGGGCTCAGAATAACACAGCAAAAAATAACCTCAAATACTCAAAGGGTAAATGCCAACTCAGTGCAAGTACACACTCTCTGTGTACTCTGCTGGGCAATCTGGGCAACCAGGCTCATGCTGCTGTGCAAGACAAATTATGACACTTGTCCACAACCCACCCTGTATAGCTGAGGGTTATGGAAAGACAAGCCCCGTGCATATTATGTGCCACAGGCAGCACTGAATTTCCCAAAGCAAAATAAAAAGCACAACTAAAGCTGTAATTTCACCCCTCATCCTTTTACTGGTTAGTCTAGGAAAGCATAAAAGAAAAACTCTTTTTAAAACTGCTATTTCCCATTTTCAAGAAATGTACTTTCAAGATACTACAATGTCAATGTGGAAATCTCACTAAACATCCATTAAAGATGTTTCTATATGAAGGGTCTCAAACTGCCACTCAGCAGGAGTTAAAATGTATGATTTTTCCAAAGTTCTTTCACAACTACCATATATAGGAATTTGGCTATATTATTTAAACATCTATCAAGAGTCTTTGAAATAGATTTTATTTTTTGGTTTTCAAAGAAAAAGAGGAAAAATCTTACATATTTTTGTTAAGTATCTCATTTACATACTTATTGTATGGAGCCTGTAAAAGTATTTGAACATTCAGACTCCATAGCTGATGTAGATTTTTTACCATGACAGATCAGGTCTCACTTCTACTCGGTGCCACCAAACTACTCATATGCCCCCTATGAGCCAGAGTCTTCCACAGAGTGCCAAATAAGCAAGAAAACTCTGCCCTTAAAATTTATTTTCATACATTTTGCTTTTTCTTTCAAAAGTATGTAATGCATGAAATAATGCTCTAATATCAGAGAATATAAGAAGGGGAAAAAAAAGGGGGGGAAACCTTTGTCAACTTCAATTTATTGCTGTCTGTGAAAAAATCCAGTTTTTATCCAGGTAATTTTGTGTAACTACTACTGCTGCTTTATGCAGCATTACTACTAGAGGCTTCAATTTTATTTATGGCAGAAGCTTTTAGCCTTTTCAGAAACACAAAGAAAAAAAATATCTGTGACTAAAATTGTAATGGTCTTTCATGTAAACGTTTGAGTTTGGCATTGACTGCTACGTAAGTATGTACACAACAGCAGCTTCATCCTCAAATTCAGTATGAAAACATAGTCAGAAGGAGTCTACAGCTCTCCTAAGAGAAATCATTACTAAAACTAACAATGCCAGTTTAGTCAATTAGACTGTAGTTCAGCTAATAACTAAGATTCAGTGATGGTCTATGTAACATAAACTTATGTGGACATAGTAAACCTTTGGGGATATATGTATGCTACATAGTGATTAATGGAAAAAGGTCAAAGGCCCAAATCTGTTATTCTCATTCATGCAAAGTGTTTATGAAAGCAATCTCTTCCTTAGATGCTAGAGTTGCCCAGAATGGTTTTCCTGTGTAATCCAAATATAAAGTCTGAGTGATAGTCTGAATAAATATGAATAACTGCAAAAATGTGGCCAAATTTATGTAAATGCATATATTTAGTAGTTTCAATTAACACATTTTTATTAGTCTTTAATATGTCTTTCCAAATAGATAGGAGCATGATGGATATTGGTGTGGGGATTTCATCTTCAAAAAGGACCAAAAAAAACATGAATATAAAAAAGTTTGAAAAGATTACTATGAAAATTTGCAAAAAAAAAAAAAGGTAGGTTCATTATTAAAACACCAGCAACATGCTTATCTAGGGCCAACCTACTCATTTTGAAAAATAAAAGAGACTTTTACTTTGATTACCTTTGAAGAGCTTATATAGTTAAGAGAGCATGAGAAATAGATTCTAGCCCATCTATTACAGCTACATTTGTTTATTAAAGTTGCACACCTGTGCAGATTGACTCAAGGCAAAAGTGCAATTGAGGACATAGTTAGGCCTGTACAATATTTGTTACTGGTAACAGATGAGAAGGAACAAGCCCTGTGCAGCTATAACAACTCGGGCTAAGTTTGCAAGTTGATAGTGCAGAAACCAGACAAAGATATTTTACACTGTGTTGCTCAGACACAAACAGAGAACTGTCCTTTTTCAGACTGACTAATTTTTAGAATTACAGCACACTGTTATACCAACCTTTGCATGCCAATTAATGCTGCAATTCAAAGCAGGCTTCTGAAGATAACCTAAAATAAGCTTCTATGATGCAATCAAAATACCACACACCAGTATCAGGTCTAAAAAACACTAAATGTGTTTTTAACTCTGGCTTCATGGCTTCATTACCAATTTTATTTAAAAGAAGAAAGAAACAATGCCTAGGAGAGGCAAGAAGAATAGCTGAGGTTTGTTCATTTTCTCCATTCACTACTGCCATTTCAGCAAGCCAAAAATGGTTTCTTCTTCTCTCACTTAAAATGATTCTAAAAAAACCTACACGTCTTCTAAAGCTGTATCATATCAATTAATAAATCCAGCATAATCTTTCAACAGCATGTTTACAAGTAACCCATTCTTCTTTATCCTAGTTTACTGCCATTCTTCTGCTCCCCTGAAGTAACCCTCTGTCCCCACTATATTAAAATCCAACAGCTTTCCTCCTCGCCTATTTGAAGAACTGAGAAAAGAGAGAATGCATTCTTCTTCTTGAATGCAAAGAGAGTTGGTACCAAAAACTGCAGAAAGTCCAGCACTGCTCCTGGACTGGAACATGCTCGAAGCAGACAGCACCTACTGAGGAATTTGTCTGCTGAAGTCTGATGTGACCATCAGTTATGTGCAAACCAAGCCTTCACAAAGGCTTGTAACTTGGCCACATTCATGTATTTTTTCACAAGAACAGCAACAGGCATCCGATTACACTAGAATGACCGCAGTCAAATTTCAAGATTTTGCTCAAAAGCATGGAGATGCTTCTCAATGAATCAGCTGTAAGATGTATTTATTACAATTAACATATTTTTGTTTAATCTCATTTTTAGGAATATCAAGCACAGCTCTGCGGAAACTGTATTATAAAATTCAGCTCCCGATGACACTGCATAGAGAAGTCATAGCTCAAAGGAGATCAAGTGATAAGCAGTAGAAGCATACCTGTTATAGAAAGATCTTGGCTACATCAACTCTTAACAGTGTTGCCATCTCCACTTAGAATAAAAAGAAAGAATGGACCTTTTACAGAAAAAAAAAAAAGAAAGCAACTGCACCTTTAATTCAGACATTTCAGAACTGTAGTAACACGAACACAGCAAAAGCCTTTATTTGAGACAAGAGCTGAAAATATCTTTCCAGATCGCTGCCAAACAGACAACGAATAGTAGCCAAGCTTGATATCCAATATGGGCCTTCACACAGTACAGTGACAGCGTTTAGCCTCTTAAGGGATTTGTCTTCGAAACAATTCTGGCTGACAAACTTCTGGGCCCAAAAGAAGTTGAGCAGTTTAATTTTCTCTCCAGCTGCTTGAAGAAAAAGCCTAATCCACTCTTCTTATCCTGTGAGACACTTCATATTCACTGTTTTCTAAGAAGTGTTTGGGGCTCAGAACAGTACTCAGCTGACTTATGGCTGCGCATCTCTCTCTCTGCCTAGCTTTCTGCTTGCCTCTTCCACAGCAGTGTGGAAAAGATGAGGTCAAATTTTAAGATTTCCTTGAAGAACAGAGGATTTTCTTCTCACTTTAGATACATTCTAAGGCCTATAGTAGAGACACATATAATATCCTCTGCCCCTTAAGAAAGCAAGCTCCTTTGTATCTCCTTCCAGTGCTGTGACTAGGAAAATGTCTTTCTCCAGTAAACTCTGCCCAGTATGACACCAAGTAAAAAGACCATGCAGAAATCTTGTTCTCATATTGCCCATCAAACCTTCAGTGTCAGGCAGCACGCTTGACTCACCATAAGGTGATTTGCCTCTGCAAACATGCTTTTGAGAACACTGGCAAGAAACCAACTATACATGGTAGTAACGCAATATAAAATAGGTGTAAATGGAACAATGTACAGTAAAAAACTAGATAAATCACACAAGCCAATAATACACACAAAAAGTAGCTGTTTCTTTAGCAAATATAAAATACAGATTTTATGCGTTGAGGTCCTATACCATAAAGACATAGAATGAAATTAAACTATGAAAGTACTACCTCTTTTGGGGGATTTGTATGACTTCGAGGAAACTGTGTGTTGTAGCCTGTCTCAGGGGACCCTGCTTCTTGGAGAGACTGAGGATCACAGATATTCTAGCTCCTACCAGTACTTCTACATTGGGATTCTGGACAGGTTTGTAGCTCTGGATTCCTGGACTCTGTGAAGTGGTCCACCCTGGCTGGGGTAACAGAGAATCTTTGCACTTCCAACTTCATGTATACTCAAACATATGAGACACTTTTAGTTAAGTTACATAGCATAGGATGGCTGCTGGAAAAACATTACGGGAAAGCACTGAGGCTAGGATTTTCGAAAACCACAAGCATTTTGAAATATCTAGATATCTCCTATTTGCCAATGCACACATTTCAAGAAATTAATGAAATCAAAATCTCAATACTCGTGTAATATTACAAACAGAAATATTAAAGAAACTGAAAAATGCAAAGCTTTCGCTGTAGACAGTAACAGCACCGAGAAAGCGTAGTTGTCCACTCCTTTGAAATAAAACTGATACACAGATTTTTATGACTTTACACTGTGTTGTGGCTGTCAAAGATTATCAGTTTTTGCTCTAATCATATTCTGTATTTTTGCAGCTATTATTTCTGTTGATTGCATACTAATTTTTCTTTGCTAAAAAAAAAATATATGGAACAGGGAAAAGTACCTGATTTTCAGAACTTACTGAAGAAAAGCCAGTGAGGAGCAGTAACTTACCTGAAGCCCAACCTAATCTTTGGAGTGTATCAGAAAAACAAATGACTCCAACACAAATATTTCTGCAGCTGAACTAAGCACAGGCTACAGTTTTGCTGCAAAAAGTCATAGCCTCTACCCAGCATTATTCAACTGGCAGAAGTTTTTGTTGTAGATCTGTCCCTTGCCTCATAGGAAGATATTTCAGGAAATGTTGGACTAAGAATCTTGCGAGATCAAGCCAATACTTTCTTTCTCCAACTGGAGCAGAAATAGTGTAAAAATTGACTGACTTGTGGTATTTCAGCATTTCTGGTCCCAGATGGAAATATGCACTGGAAAATGATGCCAGAAAAAAAAAAATGTTGATGAAAATCCAGTTAACTATTTTGCCACCTCTAAAATGCTTCTGATTCAAGGTTGGCTTTAACTAGCTATAGACAGTTACCACAAGCAGCGTTCATGAACCCATTTGTTAATTTTTCATCTTAAAGCACATATAGTAGAACAAAGCCTAGTGTCAGTGACTGCTTCTGGTCTGGCCTCTTGTTTAGAATTCTCCTATTTACATATAACTCATTCACACTTGTTGCCACTTTCATCTTATTATGGTTGTCTATTATCAGTTACTTTTAAAGCATGTTTCTCATGCTTGTAAGTGTGATTATTATTCTTTGCTCCATGTAGCCTTATATTTGGACAAGTCAGAAGACATAAAGGAACAAACATATGAACCAGTCCAGACTGCTCAATGTGAGTGATTTTTTTTGTTGCTATTATATGTCATCTCTCCTTGTACCTGCAATTTTTTTATCAGCGAAGGTTTTAAGTCTTGTGTGAAATGTCAGAAACTGTTACAAGAGAAAAGGATTATTATGTCAGAGAAGTGTCTCCATTGATCATCAGCTCCATATGCTATTATTTGCACTGTTCAAATCTATTAAAAGGATGGTTACAGCCATCTTGAATAAATACATAAAATATAATAAAAATAAGTTGGACTTTTACATGCAAAGGAACATTTTATTTCACATAAAATTTAACACCTCTTTTTTTTCCTTAGAAGGGTGCTGAGCCGTCAGATTGGTGACCTAGGGACTGTTAAAATTATTCTACTGTACATTAAAGCTCTTATGACTTAATTTTTTTCCATGATTAGGACATACTGTGCAGCAAAGAAATTGAAAGGCCATCAGAAAAACACGGAACCATGCCGCAAATGCATAGCAAATCATTCAGTGTTTTAAAAAAGGTTAAATATAAACTAACCAACTCATTTTTAATTTTTCATTTGGATCCTTTCCCAGTAAAATTGCCATCAACTTCAAAACAGACAAGATGGCAAAAAGGCCAGAAAGAAACTGTGCAAGGCCCTTAGCAGTAATTTTTTTAGTAAATATCCTTTTCAGGCTGACTTTTTTTCCTAGCAGATAATCTGAGAATTAATTTTTTTTACAGAAAAAATATTAATTGCTTGGTTTGACACCATATTTGTCTATTGGCAGATACATGGTTTTACCTGGGGTTTGGGTTTTTTCCTGTTGGTTTTTTTTTTTTTAATCATACTTGGACACAAGACAGGTCTTAATCCTATGCATGCATCTGAATGAGACATGAAAGTAGCACTATTTTGAAACACAGTTGAAGGACCAACATCTCAATGTTAACATCTGATACTTGTCAGTCAAGGGAGCAAAACAAGTGGGGCAAAACAGAAGTAATGTCTGGAGATAAAAATTGATGTATGGGGAGTCTTATGACCTCAGCTTCCTCGAGCAACAAGAAGAGTGACAAAACAAATGCTCTTGGGTCAGCCTGTTTGCCACATGAAGATGTATAGAAGCTGTGCCTTTCTGTTCTTTTCTAAAGGTATATGATTACTCAAATTTTGAAACATCTCTCTATTCTGGTTTCTTTTTTTATTTAATAGTATTACACCCAAACCTAGCTATATAAATTTTAAAGGGGTATCATTTCTAGCAGGTCGTAAAACTTCCACGGACTTGCTGAAGGAATACAATGAAATACAACGACATACAATGCTGTGAAGGAAAAAAAAACTAGACCACTGCAGCCTTGAGCTTCATTTCATTCATGAAATGAAAAAAGAATGCTTGAATTTGCAAAGTCATTAACACTTTGCTATCTTGTGAAGCATGTAAGCCTACTGTGTTCAATATGGAAAATCAAATCTAAGTTGGTAACAAGAACATCCTGGTAAATAAAATCTTGCTTTGAGCTCTTATGATTCTTACAGCAATACTGAAGAAGACTAACAAGTTCGCAAGTCAAATATATTAAATACTTAAGTGCGCATATTTGAATAGAATATATAGATGTACTTTGAGCTCTCCATCCCTTTAAAACTAATATTATCTACATTTTTAATGGCAATGAGAGGCTACATGGCTTGCATGTCTTGCCATGTACCAGTGAATTGCCAGTGTTAAGGACACTATAGGCCAACCCATCATCTGCATATACCATATCAGTCTGCAAAAGAACTAACAATCATTGCAGATAACAAAAAAAACATAGAGGAAAGAGTCATATACCATCATATTTTATGAAGCACAGTCACTTGAGTCTTGTGATATTTTATCCTGCATTTAGTTTAACAAGCATCTATTTCTTTTAAGTCATTTATACCATACATACATACTATCCATTGATTTCTGCCAACCGAGGGATTTTCTTTTTCCACAGAAAGACAATATATGCATATACAGATTTGAAAGATATGATAGAAGCTCCAAGTGTTTTAATAGCTTATTATCAAAAATCATGCCTTGGCAATAAAAGCTCAGACCAGTGGCTCAAGATCAAGTTATTAAAAAAAATGGGATTATGCATTTTAGGAGAGAGAGAATGAGATACATGTTCTAAAGAACCTAGAATCACAGAGAGTGAAAAAATCCAGAGAGGGTAAAAGACAGATAAGCTCCACTTTTAGTCCAATCCACTTGTGTTTCATATACAAATCCACCGGATTTCCAAGTGTTTTCTTATGAAAAAAGAAAAAAAAAAAAAAAAAAGGAAGACTGGCATTTGTAATCTTTTAATAAAGAAGAAAAATATTTCACAAAAAAACCCCACAAAACTCTATTGAGAGGTGACAGGAAACAAAACAGCATTTTGTCTTAAATTTGCACAACCTAATTTATAGTAATAAAGCAGAACCTGAGAGTTCTGGTAAATGTCAGTACAGTCATGTTCATTACATATGTTGATAGGTATGAAGCAAAGTCTCTGTAGGCCCTTCAAAAATTGCACACAGCCGATTTAATGCAAACCAGAAGTCACTGACTGCTGGATGAACATTCGGTTTCATTCCCAAATGGATATTAAGACAAAGCAGGGGGAGGGGGCTTCCTCCTCGTTTATTTACAGTTACAGGGTGGGTCTTGAGGAATGAGCATGAGGCCAGTGAAGGATGGATCTGGTTTATGGGAAGACACCTCCCAGCCTTCCATTCTCCAGCCACCGCAGCAAACGCGCCTGGGTTGTGTGTAACCTCCTCCCCCATCTCGCATCTGGTTTGCCCAATCTCGTCTGGGACCGCTCCAATAACAACATCTGCTTGGCAGCTTTTCAAACCCATGGATAGTTATCTAACTGAGGCTTTTGTGCTGCACTGTTTATTCTATGTGAAGAAATGCCTCCTTAGTTGAAAGAGTACTTTAGAAAAGCTGTGCAGCTATTAACAAGTGAAGCACAAGGCTAATAACCCCCACCTGCTCATCAAATTAATTATGACATCTGAGTCATTATAACCCAGAGAGAACACATGACTGCAGACTTGTCACATGTAGAAATAAACACACTCTGCATTAGGGGAGGGAAACATACAGCAAAAAGGTCCAGAATAAAAATATCCAGCCCTCCACTTTTCAGTTATTAAAAATGTGCATCATTAACTTCCCAAAGGCAGAAACTAAAGAAGAGAAGCTAGGAGCAGGTAAAACTTCCCTGTAGAACACATCTCTACACCTCTGTATGGGCTTTGTGAAGAAAAGGAGAAGAAAAACATATTAACGCAGTGATCTTCACAGCAGGACTGTAAATTGGCGTGCTCTTTTGTGAGAAACCCTGTTTCCATATGATTCCGTAAAAACCTGGTGTGAGAAGTGCACATATCATCTCCCCTTAATGTCAATTCTATTACTCCAAATGTAACATGCTTATCTTTAGCTAAGATAGGTTTTCAGACTGGAGCACACTTAGGACTAAGGTACAGAAAACACCACAGAAAAAAAGTGTGAAGTCTATGCCAAATTTTCTGGCAAATAGCAAAAGGAATAAAAATTTCGAATTGTAAAATACCTGCAACACAGATTCCATTAAGTTCAGACCGTAAGGGATAAAGTATTGCCACACTCCATATTCAGATGTTGCCTACTAATTTGATGATGGAAGATATTGGATTATTATGTCACAATTCATGTAGATGATGTTTTCTTTCTTTCAATCACAAGTACGAATTCAACTAAAAAGGTTAAATCATGCATTCATTTGTTACACTTCCAAAGTTCTCTGGGATTCATATACAAAAGTATGCATTTTCTGTCAACTGTAACACTTTTCTGGAAAGAATGACAACTTTTTCACTGTAAAAGACAGCCCTGCACCTCATTGTGTACTTCACTCTCGAAAGTGATTCTTAAATGCAAAGTGCAGTTGACGGCTAATTAATTTTAAATAATTCCAAGACTTTCTTATTCTCAAAATTAAGTGATAGGCAAACAAACCATTAATACATTCACGTATTGTGTTTAGTGAATAAAAAATGTATTGGTGAATAAAAAATGTCAGGCACTAAATACATAAATGTTGGAAAAGTGTTTGTCTTGCATTAGTTCCAACTCATTCCTCGTCAACAGCACTTCCATCAGAAGAGCACTCACTAGCTTAGTAACTTCACTGTTATCAGGAGTCCACCTTCAAGAAATGCCTCCACAAATAGTTTTTTTTGTCAGTTAGATGAACTGAAAAGTAAGCCACAAAGCACAACCCAAAAAGTATCTGGGCTATTACCTGTTACAGGTCAGCTTCACCTACACCATTTCTCCCACTATTGCATATTTTTCACAGTGTTAGTAGCAACCACCACCCTTCACAAATAAAGACCTCCAGCGCTATTTCTGCTGAAAAAAATACTGCAGAATTAACTTTCAGACAAGATGATACTGGTTGTCTAACCTCTTCATATTTTTAGGTAATATCTATGCTAATTATTGAGAAAACCATGTTGTAACCTCATTTAACCTACCAGCTTTTATTTGGTTTTACTTCAATTACATATTTTTCCTATTCAAAAGATTTTGTTGATTTATTCAACTTTTTCATTTAGCCCAAAGTTGAGAGACATAAAAAGAAAGTAAATGTTAAAAAGGCAGTCCCAGCTTCGCTTTTGCCAAATAAGAAGACTGAGACGCATCCTAGAAAATAAATTACTATAACTTGAATGTGTCAGTGTTGCAGAACCAGAATAAAGCAGAAACAGGAAATATATTAGTCACACAGGCAGGGTGTTCTGCACAAATTTATATGCCTGGGAGGATGATTCTAATTCAGTCTTCTCAAAAGCTCTACTTTTTGAGAAATCCTTTTCACTGGGGACTTGATGTGTTGATATTGAAGCCTATGGCTTCCTTCACAGCAGGATTAGGTCTATAGACAGAAAAAATGAGTGTGCTCCTCCCTGCTACACTCATACTCCCTGCCACACAACTATTTGCACTGCTGTCCCTGCAACCTGTTCCTGCCTTGTCACATCCACAAGCACATACTGCTCTTTCATATCACAAAAAAAAAGGCAGGAAAACTGTGAATAAATAAAGTGAGGAAGAGCATGGTACATTCAGGATTCTTACTGATTTTTGTCTAATGAACTGCTCAATAAAAAGGGAAAATTATACATGTACAATTTTTTACGACTGATATAGACATGAATAATTCAATTTGCAGGAATGTACTGCTTCTGTTTTTACTGTAACAACCCACAGAGTATATATTGCTGCAGGACATGTTGCCCTGAAAAAGCTTTTAAGCATAGCTGTGAAAGACACTGAATCTGGCCTTGAGCTAATATATTTAAGGGTTTCTAACAGAAAAGGAAAGGAAAATTTGTTCTCAACTGGTACAGTGTTAACGGAATTCTCAACAGTGCGTATAACAAAAGCTTGAGTGGTACCATCAAGTTACAAAATACCTGTAAATGTGTACATCATCTGAATGTTCTATTTTTCTTAAAATACCATCTCATCAGAAACTAAAGTAAGTAGAAGCACAGAATTCACAAGTCCAAATTTAAAACCAGGCTATTACTTGCAGATGGTAACATCAGAGTGGGAAGAGTTAATACTAAACTGGTCAAAATATTTTAAAAGTTATTTTTTAATAACAAGTTCCCACAGCTATGGAATTCCTTTACTATAATGAATAATAAACATGTACTCCAGAAAAACGCAGCCAGAGTCCACCCGCACACAAACACATACATGTTATGTATGCTAAAGTGCAAGAACGAAACGGTATGCAAAAAAGTCAGAAACTGAAAAACAGTTCTACATGGAATCTTCTGACAGGCTGCTAGATTTAGCAACATTGTCATTGAACTCTTAAAAATGCCAAAGGACATGCCAGAGAGAGCATGTGTTTCTCAAAATTATGCAGTTCCTAGGTCTTTACAAAGCACACTGCTACTCATATCCACTTAATCTCTGCACACATCTCCACCCCTGCTTCCTTCCCAATCGTATGTGGTCCTGAAAGCACAAATGTTCAAGTTTCCTGGAGCTGAGCTAAAGAGGAAAAGTCCCACTCCCAAGAGGCAAAACTAAAGGCTCCCTGCGCCCCTGAAGTTGTTAACTACAATACAACATAACGTGTCACTTCACCATAATTAGCAAGCGGGAAACAGCCTTTTTTTCACCTCCAATGGCATTAAAGAGATAAGCCAATGAACTCAAGATCATATCTGAAGGCACAAAGGTGTCTGATCAAAAAAGTTCTTACATGGACAAATAATGACATTTTGTGCGACAAAGCAGGAAACAAAAATCAAAGCAACACAAACCTGCTCAAAACCAGTTGTAGCTGCAGATACTCTTATCAGCAATAGTATTAACATGCAACCAGGAGGAAAAAAAACAACAACCTAATACAACCATGAAAAAGTCCTGTGATTACATCTTCCTCTTTAAGTTGTTATGGATAAATGTGGCCAGCAGAAGTCCTCCTAATTTTATAAATGGTCTCCTCCTCCTTTATATGGATATATTAATTCTAAAGTGACACTCTGAATATTTAAAATGGTTTAGACTGAAAAGGTTTCATTCTCCAGCCTATTTGTGTGAACAATGCCAAGCAACTTTCTTTTCCTTTATCTGCTCATCCAGCCTTGGCCCCTGTGCTGTAAGTCATTCTGAAAGTGAAGAACGAGAGACAGTTCTGCAATCATTTACTTCTGTGCAGCCATTCATCATGAAACTAGTCTATAGGAGTTCCAATACCGCAGGGCTCCTACAGCAGTTTTGATTTAATAGAAAATGACCAAACGCACCGCATACTCAGTTTATTCATTTGAGGAGCAGGGAGGAGCTGCAGGCTGTAACACACAAGTCGAAGAAGCATGTAAAACAGGCCTGTTAATGGCTGAAGTCCCTCAGCTACAGAGCAAACCACACACAAACAGGCAGTAGTTTCCGCTTGCTAGGCTACCAATATGCCTTAATGATCTTCTAAAGGAACCACATCAGAGAGGGAAACAATTGTTCAATTAACCATGTCTATTTGTTCTTGGGTTCCTCTGTTGAAATTATCAACCATTTCAGAAGTGCATTTCTACGAAATAGACACCAGCCCACCAGAAACCAGACTAAACCCTCAGCCTTCTCTTTTATGCCAGTGGGATCACGCTCTTCGGCAGGCACTTCTGACAACTTTTTATTCCAGACTTCAACTGTTCATCACAGTGGTAGCTCCTAGTCTTTTGGGGGCAGTTTTTACCATTTTCAGACTGATACTTGTACATGCTCACATCATTAATTAGTGTTGTTGACGCTCCATCAACAACAGTGCTTGGAGGGAATCCTGCAGAAACCAACCCTGCCACAGCCCTCCTCTGAACCGCAAAAGAGCAGAGAAGGGGACATCAAGCACTAGCACAGAATAAAAGGGAAAACTCCAAGTCTGGGTGGTTTGGGTTTTGTGGTTTGGGTTTGTTGGAGTTTTTTTGCTCATGTTTTCATATTCTGCCTTTTGATACAGCACTCTTCTGTGCCAAAGATGAGAGACACTGTAACAGCCGTTCCACCACTGCTAGATAAGGAGTGTCCAAATGCGCTGTCCTGCCTGTAACTACACTTTCTATTTCTGTTCTGAATCACACTCAATTACAGATTATACCAACAGGGTGTATGTTCCTGGTGCTGGGTGCCAAAATTATTTTTAAAAGCAACGTAGCTGTCGCTAAGCCAAACCAGAACTGTTGGTGCCAAATGTGGCACTACTGCCAACAGTTGTCTACTGTTAAGACTATACCACCCATTGTGGAATCATTCTTCCTCTCTGTCTATTCAATAAAGTGGCTGGACTCCGTTCTCCCAGAGTGACACACCAGTGCTTTACTCAGAATTGCAAACTCATTTCTGGACCCAACAGAAGCCTTTCTTCCCCCAGTTTTTCCCCAGCTGACAATTCACTTAGAAGATTTTGGGCATAATTGAGAAAACAAAACTACATGCAGAAAACCAGACTTGCATTTTGACAATTAAGACCCAAAAAATAAAGATTTCATTATTTTTCAGGAGAACACAACTTCATCTCTTCTGCTGGTCTACCAGTATGCCCAATTTTTCAGTTTTAATTTCATAGACTTCAAGAAAATTACTTTTCAATCAGCTTATATTCTGAAGGTAAAATTTGAAAAACGTGCTCAAATAGCAAGCCAAAACAGAACACAGAACACTTAAAAAACAGGTCCATAGCTTTTGGATTCACCTATATTCCTAATCAGGATTTTACTGACAGTTCCAAAACCACAACCTCTGAAATACTAGAGTAATTTCCTATTTTAGAAGCAAGGTGATACAGCAGTCTCCAAAACAGAACAATGTAATAACCACGGAGAACTAGAGATTTTATGCTGATAACCATTGCGCATCTTTTTATCCAAGTGCTTCTAAGTGTCTTACAAACATGATTAAGACTTACCACAACTGGGAGATAAGCAAACATATTGAGAGTTTCAGCCTAAGAGTTGAGCAGCTGAAGCATCCACTGATGTCCAAAGGAGTTTTGCTTTTGAACTCCACTCAGGCATGAGCTAATGACAAGTTCACTAATGAACCTGAAGAACCTGACCCAAATTCCCAGAGAATTGTTTGCACAGAATCGAAGTTCCTGACCACTGACTGAGAGCAATTAAAACCGGCACTTTACACTCTAAATGGGCGTGTGCAAAATGAAAATGGATCTTTGAAGTGTTTGTCAAATCTACATACAGGTCCAAAACCTTGCATATTTTATTTATTATCATACTAAAAAAAAAAATCTAGCCTAAACTGGAAGAGTAAACCAAGGGCTAATCTTTTATATAATTTTGATAGAAATCTTTTATATGATTTTAATAGAAATCAATTTCTTTGAAGTCAGGGCTACGCATAAAAATTGTATTCATTATATTAGATGCATTTTTGTGATCCTTTAATGGTAGAATAGCATTAATTGTAACATTAATTTTCATGTTATTTTTCATGTGTTTCTGCAAATTTTTAATCCCAATTCTGCAAATGATTGCTAGCATCACAATAGTTATTACTGAGTAACATTTTTACTATTAAGTGTTCAAGGAAAAAATGACTGAATTTTATTCTTGGCACTGTCAACAAATTTCTAGAGCAAACAAGTTAGCTTTTAGCCTTCTTCTTAAAAGTCCCAAATATGTACAACATATAAACAGATGAATTCTTTCAACAGCCCATCCACATCATTTACACAAGAAAATACGGTAGCTTCCAAGATGTGTTTCATTTAACGGTCTGTCTACACTAGGCAATCACTGCAGTATTGTCCGGAGTTAGCAATGCCATCATATTACTAAACTCTGTCAGTGCAATAAATTGCCATGCACAAAGGCACTCAGCACAAGTTGAGAATGTTCACACTAAGAGCTGGTACAAAGTTTTCACTGGAGTGTAGAAGAGAGTAGCTAAATTTGCAGCTGTGCTTATTTAGCTTCCTTTAAACTGCCTTTCATACAGACAGAAAATCCTAAACCAATTTCAAGGATAATAAATACATCACACTACCATCCTAAAAATTGCAATTTCTCTATTGTTGGGTGGAGGGGAGGGAGTGGAAGGGAGTGTGGACCAGAAGAAGGATAGCATTCGGTTTTGGAGCCTACAACCACAACATGAAAGTAGGCAAATACGAAGTTTTATGTCAAAAGTTTTGAAATTAACAAATAGGTCCTGTAATACTAAACCACAGCTTCCCACACAGATGCCAAGTACCTGTTTACCTACATTAACACAGATTTCACTCACACCTCCATGATTTAAGCTCACCTAAAACCTCAGCTGAAGCAACTGCTGACACATCTCATCCTCCTTACACCTCCTTACACAGAGAGCTATGTTTGAAAACCGTGTTCAAAGCAGTGAATGTAATTGTTAAAAGACTTTGTTCCATACCAAGTCTTTGAGAAATTCCTTGTAGAATACATTTCAAATGCTTTGCATATCTGATATATATTACTTCATGCAGTAATTTTGAAGGAAGCATGAAGTTCTGTTGATAAGTTGGAGGGAAGGAATGCCATCCAGAGGGACCCTGACAAGCTTGTGAGGTGGGCTGATGCCAACCTGATGAAGGTTAACCATGACAAGTGCAAGGTCCTCCACCTGGGTCGGAGCAATGCCAGGCACAGCTACAGGTTGGGCAGGGAGGAGATTCAGAGCAGCCCTGCAGAGAAGGACTTGGGGGTGTGGGTTGATGAAAAAATGAACATGAGCCGGCAGTGTGCGCTTGCAGCACAGAAAGCCAACCGTATCCTGGGCTGCATCAAAAGGAGTGTGACCAGCAGGTCAAAGGAGGTGCTCCTGCCCCTTTACTCTGCTCTCGTGAGACCTCACTTGGAGTATTGCGTGCAGTTCTGGTGTCCTCAACATAAAAAGGACATGGAACTGTTAGAACAAGTGCAGAGGAGGGCCACGAGGATGATCAGGGGACTGGAGCACCTCTCGTATGAAGATAGGCTGAAAAAGTTGGGGCTGTTCATCCTAGAGAAGAGAAGGCTGCGTGGAGACCTCATAGCAGCCTTCCAATACCTGAAGGGGGCCTATAGGGATGCTGGGGAGGGACTCTTCATTAGGGACTGTGGTGAGAGGACAAGGGGTAATGGGTTCAAACTTAAACAGGGGAGGTTTAGATTGGATATGAGGAAGAAATTCTTTACTGTAAGGGTGGTGAGGCCCTGGAATGGGTTGCCCAAGGAAGTTGTGAATGCTTCATCCCTGGCGGCATTGAAGGTGGGGTTGGACATAGCCTTGGATGGCATGGTTTAGTGGGGGGTGTCCCTGCCCATGGCAGGGGGGCTGGAACTTGATGATCTTGAGGTCCTTTCCAACCCTAACTATTCTACGATTCTATGATTCTAAGAAGGAAGAAGAGTGTCTCACTTCCTTCTTCATTACCTATTAAAGGAAGGCTTAAAGCCCCATGGTGTATGCAGTGAATGGAGTCTTCTTTCAACAGGAAAGAACATCCTGTAATGCTGGGTGCACTGTCTAAGTGTCCAGGTGCTGGCTACAGGGTCAGCCCAGTGTAAGAGTGCTGGTCACAGGCAGCTTCACCTAGCTCCTGCAGACCCACTGCAGGGCACAGCTGAGACCCTCAGCCAAGATGGTAGTGTCTCAAGGAAAAATATACTTAAGCAATGGCAAAACAGTGAAGAATGAAGGGGAAAAAGTGTGAGAAATAGTCCTGCAAACACCAAGTTCACAGAAGGATATGGATGAGATGCTCCAGGGCTACAGCAGAGCAGGTATTTCCCTGCAGCCTGTGGAGAGGACCACACCAGAGCAGATCTCTACACTAACGCTCATGGAGGACTCCACGCTGGAGGAGGTGGATATTTCCCAGAGAACTGTGCTCTGTGACAAAGATCCACACTGTACCAGGGAAAAAGGAAGAAAGAGTGGCCAAGAGGAGCTGTTACTGGCTGACTGCAACCCCCTTTCCCATTCCCCTGCACCACTAGGGCAGCATGTAGAGGGAGGTAGAGGAGTCAGGCACAAAGGAGTGAAGTTAAACCTGGAAAGAAGGGAGAGGTGGGGGGAGGGTGTTTAGGGTTTTTTTCTTCGCTTCTCACCATCCAACCCTATTTTAATTGGTAATAAATTAGACCAATTCTCCCCACATTGGGACTGTTCTACCTATGAGCGTAATTTTTATGTAGTCCCCCTAACGTTATGTCGACACAACAGACCTCTGGCCTTATTCCCTGTCCTGTTGAGGAGGAAGAGTGAAAGAGCAGCCTGGTGGGCATCTGGCAGCTAGCCAAGACCAACCCACCATACTGGGAGAAGACAAAAACAGGCTTTGCTTTTTTGTTGTTAATACAGAATACGCTGTACTTCCCTGTCTGCCTTAGTAGTACTGTCCAGACTAAAAGCTAGAAGCTCAGCTTATGGCATAAGTTGTCTTTCATCACTCCTATCTTCCAGCACATTCTTTGCTCATCAGTAAAAACATTTCAATGAAAACTGTCAGGTAACAAAACTTCCACATTTAAGGTTTTGAAATCTAAGAAAATGGAGATTTTTCTCTTGTTTTTATATGATGTCTATTATTGTTCGGCTGAAATGTGGATGTAAGTATGAAACACAGTACAGACGCATCTGTCTCACTTTTGTGTACAAAAAGTTTGCAATCAAAAAACATATTTGTTCACAAAAGGATTTGTCCAACACTGCAAATTTACCAAACAACTATTCTGTTGTAATACTCCTTTGGAATAAAAGCATCTTTTCCTCTTCTAAAGCATTTTTTTTTCACTCCTGAAACACCTGTGCCCACAACAGTAATTTATGCTGGAATAACTACTACAGAATAAATTGCTTAGGATTTTGTATATTTACATCTATTTTGTATACGGCAAAGAAGCATGAGAGAAACAAGATTACTCTTTTAAAACTAAAGGACAAACTCGAACCCCTTCAAAAAATGAAACAGCTGATTACTTTTATGCTATGTTTCACTGCATTGTATTTCAAAATGTCAGAACACTACATCTGCTTTCTAAATTTAGTATCTGAACCAGATCAGTTCCCACACTAGCTTCATCCCCTAACCACCTAAACACTTCTGCTGGCATGAAATCAGCAAAGCGGTGAGACAAACCTCTAGTGCCAGGGCAAGAGGAGATTGCTGTGGGAAGCTGGGTGGAGGGGACCGCTGGTGAAAGGCCCCTTTTCCAGCAGCTATCCATGCAGTCATCTCGGCATTTTTATGGAGTTGCGCCCTTAAATTTATCTGAATATTTGAAACATTTCACTGTGAAATAAAAGTGGATAAGCCAGAGCCTAAGGGGATTAACATAAGGAACAATGGTTACTATGGGAGGAAAAAAAAAAAAAAACTAATTTCTTGACTGTGGATTTTATTCTATGGAGCAGTTTGTACTCTGCTTTTGTGGTCTCTAAGCATTAGCCAATCCCCTATTTTAAAAATTCAACAGAGAGAGAGTAAAGAAATAGCAGAAAACAAAGAAACTGGACAAAAAGCAATTCTGACTAACAAGCAAGCTTTTGTCACCAGGCCGTATAACGTACATTGCCTCTGAATTTTGTTAGTGGAAACACCACCATTCCTTGCACACACACATCTCATCTGAAAAAGAAAAAAAAAAGAAAAAAGAAAAGGAAAAAGATAAAAAGAAAAAACCTCGTAATACATCTATAGCTCCTGGTAAATGAGTAGAGATACACAATCATCATAACCCAGTTCAAACGTAACATAGTCTTCTGGCAGAAGTCATGCTAAACTCCTCCAGACACTCACCACAAGCACCCAGGCAAACAGTATAGAATTTTTGAACCAGTAAGTCATTTGGAAGAATCTCCAGAAGTGTGCCGAGGCATGCTTCTGGTGCTATGCCAAATTATGTGCTTCTGTTTGTGGCTTTCAAATATGGATTAGGCAGATGCACAAGCATGTACTGTTTGGCAAGTAGTGACAATAGCCTACTCCGAATTCAGCAATTCAAGCTTTACTTGAGATTTACTAGGTGAAAGAAAAAAAGAATTTTTTTTATATTTTGTTTGGGCTCTCCCTATATATTCTTTTGCCATCTTCCTGCTCACTTGCAAAAGACAAGAAGTCCTTGCAATTCCAGAATGTCCTTTAGCTAATTCTAGTGAAGGAATTTCAAATGAAAGGTTCAAGTGTCAAGTGAATTTAAAATGGAGCTTGCATTTGTATTTACTGTTATTCCAAGACACCTAAAAAATTCCAGAAGTCTCACTGTGGAAATCTCTAATACCTCAATTTCTGGCCGTAGCTCCACTTGGGAATTAATTAAAGGCACAATTATTTGGAATGTCAAAGTCTTGTGCCAGGACTGTGCCATTGGTAAATACAGACTCTTGCACAACGCATACCATGGGTTCACAGGCTTATTATAATCAGCATCCATGGAGCTCTTCCTCCCCTTACTTGCTACCACAAGGTTGAATGACATAGCTAGGGCAATACTTCTTGATTCTCTACACTTCAGAGCCTGAAACACAGGATTTTCAAACAAAGTTTTATTCTAGAGTCTGCAATCATTATATGGTTCTGCAAATAACAGACTTCAATCTTCACTTTAATCTGAATTTAAAGGGAATATAAACACAAGTGCCATTGTCTTCTAAAAATCACATATAAAATGTCACGCAAGGTCAACTCCTTTACAGTCTGTCACTTTCCTCATTTTTATAGGTGAACATAATAGTTGAGGTACACATGGAACAATGTACAGAAACTGGGAAACTTCAAAAAAAGATAGAAAGGAGTAGACACTGACAGTGGCTTATTGTTAATTGAGTCCCATGTGTGAAAGCTACAGAAAGATTAGTTTATACAGCTGCTGCTATTTGTCAAAACATTGCTAACAAGGTACACATGTTAAATCTGAGTGTCTCCTTTCAGTCCCTAAAAAAGAATGACTGTGCTAAATTTTCTGACAAATATTGAGAAAAATTACAGTTATTTCAATGACATAATTCACTATTTCAGATTATTCTTTATATTATATTATGAGAATAGGCATTTTCAAACAATTTTCCATCAGATAAGAACTGAGTGTTTGGAGACTACAGAGATAGGAACAGCTGGAAACTGAAGGTTAAAACCTTGTAAATTCTCCTGTTTCTCCAAATGTACGTTTTCAAGGATTGCTTTGAAACAGAAAAGGTAATGCTGCAGTCATTGCCGGTAGAACTAGGACTTTTAACCCAAAAAGCATCCATAACTCAATAACATATAAAATATTGTGCTCCGAAATAATGTTTTTAAATTAACATTCAATTAAACAAGGAACCTCTACAACCAGAAAACACAAAGAGCAAAGCAGTCTAGAGCAAGCCCATCCCTCCATGCAAACTGCAAACAGGCAACCAGGTCGTGCAAAGAGGTAAGATAATTAGCTGGAGCCACTTCTGATGCCGCTGCCCTAGGTCATGTTACAAGGGTGGGCTACATTGCTAAGGGGCAGCTGGGAACTTCAAAGGCAGCCTGGTAGAAGACACAAGCTGCATCTGAAAAGCAACACCGTCACCCGCCCCTGACACATGGCCTGCCTCTTGAGCTGGAAAGCGGCTATTTGAGGGGTCAATGCTGTCTACTCCCCTATTCACGTTGCTATTACGAGTATGGGTGTATTTACATGGTATTTTTTAGGCAGCCCTACGCAAGCCTTGACTGTGTCATGAGCCAGCTGGCCAGAACCAGGTGCCTTGCAGTTGCTGCAACATGTTTTGCTGGCTCAGAGCATAGAGAAAGTTTGATCGATGTGCTTACAAAAAGCAATATAAATATGTCCTAATGTTGCTTCAATTTTCTTTACGTAACTGCTGTCTGATCCACACTAGCACAAAGTGCTTCCCTGGCAGGTGAGCTTAGACTTCTTCATCTAAGGATTAGGCTCTGACAAAAATGCCCAGCTACAGCACGCTTTACATCAGCACTCAGAAACATCCTTAAAAATGGAATTTGAGCTTTGGCTTCTAAAACTATACGTTATATGCTATAGTACTGCACAAGACTAATGGAAAAGGGAGTCTGGTGGAATCTTAGAGGACCAACAGGAAGCATACTGATCCATTCGGGCAGAAAAACGAGTCCTAACTTTCAACAGTTTAGAATGCAGAATAGCTCATTTGAATGGGCACAGGAACCAGACACTGGATGTTAGAGTTTCCTTTACAATTTGCCATTGACTTTTTTTTGTTTGGCCTGAGGAAACATGCTTAATACCTTAATTGAAAAAAACTTTATATATTCTACATACCTCCTGCTGCCTGTCATATACACTTAAACCTGTCCTGTATGTCTCCACTATTCTCCCATATTCGGCTGAACTTCTTTCATAATATAAATTATGGAAGATTTTCATCTTTTCATCTGTTGGAGGGTTGTTCAGGAAATTGCATTATTTCTTGTGTTGAATTCAAGTCTGCCTCAGTAAGAAAATAATATTTAAATAATTGCATGGCTATGGCAAACAGAAAAAAAAAAAAAAAATTAACCACAACAAATAAGCTATATTCTACATGCCCAAAGAGCATTCAGATTTAACTGCCAAATAACAAAAAATAATTATACGTGTATATGCATCGCACAATTGAGTTGAATTCCTAATGTTAAGGCTTCCATCACTACAGAAAACCTGTGGTATTTTAGTCTCAATTATAGTCATTTCAGCCTTGCAGGCAGCTGCCTTATTAAACTATGCTTAACAAATGTTAGCAAGTAAGCCAGGTAGAGAATAGTGGCTACGAAATTTGAAGGCTGAATTTTGACATACATGCTGTAACCTTGCCTACGTACTTGCACCACTAGAGGCAAAAACTGCACCAGTTCCACACAGCACAAATGCCAGTTTACTGCAGAAAGTTATTATCTGTAATTTAAAGTTTTGCTGAGTCAGAAAGAAGAAGTAGTAAACAAATACAAGAAGAAAGTCACAAAACACAGAACTTAAGTGCTCTTTATGTGGTCACAGAAACACAACAGACAGTGGTAAACCCCCCAAAACCAAGTCTAAGTAACAATTATCATGAAACCAGAAGAATGTGTAGCAATGATTTTAGCCTGTAATTCCTATTGGATATACTGCATCAATGGCATACTTCACTTTCCTAGCTTGCTGCTAAGCTATGAACATGGGTATAATTAGAATTGTTGGCTTCTAACTCTGTTAACCATGCAGAGATAAACTGCAATTAGTGAACATACACACTATAAATAATCATGTTTTGACAATATAGGTAAAGGAGAAAAAAAAAAAAAAAAAAAAAAAAAAACTGAAACACCAAAAGGAAAGCCAATTACAGCAATAATATAGATTGTGCCAAAAAGCACACTGAGGTCACTAATGTCTTACACTAATTTGCTGCAGGCCAGAAGTTCATCTCATTCACATGAACAAATGCATTCACATTATAAAGAGGCTCTTAAAAATCTGGACTTGCTTAGATGCCTCAAATTTCTCACTTTTCAACAAATGTGTGAGGCTATTACCTGCCATGCATGCTCAAATATTTACTTCGTGTAGCAAAAAAAAAGGTGTCTTCAACTCATAAAGTCTGTAAAACACTTTGATACCATTATCTGGATTAAAGCTCCACCAGAGTCATACTTGCGTGTTTCCAAGATGTACATCTTAAGTGCTCTGTTAGAAATATACTCTTGATTTGTGTTTTTTTCACTTCTTTTAGAGACAGTTTGAATTGCCTGAAAAAAGAACTGCCAATGCTAAGCGAGCACTTTTTATCAATGAACACTATACTAATAATCTTCAACATTTCTTACAAGCCACCGTGTACTTTTGGAATTAAATGCTTAATTAAAAAAGGATATTAAACACACTGTTCAATATGATTCCATGGACAAACACTAAAGATTGAAAATCCCTCTTTTGGATATTTTCACTTCTGAAGCCTATGCATGTATGCATGTTGCCAGTCAAAATACAAAACCTCATAGCTGTGTCTGAAGAGTTTTGAAATTAAAAAATGGAGAATCAGATACTGCCACTTTAAAACACAATTTATTAATACAATTAAAATGAATGATTGATCTAAAGAGAATTCATAGAAACATGTGCTGTGGTCCTAGAATTTCGTAGGGTCAGAGACTTTTAGAAATTATCCTATTTTCATCAATAGCAATGACAGCCTCAAAAGAACAAGCATCATCTACTGAATTTTCAGACTACCAGGCATTCTCAGCACAACCCAGTAAAGTGAACTCCTCCTTGAAGTTTATACATTTCATTTGTTTGTTTTTTTCCAAACAAATAAATTTTATTGAAAAACTGTTTCATTTCTCTCTTAGTAAGGTTAAAAGCATAACCATTTTTATATACAATGTCTCCTGCTATCTGCTTAGGGGTATTAAGCATTTGTAACAGCCATACAGATTAAGAAATTTAACTGTTCACTATGACTGACAGAAATCTGTTTTTCTAAAATCAAACTTTATCTGCTTCCAGGGTCTCCACTACTGACATGTATTTTAGCAACTATTATGAGAAAAAGTTAAAAATCCAAGCATTTACAAGCAGGAGAGCAGTATTTCTCTACTGACCTTAGATTTTAGTGCCAGAGGCAAGTTACACAAATGCAGTAGTTGTTGTAAAGAATGTGACATAGAACATCTTTTCAGGGTCATGAAAAAATAATTTCTCATTCATACAGAAGACCTGTAGAATGTATGTTCAGAATACATTATCACGAACAAATGGACCTGATCAGTTCAATGATTTGTTTTACCTAGCAATAAGAAAGTGCTGAGAATCACAGCTTGCAAGTTGGAATGCAGTGGTAGCATGCCCAAGTATTGCTTTAACACAGAGACTCCATACTAAGTGTTTGAAATACCACCATAAACCTTGATCTCAACAGGGATGAGGATCTTACTGTACTTGGTGCTAAACTAAGGCATCAGACAACACCAATCTCAAAAACCTGCATTCCTTCTCCTCTCAGACACTGGCTTTCAAATATGCATAAAAGCATTTCTAGAAGCAGCAAGATTAAGTAGCATGTTTATATAAACTGTTGTTTCAGTTATGTAGCCAGGAGACAGAATTTTATCTTAAGAAGAACATAATGCAAAACTTCTTTTGCATTCCAAAGGTGTTCACCTTCAGCAAGAGCCCCGTAACACTGCAGAATAACAGGACATCCTGTTATCTTAATGACTTAGTGAAGTACATTAGTCCTGATGAAGAAGAACATTACATACAAAAACACCGTGTATCTCATTTCCTGAGTTACAAGACAGCAATATAGAAATCTATGGAGAATGGGACAAGGAATCACAAGTAGTCTTCTCGAAAAGAAAAAAAACGCAAAAAACAATTAACTATTCATCAAAACTAATTAGTTTTCTTCTTATTTAAAATCAGTTTCACTTTCTTCCCATGCTGCCACAATCTGCTGTAATGTTATATTTGCAAATCCTGGCAAGGATTGTTCTAAGATATCAAAATAAAAATCCCAAACGAAAACAACAACAGAAAAAAGCCAGTAAAATTTAAAATGACTAAAAATGTTTGTCATAATGTTTGGATTTAATCTAGCACAAATAAAATATAAATTCAGACCTTAGAGAACTGGAAGTATTCTTTGGGGTTTGAGGCAGGGGAGGCGGGTGAACAACCACATTTGAGCAAACTAACCTTATACACTTCATATTTTAAGAATACTTATTCTGCCATGGGTTCAGCTGTAGCAGTTACCAGCTGGGCTTAAACCACAAGAAGTTCTCCAAAAAAAAATCCGCTGACTGAATTAACTAATTCCTCCTAGAAAATTAATATGACAATATCCCAATACAGAAAACTAGCACAAGGGTTCTCTTGCTATGGTTTTTCTGTATAAAAAACTTCATAGAGATTCTGCATGCCCTTTTTCTCCAAATATTTTGTATTAATGTGTATGAAAATAGATGTGTAAATTGCTTTGCCTTCAGTCCCAAGACCCGTTCCCTGCAGGTTTACATTTTGAAATTTCAGTTGGTAATCCTCTCCATTCTGCTTTTTTTAAGCGTAGTACAGTTGATTTAAGTTGCACATTTATAATAGGTCTTATATTCCATACAGCTCCACATAAAATCTACAAAATACACACTAAAAATTATTGAACACTTCACAAAAGCAGTTACTTCTGAGCAAAAAAGGAAGAGTCAAAATCTCATTTTATGTCATTAAGAGTATAATTCCCAATAACTTCACACCTAAACATAAGAGAAAATG
This sequence comes from Amazona ochrocephala, assembly GCA_039720435.1. Lineage (NCBI taxonomy): Eukaryota > Metazoa > Chordata > Aves > Psittaciformes > Psittacidae > Amazona > Amazona ochrocephala. The sequence continues at coordinate 81,797,492 of CM077909.1, read as the reverse complement.
CAGACCTGTGATAGGGAAGGAGGAACTGGGGTAACTACAGTGTGGAGATACAGGTGACATAAAAGAAAACCAACAGGAAAGCATTTGTACCCCAAATGAAAAGTCTGCTTCACTATGACTCTTGCACATGTAAGGAAACTTGACTTATACTAAGCAGAAAAGATACTGAGAAGAAAAGATGACATAAAGTTACAGCTTGTGAATAAAAACACCATCTTTGAGCATGCTACATTCTCAACTTGAAGCGCACAGAGGCTTCTCATTTATATTCTAGCTTTCATGTATCAGCCAAAATACAACACCAACACCACACCCCCAAGCCTAGTCTGTTAAGCTTTGAATATTATTTTATTAATTTCAGGGTGGTAAAAGAATAATCATCTGAAATATTCAAAATTATCAGGAAAAGTTTCAAGAATGTACTACAGCCTAGAGAAATATCATGCCTCTGTTCACCAACCCTGCAGCTGCTGACAGCAAGTTAGCACTGTCAGCATGTTTGCTATCTTACCCCTTTTTTCCATTGGTCTGATGACATGAGTAGCAGAGACTTATTGCCCATTATATGGCTTATGGAAATCTCAGATCACTGTCTCCATCATGTGCAGACTGACTGTAAAGTGGAGGCAATCCAAAATGCAGGAAGAGGTGCTATAACTGTTGCACATGCACTGAATCACTGACATAGACTCCCATCACTTTTGGACTTCAGGGAGGTCTTTCTTTCCCCTGCCCCATAAATGGCCCAACTGAGCTGCCAAGCTCTTTCTGTTATATTTTCTCAAGCTGTTTCATTATAACATCTGTTCTGCAAGGGGCAGTGAGTAACATCTTATTTCTGTCTTTAGCTGCACAGACCAAGGCATGCAGGAAACATGAAATATCCAGGCTACACGTCAAATGACCCCAGCACTATGACTCCATACCCCTGTGTGTCATGAAACCAGGCCCACAGGAACAGGGAGTCAAGCAGGGTAATGCAGCAGCCTGTTGTTTCACACCAGACCTCCAAGTAGAAGTCACAAAAGATACTCAGCTCCAGCCTCAGCAAGTGCTACCACAGCTATGCAGGTGTTCTCTGTTCCTAGAGGGGAGCAAAGGAAGTGAATCCTATTCTTCCCAACACAATTACCATCTGCTTTTGCTCAGATTTCTTTCTTCCCTTGCAGTCTTACCAATTGACCATCCACCGTTCCACAATGAGTGCCAAGTGAAGTGTTTGAATGTGCTACTTTAGTGAATTTGGCCAAAGCCAAAACTTTGCCTAGACTTGAACTGCAAGATCCAAAATGCCTTAAAACTTCATTAAAGACATTTCTTACTCAGTTTCCAAAAACTCCTAAAAAATGCAAGACACAGGCAGTCATTAATATATATGCCAGAAGCATCTTTCAATATTTAAGCATTTCTCAGTATTTGCAGCCTGGCATGTAAACTTTATACAGCACAGGTGAAGAACAACAGCAACTGCACACCACTACATATAGCGTTTTCTCTCAAGTAAATAAAAATATGTGGGAACAGAGGAGAGACAAAGTCTATACGAAGAGTTGCTTTTAATAATAATCCACTTTATAGCAACAACAGTGTTACTTTTTTGCTGTTTTCTTTTAGCCCAGATAAAATGTTTCCTCAGAGTTTTCTTTAACAGTCATGAGATTATCACAGTTGGTGCAACAGATGCTGGTCTCTAGGAAGAATGGCCTGATCCTATAAAACCTGCTTTCTCATGTGCAGACCCTTTGAAATCAGTGGGATTTATGTAAATAGGGATTTGGAGGATTAGGTCTACAGTCTAGAGAGTCTACAGTACTTCAGTATTTCAGTACTTCATATGTGTTCTAGTTTGGTTGCCTGGGAACCCAGTACATGAGAATACCTCCCGAACAGGTCAAGCATCCTTTGCAGAGGTGGTACAAACCTGAACACAGTCCTTGCCACATAAATTCAGCATTAGGACTTTATACTACTGTAAAACAACCCCTCCTGAGTCAAATGAGGTTCAAAGAGATCAGACCTGATCCATATTAGTAGGAAGTACAACAATGCCCCTTGCATTTACAAAACTGGGGAAAAGCGGAAAGAATTTCTCCTTTATTTTTTTTTTCCTAAATGGAACACAGTATTGGATATGCATATTGTCCTCTTCCAACATCAAAACCCAGAGTTGCAACCATTTTGCATACCATAACTTTGGGTCACCAGGGAGACAGAAGAGAGACTATTCAGAAGTCAGTAGACCTGTCTAGTGCAGGCATTTCAAAACTAGTGCTGTTTGCAATTTAGATGGTGTCCTCCACCACCTCCTCCTCACACCCATCCTTGGGCACACTCCACTGCACCCCCTAGCACAGTCTACCACTCACACTCACACTCCACTCCTCCCTAGCACCATGTGCATATTTTTCTTTCACCTCACCCCAGGTTCTGGCTGGAGCTGAGCTACTGCTGCAGTTTCCACTGGCCAGGAGCGACACACAGCCCACAGCCACCAAGAAAACTGTGACAGACTCCAAAAATGCTGATGAGTCGTAGCTGCCTTTATGGAAACACTTAGTCTGGAAAGCTGTGAAATGCTGGCACATTTACTCATCACCTGTGATGTCTGTCCAGAGACGCAGTTAATCTGCTGCTCAGGTGTCTGCCATCTAGACAACGAGAAATATGCAAGCATGGCACTGGTGAGGCCACACCGTGCTCAGTTTTTGGGTGCCTCAGTACAAGAAAGATGCTGAAGTGGGTCCAGAAAAGAGCAACAAAGCTGACTAAGGGTCTGGAGAACAAGTCAGATGAGGAATGGCAGAGGGTCCTGAGGGTGCTTAGTCTAGAGAAGAGAAGGCTCAGGGGGTACCTTATCACTCTACAGCTACCTGAAAAAATTAACTGTCACTAGGCACTGCTTCCCAAAGTACAACTCAACTACTGCTATTCTGTGGTCATATCTACATGATCTAACATTGTTGCTTTATAGTGTCTCTTAACTGTGTCTATTGTTCTCAGACACGGTGTCTATCGATTGCAAGGGAAGTGTATTGAGCGCAGAGAGTACAAAATATCTCATTATACCATAATACGGAATTTAAGAATAAGTCTGTAATAAGTATAGCCCTCTCTGCAGGTTCCTTACCAGCTGGAATAGAAGTTCTGTGTTAATGCTCATCCTACTGGGCAACACATCATCAAGCCCAAGTTACCATTAATATGGCTTGAATTCTGACAAGGTCAAACTGGCTGGACTAGATTTAAAAACACTTCTATGTTACTGCAATAGGATAATGTGTTTAAGGCTATACACCACAGGAGCATAAGACTCTTCTGCTGATTTAACCTAGCCTCAGAAGCTAATGCTATGCCATGCTTCAAGTTAATTACTGCCAAACAATGCAGGAGAACAGCACGGGACTCCTGCACAGCACCACAGAATTAGTATATCCTTCTGATCAAAGAAAACTAAGCAGGCTCTGCCCAGGAAAGCAATTACAAAACCTGCAAAAGTCTGAGACAATGTTCAGGTGATTTTAGTTTCTCATTACTTGTGAAGCCAAAGCTTAGAATTGGAGTAAATTTGACTATTGCTTTAACATCATCGGACCCTGAGGCAACGAAGGACATCAAGAGATCACCTGAACCACCTCTCTGCTAGGCAACTTCATCAAGGTTAGCTGTGTCATTTTGGCAGATGCTTTCTAAACCTGACCTTGATAAAAAGAACATGTTCTTCTCTCCCAGTCTATACTGCCCTCGTCAGCAGACAATTGCTGGTTTCTTTAACACAGTCTTAGCTGGTGAAATGTTAAGCCTTTTCTTCTCCTATCTACAAAGAAGTTAGGACAAGGAATCTTGAAATCCAGAATGTTTCTGGCCACCTTCAAATAATCCACACTTTTTTTTCATGTGCAGCACCCAAAACTAGACAGCATTGGACACCATTACCCTGCAAGTCCTTTCAACTGGTCATAGTTAGGCGTCCTTCTAACAACTGTTGCAACTTCATTCTAAGATTTGGTTCAGACTACTGAATTATCAATATCATTATTTGCCTCTGCAATGATCCTAGTCCTAAATCTGAAATACGTCTTTGAACGCACATGCTTCACATCACACAAACGTGGAAGGACAAACAACAGATTAATTGCTGGCCCTAATGCTGTGCTTGTGAGTGCTAAGAAGTCATTCCAAATGTTCCAAAAAGGATTAATGCAGTATAACAAGTCTATTTAATTAATGTAAGACCAGTGATCCTCATTTTACTATAAGCGGCTTTTCCTTTATTTGGAGGCTGTAAATAGAACAGAAATCATTACAGGACAACTGTAATTCTCATCCTCAAATATTCAAGTTATAGCAGCGATATAGTGAAAAAAAAGTATGTAAAAGGCCAAGGCCGACTATGTATACACACTGCATTTGTGTATGACAATGCAAGATTAGATACATGTTTTAAAACATACCAGCACTCCTCACTATAGTCAAAATGCAGAAAAAAATTCTTATGCACTGTGTAAAAATGTGATTTCTGTTGCCCTAACTAAAAAAAAACATAAAAAACACCAACAATTAAGCCAGACAAAGTAATTACACATAGCTTTTTAAAAAAATATCCCTCATAAATAAATAAAACCAAAAGTCCATGACTACAATATAATGATGATGACTGAACTGCAGGCAGCAAACTCACCTATGAATGCATATATGGTAAAATCACAACATTATATGGATTACTTTAAGTTATGTGCCTGAATCTAGACAGCTTAATCAATTTTCCAATTCTTTCTGCACAGGCTGGTTATTCTTTAACTGGAAGATAAACAATGGAATAACTTTTATGTTAACCCCTGGTTAGCTCTAGACTGCACTCTTTCATTGTCACCTAGGGAAAGTGCATGGACAGACTTCTCATTTTTGTAAATTAATGTCACATCCCACTCTGAGAAGTAAACATAATGATTTTGTAGGTGTTGATGTTATAGCTGGCTCATTACCAGCCCTGAACGATCATCATAAAGGAAAGGATGAAGAAAGTAATGACTTAAAGAGTAAAAGTAAGTGGCACACTGGGTCCAAAGAGCACAAGTTACTAATGAAGTATTGATGAGAGTTTTAATACAACTAGCAGGGGGTTCAGGCAAAGGTAGGCCCTCCAGTACAAGACCCTGGACTAATGTCTTATGAACCAAAGGTCTCCCCTGCAGCTGCCTCACAAACCGGACGTGCCCAAGTCTGGGAGATTGAACAGGATGACCAACATATTCCAGACACAAGCACACTGTTACATTAGGTTGGGTTTCACCTCGCACTCAGTCCAAATTCCTGACCATCCATCCTTCTCCCATGCTGTTCTGCTCTGGTCTGAGCTACCGTCCCACCAGACTAAAAACCATTGGCTGAGAGCAGAGCAAGGGATGGGGAACCAGACTGAGCTCAAAGGCCATCCCTGCAGGCACTGCAGGTGCCTCCTCCATGGTGAACCAGCTGGATGAGCATACATGTAACTGCCCATGATAATTGTTACTTTTATCCTTCTGTCTAAAATATTTTTCCCCTTCACTGTCACAGGGCAAGAAAACTCAGACAGCTCTCTGAGCAGACAAAAGCCCCTGCACCAGGGCATCACCCTCGGGGGCCAGCCCTGCCCCAGGCTTCTGCAGACTGAAGCAGGGGTGACCTGAGGAGTACTCCCACCACAGACCTGGTGTCCTGTGGTGTGCCAACTCTGCTGCTACACAGTTCCTCTATGATGCCCTCTCCCACAGAGCTGTACCACCCCAGGGCCTCTGGTGGAGGAATGCTTTGTGCCGGCCCTCCCTGCTTGGGCAAGTCTCTTCTGCGCGGGCATGAGAAAACCCAGCAAGACACTTCTTTACACAGCAGAGCCCACCTGGGGGCTGGGCACCAGCACACAGATTTTGCTTGCGATGAAATACAGGAACGATTATAACTTTTCGGCCAGTACGTGTCTCAGTATCTCGCAACCCTCACTGAAGCAAGTGGTGCTCTCTCTCCCTGGGACCAGAGGCACGAGAAACTAACCAACCTGACTGCCGTCACCTGGGGAGCTGCAGGAGGGCTGAGGGCCAGGACAAGGATTTTGAAGTCCTTACATCTAAACATTGAGTCATACTTTACATTATCATCACAGTGACAGCATTCAAGCTTCTTGCGTCAGCATTCCCACCCTCTTCCATTAAAGGAACTATATAACCACAATTAAAACTCACACCTAGATTGTGGAGTTTCACACTGAAAGAAAAGGTTTGGTGGTTTGCAAGTGCACAGGAATGCTGTATGTACACGTACAATCTGGGTTTTTTTTTTCGTAAAAAGAAAGAACGAGTCAACAGAGAAATCAGGTGGACTGTGGAAATACAAACCTGATGATACGCTGCAAAATCAGTGCATAGTGTTGTGAAGGAAAATATGTTTTAAATTAAGTCAATCTGATTGACTGTACAAACTCATGCGAGCAAGGTTTTCAGGCTAAAGCCTTACACTATGGATATATCAATGATCTGTTGACCACTGGATTAGAAATTCACTTCATTTATAACAGTACCAGTACTAGCATATGAGCTTTCTTAACCCAGCAAGGCTGTACGTATCATGCCATCAGTTTTTCAGCAGATCCAGTCACTGATTTCAAAAGGGATGACTGCCTAAACCCACAGCACAATGAAGCAGATGATTAGGCATAATACCCATCGCAAAAAACTAAACTGTCCTAACAGTCAAATTGTAGGTCATTACAGGATGCACAAAGCCTACATCAGGAAGCTCACATTAGCATCAGGGACACTGACAGTAGGCAGCCTGTCAGGATGTGGGGCCAATGTGTTCCCCCCCTCACCAAAAGTAATTCTTAAGTATTTTTCCCTAGAAACAAAGCATTTCACAAAAGAAGAAAAAAAAAAAAAAAAGCAGAAGACAAAAATGCTCCTCCATTTCATGTCAAGAAATGATCTTGCTTGCTCTTGTTTCTTGAAAATCTAAGCGGTGTGCATACACGTTACATTTTCATCACAAAATATTTTCAAAGCAGAACCTTCTTCCCAGCACATTCCACTCAAACAATGCGCACAATGAAACAGGGCTAAGAGTGAAGGCATTTGCCCTTGAAAAAATGTACCAAACGTGCACCCCAACAGAAGGGAAAATGCACTGCGGCCTGAGAGAGCACGGAGCTTCCCTCCAGCCCCTAAAAATCCTCCCTCCACCTCTTCCACTATGGAGGGCCGTCAAGTTGTACCCACCGCTGTCAGCAGACAAAAGGTGGCAACGTCACAGCACATCCAAGGGAGGACACTTGCTGCTCCAGAAGGACATCACAGAACCCACTGGGGTGCAAATTCAGGGCCGAGGTCTTCTTGTCAGTGATTACCACAAAGAACCAAAGGAAGTGTCGCAGCTGCTGAACAATGGAGAGGTCAAGCAGTTCACAGCCATTTCATGACCCAGGCAAGTCAAGGTCAAGAGATTCAGGTAGCAACATGGCCTGGGCATGAGTTACAGCACAAATGAATTGTTTTAACAAATCGGCTTTGGTCAATTAAACCTAACAAGACATGCTGCATCACATAGCAGGGTTCTTGACACCAAGGCCAGGAGCTAAGGCCAGCCTCATAAAACATGTCTTTAACATGGCATAACAAATTTAAGGTAATCCGTCCAGAAACTGCAGATGTCAGAATAATAAAATACAAGTTGTCTTGACTAAGAGATATTTTCAGTCTTTTAAATGAGGGACACTGGAGTGTAGTCATCCTTTCAAGAAGCCTGGCATCATTTTCAATGGCATTACTCATGCAATGGAAAAACAATGCTTCAGTAAATATACTTGCTATCTCTCAGACACAAGGCACTTCCTTAACAATGGTCTAAGAAAATCCAGGATTTCTTTGTTAGTCGCTTCATCAAAAAAGTTTGAAAATGATTTCGCATTTTAGGAAAATGTAATTCACAAGTGAAAAATATATACTCTGTAAATTACATTTAAATTAAATTATATTTAATTTCTAAAGACATGGAGTTTATAATTGCTAGATTCTAATGTGTGCACATTTCTGTTTCTGTTTTAAAGAAAAATGCCTAAATCCTATGACATATTCTCAGAAAATTGTGAACGACACAGCAAGATAACTAAAAATTAAAATACAATACTAGTTTTAAGGTAAATAGTTCATACTTATCTTTTACTTGTTTAAATTCATCCTTTATGAAAATATGCAAAGTAATTCAGACTACTATAAGATTGGGAAGACATGTAAGAAATATGTTCACGACACAAATGTTTAAAATTCGCAATTGTCAAATGTCTTCAAATAATATAAAATATACTTACTTACATGTGCACAGACAGCATTTCTGTCAAAACATCATCAGAAAACTTATCTTTATTCCTGATTTCTCAACAGACACAGTGAGCTTCTCAAGCGGACTTCACTAACTGCTCATTTTTGCATTAGTCTTTCCTGTTAACTCCCAAAGAAAGAAAAGGGGAACAGCTTTATTCAATTTCTACGTGTATTTATTTCAGGAGGGAAATAATTTAAAGCCCACTTGAAGCCACAGAGATGCCTTTAGTGAAGATGCCTTTATGGAAGAACACTAGAAAACATAAAAGTTTCCCTTCTGCTTTAGAAATAGGTGTTTACTGTTAAGAAGTGCAAGGTTTCTCAGAGGGAAAAGAACACTTAATGGTTGAATGGGCTTCAGATAAGCTTTTGCACTGTGCTTTCCCCAGTGCCGTACCACAACGACTTCTCCTTATTCAAATTCTTTTTCTTAGAGTAAAAATGTAGTTTAAAAGGCCCTAGACACCATAAGTAGTAAGGAAGAAACTAGCATTAAAATTACTCCAATGTTCTTATAATTTTAAGATGCCTTTTTGACTTGAGGAAAGGCAAGGGGGCAAGAGGGTGTAACACAAAGGAGTCACGGGACAAGAAGGCAAAAGCTTTAGTCCTCAGGCTGGTTAAAAATATTTGAAATGCTATTATTGATGCCTACACTTTAGTCTATCAGCCCTTCCTCTACAGAATTCTCCACAAAAGCCAACTCTGAAGTGCCCATCTCCCACCAGCTGTGAAAAAACCTAGAACAAAAGTCACACACCAATAATGAGGCTCCTAAGAAACTGCTGAAGAAATATATTTATTTACATTTTAAAAAGCATTATATACTTCAGAAAAGGAAAGAACCTCTCTAAAAGGAGAGATTGGTGCGGGAGAGTGTAAAAAGCAATCTTTTTAAATAAAAAGGTGGAGGGAGGCTGTGATAGAAGAATGTTCCCAGCTTCATACGCAACTCGCTGCTCACAGACAGTACAATATACACACCCAAATCAACACTTTTCTCTTAAACAAAGCTAATGATCTAAGATTTACTTCCCCTTTAGCTTCTGAGCCTTTCAAACCTCTTATAATCAAGACCTCACTGCCCTGAGCCAGGTTTTTAGCAACTGCTTCTAGAAGTTCCACGGTAGATTAGATAGATAGATAGATTAGATAGATGATAGATAGATAGATAGATAGATAGATAGATAGATAGATAGATAGATAGATAGATAGATAGATAGATATAGATAGATAGATAAAAGGAGAGATAGAGTAAAATCATGAAACCTTGCTATAATTAATGACATCTTGTTTTGACATCTGCCTAACAAACTGGCTAATCACACAGGCATTCCTTTTTCACATTCACTTAGCATCTGGAAAGTGTCTCCAGATAAGGGATTTCTTTTCCACCCCACAACAAAAAGAGCAGCTATTCAGTCAAGTTAGTCATTTAACTGGATCTTGAGACCACCCCAACCCGAGTGATTACAGCAAATCAATGTACCACTTTGCTGTTGAGACTGGAACGTAACGCTTTAGGAAGCCTCTTGAATTACTGTGCTTGGCACTGTTGTACTCTGCTCCAAGGACCAGAGCTTTGGAGGGCCACCAGTCCTTGAGACATCTACATTACTATGCTAGCAGCAGGGAGGAGGAAAAGTAGGAAAAGCAGAGAAGAAGGGAAAGCTAGAAAAAGAAGCAGACATGAGAGCACTCTTATGCAATTAACTTTAAAATCCAACCTGCAGTGGTATTTAGTGTTTAATTATTTTAATGAAGTTTTCACAGCTACAATGAATTCAATATGCATGAAAATTAAGAAATTTAAACCACAAATCACTGCTGTTATTTGAAGCATTTCCTTTATGAATTAGTGGCTTTATTTATAGGTTTTAGGCATTTTTTCTGTTCCCAGCATTGTTCTGTCTGAGACTACCATGAAGCAGGAATCTTCCATTTTCTTTCCCATTCTTTTCTTTACTTTATAGCTTCTTGCTGTCAGTATGAATGTCATTCATAAATTAACACTGGCGTGTAAATTTTCAACTGGTTGCATAGAATTTATTTAACCATAGCCTCTTTTGTCTGAAACGCAATTAATTTAACCCTGTGAAAATTACTCCCCTTGGTGCATCAGGTAAGAAGGCAGCAGAATGAGCTAAAAGCTCCTTCCTAATATGTATATATATTTAATTCCTAACTGCAACAGTAAAATTAAATATGGAAAATTCTCTTTTCTTTCTCACGAACCTGTCATAAAACCCATAGCTTTGTTCTAAGGGAAACTAAAATTTAAAAAAATTTACATTTTGAATTCTTCACATCTATTGTCCAAATGTCAATTCACACATACACATTCTGAAAACTGAAAACTGATGAATGACCTTTTCTAATGTTTTAACATCCTACATCTTCATAAACAAAGCATCTACAATCATCAACTGAAAAACGTTATACACATACCAAATTAACCTCCATCTCCCAAAGACAATTGTCTTTTGCCTGTAATTTTCAGCACAATAGAGATACTCGACAAAGCAGTGACTCAAAATTTTACGTTAGGTAACTAGAAAATAAATCAAAACAGTGTCTTTTTCAGTTGACACAAAAAGTTTTCTAAAAATTGTTTTCTACGTGCCTGAATAAACTGGAACTGCTCAAAGTAATGCGAAGTTTTAAAAGCATTTATTATTCCCTACCAGATTCTTAAACTACAAAAAGCTCTTCTCATACGAGAGCAGATAAATGATAAAATTCATACTCTTGCTTTCGCACTGACTTTCTGATTCAAAGTTGAGACTTGATGCAAGGGATCAGCATGCCATTTCACTATGTAACAAGCTCCTAGAGCACCCAAATGGCTGTAAGTACAGGCAGTAATAAGCCCTATTTCCTGTTGTTCCTAGTGTAACTAATAATTTGCTGTGTAAACTCAAGCAAATCACCCTGTACTTTGACATATCTTTCTGCAAAACAGGTAAAATGTTCTACTGTGTGTTCCCAGGTAAAGCATTCAGAAGGAGGCAATCATTAAAATTAATGGAAGTAGGAATCAGCAACTCAATGGATTGATTGATTCTTCTAAGGTCATTATTTTTTTTATTAACTGAATGAAGCAGAAGCATCACTGCACACAAGAAATGCAGACCCTCATCCAAAATCCATCTGGGTGGCACGACATTTGGACATATGACCATTAAAAGACTTACACAGACAGGAGACTGCTTAAAACATAATTTTGATTGTGATTTTAAGTGGAATTTCTTGTGATCACAGCAAACTAACCAAAACAGTTTTATTTATAATTTTCAAATATGAAAAGTATTATTATTATTATTTTAATACTGTATCATCCATTTGCTATACCTACAAGGCAAAAACTAAAGTATAACATGAAAATGACTCCACAAATCTAATTTCAAAATTTGATCACCCTACAAAAACAAATTCACAGAACTCAAAAAGCTTAATAAAAAGACCAGACAGCTGGTACACCGAGAGTTTACCCACCCACTCCTGCAATTCAGATACATCACATTTGAAAGAAAAGATATCATTCCTCCTGGGAGGAAGACACGTTTTTGAAAGTAAGACAGTGCATACACGTTGTCAGGACTGACTTAAATGAGAAAGTGGTATCCCGGTTCAGTTAAAGATTACCAGTTTGCTGGCATTCAGCCAGGGGAAAGCAAACCAGTTTCAGATCAACACAAATACGGCACTCTGTGCCCCGCTACCGGGACTATCTGAAAAGGTACTTATTATCAGTACAAAGCACGCTACCCGAAATCGGGTAGCCTCCGCCCCTCACCCACACGGCTGCGGTGGGAGACGTGCGGAAGCAGCACCACCAGCCTGCAGCCAGCACCAGGCACCTGCTAACATCCTGGCAGCGCAGCACAGGGTCCTCCTGCACAAAGAGTTCTCCCCTACCTTGGCTGCAGAAGCCAGCCCTCCCTCTTCCCTATTCTTCTTTCTCTTCCTTTCACCTTGTTTTTTGGGTTGGGTTTTTTTTTCCTGCATTTCCCCCCCCCCCCCCCGTCTCTAAGAAACAGGACACAGCCTGGCGATTCACACAGGCCAGGCTTCCTTCTATGCAGCCCTTTGGGTAGAGATGCTAATCCTTCTTATTAATTAATGAGATAATAGCAGTTAACCGGAAAGCAATAGTAATGCTAACTATCTAGGAACTTCCAACAGAAATTATTTAGTTTGTTTGCTGATTTCCTGGTAACAAAGTCATGCAGCTGGAACTGTAGCAGCATCTTAATGATTTAAGAAGTCAAAAAAAAACAAGAGTGCCTGAACAGTATCAGACTAAGGACATCTGCATCTATTTTCTGCCCTCCTTCTTGGATAGCTTAAAAGATCCTCCCCTCCCTCAACTTCAGAGTTTATTAACAGCTGGGGATATGGGCTCCCCCAATTATATCACTTTTACAAAAGGACAAAGGAGAGTGTAAACAGCAACATGACTGATCGGAGAAATGTACTCCAAGAGGCACATGCATTAAAAACACTTACAAATGTTTAGCATTTATATGTACCATTGTTTCAGCCCTTTAAACTCCTAAAGAATTTCTCAAGGTCTACTATGCTTCAGTATTTGCTAGCATCAAGTTTGCATTTTATCTATGCTGCAAAACAACAGCAAAGATGATGCGGGGATTAGGAATTCTACAGATGAGGCACATTGCTGTAGATATTTTATGGTTTAGAAATAACAGCAAAGCAATTTTTAATTATTTTTTTTTATTATTAGCCATTGTAAGAGCAAGTGAAACATCTACCAGAAGAAGGGATTTATATTATCTGGGTTCTGTTGCAGCAAACAACTACTGCAGCTTTCATTCACTGATTGTCAAAAACTTTCCAATGTGCCCACTGCAATGCGGATGCCAACCAACGAATCAAAGGCATTCAGCAACTAGACAAAGAGGGTCTGATGCCAACCTCGGTGCCACTGGCAACCATTATTGGCATCAAGCACATTGTCTGCCTTTTTTTTCCCCTCTCCTGGCACTCGACAAACAAAATGGCGGTTCTTGTAGCAACAGAAACACAGTAAGCACTGCACTGAATCAAATACCATCAAATGATTTTATGGATTGAGATGCATTTCATACCAAATGATAGACACTCACTGATGCCTGACAGAAGGAAAAAAAAAAATAAGAAAAGGCATTTTTGTCAATAGAAGCAATGTTCATGCTATTTTCAAGTTCAGGGCTTTCTAAAAATTCGGGGTGGGGGATGGACCTGATGCATACAACAAGCAGAGCACCATAGAAGTGTGTTATGATTAAAAATTACTTTGATGTTAAACATTGATCACAGTGTGTATTTCCCATTTTCTTCCTTCATTTCAGTCAAAGAAGCAGCTTTGCAACCTATGTCAAGCCCCTTTTTCTACTTTTTTTTTGTTCGTAAAGCACATGAGGATAGCAGAAAAAGAATGGACGGGGGGAGAAGATGCTGAATTTTGAGGGAGATGAGCGAAAAGTAGAACCAGATGAAGTTAGTCAACTTCGAAAGTCGGTCCTTATTTCTTCTTTCTAGGCAGGCATGGAAGTAGAAGCTCTTTTTATTAAGAACTGAAAGGATTATTGACACTTCTTGATCTGGAAATTGTCAATATATTGCAACATTACTCTGCACTGCAATGCGGATGCCAACCAACAAATCACAGGCATCCTAGGCTAAACAAAGAAGGTCTGATGCCAATCCTGGTGCCACTGGCAACCATCACTGGCACTCAAACTATCCTTCCTCCTCTTTTTTCCTCTACTCTTCTTTTTTAAAGTAACAAAAAAACAAACTATTTGCCCCCTTTATTCATCTTATGTGCTAATTCCTTCTTCATATTTCATTCAGGGATTTAATTATTTCTATGTTTCTGCTTAGTTTTTATGTGATACCATTAGGCGGGTTTATATATTCTAAAAGAGAAATGAAAAAGCTAAACAGTGTGTGTATAATGCAGCATTTTGGTTGACTTTATGCTCTTCTTTTGCAAAGCCTTGTGCTCTTAATCAAGTGCTCCACAAAGTGCCACAATTAACCTGCTTCCAATCAGGACAGAGAATCAAAGTTTGACAAAACGGGGGGGGGGGGGGAATACAAAGATAACTTAATATGACTCCTTCAAGAAAATAGCCAACAGATGTTAATGGAAGATTTACTGTAAACAGCAAGACACATACAAAATATATGCAATTTATAATAAACAAAAGGGTCAATTGAGGGTGCCTTGGTATACAGAAATTAGCCAGCTTCATCTTCCAGTATATTGCCAAAGTAACAGCGTATAACTTTGAAAGTTATAATATTACAGCATGCTTATCTTACTAATTTCTGGCTAGACAAGTGTTTTAAATAAACTCATATTCTCAATCTATTTAAATGAATACTAGCTATGCCCTGCAATTCCCCTTCCTACTTCAAGTTACTGGCTTCCAGCAACGGAAAGTTGACAGTGGCTGAGGGTACTCTGACCCCAGCTTCTTTGGCTCAAGAGCTACTTAAACAGCTTTGCCTCCCTTTGTAGTTTTGACTTTTAGAGAGAGGTAAATCAATCAGAATTAATCAGTAAGCTACGTCGTGCAAGAATTGCATTCAAAATATCATTTGAATTTTTCCTCACAGAAGGACTTTAAAGGTACAAATTGTTTGTAATTAAGCTATTTTGTTTAATGCTATCAAAGAAATCTTTCTGTGTTATTTGGGATTAGATTTACCAGACTCTGCAGCTACTTATAGTCGCTGCAAAACACTTACAGTGTTGTTTACTGCTGTAGAGAGAAAAAATACAAGCAGGGAAATAAATAAAATAAAACACAATGAACCATATTTTTCCATGATGAATAATCAAAAAAATTGAACCCTATTTATACATTCACATAAACATAGTGCTTCAATTGCATGAGTAAATGCTAAAAGACCAATTCACTGAAAACAAAAAGGTTGTTTCATGTTATCATTTCTTTTAAAGGATGAGTACACACTGAATGAAAATGTGCAATTTTAAATTTTTGAAACTAACAAAATCCATTCCGCTTGTTTTTCAGTTAAATCCTGCAGTTATGTATCAGGCATCATATAACAGCCTGCCATCTGACCTTCTGCAGGCCATTTCTGCCTACTTCCAGGCCAAGTTGTGAAATGGCCCACCATCTGCAGCCAGACAAACTTTCATTAGTTGAGATCTGCGGCTGAAAAATAAATGCTCTATTCCTGCTGATCAGTCAGCAACAGAAAGTTGTCTAGAGGGTGGTATAACTACCAGAAAGAACCAAAATAACCCCTCACAGAGAAAAAGCATTTCAGAAGGCTTAGTATGAGAGGAAAAAAATTTTATCTACTTACAGCCATCTACAATTTCAGGGAACTTGACAAAAAGTTAGTTACCTGAATATGTGACTAGCAGTTTCTTCCTTGATACATGATTATTAGAAGCCCTGTTTTTATTTTCATTCTGTAAAACTAAGTTTAAGAAGCTTTTCCACAGTGTTCCTGCAATTTTTCACATTTCAATTACCTGCCAAATAAAATTCAGTACTTAAGTGTGACTATGAAAATCTACTTTTCATGGAAAATTCTCTCAAAATATTCCAACCTGGATCTTTGCTTTAAAGCTTGGATAGGTAAGATGACCTAGTGTTCTAAAATATGAATAAAATATTAAGTTTTGTAAATTGTAATTCTGACTGCAAATGGTATCTAGAAAGCACTATTTCTGTGCTGAAGTTTTTTTGTATTTTATTTTATAGACATGAGAAAGTCTACAAGTCCTCTTCAAAGTGACAGTAGGCTCATCAGTCTGAGTTCTTGATTATTTGTAACCACAAAGACAATTAATAAATATTCGTAGTATTTATTGTGATTGAGCAACTGCACATACCTGCATCTGTTACTAACAGTACTGGGGGGAACAAAAAAAAAACAGACCACCACACTGAAAAACAAGAAGAACGTTTTCTGAAGTCACCACTGGAAAAACTACTCAATATATTGCCACTTTCTGACAAAAAGAAAAGGCAACTTTAGTGAAACTAAAGTACTGCTTTGGTATGTCCCGCTCTTCCTTGAAAAAGCACAAGGCACGTATGTGAAACATACATGTTAGTTACACAGATCCATAGGAATGTGTGTGTATGTAAGTATATACGTATACATGCTGATTTACATATGGATATGTACCCACATTACATCTGTACACCGCAGATTAACGTTTCACTGGAAGCCAGCCCATAGCGGAAGCAGGGCTACTTGGAATCAGAGTTTGATACACTAACATAGAAACAACAATCTGCTTCCTACCTTGCTCCTGCACGTAGTATGCCAAAAACAAATCAAGCTCCTTGACTGATACTGTTATGTGATGTGGCTGGACGCAAAGTGCTGGATTTGTGCAATGTGGGGATTTCATGAGCCGCTCTCCATCCGTACTTTCCAAGGGGATGCCTTTGAACAGGATCACCATGACTAGATCCAGACGCCAGACTTTGTCAGCTTGTCGCAGGCAGTCGATTCTCCTAATCTTACCCTTCTGGTCAGGATTGGACAATACACAGCATGGATGCTTCTTCCCAGTCACCGTGAGCACAAAATCCTCCCGGAACTCTTGGCGAATATCTTTGCGCAGCTTGGCCAGGAGCCTGGATGCCCACTTCTGTTTAATTTCAGGCTTTTCACTGAGTAGCTCATCCTTGACTGCTCTTTCCTCATCCTTCGACATTCGTTTCTCATGTTTCTTAAAGTACTTGCGTTTTCGAGCCTGAAGGTTGAACCAAGTATAGGCAATTGCACGGACATGTGGAAGAAGTGCCTCAATGAACGGGTGAAATTCATCCTGTGGAAAGAAGTGGAGGGAAAAAAAAAAAAGAAGAAGAAAACTCAGAGTCAGTAAATGCTCATAATCAAAGCAGTATCAATCAAAGTTTCTGAAAATATTGAAGTGAAATCCAAGACAAAGAGGATAAATACTTGAAATTTACGCAAATTTCTGCATAACACCTTTTATGTGATTACCACCGCTGTCAAGCGGCAGACAAAAAGTACAGAGAATTGCATTTTCCCCATATTTCACTCTTCAAAAGAACCATGTGAACATTTTATTTTGTATGGCTCCCCTCACTTCATCCCACAACGCTGGAGAAACATCATTTAAAAGATACGCTGCCAAGATGTTTTGTTCCTAACATTTAAATATCTGAGTGAATGGCTAACATCAAGAAAAGTACCATTGCACAAAGAGGACACTATAC